>OX371187.1:7497439-8813439 GCA_947310635.1 Leptodirus hochenwartii | reverse complement strand
TTCGGCATTTTTTAATCCCTCGCGAAAATCGACGATGTTTCCATAGTATAGCCTTTAACGTTTTTCGACGAATTCCGCGACTTTCTCCGATTGAACCGCAACTCAGTAAAAACGTTAGCTAGGACCATTTATAGTCGTTCTAGGCTATTTTCGGCATTTTTTAATCCATCGCGAAATCGACGATTTTTCCACTAGTATAGCCTTCACGTTTTTTCGACGAATTCCGCGACTTTCTCCGATTGAACCGCAACTCAGTAAAAACGTTAGCTAGGACCATTTATAGTCGTTCTAGGCCTATTTTCGGCATTTTTTAATCCATCGCGAAAATCGACGATTTTTCCATAGTATAGCCTTCAACGTTTTTTCGACGAATTCCGCGACTTTCTCCGATTGAACCGCAACTCAGTAAAAACGTTAGCTAGGACCATTTATAGTCGTTCTAGCCTATTTTCGGCATTTTTTAATCCATCGCGAAATCGAAGATTTTTCCATAGTAATAGTCTTCAACGTTTTTTCGACGAATTCCGCGACTTTCTCCGATTGAACCGCAACTCAGTAAAAACGTTAGCTAGGACCATTTATAGTCGTTCTAGCCTATTTTCGGCATTTTTTAATCCATCGCGTAAATATCGAAGATTTTTCCATAGTATAGTCTTCAACGTTTTTTTCGACGAATTCCGCGACTTTCTCCGATTGAACCGCAACTCAGTAAAAACGTTAGCTAGGACCATTTATAGTCGTTCTAGCCTATTTTCGGCATTTTTTAATCCATCGCGGAAAATCGAAGATTTTTCCATAGTATAGTCTTCAACGTTTTTTCGACGAATTCCGCGACTTTCTCCGATTGAACCGCAACTCAGTAAAAACGTTAGCTAGGACCATTTATAGTCGTTCTAGCCTATTTTCGGCATTTTTTAAATCCATCGCGAAAATCGAAGATTTTTCCATAGTATAGTCTTCAACGTTTTTTCGACGAATTTCCGCGACTTTCTCCGATTGAACCGCAACTCAGTAAAAACGTTAGCTAGGACCATTTATAGTCGTTCTAGCCTATTTTCGGCATTTTTTAATCCATCGCGAAAATCGACGATTTTTCCATAGTATAGCCTTCAACGTTTTTTCGACGAATTCCGCGACTTTCTCCGATTGAACCGCAACTCAGTAAAAACGTTAGCTAGGACCATTTATAGTCGTTCTAGCCTATTTTCGGCTTTTTTTAATCCATCGCGAAAATCGAAGATTTTTCCATAGTATAGTCTTCAACGTTTTTTCGACGAATTCCGTCGACTTTCTCCGGATTGAACCGCAACTCAGTAAAAAACGTTAGCTAGGACCATTTATAGTCGTTCTAGCCTATTTTCGGCATTTTTTAATCCATCGCGAAAATCGAAGATTTTTCCATAGTATAGTCTTCAACGTTTTTTCGACGAATTCCGCGACTTTCTCCGATTGAACCGCAACTCAGTAAAAACGTTAGCTAGGACCATTTATAGTCGTTCTAGCCTATTTTCGGCATTTTTTAATCCATCGCGAAAATCGAAGATTTTTCCATAGTATAGTCTTCAACGTTTTTTCGACGAATTCCGCGACTTTCTCCGATTGAACCGCAACTCAGTAAAAACGTTAGCTAGGACCATTTATAGTCGTTCTAGCCTATTTTCGGCATTTTTTAATCCATCGCGAAAATCGACGATTTTTCCATAGTATAGCCTTCAACGTTTTTTTCGACGAATTCCGCGACTTCTCCGATTGAACCGCAACTCAGTAAAAACGTTAGCTAGGACCATTTATAGTCGTTCTAGGCTATTTTCGGCATTTTTTAATCCATCGCGAAATCGACGATTTTTCATAGTATAGTCTTCAACGTTTTTCGACGAATTCCGCGACTTTCTCCGATTGAACGCAACTCAGTAAAAACGTTAGCTAGGACCATTTATAGTCGTTCTAGCCTATTTTCGGCATTTTTTAATCATCGCGAAAAACGACGATTTTTCCATAGTATAGCCTTCAACGTTTTTTCGACGAATTCCGCGACTTTCTCCGATTGAACCGCAACTCAGTAAAAACGTTAGCTAGGACATTTATAGTCGTTCTAGCCTATTTTCGGCATTTTTTAATACATCGCGAAAATCGACGATTTTTCCATAGTATAGCCTTCAACGTTTTTTCGACGAATTCCGCGACTTTCTCCGATTGAACCGCAACTCAGTAAAAACGTTAGCTAGGACCATTTATAGTCGTTCTAGCCTATTTTCGGCATTTTTTTAATCCATCGCGAAAATCGACGATTTTTCCATAGTATAGCCTTCAACGTTTTTTCGACGAATTCCGCGACTTTCTCCGATTGAACCGCAACTCAGTAAAAAACGTTAGCTAGGACCATTTATAGTCGTTCTAGCCTATTTTCGGCATTTTTTAATCAATCGCGAAAATCGACGATTTTTCCATAGTATAGCCTTCAACGTTTTTTCGACGAATTCCGCGACTTTCTCCGATTGACCGCAACTCAGTAAAAACGTTAGCTAGGACCATTTATAGTCGTTCTAGCCTATTTTCGGCATTTTTTAATCCATCGCGAAAATCGACGATTTTTCCATAGTATAGCCTTCAACGTTTTTTCGACGAATTCCGCGACTTTCTCCGATTGAACCGCAACTCAGTAAAAACGTTAGCTAGGACCATTTATAGTCGTTCTAGCCTATTTTCGGCATTTATTAATCCATCGCGAAAATCGACGATTTTTCCATAGTATAGCCTTCAACGTTTTTTTCGACAATTCCGCGACTTTCTCCGATGAACCGCAACTCAGTAAAAAACGTTAGCTAGGACCATTTATAGTCGTTCTAGCCTATTTTCGGCATTTTTTAATCAATCGCGAAAATCGACGATTTTTCCATAGTATAGCCTTCAACGTTTTTCGACGAATTCCGCGACTTTCTCCGATTGAACCGCAACTCAGTAAAAACGTTAGCTAGGACCATTTATAGTCGTTCTAGCCTATTTTCGGCATTTATTAATCCATCGCGAAAATCGACGATTATTCCATAGTATAGCCTTCAACGTTTTTTCGACGAATTCCGCGACTTTCTCCGATGAACCGCAACTCAGTAAAACGTTAGCTAGGACCATTTATAGTCGTTCTAGCCTATTTTCGGCATTTTTTAATCAATCGCGAAAATCGACGATTTTTCCATAGTATAGCCTTCAACGTTTTTTCGACGAATTCCGCGACTTTCTCCGATTGAACCGCAACTCAGTAAAAACGTTAGCTAGGACCATTTATAGTCGTTCTAGCCTATTTTCGGCATTTTTTAATCCATCGCGAAAATCGACGATTTTTCCATAGTATAGCCTTCAACGTTTTTTCGACGAATTCCGCGACTTTCTCCGATTGAACCGCAACTCAGTAAAAACGTTAGCTAGGACCATTTATAGTCGTTCTAGCCTATTTTCGGCATTTTTTAATCAATCGCGAAAATCGACGATTTTTCCATAGTATAGCCTTCAACGTTTTTTCGACGAATTCCGCGACTTTCTCCGATTGAACCGCAACTCAGTAAAAACGTTAGCTAGGACCATTTATAGTCGTTCTAGCCTATTTTCGGCATTTTTTAATCCATCGCGAAAATCGACGATTTTTCCATAGTATAGCCTTCAACGTTTTTTCGACGAATTCCGCGACTTTCTCCGATTGAACCGCAACTCAGTAAAAACGTTAGCTAGGACCATTTATAGTCGTTCTAGCCTATTTTCGGCATTTTTTAATCAATCGCGAAAATCGACGATTTTTCCATAGTATAGCCTTCAACGTTTTTTCGACGAATTCCGCGACTTTCTCCGATTGAACCGCAACTCAGTAAAAACGTTAGCTAGGACCATTTATAGTCGTTCTAGCCTATTTTCGGCATTTTTTAATCCATCGCGAAAATCGACGATTTTTCCATAGTATAGCCTTCAACGTTTTTTCGACGAATTCCGCGACTTTCTCCGATTGAACCGCAACTCAGTAAAAACGTTAGCTAGGACCATTTATAGTCGTTCTAGCCTATTTTCGGCATTTATTAATCCATCGCGAAAATCGACGATTTTTCCATAGTATAGCCTTCAACGTTTTTTCGACAAATTCCGCGACTTTCTCCGATTGAACCGCAACTCAGTAAAACGTTAGCTAGGACCATTTATAGTCGTTCTAGCCTATTTTCGGCATTTTTTAATCAATCGCGAAAATCGACGATTTTTCCATAGTATAGCCTTCAACGTTTTTTCGACGAATTCCGCGACTTTCTCCGATTGAACCGCAACTCAGTAAAAACGTTAGGCTAGGACCATTTATAGTCGTTCTAGCCTATTTTCGGCATTTATTAATCCATCGCGAAAATCGACGATTATTCCATAGTATAGCCTTCAACGTTTTTTCGACGAATTCCGCGACTTTCTCCGATTGAACCGCAACTCAGTAAAAACGTTAGCTAGGACCATTTATAGTCGTTCTAGCCTATTTTCGGCATTTTTTAATCAATCGCGAAAATCGACGATTTTTCCATAGTATAGCCTTCAACGTTTTTTCGACGAATTCCGCGACTTTCTCCGATTGAACCGCAACTCAGTAAAAACGTTAGCTAGGACCATTTATAGTCGTTCTAGCCTATTTTCGGCATTTTTAATCCATCGCGAAAATCGACGATTTTTCCATAGTATAGCCTTCAACGTTTTTTCGACGAATTCCGCGACTTTCTCCGATTGAACCGC
The DNA here is from genome assembly GCA_947310635.1 of Leptodirus hochenwartii. NCBI lineage: Eukaryota > Metazoa > Arthropoda > Insecta > Coleoptera > Leiodidae > Leptodirus > Leptodirus hochenwartii. Next base: position 8,808,690 of record OX371187.1, on the reverse strand, counting down.
AACTCAGTAAAAACGTTAGCTAGGACCATTTATAGTCGTTCTAGCCTATTTTCGGCATTTTTTAATCAATCGCGAAAATCGACGATTTTTCCATAGTATAGCCTTCAACGTTTTTTCGACGAATTCCGCGACTTTCTCCGATTGAACCGCAACTCAGTAAAAACGTTAGCTAGGACCATTTATAGTCGTTCTAGCCTATTTTCGGCATTTTTTAATCAATCGCGAAAATCGACGATTTTTCATAGTATAGCCTTCAACGTTTTTTCGACGAATTCCGCGACTTTCTCGATTGAACCGCAACTCAGTAAAAACGTTAGCTAGGACCATTTATAGTCGTTCTAGCCTATTTTCGGCATTTTTTAATCAATCGCGAAAATCGACGATTTTTCCATAGTATAGCCTTCAACGTTTTTTTCGACGAATTCCGCGACTTTCTCCGATTGAACCGCAACTCAGTAAAAACGTTAGCTAGGACCATTTATAGTCGTTCTAGCCTATTTTCGGCATTTTTTAATCCATCGCGAAAATCGACGATTTTTCCATAGTATAGCCTTCAACGTTTTTTCGACGAATTCCGCGACTTTCTCCGATTGAACCGCAACTCAGTAAAAACGTTAGCTAGGACCATTTATAGTCGTTCTAGCCTATTTCGGCATTTTTTAATCCATCGCGAAAATCGAAGATTTTTCCATAGTATAGTCCTTCAACGTTTTTTTCGACGAATTCCGCGACTTTCTCCGATTGAACCGCAACTCAGTAAAAACGTTAGCTAGGACCATTTATAGTCGTTCTAGGCTATTTTCGGCATTTTTTAATCCATCGCGAAAATCGACGATTTTTCCATAGTATAGCCTTCAACGTTTTTTCGACGAATTCCGCGACTTTCTCCGATTGAACCGCAACTCAGTAAAAACGTTAGCTAGGACCATTTATAGTCGTTCTAGCCTATTTTCGGCATTTTTAATCCATCGCGAAATCGAAGATTTTTCCATAGTATAGTCTTCAACGTTTTTTCGACGAATTCCGCGACTTTCTCCGATTGAACCGCAACTCAGTAAAAACGTTAGCTAGGACCATTTATAGTCGTTCTAGCCTATTTTCGGCATTTTTTAATCATCGCGAAAATCGACGATTTTTCCATAGTATAGCCTTCAACGTTTTTTCCGACGAATTCCGCGACTTTCTCCGATTGAACCGCAACTCAGTAAAAACGTTAGCTAGGACCATTTATAGTCGTTCTAGCCTATTTTCGGCATTTTTTAATCCATCGCGAAAATCGACGATTTTTCCATAGTATAGACTTCAACGTTTTTTCGACGAATTCCGCGACTTTCTCCGATTGAACGCAACTCAGTAAAAACGTTAGCTAGGACCATTTATAGTCGTTCTAGCCTATTTTCGGCATTTTTTAATCAATCGCGAAAATCGACGATTTTTCCATAGTATAGCCTTCAACGTTTTTTCGACGAATTCCGCGACTTTCTCCGATTGAACCGCAACTCAGTAAAAACGTTAGCTAGGACCATTTATAGTCGTTCTAGCCTATTTTCGGCATTTTTTAATCCATCGCGAAAATCGACGATTTTTCCATAGTATAGCCTTCAACGTTTTTTCGACGAATTCCGCGACTTTCTCCGATTGAACCGCAACTCAGTAAAAACGTTAGCTAGGACCATTTATAGTCGTTCTAGCCTATTTTCGGCATTTTTTAATCCATCGCGAAAATCGACGATTTTTCCATAGTATAGCCTTCAACGTTTTTTCGACGAATTCCGCGACTTTCTCCGATTGAACCGCAACTCAGTAAAAACGTTTAGCTAGGACCATTTATAGTCGTTCTAGCCTATTTTCGGCATTTTTTAATCCATCGCGAAAATCGACGATTTTTCCATAGTATAGCCTTCAACGTTTTTTCGACGAATTCCGCGACTTTCTCCGATTGAACCGCAACTCAGTAAAAACGTTAGCTAGGACCATTTATAGTCGTTCTAGCCTATTTTCGGCATTTTTTAATCAATCGCGAAATCGACGATTTTTCCATAGTATAGCCTTCAACGTTTTTTCGACGAATTCCGCGACTTTCTCCGATTGAACCGCAACTCAGTAAAAAACGTTAGCTAGGACCATTTATAGTCGTTCTAGCCTATTTTCGGCATTTTTTAATCCATCGCGAAAATCGACGATTTTTCCATAGTATAGCCTTCAACGTTTTTTCGACGAATTCCGCGACTTTCTCCGATTGAACCGCAACTCAGTAAAAACGTTAGCTAGGACCATTTATAGTCGTTCTAGCCTATTTTCGGCATTTTTTAATCCATCGCGAAAATCGACGATTTTCCATAGTATAGCCTTCAACGTTTTTTCGACGAATTCCGCGACTTTCTCCGATTGAACCGCAACTCAGTAAAAACGTTAGCTAGGACCATTTATAGTCGTTCTAGCCTATTTTTCGGCATTTTTTAATCAATCGCGAAAATCGACGATTTTTCCATAGTATAGCCTTCAACGTTTTTTCGACGAATTCCGCGACTTTCTCCGATTGAACCGCAACTCAGTAAAAACGTTAGCTAGGACCATTTATAGTCGTTCTAGCCTATTTTCGGCATTTTTTAATCATCGCGAAAATCGACGATTTTTCCATAGTATAGCCTTCAACGTTTTTTCGACGAATTCCGCGACTTTCTCCGATTGAACCGCAACTCAGTAAAAACGTTAGCTAGGACCATTTATAGTCGTTCTAGCCTATTTTCGGCATTTTTTAATCAATCGCGAAAATCGACGATTTTTCCATAGTATAGTCTTCAACGTTTTTCGACGATTCCGCGACTTCTCCGATTGAACCGCAACTCAGTAAAACGTTAGCTAGGACCATTTATAGTCGTTCTAGCCTATTTTCGGCATTTTTTAATCCATCGCGAAAATCGACGATTTTTCCATAGTATAGCCTTCAACGTTTTTTCGACGAATTCCGCGACTTTCTCCGATTGAACCGCAACTCAGTAAAAACGTTAGCTAGGACCATTTATAGTCGTTCTAGCCTATTTTCGGCATTTTTTAATCCATCGCGAAAATCGACGATTTTTCCATAGTATAGCCTTCAACGTTTTTCGACGAATTCCGCGACGTTTCTCCGATTGAACCGCAACTCAGTAAAAACGTTAGCTAGGACCATTTATAGTCGTTCTAGCCTATTTTCGGCATTTTTTAATCCATCGCGAAAATCGACGATTTTTCCATAGTATAGCCTTCAACGTTTTTTCGACGAATTCCGCGACTTTCTCCGATTGAACCGCAACTCAGTAAAAACGTTAGCTAGGACCATTTATAGTCGTTCTAGCCTATTTTCGGCATTTTTTAATCCATCGCGAAAATCGACGATTTTCCATAGTATAGCCTTCAACGTTTTTTCGACGAATTCCGCGACTTTCTCCGATTGAACCGCAACTCAGTAAAACGTTAGCTAGGACCATTTATAGTCGTTCTAGCCTATTTTTGGCATTTTTTAATCAATCGCGAAATCGACGATTTTTCCATAGTATAGCCTTCAACGTTTTTCGACGAATTCCGCGACTTTCTCCGATTGAACCGCAACTCAGTAAAAACGTTAGCTAGGACCATTTATAGTCGTTCTAGCCTATTTTCGGCATTTTTAATCCATCGCGAAAATCGACGATTTTTCCATAGTATAGCCTTCAACGTTTTTTCGACGAATTCCGCGACTTTCTCCGATTGAACCGCAACTCAGTAAAAACGTTAGCTAGGACCATTTATAGTCGTTCTAGCCTATTTTCGGCATTTTTTAATCAATCGCGAAAATCGACGATTTTCCATAGTATAGCCTTCAACGTTTTTTCGACGAATTCCGCGACTTTCTCCGATTGAACCGCAACTCAGTAAAAACGTTAGCTAGGACCATTTATAGTCGTTCTAGCCTATTTTCGGCATTTTTAATCAATCGCGAAAATCGACGATTTTTCCATAGTATAGCCTTCAACGTTTTTTCGACGAATTCCGCGACTTTCTCCGATTGAACCGCAACTCAGTAAAACGTTAGCTAGGACCATTTATAGTCGTTCTAGCCTATTTTCGGCATTTTTAATCAATCGCGAAATCGACGATTTTTCCATAGTATAGCCTCAACGTTTTTTCGACGAATTCCGCGACTTTCTCGATTGAACCGCAACTCAGTAAAAACGTTAGCTAGGACCATTTGTTCTAGCCTATTTTCGGCATTTTTTAATCAATCGCGAAAATCGACGATTTTTCCATAGTATAGCCTTCAACGTTTTTTCGACGAATTCCGCGACTTTCTCCGATTGAACCGCAACTCAGTAAAAACGTTAGCTAGGACCATTTATAGTCGTTCTAGCCTATTTTCGGCATTTTTTAATCAATCGCGAAAATCGACGATTTTTCCATAGTATAGCCTTCAACGTTTTTTCGACGAATTCCGCGACTTTCTCCGATTGAACCGCAACTCAGTAAAAACGTTAGCTAGGACCATTTATAGTCGTTCTAGCCTATTTTCGGCATTTTTTAATCAATCGCGAAAATCGACGATTTTTCCATAGTATAGCCTTCAACGTTTTTTCGACGAATTCCGCGACTTTCTCCGATTGAACCGCAACTCAGTAAAAACGTTAGCTAGGACCATTTATAGTCGTTCTAGCCTATTTTCGGCATTTTTTAATCAATCGCGAAAATCGACGATTTTTCCATAGTATAGCCTTCAACGTTTTTTCGACGAATTCCGCGACTTTCTCCGATTGAACCGCAACTCAGTAAAAACGTTAGCTAGGACCATTTATAGTCGTTCTAGCCTATTTTCGGCATTTTTTAATCCATCGCGAAAATCGACGATTTTTCCATAGTATAGCCTCCAATATTTTATTGGTTTCCGGTTCAAATGGAAAAAGTTGAAATTATCGTCGAAAAAAGTGAAAAAGTCGTGTATATATACCTTTGAAATATTCCGATTTTTTGGCGATTTTGGTCAAAGTTTAACAAATGCTGCCCAAAACAATGCAAAATGGCTATAAATCGTCTTAAAACAATATTTTATTGATTTCCGGTTCAAATGGAAAAAGTTGAAATTATCGTCGAAAAAAGTGAAAAAGTCGTGTATATATACCTTTGAAATATTCCGATTTTGTGGCGATTTTGGTCAAAGTTTAACAAATGCTGCCCAAAACAATGCAAAATGGCTATAAATCTTCTTAAAACAATATTTTATTGGTTTCCGGTTCAAATGGAAAAAGTTGAAATTATCGTCGAAAAAAGTGAAAAAGTCGTGTATCCGATTTTTGGGCGATTTTGGTCAAAGTTTAACAAATGCTGCCCAAAACAATGCAAAATGGCTATAAATCGTCTTAAAATTGTATTTTACTGATTTCCGGTGCAAACGGAGAAAGTTGAAATTATCGTCGAAAAAGCGAAAAAGTGGTGTATATATACGTGACGATTTTCATCAAAATTATCATTTCCCATTAGAAAATGTCCCATTCAATCATTTTTTCACGTTTAATAAAAATTTATAATCTTAGCATGGACAGTCCATATAAAAATGTTTCTAAATGCTGACTTTGAAATTGAACATGCAATTAACATCGTGTATTAATTTACGGTTGCTAATCGTGTTGGTATCGCCATCTACATATTTCAATATTAGATATGTGTGCGACAACGACGATAAACACACACACAGATTACACACTATTTATTCTCGACAAACGCGGCGAGAAATTCAAGTCTAACTACATGGTTACGTGAATGCAATCCCATCTCTGCACATGCTATTTTATATGGCAGTTTCAAAGGCACCCTGAACGGTAAGTTGAAGTGAAAAATATAAACTCGAAAAAGTTGATTGCGTTGGTTGAAGCGAGACTTTCGCCGTTTTCTGACAACGTTCTCGCTCTAGTAAAGTATTCGTTATCAAGAAACGCGTTTTTATTATCAGAATTTTATCTATACACTAGTACACCTACTGCCAAGAATATGGCAAATCAGACATAAATGCATAGTTTAAAAACAAAAACAAAAAGAAAATACAATTATTGACCGATTGTTTGAAGACGCTATTGTGTATTTATTTTGTAATTCATAAATCCAACATAATTTGCTATAAAATGTTTGACAAAAATCAAAATAAAATATTTAAAAAATTTAAATATAAGAAATGTATGTAAGAAATAATTATTTATATATATATAGCATCGCTAGGTCTCGCCTAGAATAATTTTAAGTCAGACACTTTAAGCCACAATTATTGACTATTTCTTTGACTCGATTGTACATGGCCGCTATGCCTTTGATTATGATATACAAGTCTATATGAATGTAGACGAAAATAGTAATTCTTAATTTTCAATTTCCGATCAATTTAGCAAAACACTTGAATTTTGAACAAAATGGGCAAAAATAGACATAATCGCTTTAATATAACACCAAAATCATTGAAATCTGTCGAGCCGTTCCGCAGAATTTTTTTTATACGGGTAAATGGTAAACTTTTGTAGTAAGCATGAAAATAATGATTTTTATCTTTAAGCGGGACAAATTACCGAAAATCGGGATTGTCCCGCTAACAGCGGGACGTATGGTCACTTTACTTATTTGTGTTGTTAATTTTATCCCAATAAAATTTTATATAAAATAAAATAAGCAAAAATCTGTTAGGTAAGCTGTCGATTTTCATCAAAATTATCGAAAAATTATCGAAAAAAAGCAAAGGTATACCTTTGAAATATTTCGATTTTTCTTCGATTTTGATCGAAGTTTAACAAGTGCCCAAAACAATGCAAAATGACTCTAAATCGTCTTAAAATTGTATTTTACTGATTTCCGGTTCAAACGGAAAAAGTTGAAATTATCGTCGAAAAAGTGAAAAAGTGGTGAATGACGGTGTATGGTGGTGACGTGTATGAAAAGAATCGGTGACACTACTTGTAGTTTTTATTGACGATAACTTTTGACGGTTTTTCTAGCATCCTTGAACACCACTGTCTCATCCCGATCTAAAAGTAGTTGTTCCATACCTCCTAAAGTCAAAGATCGATTGCTGCCTAAACCTAGTAAGCAAACCGTAACTAGTAAATATGCGACCAGAGATAACTCAGGTAAGAGTCATCTTTTACAGCACTATTCTAAGTTTATCCCAACGTCATTAGCGAATTTGTTTGATCGTTATTTCTTGATTCTGCAAACAATCCTCAAGACTAGATATGCTACCAGTATGGGGCATCATCAACTTCATCACTATCATTACCACCATCTTCATAAACATCAGCAATAGCATTATGTTACACTTACAATCGTCCAAAATGTATCTCTAGATATTGATGATTTTAGTTTCATAAGTTGTCGCAGCTCGGACTGATCTGATTTAACTTCAGAGTTACAAAACAAAAAGTAAATATTTAAAATGTACATTTTGATGTTGTTAATTGTGATGGTGGTTGTGAACAGGAAGACATACACCCTATATTTGCTGCGGTGTTCTTTCGTATGCTTTTATCAGAAACCCCATTAGGACCCTACTGGTACTAATGTATATAAAAAGGTGTTGCTTTTTCAAGTCATGTAATTATAAATACGCATGAAATAACAAGAAAGCGATTTTGCTAGAAAAATGAATAATAAATCGGGTTTGAAAGTAGTCCGATATTTTCAGTAAAGCTTTGCAGAAGGCGATCAAATTTAAGTAGCTAAATAGATATAGTAACGGTAGAGAAACGTAATTTAAAAAAATTTCATTCTGAAGATTGTTTTATTAATGATTTTGGATGAATCTGTACTCATATAGCTTGGCAATGTACATTATTAGAGGACATTTTAGAGGATATGTAATCTTCAGTGAATGCAGTATTTTTATGGTTCTCTTTGTATCTGTTTACGCGTTACAATTAGCACCATTCAGTTCATCGTATTTATAATCGCAATATTATTGGCACACATCGATTCGTAATTGAGTTTCTTTTATACATATATATACCCCTAATTACGTGGACGGTTTTTACGTTTTCCTGTATTTCTAAACGTTTGTAGGGTAAGTATTTGAAAAGTCCCCCCCCCCCCCCCCCCCAAAAAGCATTTTCAATCCACAATTATTTCGTGCGATATAATGTGAAAACGTGGAAACCGCGCACCCCAATAATTGAATACAAACCAACAATTTACGGACAGCCGGCGAACCGACAGAGGGGCACGTAGATGGTGTCGTGAACGATGTTACCGCGGCCATCTCTTCGGTGGTACCACCCGCTGCTTCGCTTGCCACTTCAGACCTGGAGCCGATGGTGAAATCACCGCCGGAGCCGACACGTGTCAAGTCCCCGGAACAAATCATGATGCGCTCGCCCGATCCAGTCAATTGGACCGTACCTCTTGACACGGGCAAAACGTTCACCGTCACCCAGAATATTCGCGGCACAGGTAATGCCAGCTTCGTGTAGATCTTGACATGTGGCAACATGCCTTGTATTTAATATCTAGATGATTTTGGTAATAGAGGGCATAGCGATGTAAAGACGTATTCCGGTGGTGTAGCGCCCTCGACTGCCCTGTATGCGCGCAAGGAGTAACCGGAGGGATAACGCAAAATTTTTTCATGTCTTTGCCTTAATGGAATCGGGGAAGCGGGACATCTAGCCTGAGATTCGATGAAGAAATTGCGATATTGTGATAGATAGGATGGAATGATATTATACCTAACGATACAATATTACAATATTCAGTTTAGTTCAGTTAAATTGTCGATCTCGTTACAACATAGGGTAAAATTAGAACGTTTGGTCCAGCTTGGTGGATGATGTGATCTGGTTTTGTATACTACTTATAGCGAGCTGTACCTAACAATTAGTTCACGCAAACACAATTTACACAATAACGCATTATATCCCGATTTGTCTTATTGTCTAAGACGACCACCTGCGCTACTTCGCTTTTTGTTCTTGTTGTTACCTTACTCGGAGTACGTAATCAATATTAGTCTCGGTGTGTTAAGTAATGTAGCTTCGTCCAAGAATTTGTTATCACTGCTTCAACTAACGTTATATTAAGATGTTGCATATTTCGTCGAATGTGTGCGTATAAAAAGCAAATCTACAACATGAAAATGACTTTACACGCGCGAATTTACTAAGTATTTTAAATTCGTTTAAGTTATACACCTACATATAATTATAAAAGAGAGCAAGCCATATTGTAATATCGATCAAATTGCATTTTTTTGCAAAAAATCAAAACCATTATGTTTTACTACGATCATTTTCGCATTAATCGATAACGTTTGTTCTTTTAATATATGTTTCTTTTTTAAGGACGTAAGATAAAAAAAAAAGTTGTAACTATATAAGCACATATTTAATAATTAGAAATTTATAAAAGAAATGTTACCATACATTAATAGTTTATAATAGTTTACTTTCGTTCAGCAGGGATTCTATATTCTTATCAATATTGATCAAAAAATCGAACTTTTAATTCTGCTACAGTACTTTAACAATATTCGGAAGAAACAAAGATGAGGCAATATGAGATGATAAATATAAAATAGCACGTACATTATACTCGTATAAGCATATAAGCAGCCGTATGTGTGTCACTAATACAATTTGCTATTAATGAAATTAGTTTTTGTGACACTTTCTTATAGTGAACAGCAGTTTAGGATGTGTTTTTATAATGTAAAAGTGAATGGTGATTACTCTAGCCATTAGCTGGTCACAATATTCAAATGCACAGCAAAATCATATTATATCGTAAGCTTTGTGCTTTTAGATAGTTTTTTTAAACCAAATGTGTTGAGTAACATTTCACTGTGTGTCCCAGAATTATTACCATCCATATGGGTCTATATAAAAATAATAATTGACTAAAAATGATCCGGCAGTAATCCGGGGACACGATGAATTTATTTTATATCCACGGTCCTAATACTAATACAAGCGCATCCATATAATATCCGTGTCTTAACATGATTATATATGATCCAATCAAAAAATCGCTAAGCCCTAGCTCTATAATATAGTACACTAGAATAGTCCGTATTCTGTATCTATATCTAAACATACATAGGTTTTGTCTATATTGTATATTATGTATGTTGCGCGTGCGCGAAATGCAGCGCGCACGCGCTATTCTACTCCCACTACAGCCGTCTACTACAGTCCTTGCGCTGTACAGCCGCAGCCGTCTATTAGCTACGCCCACACAACTCCAAATTAACCGCCGTCATTCCATCACCAACATTGCGTTTTATGAAAATATCCGCCGATTTGTTTATTGTTAAATCTGCGTTTAAATAATGTTGCGCGTTTCCAGAATGAATTTATATTATTCACGACCGATTCACTTACATCACAGACGATAATCTCATTTAGTCATCGACCGAACAGTCCAAACCACATCATAGTTGTTCTCATTGTTAATGTAATACAATTATCGCTAAGATGTTAATATAAAAAATACCTAGAACATATATTACACGACCTCGCCTCTAATACGTATGGTCACTTTTTTAACGTTCCCTATTTTTTTTTTCTCCGAAATTGTTTAAAAAATGCACAATAATATAATGAATCCGAAATAGTGAGCGTTGAAAAAACCGCCAGTGTGAAAATAAGTATGTACTTTATATACGAGTATTCTATCAACTTAGAAAATTGAATGATTAGTAATTTTTGTATATGCCGTGAAAAACCCAAATTGCGCGCAATGGTTTCACATTTCGACAACAAGTATAACATGAATATTGTTGCGATTATGCTTATATTATACCATTTAAAAGATTAACATCGAAATGTATTCATACAGACACATACAGCAGACATATATAATGTAACTCTGATATCAAAAATAAATTCTCTGTTATTTATCGACGATATTTACACAATCGACAAATAAATTCTAATTTGGGATCACAAACACTTGATAACTTCAGCCGAATATTTTATTTCACAATTATCAAACGTACATCATCAACTAAATCGTATCATAACTTGATGCATATTGAAAAAATCTACAATTAAAAATTAATCGCTGGCCCTGAGTCAGGTTCCCGTCCGCATTTATGCTGGCAAACACATTATCAATTTCATATCAATCAGTTTGTACATTTATGCAGGTGCGCTTAAATGAACCAATTAATCTATTTGATTTAAGTAATTGATGTTATTGTATCACTAATTATTTGACTCGAATCGAACATGAATCAGCCAAAGACCGAGTCGATTTTTGAATATATTCTCATTCATTATCGATGGGTTTTCGTTTGCTTTTTCCTCCTGCCGATATCGTTTTTCTACGATATTTGGCTGTATTTCCGAAACTGGATCGTTTTTACAATAAACAGCGCACCGAAGAAACACAACGCTAAAGTACTTCAAGTACAAAACCAAGTAAGAAGACCGACAGTAGTTTTAGCAGTTATTTTAAATACAATTATTGTGAATATATTTATAATAATAACCAACGTGAACGCCACCTTCATTCCCTTGTATAAAATCCTCGCGTTGAAAGTTTAGGTGTTGCAATGGAACCAGAGTTATCAGAAGACACCAATGTGCACAGCGCGACCAGGTTGGCAAACGGTTTCATTTCGTTTACCCAAATACAAAGACACAATGCATAAAATAGAAGTAAACTTAGTGGACATACTAGAGATCAATACAGAAAAGAAAGTAAATATAAGAAACGATCCTTCTACAACACACACAACAATAATACTAATTCCAGATAATTCGCGTGGAACCATTAGTAAGTATCGGCCAACTAACAGCGACCATAAACCCACTGGGCTGGACCCTCGCCATAGTACCAGAGATCGACGATTTGACGGTGGGCGGCTTGGTCATGGGTACCGGCATCGAATCTTCGTCGCACCGCTTCGGTTTGTTTCAGCACATTTGCACTGCCTTCGAGTTGGTAACGGGTGACGGTTCTATCGTTCGCTGCAGCGCCGAAGAACATGCGGATCTCTTCAGAGCCGTTCCGTGGTCATATGGTACCGTCGGTATACTTACCGCTGTCGAACTGAAAATAGTACCCGCGAAAAAGTTCGTGCGCATAAACTACGAGCCGATTCGCTCGGCAGAAGAAATGGCGCGCAGGTTGAATGATGTGTCGCAGATGGACAGCGATGCGGAGTTTGTAGAGGGTCTTTTGTTCAGCGAGGAACGAGGTGTACTTATGACAGCTAATCAGACCAATTTGGTGCAAGACGATCAAATCAACCGGATTGGAAGATGGTATAAGCCGTGGTTTTTTATGCACGTTTGGGGCATGCTAAAGCAAGATAAGATTGTTACAGAATATATTCCTCTTCGGGATTATTACCATCGGCATACTAGGTCGATATTTTGGGAATTGCAGGTGAATCGAAATGTTTTATTGTGTAATAATAGAAGTTCTTTTGATGCATTTTCTAATTTGAAGCAACTGAAAATTTGCATTTGTCCATTTATCATATTAAGTGTCCATGAAGGCATCTTATATATCCCAGAAATTTGCTTTCAAAATATACGAGCTACATATTTTTTAATACAGGACATAATTCCATTTGGCAATAATCGATTATTTCGGTATCTATTTGGATGGACAGTACCACCCAAGATATCGTTGTTAAAATTAACACAAACAGATGCTATAAAACGACTTTACGAAAATAACCACGTAATCCAAGATATGTTAGTACCTATAAATATATTCCTGGAAAGCGTGAAGGCCTTCCACAATGCATTCCAGGTTCTTCATATTTTACTGCATCCTATTTGTTGAACTGAAATGTATGTACTTCGAAATAGGTATATCCTTTATGGATTTGTCCTTTTACATTATTTCAACTGCCTGGTTTAGTACATCCTGCGAAAGAAGCAGGAAACAAGCCGCAGCTTTATGTCGACATTGGTGTATACGGAGTTCCGAAAGCTAAAGACTTTTCTCCGAAAGAAAGTACCAGAGCCATTGAAGAATTTGTTATAAAAAATCACGGGTTCGTTATAACCTTGATCAAATTAAAATCTGACGTTATTAAAAAAAATTCTCGGTATATTTTAGATTTCAAATGTTATATGCTGATACTTACATGACATCTGAAGAATTCAGAACAATGTTCGATCACAAATTATACGACGAAGTACGGCAAAAGTGGAATTGTAAGAAGGCCTTTCCAGAAGTTTATAATAAAGTTTCGAAAGAAGCACGCTTGTAATTTATTCGATTATTACTTGAAACGATATTAAAAATCATTATAAATTATACCTGTAATAAACTAATATTTTTCACACCCTCCCATTTATAGATTAATGTTTCATAGACAGGCACGTATGCAGCAGCCCTGATTAAGATGTCTTGTATGCGATTTTATTGCACTTTATTTTCCTATGTTCAACGTCATTGCATAATGGCAACATTATTAATCTGTTCACATCTTATTGAAGAATCTTATTAATAAAAAAAATCAATGTTTCTTTTATTTCAATCTTTAACCATTTACTTCGCTTCTATTGATTTCTTATAAGACAATCCTGTTAAAATTCCTGAAAACTATGCACAACACTTTCTAAAATTTATTTATCTAAGAATTTTATAAAATGGCCCCTTTACGAATTCGCCACTGCATAAATGCAGGGCAAATAGTGTAGTTTCACTTTTCACTTTTAAACATCGGCTTTGAATATAATGCAATATATGTATATATGTGCGTGTGCATGAGAAGTCGTTCCGCACACAATTCCCACGTTTCGACACCCCGTCCGATCATCGTCCTGCCACTCGTCCTGCGATTGGTTAAAATATGGATATACGTAAGGATAATGAAGCTACAACTATAGCGAAAAAATTAAATAAACAAACTGAAGCAACCGTTTTTTAAATTAATATCAATGCCATTTTTTTGCAAAATTGCATTTTTTTGGATTAAAACATTCGTTTCAACACTGATTTTTTAGATATCTGTTATCTAATATGCATTTTCCATTTTGAAGGGAAATTATCTTTATATATATTTTTGGAAAATTATATTCCTACGACTTGTTGGATTTTTTCCAAACTGCTCTCGAGGTTTTTTCGAATAAATAATTTGCGACATAATTATTGAACGCTAATACTTATACACCGACAAAGATGTTTTGTTCAATAATTTTCGCTAACTTCTGCCACCGATCAAATTAACACAGCCATTTGCAGATTTAATCATTGCTAAACAGCAAAGACGTTGGTGCGCGATTGCATGAAGCAACATGCGGTTGAAGTGTAAGTGTAAGAACGTGGCGGTCGGCTGTCGCACCAGTCGCACCAGGCGCACCTCGTGTCGTGACCGCGAGTGGTGCACGCGACCACGGGGTGCGCGCAGACGTGCGTGCCGGAGCGATGGAACGTTCGGAGCGTCGGCGGAACCCCGGAGCACGCCCGGACTCGCGGACTAACAGCACACCGAGTGCCATTCACTCATTCGTCGACGCGACGACCACCACGTGCAGTGTGTGTGTGTGCACGACACGTCGACACGTGTGCGACTCTTCCGCGTTCCGTCCGTCTTAATTCTGTTTACCTCTTACAAGTGCCGGAATGGACCATACGCAATCACCAGTTCAGTCGAACAGCGCGGTGGCTCACCAGCACACGGGCGGCTGCGGCCCGCCACTTCACTGGGGCTATGGCAACACAACCGCCCACATACATTACGCCCCGTTAAGTCAGCCGCCCACCACGTCTCTTCAGAGTGCGCCGTCTTCGATGGTACGATTGTCCTCCAAGAGGCCGCTCTCTGAAAGCGATGACAACGATGATCTCTATTCGGAATCCTCCAAAGACAAGTTTGTTCACTCGCAAGATACTACTTAATTGTTAAAAACTATTAAGATTAAACTCATTTTTAACAGACGAATTTGATAATTATCATTTTTTTTTATGTAGTTTTTTTAATAAGCTTTTTTACTTATTATTTTTTATTAGTTTTTAATTCATTCATTTTAGATTAACTAGTAATTTGAGAATATTTAACAGGTGCATGTCGCCTAGCAATTCGGGTAATTGCGAGATGCTGTCGAGGAAGAAGCGTCGCGGCGTGATTGAGAAAAAGCGCCGCGACCGCATTAATACATCTTTATCGGAATTGAAGCGATTGGTGCCCAGCGCGTTCGAGAAACAAGGCTCAGCCAAACTGGAAAAAGCCGAAATATTGCAACTAACTGTTGATCATTTGAAAACGATTCATGCAAAAGGTAAGTATCATGAAAGCAATGTGGATAATATTAAAAATAAACTGGGTCCATCATTGCTATTAAAATATTTTAAAAATAATCGATACGAGTGGTTAAAAACAACCTGGGTCCACTGATACGTATTAAAAAAAATATATAAACATTTTCAAACGTTTTTTGTTTAACTAATTGTTAAAAAACGGATAACTAATCGCCCTGCATGCATATTAAAGGCGATCAGAAATATTACAGTTCCCACGATCAACGTGATCAATTATCCTTTAATGTTTGCACGTACGTATGTATATGTTCGGTATGTACTTGTCTTTTATGTAGTTTACCAGTTCCCACGATTGGAACAGAAACAGAATAACCCCTCTTCAACTTGCAATTCATTTTCCCACCCTGTTACCAGTATATGAATATATCTATATTGTTGAATGCATATAAAGCCCCTAATCTGTATGTAATAGATTATATATATACATATCGTACCTTGATGCACTCTTTCGCTATAATACCCTTATGTTCTCTGATCCGTGAGCGAACTACCGCAAATTTGCATTTTCTCCTCGGAAACTATAAATAAATGCATAATTAAACTTAGTTTTTTAATCTTCTGTTTCAAACAAATATTATCCGTAAATCAATAAGTAAAAATTATGCATTTATATTTCCGCACTAGAATTCCACTTAAAATTGTTCTTTCATAAAATTCTTAAAAAAATATTATTCAACGCGCGAATGTAATTGAAAGCTGCATGCGCAGGTTACGATTCAATTTCCTACGACTCCCCGTGTTCGGCAAAGTTCGCAATGGACTATCACGGCATGGGTTACCGCGACTGTGCGGCAGAAGTGAGTCGGTACCTGGAACGAATAGAGGGTCTGGATGGACAAAACCCGTTACGTTTACGATTAGTAGCACACCTGCAGACCTGCGCGGTTCAGAGAGAAAAGTCCGCTAGTGCCGGTGGCACAATGCCAGCAGCGGCGCCAGTCCCACCGCCCGCGTCCGCTTCATGGCCGCCCTACGTGGGCGCTGTAACGAGTGCATCCGCGCCAGCCCCAGTATCTAGCACCTCACACGACAACCAAAGTCACAATCTGCAGATGCACGCGCAAGCGCAATCGTCGCACACGCACTCGCATCATCCGCAATACACGGACTTGCAGCCGTATCACCATGCGCCGATGTACCAACACCAGTACATGCCAACGATGGATGCCTCCGCTGCGTTCCACAATCATCATCACAGTCCGCACGGGCCGCAAGGCACCACCACGACATCTTCCTCCGCGGCAGCAGCTGCTGCATCTGCTGCGGCCGCAGCCGCAGCTGCTATGAAGCCGTATCGTCCTTGGGGCGCCGAGTTGGCATACTAAATTTGTCGTTAAAATATATTTTACAATCTATTCCATAACATAATATTTTTTTATGCTACGAAATTGTTTTGTAGTAATTTAACAAAAACATTGTATGCATCTTCGTATATGCAGATTGATTGATGAAGGTATTACTATACAACGTATATACGCGTGTTAATTTATTCCTATTTTATTTTTTGCGGCTTTAATTATGCTTTATGCTTTATATTTTTATTTTTATTTAAATTGAAGAATATTTCTTATTATTTATATTAGTCATCTTGAGTACCTTTTTTAATTTTATAATTTTTTAAAATAAAAATTAGTATATTTTGTACATAGAGTGTATATTATAATAGAAAATGTAACATTGTGACACTTTGTGATTACTTATGGAAATATATAGAAATATTTATTTTTACACTTCACAGAATTCTTATGTATACATTTGCAAACTGTGATTGCATTATTTTTCAACAAAGCGACCCTTTAGAAAATGACGAACATTTGAATATTGAAAAAATGTAGCAAAAGTGGATTTTATCCTTTCAAAACTAAACCGGTTTATCGTACAATGCGCTTGTAAGCTAACAAACAAAGTAGCCGTTTTTTCATAGAAACCCCATTCCGATATTTACGGTGTTTACACAAAATAAAAGGGTTTTTCCTTAATTACGGTAACGTAATTGAATTTGAACACGTGCGGAATAACAATGAAGCAACTAGATTTCAGATTGTTGGTGAAAGTACGTAAAATACTTAAAAATAGAAAAATAATAGATGCAAAGATGCATGCCTCTCGCTCGAGAAAATAGCGTAACGTATGAACGTAACGACCAACGCTCAAATGCGTATCTATATTACGATTATTTTCACTATAGCGTCGCGACGACTGTTTGTTAAAAAACGGTTTAGATATTATGACGATTTGTGTCGCGATTGGTTCAATTTTCAAAGGCGCACCGAGCGCAATTTCAACAATTCCGCGCGTCTCTTCTTACTTTCTGGCCATCGCGCATTAACGACGCCTTCGAATAACGACGGCACTCACAACTCGCAGGTAACGGTGATACACATTTTATGGCGATTGACCGCGATCCTCCACCGTCCAGAGCATCGTAAGTGTTCTTCAAGTCGCCCGTAGCTGACTTCCCGTCTATCCCAAACGGGATAGCGGCTTAAGTTAACGCACTACAGCGTAATGTGCTCCGTAAAGTAAAGTTCGCACAGGTTGCCTAGATTTTTTTCAAAAATTGCGGTAAAATGTCAGGCGATGTCCAACCTCGCAAACGACGTGATAAAAAGCGGAAAAAAGGTAAGCTGGGTTTATTACCCTTATGGTAATAAAAATCTTTTGTAAGACCGGAATATCGCAAGTGTTCAGCTCCCGCAGATTCAGCTTATTACGAGTGTTATCTAAATGTGTTCGGTGTATTTCTATAAGCGCACAATTTATTTTTAGCTTGGCTTACATGCTATTTTTTCTGTAACTTATACGTATATACCTTTATATACAAATTTTACCAAACACTTTAAATGTTGAATTCCGTATATACAAAATAGACATCGTTTTAATTAGATAGAAATTAGTATATTACGAAATACATAATTTTTGTAGAAGATACAGAAGATATGTCGAATAAGCAGCCCCACATAATACCCACGCCGCTTGTGGAGGACGATGTCAATATCCACGTGCACAAAGATCATGACACCGGCGGAGGTATTTGTGCCAAATTTGTCTTCTTTATATTGTTAACCATATTGGCGGTTCTTATTGGATTAATAATTACAGAACATCGCGGTCTTACCGATCGTAAGTAAGAAAATTCTTTAAAAATATAATGCAGTTTGTTTAATTCCAATATAGACCTATTAATAGATCTTTTTTAAACGTATTTTTGTATTTAGTTGAAGCAGCTGAAGGGGAAACACGATTTTCGCAGATATTCGATGGATGGACGAGCGAAAAGCTCATTGATGACCACGATGATGATCACGGTCACGATGCTATCAAAGATGAACACGAAGATGATCATGATGATGAGGAACACGATGAACATGATGAAGAGGAAGATCACTACGAACATGATGAGGAAGAAGAGGAAGTAGATCATGACGAGGGTGAAGAAAATGAGGGAAAGCACAACGAAGGTGAAGAAATTGAGGAATCGGATCACGAAGATATAGTTTCGGATCAAGAAGGATCCGAAGCGATTTCTCATGATGATGACGATGATGTTGATGATGAAAATGTTGGCGATGATGATGATCAGAGTGGTGTACAATTCGTTGATGAAGAAGATCAAGAATACGAAGAAGCGATGGAAGATGAGGAAGACAACGAAAATGAAGAGGAGGAAGATGATGAAATGTCAAAAAATCAAAACGATGATGATGATAATGATGTAAATAACAGCCAAGAAGAGCCTGTAAGTACAGAGCGTGATAATGGAAGTGAACATGAAGAGGACGAAGCAGCTGATGATAGTGGTGATGTTGATGGAGATGATGATAATGATGAAGATGGAAAGGATTTTGCTCATGTCGATTTATCCGAAGAAACGGTTGATGAAAATGAAGTAGAACAGGTTCATACATTCGCGTACAATTTTTATACAAATTCGATTTTAATTCTATGAAAGTTTTTAGGATGAGCAGGTTGCTGAAGACGCGAATGAAAACGAAACGGATGAAGAAAACTCAGCTTTTCAGGGTAAGATACAAGTATAGACTTTGGTAAATTTTCTTGTATCTTAATAAATACTAAATATGTAGTAGTTCATTTCATTATATCACTTCAAAATACTACCCGTCACCTCCCAGCAAACACTGTTGCAGAACGATACAGATATACTTTGTACAACTCGCTTTAGGGTAAGAGGGAATTAGAAGGTGTATAAAGTTATACAATGATACGCTTGTGAATGTGATTGTATATTAGTATCTAGAATGCAACTAAGAGTAGGACGGAAGTAATGGTGGTTGAAAGTGCGTACTGGTGCTTGTTGCAGTGACGGCGGGCCGTGCGGCCGTCGGAGTGGCCATCCTGGCTGCGGCCTATGTCGTCCTTGTGCGCAAGTGGAAAGCCGAATGCGCCGTAGACACTGCTAGTTCTGGTCTGTAACCAGTTATAATTGTAACGGTTTTAAACCGTCTGCGCGTTACATTGCTGCAGCTTCAGCTCCAGCCTCCTCCACAACTCCCACCCAGTCTGCTCCTAGATCATCCAGCTATCCAAACAAGTGACGCATGATCCACGAGCCATTTATCATGTACCATGTATACTCCTCAACAATCAACGTATCTGGATCAGCAAAAGCGCCACTTTTATTTCCTGATATTTTCATTGTTTCTGAGTGTACAGCCGCATACATGTAAATCACTCCAATTATTCTTCCTAGAAGCATTTATAAATCGTATTTGCTATTTCTGCACTAAAAAGCAACTGACTGACAATCCGATCAATGGCTTTTTGTGATCGGACATTTAGTCGAATGCAGGATACATCTACGATGGTCAAAAATTTCAGACAACTCATTCTAATAAAACTATCGAATCCTTTGTATAAACTGGCTAATTTGCAATTCCGGCTTTATAGACGTACTTATCGCTGTTTGTATAAATGTTTCGAGGCAATTTCTTAAAACAATTATTCGCGCAGATAAATCGAGCGTGGTGGAGGCGCAAAGAGCCGCGGAAATCCAGATAGACTTAGCTAGGCGCAACACAATCATCGTTCCACCAACGGCCGAGATTGTCAAACAAAAAACTCTCAAATATTCGGAAGGTGAGAGTTAATTATATATAAGCTTCAGTTATTAACGCTCTATTCGACTTTAAAGATCATTCGGACGCAGAGAATGGTAGCAACAATGAAAACCAAATTGAGAAAGAACAAGTTCGAATGGACTATAAAGAACTGCGCAAAACCTATGAGCACTCCCTCACGGATGACGAAGCAATAAAATATTCTGGCGAACACGAACAGTACGACTATGATGATATTGATGCTGAAGAGGATGTCGAAGAAGTCGAAGAGGAAGAAATAATCGAAGATGAGGATCTGTTAAATGAGAGACGTCATGAGCGTGGATACGAATACAAACACGATATAGACGATGATGATGAAGAGGATGTGGAAGAAATAGAAGAAGAGGATGTAGAAGAAATAGAAGAGGAAGAAGAAGAGGACTCTGAACTAGATGACGAAGATTTAATGAAGAAACTAGAGGAGAAATATGGCAAACTGACAGCGAGTCAGCACAATGATAGTAATGATGATGAAGATATCGAAGATGAAGATGATCAAACATGTAACTTGCAAATATAACCAATCTGTTCCAATAGATATAGATTTGTTTCTGGGAGTATTTCTTAAGTTATGAGCGAAAATAAGTGTAGAGTGTTTGCTGGGACATTTAATCTTTAAGAATTGTTTATTATATAATTTTGGAAAGGGACAACATTTAATTTACCATGCGCAATATTTTTTCACGTTCGTAACTATAACCCAGTTCATGTGAACAAAATTTAAATATTTTTCTGGAAAATTTGCGGTATTCTAATCTATTATTCTATTAAATTTAAAGCTGGACCGCCGCAATCCTCAGAAAAGACGCAGAGTGCTGCGAATATGGAATATTCATCAAAAGAAAATCAAGGTCCATCTCAGGTATTCCTAACACGAACCTTTTTACGAACGTTGATTCAATCGAAATTTTTGCAATTTTTTGCAGATATAACCTGCGCAGAAATAAACCTGACGCTTTGTTTTTAACACAATTTATTTCTAAGTAATAAACTAATTACGTTTGTCTATTTGACCAAAGTGGACTGTTTTTTGTTTGCTTGCTAGATATTTAATTGTATTAATATAGAAAATAATGCTGTTTATTTCCAATTGCTAATATACTTAAAAAATGCGTAACGTTCATCATTCTCTCCTTTGTGGCAAGCTTATTTCTTTAGCACCACCCGTACTCTCTTTGAAATCTTTTTTGCGCTATAGAATAAGCTTTGCCATAACTGAATTCCACGTTATGAAATTAACATATCCTCGATATTAAAATGCTTTTTGCAAAAAATAATATTAATAATAAATGCATATTAATCCGTAACGATATATAAAATTTCGATCGACGTCAATTCTATCTACGTTTTTGCGTATATTGAAACGAAATTCGACGCTTTATACATCTGACGTGGTATAAAGAATAAAATCAAAATATATATTTCTCTAAATGAATTTCGATATTCTAGTAACATCCTGTTAATTAATGAATATCGCGATGTCTGCCCATCAAGTGTCCGGTACTCAGGTACAGTTAAGAACACTCAAGAATTACCTATGAGATGCATCTTAGTTTAGATTCAGGATATTGTAAAATATAGACACTATCTCTGCGGTGTACGGTGTTTAATTTGCTTTTATATTTCTATTATTTAATATTAAGTGTTTTTACTTGTGATTTACATAGTAAAACAAAAATAGTCACAATTCGAGATCTTTCATCAGTTCTTTTTATTTTTGCCGGTCTTCCCAAGATGCTCTCTAATAAATTTGGTTAATATAAAACCCGAGGTATATATTTTAATAAATATCACCAAAGAAATGTAATTTATAACAACTGTTAATTCTCTTTATTCATTTTCTGAATTAATTGTTTTAAAAATATTTTTCATATTGTCTGGTGGACTTCTAAACTTCATTTCTGAAAAAATAAAATAAATAAATCGATAAATAAACTAAAGCAGAATTTACCCAAGAAATTTAAGTTATGCTGCAGAGCTAAGATTTGTTTCATCTGCATTTCATCTACATCCGTGACAAACGGATTAAAATGAACGTTCAAATCATTAGACCAAATTTCCTTCGTGTTCTGCGTCATTTCCTTTTGCATCTTTAATATCATCGCAATCAACAAGTCCACATCTCCAACGATACTATCGGGATGGGCTATTTTTATCTGAAATTCCGTTCTTTTTTTCATTTTGTTCGGTTTCTTAAAATTTGATGAAATACTTCAAACAATTCGGTTAGCAGCGGAGTCAGTTCAAACACGAAATGTATATCTTCGTGCAACACGCGCATGATGTTGATATCCTCGCGTGGGTGCCCCTCGCGGATTTTATCGGCTTTGCGGGCTTCGCGACGTTGGCGTCGGCGTGTGCTAGAGGCCCTAGATGAGACGTTGGTGGCGGTAGACGCGACTGTCGTCGCCATCGATGCTGTATCATCGAAAACATTGTTATCCTCGTCCTCTCCATCAGCGTGTTGTGGAATGTGAGATTGACTCGAAAGAAAGCGATCTAAATTATTCTGGCGAACCTTCAGAAAATGCGCAGAAAATGTCAATAAAAACGATGCTCTTTATTGGATCACTACCTGCATCAGTCGATCGTACATCTTAGTGTAACGAGTTATAAGTTTACTCATTCTAGCGCATAAATTGTCAGCGCGTTTAGCTATTCCATCGGAAATTATCGTTTCGATCAAATCCTTTCGTTTTGTTGCCGAGGCGATTAATACAGCCGCTTTGAATTGATCATCCTCAACGAAAAAACTTATAGATGGCTCCGAAGAAAGCTGCAATTAAAACATCTAAGCAACCACACAAAAGATATATAAAAACCCTTAATAGAGATTTTTTTTACTACATTTCCTATGCTTAACAAGTTACAAAAGTTTTTAGTTGAGCATAAAAAAATTAACCTGTGTGCAAAGATTCTCTTCCCAGTTGTCGGTACGCCAGGTAATTTGCATTTTGCACATCTGCGGTGTATGATTATTATAACGTTCGCGAAGGGCGGCAGCGTAGTTGGTGTAAGGTTGATCACCAGCTCTGGACAGATCGTTCGCCACGTCTGAAATTAAATCCGCAGTCAATGCAGCTATATTTGCGCGATTCAGAGCTGCACTAGGAACGGAATTGATTAGAATATCCATCGACTTGCGACTCAACTTCCGCCTGTAACGCGAGAGTCTTTAGATCAACGCAATACACCTCCAATTATTACTATACTCTCGAATAAACTCCAACACTCCGTTTGTGTCGTCTTTAGAATTCTGGCGCTTTTTATGCCATTCTAGCAACGTCTTCAGTGCCGCATTATCATCACCGAGGAACTTATACACCTTGTGCTGGTATAATAATTTATCTTCCGCGTACTGCTTGATGTTATCCAAGAATGGTTCATATACTTTTGGGTCCATTCGCAAGTACGACGCTATCATCGAAGCGACCTGCAGTTGACCAATGCGCAGAGCGTAATTGAACCAAGGAACGTCTTGTTTGCTGGCAGCTTGAAGAGCGCGTAGCGCGCTATCAACGGTGGACCGTATGTGCAGATCTTCAACTCCACGTTTAACAGCCTGCTGGACAAATGTGCCTATATATATAATGGCGTGAATAGCGCATGATTGCCCGGAGGACATCTGCAGCTTCGTGAGAGCGAGTAAAGGAAGAGAATCGGCTTCATACGAACCGGAAGCGAGCAGTGCGTCGTGTATCGCCGTACAGACTAAAACGCGTTTGTCGGTTTGTTTCGGGTGGTCTTTCAGCTCGATTAGAAGATGGATTAAGCTTTGTTCGCTTATCTGAAGATATATTACAAAAAATTTAAATCTGCGAACACATACGAAGGTGTTAATACGTACTTCTTTCACAAAGTCTGTGGCATTATCA
Source organism: Leptodirus hochenwartii (assembly GCA_947310635.1). Lineage (NCBI taxonomy): Eukaryota > Metazoa > Arthropoda > Insecta > Coleoptera > Leiodidae > Leptodirus > Leptodirus hochenwartii. The sequence goes on along the minus strand of OX371187.1, from coordinate 8,784,431 downwards.
ACAAACGTCTTAATATCATTATCAATGAGAACATTTGCATCTAAATTTAATAAATGTACAGTAGATACAGCTTCTTTGTATTTTTTTTGTAACATCAAGTTTTCTACATTCCGACATCCGATTTTGGGTATTTGTAAAATTTCGAAATTCCCTCGTGGCATTATCATTATTAAACCGCCAACACTACCAGTGAGTAACTGGAAATTAAATGAGAATAAATTCGCTGTCGCTGCATTAAAATAAATTAAGTCGCTGCATTAAAATCAAATATACCCACCTTCGCATTTACTTCGACTGGCCTTTGTTTGATAAACGGTAAATTAATTTTAGCAAAAGCCTCAACGGACGGGGGACCATTTTCTCCGAAATCGCAACGACATTTGTTTAAAAATGCAGTAATATTATCACAAGTTATAAGGAAATAATATATAGTTTTATAAGCTGTAATGCATAAATAATCAGCGTAGACACATAGCGAGTTTATCTAAAAAAAAATACGAGAAGAATTCGGGTATTCGATAGGTAAATGCGATGAAAGACAAGAGAAACTATTGATTACAATATATAAATGAGTTTGCATACTTTGACAGAAGGTTCTAAAGATGTTTTAGGTAAAAATGGGTAAAATGGTTTTAGGTAAAATGGTACTGTTTATACCTAGTAGACACAATTATACCTTTTTAGACACAATGAACTCATCAATATAAAAATTTCCATCAAAATCTAATCTAAACGTAAATTTTGTTCCATTTACTATGAAATTGCAAATTTGTCGAGACGTTGAATATGCATCAACGACCATATTATCTGCGAGCGATAAAAACTATTTTCAATACAAAATACACGCACAAAATCATTTTCTCCATTACCCGATGACTTGTAAAAATCGACCTCGATCTGTTCAGACATGCTAAATTGATTTATATAATGCCATATATCGTTACAATCGATCAATAGCTGCGAGTATCGATTGGAGCGCATATCGATGGGTTTCTGGAGCAGTACCGCACCGGTACATCTGTTGTACAGGTGTAGGTACATTAGATCGCATAGAATAGCAATCCACGGCTTTGACTCGTGCAAGAAGACTTTATTGGCGCAGATAGAGGGTTCTGGGAGTTCCAGTTGTAATGAGCACGTGCCTGGAGGGAGTACCTAACGATACACGCTATAATAATCGATAAAACGTAATGGTGTGGAACAAGCTTTGTATTAAAACGAATGAAGACTTTATAAACCAACATGAACAAAAAAAATGAAGTGTTAAATTTAATAGTAGTACCTCTACAGTCATGCGGGTAATATTGACAAATCTCCCGTTGATTAGTACAATATCTCCATCCAGACTAATATCTGGTCGCAATCCGCAGTGAATCCACAACTTATCAAGATTCTTCTTCACCACTTGTACACTAAATGTAGTACTAGGGTATTCTGGTTCGCATGTCCATTTAACCTGCGCCAGTGGCTGGTCGCAGATGCGTATCTGTTGCTTGTACAGCCATCCACCGCTCGAATACAAATAAATGGCTACATATCCGCCCTCTGCCTCATCATCTTTCATTTGCTGCCAGACTAACAGCAAAGAACCGTCGTTACTAAACTCCAAGGAGCGAACGGGGACAGTACCGACACCCAGTTGTAATCCGCGCACTAAAGCACCACGCTCCCAAATGCCCACGTAATGACAATCGCCCGATTGAAATGGGACTGCTATTTGGTTGCAACGCGGACGCCAAGCGACTGCGTTGCCCAACTTGTGTCTGTAAGTACTCTCGTGCCACGACCACACTAATCGACCGTGACAAATATCGAACACAACTAGATAACGCTTCGATGTCGCGGTGTAAGCGTTGACGCATATAAATGTCTCTTCGTACTGGAAACGTGACCAGGCCAAGTTGCAACGCTCCGACTCAGGTAAAGGACGTTTAGGTGGCTGAAGAAGGGCAACTAAACACAAATGTACGATTTACTCGGAGTATACTTTTTATAACAAATTTTATATTGATATTGACTCGTAGAATCTATCCATTTTTCGTGCAGGGTAATATAAGGAAGTAAAAAAGGATTTTTATAACAGAGCACGTTACATTAGAGGCCACTATAAATTAATAAACTCGTTTAATAATTAGCATAGAATATCACCCAAATATCGTAATTTAAAGCATTAATTTAGCTAGTTAATGCTTCAGGTTACGGTATTTGGGTGATATTCTATACTCATATTTAAAACCGTAGTTATAATTTTTAAATCGTTTAATAATGTTGTCAATGTCGTAATAATGTTGAACGCTTACTAGTTTTAACTAAATACTATATTTCCTTTATTAAATAGTGATGATGGCTAACAGCCGAAACTAGTCTATTTTATGAATAAGGGAATTATACGTGCAGAAGTGCAAAAACACCCCTTTTTACCGCATTTATAAAAATGTCGCATAATATCGAATCTACCGACCATTTTTACGATACTCACATTTGAAGATCAAACTTTAGGAGAGTTGACGAGAATTTAATTAAATTGAAGATTTGGAAACGGAAAAGAATATGGATGAAACTTGGGAAACGGGCAGGAACAGGGCAAGGCAAACAACGTGGTATTTTTTATTGTTGGAATACTTACCATTCTCTTCGGCACTAAGACCGTGTGATTTGCCAAGATGAGTTTTGTCCCATCCGACGATTATATCAGAACTGGTACCAGAACTATTTGAAACCAGCGAATAATTCAAACAAGGCGGCTCTATTACCCCATTCCCCCCATATCGGTACACTACCAATTCGTTCGTGTGCAGATTAAGGGCTCCCAAAAAGTTGCAACACGTGGATAGTTTTATGCATTCGAGCTGTACACCCGTATTTGAAATTGCTATATTATTGTCTACATCCTTCGTTACTAAAGTAGCATAATAATTATCGCGGGTGTTTTCTTGTTCGTTGAATTCGCTTATTGCAAAATTTTCCACACATTCGTTTGGGGGGGATCCTTTGCTAAGAATTAAGACGTTTTCCATTTTTAACCCAGCAATTTCTCTACAATGAAAGATAAATGCATATTTAATTAACTATTCGGAATGCCCTTTTAAAATATTACGTTGCACTAATCAAATTGCAGCAGTATTATTGCATTGGATCGCGAAAGAAAATTACGAATTTACGACGTTCCCAGATTCATTTTCTTTTGTAGTACAATGGAACGAGATTGAAACTAATATCAATGAGAGAGAATCAGAGGGGAATCACATTTCCACAAATTTCATAGGCTAGAAGTGCTGCACTCTGTTGGTGATATATAAATCATGGTTGTGTTGAAATATTTGATATCTAAGATAAATCCTGCTTAAATGCATTTATTATAATAACCCAGTTGATTGAAAAGCCACAGCGTTACATGAGCTGTTTGCAATTTCTTTCATTTTTCATCGGGTTAGTACGCGTAACAGTTCGGATTATCAATAAAAAGATATTTATATTTCCAGATTATATTCATTTACTGCTACCAACGTATAGTTGTCAAATATTACATGATTTGTATAGATTGATAGAATTATGATCAATTCATGTATGCGATTAATATATATACATTGTCATTGTCAGTGGTATCAATGACAATGTATATATAGACGTTGCAAGTCCATATACGAAAATGGATCAACATTAAGCGGTTGATTTTCATGTGGCGACATCTGTCGATATTTTCCCACGAGAACTTGGTGAAGATAACTGATGACTGCGCTAGTATATTGACCAAATATATGGGAACGAAATTTTGACAATTTTCCATTTAGTGTGGCGCAATTGTCTCCCCATAAGCAATATGTTAATTGAATTAAAAACGCGCGCTGCGTCCCCAATCGACTTAAACCAAGCATTCGATTACTGTGTTCGAACACGGTCAGCTGTTCGACATCAGCAACATCAAAACAATGAATAAAATGTGTTAAACATTCAACAACCCGGGAGAAATGTATCGAATTGATAAAATTCGATAAAATACATTGTCATTGGCATTAGTTACAATGCACATTTAATAAATACACGAGCCATATATTAACTTGCACTAATCAATACATTCCTCCTTTTACACTGCATCAAAAACAATTTTTAAAATGCCCAATTCGTAACTTCAACTTCCGTCATTAACAAATATTTCACTTCTGTCACTCATTACAATTTCTTTATAATTGTACCTAAAGAAGTATTAATAATTGTACCTAAAGAAGTATACAATTTACTACCTTTAAAATTCTTCAATTTATTTTCTAAAGAATCTTTAACAATTTTCAGTTTAGCAAAAAAAAAAAAAGGAAATTACATTTCCTTCATAAAGAAAATTTGTACGTACAGTAGTACGTACAAATGAATGTACATACAAAAATAGGATTTTATGAACAATATAAACTACACGTCTGCCAAAGAATATTAAAATAAAAATCGACGAAAAATCGAAATATTTCAAATATATCTCTTTCCCTTTTTCAACTTTTCGACGATAATTCCAACTTTTTCCGTTTAAACCGGAAATCAGTAAAGTAGAGTTTTAAGAATGGTCATTTTGCATTGTTTTGGGCACTTGTTAAACTTTGATCAAAATTGACGAAAAATCGAAATATTTCAAAGGTATATACCTTTGCTTTTTTTCGATAATTTTTCGATAATTTTGATGAAAATCTACAGGTATATACCTCTGCTCTTTTTCGATAATTTTGATGAACAGCTTACCTAACAGATTTTTGCTTATTTTATTTTATATAAAATTTTATTGGGATAAAATTAAAAACACAAATAAGTAAAGTGACCATACGTCCCGCTTTTAGCGGGACAATCCCGATTTTCATTAACATCATTATCATTATTTCCATGCTTACTACAAAAGTTTACCATTTACCAGTATAAAAAAAATTCTGCGGAACGGCTCGACAGATTTCAATGATTTTGGTGTTATATTAAAGCGATTATGTTTATTTTTGCCCATTTTGTTCAAAATTTAAGTGTATTTGCTAAATTGGTCAGAAATTGAAAATTAAGAATTACTATTTTCGTCTACATTCATATAGACTTGTATATCATAATCAAAGGCATAGCGGCCATGTACAATCGAGTCAAAGAAATACTCAATAATTGTGGCTTAACGTGTCTGACTTAAAATTATTCTAGGCGAGACCTGGCGATGCTATATATATATATATAAATAATTATTTTTTACATACATTTCTTATATTTAAATTTTTTTAATATTTTATTTTGATTTTTGTCAAACATTTTATAGCAAATTATGTTGGATTTATGAATTACAAAATAAATACACAATAGCGTCCTCAAACAATCGGTCAATAATTGTATTTTGTTTTTTTTTGTTTTTAAACTATGCATTTATGTCTGATTTGCCATATTCTTGGCAGTAGGTGTACTAGTGTATAGATAAAATTCGGATAATAAAAACGCGTTTCTTGTTAACAAATACTCCACTAGAGCGAGAACGTTGTCAGAAAACGGCGAAAGTCTCGCTTCAACCAACGCAATCAACTTTTTCGAGTTTATATTTTTCACTTCAACTTACCGTTCAGGGTGCCTTTGAAACTGCCCATATAAAATAGCATGTGCAGAGATGGGATTGCATTCACGTAACCATGTAGTTAGACTTGAATTCCTCGCCGCGTTTGTCGAGAATAAATAGTGTGTAATCTGTGTGTGTGTTTATCGTGGTTGTTGCACACACATCTAATATTAAATATGTAGATGGCGATACCAACACGATCAGCAACTGTAAATTAATACACGATGTTGCATGTTCAATTTCAAAGTCAGCATTTAGAAATATTTTTATATGGACTGTCCATGCTAAGATTATAAATTTTTATTAAACGTGAAAAAATGATTGAATGGGACATTTTCTAATGGAAAATGATAATTTTGTTAAAAATCGTCAGGTATATATACACCACTTTTTCACTTTTTCGACGATAATTTCAACTTTTTCCTTTTGAACCGAAAATCAGTAAAATACAATTTTAAGACGATTTATAGTCATTTTGCATTATTTTGGGCACTTGTTAAACTTTGATCAAAATCGACGAAAAATCGAAATATTCCAAGCCTTCTTACAATTCCACTTTTGCCGTACTTCGTCGTATAATTTGTGATCGAACATTGTTCTGAATTCTTCAGATGTCATGTAAGTATCAGCATATAACATTTGAAATCTAAAATATACCGAGAAATTTTTTTAATAACGTCAGATTTTAATTTGATCAAGGTTATAACGAACCCGTGATTTTTTATAACAAATTCTTCAATGGCTCTGGTACTTTCTTTCGGAGAAAAGTCTTTAGCTTTCGGAACTCCGTATACACCAATGTCGACATAAAGCTGCGGCTTGTTTCCTGCTTCTTTCGCAGGATGTACTAAACCAGGCAGTTGAAATAATGTAAAAGGACAAATCCATAAAGGATATACCTATTTCGAAGTACATACATTTCAGTTCAACAAATAGGATGCAGTAAAATATGAAGAACCTGGAATGCATTGTGGAAGGCCTTCACGCTTTCCAGGAATATATTATAGGTACTAACATATCTTGGATTACGTGGTTATTTTCGTAAAGTCGTTTTATAGCATCTGTTTGTGTTAATTTTAACAACGATATCTTGGGTGGTACTGTCCATCCAAATAGATACCGAAATAATCGATTATTGCCAAATGGAAATATGTCCTGTATTAAAAAATATGTAGCTCGTATATTTTGAAAGCAAATTTCTGGGATATATAAGATGCCTTCATGGACACTTAATATGATAAATGGACAAATGCAAATTTTCAGTTGCTTCAAATTAGAAAATGCATCAAAAGAACTTCTATTATTACACAATAAAACATTTCGATTCACCTGCAATTCCCAAAATATCGACCTAGTATGCCGATGGTAATAATCCCGAAGAGGAATATATTCTGTAACAATCTTATCTTGCTTTAGCATGCCCCAAACGTGCATAAAAAACCACGGCTTATACCATCTTCCAATCCGGTTGATTTGATCGTCTTGCACCAAATTGGTCTGATTAGCTGTCATAAGTATACCTCGTTCCTCGCTGAATAAAAGACCCTCTACAAACTCCGCATCGCTGTCCATCTGCGACACATCATTCAACCTGCGCGCCATTTCTTCTGCCGAGCGAATCGGCTCGTATTTTATGCGCACGAACTTTTTCGCGGGTACTATTTTCAGTTCGACAGCGGTAAGTATACCGACGGTACCATATGACCACGGAACGGCTCTGAAGAGATCCGCATGTTCTTCGGCGCTGCAGCGAACGATAGAACCGTCACCCGTTACCAACTCGAAGGCAGTGCAAATGTGCTGAAACAAACCGAAGCGGTGCGACGAAGATTCGATGCCGGTACCCATGACCAAGCCGCCCACCGTCAAATCGTCGATCTCTGGTACTATGGCGAGGGTCCAGCCCAGTGGGTTTATGGTCGCTGTTAGTTGGCCGATACTTACTAATGGTTCCACGCGAATTATCTGGAATTAGTATTATTGTTGTGTGTGTTGTAGAAGGATCGTTTCTTATATTTACTTTCTTTTCTGTATTGATCTCTAGTATGTCCACTAAGTTTACTTCTATTTTATGCATTGTGTCTTTGTATTTGGGTAAACGAAATGAAACCGTTTGCCAACCTGGTCGCGCTGTGCACATTGGTGTCTTCTGATAACTCTGGTTCCATTGCAACACCTAAACTTTCAACGCGAGGATTTTATACAAGGGAATGAAGGTGGCGTTCACGTTGGTTATTATTATAAATATATTCACAATAATTGTATTTAAAATAACTGCTAAAACTACTGTCGGTCTTCTTACTTGGTTTTGTACTTGAAGTACTTTAGCGTTGTGTTTCTTCGGTGCGCTGTTTATTGTAAAAACGATCCAGTTTCGGAAATACAGCCAAATATCGTAGAAAAACGATATCGGCAGGAGGAAAAAGCAAACGAAAACCCATCGATAATGAATGAGAATATATTCAAAAATCGACTCGGTCTTTGGCTGATTCATGTTCGATTCGAGTCAAATAATTAGTGATACAATAACATCAATTACTTAAATCAAATAGATTAATTGGTTCATTTAAGCGCACCTGCATAAATGTACAAACTGATTGATATGAAATTGATAATGTGTTTGCCAGCATAAATGCGGACGGGAACCTGACTCAGGGCCAGCGATTAATTTTTAATTGTAGATTTTTTCAATATGCATCAAGTTATGATACGATTTAGTTGATGATGTACGTTTGATAATTGTGAAATAAAATAATCGGCTGAAGTTATCAAGTGTTTGTGATCCCAAATTAGAATTTATTTGTCGATTGTGTAAATATCGTCGATAAATAACAGAGAATTTATTTTTGATATCAGAGTTACATTATATATATCTGCTGTATGTGTCTGTATGAATACATTTCGATGTTAATCTTTTAAATGGTATAATATAAGCATAATCGCAACAATATTCATGTTATACTTGTTGTCGAAATGTGAAACCATTGCGCGCAATTTGGGTTTTTCACGGCATATACAAAAATTACTAATCATTCAATTTTCTAAGTTGATAGAATACTCGTATATAAAGTACATACTTATTTTCACACTGGCGATTTTTTCAACGCTCACTATTTCGAATTCATTATATTATTGTGCATTTTTAAAACAATTTCGGAGAAAAAAAAAACAGCGAACGTTAAAAAAGTGACCATACGTATTAGAGGCGAGGTCGTGTAATATATGTTCTAGGTATTTTTTATATTAACATCTTAGCGATAATTGTATTACATTAACAATGAGAACAACTATGATGTGGTTTGGACTGTTCGGTCGATGACTAAATGAGATTATCGTCTGTGATGTAAGTGAATCGGTCGTGAATAATATAAATTCATTCTGGAAACGCGAAACATTATTTAAACGCAGATTTAACAATAAACAAATCGGCGGATATTTTCATAAAACGCAATGTTGGTGATGGAATGACGGCGGTTAATTTGGAGTTGTGTGGGCGTAGCTAATAGACGGCTGCGGCTGTACAGCGCAAGGACTGTAGTAGACGGCTGTAGTGGGAGTAGAATAGCGCGTGCGCGCTGCATTTCGCGCACGCGCAACATACATAATATACAATATAGACAAAACCTATGTATGTTTAGATATAGATACAGAATACGGACTATTCTAGTGTACTATATTATAGAGCTAGGGCTTAGCGATTTTTTGATTGGATCATATATAATCATGTTAAGACACGGATATTATATGGATGCGCTTGTATTAGTATTAGGACCGTGGATATAAAATAAATTCATCGTGTCCCCGGATTACTGCCGGATCATTTTTAGTCAATTATTATTTTTATATAGACCCATATGGATGGTAATAATTCTGGGACACACAGTGAAATGTTACTCAACACATTTGGTTTAAAAAAACTATCTAAAAGCACAAAGCTTACGATATAATATGATTTTGCTGTGCATTTGAATATTGTGACCAGTTAATGGCTAGAGTAATCACCATTCACTTTTACATTATAAAAACACATCCTAAACTGCTGTTCACTATAAGAAAGTGTCACAAAAACTAATTTCATTAATAGCAAATTGTATTAGTGACACACATACGGCTGCTTATATGCTTATACGAGTATAATGTACGTGCTATTTTATATTTATCATCTCATATTGCCTCATCTTTGTTTCTTCCGAATATTGTTAAAGTACTGTAGCAGAATTAAAAGTTCGATTTTTTGATCAATATTGATAAGAATATAGAATCCCTGCTGAACGAAAGTAAACTATTATAAACTATTAATGTATGGTAACATTTCTTTTATAAATTTCTAATTATAAAATATGTGCTTATATAGTTACAACTTTTTTTTTTATCTTACGTCCTTAAAAAAGAAACATATATTAAAAGAACAAACGTTATCGATTAATGCGAAAATGATCGTAGTAAAACATAATGGTTTTGATTTTTTGCAAAAAAATGCAATTTGATCGATATTACAATATGGCTTGCTCTCTTTTATAATTATATGTAGGTGTATAACTTAAACGAATTTAAAATACTTAGTAAATTCGCGCGTGTAAAGTCATTTTCATGTTGTAGATTTGCTTTTTACACGCACACATTCGACGAAATATGCAACATCTTAATATAACGTTAGTTGAAGCAGTGATAACAAATTCTTGGACGAAGCTACATTACTTAACACACCGAGACTAATATTGATTACGTACTCCGAGTAAGGTAACAACAAGAACAAAAAGCGAAGTAGCGCAGGTGGTCGTCTTAGACAATAAGACAAATCGGGATATAATGCGTTATTGTGTAAATTGTGTTTGCGTGAACTAATTGTTAGGTACAGCTCGCTATAAGTAGTATACAAAACCAGATCACATCATCCACCAAGCTGGACCAAACGTTCTAATTTTACCCTATGTTGTAACGAGATCGACAATTTAACTGAACTAAACTGAATATTGTAATATTGTATCGTTAGGTATAATATCATTCCATCCTATCTATCACAATATCGCAATTTCTTCATCGGATCTCAGGCTAGATGTCCCGCTTCCCCGATTCCATTAAGGCAAAGACATGAAAAAATTTTGCGTTATCCCTCCGGTTACTCCTTGCGCGCATACAGGGCAGTCGAGGGCGCTACACCACCGGAATACGTCTTTACATCGCTATGCCCTCTATTACCAAAATCATCTAGATATTAAATACAAGGCATGTTGCCACATGTCAAGATCTACACGAAGCTGGCATTACCTGTGCCGCGAATATTCTGGGTGACGGTGAACGTTTTGCCCGTGTCAAGAGGTACGGTCCAATTGACTGGATCGGGCGAGCGCATCATGATTTGTTCCGGGGACTTGACACGTGTCGGCTCCGGCGGTGATTTCACCATCGGCTCCAGGTCTGAAGTGGCAAGCGAAGCAGCGGGTGGTACCACCGAAGAGATGGCCGCGGTAACATCGTTCACGACACCATCTACGTGCCCCTCTGTCGGTTCGCCGGCTGTCCGTAAATTGTTGGTTTGTATTCAATTATTGCGGTGCGCGGTTTCCACGTTTTCACATTATATCGCACGAAATAATTGTGGATTGAAAATGCTTTTTGGGGGGGGGGGGGGGGGGGGACTTTTCAAATACTTACCCTACAAACGTTTAGAAATACAGGAAAACGTAAAAACCGTCCACGTAATTAGGGGTATATATAGGTATAAAAGAAACTCAATTACGAATCGATGTGTGCCAATAATATTGCGATTATAAATACGATGAACTGAATGGTGCTAATTGTAACGCGTAAACAGATACAAAGAGAACCATAAAAATACTGCATTCACTGAAGATTACATATCCTCTAAAATGTCCTCTAATAATGTACATTGCCAAGCTATATGAGTACAGATTCATCCAAAATCATTAATAAAACAATCTTCAGAATGAAATTTTTTTAAATTACGTTTCTCTACCGTTACTATATCTATTTAGCTACTTAAATTTGATCGCCTTCTGCAAAGCTTTACTGAAAATATCGGACTACTTTCAAACCCGATTTATTATTCATTTTTCTAGCAAAATCGCTTTCTTGTTATTTCATGCGTATTTATAATTACATGACTTGAAAAAGCAACACCTTTTTATATACATTGGTACCAGTAGGGTCCTAATGGGGTTTCTGATAAAAGCATACGAAAGAACACCTCAGCAAATATAGGGTGTATATTTTCCTGTTCACAACCACCATCACAATTAACAACATCAAAATGTACATTTTAAATATTTACTTTTTGTTTTGTAACTCTGAAGTTAAATCAGATCAGTCCGAGCTGCGACAACTGATGAAACTAAAATCATCAATATCTAGAGATACATTTTGGACGATTGTAAGTGTAACATAATGCTATTGCTGATGTTTATGAAGATGGTGGTAATGATAGTGATGAAGTTGATGATGCCCCATACTGGTAGCATATCTAGTCTTGAGGATTGTTTGCAGAATCAAGAAATAACGATCAAACAAATTCGCTAATGACGTTGGGATAAACTTAGAATAGTGCTGTAAAAGATGACTCTTACCTGAGTTATCTCTGGTCGCATATTTACTAGTTACGGTTTGCTTACTAGGTTTAGGCAGCAATCGATCTTCGACTTTAGGAGGTATGGAACAACTACTTTTAGATCGGGATGAGACAGTGGTGTTCAAGGATGCTAGAAAAACCGTCAAAAGTCATCGTCAATAAAAACTACAAGTAGTGTCACCGATTCCTTTCACATACGTCTACAAAAGCATCATACAATATCGAAATAGGAATACGAGAACACCTCGAACCAGTCAGGTGAAGCGTACGCATATCTATATAGGTGCAAAGATGCGAATAAATGCGATCGGATTGGTTGTGTATTGTGTATAGAGTTGTAGTAATTATATCTTTCGAAAACGATGGTGACGAAATGCGAATGATTTGCGGTGATTAAGATAAAACCACATACGTAAGAGTAGAATAGAGTTAAAGCCATTCGAATTAACATAAAACTTGGCACACATCAACAGAAGTACGTAAAAGTTAACGTATAATAAACAAAACGATTTCAATTTGCGTAACGTACATGGCCTGGGGCGCTTCTGGTTAGGAGCTGAAGTGATGCTGGGTTGCGTAGAAGACACGCGTTTCTCCTTGACAGTGGCAGAACGAGATTGTCGCTTGGGAGATCGTTTCTCCGAAGATATTTCAACAGGACCGACAGATTGGGATCTCGCTGAGAGAGAAACAAAAACGAATCAATACTTAAGTATTTCTAATGTCATTCAGTTATAAACATACCTGTTCTGACATTCTTTTTATTCTTCTGCGAATTCTTTTTCTGCAAGCTCAATTTTTGGGGCGAATTTTTCTTTGGGCTATTTTTCTGGGACCCGCGCGAGTCTTCGTCACGACGTGGAATTGTCGGCTCGAGTTTATCACGCGTCGGCGATAAAATTAACCCGTCGAATTCTACAAGTTGGCATTAAATAAGCGTTCTTCGTTACTTTCATGCATCAACAACTTTAACCTGATACTCCGGTAGTCCGCTCTAAATGATGCCTCAGCATGTCTTTCATTCGTGCGGTATTCTCCAGGTTTCTCAACACCTTCATCGGAGAGCTTTTCTTCGTGTTCTCTTCTTCTTTTTCCTCTTTACTGTACACCCTGTAAATGAAATTATTTAATGCGTACGAGAGAAAGTTTTGTTAATTAGACATCAATTGCAAGGAAGCCCCAACTTAATGGTCACACAGTTCTCGCATGGATTAGCTCCTACCTTTCCGGATTACAACGAATAATAAGAGTATGAGAAATAATTGCTAATTGCGGTATGCGTACTTGTGAGTAGTCGACGCAAGGGACAGTGCGGAGAGGGAACTGCGTTTGGAGACCTGGTCCCATATCTCTTCGTGCTTCCTGACGATTTCGGCCACCTTCTCGGAGCTCACCTTACTGCTCCATCCTCTGTTCTATAAAGACAAAACGAATGCATTGGTGGCGTGTCCAAAAACGTTGACATGCCGTTGAGCAGTCCACAGACCTTGTATTCGCCGGCCTTGCGTCGCAGTTCAACAACTTCGCGATACCAGTCCTTTCCGTTCTGGCAATGAGCTCCGTTAACAATTTTTGTTGTAATCTCCTGCATCGTCTCGTCCTGGTTTAAACCTTTTGTTTTAAACCGGCCGTCGGAATACTCGTACTGTGAAAAAGGCCTAAAGTTCTTATTATATTCCGTATCTAAACCTTTCTTAAGCACACTGTCCTCCTCCCTGATGGTGTGGTCGTTAACTAACGGTTCTAACTCGCTCGCTGCAAAATTAATACGTAATACTATCGTAAATATATAATATGCTGGGCAAATGAAACACTCGTATTTGATTGTGTTTTGTGCGTATTCGTAAAGATTTAATAAAAAAAGAATAAGGAGAAATAGGTACCATCTTTGTTTTCAAAGTCTGTGCGTTTTCTATGCACCAAGGCTTGGGCGGGCTGCTTCAGGGCGCCCATAGATTTAGACTTCCTGGGCGCCGCCGAGCTACCAGAGCCACCACCGGCAGCTTCGCGCTGGCTGACACCGACATGAGGCCAAGCGAACTGCAAACGGTACTCGGTATTGATTTTTGATATCGCCTTACGAAGCAGACTGGTCTCTCGCACCTAGCACACCAATAGTTAATACGAGCACTGAGTACATCCAACGTAAATGAACTGGTTCTGAATTCTGATGGATGTTCGTGTCGACTGAGAAAACGTAGCTAGCAGCCGAATTAAATGTGCCAAGACCTATCTCCCGATTTTCCCGTAATAACTAATGCTACAGATTGGTGGGCTCTGGAAGAGTATGGAGTCAGTGTCGAGTGGTTCAGCGCAACGGAATCCAACCACTCGTAGGAGATTATGAGACAGATATCATGCTAATTAGGTACCCGGACCTACTATATACACCACCACCACGCACACATACAACATAAGAGGATGTGAAATGATAAAGTGCTTACCCGTGGTCTATCTGCGCCAGTGGTGGCCTGAATGTCTCGGGCGCCAGAACCCATAGCACCGGATGCCGGCAACTGGGCCACCACCACCGCTGCCGGGGCAGACATGAACTCGTGATGCTTGTAAGCCAAGTCCGGGTGTTTCTTGCGACGGGGCAAAGCTGGCTCTAACTTCGGCACTAATACATACAATAAGTTCAATCATTTTCAATCTAATAGAAATTCAAAAGAATTGAAAAAATTATAGAATTATTAAAGAAATACTTACGCTCGTTGGAAGGCTCGTCCATTCGTACTGGATTCCCATTTTCTGCCGCCTTGCTCTCCATCCCAATGCCTACGATTTAAAAATATTTGCAATGTCAAACACTAAATCCTCAAATTTAAACGACTTCTAACTCATTTTAAAAATGATCACTACGGTGTTAAATTATAATATAGAATATCATAGGTATTTTATTTAGTTTTATCTTGTGCTAGTGAAGATGGGCGCATAGCGCTTGAAATGTACATCTAGCTACTTAATGCTTGTTACGGTATTTGGGTGATATTCCATATTATAGTCTTCTAACTCGTTCAGAAATAAATATAATCGCGCAGAATAAGAAAACTTACTGGACGTCATTTGACCAGTACTTTGCGGTGGCCAACGGACAACTTCTTGTCGAGGACCGGTATACTCGTGCCATCGATACGTGCTTCTGTATTCAGAGTGCAACTGAAAAATGAATCAACCGATTACATCCTTGAATTTAATTAATGAGGCACAATATTAGCGAATTAAATTATAAAACATATTGCGGCATAACACCACACCCTGTAATTATACGATCAAAAAATAAAGGAAGCAATATAGGGAAATTAAGACTATCTATTCCACCGGGTTAAATACCTTGTCCACTGGCATGGAAGGACACGCGCGACAAAAATTCCAGAATGATCCGATCATTCAGAAGCTGAATAATTACCAGGCAAGAGAAAAAACAAGATCCTTCAGTTAATTAGAATTCATATATTCTGTACGTAATATTGATCGACAATAATCGTTTTTGCGCACACTGCGGAACTATTAGTGTTAAGAGGAATCAAAAGACTATTACTTTATTGCACAACTGGTTCGTCCTAGATTGTTAATCGAATACGTGAAATTATGCGATAAGGACGAAGGTGATTATGGCAAATTCAAATAGGTATAACTTGAGGACGCGTTATAATCGGGTCGTTCAGTCGGAACGTCGCGACGCTTCTAATCAACGATCGAATTCCGCACCCAACGAACTTTATAAGAAACGCAGCATTAGAATTACAAGAGAACACGAAGAAAGTTGCGGATGAATCAAAGTGGTCGCCATCACCGTCGGATTGAAATTCACCTTCACGCTATTCCTTTCGGAGCGTCGGTTAGACAAGGTGCGAGGGCTGTTACGTCACATGTGCGCGTTCCAATGAATTCTACGTGGCAAAGAGTACCCTGTATTGGCGACTCGATGGCGGCAGTCGGTAGCAGTTATCCGGTGGAAGCGGCAGCGGCCCATATAATGACAATGATCTGCAACGTTCCTCTTGATCAATACCAGTGCGCTTGCTCGCCACGTCGCCTTGTCCTCGCAAGTCGCAACGTTAAAATCGATCATCTTATGTGCTTTCAGCAAATTTATTCTTTCTTGATATAATTGGAGAACTGTTATTAATATAAAAGACGTGTAATCATCCACAATGGTACACCAGATCAAACTGTGCCATCACAACGATCATTTTCTAGCGAAATTTCTAATATATCTTATATATATTTTACCATTTTTTAGGTTTTAAAAGTTAAAGATAAAATGTTATGTTTTGTAAATTTTATTAGACGAAAGAATGACTTTTCTTGGTTTTATTTCTTAGATCGCCGCGTCTCTATTTATCGAATATTCGTTTTTATGTTGCTACCACCGACGAAGGTATACCTGTCGAAATATGCAGCTACCAATTTTTGCTTAAAGCATTCGTTTAAGGACATTTAACAGCATTTAAAATATTTTCTTGAAATTCAGTCGCTTTCCGCTATATGCCCCGTGATAAAATACTGCGAAAGAAAATCAGCAACGTTACAAATATAAATTTATTTTTAATACAAATGGGACTTTTACATGAAACGATAACATGTTACTTTCGCATATAGCGCTATATTTGACTTGTCTTTTAGAATCTATAAATGATATTTCATAAATTATATTTATATAAATTTGCTAATATGAAGACCTGAAAACGACGGCACATTGAAGTCGCGTGAATTTTGTATATTCTTGATTACCCCACAAAAGACGGCACCTGGCCATTGTATCTGAAGTATCTGGCATGCGAAGCTAGTTATCGGAATATGGCGAGTGCAAGTAGCTTGATTTAACCTTAGAGTGAATGATTTCGGTGAAATTAGACTGCGATTGATAAAATCAGCTCTCATCCAGCACAGAGGGCATGGACATGCTTGAGAAATGAACGAGTTTGCGGCCAGCCAAGTTGCCGTTTAATGTGTGTCTCGAGGCATACGAATATGTGCGTCCAAATAAAATTACCTAAGTATATAAAATTCGCTATCATCGAAAGAAATATTCACATCAATAATAATTAATAATGTAACAATAAATAAAAGCTAAGCGATGTTAATCACGTATAACATCACCGTCCACCAATCACGTTCAATTAATTGATCATTCACCCAGTTATCACGAAAGGCAATAATTGCTATTATAATTAAATTCTCCGGACTATATCATAAATTAAGACTAACTCTACAAAATACATTCAAAATTAAATAAAAAAAGATGTTTCAAATCATATAAGGGCAAAACTTGTATTAAACTACGAACGATTGTATAATATACAATAAATGTTAATTGCGTCTATACAAATTGTAGAATATAAACAAAAAATAAATAGTAATGATATATACTCCTATTAAATAAGTAAAAAGTACTGTTCGCTACGTATCATATAAATTGAGGGTAAAAAAAAATACAACTTTCAAATATTCAAATATTACATTTCATGAAATATATATATCGAATTACGCTAACCTTAACTAAAGATGCAAAACTAATAATCCCATTAGAAATTTGTAACGCATTTTTTACCATCCAACATTACACGAATCCATTTCAATTACGCGCGATCGATTTCATATTCTATAAAATATCTAAATTGAAAAATATGCTTTTATGAACACTTTGTACATTGGGATTAAATCTGTGTCTTAAATGTATGTATTGATTGGCTTCCTACATTAAAAGAGAATGTAGCATCAATCATTCAATGTCTTTTATCATTCAAAGCACTTTGCACCAATGTCTGAATGTCACACAATGGTACAAACAATTCTCAGATCCAACAAAACGTCTTCGCCAATATTCTAATGTGATGTTAAGTTTCGTATTATATCGGATGCGGTTAATAAACAATGTTTCGTACAACGCCGATTCCCCAATAATGCTCAATAATCAAATCTTCGTTATCGTCAATTGTATAGTTGCATATAAAAGTGTCTTTTAACTCGGAGCTATTTAAAAAATGATCACATTATAGTCCCGTGATAATTTTTAAATACGGAAATCTTATACCTTAAAAACCACACTAAAAACCGGAGCGACTGAGTGAAATAACGACAACTCTGGACAACGGGTTGCAGATGACCATATTTATCAACCGATAATAATAGTCGCTATTTCTAAATCATTACGATATATCTGTATTGTACTAAATATGATAAATATATATATTTATATATATTTATGTAGAGTAACTTGTCTTTTGCGTTCATTTCATTTAAGCTTCGTAAGGCCAATGAATCGCATCACTCGCGAAATGACCGCGAGTGAATACACCAGTAATATGTACACAAGAACAAAACAATCAAACATATTTTGCGTATAAGTTTGTAATTCATTTGTCACTAGGGACACCGCGCACTTTTGTGGCCATTTACGATGACATCAGGCCATAAAGTCAGGATCACTGAAATCATTTTCGCTTTCCTCGCCCGAGCTGACGAACTTCCGTCGCTTTTTCTTGTGCTGCCGGCTCTTTCGTTGCTGCTGCGGCTGCGTTCCCCCACTCATAGACATGTGCGCGTGCTGTTTAACACGGAGCGGCGCTTGGCTCGCTCCGTCCAGCCTACGACTGGATATTACCAGCTTGGGCACGCGCTGTTGTGCCGTCCCCACCGCTGTTACTTTATCTTTATCCTAAGCAGTCAATGGTATTAAATATGTACTTCATAATTGTGTTGAAAAGATTGAACAATTAGATAACTTCATAGCAATCCTGGCCAGTGACAACTGTTGCGCTACTATAGATGGCAGAGTAACCATCGAAATGCACTTATAAATGCTTTGACTTTGAAAAAATACGGTTTGGAAATAATAAAAAATAGTCATATTAATAATAATAATATTATTAATAGATATTTTAGTGATATTCTATACAATTTTTCAACGCCGTCATCACTACTTCGTACTACAATTGATTCGTATACCTTAAAGTCTATTTGATCCGTGGCTTGTTGCGCGGGCATTGTGGTACTGCCCAATGGTCCTGGTTTGTTTGTTGCTACAATAGCACCGGCGGCTAAAGTGTCTGTCTCATCATCCGCATCATCTGGATCCAACTGCAGCATAAGCTGCTTAAACTGTACACCATTCAACAATAAACAAAAGATATATATTATTCATTGCAAATTGTCGAGCGTTTAATAATAAAAAAAAGTATTACGTCATAAATTCTTGTACTCACGTCTAAATACTGTCGAATCAAGTCTTTGCGTCCTTCAAATTCAATCCGATCAGGCGGAACGCCCAATTTAATCCTAGTAACAGTTCCCTTTGGCGAGAAGAGCGAGTTGGAGCGCCGCGTTGTATTTTTCTCATACACTTTGGCTGGCTCTGAGGGGGAGTATTGCTGGATCTTGCCATCGCTCAGGCCGTATATATCCTTCAGGTGCTGCTTGAGGACAAGTAGCAGCAAACAACCCTGCGCTGCCGTAATGCACGCCTGCAGGTGACAAGCGTCCTCGGGTACGCGGCCCGCTAACACGTCCTCATCTTCGTCGTCCTCGTCCAATGCTGATACAGTAGCAGATTGTTGTTGCTGTTGATGCGTTTGATGTTGTAATAACAATGAGGTCTGCAGTTGAGGATTTTGTTGTTGTTGCAGCTGCTGTTGTTGCCACAGCCAGACTTCTGGATCGTCATCAGCCATGTTGGGTGTTTGTTGCACCGAGGACAGCGAATCAACTATTTGCTGCTGTTGTTGTTGATGCTGCTGCGCAGCTATGAGCTGCTGTTGTTGTTGCATCAGCTGCTGCTTTTGTGCTTCAGTGAGTATTAGGCCCTCACGGAACGACTGCAGTAGATTAGTACCCGTGACCGAGATCATCACATCGATATGGTGCACGATAAAAAGGGGCTCGTCTTGCACCATGTAGGGAAAGTACGCGAGATTATCCGCCAAATACAACATATACGACAAGCTGGTACGCGCTTGATCGTCGAACTGCTTGAGGATGTTGAGGACGAGCGCCCGCCTCTGTTGGCGTGAGCCTCGCAGAATGGAGTAAAGGTATGCATTGAGGGAGGCTGGTTGTTCGCCCGCCTCTTTTACCTTGGAACCACGCACGATCGATTCTTCAGCGCACTGCGACTGCATCGTAACAGAAAGCGAGGGGACCGTCTGCAAAATAAGCTGCAGCTCGTAAGACAACCGAATGCCCAAAGACGCCTTCGTGTGAATAAAGCCCGGGTACTTCTTCTCGATCTCAAGCAGCTGTTTATCCGCACTGTGCGACACGACCTTCTCGCAATCAGTGCTCATGCATATGAGGTAAGGTACGATCTGTACAGGATGCACGAGGCCCTGCTGCAGAATAAGTTGAATGACACGGAGCGCGGGTTGGCGTACGGCCAGATCCGCGTGCAGGTACGAGTGCAGAACCTCTTTCAGGTACAGTTGGATCACGGCACTGGCCATGCCTGAGCTCACGTCGCCCATCTCCTTCAAATTTTCTTGTTTTGCCCGTTTCGCCCACTCGAGGTCTTGGCGCACCATGCGATTCTCCTCTTCCATGAGGTAGCTCTCGATGTTGATCAGCACCTCGCTCTTCATTTTGAGCGGCACGTCCGGCATTGTGAGCATCCGATGGTAGAACGCCTTCAAGTCGTCCTGCAGCATGAACTCGTGATGGCGAATGCAAATGCTGCCGATCGCCTTCAACGTGTTCGCTTGGATATCGTCGTCAGGTTGCTGTAGGAAGAAACTGAATGTGGCGAATACGTGGTCTTTGATGCCATCTGGTAGGTCACCAATCACATCCTTATCCTATGATAAATAACATATTTTATGTACTTGTCCTAGTCACCCTTATTTTCTTCCTAAACTACCACGTTTCAAAATATATTCTAGTTTTACAGTTGTCCACGCCTCACGGTCGTACAATGTACTCCTAATACTCACATATGTACTCATAATGTACTCACATTTCGTCACTTTATTTTTTTATCATACTACAGACTATTTCCAAATAATTCTTCTAAATAGTTCTAAATTCAGATATAGGAAGTTTAGCTTACCTTAAAATCAAAGTGACGCAACAAGAGGCCTACTGTAAAAAGGGCGCGCCGAAAGTACCGTCGGAATTGTGCGTCGCGCACTCTGATATCATCCGCCTCCAGCCAGCCACGAAACCGGTCTAAATAGTCGTAATATTTCTTGAAACAATCGCGTATGAGCTTGAAGTTTCGCGTGACATTGTTCACTATAGATCCAAGGCAGGAGAGACAACTGGCGACGATGGGTCGGTCGTGCTGGAGCACCAGCTTCATAGAGTCCTCCTCGAGCTGCGCTAGAAACGAGTCAGACGGATGCTCGATCAACGGTACGACCAGTTCCAACATGCGCGCCACACTGGAGATGATTTGCACGTCGCCCGCGCTCTGGCACTTGAGGCTGAGGTACGGTTGCAGGGTGGACGCGTGCCACACAAGCAACTGCGGCCGGATCTTTGCGAACAGATACAAGGTGGTGAGGCAAGCGACTAGTCGTTGCGAACCGGACGCGGCGATACCGTGTTGCGTCTCTTCCAACTGCAGAACGTTTTCTATGAGACAATCGACAATTTGTTTGCAGGCGTGTAGGAGGGCCCGCGGTGGCTCTGTATGTACGCGCGTGGCGTCTTCTTTGTCCTCCTTCGGTCGGAACAAACTAATCAGCAACTGTTCGAACCATTCCATGCCGATTTCTTGCGATGAAGCCACCACGTCGGTGATGTTCATCACTTTGCGCAACAGCGCGGCATCTTTGCTCGGCGTGAACCACATATTCTGAAACACCTCCATCACAAGCTTACGGATGCCTTCTTCGTCATTCACGCGCCTAATCATCTTCACGCAGATCTCTGGCACTTTAGCAAAATCCGGACACTCCACGCAAATATCCTTGAGGATTTTAATGACACGTTTACGCACGCTGACGCCCGTGTCCAAGATGCGCGCGCTTAACATCTCATAGTATTTATCAATGAGTTCGGGTCTCGACAGAACAAATTTACCGACTAGGTCGACCGCTGCCTCGCGCACAGATGTCGAATGATCGAGGAATGACAAATTAACGCCCATCTGCATATCTTGCCGCGCCAGCACGCCTGGGTCGACCTCCACGATCATCGTGAGGCATTTCATGGCCTTCGTTCGAATCGCAATAGACGATTCTTTCAAGACGTTCAGGATCTGTAACGAAACAAGCAAACAACGAGTAGATTCAGCGCTTGCCAATTATTATATTTGGTACTAACCGCACGAAGGTACTGATCAAAGCAATGCGAGAAATATCGTTTTGAAGCGAGGTATTGTGCGATGAGTTCGGCGTTACTGTACTCGATATACGTCTGGAAAACGCGAATGCGGGCCCCGCCGCTGATCGCCTCACGGAACGGTCGGATTTGACCTATAAGGAAGCGCTTTCGCTCCTCCAACGTGCGTATCAATTCAGCACGATCCATTTCCGCATTGGCGTTATCTGTTGTAGCCTCTTCCTCCACATCGTCCAGATCCGAGGACGAGCCATCCGATGAGGTGGATGACGATCGTCCTCCTTTTATACGATGGTTATGATGTGGCTGATTATGTCGCGCCGGTCGAGACGGCCGAGATGGACGCGCTTTTCCGCCAACCTTTGGCACATTTCCGGACAGTACCGTGGACTTTTCGTCGCTGCACTCCTTGTACCACTGCGCGATGTAGAAATGTCGCGCGAACTTGAACGCCTCGTCGTGCTGGCTCTTTACCGCCAAGAAATCGAGCAAAACTCGCTGTAAAAATTGAATACGATCGTAATCGACATCGTCGTTGTGTACACCGTCGCATCGCCGCCTGTTCTTTCCGCGATTCTGTTGCCGCATTCTATTCTGATGCGCGTCACCCTCGTCTGTCGCATTGTCTTTCCTTTCCTCGCTCCGTATATCCTTCACCATCTGATCAATTGTGGCTAGCTGGTAGCGGGACGAGACCGAATCGCGGCGCAATCTCGCGCACACAACACCGAGATAATCCAGGCTGGCCACACGCAAAGTTGTATCCGTCGATTTGTTGCTGAAATTAGCGACGAGCAACTTGCCCAGCAGACTGAGCAGGAGTTCAGTGGCTGGCCACTCGGGCTTGTTCACGGTACTTAGCAAATCCTGGACAAAGTTCTCGAAAAGTGGCCGATAGTCTATCTCTTCCGTTTTGCTGCCACACTTGCTAAGGAAGACGGAGAGAAACGTGCCGGCGGTAGTGATGGCCTCGCGGTACTTGCTGCAGATCAGAATGTCTTTGTCCACGGTGCGCAGTGTGTTGTTGGCACCGCTATTGTTGATGTCGTTAGCCGCAGTGTTCACGATGGCGTTCTTGTTGCCGCCAGCTTTGGTAACTTCAATTGTGATAGAATTGGCAATACTGCCAGCGTTACCAACAGCCGCACTTAGTGACTCGGGTAACAACACGATACACTGAATAAGTTGCAGAACGAGCGCTGTCAGCATCTGTATGTGCTCACCGCCGCTAATTTTATACGTGCGCAGACTGCGCTTCGTACTGGGCAGACGAGCAATAGAAGCTAGAATATCGTCCAAGAGTATTCGACGGTGTTTTTCATAACGCGTGAAGATCTAAACACGAGTGAAGAAAAAATATTGTTAGGTAAAGATGCTATTAAATTTAAGCAGCATGTTATACTGACCGTAGTGACCAACTTCAGACAGGATAGCTGCAACTCGCTAACGTTCTCCGTGAAGAAAGGCGGCACGCCTAACGATGAACCGTGCAGCACGGACGTATCCGTCAGCACCTGTATGTTCAGCAGTTCCGCTATTAGACTCACCAGTTCGCAGATCTTCGTGTACAAGACTTTCACTGTTCGCTCCAGCGCTTGTCCGTTCTTCTTCTTACGTCCTTCTGGAATATAAAAATAAATTGTATATAACGATTTTGTAGGTAGATAAAATAACAAATGAAGAAAAATGAAGAAGTGTATTGAAGGAATTGAGCAAGCCTTAGAAGAATATCCCGATTTTGATTGCAACTATACGGATGAATCGAAATCCTCCGATGGCGTTGGGTGCGGAGTCTATATACCGAAACATAAGGCTTATCTAAGCTTTGCCTTGCCAGGTGTATGCTCCATATATACAACGGAAGCTTTTGCGATTATTAAGGCCTTGATGTGGGCAGTGGAATACCAATTTTTAAAAATAAGTATTATTACAGATTCTAAGTCGATAGTTACCGCACTTAAAAATAACAACTTTAGAAAGTTTACATGTCCACTTATAAGGTCAATATATTCATTGGTGTATCGATTAAACGCCCTACAGGGATCTTGTGTATTTTTCTGGTGCAAGGAGCACACTGGTATTCAAGGCAATGAAGAAGTGGATAGGTTGGCCAAAATGGATTTAATAGTGAGGACATAATAGGTTCTATTCCCGTTAGGGATCTGATAACGGATAAAAGGAGGAATATTGTTTCGCAGTGGAGGGAGAGCTGGGATGAATGGGCATCCGCAAGCTCATTCCAATATACTTCCCTTTATCATCAACTACCCAAAGTTAAATTACTGGAAGATAAGTCTAAGCAAGCTATCATTACAAGATTGAAGACTGGGCATGGACGCTACCCCGCTCACTTATATAAAATCAAAATCTTAAATAGCCCAGATTGTTCTTGCGGAGATTATGGAGACTTAAGACCATATATTAGTGGCGTGCCCCAAAACTCAGCTGCAGACACATTCTATACCTCAAGCTGATGAAGATGAAAGTCGTTTTTCCCATTAATTTAATGAGTCTATTAAGTAATCATAAATGAAAAGTTATTGACTTGTTAATAACATTTTACCAAAGCATAGAAGACTGCATAATATAAATAAGTTTGGATACTATAAATTTGATTAACGAATGAAATGTATGCATGAATTAGCCAGCTACCCTACGTGTGCTCCTACTGTAACTTTTCCTTGCATACCGTAGTTTACCTCAGTTTTGTTGTTTTTTATGTCTTGACGGACCCCTTGACGAAAAGATATGTGGCCTTTGTTTTTCCTTAATAATAAGTATAGGGATTGAGAACAATTTAAGTATGAATGAGATGAATATGCGCAATATTGATTATTAACATGGTCGTGGCTGAAACTGGTGGAAACATCAAGGCAAAAAAAAAGTGTTCAAATGCACGTCATATTTTTAGATACGGTGGTTTTACGCAATTAGTTAAATAAAGTAATGCAGAAGAATATTAAAGGCATGCTAATTCAATCCCTAGGATTTAGGTAATTCATGTGTAAACTGTTATGTACTACCCACCATTCTTTCGGCTTTTACTGTCGACACGGTAGGTACTATCATACGACGGGAATATGGTGTTCATCATTTGGTACTTAACGAACAGAAGCACACGCTCGATGACATCTTCGATGTAAGCTCGCTTGGGCATATTGGCCGCAGTGAGAACGTGCATGACCGTAAGACTGGCATCGGCAGCGCCCAGCACCCGCTCCACGGCTGTCTCCATCCACAATTGGCGCATGGTTTCGTTGTCGTCGTCCGATATGGGTGACACACGATCCGCACCGCGCACTGTCATGTCGAGCGCGTGCAGCAACTTGCTCATCTTTTCAATCGGTATCATCTCCATTGCGCCGTTGTTCTTCAGCTTCGCCGCCTCCACGACGAGCTCTTGGAGCACATGACGTGGCAGCAAGTGCTCGTCCGGTACCATCGCGCCACTGCCATCGTCAATTGTCTCGGTCACGTCCAAATCGGCTACGAACCGCAGCACAGCATCCACGCTGCGATTGAAGCGCTCGTAGGTATTCGTGCCCATCAGATCGTCTATCGATAGTTTCTCAATGATGGGTACGAAGGCAGACTCGAGTCGGCGCAACTTGGGCTTGGCGACGGGCGCCTCGCGGGGCGGTGGACTGGTGCGACGTTTCGTGACTGCCCGTCCTGCGCCACTACCGGTTACAGCTAGCACCGAGAGGTGACCGCCCGATTCTGTGCTCCCTCTTGCTTTCCGTTTGTCTCTTTGATCACCGCCATAATCGTTCTTATTCGCCTGGCCATCTACATCCTGAGTATCGGCGTCGTTATCCTGTAAAATATATCAGTATCAACTCGTCAAGTACCTACTGCAATTTCGTGATAATTTTATAATACCTCTTTCGACCGCGAAATGCCGAGTTCCTGCGCCAGCCTCGGCTTGGTCTCGGCAAAGTCGACTAGACTTCGCTGGAGCAGCAATTGATCTTCGGCGGAAATACGTTGCAGTCGCACCACGGGCTGGAGTATAGTGGGTGCATGTTGTGGAGCGATAGGTATGGCCGTGAGTGTGGGCAAGGGCGTGGGTGTTGTCGACGCGATAGGAATCACTGTGGTGGGTAGTTCGCAAGTAGGACGCGATCGGAGGGACCGCAGGTGGTTGTTCTCGGTGGCCGGCGTTGGCAGACGACTGTTGGGCGGTGGAGCGTCACTCGCTTGCGCGGGTGAAGCGCCCGCGCCGCATACAGTAGCTGGGACGCCGCGCTGTTGCCGTCGCAATTGCCGCAATTGCTCGGTAATATTGCTAGGTGCCGATGTTGTCGTCGATGTCGGTGCATTGGGGAGAGAAAGCGCAGGTGCGCAAGATGGTGCAGGCGCACATGGAGGCGCAGGCACGCATGAAGACGCAGGCGTATATGAAGGTGCAGGAGCACACGATGCGACGATTGTAGCGTCGCTATTGGTGCTACTAACTACCTGTTGTTGGACCGCTGCCGTCGGTTGCGTTATAACAGACGGCCGCACTTCGCATACTGGCACAGAAGTTGATACTGTTGTAATACCATCAACAAGGTGTAATTGAGGTCGTACCACAGCAACTCGACCCACTATACAATATAAACCGTCGTAATTTGTCCATAAAGAGGAGTTTTACATGGTTTAGCATGTTTTTCTACATTATTCCACCGTTTTTCTAGCGCAGAAAATACAAAATATATATTACGTACCGGTATGTTGATGTTGGTACTGCATGTGTTGGTGTTGCAAATGCTGCGCTTGTTGTTGCAACTGTTGATGATGCTGCTGTTGCTGATGGTGGTGGTGTTGTTGCTGCTGCTGTTGAATTTGATGATGAGATTGGGTGGTTATATGATTTGTCATTTGCTGCTGCTGCGGTGCGACTTGCTGTTGGTTTTGTTGTAGCACTTGTTGCTGTTGCGCATGTATATGCGACGCTGGCAAGTTTTGCACCTCGATATGGCGCATGGGATAGTTTCTAGGCATGTGGTGAATAGGATAGGAGGGTTGATTAAAGGTGTTCGGGTTTATAGCTAGCATCGCTCGCAATAGTTCCGGTTCATCAGGCGCTTGCGCGTGTGAAATGGAGTCATACGGATGGTTAACCTGACTATTATGACAAAATAATGCACTTAGTAAATTATTATTAATTGCCTTAACACAAACAATCGCGGAATACGGTATTAACAACTAAACTAAATTAAACTTAAATTAGCGAATAATCACTGTGGTGTCTAAACGTCCGACTTGCTAATTCAAACTCGCGGATTTAAATACCTCCGACTTTACATTTCTTTTAATATTTAATCTTTAACCTTAGAAAAAATGTCAACTTTTTTCAATAAAATTTTTACACCTTTCTTTCCCTCTACTTTACCTTCTATAACTAATTGCATAATACCGCCGTGTCTAAGAATATGACCCACTAGTCTATCTCACCTACGCTGTAATACTCTCCAAATACTTCTCTTCTCCCCTACTAACGCCAGTTATTATTTATTGTTTATTGTACAATTAATTGTACATTTATTGTACAATTAATTTAATTACAGATATATATTACGATTCGAATTTAGAAGTTCATTCTTACATATGAGCCGCAGACGTTTGTTCCAGTGATTGGATTAGCTGGGGAAGAAGGGAATTGTCGCTCACGCCTAGTAGGTTCTGCGCCTCCTCCGCCACCCTCGGATGGAACAGCAGCGACTTATTGTTCAGCGTTTGCGGCAACGGCGTGGGCAGCGGCATCTCCGGCAACACTGTAACCAGATATTGGGTCATTTCCGTGACATCACGTACAAACCGTTCACTTACGATCCGTTAAGCTCGCGACCCCAGCAAGTATGGTAATTGGGACACTAGGTATTTCCCGATCCATCCCACAGAATTTCCTGCTGGCTCATGGGATCATTGTAGATCGGTGACGGTATAGGTACGGGAGACGCGGGGTCTCTTATGATGCGAAAGTGGATATTTCTTACGTTTTATTCGTATATACATTATTCTTAAAATAATATTCGATGCTCCATCAATTGGTAACCATTCTTATAATAAGGAAGCTTGTAGATAACATTATAATATAAACCAAATCCTAACCTCTCCATTCTACTTTGCAATTTACCGTTTGTTTGAAATATCGCTGAAATTATTCCATAAACAGACGCGCTTCGTCCGCATTATCGTCGAAAACGCATCATTTAATAAACTCATTCTTTCTTTTTAATTACATTTCTTACAGAAATTGACATATCTGCCAGCGCAGAGCTTCGGGGTGTCAGATCGTATAAGAAATTTGCATATAGTGCGATATTTCACGGGAGGACAATTTTATAACCACTGATGGGGATCACACTTATTCCTCGAATATTATGAGACTTCAATGAGACACGAAACCTTCTCCAGAAGAATATTGGATTGTTTTCCTGCAGAGATGCTCCCATGATGCTCACCGCTGTGCCGATTATATAGATGACTCTATTTGTTTTTCGTATTCTGTTTCATCTGTTCCATTTTCGACACTTCACCATTCAGGTTTAAATAAACAAAACCAATAATTTGTCATATGTACATTTCTATTTCACATATATACATGTCAAGTTATAAGTTGTATTTATATGTATTGTGTGTGTATATATGATTATATTGTGTGTGTATATCATAGGTGTTATATATATATATATGTATATATACATATATATTTTTTCATATATACAGATATAATACACTGCTTTATCTAATGGCGACAATGGCGACTCATAGCAAAGCAAGTAGCTAGTACAGCGAATTAGCACTGGGAGCGCCACAATGTAGATAATAAAATCATACCAGGATACCGTTTAAACCTTCCGTTCCTCGGAACCATACGTCTCTCTTCGTGATTTATATATATAGGTATTTCGCGGCAAATTCAAAATAATACATTAATAATATATTTACAATACAAAAAAACTTTCTGACAAAAATAATTTTATATAAACATTTACAACATTTTATAACTTTTATGAAAAATTCTTCTACTTTTATATATTGATTATATCCATGACTACATTCTTGAGTTTCTACATGACAATTTTGGTCTGAAGATGAGATATACCTCTCGAAACCGGTAACCAATATAAATCAAAAAATCTTATAAGGACTTACTTCTTTCTACCCTATCACCAATACATTTATGCTTTTACAGCATAAATTAGTGTCAATGCACAATTTATAAATATATATAATACAATACAACGGATTATAAAACATTAACGATGAATATACTATAATCGTTTCAGGATATATTATAACAAATATGTGTGTCAAATAAAACAATTCATTGAATAAAAACCATATAAAATGTATTTCAATTGTAAATACTGCAAATATAAAACATCAATAAAAGTTATCAGCAAAATATGACACAAAATTTTTTAAATCTTAAATAAACCAAAATAAGCATTTAAAATTGTAAAAACAACAATACTTGCTAACTTTTTAACAATAGGTATAATACAATTCTAATCAAAATAAAATTCAAAGGCGCCTTTTCTTTTGGGGGAAATAATGTTGTGGGTCTCCTTTCCCCTTGTTCGTTGTTTGGTTTAGTTTCTTCCTTGTCTGGAGTTCCAATGAATTCCAGCCTCTTTGAAAAACTAAAGTAAAATTATGAAGGCAATGAATATTAACTCTATGAATAGAGATATATTCGTATTTATAATCTATGAATAGTTAGTAATCATTGATAAAGATTAATAAATATTAAATAGATTTATAATATTTACAATTATGTGAATCTTCATCTGCCAAACATATCTCATCTATGAAATTGCTAAACGCTGTCTTAAATATCTCCAGCCGTCGATTTCCGTCTATAGATTCGGTCTCGTTCGTTTCCCCAAATGTTTATTGTAGTCGTTGTAAGTAGGAATATCACAATAATCTATAATAAATAGCATTTTCGTTTGTACTATGGTATTAGTTAAAGAGTCCGCAATCCTAAAGATTGGTTGGAAACAGCACGCCATGCCGATCTATCCTGAGCTAATCCCTTCATCTCCCTATAGCTATTCATCTCAACGTCTTCAACTATCTGACTCACATACTCCAATCTAGGCCTACCTACCCCTCTCTTTCCCTCCACTCTACCTTCTATGATCAATTGCATAATCCCCCCATGCCTAAGAATATGCCCTACTAATCTGTCTCTCCTACGCTGTAACACTCTCCAAATACTTCTCTTCTCCCCTACTAACTCTAGTACAGCTTCATTTGTTACTTTATCTTCCCAACCAATCCTCATCATCCTCCTATAACACCACATTTCAAGTGCTTCTAATCTACGCTTCTCTTCCTTTCCTATAGTCCACGCCTCACACCCGTACAGTGCTACACTCCAAACATATACCTTCAGTAATCTTTTTCTAATACCCAAGTCAATATTTGATCTTAAAATCTGTTCTTTTTCTACGAATGCCTTCCTACCCTGTGCTATCATACACTTTATATCTACCTTGCTTCGATTATCTTTTGTGATTCTACTGCCTAAATAACAAAAATCTGAATATGGTATTAGAAAGTATAAATAATTTTGGCACAGATATGATGATATAAAAATGAATTACCTGATCAAAAGTGCACAGAATACATTTTATATGACACTCCCTTTGTAGTCTAGGGTGCTAGATCCACCTTATGCATATTCCTCAAGTGACGATTTAAACTTGATCATTGATTAAAACTATTATTGCATTGATTGCACTGGAAACTGTCGACCACCTCCATTATACATAGATAATTTTAAAAAACAGGTTGAAAATGATGATTAATTTAAGTTTTTTGCAATAAATTTAAGTAATTTGGAACTCTAGCAACTGGAATGCTATTCAAGCTGAAATACACGTGCTCAAATAAACAAGCTTACACGTTTGTATAAGAATACAAACACGCTTACACGCCATTTAACGAATGATTAAACCGAGAGCCGAATGGTTCCGAGGTACGGAAGGTTTAAACGGTATCCAATCATACCTAGCCACTCTCACATTTAATTTGAATTGAAACGCCCGGCCAAATTGACCGTTACTCTCCACTTTCTAAAAATGCAAAAATAATCTTATATACGAAAAATTACTTATTCCTACATGGACTGGGTGTTAGCTATTATGTTTAAGTATGTTCGCAATCAGGGGTGTTTTTCGAATACTTTAACTTACTTCGTAAATCCCGTATTAGCTGATTCTCATAACGCACAATCGCGTTTCTTAAAATACGTCAATATAGGTTTTTTCTTCGAAATATCTTCAGTATTTATAATTAACAATCTGTTCATTTATTCAAATCTCATCAGCATTTACGAAATAATCTTATTTCTGGGAAAAAAAAAAAACCAAAACTTTGAATTCGAATGACGAAATTCTTTCTTATAGCATGTATACACAACGATGATGACCTTCGCCAGAATAAAGTATAAGAGGTCAACATTATTGCTAGTATATTATGGACAACGCGCAAACATTGGCTTATTAAAATATTACAGTCCAGTTTGGTCCAAGTATCGTTGCGGACGCTGTATATAGAATTATTGGTATATTGCAAAAGAATTGTTCTTTCTTCAATCTTTAGTTGCATTGATTTACAGGTAAGCGAATTAACATGAGTTATTTAATATTTTTCTATAAATACCAAGCAAATAAGGCTTAAGACAACTACAGTAAATATAAAGAACTATTTTTACTTAAGTGTTGTAAAAAAAATATTTAAAAAGTTGAACAACAATTACAATACAAATAAATATATAGTTACAAAATTATCTCTTTAAATTAGAAACTGCTTTGTATATATTTTCTTTATTAGTTATTGGATGCCTCTAAATAATATTTTATTATTCATATAATATACGATAACTTTTATAGCTTATCAATATATAATATTAAAAACTGACCTCTTAATGGCAAATATTTTTGCATTAACTGTGTAGCACATTCGATGTGTAAATGTTTCTAATAAAAGTAATACAAATATTCGACAAAGATTAAAATAAAATATACTATTCGTTTAATGAATTTAAGTCAATTATTTATAGAATATCGTTTAATCCATCAACTCGTTTATAATTACCCTATTCAAAGATTCGGATCTAAATAATTATAGAAGTTTAATTTTAATTTAATTTTCATCATGCTAGAGTATTGACAAAATTGTCCAATTTTTAAAAAATCTTTAGATCAGGGATGTCGAAATGCATAAATAAATTATAGAAGTATGTAAAATTAACATGTTTACGAAAGCAAAAATCCTTTGGATTCTAACTAACTTATTACGGAACAATCTTTTTCAGCCGAGGATACCCTGAATTAAAGCAAGTCGAAATTTCAAAAAAAAAAAAAAGCCCCTGTCGGCCCATTAATATTTGAAAAAAAGCACAGAATGTGTATATAGTTTCAGGTACGATCGGTGTGCGGATATCGTGATCGCGCACGAGGTAGGTGTGCAAAGGCGCAGATAAGAGGTACCCCACACGATCGAACAGCAGCGCCGCGAGCCCGCGAGGTCGAGCGCGATGGTATCGTGGTCGTGGTTATCGGTAGCCGCTGTCAGTTTACTGGTGAGCAACGATTGCATCGGTACTACACAGGCAGCAACTGCCGACCTCCGCAATACAGCAGCACGTATCACCCCCGTACCGCCCGGAAGTCCGACAGCCAAATCTCACCGCGGTCATCTAGTCATGGAGCCGGCCTTTGCCCAAGCAGGCCGCGTAGCCGGCACCGAAGTCTGGCGCATCGAGGTACGTGTCTTCAGTTGCGCACTTTCCAAACTAATTTCGAAA
This sequence comes from Leptodirus hochenwartii, assembly GCA_947310635.1. Lineage (NCBI taxonomy): Eukaryota > Metazoa > Arthropoda > Insecta > Coleoptera > Leiodidae > Leptodirus > Leptodirus hochenwartii. The sequence continues at coordinate 8,751,191 of OX371187.1, read as the reverse complement.
AATCAATTAATGATTTTCATCAATTGTAATAGACCGCAAATTTCTACTCGTTCGATTTAAAATCGAATCGTTTTTCGCTCTATATGATCAAATTCCAATTTTTGTACGCGCAAATATTTTTTACTTATTTTTCCTGAAGCAGGTGTAACATGAATAATCCAGCACCATTCATTTTTCATTTTTGCAGCAGCATTAACATTATATGAATAAAGTATTTGACATTTGCTATGTACATTTATTATATCTCATCATTAATAAAATTATTATTACTATTATTATTACTTTTCTCGCGTTGTAGAATAATTCTTTTGGGACTTGTTATTCGTACTTGTTATAATTGGGCTGGAAGTTATAAATTATTCTCGATTTTTATTACGATATTAGTCATTGCAGTGAAATTTATGTAATAATAAAATTGATAAGGTTTTTTTTATCTAGTAACAAATTACAGATTAGTAATACCAGCGAAGGTAATTAAATTGGATTACCAGACATTATATTAGTTTGTTGTAATATTCAATTCAATCGTTTTATTTCTGACTTTCCGCTGGCACTTAAAAATTTATAAAATCTTATCTATATTTTTCTAGTAGGCTACAAAAAATATATTAGATATCGTAAGAAATTCCTATGATATTCAGCATTTATGAACAATTTATGTTTAAGAATAATTGCAATATATCAACTGATACACTTTTAAGCGAAGGCCGTCAATTATGGTGTTTAAATTAAATAATTTTCATTGTTCGTTCTTCACAGTCGGTTAATCATCAAAATTCGTCTCATTTCTTTCGTGAATTTTGTAAAAAATAAAGCGTCGTTGAATATCGATTAAAAAATAAGAATATTCCCACCATTTGAAATATACAAATTAATTGATTATATTATTCTATATTATTTCGCAAAACTTTAAATCAGATATAAAATCCAATTTTGCTTTTATTTAATCGCGTTAAAATAATTCGTTATATACTCTGTATAAATTTGCATTTAATGAATATTGTACGCAAATTATTATTGCATTAAAGTGAAATCCGAAGGACGGAAATAAATGAAACAAGCGCATACATTTAATTATTAGGAAATCCTAAGTTATTCGGCAATATTTTTTTGTATAATAAACCCGTCGATACCTACGCAATATATTAAATAATGGCCAAGTTGGTTTTTTTTTTAATTACAGAAATGACCCGCAGATTTAGAGCTCCCGTTCAATTGTATATCGAGAATTTAAATAAAAAATATGCATTAAACTTTATTTCAGAATTTCAAGCCAGTAGCATACCCAGCCAATGATTATGGAAAATTCTTTACCGGAGATTCTTATATCGTTCTTGTTGTAAGTTCATGTATACAGGGCAATATTCTGTTCTTAAACTGAGTATCGTTTCCCTTTTGATTGATCAGACCAAAGAGAAAAGCAGTTCTAAAAGCTGGGATATTTATTTCTGGTTGGGCCTGGAGACCACTCATGATGAAGCTGGAACAGCCGCTATCATGTGCGTCAATCTGGACGACCAGTTGGGCGGCGCTCCCATCCAACATCGTGAGGTCCAAGAGCACGAGAGCCAACAGTTCCTCTCCTTGTTCAAGAACGGTATTCGGTACGCCCCGGGCGGCGTGCAATCCGGCTTCACTCATGTAGACCGCAACAAGTTCGACAAGGTCTTTTACCACGTGAAGGGCAAGCGCAACATTCGCGTGAAGCAAGTGGACGTGACTGTCGCTTCCATGAACAAAGGCGACTGTTTCATCTTGGACATTGGCAACAATATCTACGTATACCAGGGCGAACAAAGCAAACGACTCGAGCGCCTGAAGGCGATCAGCGCGGCCAACCAAATCCGCGACCAGGACCACGGGGGCCGCAGCAAGGTGCACATTATCGAATCCGCCTCGAGCCAGTCTGATATACAAGAGTTCTTCACAGCTCTAGGGAGCGGTTCACCAACTGAAGTGCCTGATGAATCCGTCGGAGGTGATGACGAACAATTCGAAAAGGGCGTCGAGAAGACTGCCTCTTTGCACCGAGTGAGCGATGCCAGTGGTCGCATCCAGATCCAACAGATCTCCCAGAAACCTTTCGAACAAAGCGCGCTAGACACAAACGACGCTTTTATCTTGGACACTGGCGACTCCAATATCTTCGTTTGGGTGGGCAAGAAGTGCACCAAACAAGAGAAGAGCGAAAGCATGAAGAAGGCAGAGGAGTTCCTCAAGCAGAACAACTATCCGCAATGGACGCACGTAACACGCGTCGTCGAAGGTGGCGAACCGGCCATATTCAAGCAGTACTTCAAAAGCTGGAAGAATGCGGACGAGAAACACACGCGTCTCATTCGGTCCACAGAACAGAAGAAGGTTGTGCCAAAGCTGCAACAGAAGAGCGCCGGCGCCGTGCCAGAATTTATGCCAGACGATGGCAGCGGCAACGTGGAGGTGTTCCGTATTGAGAACATGGAACTGAAGAGCATCGATCCGAAGACGCACGGTATGTTCTTCGGAGGAGACTCTTACATAGTGAAGTACGAGCACAAGAACAATTACATCCTATACATATGGCAAGGAAAGACCAGTACTCAGGACGAGAAGTCTGCCTCTGCAATACAAGCTGTAGCTTTAGACGATAAACTTGCGGGCAAAGCTATCCAAATCCTCATTTCGCAAGATAACGAACCCAAGCACTTCATGCACATCTTTAAAGGTAGTATTAACCAATATGCACACCTTCTAGAAGCTTCTCTGTTTTATTGTTAATGACTGTTGCAGGTAAGATGGTCGTGTTCCTCGGTGGTAAGGCCAGCGGATTTAAAAACATAAACGACCACGACACGTACGTGAAACAAAAGGTGAACATGTTCCGCATCCGAGGTACCACCGATACCAACGTCAAAGCGTCGCAGCAGTTCGCCGAGGCCAGTTCCTTACAATCAGACGATGTATTTATCATTGCATCGAAAGATAAATCGTGGATATGGCAAGGCAAGGAGAGCGACGAGATAGAGCGTAAACTGGCCACATCCTTCTTATCACGGATAGCGCCCAACGTTGCCAATGTAGATGTCGTTACTGAGGGCAAGGAACCGTTCGATTTCTGGGTGTCGCTTGGTGGCAAGGACCGCAACTATAAAGAGCACTTCCTGCAGGAAGTGGCCGTCGATTCGGATGAACCAAAACTGACACATTGCTACATGACACCTAAGGGAGATATCAAGTTCGAAACCATATCTGACATCGAGAAGGACGACTTATCCTCTGATGATGTCATGATTCTGGACGCCTTTGATAAGATCTTCGTATGGATCGGAAAAGGCGCCGATACTTTGGAGAAGAGTAGCGGTATCGAGATCGCACATGTATATATATAAATACGAAGATTATATAATTAATGGCGATCTAACACAATTTTCTTTTTTCAGAAATTCGTTACGAAGAATAACCGTGAAAATACAGTAATATTCGTTATCAAAGAAGGAGAAGAGCCACAATCATTTAAGAATCATTTTCCGTCATGGTAATTATACATATCTCTTCCAAGTCCGTAACATCACGGCTTACGCAGAGATTTTGAAAAATCATGATTTATCGTTGTATCTTAATAAATTTACTTAATTGTATAATAAATCGACCAAAAAATATCCAGGATGTTATTGTTTTAGGCGTGAATTAAACCATCGAAATTGATAAAAATGTTTTTTTGACGTGACATTTCATGCAATAAATATACAATTTTTTTGACATTGCTAGCAAATGTGTCTTAAGATAAAAATGTTAATTTAGCAATAACATGCGCTCTTTGGTCTAAGTAATAACTTAATTATAATTATATTAGTACATTGTACATAGACGTGATGTTACATCTAATAAAATAACAAAAAAGTAACTATACTGTGCGATACAATAGCAACAGAATCAATAACGAACAAATATCTAAATTCTAAGTAAATTGTCAATAACGAAAAAAACATTAATTCAACGTTAAATACTAATAGATAAAAACCCAAACATTTACGTAAGATAGAACATCTGATAAGAGATATAATTATAAATTGCCACGTACATATATGCATAAGAAGAAATTGTATTATTCATTCATGTCATTATTGTAAAATCAGCCTATTCGTGTAAAAACGCTACAGTTCGAGTTCTTTTTGTTAGCCGCCGTACCATCGGTTTTGTAAAAGTTACAAACACGATTCGTAAATAAGAGAATTCTAGCTTAACATTAAGTCTAGACGTGTTATTACTTATTATTGTTTCGCTTAAGATGCGAATACAGTCATAAATATTACACAAATACAAAATTTAATATAAATCGTACGTCAAATAAATCGTAAATTAAACCGCTATGTAAAGTATTTACATACGAGTTGCAAAATAAAGCACACAATAGGAATTAAAATTGTTTGTAAATAACTTACTTAAGTGCGCGTATTAGTAAAGCTATTAAAATTTGAAATTCATTAAACCAAGAGTCTTATTCAGAGATAATTTCCAATCTAGTGGATAACCGAGGTAATTATATGAAACATTAATAAATATGGTACGAAGTAAACATTTTTCATATTATAAGTATACGATCACAAGAAAGCATGTTCCCGTAGCAAAGCCGCTGGATGTAACTGTAAGACAGGACCAGAATATTGCGGCGTGAGGCAAAATGTAAAATTTCTCCAATCTCCCTCTTCATTTTACCCATAAATCTATATTCCTATACTTATAGCGTAATTATAATTGTACCTATATCCGGAAATACATACATAAAGTTAGATACACACAAACTTTGGTAATTTAGAATCGGTTATGGTTATACATGTTACTTGTAATATGATGATATAAGCACGTCGATACATATAAACGAGCACGTCGATATACTTAATTTGAACCATGTAGAAGGAACAGAAGCGATGGAAGCTGAATGCCGAAAGTGGTTAATGTTGCCAAACTGGAGCACTTGCCTATACCTACCAGAATCCTGATGACTTGCCACCTGGTGGATTTTTCACCCGAATGCACGCCTTCCGCTCCAAATCCAGTTCTTCTGTAAAAGATAGTCAACAGAATAACACGTCTCTATCCATGGCGCATTTATTACACTCCACGATCGTACTAACCGCTAATAGAGAAAGTCGAGTCTTGAATGTTCCTCTGGCCCTCCGGTCTGGCGCCCCTGCAGGAAGGCGTTCCGATTGCCGAATCTGGCAGCGTTGGCGTGTAACACAGCTTCGGTTCGAAGTCTATCTTGGCTAACTTGTTGCCCAACTCCACCTCATCAATTGTGCCGTTACGCGCACCTGACTGGATCTTGATATCCACGAGATTGTTCGGATCGTAGATGTACGGCGCATTCGTGGATGTGTCTAGGTACCGACCGTGGCCCTGCACGACGCGCAATTGCCCATCATCCACGCATACGCGACCACCAACGATCACATACTCGGCTACGCCATGGCACTCCATACCCTCGAAGATGTTGAAGTCTACAGCGTGGTGGTGAGTTTTAGCGGAGATGATACGTGTGCTCGCCGCATTCCAGATAATCAGATCGGCGTCAGAACCCACGGCAATACACCCTTTGCGCGGATACAGGTTGAAGAGCTTGGCGGCATTCGTGCTCGTCACGGCCACGAAACGGGTTGGATCCATAATGCCGGTGTGCACACATCGCTCCCACACTACCGACATGCGATCTTCCACGCCGTTCACACCGTTCGGGATCTTGCTAAAGTCCCCGGTGCCAATAGCTTTCTGTTCGCTGTTGAACGTGCAGTTGTCGCTGCCGGTGAGTTGCAGTGTATCGTCTGCGAGGCAGATAGCGAGAGCGCGCGGTGTACTCGGGTCAGAGCGCAAAGGCGGACTGAGGACATGGCCGGCAGCGTGACGGAAGCAACTGTGGCGGCAATGAGACCCATCAGTACCTAGTGCAGCTGCGAGCACCTCGCCGTATACTTGGTTGCCTGATGGATGGTCGCGAGCGCGTCGTACTTCTTCAGCAGCCGCCTGACTCATCACATGTACGACGTACAAAGGACAGTTGACTTGTCGAGCGATTACGCAGGCACGGTGCACTGCCTCCGCTTCCACATCTTCCGGGCGGGACAACTCGTGGCCTTCAGGACCGGTAATACCGCGACTACGCAATCTTGCCACGTTCGCCGCAATAATTTGGCCATTCTCCGCGTGGACTAGGGCCAGTGCGCCCAGCTCCCTACATCGTTCGAACACCGAATACATCTCGCCATCATTCAACATGAACGAGTATGCCATGAAGATCTTAAAGGAGTTTACGCCGTGTTCTGCGCACAGTGTACGCATATCCTGCAACGCGGCGTCTATCGCAGCACCGGTCTGGGTGATGCACACGTGCAGCGCGTAATCGCAGCACACCTTGTCGTCCGCCTTGGCGCGGTATGCATGATACGCATCCAATATCGATTCACCCGGTTTAGGAAAAACGTAGTCGATGATCATGGTGGTACCGCCCGCCACTGCCGCCTTTGTGCCTTGATAAAAATCATCCACGGATGTGACGCCCATGAATTCAAAAGCGAGATGGGTGTGCGGATCGATACCGCCCGGCATTATGTAACGCCCGCGGGCATCTAAAACCCGTGTGCCGCCCGGGATAATTAGATTCTTGCCCAGCATCTTCACCAATCCGTCCTCCACGTAAACATCTTGCTCCACGATTTCATCTTCGTTCACAGTTTGACCATTTTTGATCAGCAACCGATTCTGAGAGCTCTATATGAACAATTGTTTTCGTAATAGTCGATTAAATATAAGCAAGTGCTATATATATATGTATAATATATATGGAAAAAAAGTTATTACACATGAATTTGAAAGAGGAAGAAGGTTTCCAGAACGGACGGTACTATCGGGCGTCTCCTGAGCAACGGCTATTATTTCAAACAATAGCCGGCTAATTCTTGCGTTATAAATATCTAAGTAATATAAATTATATACTAATATTTGGATATTGTTGTTATTTCACACTATCATTAGGTAGTATAAGCCGCAATATAGGTAGAATTCTCTATTTAGTGAAATAATCTGCTCGGTTAGAGAATATAAAAACAAAAATATACACTATCCTTATACCTGCAGATGAATCGGCACTTTCTTCACGGGCGTGCTCATCCTGTGTGTTGGCTAACGCTCGGGACTGTAAAATTTTCACGACCGTGACTAACGCTCACTATTCCTTCACAGAGAGAACTAGATATAAACTCCGTACAGTTTACGTGCTATAGGCGGCAATTAGTAAGATATCCCGGGTGTTCCCTGATGTGACGGCGACGGTATGCCGGTGTTGCGGTAATATGCGATATATTGTTTATAGATCGAATAGGTTTGCGAAGGTTGTTCACCGACAATAACCCAAACAACACTGTTTTAGTTCAGTGCAGGTAGCAGACCGCGAAACAGTAATATACGGTATCGCAATTAACCGTACACCGTACGGGCCTAGCAAGTGCATAGGGGCGTCCAATCTCTGAATAAACTGCAAACGCAATTGTCGCGATCGTGCTAAAGTGCCAACTATCCGTTCTCTACGCTGTACGAAGCATTTACATTTAACTCGGTATTATCTGGCTATATTCATTTAAAGCATACGTGCAATTGCTCACGAGCCCATTTTTTTAAGCAATCCATCGCACACGAGGCTCATGGAATATTGCACGCACTATATGCAAGTGCTGTAGCTGTATATTCCAACTGTATATATGATTCACCGAGTTTTGTTCAAGTTCTAGGAACATTTCCAATTTGGTGCGAATCTGCATTCATTAGTACTTACGTAGTACTGAAAATTGCAGTCCAATCAGACTAGCAGTTCAATACATACGCAGGAAGCGCAAATCGAATACGTAAAAAAAATTGAAGGAACTTCGGGATTGTGGTATCTAGAACCCAAATCCAGAATAAGATAGGGCAAAAGATACCTCATTGCATTGCAAAATGTCGAGTTAGAGCCGTCCTAAAGCGCAGTTAAGGTTATTTCCACGCTGACTAACGGAGCTAGTATAGATCTATGCTAACTACATCGCTACATCGGACAGTGGCGTCCTCACCGATATAAATGCGCTAAATCGAAACTGAATTCTTCAGATGGGTGGTAGCTTTGCAAGTTGCAACCGTCTCGTGTGTCTTTTTCAACCAGCCTCTCTTCTGTTATGTTCATTCGCCATGGATCACAGACATCTCTAGCTAGTATGACTACATCCGTATTATGTTTATTAATATATTTAAAAGCCACCGCTTGCGCACTTAACTAGCTAAATGAGCTATGCAAAACAGCCGGATAATTGTAATCTATTTTGCAATACCTAGAAACGCAAGCAATCTTTATGGACTACGAGTAATTATTGACCGCAGCGTTTTATTAAAAGCAAACATTTATACTGCCAATTTCATTTTAGGATGATGGATTATGACGATTCGTTAGATAATTCATACTACGACGATGATTATGTAGTATACGAATCTATCGACAATGTTCTGGAAAATTGCGTCAAATCGAGCTTATATGATATATCATCCCTTATAATAAAAAGCATAGGAATAAATGTATTTTATTGTATTTTAAGAATGCGTTGTAAGACTAACGATATAAGTGATTTAAAAGTTTTAATAATTGAATACTCTATTGTAGATAAGAAAAATCGAAACTTTTGTCATCTATTATCTGTTGGCTGTGGACTAGTATTGCTCAATATATTCTTCGTTTTCAAAGAGTTACTTCCGTGTGTGCTATATATGGTGTCGATGTATACAATTCTTAAAAATATTAAAAATTATTTTGTCATTATAGGGATCACGACCTTTTTTTTAATTTATAGGTACGTCTTAAGAAAATTAATTTCGAATTGCTTTAAAAAAATCAAATTTTCAGTGAATTTTACTATCCGTACCAGCAAACTTGGCTAGCGGCCCGAGGAGTGATGATGGTATTCTCTATGAAATTCCTATCATTATCCAGAGATTTGCTGGATACAAAAGGCGAGTGTTCATTTTTACAGTACCAAGGGTATATATTATGCCCTGCCAATTTGATTATGGGACCTTGGATTCGATACAACACTTACGATAAACATCAAGTCCAAGGATTCAATGGATTAAATACAACACTTGCAGTAACTACGTTCATTGTCCAGATAAACTGGTTTATTTACAGTTTCACCTTTTTCCAGGTTTATAGATATACATGGAATGTTCTAAAACGATTACTTCTTGCAGTTGTATTTTTAACTTTGAGTAACTGTTGGTTGGATTATATCATTGTCGACGATTCGAACATGTAGGTACATTTTGCGAATTGAAGTAGCTTTTTTCTTATGATCATATATTTTAGATTTGCGATTACTTATCGGAGGGCGTTATCATTTCGCTGCAGTCATTACTTCGTCAGTTACACAGCTGAGGCTGGGATGGTAGCTGCAGGTTTCCCGTTAGACGCTTGGTTTGGAGCAATCACTCACCCATTGGAGATTGAGGCACCTCGGTCGCTCGTCACTGTTGTCATCGCCTGGAACAAACCATTTCATCGCTTTCTCCATAGCTGTGAGTTTCGACAGTTACCCATTTCAAAATTTTCAACATTTAATGATACTTTCCAGATGTTTACAAGAGTCTTCTATCGCACGGTCCCTTCATCGCTATTCTAGCGACATATGGCATGTCGTCGCTTCTTCATGGACTAAACGTGGCTCTATCGGTGGTGCTTTTATCGTTGGGGTTGTTTTCCTATGTCCAGATACGATTTCAGGGCGCTCTATCGCGATCGCTAAATTCGTGCCTGGACGTGAGGGATTGCTCTCAAGCGAAAGTGAAATGTAAACATCTGTATAAGACGAATCGGTGCATTGTGGTGCTGGTAAATTGGGCGCTTCGTTTGATCACTGTTGCCCAATTGGCGTATTTGGGCATTTTAATGGATATCACCGCAAATTCGTCGTTTTATACTACAATTCAGTCGATCTCCAAACAATGGTCCGATTTATATTACTGCTGCCATTGGATTGCTGGAATTTCTTGGCTGTATTATTTATCCGTAAATGTATTTGCAACAAATAACAAATTAAAGAATTAATCTTGTTATTTGTTACAAATAGCGGAAAAAATCCTCTGCATTATGATTTTTTCTTGGTTGGTGCATTTAAGTATTAATGATTATTTTTTTGAAGAACGAATACTTTGTATGCCGCGTTTTTTTTCTAGTTTGCCTATATGTAACGGTATAATATCCGGTGATGAACAGCTCACTTATTAACCGGATATTTATTCTATATTAGGCATGTGTGCCTACTTAATATAAGTGCGTGTACTGCTCATATATCATCATCGAAGATATTTTTGATCGATTTAAAATGTATAGGTAAAAACAAATAATTTTGGAAGAATAAAACCTTTACTGTAAAACTGTTAATATCTGCACGTTTCACGTGTTTAAAATATTTGGATAATTTTTTGGTATCGTTCTTAAGTTCATTTTTATTTAGCAAGTTCTGTATAAATTACAAGTACATCCACGGATGCTGGAGCGTCAAGTTGGTCGCATCTCTCGCCGATAGCTCCAACGGAAAACAATCAGAGTGGACGATTTTTATTCCGAAAAATTGATAGAAATGCGAGTGTTTTCGGAGATGGGCGTGCATACTTTATTTCCGAAGATGCTCTACTCATCGCGAGAAAAGATAGAATTTTTTACGGCTCTCCCTGCGATGCTACATAAGAAATTTTCATTTTGGACCGCTCCGCGGGATATATTTTTGTCCGGCCTAAACAGCTAGCTGACGAAACAGTCGTCCGCACCGCCAGTTATAGGGAAACTCGCAACAGTTAGCTAATTATATATAGAAACTTGGAAATATTAAAATGTGCGGAAATGCAATGTAAACAAAGGCAGTGTTAATACAGTTGTATTATCAAAGAAATTGTTAAAAATGCACAATACGAAGGACAAGATCAAATAGTACCCGTTCAGCCAGTTTTTAAACAAACGGATATTTAAAACTTTTAACAGACTTGCCAAGTGTGTCCCGTATAAAAAGTACTCTTAATTCATACCAAAGTTATATTTTTTTGGTGTGATGCGTTACATCCAACCGTTTAGGTAAGCGTTGAACAGTTATTTAAAATAACCTCGGTAATCCCAACGTGTTCAAGTTCAATCCATGATTCACAAGTTCTCTTAAGTGAATCGAGTAAAAATTTTCATGCAAGCAATAACACTGTTACAATTTTTGAATGTATATTGATACATTAAATTAAGATATAGGTGGTTCTAAAAAAATTTCACTTATTTGCCCATTGAACCTGATACATCTGGCAATTAGTGCAACAGAAGCGGTTTAAATAATAGCTTAAAAAACATACTTCTATTAAATAAGTGTAAGAACATTTTATTTAAAAATTTTGTACAATAAACAGAAAATATAAATGTGCCTCATTTTTAGGACAACGTGTATCTACACATTTGAAATGTACATATAGCATTGACCATGTGGCTTAAGATATTAATAAGCCTCTAATCCGCAAGCCTTCAATATAAATTACGCATACAATTCAATACGTCACACATAAATTGATTTAATTTCACGCCTTTGTAAGAATATAATAAGAAATTAATTTTAACTCAAAATAGAAAATATATACGATCATAGAAAAAAACCGTCGTATCTAATTTATTGAGCGACGAATTTATGCTTCTATTCAAATTTGCTCGCTACAATATTAATATTCTGTACATTTTGCACAGCGGATTATATTCCAATTACATTTGAAAATATTTCTGAAGGTTTCTATTTGTGATATAATCTAATCGTTCTTAAAATTAGTCCAAGTAAATGCACAAACAAAGAAATAAACCAACAAATTACAAACAAGATTAAGAATGTAAATCATGAGGATATACATTAGAAATTTGTTTTAGACACACCTATAAAGAACATATGTTTCAGGTTCTTTAAGAAATGAAATTTAAGAGTACTCGCAGAGTAGTGCAAGAAAACAGAATATGTTTCAGAAATACTGATGCTGAGGACATTTAAAATATTGTTGCTTCCATTCGCCATTCAATTTTCAGTTGTCGCGCAGTAACAGTCATGATCCTGTAGGATTCAGGATGTGTTTTATACCTTCATTTGTTCTATCCAGTTCCTCGACGCAAATCGCCCAACTTCGACAACGACGTCACACATTTATACACGGTGTTCAAATAAACGGTCAGCTTCGAACTAGTTTAAATATTTGTTTGAAATTGATTACAGATTGGCTTTCAAATGGATATGAATATTAGCCTGACTTTTGTTGTTCTGTTGTTCTTTTATAATCTAGATGGGATAACTAATGCCTACACTGAAGATGCGATGCAAAATTAAAAGCGTCAGATTATTTTAAGATTTGATGAATTGATAGAACACATTTTACAATGTGAGATTAGAAGTACATGAAAATTGTTCGTAGATTGTGATTTCTTTTGAAAGGGTGGTTTACTGAAAGTCACCCTATAGTGGAGCATGGACGGATATAGATATATCATTTAAAATGTGGCAAGGATAACGGATTGGGGAGCGTCCGTATTCGGCTTTCGGCGCCGACCGAATAGCGAACTACGAACAGTCCAGTCGGAAGAGTCCTAGTTAACGACACGTTTACAGGATAGGGATATGTGGCATCCGTGTGCCGCGAGCGCCGTTACGGCGGCTTCTTGCGAATGCAAGCACTGACAATACATTGTCAGAGTGTCCTGCTTCCTGTTCTCTTTATCGCACTTTCAAACATATACCCTTAATCCATCAATCTATCAAATAGCACCGATTCAAAAAGTCTTCGTCGATATAAACAGTTCTGTAAAAATTCAATTCGCCATCCAGGACGTGTCGGGTGTCTTCCTTCGTCTGCTATGGCGATTTGAAAACAAGGATGGGAAAACAACACTAGTACGTCAACAGTTCTTGTGTAGGCAGTTTGCAAGATGCGATATGAAATTAACGAGTTCATTAATTGTGCGGTGATGGTCCTCTTCGCGTAGGTGGAGGTGCGCCTACCTATTACCCCCTTACGCGTTATATATTTGTTAGATAAACTACAAACTGGATGTATACCATCAAGTGTTTGTGGTTGTTATGATGAAGGTGTGCTTTGAACACTTAACGTATCTCGAGTGGCGATCTAATTTGAAATTGCGGAGGTGTTACGATGCCGACGAATATGACGACGGAAGAGATCCTTACCAGCGGAAACTACATCTGCCGTGCTTGTAGTGACCAGCGGGTTGGGACTCTTCGTTTTCGTTTCAATCGAACAAGTCATGGAACGATCGTCAATTTACCGCTCGGGTAACATATGGAACAATCTGCTAGTATCGTAATTTCGTAAACAAAATATTTAGTTCATAATAAAACAAAATTCATTTAGGCATAAAATAGTACAATATGTCTCATCATTCCTGTGACACCTTACAGATCGTAAAGTTACAGCATTATAGCAGTTGGGAAGTTTACCACGCCCTTGCCGGATCGATTTATTGCATATAGGTTAGAAGTGTGCATGAATTGCGCGAGAATCATTCAGTCTTCTTGTTTGCCCTAGAAAGTTTTACTAATTATATCTGAGACCAGTAGCCTTCTATACTCGCCTCCCTTAGAGTTCGATTAAATTGATATTGTGCACTTAGATGATTACGAAGAGATGGGATGAAAGGATGACGTTACAGGTGATTGGTCAAATCTGTTCGCGCCTTTTTGCGCTCTTCTCTTCTTCATATGTTATTTGCTACAGAAAGCATCTATTATGAAGATCTGTGAAAATTTCAATCGGTCGTTTCGAAATATCATTTAGAAAATTGGCCTCATTATAAAATAAATCAATGTCATATTTTATTCCTTCTAAAAAAATTCAATATGGTATGACTAAAGAATTTCCTTCTTTGTATTGTTCTAGTAAGGAAAATAGTAAAAATATTTTTACAATTGGAAATTTTGAAATTTCAAGTGGAGTACGATTTTCACGAACAGCTCAAATTTTAGTTGGAATCAAAAAGAGGAAGTAAAAATTGCAAAGCGAATCAGGCAGGGATGTACACTGTCGCCGTTATTATTCAATTTACATATAGAACCTACAATAAACAATATTTAAGAAAAGTATAGGCTATTAAAGAAATCTGACGATATAACTATCTTAGACGAAGAGGAATAGGCAACTCGTAAATTTTAAACCTCGATTTTTCAGTGAAATGTTTATTTCCAAATCCCGTTTCTTTGGGTCCACGAATTAATAGGATTTTGATGAGGCGGGAAGTATATAAAGTGAGATGTATTGTTCCAGGCTTACAGTATGATCTGCACGAACAGGTCAACGCGACCGCGACTGCTGCGAACGCCATTAGTGCCAATAAGCCGCGGCCGCAGCAGTCGCCGCCGCCCAGGTATTCAAGTGTGTTAGAGGCTAGTGGCCCAATGGGGGACAACAAGGGAATGGTTGGAGCGGCGGTGGTCGGGGCTGATACCGGAACCGATATAGGCAATGCACCAAATGCATCGTCGCCGCCACAGGCACCCGCTGCCACGGAGGTTACCGCCCAGACGCCCGCAACGGCTGCTGCCGCCCAGCAGGCCAAAGCAGCTGCAGCTCCGAAGCGGCCCGTACGTCGTGGCGGCAAACCACCTCCAGATCGTCCCATTCGCGCGCTCTTCTGCTTAGGTCTCAAGAATCCGATGCGCAAGCTCTGCATCGATATCGTCGAATGGAAGTATCCTTTTTATTATATATCATCTACATTCACAAATGCTTTACTAAGCCCCAACATACTTTACTCGCCTTCAACAAATTCATACATGTACTAGAAAATAGAAAGACTAGGAACTATAATGGTGATATTTCCTTAACTTACGAACACAGACCATTTGAATACTTAATTCTATTAACAATTTTTGCAAATTGCGTTGCGCTTGCGGTATACACTCCATTTCCCTGTGGAGATTCCAATGCGACAAACACTATATTGGTAAGTGTCATCCACAATCGCATTGATTTTCATTCATGTAATGTTTCGGCGCTATTATTTTAGGAAAAAGTGGAATACATATTTTTAGTAATATTTACGGCAGAGTGTGTCATGAAAGTAATCGCGTATGGTTTTATGATGCATACTGGCGCTTATTTGAGGAATGGTTGGAATTTGTTAGATTTTACAATAGTAGTAATAGGGTAAGATATAATCCGGAAGAAATGCAGAAAAGATAACGACGCTTTCCTACATTTCTTTGAATTCAGATTGAAGTTTCAGTATTTACTTTGTGTGTCTGCTTTAGAATGATAAGTACCGTGCTGCAAAATCTAATCAAAGATAGCTTTGATGTTAAAGCGTTACGAGCATTCCGAGTACTGAGACCGTTGAGGCTTGTATCTGGTGTTCCCAGTATGTAAGCCAGTCAATGGACCAGACTTCTTTCACTAACTATTTCATTTTCCTCGTAGGCTTACAAGTCGTGTTAAATTCAATTCTTCGTGCCATGGTGCCTTTATTACATATTGCTCTTTTAGTGTTGTTTGTTATAATAATTTACGCCATTATTGGATTAGAGTTATTCTCAGGAAAACTACATACCGCATGTTATCATAACATTACAAGTAAGATCAATAAATTTTGTCACAATGGGTGGAGGTATTTATTTGGTGACGATGGTTTTTTAGATGTTATAATGGATGAACCTCATCCATGTGGTTCAACCGGATTCAACTGTTCAGAAGTTGATCCGCAGATGGTTTGCAGAGATGGTTGGGAGGGGCCAAATTTTGGAATAACAAATTTTGATAACTTTGGTTTATCTATGTTAACCGTATTCCAATGCATTACCTTAGAAGGCTGGACCGATGTGCTTTATAACGTAAAACTCGCATTTTTTGCTCTTTTGCCGTTGTTATTCAATTGTCGAATTGTTGCAGATTCAAGACTCCTTAGGTACCACTTGGCAATGGTCTTACTTCGTATCTATGGTGATATTTGGTGCATTCTTTGTGATGAATTTAATTCTGGGTGTGCTCAGCGGGTAAATTTATACACGAATATTGAGATCACGAACTAAAGAAGTTAATGAACGTATATTTTAGCGAATTTTCTAAGGAAAGGGAAAAGGCGAAAGCACGCGGTGACTTCCACAAGCTACGTGAAAAGCAGCAAATCGAGGAAGATTTGCGAGGATACCTGGACTGGATAACGCAAGCTGAGGATATCGAGCCGGAAGGCGAGGATCAGATTCTGCAAGATACAAAAGCCAAAATAGCCAATGAATTAGAGTCAAACGACCAATTCGGAGAAGAGAATGAAATTCAACACGAGTCCTGGTTTAGCAAGAAGAAAAAGGATTTCGAACGCATTAACAGAAAGTTACGACGTGGATGTCGTAAAGCTGTAAAATCGCAAACGTTCTATTGGCTCATTATTATTTTAGTATTTTTAAATACACTCGTATTAGCGACTGAACATAACGACCAGCCATTTTGGCTTGATGACTTTCAAGGTAAGATGCAATAATTATTCAAACGATCTGCCGGCACTGACATTACATTCTTTCTTTCAGAATATACAAATATGTTTTTTATTGCACTTTTTACATTAGAAATGTTACTTAAAATGTACAGTTTAGGATTCCAGGTAATACAGAACACTTATGGTCTTCTTCGTTAACTGCACAGTTCGCATTTACTGTTTTAGGGATATTTTGTATCTCTTTTTAATCGTTTCGACTGCTTCGTGGTAATCGGAAGTATAACGGAGACAATTCTCACCCGCACCAAAGTCATGCCCCCTCTGGGCGTTTCGGTGCTTCGTTGTGTCCGACTATTGAGAGTCTTCAAAGTGACCAAGTCAGTACATTAGATTAAGAATTATGTATACCACATTCGGTTATTAAACAAATGGTTATTTATTTCTAGATATTGGCGGTCATTATCAAATCTAGTAGCATCGTTGTTAAATTCTATACAATCGATCGCGTCCCTTCTATTGTTGCTGTTCTTATTTATTGTTATATTCGCCCTTCTTGGGATGCAAGTTTTCGGTGGCAAATTTAACTTTAATCAAAGACAAAATAAGCCGAGGTCCAATTTTGATAGTTTTTGGCAAAGTTTATTGACTGTTTTTCAGGTAATATGATTTAACAAATACTCTCTGCATATTACTTTACATAATATCTTGTGTAGATTTTGACTGGTGAAGATTGGAATGTTGTGATGTACGATGGCATACAAGCATACGGAGGCGTAGCATCCTTCGGCATTCTAGCCTGCATATACTTTATTATACTCTTCATATGTGGTAATTGTATCCTTTTCTGCAATGACCGCTAAATCCATTTAAGATCAACAATGTAACATAATTATTCCTAAACCAAATTCAGATATCTTATTAAACGTGTTCTTGGCTATCGCTGTTGATAATCTGGCGGATGCCGAATCACTAACAGCGATCGAGAAAGAGGAAGAAGAAGCGCAGAATGATCATTCAAAGAGTCCAACTCCCGTGCACGATATGGAATACGACATGGAGGAGCACAGCATTGAAGAAGAGTTTGACGGAGGAAACTACGATTCCGAAAGGTACAAACTAGACGCGCAGTTTATATATTCCTTAATATTAAATTGGCTCATGCAGATCGGAACACGAAGAAGACGAGGACGAATTAAAGTCTGACACTAAGCTCAGTTTGAAGAACGAACTGGACGAGCATGTCAACGACGAGGAGGATGATCAAGGTATAATTACTTTGATAACGTACCTTTACAATTGCTATCATAATTTGTGTCGCTTAAATGTTTGAAAGGGTCGAATTTAGATGAACTGTAGTTAGGGACAAATCTATAGAAGTAATTTTCAGAGTATGCCGAAGATGACATGACGAAGGAAACAGCACGGCCGCGTCGAATGTCTGAGGTTAATATTGTGCAGAAGAAACAACCTATTCCCAAGGGAAGCTCGTTCTTTATATTTTCAAATAGTAACAGGTAGGCCTCACGAACGGGACATGGCTGCAGAAGTGGGGAACGTGGTTACGGTTACGGGGGCGCGAACAATAATCGATAGGCCATTTAATGAACCCTGAATAATCCCCCAATGCCTCCTGCAGCTATGTCTGTCCTATACGTATTGTAACAAGTGTGCTTCTCTAACCCCTTATAGATAACTGTGAGGACGAACAAGTAGGAGCGAGACCGCGCCGATTGTCCGAATTGAAAAGTACAACAAAGAATATACCTATACCACCGTCGTCTTCATTCTTCATTTTCTCGTCTACGAACAGGTGAACCGTGGTTTCAAATAGCTCAATCGTAGTAGACGCTCTTTTCAACTTCAAAACTCGCTACTTTCGTCCCACTGTATATATTACCTCTATCGATGTGCCGATAGAATTTCTTCCCGATCCCGCAATTAGACACTAAACACAATAATATAATACGATTTCACATTTTCAATGGATGTGACTTTCAAGCAACTGTAGTTTCAATAACAGCGTGTCGGTTCTTTTAGTTTAGGCAATAATCTCTAAAGTCATAAACGTAACCGTATAACTTAAACTTAATTGTTTTCGAGTAGATAGTTATTAGCTGAGTGTGCAGTTCGAGCTCGTTTGTTAGTTGTTAGCCAGTTGCCTTCTTTAGGTCCCCCAGCGTATCCGTCTCAGTGTTCCATATCTCCATATATTCTTTGTTTTGTAAACTGTATGGGATATGTTCGTTCGATGTTGTACTTTATATACATCTTCTACTGCAATTACTGCAACGCGTAATGATTTTTTTAGATTTCGTATCTTCTGCCACTGGCTATGCAATCACAGTGTATTTGGGAATATCATTCTGGTGTGCATCATGATTTCATCCGCTCTTCTTGCCATGGAGGATCCGATAGATGCCAAGTCGCAAATAAATGAGGTATGCCCGATTTTCTTTGTGCGTACATGCGAATTAATATAACAAGAGCGAGAATATATTAGGCGGACTAATAATCATGATGAGTGTGAGCAAGATCGGAAGCCACGGAAATTTAATTTGTCTGTATTTTATATGCCATGTCTTTCCAATTCGTCCAAACTATTAAATAACATCCACTACATTGTATAGACTAAATAAAAATGGGCATAACATCCAGCCTTGTCTAACTACCACCTGTATACGGAAACAATTTAGTCCACTGCTAAGATGTACTTACTCAATTCTGTATTCCAGATTCTGCAAAAGTTTGACTACTTCTTCACAACGATCTTCACGACGGAATTATTATTGAAAACGATCTCTGATGGCGTTTTCTTGCACGATGGCGCATTCTTACGGTCTGCTTTCAACGTGTTAGATCTTGTGGTCGTCTGCGTATCATTAATTTCGATATTCAAGTAAGAATCAATTATATATGAATTTATTGACGAATAATGTACCCTAACACTGTAACTATTCATTCTGGCAGTCAAGGCGGAGCCATGTCCGTTGTGAAGATTCTTCGAGTCTTGCGTGTCCTGAGGCCACTTCGTGCTATTAACCGGGCCAAAGGATTGAAGGTATGTATATGCACATACAACACCCTTTAATATTGGAATAGGGGTCATGAATTGCAGCCCTAATTTTTTATTATATTATTCAATATAATAATGCGTCGTTAATTCGGTATTAATTAGTAAGTTATAGCAGCAGTAGACGTTTATCCTTGTTGATATATATATCCTTGCTAAATATTGATGTAATCTCAGCCATCGAACTGTATACACTTGCAATCAATATGCTGAAGCCGCAAAGAATTGCAAGCATTTCCTATTCTCACAAATCATCGATGGAAGAGCTAGAGCAGCATTTTCGAATGAACAATTTTCATTCCACAATCCGCTACACCTTTTGTGCACAAGATGAGTATAAACATTAAAAATTCAGGATCACATTTTATACAATGTACTAAACCCAATAAATTTATCGATTGCGATTACAACCCCCAGAACACCACGACGTTACCGCTTATTTAAACGTATAAATCAGAGAATATTTTATTGAGGATTTAAAAAATGACATATACGCAAGCAACTGATCTGACGGTGAAATGTTTTTCTATTAGCATGTAGTCCAGTGTGTTATTGTGGCTGTAAAGACCATCGGCAACATAGTGCTGGTGACCTGTCTCCTGCAATTCATGTTCGCCGTTATCGGCGTGCAGTTGTTCAAGGTAGGCTTCGCTGCCACACCGAAGTCACTCAGCACTCTGCCATTTGCCGTTAAGGCATGGGATCGTTTGTTCCCTCATCCAAACACTGTGTACAATGTACATCACAACCGATTGCCGTGTCGAAGATTGCCTCTAATCAAAATAAAACGCTTGTTTCAGTGAAGTGCCGAGTATCGTTTTCCCGTTTTCCCCACAATCCATCCCGTTGCGTCTTGCGATGTGTGCAGAGTGAATACTGAATAGCCCAGACACAGAAACACCAAATATTTATTGTTATTTTACAATACCAGAACACCGTATTCTATTGTCTCGAGCAATGAATCACCCTGTACCACTCGTCCACTGATCATAATTCGGGCTGGCTCAGAGTAGATTTCAGAGATGCGCAGTTATGAGCTCTTAATGATGGAAATCTGCTATGGGTCTGCCTTTACTTATTACTCTTTACTAATAATCCGCATGAGAGGCTTTTTGTCGTGCCGTGTGCAGCTAAGTTTAATTAAGAGATATCCTGCACTTGTAGTCATACCTAGGGGCTGAAGACTACCCCATATTCAATTCTACCCGAAAACTAATAAATGCACCTTCTAGTGCAAGCACTACGACTATTGCAGAGTACAAGCTATTTTTTACTTTGCACAAATGCTGGAGGATTTCAATAGTATCAAAGAGTACAGTAGGATTGAACGACATACCATGAGTGATAATGGACAGTCGATTTTATTACGTTACTTACATGCTAAGATTAAACACCTTACGTTAGAACGAATATTATTTTAAATTGTGATGTTCTGTCATTTTGTTCCAACCGGCCCATCACCAAACCAACCAACCAACCAACCCTTACCGCTGTATTTGCTGTAATCCGCACACCGCTCACCATCACGTTCACACAACGATCACATCGATCGATCGATCGATCACTACGTTACTGCTCGCTAGTACGTAGTGAAATGCGTGATCGTCGCAATTAAGACGATCGGCAATATCATGCTAGTCACGTATCTGCTGCAGTTCATGTTCGCAGTGATCGGCGTGCAGCTGTTCAAGGTAAATGGCCCTTCAGCCGGTAGCGAGCAATTCTCGATTCTTCCCTTTATCATCATCACTATTCCTTTGTAGATGGTAGATATTGTAGACGGTGGTAGTGATTCCATTTTCCGCTATGTCATCATTTTTCACATATTCCTTACGATCCAAACACTGGTCTGTCGAATTACGGGTAGATTGATAATTTCGACTATTGACCCAAACCTGAACTGATCATCACTACGAAATTTTATTTCGATATTTCTATACCTAATGTAAGAATTGGATATATTCGATGCAAATGAATTATGAACTTTGTACGGAATCATGGAAAATACACACTTCCTACAAATATATATTCGCAGACCAGTGAATTTGTGCATGAACCAATATAAATGATAGTTGTGACCATTTATATATACATATACAAATATCATTAGCATCGTATATTAGCGATAGTTCATGTGAATGCAGTATATGATTTTTAGCACTTAATAAATATAAATAAGAACATACCTTCTATATCTGTCTGTAATGGTCAGCTCGGCACGTAGTACATGGTAAGCTTCTGGATCTTTGTTTCCTATTCTATTATCTGCCAATTGTAGGGATCTATTAACAACTTGCCGCCGATTGTGTCTTTAGTTTGGCTGTCGCTTAAATCGTACAAGTTCACATCATCACATTGTCATATAGCCATCCACAGAACACCGATAGAGGACTGTTCAGTTCGAAGCAACATGCACGTAGATATGGAAGCTACTAACATTTTGATAACTAACGATAATGACAATTGAGGGAATAGCAGACAACTTATTCTTGGTCTACCTAAAGCAAATTAAAAATTCAAACTGGAGCCATGTTCAAACCGAAGTAAACTTGTATTTCTCTCTAGCTATGACTACAAGTACGTAATCAACCAAAAGTTGTTACTGCGGTTTTATTATCCTCCACGATAGGCATAGTCTAGCTATCACCATACGTTGGTTTATATTATAGTTTATTTTATTAATTTGCCTGATTACAATCACTAATTATATATATATCGCTTGTTGCATGCCTGAGTT
Source organism: Leptodirus hochenwartii (assembly GCA_947310635.1). Classification (NCBI taxonomy): domain Eukaryota; kingdom Metazoa; phylum Arthropoda; class Insecta; order Coleoptera; family Leiodidae; genus Leptodirus; species Leptodirus hochenwartii. The sequence goes on along the minus strand of OX371187.1, from coordinate 8,728,886 downwards.
TTTGAATAGCATGCGCGAGCACAAGTTCTATCTTTTTTAAATTTACGAATCACTAAGAGGCAAATGTTATGTTTCCATAGGGAAAATTCGCTCAATGTTCGGATGGTTCAAAGCTAACTGCAACGGAGTGCAAGTGAGTATTGAACTTTTAAATTAAAAAAAAAAGTTTTTTTTTTTACCTCGATTCATCATCACAAATGCGTGCCATTCATTTCCAGCGGCACGTATTTGATCTACGAAGGTGGTGATATAACGCAGCCTGCGATAAAAGATCGCGTATGGGAAAATAACCGCTTCCACTTCGACAATGTGGCTAAAGCGATGCTGACACTCTTCACCGTGTCAACGTTCGAAGGATGGCCGGGACTTTTGTACGTCTCCATAGATTCGAATGCGGAAAATCGTGGACCAATCCATAACTTTCGTCCAATCGTCGCCGCGTATTATATCATTTATATAATCATAATAGCTTTCTTCATGGTAAACATATTCGTCGGTTTCGTCATTGTAACATTCCAGAACGAGGGTGAGCAGGAGTACAAGAACTGCGAACTGGACAAAAACCAGCGTAACTGCATCGAGTTCGCGTTGAAAGCGAAACCGGTGAGGAGATACATTCCTAAACATCGCATACAGTACAAAGTGTGGTGGTTCGTCACATCCAGCCCTTTCGAATACACGATATTCGTGCTAATTCTAATCAACACGATTACGCTGGCGATGAAATTCTATAAGCAACCCGAATTCTATTCGTTCGCGCTCGACATACTGAATATGGTGTTCACAGCTTTGTTCGCGCTGGAGTTTGTCTTCAAGTTAGCGGCGTTTCGATTTAAAGTAATGTCAGCATTAATTTTGATTCACATATGATTGAAGATTGTTCTTTTTCAGAATTATTTTGGTGATGCTTGGAATATATTTGATTTTGTAATTGTCCTGGGCAGTTTTATAGATATCGTTTATTCTGAAGTTAATGTAAGTTGAAAAGTGACCGCAGTAACAATTTCATAATGGTCATATTTTTTAGCCCGGATTGCCATCGACTCTGATTTCGATAAACTTCTTTCGGTTGTTTCGTGTTATGCGATTGGTGAAATTGCTGAGCAGAGGCGAAGGAATAAGAACATTATTGTGGACGTTTATAAAGTCCTTTCAAGCTCTACCTTACGTTGCTCTGCTCATTGTGATGTTGTTTTTCATTTACGCTGTAATTGGTATGCAGGTAAGTATTCTGGGGCGATATTATATCCGCAACATATTAATTAAAAATATATACGTTTCAGATGTTTGGCAAAATAGAAAGCCAGAATTCAACAACATCAATAACTCGAAATAATAATTTTGGGACGTTTCCGCAAGCCGTACTAGTACTCTTTCGATCTGCAACGGGCGAGGCTTGGCAAGATATTATGCTTGACAGCGCAGCCACCACCGACGTACGATGCGACTCCAGAATACCTAAGGGCCAAACGGACAGTTGCGGATCAGATATCGCTTATCCTTACTTCATTTCCTTTTACGTCCTCTGCTCTTTCTTGGTAGGTATACCAGAATAAGATGATCACACAAAAATGTACACAAATCTTTCACTTGCAGATTATAAATTTATTCGTGGCAGTTATTATGGACAACTTCGATTATTTAACGAGGGATTGGTCTATACTAGGACCTCACCATCTGGACGAGTTCATTCGATTGTGGAGTGAATATGATCCTGACGCGAAAGGTCGCATCAAACACTTGGATGTTGTGACATTGCTCAGAAAGATATCGCCGCCACTTGGTTTTGGCAAACTTTGTCCACACCGTGTTGCGTGCAAACGCCTCGTCTCTATGAATATGCCCCTGAACAGTGATGGTACCGTATTATTTAACGCCACATTATTCGCTGTGGTTCGAACATCGTTGCGGATTAAAACTGAAGGGAATATAGACGATGCGAATTCAGAGTTGCGAGCGGTAATCAAAAAAATTTGGAAGAGGACGAGTCCAAAGTTGCTTGATCAGGTTGTTCCACCACCGGGTGTAGATGACGAAGTAACTGTAGGAAAGTTTTACGCCACGTTCCTCATCCAGGATTATTTCAGACGGTTTAAGAAACGAAAAGAAGAGGAAATGAAGGGAGGAGATAAAGACGCCCATAATACAGTCACCCTACAAGCGGGATTACGTACGTTGCACGAAGCCGGACCGGAATTGAAGCGAGCTATCTCCGGCAACCTGGACGAAATCGTGGATGATAATCCAGAACCGATGCATAGAGTAAGTCTTATTTATACGTACATATCTATTGGTAACATGATGCGGTTTTCGCAGAGAAACCATTCGCTATTTGGAAGTGTTTGGTCGTCGATGCGTCGCGCGCACAGCTTCAATCGGGCCAAATCTCTGAAGATAAACAGCACGCACATCCGGATCACGCCCGCATCTAGCATCGATTATCTGCACCGTATGCCCGCGAATAGCAGCAGCCTGCAGCATGCCGTCACTGAGGGCATGAATCACATTACGGCCATGACCAGGAACGTGCTTCAGCAAAACTGCAACAGTGCCAATTCCTTGCAGGCGCAGGGTGGCGATGCCGGGGGAGATATACCCTTGCACTCGTTGTCCAATATGTACAATTGCGACTTAGATAATGCCAACGTTCAATTAATTAGGTAGGTTTCTTGCATGTCGGATGTAGATTAGTGCATATGTGAATATTGCAAATAAACTAGATAGAACCAAATATGCTGGCGATATGTTCGAGTACACATACGCGCAATATATTCGACCGTGTTGAGAACCAAACAGCGATATTATTACAATAATATAGCGCGCACACTGAACAAGCGACCCACAAGCGCAAGAACTTGCCAAGACATTTTCAACCCTGAGTAACATTGATTGGTTTTACTTTCAGCAAAAGGAGACTGCTACACCCACACTATAATGGTAAGCGATAGGGGTGTGGTATGGTGTGGTGTGGTGTGGCGTGGCGTGGCGTGTGCCGTGTGCCGTATGAGTGCTACTGTGTGGGAGTGCGTGTGACCAGTTCTGGCGACACCTGACGACAACACCCCACCCACACGATATAGACACAGATACAAGCACACCCGCGTCACCCGCGTCCGCTTGTCTATCGCATCAACAGTCTGTCCTGTCATGTATGCGTATTGTACACGTGCGCTGTATCTTGTATTCTGTATCGCTATATATCACCGTATCACTGACTGTGTTTGCACCGGTACGCCAGTACGCTGACACAACGCCGATTACGCCGCGCCTCGCAGTACAGACGTTTTCTAAGCTCCTGTAGCTGTACTGCGCTGGCTGCATGGCGGTGATGATGTTGTCGTGTGATGTTGCGGTGATTATGTGGTTTGGTTTGGTCTGTTGTTTCTGGCAGCCTGCAGGCGGACGAGCACAGAGCGCTAACTCCGCCAACGCCGCCGCCACGGCGCCACATTCTGTTGCTGGGTGCGGGTGGTAGCGATGATGGATCGCCACCGTTACAGCAGCTGCAACAACTGCCGCCTGCGCAGTCGCAACAGTCGCCTGTGCATCGCAACAGTAACGCAGCATCTTGCAGCTTTAGACGTATTGCAAGCGGCCTGAAACTAGCGCAGGCGCAAGCTATGGCCGTTGCGGGCTTCCTACCGGCGCAACTTCCTGTTCCTGTCCCTGTTCCCGTTCCAGGGCAGTCGGCGGTAGAATCGGCGTCGTTGTCGCCACTGTCGCAATCGTGGGTCACGTTGCCAGCGGTCATGGTGCCTGGTGCAGGTACCCGTGCCGGTGGCTCCTTCAGCATTCTGCAGCCGTATGGCGGACTGGTGGGAATGGAGGGGGACGGTCGGCATGCACGTTTCTCCCTTCTTAACCATAGGGCTTCCTTTCACGGCCGAGGTTAGCCTTCGTACATCGTGTCCTGTATTATCCGTTCGTTCGCTCTTCTAATGTAGTCCATCAGCGGTCCGAATGGGTAGCCGTAGCAGTAAACCCATCACCCATTGCGCAATTTCCAACCAGTACTCATTCATGGCACATCATAACATTTAGTGCATAACATTGCAATGCCTAGGTCTTAGACTAGATGTTATTTTACTTATCTCACCCACTCAGTACAGTCTGACAATCAGTCGCCTTTACACACGCTTGCTTCATTTATTCCACTTATCTAATACATAATGTTAACAAATTCTAAATACAGCGCAAATTTTTCAACGATGGCACAAAAGAAGAAAAAATGCATTTAAAAAAATTGGGTTTACTCTTTCTCTTCTCCACAGTTAATGAAGTCCACCAAGAGTGGCCTGCCTGTTGCTTCCTGCTTTGCATGGTTTTTTTTTTTCACGTAGTCTGAATTGTTTCCATGTGCTTTAGATATGTTATTGGATTGCATTGTATGTACGTATCACATGTATTTTATTGAATTACGGCCGTTTCGTGTGGTTTATGCGTGTTTTGGTTTGAAGGAGGCGGTGGGGAACCGAATGGTCACGCGATATCCGAGCGGCTCACCCATTCGATGCCGGGTAGTCCAGCAGATCGTCGGCCTACTAGCTTCGAGGTTCTGGGTAGTGCCGAAAGTCTCGTCGGCCGCATCCTGCATGAGCAGGGGCTGGGCAAGTATTGCGATCCGGATTTCGTGCGGTACACCTCGCGCGAAATGCAAGAAGCGCTAGACATGACGCAGGAGGAGATGGATCGGGCAGCTCATCAGCTGCTGCAGCAGGATCATCTAGACCCGAATACAAATCCAAATCCCAACTCGAATCCAACTTCTATCTCCAAGCATGCTGGGCCATCACCCCACAAGCAACCGCACCCTCCGTTATAGCATTGCCTTACAACCACAAACCAATCCCAACCATCGCGCGTCATTTAATACTCAACACTCTGTCCGCAATATTCCATTTGCACGTCTGGTCCACGCTGATATTGGAACATTTTAGACAGCGCTCGGTCCAGTACCTACATAATGTAGTGATTCATCGTACAGATTTTCATGCATCGTCCTGAAACTCTCCGAAAAAAAAAGTAAATGTCCATTATTAAATGTGTCTGAAGAGATTCTCTTATGAATGATACCGGTGATAGGCAGGATAGTTATACTACACTGCCACTACTAGGTACTAGTTTTTGATCAGTGCCCCAAAGTGGTATACGCTGGAGTCTGTAAATTCTTTCCGAAGTATTATTATTAACTGCGAATTTATACAAGAATGAAGAACAATATTTATTGTATCACCGTTTAAACATTTAATCTATTACTTTCTCCCCTTAATTATTAATTGATGAGGTAAATCGTACGATTCAGATAGTATGTATTGGGGGGGTGAGTATGTTTTCAATTGTTTACGTTTGCTAAATAGCTATTGTGACAAATAGTTGAAAAAACTGAATTTATACCGATAATAATTTAAATGGCTAAACGAGATACGAACTGTATGTACATAAATATTAAATATTTCGCCCACCATACAAGCAAGTGCCTAAATAATAGTCTAATCCAATAAAGACTAAGTATAATTAAAACTATTGTGTAGTTTTTTTAAATAACATGATTGTTAAAATGACATACCTTTATATATTATGCACAAATATACAAGAATTCCATAAAGATGAATAACTTTGAAGGTTTCGCACAACCCTGTTGTAGAGTACATATTCGGAGAGCTGTACCTTTGCTCATTTTTTATAGTATGGTTTTTAATTCCTGCGAGTTTTCTAATTACGCGCGTGTAATAAAAGCGATACTGTAAAATAAGCGTTTATTTTTCATTCTAAATTACATTTCTTTATAATCTCTACCAATAAAATATTGTAAATAATGTACCAAATTAATGCCACTTAAAATTAGACGCCTTGTTATTATATTCATTCAAATAAATCAATCTGATATTTGCAATAAATTCCAACTTCCGACTAAATAATCGATAAACGAGAATGAGAAAATCGGTACAATACATACGAGTACATATTTATTGTACTATACAAAAAGAAATGTTTTTACTTATGGCATTTTACCCCATATGTAAGATTTTTAATCTATAAACAAATACATTGTTCTACGTCGACGATGCCTTGCGTTATGTATTATAGATATAAATGAGAAATGTCTTTAAAACTCGGTTACGGATTTAATAATTTGTAATATATTAAAATACTTTTGAGTTGGACTGGAAAAATTCGTATAAACCGAAAGTTTGAAATCTGCAAATTGTGCATCGCAAACACACATACATACATATATATTGTTCATATTGTCGACTTTTCGATATAAAAATGCAAAAGTAAAGCCTTGTTGGTATCTCTATTCCTGTTTAATATAGTGGTAATACTAATTAATCGCAACTATAATACTTTATTTAAATGATCAACAGGACCAACTCACGGAGAATAAAATCTGGCATTTGTATTAATTATAAAAAACATAGATTATATATATATAATTGTAACTATGTATACAGGGTGATTTGCTCAACGATGTGCCACAGAATGTTTCGACACGAGACATGTGAACCACTAGGTATATAACGTACAATAACTATGCGACAAACGCATCTCCTATTTCCTTACATTACATCTATCTTGGCATGCGATTCTTGAGTTGATTATTCAGTATACACTTTCCTTCTGAATATCTTTTGTTCATATTAGAAATAAAATAAAATATTTTTTATTGATACATTTTCTCATATTACCAATAGGGTTGATTTTCCCCTATTTAATACAAATTATGGCCTCAAAAGACTAGAATATACATATGGCCGTCGAATGGGCGGCGCGCCCCCTTTCTAACTGCAAATTTAGCTGCGTTATAACTTGCTACTCTCAATAATTCTGCTACTTATTTTGTTACATTTCTAATAATACTTTGTTTAATTATTTGCATTTAATCATTCCGATAGAATTCCGGTTCCATAAGGCATACTCTGATCGGTCGTCGCCAGCAGATCGATAAACTTATTTCTAAGGCCTGCTAATATCTGCTCGTTGAGCGTGGGCGCGGGTGGTGGTACAGTATGCTGCTGGGGTGTGTGCAACACGGCACTTTGGCCCGTCGGTTTCTGCGTCAGTTTCTCCTTCAGTCCTTTATAATCACCGCTTCCATACAATCGCAGTAGAGCGCCCCAAGAATGCACATGCGGATGTAACTTCTGCAAAATGGCCTGCGCGGCCTGTTGCTTAGCTTCGCGCTTGTTCTTGCATGTGACAGTAGCCTCATGTGGGCCGACCGTCATTGTGAACCGCAACATCTCCTCGTGTTCGCCATTACCCTCGTAGGTGATGCTCATATTGCCGAGGTTCTGGTTGCGGTTCAGGCACGAGTTGAGGAGATCGCATGGTAACGGTTCCGTCGTCTTTACGCAGAAATCGGTCACGCGGGCGTCCATAATCTGTATCGAATCAAAGAAGGAGACGTTGGAGATGCCTTGCTCTGCACCGGCAGAGCTAGTGGTTACTTCGCTGTTTGCAGCATCCATTTCCGACGAATTATTCTGCATTTCGGGAATTAAAATTTCTAACGTGGCTTTAGCAGCGTTCGATTTCGCCTGTTTTTTACTGGTGCCATAACCGATCCCGTATTTCATGTCGTTGATGGTAACGGTAGCTGCGTACGGCGTGGCCGCATTCTCCAATTCGCTGAATGTGTACTTCGGTTGCTTCTTCAGGGAATGTTGAACGTACTCGTGCAAGATGCAAACGTGCGATTTGCCGGCGGTGTTCATCAACCACTTCTTATTCGACTCGCCGTCTTTAGACTGCACTGGACATTTTATGATTACTTTTGGTTCGAGTGGCGCGGTCTTATGCAACTGGTGAACGTGTTTCCGGCGTTTGCTAAATTGCCGCCGTTCTGACCAACTGTTGAATCGCATCACGCGTATCTTCTTGAATTGGAATAATTTACGACAGTAATCAGCCAGCTCATTGGTCTGAATATTACGATCCGTGGTTTCGGATGTATCTTCTTCATCGGCAGCACCGTCTTCTTTCGTTTTATATAAGTAGCTAAGGCAAGGTATAGCGTGCCTAGGGATGTCATGCTTCCTTACGCTTCCTGTGCCCAGATAGTACGGCCTCGCCGCCGTGGCAACTCTTCCCGATTCGTGTATATAGAGCTTCAAACCGCTAGCATGATCCACGGAGACCCAATCTACTGGTAACGGGTCAGAACCAGTCCAGCCCTGCTCATCTAAAACTAACTGTTCGCACTGTATAGGTGCTTCTTCAGAAGCTTCATCATCGTTTGTGATAGGATTAGAAGGCGTAGACTCATTCGATATTTTCTTGGGTTTTTTCGGGGGCTCTTCAATATCGGACCAACTGCTATCCGAGTTACCACCGTCCGAGCCAATAATTCCAAGCAGCTTCTCGTCGATACTATATCTCCGTCCGGAGGACGTGCTGGGACCCGGATCATTATCCATACTGAAGAATTAATGTTCATTCTTATATATTAATGTACGTATTTGAAATAAATAAATAAATAAACAAAGTTGGTAAATACCTGGACGTTAAAAGTACAAATTGTAGGTTATGTTACTCCCACGAATTGGTGACGAACCGCACCTAATTATTAAAAAAAAAGGAAATATAAAAAATAAAACTTTCAGATTTTTGTTTGCAATAAAGTAATATTCATTAATCTCTAGATTTAGATTCTGCGAATACCTTCAATGGGTAAGGAATACATCTGAAGATGTAGTTTATTGAAATGCGAGAAGATTTTAATGTTTTTTCTAATCATGTATTAAAATAAATGTGTACGAGATTTTCTAATAGAAATTTTAACGTCAGGATTCCAAATCTGCAAGTATTTTAAAAGTGGGATTTCTTGTTTAATAGGTATAATGAAAAAGCTGCAAACTGAAAAATGAAAAGGGTATTTGAATATTTTCGCTAAAGTTTTCGAATGCGTGTTTATGGTATTTTCAAAAATTATTTCATCCAAAGATAAAGAATACGCAAACAGTTTTTATGGGAAATGAACGTTAGAAAAGATACAGATTTTGAAAATGATCAGTTAGGAATATATTTATATGGGGTCCATATACAAATTTTTAATTTAGAAGTCCGAGGACAAAATTACCTGAACAAGAAATGATCTCCAGATATAAAATATACAAGCAATTCTGTTCTTGGACTAAGATTTTTATACATATCTTTTTAAAGAATTTAAAATTGAGAAATGAGAAGGATATTTGAGCATTTTTGCATTTTCGAAAGTGTGTCTATGAAATGTTATAATAGTATTTGATCCGTGGATTTAGAATATGCAAGTTGATTTGATGTGAGGTGAATATTTCGTTTGGGAAATTGCGGTTAAAAACATTTTTATAAGGACTTCCCAAACAAAAGTTTTATTAAATTACAGTACTACAATTAGCTGTTATATTCATCATGGTAAAATACATTTTTAGCGATTTTAATTTACTAATTGTCATTAAAATTGCGACGCAATGTCGCGCCGTGAAATTTGATTTTCTCGCGCTATCGTTATCGTCCTTTTCACCGCCTTAACTGTAATCGTAGAAATCCGTATCTACAATATTCCAAGATCAAATTTCATACACAACATCCACATGCGTGGCTTACTTTCCCATTCGGCTTGATCATACTTCATAATAGCATAGCGCATAATGGGGACAGTTTCAAAGTACCGATACCGATCATAATAGCAATAGAACGATTCATCAACCCGGGATAGATAGATTGTATTGTGCGGCATGCAACGGAAATCCAACAACAGTCTGCTCCTTCCAGCAGCTGCTGGCGCTTGTTGATCTCTTCCTTCATGTTCTCCCCGCTTTTTGTGTATATACGCGATATTTGTGATCGGCAGTCAGCAACAACTCGGGGTTGTTCCTAGATACAATGTGCCTTCGAAAATGATATTGTGTGCTCTAAAGTTCGTTTCTAATTCGTAATATTTAAATATGACAAATATACCAGATACAACATCGTTAATTGCAGCTATTTGTGCCATTACATTTTGCATCGTTGGAATATTGGGTAAAAGAAATATTCAAACTATCGATGTATATGGGGGCACGTAAAACGTTGTGTTTTTGCAGGTAATGTTATTACCATTTTGGCATTATGTCGTTGCCAAAAATTACGCGCCCACGCAACCACGTATTTCGTTATATCGCTTTGCGTTTCGGACCTGACTTTTTGCGCGGTCAACCTACCGCTGACCGCTTCCAGGTACATAAGCAAAGAATGGACACTGGGCGAGCCGCTCTGCATGCTCTTCCCGGTCTTGTTCTATGGAAATGTAGCCGTGTCTTTAGTTAACATGGTAGCTATTACAATCAACAGGTATATAAATTTTTTTTTCCTAATCATTTTCATTTCTCATTAAGCGAATATTTCGACAATTATCATTGGCATCTCCGACAACAGACAATATTTCTCAGAATGTGACTAAATGGAATTGATGATTTTATTTATTACGCGTTCCATTTTTCGTTCTTATCATCGGATTGAAATTTATCTGAACTCCACCTTAGAAATAAACTTTTTATCACAAAATAAATACACCAGCTTCGAATGTGAATAAATAAAATTTGGGAAACACATAATTCTATAAATTCATTTAAAAGAGAGAAGTAAAATTTATATTTCACTTATATGTTTGATGATATATACCGGGTGTCCTTCTAAAATTTTCTAATATTACCGAAATATTTTAATGCCGATCAAAAATTATAATATTTCATTTCATTTGTGTTGCGCGTACAAAATGTTCTTAAGCACATGCGGTCTATTTCCGTCTAATATATGACGATTGTTCTTCAACAGCAGCCAACATGTATGTACATTTCATATCTTCTACGATCCATTATGAATGCATTTTTGAACACTACGAATTATAAACTGAATGCAAGTACTGTATAGGAAAAGCGGGATCATAATGTCCTCTATTCAGCAGACAGCATCGTGGTTGATTTTTTGCTGCTCGCTGTAGTATCTCATTACACATCGTTTGAAGTAGAGCATCTTCAAGTTATTTAAGGGAGAACTTCATCGCATCCACTTGGCTTTAAATTACAGTTGCTTTTGACTTTTTGTCTTTAGATTATTTTAACACCGCGTCTAGCGAATAAGTATATTTATGAAGAATATAAGAAATGACCTAAATAAAATGAGAAATATTTTTTTTGGTTTGGCAGAGTTATTTGCTGTTTACCTATTTCGTAATTACTTCGGCCGGTTGTTTCTGTATCATGCTATTGTCTCAATTAAACATCGTGGTCAAATGTCAAATACACTCACAATGCTCATTGTGAATCACTATTCATATATTGATATGGTATTCCGTATATAAAACGTACAGAACAACTTCAATTAAATTCTTTGAAATTTGTTGTAAGACTTGATCAAATTTCAAAGAATGTCTATGAGCAGATCGGATATACATAAGCTTTGTTGTACTTTTTTGTCATTATAAAATTCGCATAATAATTCGTACTTTAAAATCGAAAAGGGATTATTTTCTTTTTTATAGGTACATATTGATTTCGCATAATCAATATTACAACGCCATTTACGCGAAATGGGCAATCTGGCTTCAATTAAGCAGCGCTTATATTTTAGCATTTCTTATAATGGTTAGTATGTAATATAAATTTGTTAGTAATATGATTGTTATGTTACTTCTTCGTTCGGAGCGATTTTTATACAAAAAATATATATAAATTGCGATATCAATGCTATTTTGGGAAATATCCAGCAATTTAAATTCATTAAACCCCAATATTTCATCATATTTAACAGCTTTGATCTTTTTAGTTGGCTTAATTTAAATTCCGACGAATAATTAAACATTCGCGCAACTTGCAACAATACTTTATTCAATTTTACAATTTCCGTTGCGTTACGATAGTCGCATTGCTAATTGGACGAAACGTCGGCAAAATTAAAGCATTATTAATAATTTCATTTATTCATGATTGAATGTCTGAACTTGGCATAATGTCCGTGTGTCTTTAATCCACAAGATTATGGATAATTAGCTAATAAATTAGATAATATGGATAATTAATCATAATAAAAAATATTCGCTCATTTATTTTAATACGCCTTTTTTTTTATTAAACCAACGTATTTAGTTTCCGCCATTGTTTGGATTATGGGGGCAACTCGGCTTGGATCCGGAAACATTTTCGTGCACAATTCTTAAGAAGGACGGCAAATCGCCGAAAAAAATAATTTTCGCTTTGGGATTCGTCATCCCTTGCGTAGTCATAATCGTCTCGTACTCATTTATATATTGTAAAGTTCGCAAATCGAAACGACGACTCGAGGCGCACAGTAGCCATTCGAAATTGTACGTATAAAATCTTATAAAATTTATCTACTAAAATTTGCGGAATATAATGGCTCAATTCGCTAAATACAATTTTAGAATGTTTCCGTGCACCGACGTGAAATAATTTTATCAACATTATTTTTTGATTTTAGGCCGGATCTGGCCACTGGAAAGAAAGACAACCGGCATCAACGACGACGTGAGCGCGACGATAACCGTCTCACGAAGATGATGCTGATAATCTTCTTATCATTCCTCATGTGCTTTCTGCCGCTGATGCTGGCCAATGTTCTGGACGTCGGGGCCACGTATCCATCACTCGATGTGGTGGCCTCTATCTTGGCATGGCTGTCCAGCGTTATTAATCCGTTCATTTACGCTGCTAGTAACGTACAGTACCGTCACGCGTACGTGGCACTCTTCACAGCCGTACGAACGCGCGTACATCTCTCCGAATCTGTGCCATTGTCCGATGGGACAGGTTCCCGACTACAGGATAAGTTCAAGTCCACAGAGCAAAGTCTGAGTAAATGTTAGCTAATAGTTTCTATATCTTTATAATAAGTTTTTTTTTGTACAATTTTTATTTTGATAAAGCTATATAATAAGTGTAATAACGCATTTAAATGGCGATTAAATTAAACTATGGGTAAATGGAGGGTACGACATTTGCTCAACCATTCAGCTCTGCCAAGGTAGCAACCGGCCAATCGTCGTTGCCCTACGAAACCCGCGCGCCCATGCAAGACGCGCCAGTTATCGATGAAGATCACGTTACCAGGGCGCAAGCGCAACCAACGTACGTTCTCGGGCTTGCGCAGTTCCGAGCCCAAACGCCTATATGCTTTATAGTACGGCAGTATTTTTGACTCGGTTACACTAACTATCGGCGCCCGATCGTAAGCATTGTACCTTTAAAAAGTAACCACGCAATTAATTATTATTAGCCTGAAAATAATAAGTTACCTGATCTGCTCTAAATCGTTTGTGTACGGGTGTAGAGATATGACTGGTTTTAGGGTGGAATAATGTACTCCATTTTCGATGTATCGACACTCTATTACTTCTTTGCATAATAAATCAAATCCTTCTGGGTCGCTTTTCTGCACATTCTTTGCCGCGTTGAATCCATCGACTAGCAACGTTTCCCCACCAGTACCGTTGTGGGATAATAAATGAAAAACCTGAATACTGCACGAATAAGGGTGATATTATTTATAAGACGCTTTCAATTAGCTAATATACCCAGCGGCTTCAGTAAAATAAGTATTGTCGGTATGAGCGCCTAGTGGAATATTGGTATAAGCCGTATCGGAAAATTGCGCTCCGCTCAGAAGATCGTGCATTTCTTTAAAGAACGATTTCTGAACGAAACCAATTGTCTCTGCTACTTCCCTGGTAGCTTCTAAAGTTGGTTCTACCTATAAATATAATACATTTTCGCATGTATTTGAACGTTTTTGCGGTCGTACATTTTTAACGATTCCAAATCCGTTTTTCAACACGCTTTGCAATAATCCTTTGACACTATCGTTGGATGATAAGAATAATGCCGCTTCCACAGTTGTATCGGTTAATTGTTCCACCGATTTTGAATTCCATGTCTGAATTTGTCGACGCGGTGTACGATCACCAAATTGAATTGACTTGAGCCAATCGATGGAATATTCGCTCTTGTGGCCATCGTTCCCTAAAAATGCATAGATTTGGAAATACTTTTTCGAAAAGTTTTGTTTCAATATCGTACACTTGATATTCAGGGTGTCGGATTTTTCTGAACATTCCGCAGGTTTAATAGAATCGCAAAAATCAGTCACGTCGTAGGATATTTGATTCGTGGATGAATTGTAGCATTCTTTGCACCTGATAAAATAATATATTTTGTAAATATATTAACAACGAATCTACGACATTGAAAATTTATTCATTATGTGCTAATGTAATGAAATCTAATGAAATGTAAATAGATTTATCAAATGCTTCGCAATAACGTCTTTATTTTTTACAATTAGCGATGCAAGTACCTGCTTGTACTGTAAAATAAAATTTGAAAAAGTGGCAAGGAACTTACCGACAGTTATCCCTCAACCACAAAAAATAAAATTTTGTTCTTAAATGACCGCTTTGCACTTCCAAATAATTTTCAAACGTTTGGAACAAACCTGAAGGCATTTTCGATTTGTTATTGCTCAAGTCCTTAAGTTAAATTTGTAAATTGACAGTTTTTACTTACGGATTCCCAGTTTTATACTGTTTTTTAACAATATGCGTTTAGTGGTGAACATAGTTTTATATACACTAATGTGATAATTGTTACTGTGTGCGACTAATATAGGAAGGCAATTTACACCAAAACATAGAAATGCGAACTTTTGTACGCGGATACAGATATTCGAACGATCCAAAGATCGAACGGATTTGATTGTTCTTTTCAGTCGAGCGTTCAGCTGGAAAATGCAATGTAAATGATAACGAACTGATAACGTAATAAATTTTAATATAATAAAAATATCTTGTACTATGCTACAAGTTGTTAAAAATATACATAATAGTTGTTGAACATGCGATTAGTTCACAAATTATTTAATCGCTTTATAAAAGAACATGCGTAGCAAATAGTTGCCTATTTTACAATAAAGTTTCTTAGAATTAAAGGTAAAGGACGAAGCACATCTTGAAGTATACGGTATAGATATAGTCTGTTAAATATATTTGCGTAAATTATTTATACATTGGCAAGGCAAGATATGATACTTTTTTAAATGGCACTTGGAAATTGTAATCAAGAAAAAACGATTCATTCTTGTAATAGAAGAAGACAATCCATCAGTCAATATTAAGTCCTTAATATATACAAAGTGGCTCAAAGCCGATACGCTGGAATCTCCTGTCTAATAATAATTTCTTACAATAATACTGCTTAAATCTTTATGCAAGATTTCAAATTTTCAGATTTCTATCTGAATTAGTTTATTAAATAGGAGAATCGGTTGAATCGATATATGCAAATATGTATATAAATATGAATGCACCGTGATTACGTTTAAATATATTATTAATCGAGGATCGAAGCTTAAATATAAAATTTCCTAGTGAATAAATAAAACACACGTATTAAACCTGTAATATATCTAGGATTTTGTTAATACTTTATACTAAATTACTTCATATTACTCGAATAAAATAATGTTAGTTCAGTCATATTTTAAATATATACAATTAAATTATTTGTCCGTGACTGTAAAACGACAATAAGACACACAATAATATGTTGATCTTATAACTTAAGGATAATAACGAATGGTAAGATAAGAAACGCAATCTTCACGGCTACATTTGCGACGGTTCCATATTCCGATGAACAGTAACGGGAGCTATAATACAATTCCTACTATTCGGCAACGCTGTGAACTGTAGGTGTCCAGCTACCTCTGACTCTGACTCCGGCTCTGAACGCGACACGATGCGATAAGGGGCGAAAGACATGTGATCTGAGTCGTGGTCGTGAGGAGTCATTGTCGAATAACCGTGATCGGAGCACTCTCCAGTTGTAGCAGTCGCGGTGGCCGGTCGGCGGTACCCGCTAAACACGCAATACGGACTAAGAACGGCGTGCGCTTGGGCCTGTCCCCCGCCCGCATCTCGACAGCTGCCGCAGTCATCCTCACCCACCTCGTCATCCTGATCCTCATCCTCCTCATCGGCTCGGAGCAGACGCAGTCTATCGCGCTCTCTAGGTTGGCGACCACCGCTTCGGTTACGACCGCTGACATCGTCCAAGTTGAGATCGCTCATGCGCATATTGCTACCACCGCAGCTACCAGAACCACCACCATAAAGGGACGGTGGTTGGTGGTTATTGGGATCCGTGTCCGCTGATGTGGCGACCAACGTGGAGGAAGCACCTCCCGCCTGCATAGCAACAGCTGCAGCCGCAGCGTACGACCGCTGGCAGAAGAATAATACGACCAAGATGAGACACATACCGATAACGGCACCAACGATCGGACCAACGGGCGAATAGTGACCCGCGGGCGAGTAATGCGCGGGCGGCAGCACCGTGACCGTCGCCGGCGCCGAAGCAGAGGCTGTTTGTTGCGCGAGCAAATCAGACGAGCCAGCTATGTCTGCATTGGCTATGCTGCCGTTCACAGTGCCGATATCCAACACGGGCCGCATAGACACAATGTGATGTGGTCCGGCCGGGCCGGGTACTGGCGGCCGTGCACCGACAACACCGCCCCAGCAGGTAGCGAGCGCCGTGCAGAATGGACGAGTTCGCACTAATGGCTCGCCGTTCACATCGTACCGACACCATTCGCAACCGAGTGCGCCCAGACATGCGTCGTATGTGGCGAGCAGGTCGCAAGCGATCGGCAAACACTGCCGCAACTGATGCATGGGGAACGTGACTGGCAGCGGGCGGTGATGGAACGTTGCCGTCGCATGGATTGGAACAGGGGGCGGCGCACAAGCGGCTAACTGAGAATGGTCCGCTCCGGAGCTGCCGCACCCCAACAGCGGACACTCGCACGGACATTCGCACTCGCGCTGTTCCATGCGGTTGCAGTTGAGGCAGCGCCGGTCGACTACGCTGCACGGGCAGAATGTGGCCGGCGGCAAGTCGCAACTGGCGTTCACTATTCCGACGAACGCGTTGGTTAAGGGCAACGCCGCCACCTGATACCTAGTGCAACCGCCGTGTGTGTGCGCATGCGATTGCGCAAAGCTGACACTCGCGTTCAAATGATAATAGCGTTGCAGGGTATTGTCCGTATACCGAACACACAGGCGTTTTTGTACGAACGCATTGCGATGGTGCTGCCCGAGCAAGTCGCTAGCTACGAACGACTCTTTATGGATAAGATGCAGACGCTCGAGCGGCCCCAGTCCGTTCGGATCAAGCAGCTGCGGATGGTAGATGAGGTATCCGTACTCGTCCATTAGGAAACACTTGAGCATCTGACCGGCGCACGACGGCATCGCATCTAAGAGCACTTTATAAATGTACCCGAGAGTCACGTCCATGGCGACGATAGTGTGCTCCGTTGCTCGAGCTATAGTCACGATGAAGCCTGCACCGCCCGCATCCAGGTATGGCGGTGTAAGCAAGATGGAGTCCGGATTGGCCAGTGCTTTACGATACCACTCGCGTCGAGACGGCTCAAAGTGCGCAACGAGTGTGGAGCCAGGGTACATCAGCAACACCCCGCCAAAACCGACGCCCGCCACATAGCGCCGTACTACGTATCTAGCGCGAAATCCGCCCAAATGTTGAGCGCGCAAATAATCCAAGACGATTGCGAGTGCAGCCACTTCGTCACGCACATGCTCGCGCAGGCCCGGGTTCGAGATGAGACGCGTGTTGTCACTCAGGTACGCCATGATCTTCTGCGAACTGGACTGGAGCTGATCTAGTAATTGCGTGTACCCGAATGGAGACTTAAAACAGGACGCGCCCAGGAACAATGTTCCAGCATCTATGAAATATATTGAAAGGGATTGTAATGTTTTATTTCGTTTATATAACATTAAATTTTACCTAGTGTAGCGACTTGATTCAGATGTAGGCACAATTTTTCTGTAGGTAACAAGTCTAAGCGGTAGTGTAGGAATTGATTAGCGTTATCGTTATTATAAGGCCAGTGAACTTTGTACGGATGTTTAGGAATTGCTCGGTCCGTGTGAACCACAACGCAAACCGCGTACCAATCGTTCACCTGCTCCCATATATACCGAACCTAAAATATATATGTTAATTATCCACTAAACTTAATCGTAAATTACCTTTCGTCTACCGTTTCATTGCTAGTGGTAATAAGAGCGTGACTACCACGAAATTCAGTCAACATTCGATTTCGAACGGTATTGAAGTCGGGAACCTGCTCCAAATGACGAATATCTACGAAGCGAGGCTGCTCGAACGCGGACAGGGGCAGTTGATACGACGGATGCGCTACACTCAAACCTGCACATACCGCAATGCTTTACACTCTACTCACGACATATATATATATATCGACACAAACCTGACATATCTATAATAAATGCGTACGAGTACTCTATATTACTGCCGAAGTAGGTGACATCCTCTACTAGATCGGCAAAATGTAAATCAGCCCCCAAGACGCCATACGTTGCTGCCGAATAACTCCACGGGATCGTGACACTAACGGAGATATCTCGAGATACGCCATCCCAACGAGGTATTGACAGTCGAGGGCCGTAGTTCGGTTCGAATGTCGACTGCTGTATGTTACGTAAAAGCCTGGCGACAGTAAGACCGACACTTTGCGAAGAGTTCAACGTTAGCAGACTGCCTTTCACTGGATCACTGAACGACTCCACATTGTATTGTGAATAGTTTTGCTCGGCAACGTCACGCAGGAACTGTGTCTCGAACAGTATGGGTTTACTTTCTACGTAGCAAAAGAAATAATATGCAGCAATAAGAACTTAGTATATTCGGCGATTGATTGAAAACAGTACTCTATTCATCTGCTCTAATATAATTTCTTCATACCATTTAATATAATTTAATTTTACCATACCATTTAATTTCGTTTGTATTAAGGTAATATTAATTTACTCACCATCGATAACAGCCACTGTATTGATCATAAGCCCATGGCCGGCTAGCCGTAGCTGCTCCACGCCCCTAGCAACGCTCTCCAAGACAGGTCGGGCATCCGCAATAGACGCTAACAATCCCCTGCTCACGTACACCATTACTGTCGGCGTGCTATCGTTTACCGTCATCGTAGCGAGTAGCGCTTCCAGGGACCATTGCAAGCCTAATGAATGGTTCGTACCACTGGCGCCCGAGTTCAGCGCACCGATCCATTGTTGCAGACCACGTCGGTGCCGTTCAGTCGCTGGCCACAATCGGAACGATTCTAAGCGATCCGCTTGCGCAGCAGAGAACGAAGTCGACGCGTAAGCATCCGCGGATTCAGAGATATCGCTGGCCGGCGGGGCGGCCAGACATTGCTCTTGCGGTATCATCGCCGATTGGACAGAGTCCGATATTGCGATGACACCGATGCGGTCTGCAGGGCTCAACACGTCGATCAGTTGCTGAGCTGTAATAAAATCCAATGTGCTTGCGTCTTTTGAGCGTAAAGCGTTTGACGTTGACGAACCTAACTCTTTGACAGTGCGTAATTGTTGTTTGCTAAGCGAACCGCCGTGGTCGAGGAGTAGCAAGATATTACTGCCGTCGCTGCGATGATAGTTGGTGAATAGTGACCAGAGTAGGCTCTGGTTTTGTCTATTACAGTTGTGCGTTGTGTCTTCGACGCTCCCGGTATCGCCATTTGCGGTACTCGTGTTCCAATCGCTCGATACGTCTAAACTGGATAAGAAGTACACTTGCTTCAGGTGCTTCTTCAACTTGATACTCTGGTAGTTGCCAGTTGCTTTCATAAGAACTATACGTTTCAAAAAATACGTTTTATCGCTTTATTTGGTAGCCTCGTATATATAGTATACATCGTAAGATTATTTAACATTAATAAATGTATTAAATTTACTTACCTTGCTGGACCGCTTCATAATTGCGGCTTTGCCGATTGCTAATACTAAAATCGTCCACAGTACATGGAGCAATAACAGACGATAAAGGAACACTCCCCAAACTGTGATACTCATTCATAGCATCCGCAATATTATACAGTACAGCGAATGTCTCATTCAGCTTCGTTCCAATCTTCGACGCAATTTTCGTAACAAACTTTTCGAAATCCTGCGATTCCGCTACATATTTAAGTTTGCTGTACAATTCCTGCAATAAAAATTCGTTGGTTCGAAAGCATATAATTTCGTACTGATTATGCGACTTACTGCTATAACGGATATCCCTAACTCATCTTCCACAGTGTTATTTAAGTCGGCGCTCAAGATCTGGGCAATAGTTTGTATGAATAAGCCTTGCGGGTTATCTGGCGGGTCGGATTTCATTTTGGAATTCGTCGCTGTTACTTTTACACATAATATTATGGAAGACGCGAATATATTTATCGATAAAATTACTAAGAAACCGAGAGCGTGTTTGATCTTCATTATCTAAAGATTTACTATCAAAGAAAGAAGACCATTGTGTGTTTGGAGTACCGTGGCGGATGGATAATTGAAGGTATTTTGGCAGTATTATGCTTATATAGAATTGATCTTCGTTAGTGATTTCAACGATTGAGTTACTAATCGACTTGTTGTTATTAATTTGTACGGCTAAATTATATATTAACATGACAATAAAATAAACACAAATTATTCAGTCAGGCTACTGAAGATAGGCACTTATAATAGGACGTATATATCGAAACGAACGCAAGTCGCTTTTTATTATCGTTCGTTACATAAACGAAGCGATATCTATTATAAAGCAACATTAAAACGCCTCTAATTTCGCATTTTAAATTTAATTTGCGTTTTCTTCTAACAGCTTAGTATTTTACTAATTTAATTTATATTAATTTGTGTCTTAACTGGCTATATTTTAATATAGAATAATTTACCAAAAAAGTTTATTATTTATAATAAACTGAATTATACAGATGAATAATTCAGTTTATTATATTCTATCGATTTATGATTTATTTCTTCCACCGAAATGATATAAAAGAGACAGAGACGATTTTTCATCTCGGCTCCTCATTTTGTTTCAATGCTCTAAGAGGCTTAGACCGACCATTTTATTACAGGTTATGTGCGTATTTAAGTCAGAAGTCAGAGCTGATTGTATTTCCTTGCTGCAGAAAAATTTCAGGTAATAAATAAGAAATTATAAAGAATTTGATTATATTTTACGTGTAATTACAACTATTAAGCGATATAACAAGACCAGGGCTAAGATTCATTTGATATTCGCAAGATTTTGCAAGATTTAGATTTGGCGGACTAATGCACGAGGTGCGTTGTAAAATGCGTCAGGGCATTTACGTTCGGACTGATTGTGTATTCATATAGGTGCTTTTACAATTGCGGAGTTCTTTACGATACTAGAACGAACGTTTGAGTTGTTTTCGAAATTACTGATAAAAACGCGAGATCCGGTCACTCCGAAATCAGAGGCTTTTTCCCTCAGATTCCGAAACGTAGCTCAATTTAATAACTAACGTTTATAAAAAAGAAAAGACGGGCAAGAGGAATATTTATTGTATGGAAATTGAAATTAACTAGAGCAATTGCTCGCCAAGATTTTAGGTTAGAAATAAATGGCGCTTGGTAGTAAAGAAGTTTCTTGAGATTGTGAATGTGTTTTTGTGTGAGCTGCAGCAAATAAAGGTAGATGCAAGTAAATAATTACAAAATTAGTTATATTTCACGTATATTATTGTATATTCCTATTATGTAAAGCCAGCCTGGAGCGAATGATCACCCGTTGTTAATTTTATTCGGTTATTTCATGCTCATTTTGAACTTGCACGTGTTGCGCTATAAAATGCGCCACGAAAATACACCGGTGTAAATGCATTCTCATCATATGTGCCGAGTTTATTTATTTATGTTAAGTAAAACGCTCTAATTCGCACGGAAAACTTATCGTTTTATAGATAAGCTAAGATACGAATTCGTATAACCCTGTTGGATTACTGGCAAGTGCGTTGAGAAAATTCACCATGATCTGCCGCATTAAATTCACCCCGTGCTTTATATTCTCCTGCGGGATATTCATGCACATATTCTTTCTGGGCGGAGTTTTCGATACGTATTTCACCTCTCCACTGGACTCGGGCATGCCGTCTCATCGCAGCGATGTCGAGCCCATGGCCAAACGGGTTGTACTGATCGTTTCCGATGGATTGCGTGCCGAAGGCATGCTAAAATACGCGACTATTACCAATTATTTAACGTAAGTCTTTGTAGTAATTATCTTCAAATTTACTTATATGTCGTATTGTTGTATTTAGCATGTTGCGCAAACACGTCGGTGTTTGGGGCGTGGGCCACACTCAGGTACCAACAGAGTCTCGCCCGGGCCACATAGGTATTTTTGCGGGAATCTACGAGGACCCCAGCGCCATATTTAAAGGCTGGCAAGCCAATACCGTCGCTTTTGATTCCGTCATGAAGCAATGCAAGAATGCCTACGCCTGGGGCTGCTCGGATATCGTGAACATCTTCCAAGGCAAGAATGTCGTTATCAAATCGTACGACGATCCGGCCATGCAAGATTTCTCCGGCAAGAAACACCCTCGTGACTTGGACACGTGGGTATTCGATCAAGTGCAAGCTACATTGCATGGCCTCAATAGTACGCAGTGTGGCAGATTATGCGAGGATGGAAATGTCATTTTCTTGCATCTACTCGGAATGGATACAGTCGGGCATGTTTTCAAACCGGATTCAAGGTACATCTCTTTAATCCATTTAACTTAATATCATTACGCGACGAATTACATTTCAGGGAATACTTTGAGACACTGCGGGCAGTTAGCGTGGGAGTCAATAAAATGCACTATCTGTTCGACAACTTTTTCAAGGACGGGAAGACAGCGTACATATTCACGTCAGATCACGGGATGACGAACAGCGGTTCGCACGGCAGCGGTTCTGACCACGAGACGCAGATTCCCGTGATCGCTTGGGGGGCAGGATTCGCGCAGAACTCCGCGCGGCAAGATATTAATCAGATCGATATTGCTCCGCTCATCGCCAGTCTGTTGGGAATCAACATACCCATAAACTCAATTGTAAGTCTGTTCTAACTAAAAAATTATTGACGTATCGATTTATGTGTATATTATTTTAATGTTTATTCCCGAAACGGTTGCAGCGGCCGTTTGAAATTTTCTTTTTCTCTGTCTGGTAAAGTAGTCTTTGCAGTTACTTGTATCTGAAATATGTTTCTGTGTATATTTTTAATACGCTGAAGGGTCGCTTACCGGTTAATTACTTAAATGGTACCGAAGAACAAATTGCCGGAGCTTTATTGGCAAATGCTCTACAAATCATCGAGCAATATTTGAAAAAGGATAAAAACTGCCAAGATAGCCTATATTACATGCCCTTTAGAGGTTTATCTACGATAGATCTGATCATTCGAATTGGTAATTTGCACAAAGACTTCGCCACTAAACAATACGATGCAGTGGTTAGTACAATTCAATATAATTTTCACACGTCGGATTTTAATTTTGGCAATTACTAGTTGAAGAATGGCCAGAAGTTGATGGACCTGAGCATCGAAGGTATCCGTTACTACCAATCTATCTATCAAGTCCCGACGCTAGCAATGATTACGCTTATTTTCCTCGGGTGGTTCGGGTTTGTGTTAGTTTTTATTTGTACTGTCCAGCAACCGCATACTGGCCCTAAACGATTTATTTGCTACCGCAAATATCTACCGTTTATATATTTCACGTTGGGATTAATACCTCTCGTTCTGTTCGGTACGTATAATAATCGAATCGTGCGCCGACCGTACTTTAATTATTTGCCATTGGTGTGACTGGTTTTGTTTCAGCTGGTGATGTGCATTATAAGTATTATATTTACATTGCTTTGTGCACGGGCGTGTTTTATATGATGAACTACCAACTGCTGCAAAACGAGAACAATATTCATTTCCCGCTGGAGATTTGGCAAGTCGCTCTCATGATAGCGTATATCGAATTATTGGTTTGTTTGATTTTTATAGCGAATGTACGTGGAATATTCGGGTGAACTTTTCTTTTCAGGTGCTATGTTTCTTTGTCCGCGAGTTGTTAGCCGTTGCCTTGCTTATTGTCGCCATTTGGGGCAGCCTTACTTACTACAATATTTCCAAAATTTTGCTCGCACGCTGGAATTTTGCGCTCGGCATTGTTGGCATGTTCTTGTTCTTACCAATGTCTCACACGTTCAGCTACAGTTTGATGTAAGTTTTACACGCGCCTTGAATATGTACCTATCTAACATTCACATATAATTTGAGGTTCCTTACAATGTCGGCGTTTTACTTAATCTGCGTGACGACATTACACATCCAGGAACTCACGTCCGGCATGTACCTGTTTCTAGTCTGCAGCGCGAGTGCTCTGAGCATCGCCTATATGTTCGACAACAACTACGGTGTTCCATGGGGCCTACACGTCTTGTCTTACACCTACATCGGTGAGTAGATTTCAACAAGTTCTTATTTTAATAAATGAATTATCGAGTGTTGGTCGTAACAATGGCTGAGTAGGTTTCAACAAGTTCTTATTTTAATAATGGATGTTGTGTTCTGCCAATGTATGTTTTTGCCATGGATTCTCGAGGGTTGATATTTATTTACCCAATGCACAATTGAAACATTGTTTCAGTGTGTGCATTCTGTACAATTCGGCGTTGCAGCGCTTTTGTGTTGAGTCGCTTGCGAGCGATTATAATCGCCTTTATGGCTATTTATATCCAAATGACTATGTCCTTCGAGGGATTATTTTATTGCGCCCTTGTTGTTCTTTTGTACACTTGGCTGCAAATGGAGCTCTTCCACGGGACACTCGTCGATCCGCCTGAAGCAAGTTGGCCGTGCTTGGCGATTATGTACTTCAACGAGCTACCGAGACAACGCAAAGCTGTACATTATGAAGACTTCCGGCGTGTTCTCTTCTATGTATCCTTTTTAAATAATCTTCCTAAATTTTTTTTTCTAGATCGAAACAAATAATTCTTATTAATCGCAAACCCTAAGAAGGGGAGATTTTTACAAATATTCAACAGTTTTATCTTTAATCACCTACCGCAGCTAACATTTATACTGGTAAGTTTCTTCGGCACCGGAAACATAGCTAGCATTAGCTCATTCAACCCGACAGCAGCGCGCGCATTCACCTCTAGCTTCCTCCCATACCTCATCATGGCCCTACTAATCGTGAAAATCTGCATTCCGTTTGTTATATGCACGTGCACATTCGTTTTGGTACTAGCTGTGGGTAAATGTAATATCGGCAAGATGTTAGCTATTGTCATGCTTGTGTGCGATATAATGGTACTGAACTTCATGTTCCTGGTGAAGAACGAAGGCAGTTGGCAGGATATCGGAATGAGCTTGTCGCATTTCGTGATCGCCGAAGCATTGACTCTCGTTCTGATTCTTTTATACTACGCGTGCCTGATCGTGATGCGTCAGACTGGACCGGATGTGGACCCGAAGTTTCGCGCGGCTTATTGGCGCGATATTGGTACGGGTCGTTTTAATTATTCGCAGTTCTGGGCGTACTATACCCAATGCCTCCGTGAGAATCAGACTGAGGATGACCACGGCGCTTGATGGTACCTTAAGCTGAAATTGCGGAGTGTCTTCACAAAGATGACTATGATTATAATTGCATTTATCGTTTGTACTTTCTGTATTATTTAATCCATTGACGTTCGATGTCCTTGGACATAGTCAATTAGTTAATTAATAAATTATTTAACCCGTTATTACATTAATTTGAAGATAGTTTTTAGATTAATCATTTATTACAACGTTCACCGTACTAGAGCAACTGTTGGTTTTCCTAGATTAAAATTTAAGTTCGTTCAATAATTTGGTAATTTTAACCTGTTCGTTCTCTGTAATTATATATTAATTCGGATGAGTTCATAATCGTACTTTAGGTTTTAAGAAAATTGACGATGTGCAATAGCTAGTGCATTTATTATTAAGTTAGCTGTAAGTTTTCGTTCTAGTTCTATTTGATTAATAACTAGTCCAGAGTTTCCGTACGTTAGGTTAATCGTTGATGTTAAAATTCCAACACACATTAGCTTCTAATTAATTTAACACATAATTTGTTCTTATATTTCATAGAGAACTTTAAATATCTATTAATTCTATGTTTTGTGTCGTCAGACCTATTTAATTATTTATTATCTTAAGAAGAGTTTATCGTATTAGAATAATCGTTAATTTGTGTGTATCGTATCGGTACGTTAGGTTAATCGTTAATGTTAAAATTCCAACGCACATTCGTTTCTAATTAATTTAATACATAAGTTGTTGTTCCTATATTTCATAGAGAACTTTAAAAACCTATTAATTCTAAGTTTTGTGTCGTCAGACATATTTAATTGTTTATTATCTTAAGATGAGTTCATCGTATTCCTATTAGAATAATCGTTAATTTGTTATCCTGAATTTGTGCAATACATGAAGGCTGTAAAATTTCTAATTTCATAATAAATACATTAAAAAATATGCGGATGCGGTAGAACATACCTTCTGTTTTTGAGTCCCCACAGTTGGAATAAAGTTCTAACGGTCCGGAAATAACTTTAATTGTTGGGTGTGGTGTATTACTATAGAAAACCTTTTTTATTAACACAAATATAATGTACAACGTACAGTATTTTTTTATAAATGTACAGCTACTGTATACACATTGAATATTAGATCCATAATTATAATTGTCTTAAAGTTTAGATTACAAATATATTTGATGGGGAAAGGATAGCGGAGGAAGGAACAATGGAAGATAGCATGAAAGTAATAGCAAAACTTTTTGAGATACATTTAGTGACATCTATAAACGTTATTTTTCCATAAATGAAATGGATGCAGAAGAATGGTGACACAACACAGATACATTTATTTCAATGGCGCAAGTTTTTAAAATTTATTTTAACTTGCGTAATATTTTTATTCAACTTTTTGAACATAAAAAAATACATTGCAATTTTAGCACGAGTTCTATACGGTGAGACAGTTTACGTTGTGTCCGTTTTCTTGTGCACCGACGGTTTATTTTGAGTCGTAGACATACACAGATCTATTGAACAGGAATTTTTGTACAACTAAAACAAAAGGAATATTCTGTGGACGGAACTATTCTAAATGCTGACAATTATATCTTTATTTAGTAAATACATGAATGTAAACCAACACTGTCTTATATACATTTATACGCCAGTCGATTGATAAATAAATTACTCAGTAGACTCGAGTGTATCTATTTTGTGCATCTATATATGCAAAAAGCAGAAACTCGGTTCTTTGAAATGAAGAAATCGACGCACGTACGATAATCAGATTCCAATAGCAAAAAACGGTTTAAAAATGAAAATTTGCGAAGTAATAATTGAACGTCTATTCGTAACGTCAATTTTAATTTATAACAATGTTAGTTATTTTTGGTCATTCTTCATTGCAAACTTTAGGCCTAACGCAAGTTTCTTTTTTATAATAATTACACATTTGTGAACTCCACATATTCGCTTCGAAATTATTGAAAATGTCTTAATAATCATTTAATTATTATTCGAGGGTAAGAAACATGAAACATACGTATTTGTGAAATTTTAAATATAAGCAGTCTTATTTTTGCAGTAGATTAATTTCGTCGATCCGACTATATTTATTCGAGAACACAATTTAAATGTAATTATTAAATCCCAGTGTGGATGTAGATTTACAATTTTTTCTCTTCGTAATTCGAAAATTATCTAAAAAATGGATTATTGCTAAATTTAAACATTATCAAAAGACAATTTATTCTGTACTAAACTAAGGTATTTGGAAATGAGAAAATTTAATTGTAAACCTTCATTTAACGCACCCTCTAAAAATTAACACACTAAAATTTTGTCCATATGTCAGTTATAAATGTCGACTATGTCTTCTATTATAAATGCAATATGGTAATATTACTTCAAGAAAGACATTATTATTCCCAAAAATGAATAGAAAACAAACTATCTGCCCAAAATTGATGGCGGATTACATTTTGCAAAATGCGGCAAATCAATCAAAAATTTTCGTTATGTTTGTTCAATTATTTTACAAATTGGTCCTGATGGTCACATGGTTATAACAATAATTTAATATTGTAACTGTTGTAAAAATGTCGGTGTTGTTATAATCATTTTTTTCGTATATACTATTTATGAATACATTCCTATATATTATTCCATAAAAAATGATTAGATTTATAATATATACTTTTTTACTATGCTTCACAATGATACATTTATATCATTTACATTTACGTCTCATATATAATATATTCTGTAATAATCTTAAGATGAACGGGAAAAAGTTTTCTTTCTAAAAACAGATTTACACGGTAGAAAATTGCAACAAACATTACTATGTCATGAAATATGTTCACATTTACGAAAAAAAACGCGCTATACCAAATTACTTATACGATATTTTCGTAATATAAATTTCATAGTAATTTTCGCAAAAATCATCGGCCGTGTAAAACGGTCTTTAAGATATGACCCGATCAAATCAATCAATTTATCATCTCATTTCTATACATATAACTACAACTTTATTACACAATGACCATATTAAAAAATCATTTTCAATATTCGCTGGTATTATGTTAAATATTTTACTAATATATGGTAGCACTACAAAATCCATTTTTAGCCAATGTTTGTATAAGTCTTTTTCGTACATACATCTCTCTAAGAGATCAAACAGACCCTAAATTGGTTTAGGCCATCAGTACTAATATTTTTTTCCCGCCAAAATGAAACTCACCCAAAGTACAATTTGTTTCGTGGGTACCAAAGTTGTCGAATATTGCTAACGTAAAATATGAATGAAAAAAAAATGATGAAATATGTACATATTATTAATAACATTCGAGACAGAGTACACCAAAAACGCTTTCCAAATTTATTTGTTCCAAGGAACAGCAATTGTTTCTTTCAAATAAACTTTGTACTTCCTTCAACAATAAAAAAAAGTGATCGCAGTCTCAGTAACATTTTCGAAACTATTCGCGCGAAATGTTGATATAAAGAAAATACTAATTAAATTGTGTTCCTCGTCAATGTAAATTTGAAAATCATATCAAGTCCGACTGTTTTTTACGCAATAATTATTTGTATGTTTATAAAAGTTCTCATATATATTGTATTGTTTGCTATGCAATGTGTATCTTCATTACATCTGGTATTAAAGGTGACTCTGCAAGTAAACAAACACAAAATGGATAGAAATGTATATTTAAATGAAACGACTGTTCATCGCAAGAATAAATGCTTCTTTTATTATGTGCAAATATAGTTTCCTAAAGAACTAAACTATACAACTCCTCAAAGTGAGGTTCTGCCAGTTACAAAAACTATACGCTTCGGCAAACCAAATGAAACTGCGTTTTTTTTTTAAGTATATCACGCGATGGTTTATTCTTCTCCACGTTATGCGGAATTAAAGACAAGAATAAAATCTTCATGACGGCAGAACCCTTTAGAGAAGGGTTAGGATTAAATGCTATAAATGATTTTTTAAAGTACAGCGTTTATTCTTAGTAAACAATGCGAGAGATTATTTAGAAATGAATATAGAAAATGCAAGGAAGTGCGTATAACTTAGATGACAACAGATTGTTAATAATAAATAAGAAAATTAATATCGTAATTAGCAACAAGGATTTTTCTGATGATACAGCAAATTTACAATAGTGTTGTGAAATATGATAATCTAATAATTTTTCTGTGTTTTGAAAAATTCTTTTCACAGAAGCCTAGAGAAATTTGCAATGACACCTACTGTCTTTTTATGTACAAATTTAATATCTATATATTTACACATTTGGCTCAAATAATTCGACGATATATATATATATAGAGTAACTACTTCTCACTCGTATTTGTAGTTAAATTAAATTAATTATACCGGGTTGGCGAAAAATTATCTCATAACTCTTTCGCATTTAAAATATTATACGTACTAGGTTTTTGTTTGAAAATTTTGTTAGTTGCAGAGAAACGGTATTATAAAGAATATACGTACCTTGTTAAATACAAACAAAAGAAGTAAATAAAGTAGCGAGGCGATAAAAAATAATTAAATATATTTCCGTGATTGTTATAATATAATAATTGTCCACGAATAAACAAAAAAATAATAATAAATTGGTAGAGTATACAATACATGTAATACAATGTCAACAATACTGGTCGATTATATAGCATTTTATTCGACGAAAGACGTTGAAAGTAAAAAATAATCCTATATATTTACATAGAAAATCTACACACGAGAATGTATACTATGGGATTTATTTAAAGTCCATTAGCTGTCTTGAGGTTAAAATTATTTTCTAATATGAGCACAACACCTATTTCCGTACGCTATTTATTATTAATAAATTCTTGCTGTATACGTATTTCTAAGGAATATCTATCATCTCATCGAAAAACGAAAATTGCGTCTCAACGAGTTTCCAGAAAAATACCGCACTTTCTTGCGGTTGTTCAATATATCACACGGTATATAAAATGCTAAATCTATCAACTAAAGATCGGATCAGTCAAATGATGTCTTTGTCTATAATTAACAATTAAGGTGAAATACTACGAACCTACATATAACTGGAAATTGTCTCATATTATATTAGTTTTATGGTTTTATTTTCCACCAGTTCATCACAAGATAAGCGAAATATAGAAATCATCGCAGGGCCGATATAGTAATTATTATCAATTAATTAAGATTATAAAAATTGCTACGGCGAGTATTTGAATGCAACATACTAAGAAATAAATATATTCATTGTATATATAATCACATTATACTGGTGGTAGAAAAGCTAGCTGATATCATTGCAATTATTTTACTATTCTTGCGCGATGGATATATCTTCATCTTTTAAATCGTTATTTATAAATAGACCAGAACTAAAAGTAGAAGAACCGAAAACCCACTTGTGTCAGCAAACTAATAATTTCACTTGGTTCAGGAATTTTTGATCAGAATTAACTATTTCGATGATAGATTCATCGCAATATTTGTTTTATCAAGTCCTATTTTCTTAAATAAGTATTGGATTTTCCGTAAATATAATGTCCAATTAATATTTCTCGTTTTATCAACGCAAAAATGTGATACTAAGACACACATGTATGCTGTAGGCTTATTGAAAATTCAGTATTTTCTTTGATACTTTCAAAAAATTGACCTGTTTCAAATTTCTAGCTACTGAAGTATGAAGCAATAGAATAGTATTAATATTCGCGCATACGATTTATTTGCCAATGTGACGTGTAGTTCTTAAAACCCCCATTATTTTTATAAACGGAACAACAGAATTGACAATAAGCGCATGTGTAGATACATATAACAGATAACAACAGAGACTATATAGACGACAGAGATTAAAAGAGTGTGGGTGAAGTGTGCTATGGGTGATACGAGTATATCGATGATTTGATTGGTTGATCTAAGCGACTGCGAGCCGCGGCCCGACAGCCTCCATACCTTCGGGCGGCACTCGGACGCTGTCATTGCTCACCGATCCGTTGACAGCCTGCGCACCAGCGCCGCTTTGGACATTGTCCGCGCCACCGACACCCACGCCCGCGTCACCGCCGCCAGAGCCAATCAGGGGCGGCATGCCGTTCGCGTTCGCGTACAGATCCGGCACCGCTTGCTGTTGCGTAGGTTGCGTTAATTGTGATTGCTGTTGGGATGTTTGCTGCACCTTTAATAATGAATAAAATTTAACATCCAATATAATATTTTTATGTTTGACGTACTTGCGCGATTTGATGGTGCGCCTGTGTTGCAGCCGGTACCGGGGCCAAGACAGAACCGATGGCGCCAATTGTGGACGCGGGCGCTGTGCAGAGAGCGTACAGAGCTCGGTGTAAGCGTAGATAATCTTCTACCCCCGATGACCAGATACCGGGCCGTTTGTTGTGATACAACTTGGAATACATATACACATCCAGATGGTTATCGTAATGTAAATGCTTTCGTAGCGTTGCCAGAGCGCAAAATATCGCCGCTTCCGCACCACCGTATCTTAAAATAATATTGTTAATTTGTTACAAAGAAGTACCTTTCTCTTTAACAGCTTAAGCAAAAGTTTAACAATAGTTAACATGAACACAACTCTACACAAAAGATTACCTACCTATCCACAACAACGACGGGACCATTTTGGTACCCAGCCGCTTGGGCGGCTTGAACCAATGCGGGCAACGCGAGCATCTCCATCATATCCAAAGAACCATCGGTGGTGGTACCACCGCCGCCATTGCTGAGCATTCCACCCATTTCGCCGCAATGGCGTCTAGGCCAGTCAGCGCACTGTACCATGCGTACGTTCAACTCATAGTCATCTTGCATACTGCGCATGGCAAAATCTAGAGTGGAATGTGTGACTTGGTGGTGCGCATGAGTCAAACGGACACGGTACGTGTCCGAATCGATTGCGGCCGCGGCGTCCGTTGTCGATGGCCAGAATGTGTCGAAGTCCTGCAAAAATACGCTAGTGATTTTTTAGTACTTTTACTGATTGATATTGATAATTACTTGATTTTCGATTTGACTTAGGACCACCAGCGTTTGCGCGTTGTGATCCCAAACCATCTGCCAGAAATCGTTGATCGTGTGCGGTAGCGGATGTTGCGTAACGATAAACTCGCGCAGGCTGCCGAAACCGGGTAGCCACGTGGCGTTGATATAATCACTGCCGTCTTCCCCTGGCTTGGGCGTGAGATGAACCCGAGAAGACTCGACCGGCACTAACCGGCTGAGGCGATTCTTGAGCACATTCACCGGCTTGTGCGCACTGACCAAATTGAAATCGCGGCACTGGAAGCTGGTTGCCAACTTGAACTGATACTCGAATGCGAGATACATGACCACCGCGGTAGAGGAGGCTGTGGTCGCTGTTGTTGATTTGTCCTGCGATGTGAGCAGGATGCTGTTATCGACGACCGCAGGTGCAGCAGATGTTGGAGCGGCGGAGACACTGTTTCTGTTTGAAATAGTTTTTTTAACGAACAAACGAATAATCCGATTATGGAATTGACGTACATGTTGTTAGCCTGCCCATGCCCATTGGCGGCGGCTTGTATTGCTTCGAGCAAGAGTTGCATGTACTTGACGAACTGGCCGCTGGTCACGTTGGTCTCGCCACTTTCGATCGCCTCAACGAGCGCGTCGTGTATGAAGATATACTGCTCTTCGGTTTGGACAAGGAAGTTCCGCTGCGTGCGTATGTGCCGGAGGAATCCGAACACGTTCACTTCGTTACGGGCGCGGATTTGCCGCAGCATCGCGTCCAGGACTATGTAGGTGCCGGTACGACCAACACCCGCACTGGACATATACATCAATATTCACTAACATATTATACATTCTCATTGAGTACAACAATGGTGATGAGGTGTTAAAAGAAAGAAAGAGAACAGGTGAAAATGACATTTGAAGTTCCAATAGGAGATGAAGTGTAAGATAGGAAGTAGAATTAAATAGCGTAATCAAAATAAACTAGATATAAAATGCAGGATAGCACAGGGTAGACTAGTAGGTTCTATTATTAGACACTGGGGCATTTTAGTTGAAGAAGCTTAAAATTGAACGAAATTTAGGTGAATATTAAGGTAGACTGAGATTAGAGTACGTAAGAGTCAGTTAGTGCAGAACTTGTGGAATGAATATCTATAAGGAAATGAAGGAGTTAGCTGAAGATCAAAACCAAGATCGACGTCGCGTGATATTTCCAATTAATCTGTGGTATTGATGACTAAGTGCGTGTTCTCAGTTGATGTTATATGTATTTCGATTCATCAATATCTTTTACATACCTACAATGAACGACGATTGGTCCAGCATCTGATGGATTGGCAGCGGCGGATTTTTTAACGAAATGCAATACCGGTAGTGGATGATCTGGTGTACCGTGATCCGGCCAACTCGTATAGTGGTATTGATATACATATTTCTCGGCCATAGCTTGCTTCTTCTTCTTAATCTAAGTAAAACGCATATTACACTGTAAATTTAAAGCGAAACGATTTTATAAGGCGATAATTATACCTTCAGATGCCTAATTAATAACGTGCGTACTGTGTACGTTGCCATAATATCCTCTTTGACTAGTTTGACCTGAATAACACCGTACGTTTCGGTGCCTTCTTTCGGCCAATACATATCACATTTTCTCTACGAGGAAGATAATAAATATATAATCACCTTCACACATCTAGAAACAATAAATGCGCGAAAACTTACGCGTCCCCGTTCCACCAGATTGGTGATCATGACGATGATGTGGACGCGTTGCTCCCACACCATGCGCCAGAAACAGTCGAACGTGCTTGGCAACGGGCCCTGCGTTCCAATGTACGCCTTCAGCCATTGGAAGCCGTCGATATAGTTTGCGTTAATGTAATCGATTTGTTTCTTTTGTCCAGGCATTTGTAGTAATTGCACGCGACTGTGATCATCTAAGAGAGCGAAATGCAAACAACGGCGTTGAGTATAGCCCAAAATTAGAAGCGTTTAAAAGATAGCTGCAGAAGTATTATTTGTTTGTTCTTTGTGCTCGGGGCTTAGCTTTCGAAATGCACTTTAAACGAATAAATGCTTTGGATTACAGTGCTCCGCACTACGTTGATTAATACAAAACTGCCAGTATTTTAAATAGATGTAAATACTCAGCATTTATTTTACAAAATAATTACAACTAATTTATAAAAATACTGTCATATAAATGAAATTGTTACATAAATTAAATACTCGCCACTTATTTGACCAAATAATCACCATTCATTAACAGAAATACTATCCAAATAAATAATGGCGTACTTACAGGCGATGATATTTAGGTATCGATTCTTCGCCCTATTATCGGGATGTTGGGAATGTTGAGAGTTATACGCGGGCACGACTCCACCACCTCCTACCCCCCCTTCTGTACCAATGACACCAACTGCACTCGCCGAACTACCGCCGTCTATCTGAATAGCCTCGTATTCCTTACTAAAGCCGATATCGCCGTCTGCGTGCAGTTCGGCCACGTGCCGCGCAAACTGCGATACGGGTATCGCGCCCTTGTAGCAACAATCAGCGCGCGCGCTCGAGCCAGCACCCGGCCCCCCACCAGTACTTGCCGCATTCGCGTTTATTGCATTCGCTGCGGCATCTGCGGATTGTACTGGAGGGCCAGCCGCGTTCCAGTCGAGGTATGCCGTCGGTACCGAACAAGGTGGATCGTCCAGATAGTAATATGCAGCGTGGAAACATTTACTGGAATAATTTTTTTTTATCATATTCTAGTCGGCGACAGTAATGACGAACTTATTAAAAACTGTTTCAACGACGCGCGGAAAATCATAATTTTTACTTACCGCCAGAGCACGAAAGCGCATATCGCCAAGCAAAAAGCGAACGCTGCGCAGACAGCGCCGGCTATCATTCCGGCGCTCAGATCTCCGCCAGCGCCGCGACGTAAATTTCTATGTCGCACTTGATCGCATCCAGGGCGTAAATGAACATACTGGGCAAGACTCAGCAGGCCTTGGACCACGCGCCCAGTCTGTAAGCTGCGCGTTGAGGCGCCCAAGCGCACTTCGTATTGTGCGTTCGTTGTTACATTGTGTATAGCAAACTATGGAAGAAATATAAAAAGTCGTTAGGAAACTCAATTCAGTGATTAATTGCAAACGTACCGATGTTTCGATGGCTTTAGTTTCAGCTGGTAATGTGATATTGTTGTACATTCCATCTCCGTTTCCATTGCTGCTTCCACCGATGTAGATGTAGTAGAAATCTATCGAATGCAGGAATTGCGTGGGACGTTCCCACTGTACAAAGACGGTGTCTTGCGCTTGGCAGGTTAGATTGAGGATTCGTGGAGCATTTGGACCGCTAATATCGGTTCGGTTATACACCGGTTCGCTCGGCTCGCCCTCGTGCTTATCTGTGTACGCTTTCACCCAGATTTTATATTCCGTATAAGGTCCTGCGATAAAAATATTATTATAGTAATTAGCAACGAGTAAAGGGTGATGGAATGGGGGACATAAGGAAGGAGCCTCCCCGAAGAATGTTACATCTTCTTAAGAAGATGCAACATTCGGGCGTCCCCCGGGCAACGGCTATTATCATTATTCCTCATGATAATAGCCGGCTAATCCTTCCAAATTAGAATGAATCGCGTCTGGACGCTTACTTAAATTAGTGAGATTGTAGCGGATGTAGTTCTTATTTGCTGTGTCTGCTCCCCCGCTAGAGGATAGTTGGAGCGATTGGACATCCGTGTAGTTAGCATACATGAAATAGACTCGGTAGCCAAGAATAGCGCCGTTGGTGCGTTCCGGTTCGGCCCATTTTAGGTGAATCTGGTCCGAACCAATGTCCGTGACACTCACATTCAGCGGCTTGCTCGGAACTGAAAAATATCGCGAAAATAATAAATTAGAAGAGATGTTCATGAGAGAAGTTCAAAGATTCGAGATAATTCAAATTCTTTTTAATAAATCGTAATTCAATATTTAGTATATAAATATTAATACTCCTTGCGGTCTCTATGTTGAAGATGAATTCGTTTGAAGTGCTGTTTAAAAGGTACAAAGGTATTTTTCATTAATTGTAGGGTTGTTTTGTAAGAGTGTAGAAAATGTGTACCTATATCAGATTCAGAATCATCATTAAGTTCCTGCAATGTGGTATCGAGTGCTATTGTTGTGGTAGTACTCAGGATACCTTCGTCTATGATTTGCCCAAAGACTACAAAGAATCCTAGGAGGACGGTCGTAGACATTATAATCATCGATATCGAGGCCGTCCGCGGCAGAGAGAGGAAGACAAAAGCCGTACGCCGTACCATGGCTGTCGTATTATCTCTATTGTATTTATCGGCCGTGTGGTGATGAGTGAATCTGCAATTGCCAAGTGCGATTCCACAGCAACAGGAACTGAATCGTGTATCGGAGATGCGTCTTCTTCTTGTTCTTTCGATTAAACGACTATTGCAATATACCCAGAATATACTATATGCACACCAGAAGGCGCTTACATTGTCCGATTTTTATCACATAAAATATTCGAGATTTCGAGATGGGCGTAGCCGAATTAGACCGCTATAGCCGTTTCTCATTTTCATTAAAGGACGCATTTTCCAATCAACATTTATTCACATCGCTCGATTCATACATTTACAAGCATTACTATATGCGCTTCGACCACAAGCACTCAATACCGAAAGACTAGAAACACTGGCGGTATCGTCCAAAGGATACTGGAAATATTACGACGAACTCATCGTGACACCCGAAAGAATCGTTACCGGGACCTGTGTGCCTGCATCGATAATTGGCGCAATGAAATTAATTGGGTTTCGCCTGGTGAACAGGAAGAGAACGGCGGTGCATAGGCTTTATTGAAGCGTTTACGGTGGAGGACCGACGACCGATGCGACCGACATCTAGACTATCAACAACAAACAGTTCGTCGGCGCGGGGAGCAATGCGGGCCGAGGGGAGCTCTCTGCAGCGAACCGCGGCATCATGGTGGCTGCAGAGCTTGCCTCGTATGCGTTATACATCCGTATGACGTTGACTCTCGTTCTCCAGCGAACGCGGGGAGCTGATTCCCTCGGAATGCTTCGGTGCGGTGCGGCGATCTCGCTATAGAATGCCTTCGCTGTTGCCTGTACGAATGCGGCCTCCACCGACGGCTACACAAACTATTACTGCTTCTAGTGCGCAGTTGTCCCCACGATTGGGGAAAATCGCCAACCGACGAACGATGTTGCCTACTGTTCACTCTTAGGGATTTACTCCTTTTGCAGAATGCGAGCTTATATTAATTTCGATAACCCTAGATTAAGAGGGCACACTATATTTTTATTCTACCATCGCTTGAACTTCCCTTTCTTAATTTATAATCCTTGTATTTGATTCGATTTAGTTGTTTCATGCACCTAGAGTTTTCGTCTTCTAACGGTATTGAACTTGGCAACATCGCAAACCACCCTTAACTCATCCGCTTCGCAAGGGTAGCTATATGTTACCATGTCTTCTACATTGCTATCTCACTGCTTAGACGATTAATATCGCACTCTTTGTTCTGTCCTACATAAAGAAGCAAATGTATATCAACAGAATAGGATAAATTAGTTACGTAAGACTTAAGAATCTAAATCAAGAAGACGTACGATTTGCAGATTGGCTGTTTAAAAATGTATGCCGTTTTAAAAGACTTATTTAAATACAGATTGAATAAGAATCGAAGGAGGCAAGTAAACAGTAACGAATAATAAATCTTACCTCCTTCGTCGGTCATGACTCGGACTGTGGTGCTGGGTCCAGGTCCTTCAGGATTAAACACTTGCAACGATACTAAATATTGCGTGTATGTCTCGAGATTTTGAATTGTATGACTCTGAAAGTATACAGAATATATAAATAAAAACACGTTTACAAGTAGTTATTACATGAAATTGTAATCGCATGATTGGCGAATGTAATTAAAAATAAATTTTGGAAATAGGACCATCGTTGTTTAAATCAGCCACGTGGCTTTGTTGGAAAATCGTAAAGCAAATTTCCAATTTTCACTGGTAAAGGTTTATTCGTTATTCGTTAGCGCGTTTTATAAAAGCAAATGGCTTTATATACACCGTATCGATATCGGCTACAATTTTTGCGCGTATAACAGCGACAAGGATTACTTTTGAATAGGGGTATATAAATCTTTTAGCTAAATTTCGATGACTTTGCCGAACAATAAATATACGATGTCCGAAACTGTGTCGTTCGGTCCTAACAAACACAAAGAGTTATATCAATATTTGATTTTTGTGGATGCACCACCCAAAATGGAATATTCGTACTTCATAGGAAATGCGGATTTATCTTCATTAGATTTTTTTTAATTTAAGCGATATCGACACACAAAATAACAGAAATATTTTCTTTTAAATTTCGACGTATTGCGAATGCTCAGATCTCACAGTCTATTATATAAAATTCGGTTATTAACCAATGTAACATTTGGGATCGGCTACGACAATAGGCGAAGAGAAAATACACTACATGCTCCTGGTAATGAGCTCCGTTGGTATGCTTAGGGTTTGTACGGGATATGCCCGCCCGTAACACACATTCATAAAAAAAATGTACGCTTTAAAAGAACTGGTAGAGTTTTTCGCAATATGCGAGCTATAACTTGCATATGCGCACCGTCATTAATACGGCTTAGAACCGCATAACCAGCCCCATAAAACTTACACGAACTGCCATTGGTATGAACATTAATATCTATTTTTCGCCCCCGTGGACTATTATTCAAAGTTCAATGCAATATTTCGCAATATACGTTCGCTGTTGATATTGAGAGGCAATTACTTAAATAAACTTTATATACGTTCTTGAAAATTTAATAGACGTTACGCATCAATTGCATAGTTTCTGTCAAAGTTAAAGACGTAAATTCGAAAGATACATACCTCTACGGCTGGATCACGGATGTATATCTCTTTGACAGCATCTGCACCTCTATCTCGTGGTCTATATGAGATGCGATATCCAAGGAACTCGCCGTGAATGCTATCGCGATGCGGAGGCCGCCAACTGATATGAATGGCCGTTGCAGATGTGTTATGGGCCGTCGTAATAATTGGCTTCCCAGTCGGCACTATTAAAAAACATAAGACTATTATCGAAACAGCGAGTTATATTTTGCCAACGAGAAAGCAATCAGAAAGGGCTCTCGATTCTACTAATTTGATCGTTCATCTAGGATGAACGATCGGCCAATATGGTTGTCTTCCGGCTTAGGGGAATAGCATTGTTGCGGTGTCCCGATTTTCCACATATACAAATACATATATACGATCCTGCAGTTCTCGTAAGGACTTCCTTATATTTATGGCCATTGAGCACAACAGGATTGTCTATTTAATCCGCCATCAAATATATCAAAGCCTACTGTATAGCAATGCATATATACATATAACACTATGTACGAATAGGTCCTTCTGAAGTTAAATCCGGTGTGGAGGAGTTCGCACTTCGTAGGACAAAGCAAACTTCAGATGTCGCTTTATTT
This sequence comes from Leptodirus hochenwartii, assembly GCA_947310635.1. NCBI lineage: Eukaryota > Metazoa > Arthropoda > Insecta > Coleoptera > Leiodidae > Leptodirus > Leptodirus hochenwartii. The sequence goes on along the minus strand of OX371187.1, from coordinate 8,688,822 downwards.
ATTGCAACTTAAATATTTTGTCTATGCAATTTTCTATTTCAAAAATATTGGACGAATTTAAAGCGTAACGCGCTATAACATTTGATGCACGATGATGATGGTAGGAAAAATACCTCTCCATGGGCAAAATCGACGCTGATTTCACTTTGGAAGTGTCGGTGGTGGGTTGTTTCGGTCGACCATATACGAAGACGTGCATCGGAATTCCTGTCGACCTAAAATCGCTTCAAACAAAGAGCGCGCCGCGGCGCACACAACATATGTGTACGCCATCGTGGTAAAATTATATCTTCAATTTATACAAGGTCCGTATACACGCAAATATCATCGTTTACAAGAAAGGACCATCTGCGGAATTCAATACGAGCACACGTTTTACGCAATAAGGTACATACGTTTTCAGCACGTCTGCTGTAAGAGCATTTGTCATTAATTGTTTACGCATTTGGACAGACGACGCTTACAACAGATACCACGGAGGACATTATTAAATTGTCGTTATCTCTTGAGTTATTTTGACATAACTGTGCTTACACATAAATGTTAAATACAACATAAGCAGATAAATATTATCCTATATATACAATAATTCATAATGAATTGTTAAGACTTACCGAATTTTGAAAATAGTAATATATTTATATACAATTCCGGATGCTGCTTGACTTTAGAACAACGTCAGTTTGACGTTGCTTTTAGCAACGTCAGTTTGACGTTGGTTTCTATTGGATACGGAAAAATAATAATGGCCGATTCGATTTTTTGACATGGACGACTTCAAGGGGTGCAACTTTGTTACAAATAATCTTAATTTAACTCCAAATAAAACGTAGGCTTTGTATGTTAAACATAACGCAGTAACTGTAACAATAGCATTAAATAAGTCCGATTATTAGACCGATCCTTGTACTAAAGCAACTCCACTTCTTCGAAATGAAATAAAGTGTAATCTAACTTAACCATAGTAACAAAAGTATCCGGCGATAATAATTCTAAGCGAAATAACCAAATTTATTGTAATATCTATGAAATCTTTATGATTAATAAATTTTTCATTTTATACAATTATTTCTTTAAATATAATTATTAGAGACAAATGGTGGACAATTTGAACAAATAATTTGATTTATATCAAATTTCAAAGTCGAGATTTTTTGTTCAACCCAATTTACCCCTGCGATTATTTGTTTCCTCCGCAATGTTTATATGTAATATGTTTATATGTATTAGCAGTGCCGTAATTAGCCTGTCATGTGCCTTGTGCGAGGATTAATTTTTGGGCGCCCTAATTTTTTTAATAAAAAAACAAAACAAATAACTTTTTTATGTTATAAGTATAGATTTTTTTTTTAAAGAAGTCTGGTTAAAACAAAACATGACATGTATGAATCAAGATTTAAGTTCCGCCCTAGTGGGCGCCCTAATGAATTTGACATAGTTGTCAAATTCATTAGCATCGAATATTAAAATTAAATTCAAACAGATTTTAAGATTAGAAATTAAATAGTCTTGAAAAACACTGTGTATGTATTTAAAAATATGAGTAAAGTAAATAAACTGATAATCTGAATGTAAAATACAAACGAAAAATACTTGGAACAGATTGTAAAAAATATGAAACCAAATACGTCTTGAAAAGATGTCAGAAAATATCACTGCACACTTATGGCTAAAGTTAATACGTACGAAAGAATAAATGAACTACGTTACTATAACGTAATCATATAATATAACATAAATACTTATTTCAATTGCAATTTACTTGCTTTCACTTCTGCAAAATGACATATTTAATATTTTTAGCTAAATTGTATTCAATTGAAATGATGGCGAGATTAGTTAATCTCTCTTTATATGGATTAGTATTTCTTAGAAATGAATAATATGTGCCCTGTGGCAAAAATATCCGAAGTAATTGTTAAAGTATAATTAAAAACAAAAGAATATTATAATTTTTATGTAGAACCATTTTTGGGCCCGCCATTCATAATGGGCCCTGGGCAGGTACCCCTGCCTAGATACGGCACTGTATATTAGCCTATGTTTGAGGTTTTATAGAGTACTAACAAGAGAATAACGTGGATAAAAAGAGGTTTAATTGCACATTATCGAGCGTTCCAACTGTATTACTTTTTATTTCTAAAGAGTAATTTTGTAAGATAAATAGTATCAGATATATAGCCCCTTGTTAAATACCCAGTTATTATAGCGCACATAAAAATTTAATTCTGGTGGTATTAGATATGTTCGATCATTTATAGAAAATTTCATATCGAAAACGGTTACGTATAAAATAAACTTCCGTTCGCTGCGAGATCTTTCTCGAGCTACAGCGCTCATTCATCTACAAGAAGTGCATCATGGCCAATAATCATAACTCTGTAACAAATACATCGTAATACTCTCGCATTAAGTAATGTTTATAGCTCCGAAACATTCTAACTATTGGTAACTTCTACAGTTCGATGGAGCAACGCAACTTTATTCTCGCCATACGGCTGGGAAATTGTGTTTGATCATACGTGACATTCGAGCCCTGGTCGAGCCCCATTCTCGCGGGTGGTGGTGTGCCAGTGTGGCACGGCGCTACTACGTTCGAGGGGCGAAATAACATGCACTTCCGTACCACGAAAATAACACGCTTACACAAAACTTCCGGATATAGTCGGTTAATTCAAGTTGAAAAGAACTTTAGGAAGATTATTATGGGCATATAATGACGGCAATTTTGTCAACAATCAACGGGTACGAAAAGCATGACTACGAGAAGTATCAGGGTTTTTTTTTGTTGACTCTGTATACCCTAAAATGGACTTTGAAAAAAATATTTCGCAAGGCTTCTTTCGTTATGTAATGTAATCGTTGTTTTTCTTTACCTTCTCTGAGAGTGACCATGTAGTAGGACTCCTTGCTCGGTAGGCTGGCGCCCAGGGCGTTAACAGCCACCACCCGGAAACTATATACCGTGTACGGATGAAGACCGGTTACCTGGTAACTCGTTGAATTCCCTGGTGTTAAGATACCATCGATAGCATTCCATTCGCCGTCTTCACCCACCCTGAAAACATCGAAATATCGCTACGATAAATACGCAAATTCATTGTACATTTCCAAGAATGATAAATAATTTTAGCACATATGAATGGGAGTGATTGCGCTGCAAAATTTGGATTGATAATCGGTGTCAGTTTATATCGCATTTCCTTGGTCTATATATTGTATAGAAATACAATACATATTGGTAAATGTACAGGATAACAATTGGTAATAGACGTAATAAAAATAAAGAGATACTTTTGCTATTATTTTGAGAGCAGCTTGGGGCTGCTATGGTGGTAAATTTTACGAGGTAGTTTATATACAATAGTTTCACACAGGGCACGTGTTTTAGTGTTATTCGCTTTTAAAAATACAATTTGCAATTGCACTTATATTAAATATGTTTACGATTTAGGCTTATCATTTTTATTTGCTATAGTATTGAAATAAAGTGTGGATGGGATTTTCAAAACGACGACAAACAATGTGTGAACGCAATAAAAGAACGTTATTTATATTTAGTGGATAATATTAATACTGCATTTTAAAATAAGTTAAATTGAGTATCGTATAGTTTTATAATACGTAGTATCCTGTATACACTAGAAATAGATAGTATCTATAGATGAAGCACGAGAGAGGGTGGTGTGCGCTACCAGTTAAGTTTGCTTGGCGAAGAGGTGAAGAGAAACGAACGCTAAATCATAATTTATAAGAGATCTGAAGTAATTTCGCTAGATCCTCTCATAATAGCTTTTTCCTTGCGTTAGCTGGGAGACGCGCGTGCATTTCGAACGGATTTATATGAGTTTTTAGTCGGGAATTAATTCCTCAATTAGCCCAGACAGACAATTGCATTTCGCCGCTATCAAATTTATTTATAGAAATTTAGCGGGTAATACCTGCCGAAAAATGGATACATTTAAAGTGGAAAGTTCAACTCGAACACTCTTTCTAATATAGAACGTTGCACTGGGAGTCCCATATATATATAATTTTTTTTTTCACGCGCATATATTAAATGCTTAGATATTACTGTGTTTTGTATATGTCAAAAGCAGGTCGCATTGTGGTATTTAAATAAATTGCATATATACATATATTTTTGCTACATATTCGTATACAGGATGGTAATATCAAAACTATTCGTACATTAAATTAAAAATTTCTCCTTCTAGCTGGCTCAAATTGAATACCTTCGAAATCAAATATGTTTTGTGCAAAAATCTAGAAAGTTCTTGAACCATTTTGAAGTGAACACGCTGTATATATACGCAGGGAAACAGGCGCACACGTATATTCGTACGAATGTGCGAATTAGATTTTCCGGGCGTTGATTTTATAGGAGTCAACAGAAACATATTACGAAAGGTGAACTACACACACACACGTACTTATATCGAACGCGGGCGTTATGCATGTTTGTTCCAGTGGGGAACAATTGTTCCGCACAACGTGTGGGTGAGCGGGTGAGCGGGTGGTTTTATGGTGGTTGTTAGGATGAGCACATTCGAGCTGGGAGAGGCCTTTTCAATTCGGCGTTCAACGTCGCCATCAAATTGTATGCAAAATGCTAAAGAAGCGCGGAGAAAGTCGATATAAATTAAATGCGTTTTTATTTTTAAAGTAATGCAAAAATAAAGCATTTATATTGGATAGAATATGATATCTACTAAGGTTGGTCAATTCAATTATATAAATGTGCATACTCGTGATTTCGTTGGGTTTTTTCACGATTTAATTTAAGTAGAAGTACGTCGTATACAAGGTGACTTTAATCATTCTTCTAATGCAGAAATAAATCATTTATATTGGATAGAATATGATATTTACTAAGGTTGGTCAATTCAATTATATAAATGTGCATATTCGTGATTTCGTTGGGTTTTTTCACGATTTAATTTAAGGAGAAGTACGTCGTATACAAGGTGACTTTAATCATTCTTCTAATGCAAAAATAAATCATTTATATTGGATAGAATATGATATCTGCTAAGGTTGGTCAATTCAATTGTATAAATGTGCATATTCGTGATTTCGTTGGGTTTTTTCACGATTTAATTTAAGTAGAAGTACGCGTATACGAGGTGACTTTAATCATTCTTCTAAAGCAAAAATAAATCATTTATTTTGGATAGAATATGATATCTACTAAGGTTGGTCAATTCAATTATATAAATGTGCATATTCGTGATTTCGTTGGGTTTTTTCACGATTTAATTTAAGTAGAAGTACGTCGTATACAAGGTGAGTTTAATCAAATGAATGTGCGGATGATGAAAGGCAGTATGTTGCGCGAGAAGAATTTAAAATTCCCGGTGCGTGTGTAGTGAGGGAGTAGAGGGAACTATGAATACGAAGTCGGGCTTTCTATTTGCTTGCACCTTTGCCACGTGTAACAATCGGCGGTAAAAGTGAAAAGTTGCTGGCACGTTCCTTTCTTCACATCCAGCGCCCCCGCGTTACTGTCTCCAAGTCAGTGTGAGCGTCGCGACGCGGTAAATTCAATTTCGTCCTCTTCTAAGTGCGTCTAAATGAAATACACCGTGAAAATGGATACAATTTGTTGTTATATGGACTTCTATCTGTCGTTACAGTGTGTTGCGTATATTTTTGATTAACGAAAAGTTACATTTTTGATTTATATTTAACTGTATCAAATATTTATTGCCACAATCTTTGATGAAATTACCTTTTTAATCACAATCATACGTTCAGTTATGTATAAATATTAGTAGACGCAAGGAATTAATGGACACGCTGTAGATTTATTTATACGTATATTCAAAGACCTCTCGATAATTGTTAATTTATTTTATATCAACTGCTCTTTTATAAAATCCTCCATTTCGAGGTTTAAATTGAGAACTTACGTCGCGTCGTGCGAAATTACATTAAGGATTAGAATTTCTGTCCTATATTATTATTCTATTAAAGCTTGAACGTACTTTCTTTTATACATGCACATGTAATTTATATAATATAATATTCCGGATAGCTTTGAACATGATTACGTATATACATACACCGATACCATCGTTAACAGCACACATTACAAGAACTACTTCTATACGGCGATTTTTCTTAAATATTTCCATACCCGACTTTAGTGGCAAACTTGCAAATTTTAAAGCAAATATCGTCACTACGTCTTATTTTATGATAAGATTCTTCAAAAGCTTTATTCGAGGAGTTTATTGCATATATTGTGCAAGATGATTTGAAACACCCTGTATATCGTGCACAGCGTGTTTGCGGACTGTTGGAAGTTATAATGTGTTATTATGTCGGTGGTTTGCCGCAACTTGTCACGTGAAATGTTATTATAAGCGGCTATTAAGGACTCATATAAATTAGTGTTCGAGCGGTGAACGTGTTATTATTTCGTCATGTGTCGGGTATAAAAATTAGGATATCGATGTAAATAAACGCGAAGAATTTGCGTTGTCATCATTTCTTAGCCTCTTTTTTCATGTAGCGCTCGGTATAGTCATCAGGAATTTATAACAGGATTATCCTGGAATTCGTAGAAGTTGTCAAATTGACGCTTCTAAAGGCTGTAATTTAATAAGTACAATGTATTGTAAAATCGTCACTACGGCGTTAAATAATTGTATAAAACATCACCCAAAAATCGTAACACAAAGCATTTATTTGCTAGAAGCGCATATTGGACGCTATCTGCAGTAGAACAATTATAGAACAAATAAAGATACCTCTGTAGATGGGGGCGTAGCCCCCGAAATGCGCATCTAGCTAATAAAAGCTTTGTGTTACGGTTTTTGAATGATAGTTCATAGAAGTATAATTTACTTTCGTGAATTAAGAAAGTTTTGATATCCTGCGGAAGTGTATATATGGATATTTTCATTAATTTGTCAATGGATCAATAGATGACTTTAATTATCTTGATGTTATTTTTTATATGATGTACGTTGATGTTTTATCTTGGATCTTCTTTAGCCTGCCTGTCAGTAGGGAGTGTGTTGTGCGTGTGTAGGTGTAGAAATGCGTGTTCTTGTACAAATACGTATAATAGTACCACTTTGATAATGAAGAGAACTGTAATATTGCGGGCGACGACGACCAAGAACGATGATTGCCACTACGGACCCGTTTTAAGAAAATATAATTTATCGCGCAAATGTGACGGCAGCTTTGCAGAAAGCAGGATCTGAGGCAGAAGCTCGCAGCGTACACAGCGCAGTCCCCCGAACTTCTCGGATTTTAGTACAAGACAAAGTTTACCACTTTGTCACAGTATGTGCGCCATGTGAATTTCCTTATAATTAATCCGAGAACATAATCCGCGATTATTACGCATGCCACATCCGACATTGATCGTAATGTCGGAGCTCCTTTCTATGGCGCTCTACTTCACGTTTACGGTTTACGGGCCCGCACACATATATTAAATCATGATCCTCGCGAGTTTTTAGCGAAGGATCGTATGTATTATTGTCTCCAGTAACGGCCATCGTAAATTTGCGAACTCGAACATTTTTGGTCGAAACACTATCCTCGATAAATTCAGTAAATTTGCCAAATTGTAAAGTGGTTATATTAAAAAAATTTCAAAAATTACTTCTTTTATGTTGTAAAGTAGCGGTTTCGTGAGAGATACTGTTATAGTTAGTGCACGTAGCGTAAATTCATTTTTCAAGTGTTTCTTCATACGAAAGGTAATTCTCTTACACATGTAGCAACCTGTGTACAAGTGCAATATGCACTCTGGTAGAAAGTTACCAGCACATTTCAGTTGCGAACGGTGTAAATGTAAATACATTATGTAAATATGCACACAAATATATTTTCCTTCACTGTTCGGTCATGAAATAAGATTTATAACAAGTAGGTGCGAAAGCAACGTTCGAATTTTATATTTTTCTTTTGTAAAACAGTTTGTACCCTATAAATAAATTATTTCATAATTTTCAATATTATATACTGGTACTCGTAGTTTATTTATATTGTAATGTTTAAGTCGGAGGAATTTTACGTTTAAGAAATCTCACAGCACTTTAAATTTGCATATTATTAATAATATGAAAAGACGCGCACGTTCTGAATTTATATCGCGGAGTATTGCGTCCGGATTGGGGTCATCCTCGGAATGATAATGATTCACTTTAATTAAGTTCTGTGCATGAGAGAGATTGGACTTCCTATCGTGAAAAACACTAGTCCTCCCTCGGTATGAATATGGCGCGAAGCGGCAGCTGGGAGAAGAAGGGCTATGGGGACGACGGCGGTGGCGGTGGCGGTCATTACGCAACCTATGTCTAAGCTAAACACTTCCTATCGTGCGGTTAAACATCCTTTGTGCTGCAATAATAGAGCTATCGCCGTCCCACCAGCGATATAATAATGTGCACATACAGGTTCACGTCTCGATAGTGTGCGGCTTTCATGTAAATCTGAAGTCTTCGCTTTGGTTACATTTTACAAACTCGCGCGGCGCGACCCTCTGCACCCCCGATTTTATTTATCTAGAACGGGCTGCGTTGAACACGACAACATGCAGCTCAGATATCAATCTCATTCTCGCATCCTATCATAACTCACACTCTGTAGATATCATTACAATTTCATTCGAACTTGTGTATATTACACCTGAAAATTATTGTAGGACATGCGATGGGCGCTTTCACATTATTAGTATGTATGGATAAGGATCAGAACGTGCGCACTCACGTATATACCTCACATTAGTTTGTCGATTGAATTATTTGTTTTGATATATATTTCACAAGACAATACTCGCGCAGCAGCATATAATAATTAGACCATGCAAGATTTTTTGCAGTTTCCTTTCAAAGTCTGCATGCAAAAATATGAGTAGGAAAAGCAACTCACGTAGATTTTGAAAAGGTATGCGATAATGTAGCTTAGGACAGAATGTACAGAAGCAGCATAAAAAAACGTGAAAGATGAAGGCTAGAATAGATGGAGTGTCACGCTTTTGTTATTTAGGAAGTAGAGTTATGAAGGATAATCGAAGCAAGATAGCTATAAAATGCAGGATAGGAAAAGGAGCAAATTTTAAGGTCAAATATTGATTAAGGTTGATTACAAAATGATTGGTATCAGTGGCGCGGCTCGTGCCATTTCAATCTGGGGGGGCGCATTTCTTAAAAAATAACATAATAGTGAGAAATGTTACCTAAAATGGATGCAAAATGATTAGATTCAAAGTGAAGTTCACTCTTCTATCTTTCATTGATATAAACTTTTCCAAAACTTTTTTGTTAAAATTGTAAATATCTCGCACCACATTTTTATTAATACACATCATCTCGAACGCGTTTAAACGATCATTACCCATAACATTTCGCAAAAAAGTCTTGATTCTTTTAAGTGTTGAAAAACAACGCTCTGATTCAGCAATAGTCATCTGGGTTGTTAAAATAATTTTAAGTATTTTTATAGTTTCCGGGAAAGTTTCACTGAGATTATTTTGTAGCAATAATGAAAGAAAATTTGTGCCTCCAATTATTTGATAAAAATCCGGACGCGAGTAAAATGAATTCTAATTTTGTTTTTAATCTGGTTTTATTCAAAAATGGATATGCATGACACACGGTTTCCAAAACGTCCACTGGAAATTGTTTAGAAAATGTTGGCATCGATTTCGTGTTAAATAACTTAGCGGCTTGTAGATAGCCACGATATGAGAATCTGTCCTTAATCTGTGTTATAATTTTGTTTTGTAAATATCTCTTGTAAAACGCCGCATAAATGTCTGGTTTTGAGCACTCCTTGCACAAGTTTGCGATAAATTTAAATCAGGCAATGGCCTACCTAATTCTTTAATTTTTACTTTGTCCACAAGAGAAAGTCTACAAAACTCTATTTTCAATAAAGAACTACACTATTCATTTTTATTCAATTATTTCTATTAAATATATTCTTGGAGAAACACGTGGCAAAATCGTACATACACAGAACAAATGCTACTGTCTTATCTGGCTATTCTATATCAATTTATATACATATATATATACTCTCCGTATATATATATACTACTCTCTGTTCTCTCTGAACTTCTCTAGGACATTAAAGAAGCGCGACATCCAATAGATGATATACTACATCGGTCGCCTGCACTCTATGATACACTCATCTCATTGCATATGTACTGTATATATGTATTTAACTTGTACTGGCATTGGATAGCCGCTGGGAATCTGTGACACATATTAGACGATGAAGCAAGGAGCGAACCGAAGAAACAGAAGATATACTGCATACGGTCGTTCTCACCGATTGCATGCAATAGAGTGTGGCTGGGTGGCGCTGGACACCCAGCGGCACCAAATTAGCGATATATCTATACCACGCGAACGATAGATACAGATAGATACAGCATCGCTCGCTGCTTTGACTTGCAACGGATACCACAACGAACGCCATACCGTGTTGTGTTGATTGTTATCGTGGCGCAAGCTTTATCTTTTAGAAAAAATAATGCCGAGATAAAATATCGCAATACAATTATATATCTACGGTGATGCGCTCAATGTACAGGAGGGGCGCGCGTCCTTGCGGCCTGCATAAGGAACCGCCACTGATTGTTATAAGCATGAGTGTAGGCTTGTACGACCGTGAGGCGTGGACAATTGGAATGGGATATCATTTGGAATGTGGCGCTGTAGTAGGATGATGGGGATTGGGTGGTCAGATAGAGTAACAAATGAAGCCGTGCTAGAGTTAGTAGTACAGAGGTATTTGGAAGTTATTACAGCGTAGAAGAGATAAAATAGTATGTCATATTCTTAGACATGGTGTATTATGCAATTACTTATAGAGGGTAGTGTAAAGGGAAATCAAGGGGTAAGTGTATCCAGATCATAGTATATAAGTCAGATAGTAGAAGACATTAGGAGATGACCAACAAACCAAATGCAAAATTAATTGTTGATCCTATTGTAGGTTTCATTCTGTAATAGAAGCAACTTTGTATAGCCTAGCGCGAGTAAGTATTCAACGTCGTAAAATATTTATCATCACACACAACTCTTTCGTTAACAAAAGCATGTCCGTAATTAAGTCTAGTATATTAATGCAATTAAAGCAACGAAATCACGGGCCCTAAATATTACATTTCCATAAAGACAGTTCTTGCATTGTTTAAGGTCTTCGTAAGCGGCGAGAAGGCCGTCGGCCGTCCGGGCATGATAACTGTACATTTCCCTGACTTCCACTAAACGAACCGTTGGGTGGTAAGCGAACCGCGCTAAGATCCTTCGGTGTGCATAGTCCATTCGGCCGTACTGCACGTTACACCAGATGCCCTTCTCTCCCACGACTATTGTAAATAACTTCATATTCATTACATTATTAATGATAAAGTTGGGCGCAGGGTAGGTATACTAATATTAGCTCGGTTTCGTGCTCGACGAGGACACCCGCCCACCCAACGTTCAACCAAACTAGTCATACGCACCGCACTCGCCGCGCACCGACGCAATAAAATTTGATATGTTAACTAATAACAATAAATTGGGGATCGTTAGGACAACCGTTCGCTGCCTCGATAGTTTGATTACCGGAGCAATTTACAACACTCATTTCGAATAAACTGCTCTTGTGTTTCGAGTTGGAAACTTGACTCGTGAAGCGTAATATATGGAACAAGCGGGATAATTTAATAATTATTAATAAATTGCCCGCGGTACACGTTTTTCGTATTATTAGATATACAGCGTGGCACGTAAAACGCCAGCTTTTGTTTAAATTGAAGGACTAATTATTGCCCCGCTATTAATAAATTTAAATAAACCGCGCTGCATCGTGTCTGTGAAAAGCGCGATGAATTATTGTTGCCAAATCGACCAACATATTTCATTTCGGCAGCTCCCGAAATTTATATCCATAGAACGGTCCAAATCCGGCTACTTTTCATTAGACGCACTGATTTCCCTATCTCTTAATTAGAATTCTCGTTAGATGGAATTGTAATCATGCGCATAAACTAATACAAATAAATTTATCATCATTATGCAAAATATAATTTCTTCGCGAATTATAGTAACGATAATAAATAACATATACGTTCAACGTATATTAAATAGAACTGGCAATGGTATAATATGCTTAATTGGATATCCTCGAGGCGGATCCAATTCTCCAATGTTCTGAGCTACCCCCGTTTCGTCTAATCATTCGCTCATCCCTTATTTACAACTCATACATCATGCACCGTATATGGATTAGAGATCGTACACGGAAAATTTTATTTTGTTTTTGCGGAAACTACCTCAACAGTATATAATCCTAATTACAGAGTGTAGTTATAAAGGATTATAGAGGATCATATATAGATAATAATTTAACGGGCTCTCGGTGTACCGAAATATAACGATTTCAGGCGTAATATAGATTAAACTGAATATAAAAGAAGCCGAGTTTCACACAGAAACGGTAAGAAATCGCAGAAGAGGCGGTCGTGTTGCGTTCGCACCGCATTTTTTCGTATGTCTGGTATGATTCACGAATAACGGATTGATTGGGGGTTCGTGGTTTGGTTCAGATTCAGGACGATGAGCCCTGAATCTACATGTCAGTAAACAGAGTTCGCATGCGATGTGCATTACAGTTAATGGAATTGTTATTGGCTGTAGCGAGTACAACAATTTCCGGTAATGTTTCGTTGTACAAATAAAAGTGAAACAAAAAAAAAAAAAAACGGTGCATACTTTTCCAATTTATGTAAATTATAGTATTTCTCGTTATGTCAGTTTGTTGTTTGATAATGAGCTCGTTTAATGTACGATATATCATTTGGGGATATGTCACAATTTGTACACATATAACAATGGGGTCTGCCACGAAAGAAATGATTTTTTTTCTAAAACTGGAATATATTTAAATAAGAATATTTCATCAGCAAAATAAGTACCGTTTATTTTTTTTTATAAATGTAAATTGACCAATGTAAATTTTTCTATAACGACGTAGGTAGTATTTTAATGTTCGATACCGAATTTAAGTGCTGATGTTTAAAGAAACATTTTATAAAAAATACTTTCATCTATACTAAAAATGTTTGCTTATTATATGAACCACCCCATATATATATTTTTTGATTTATTGGCAACAGTGTCTAGAAATACCACATACGTTAAACAAATATTTGAACACAACCGTTAGTAATTTATCAATGCTACCGTCAAAAACATTTCAATCTAATACTGTAAAAATGATTCTTTTTTAATTATTAATGTGACCATCTAAAACGAATATTAATAATTGGTATCGGGATCAAATTAAATGTTTACAAAATTAAACTCTTCACCCCTGGTACTGTACTCCAAAAAAAAAAATGAATATCAAAAATACTTATGAGATACCAAGTCATGATAGATTGAAAAACGAAATTTGCGTCACTAAAATAATAACGGTTCCTATTGTTGCCTGTATTTTAAATACTATGGTTATACTGAATTTAGTAAATGTTCACCAAATGTATAATACTAAATTTACGCGACAATCTATATCATGATTATTATAATAAAACTTTAACGCATTAAAAGTTTAGTTTTCATTGTTTTAACTTAACACCCATAACTACAAGTATTTACAAGTAACTGCAGACAGGTGTATGGATATTACTACTGTTATTTTTTGGTCAGAAAAGAACTTTAGATTAAGTCATGAATTATTAATTTTAATTTCAGTTCCAATATCATAAGAAACAACATAATTATGATTACATTTTCCTTGTTTTAAAAGTATGTAGTTTTACGTTTGGTTAATATTATTTCACTTACAAATTATAAAAGAAGTCGATATCTGGTTAACACTTTAAGATTAAATATGGTGTAAAAATTGGTGAACATTTACTATTTACGGGAAACGAAAGTATTTTTTGTAGTGAAACTTCTATAGGCACGCTAGGGCAAATTGGCCTGAACGTCACGAAAAGTGAAATGCTTCCGTCACGAAAAGTGAAACACGCCACGCGCATGCGCCGCGTGTACTGTGTGTATACGTAACATAAGGCAACCAGTAGACGCTTGCGTATTATATTATATATTACACAAACACAGCTTAATCTTTTAGCTAACAATTTCCATTGTGTGAAAAGTGAAATGGAGAAAAAGACAAGTACAAACAGAGTGCGAGCTTTAGAGAACGGAAGAAAGCGAATAAACCGACAAGAAAAGTGCCAACAATTACCTTGGAAAGAAGTAGAGAGTATCGAGCCAGGCAAAGGGCGTTAAAGAAACACGGTGGACAACATAACCTTCCAACGACCTCAAATACACTGGATGAATCGATACCGTCGTTAAGTGAGGACACAGTGAGTGGTATAGAGAAGTTGAATGCCACTGATTCAGTTGTGCCGTCTACACGGTGTGAGAGATCAACGAAATGAATCTGATACAGCTGAGCCATCGACAAATAGAAATGCACCCACTAGTGCATCATACACAAAATTTACATTCTTTCAACCTGCTCATCGCGAATTTGATAAACAATTTTGCAATAATCCGCTAGGTGTTCCATATGTGATCGAATATGGTTTAAGAACGATGTGAAACCTGTTGATGCTAAGCACGAGTAACTTTTACATACTGCATTTTCAGCCATTATCATTGAAGATGTGATAGCGTGGAATTCATGCCGAAATGCTCTCACTCGGAATACCATTCCAATGTTATCGAAGTCAAATGGTTTTCTCTACCCAGAATTACCTGGTCATCTAACAAAATTAGATTTAGTGTCAGAGAGGTTAATTTCACCCAGAATTTCATTTATGAAAATTCGACGTTTACGATATGTACATGGTCAACATGGGATTTATGGGCAAATTATTAATGTTCCAATATCTGTGAATACGATGGTGAATCATTTGCCAAGAGACATTGATGATGATTATTGTATTAATGTCCACATAAAAAGAAGAACAATACACAGATCGAGTTATTTAATTGGTTTGGTGAGAAAAGGAACTATAAAAATATGGCTACAATATTTAATCCAAACTCCTCTTTATAGGATGTACGACATTACAGCTAATAATGCTTGCTTTGATGATCAGAGTGTCAATCAAAATCAATCAAATTCAAATCATTAACAAATGGAAAAAAAGCAATGCATAAAATTAATTTTTCCTAGGAGCTAAGAAGTTTCACTTCTACCGCGCGAGAGTCTCACGCATGTTTTTATTTTATATGCATGTTTTCATTAAATTTGGTAAGAAGTTAAACGCAAGCCATTGATATTTGCTATTTACATGAAACAACTCCTAGGCTTAGTTACTTCAATTATACAGAAAATGAACGAAGTCGATCTAATGGTTCAGAACAGATGAGGTGAAAATGTCTCATCATGGAGAAATACGTATTATTTTATGTGTTATGAAGAAGCGTAGAAGTTCAATCGAATTTTGTACACGTCCAGCACTTTCTATTAGGAAATTCCCACGGGGTCACGACGGCACGTACGTTTACCAATTATTTATTCACTTCAATCGGGGTAGTGTCTATGAGCCGATGCCACTGCGTCTGTTCGCATCGGCTGGCTATCCCGGATAACGGGATACGGAAATAGAGATAAGTAACAGGAACTGTAACAAGTCCAGCGTCTATTATCCCATATTTGATAATTCATTTCTAGGCGAGGAGAGAATGTGACCGACCGTCCGTCGCTCTCCAGGGAAATTTTCTCGCCTAGTCAAGAATCACACTCGGTATATGGTCCGTAACTTCGTGTACGATGGTCCTACCAATCCAGCTGGACGGGAAGTTTCATGTCTGCATGTTCGTGTATAACGTTATTCTTTTTTACATCGTTTGATCTTAAGTATCGTAAATTCTAGAGATGAGAATAATAAAATGCTACTCTGCAAAATTCATTTTTTTATAGGGACAGAATAAGAAGGACCATCACGATGGACCATATCATATTAAGCATCATCAAGAGCAAAACAACACCCAGAGCAAGACTCAAATCTTTCCACAGGTACCACAAAGTCATCACCGAAGAAAGAAGGCACCAGCTTGAAATTTCAGCCATAGGAGGAATCCATCCACACACAAGAGGCATAACAACATTGGTGGTGCAGGATAATGTAGTTATTGTTGACAGGTATGTCTTTGTATGGAAGTAATTGAAGAGCTGGTAATATACCAATTATAAGTTCGCATTACATTGATAAATCTTTATCTATTACGCTGTTTAACAGCCAAAATGTACCCTGGATAAATTCGGTTTTATGTGTAGGAACAATAATAAATTATGTCAATGCACATTTTTTAATTTCTATGTCAGTGCACATTTTTGGAGCGTGGTAGTGATAGGAAACAGCAGCTTCTTCTGCGAAGATCCCGCGCGATATGTAATACTTAATTGCGATTGAGTTCCATCTCACGTTTAAGAGATTTCATTTCCACTTCCGGCAATCCGGAGTATACGTGGACCGACTATTCCCCAGCACGGCTAACCCACTTCACCCCGCCCAACCCGCACTATTCTTCAGAAAAGAACAAACTATAATATTTTATAACTATAATATGTCATAATATTGTCGAAGGACTATAAAAGTGCCGTAACGTAAATCTTACGTCCCGATTTAATTTCCAACAATCATTCCGCTTCGGTAAATTATTATACTCATGCCATACGTTCAAAGTTTCGTTGTGTTATTTTGGAAAAGATTACGAGTGGTAGTGGTCCATTTGGGTCGATTTATTGGCGTGGTAAATTTGTAGAAGCGTTGACGCTAGTGGCGGTCTGATTAAAAACGCACATTCGGAGACCGAAACAAAACTACCACCACGACGAGGACCAACGCCACTGATTCTTACGCAATACAATTGGGCGGACATTTCCGCGATTGCTGCATCTAACAAATGGCAGACACGTGAGGAATACTAAGTGAACGGAAATACCCCGGCACATATGAGGACACCGGACCAGATCATCGATGGAACATATAACATAGAGACCGGAATTTCGCCGGAACTTTTATTATATATTATTCGCTGGCCGGTGAGGATGTTATATCAATGCGCATGCTTTATGAGCAATAACCTGAAAAGGAGCGTATATTCATAATGTTTTGAATAAATAATACGCAATACTGCAGCGCATTTTAAATCTTAAGCGTTTTCCATTTGGCTGGCATACTAAAGATGGACCAAGTAAAATGTTCGTTCAAACGATAAGACATGCGGAAGATTATATTTGCTCTCGGAGATTTCCATAAAATTGGTGTAAGCAAATTAAAAAAATTTAACAAATAAAATAAAATAAAATCTGGAATCGTTTCGTGGAAAGGAATCATTTATTCGTTGCGGCATCTGATGCAATGTTGTTAGGAGGGATAATATTGTTGAATCACTGGGAATATATTTCAGAAGTGAAAAGAAAACGAGGTTAGCGGTAAATTGGCTCTACGATCGTATAAATATTCATGTTTGTTGCACTATATCGCTCGAGTAGGGATAAAACATTTACTTGGAGAAGAAGGGCGTCTGGATATTGAATTTCTGCAACTCTAGTCACATAGATTATATTGCATTATATATGTATCTTATGCGGACGAATTTAAGTGTTTGTTCGGATTGTAGACAGATCCCCCTAGATATATATTAATTCTATCCGAAATATATTCTACTATCAAAAAGAGCTGCAATCGGCATTGCGATATCCCCGACCGTTCCCAGAGAGACGAATTATGGACTCGCTATAGTCGTAGTCCATATAGAAACAAACCTCCTGTGTGAATACTAATATGCGCGAAGATAAAAATGGAGCAAAAAACATTGATCCACTAAACATCGTTTTAACTACTTTCCTCCACGTGAAGCGCCATTTAAATAAAACACAATGTATGAACGGATTTATTCTACCCGCAGAATTAAATTAAGGACGAAACAAAAACTGGCGCTGGATGCTCGCGGTGTTTTACAATATACAGATATAATATTAGTTCTTCATTATCAATTTTGGTCTTGGTTTACGTGCGTCCTTGTTGTTAGATACTCCTCAACTTGAAATAAAATATATTTGTTCGGGCACCTGCGGATATCGTAATCATTACGGGGGTGCAGAACACCTTATCGTAGCATATACAGAACACCCTCGCGACTTTGTACACCCCACAAACACACATTCATATGGTATATCTGAGCAGTGGTGCCGTTAATAATGCGACACATGACATCTCACTAAACAGTTGTGCACATATTACCACTTTAATACAAATGCAAATAGCGCTTATATCCCGTTGCGAAATGGCGTGGCGTTTAATTTGGTTTATATTAGAATGTCTGCATTTCAAATTTGTTACGGGTATCTGTTGCAGAAGCGCATATATATGTTTCGTTCTGATAATTGGGTATTGAAGTAATTGTTGTTTGACCGCACTGTAGAATTGTCTATACCTCGCCTTTGAATTTGTTTGAATAAATCGTTTAAAAGATTCATGGACTGCTTCGTTGCAAAAATAATACCTATTGATTTGCCGATTCAACGTTAGCATTACTTTCGACTTGTCGCAATGAATTGTACACAATTGCACATGCGACCCCGCATGGCTCTAGTCTTCAGTATTCAGCAAAAGGGGGGAATTATTCAGTACATGCTTATAGTCTATATTGGTACTCTTAGCCATTGCACGAGGGATGCACATCGTCTTCGTGCCATTCGGGACAACACACAAACACATATCGCCAGTTCCCATCGCCATCGTTCGATTTCTCGCAGCACTTTGATTTATGGGCGACGGAAACGGACATAAATAATGCGTCTGTACTCCCGACATAATATATCTACCCTCGCGTATACCATACAAGTCCGATCTGGAAGAATACCTTGTTTTCATGCTCAACGGAAATTACTCGACTGAGCTTTCAGACTTTCAGTGAGATGCAGTCCAATGCAGACGCTGGAGATGGAACGTTCTTTCGCTGACCCAGGCACTTCTTCGGCGAATATTTAAAAAGTCGCCAGAATTTAATGGCCGCATCAATTTCGCCCGAATATCCGCAGATAAAAATTAAAGTAGACCATTCAAGCTTGTATAGCGTGGGTGTTGGGAATTAATGAACACGTTGCATTGCGTTCGGTATTCAACAGAATTTCCACGTAATAACTATCCTTATATTAAAGGGTCAGAAGTGAGCGCCATTAATAAAATGTATATATGCAATTAACGTGTGGCGTGGCATCGAAGCGACGCAATATCAGCGATGGTTAATCGTTGATTAAATTATATAGAAGTAGATGCGGGATAACGACCAAGTCGTAATTAACCGGTGGCTGTCGAAGTCTGGTATAGAAGGCGGAGAACTATTAGTGTACTATTACGCAAGCCCCTGTTATTACTCGGCTTTATTACAATATTTTTTTGCGTGGCATTTAAATCCCTTCTACACGACGAGGTTGGGGTTTCTTATCTAATATATTCTAATTACTAGTACGTGTATATTTTTGCACGGTGCCGTGCGCAACAACATAATTTAGAAGACTTCATTTTAGCTATCGTTAGAATCTTCTTTCATCTCACCAACTTTCATTAGTTAGTTAAAGAGTCCGCAATCCTAAAGATTGGTTGGAAACAGCACGCCATGCCGATCTATCCTGAGATAATCCCTTCATCTCCCTATAGCTATTCATCTCAACGTCTTCAACTATCTGACTCACATACTCCAATCTAGGCCTACCTACCCCTCTCTTTCCCTCCTCTCTACCTTCTATGATCAATTGCATAATCCCCCCATGCCTAAGAATATGCCCTACTAATCTGTCTCTCCTACGCTGTAACACTCTCCAGATACTTCTCTTCTCCCCTACTAACTCTAGTACAGCTTCATTTGTTACTTTATCTTCCCAACCAATCCTCATCATCCTCCTATAACACCACATTTCAAGTGCTTCCAATCTACGCTTCTCTTCCTTTCCTATAGTCCACGCCTCACACCCGTACAGTGCTACACTCCAAACATATACCTTCAGTAATCTTTTTCTAATACCCAAGTCAATATTTGATCTTAAAATCTGTTCTTTTTCTACGAATGCGTTCCTACCCTGTGCTATCCTACACTTTATATCTACCTTGCTTCGATTATCTTTTGTGATTCTACTGCCTAAATAACAAAAATCTGACACTTCTTCGATTCTATTATCTCCTATTGTGATCCTTATTTTTCTACTGCATTCCTTTTTGTCACACCTCATCACTTTAGTTTTACCTATATTTATTTTCATGTTAAAATCCCTAGTCAATACTGCCTGCATACCATTCAATACCCTTTCTAAATTCTTTTCGCTTTCTTCCAATATAGCTATATCGTCGGCGAATCTCAGCATATATATTTTCTCTCCCTGTACATTCACACCTACACTATACTCTTCTTTTACTTTGTTTATTGCATCTTCTATATATAGATTAAATAATAACGGTGAGAGTGTACATCCCTGCCGAACTCCCTTCCCTATTTTTTGCTACCTCTTCTTCCCCCTCAATTCTAACTAAGGCAGTTTGGTGTTTTATAAATTAAAAATTATTCTCCTATCCTTATAATCTATACCCGTTTCTTTTAAAACTTTCATTACACTATAAAAAAGAGAGTATATGGTTGAGAAACGTTTTCCACATGTCAATATTTAACATTCATTTTATCCAACTATATTGGGGCGTATCTACTTCTGAAAAACCATATGTTAAATATTCGTATTTTAATGCTGTAGCGAAAGTTAAATTTGTTCGTGAAAGATATTTGGAAATAATTATTTTTAATTAAGAAGGATATATTTTTGGATATAGTCGTCGTGTCCGCATTATCTCAAACGTTATTATACCTGAATTGGTGTGGCAGCGGGTGTCTTTTGCTTTCGCATATTAGTTAAATAGTCCTCAATTCTAAGGACAGTACGCGCCATCTGTCGATCTATCCTGAGCTAATTCCTTCATCTCTCTATAGCTATTCATACCACACGGCCTCCACTATCTGACGCACTAGACCTACCTACTCCTTGCTTTCCCTCTACTTTACCTTCTATATCTAATTGCACAACACCCCCCATGTCTAAGAATACGACCTACTAGTCTACCTCTCCTGCACTGTAATACTCGCCAAATACTTCTCTTCTCCCCTACTAATTCTAATACGGCTTTGTTACTTTATTTTCCCAACCAATCATCATTTGTAGCACCACATTTCGAATGCTTCGTTTCTCTTTTGTTCCTAGTCCACGCCTCACATCCGTACAATGCCACACTCCACGCATATGCTTTCAGTAATCTTTTTCTAATACCCAAATCAATATTTGATCTTAAAATCTGCTCCTTTCCTAATCTGTGCCTTCTAAAATCTAAAATGCCTTCCTAATCTGTGCTATCCTACATTTTATATCTGCCTTACTTCGTTTATCCATTGTAATCCTACTTCCTAAATAAGAAAAGTCTGATACTACTTCTATTCTAACATCTCCCATTCTTATCCTAATTTTTCGTCTGCATTCCTTCTTATCACACCTCATTGCTTTGGTATTTATTTTCGTGTTATAATCCTTAGTCATCCATAGACTTCCTACATACTATTTAATACATGTTTTAAATTCTGCTCCCTTTCTTCCAAGATAGCTATATCGTCGGCGAACCTCAACATATATATTTCCTCTCCCTGAATTTTCATTATACTCTTTTTTTACCGTCTTTATTGCATCTTCTATATACAGGTTAAAGAACAATGGCGAAAGTGTAGATCCCTGCCTGACTCCCTTTCCTATTCTTGCTACCTCTTCTCTTCCCACGCAATTCGAACTAAAGCCGTTTGATATAAAAGTTACAGAACGTACTATACGTTTTCGCGGAACGCTTATAAAAATGCACTACTTGCCGCCTCCTCGGGGGATATATTACCAAGTCGTGCTCCGTGTGTGCCTTCATCATGGCGCGCGAGCGTGCTCTTCACGAATGGCGTATCTGTGCATGAGTACATGTAGAACTGTATACGACGTGGCATTGTCGTAAAACTGAAACTGTTTAATACCGCGATAGAAAAACAGAAAAACACGCCATCAACGAAAAACTTCTCTACCTAGTTTTGTCACTCATCCCACCTGCAAATCTCGTCCGCGATACATTTCTATCATGGCCGCTGCTCGAATCATGGCGGTATTGTTTAGATTTCGTCCTGTATATTATGTTTGCCGTCCAATTAAATTAGGTGGCCGAAAGAGTATGTACGCTCGCAATACCAGATAGACTTTTTCATTATCATCTCTATTGGAAAAATAGAGAACGTAAATACCGCTCTGCTATTATAAATTTGTTTGCCTATTTTTTAAATAAGCATACTATATAGAAGTGAGTATCGTACGAATAAAAATATATTTACAGCCATTTCAATCTGGGGGGGGGGGGGGGGGGGGGGCGCATTTCTTAAAAAATAACATAATAGTGAGAAATCTTACCTAAAATGGATGCAAAATGATTAAATTCAATCATTTCTTGAAAGTGAATTCCACTCTTCTATCTTTCATTGATATAAACTTTTCCAAAACTTTTTCGTTATAATTGTAAATATCTCGCACCACATTTTTATTAATACACATCATCGTCAACGCGTTTAAACGATCATTACCCATAACATTTCGCAAAAAAGTCTTGATTCCTTTAAGTGTTGAAAAACAACGCTCTGATTCAGCAGTGGTCATCGGGGTTGTTAAAATAATTTTAACTAATTTTATAGTTTCCGGGAAAGTTTCACTAAGATTATTTCGTAGCAATAACGAAAGAAAATTTGTGGCTCCAATTATTTGTTAAAAATCCGGACGCGAGTAAATGACTTCTAATTCTGTTTTTAATCTGGTTTTATTCAAAAATGGATATGCATGACAAAAGGTCCACTGGAAATTATTTAGAAAATATTGGCATCGATTTCGTGTTAAATAACTCAGCGGCTTGTAGATGGCCACGATATGAGAATCTGTCCTTCATCTGTGTTATAATTTTGTTTGTAAAGTCTCTTGTAAAACGCCGCGTAATTGTCCGGTTTTGTGCACTCCTTGCACAAGTTTGCGATAAATTTAAATCAGGCAATGGCTTACCTAATTCTTTAATTTTTACTTTGTCCACAAGATAAAGTCTACAAAACTCTATTTTCAATAAAGAACTAATACTATTCATTTTTATTAAATTATTTCTATTAAATATATTCTTGGAGAAACACGTGGCAAAATCGTACATACGTAACTAACAGAACAGTGCAACTATATCTATATCAATTTTACTGTATACTAGGCTTCTCTGTTAGAACGCTAAAGAATCGTAGCCCAGAATAGCATAAACAACAATATACATTCTCGCTGTATAAGCAGCGTGACGTCACGTTGCTATGACCCATCCAAAGCCGCTGGAATGTTACACACTAGTCGTAATATAGTACAAGCGGACCGAAGAAATAGAGAAGACATACTGCATACGGTCGCTCTCACCTATTGCTTGCAATAAATATCCATTTAAAATATCCTATGTGTGTTCCTATTATTATTTTGTTAACCTCTAGTCCATTTTTTATTTTCTATGTTTTTCATGAATGACCCCTTCATAAGAAGAAGTGTATAAACTGTTTAATCCTATAGTAATAAGAAAAGGTTTTCATTTATGAATGTGTTTGCGTAAAGTATAAATAAGAAGTATAAATATGATTAAAAAGAAGTGACAAATTAAAACATGTATTTTAAAAATTGGAATGAGAAATTGAGGAAAGTAGCTAAAAGGCTAAACTCAACCAGTAATCAACAACAACATGATATCGATTAGAAAGGGTCGTATCAATGTTGCGCGCTAAAGTAGCATAATTGAAATTATGCGCGGGAAAAAGTTTAATTCGCGTGGAAAAAATAAACTTCATCGCGAATAAATAGTTTTCGATTATTCGGAGTCAAATTCCCCGCAGTCTATTAGCCCATCTATCTATATATAGTTCAATTAATATCACATTGCCAGTTGAGGCGAGCACGATCAAATTGATTATACAATTTGGAGAATGTATTGAAGCCGATACGCATGATACGCACGATATCGGATATCGCAATTCGTAACCCAACGGGGCACGCAGCCCGACACTATACAGGGAACACGGGGACAGGACTGGGCCCCATCGGAAAATAAATTATCGGATTCGCCTATCTGGCTGGGATAGTGGTGCGGTGTGTGAAACGACGTTATCGTTATTAAATAGGTGGCTTTGCCGTTGTCGCGATAGAAAAGTTGGCAGTGGACGGCGACGGACGAACGCTGCATTCTGCAGTATGCAGATTATGGCGGAAGCGCGGTAAATCACCGTTCCGATATATATCTTTTTTTTTACGGAGATTTTTGGGCGGCAGAGGAGAGTTAAATAGCAGGCGCTGTGTGCTGCGGGCGGTCAATGAAACGGCGCTATAAAATATTGTCTCCCGGCATTTGCTTATAAAATTTATGCAAAATTATGAGCCCACTCTAAATTCAAAATATATGGTATATTAATAATTCATATAGCGGAATATATTGTTAGAGAAGCTAGGAGTGTTTGCCTGGCCGCAGTATGGGAATTAACTTGGCAGATAGTAAATTTTCCTCCGGCAAAAATGGTTCACTTGACGGACGGTACATGCGCTGAAGTGACTACATTATACCCTCACGCGATGCCCCACAACTTTGTTGATTAATGAATTAATAAACTCGCAGAAAAATAAGTTAATCTAAGTTGTACATAAAGAACTCGGGGTGGAATTTATTTAAATTGTAAACCCCGAAGCAATATTAATAAACATGCGAGACACGTTCGGATCTCTGCCGTTGAAGCGCTCCTGTCTGCACGATGCCACGATACTTCGAGCGATTTTTTTTTTCGTGCACGCTTTTCCATACTATACATTCATTAATTACGTTGGCGCCACATATATGTATATAACGGACATAAGCGGTATGAAAATATGTTTATCAAGTTTTAATTAATAAAAGCGAGTCGATACCAAGGGGATGCGGCTCCTCTGCCGCCCCCTTGTACATTGAAATCAGTAACTCGTCGTCTGCTACGAACCAGCTATATTCCGATCTATGATAATCTGGGGGCGGACGAGTAACAGATTGGGATCAGGATCAAAACTCTGGCCACTACACAGGAAAACGCAAGAGGCTGCTCCCGCGACCAGCCACACTTAAATATGAAGAGCTTTCTCGATGAAGTGATATCGAACAATAACAGACCAATATTGATATTAGAAACTGGCAGCTATTCGAGTGTCGCGTCATGATATTACGACCAGGAGATAGACGCGGCCGTGTATAAATGCGAAGGATTATAAAAATGATTATATAAAAAAAATCGATCGAACGTGTCTGCTTTAATTTTACATTTCAGTTAATTTTTCTTGAAATTTTCTGCGAAGGGTGCGTACTATGCAGACGGTTCTGTATTGTAACAGGAAGTTGGGAAGATAGTCATTTCGTTCCTCTTCAGTTTAAAAGTCCCGGTGGGATCCACTTTACTGTTCGATAGCGCATTGCTCGCCTCCACCATCCCTTCGCTTCCAAATGCGCTCATTTCATTTTCTTGATTAATCTTCTCGCGAATATATTTATATAGAACATACATATAGTATAAGCAACTAGTCATCAGATCAGTACCGGATCATAAATAATTTTACGTGAATACTAGTACCTTTTTCGAATTATATAAAAATATAAATCGAATCAAAGCGAATAGATGCAATGGAGGACTATTGAGGAAGAAGTAGCGTGTACTTTTTGTAAAATAAATTTCTTACCGCAATTATTGAGTGTACTGGAGATGAATAAAATGGTTTATTCATCCTAGAGAGTCGTTTACATTTGCAATTCGGGTACTAGGTATTCATTATCGTGTTATATTAATGCATGCTTTCGCGTATAGCCATAATATAGAAGATATTCATTTAGAATTTACCATTCGGCGGAGTTTTCATGCACATATATTGTTACATATTCGTTCTTATTCGCAATTGTGATATATGCACGTTCCAAATGCCGTTTTATTACAAAAGAATTACGTATAGTTACGTAATGTTTTTCACGTACACACATGGCAGTGGCAGTTCCTTATGCAGGCCGCAGGGCCGCGCGCCCCTTCTGAATATTGAGCGCATCACCGTAGATATATAATTGTATTGCGATATTTGATCTCGGCATTATTTTTCCTAAAAGATAAAGCTTGCGCCGCGATAACAATCAACACAACGTTCGTTGTGGCGTTCGTTGTGGTATCTGTTGCAAGTCACAGCAGCGACCGATGTTGTATCTATCTGTATCTATCGTTCGCGTGGTATAGATATATCCCTGACTTGGTGCCGCTGCGTGATCAACGCCACCCAGTACAGGTTACATGAATATACACTCAGCTCACTCTATTGTAAGCAATCGGTGAGAGCGACCGTATCCCGTATATCTTCTATTTCTTTGGTTCGAACCTTGCTTCAGTGTCTAATATATGTCACAGATTCCCAGCGACTATCCATTGCCAGTACAAGTTAAATACATATATACAGTACATATGCAATGAGATGAGTGTATCATAGAGTGCAGGCGGCCGATCTATTGGATGTCGCACTTCTTTAACGGCTTAGAGAAGTTCAGAGAGAAGAGAGAGTAGTATATATAAATATACAGAGAGTATATATATATATGTATATAAATTGATATAGAATAGCCAGATTAGACAGTATCATTTGTTATGTGTATGTACGATTTTGCCACGTGTTTCTCCAAGAATATATTTAATAGAAATAATTTAATAAAAATGAATAGTGTTAGTTCTTTATTGAAAATAGAGTATTGTAGACTTTCTCTTGTGGACAAAGTAAAAATTAAAGAATTAGGTAGGCCATTGCCTGATATAAATTTATCGCAAACTTGTGCAAGGAGTGCACAAAACCGGACGTTTTACAAGAGACATTTACAAAAAAAATTATAACACAGATGAAGGACAGATTCTCATATCGTGGCCATCTACAAGCCGCTGAGTTATTTAACACGAAATCGATGCCAACATTTTCTAAACAATTTCCAGTGGACCTTTTGTCATGCATATTCCATTATTGAATAAAACCAGATTAAAAACAGAATTAGAAGTCATTTATTCGCGTCCGGATTTTTATCAAATAATTGGAGCCACACATTTTCTTTCATTCTACAAAATAATCTCTGTGAAACTTTCCCGGAAACTATAAAAATACTTAAAATTATTTTAACAACCCCGATGACTACTGCTGAATCAGATCGTTGTTTTTCAACACTTAATAGAATCAAGACTTTATTGCGAAATGCTATGGGTAATGATCGTTTAAACGCGTTGGCGATGATGTGTATTAATAAAAATGTGGTGCGAGATATTTACAATTTTAACGAAAAGTTTTTGGAAAAGTTTATATCAATGAAAGGAATTCACTTTCAAGAAATGATTGAATTTAATCATTTTACATTCATTTTAGGTAAGATTTCTCACTATTATGTTATTTTTTAAGAAATGCGCCCCCCCAGATTGAAATGGCACGAGCCGCCACTGACACATGGCGTCCACATTACGTAGCAAAATATGGTTCTTGCACAGATCATAGCCAATTACATTGTTGCAATATCAAAAAAGCAAAAATTTACTTCGTAAAACTCTACAGCAATGGTTCGATTTTGCGAAAATTTGTACGTTAGCGCGGCAGTAGGTTAAGTTCAATTTTGCGCTGGCGCATTATAAAATCGATCTGCTTTAAATATTTGCGAGGAACATTTTCCAATGGTGAAAATAGACCGCAATTTCCGCGATATATATATTTGTATGTACTTCTAATTCAGATGCCACGTATCATTCAATATATCCGCATATTTATTTTGCGTGTGTAGAAGCCGCGAGTATGCTTCGTCATCAAAGCATTCCTCATCCCCGGCAAAGAAGAACAAATTTATCGAGCCCCCTTCGCGGAATATCTGTGTAACTGAATATTCAGGAATACCCGTGTGTAATTTATCATATTCTGCTTATTCGAGCTAATATTTGCCGAGTAAAAATGCGCGTTTAGCATATTATTAAAGAGATTCGTATTACACGAGAAAGTGGTTATAATAATGTCCACCGGGGAGAAAATATCCGCCGACAACACACAAACGAGAAAAGCAACATTTTTTCATGCAAAGTCAAAATCCAGATTAAACGCGCGCAGATTTAATGTAAATAATTTAATGTTCCCCTAAAATATAACCCGATAAATGATACGCCCCATTATTTTTTTAGACGGTTTTTCAGAATGAGCATCGGATTTTACGATCTAATAAAAAGCACATTGCTCGCCCTTGTTCAATATCAGCATGTCCTGTTCCTTGTTTCGTTTGTTTTCTGTATCGAAATTCATTTTACGAACAAATATTTTGCGTATCTTCTGATTCAATCGAAACGTGATATCATTTCGATTCGCGCAATTTATTAAAATATAATTACCGATTCAATTCAGACAATCGAACTTTTAACGTATTCTTCAATTTATTATTCAGTTTTTGGCGAAAACACGCACCCAGCACGCCCTGGAGCCTTCCCAAAATCTTTTCAGGAATAAATTATATTTGTTTGCAGTTTTCGGTAGGTAAATGATTATTAATTGATATTCCCTAAGAAAGCGCGGAGTTCTCTACGCGTAAATTAATTGTACGGCGGTTTCCATCTGAAATATACCCGGTGATTTCAGTAAAAACAGGAATTTAAAATGTCCTTTATTTTCAGAATATATACAATAAACGGTATTTATACACGGCTTTAATATTATTGAACCGAAGAACAACATTGTTGACTATGGAAGTGTTACTGTACCTCGAAAGTTTACATTTGTCACCATGTATATATTTTCGTGTATATACGATATGCTGTAGATAGACGAAACAAACCGCATGCATATTCATCAGGAATTAGGAATTAACCATGCAAATCTTCTATAAGCAATGTTAGAAACTTATTAAAGTTCTTTTCCTACCCTTCCAACTTCGTTTCCACCGCTCTTGCGAGATAAAATAACAATGATCCGACCACAAATAAAATACAAACAAAATAAATCATTTCATTCGTCAAACCATAACCGATGCGCCTTTATTGCGATAAAATACAAAGCTCTTCAGAAGGTACTGTACATTTTACGTAATTTCGCAAATTGTCTTTAATTTCGCCGCGGCGAATTTCTAGATCTATTTGAATTTACTTACTCACGCGCTTTGAAAGAGCGCGATTTATTATGTAAATATCGGTATTATTATGAGCGAGTGCTCGAGGTAATAGATACAAAAATCTGAGCGCGCTTTCTTGAAAAATTGAAAAGAATTTGAATACGAAACGACGACGGCGTACAATAAAATCGTAAACGACGATGTTGTTGGAACTTGGTACAATACAAATATATGATAATTACTATATTATTAAGGCTAGTTCACAAGATATTCGTGTCGATTTTTTCCGAAATTACAGAATTCGGTCCGGAAGATATTTTTTTATATTTATATAACCCGCGAGTGTACGAAAGACGAAGAGCGAGTTTCGCGCGGCAATTGTGAGTATTATAGGCAATCAATTATTTGTTGAACGGACGTCGCTTCCTCTACATCATATAATATATAGTTCTCATTAATCATTTGGTTGTCAACGCAAGGGGTGCGCGCTTGAAGCGTCGGAGTCGCTGAAAATGTAAGGAACCTGTGCTTACAGCGCACGGTCTTTGTCAATTTTAATTGGTTCATTCGACCGTGCACAGTGTTACTCTTTCCAGACGGGCGGCCAAAGAAGCCATTGATGGATACAAACTGTGACAATTAAATTTCCGTCGAGTCGTCGACTACACTTGTCGATATATCGATTCCATCCATCCGTGGCTTCGTATCATTCGAAACGCCTTAATTGTTTCATCATGACCCGACACGAACCTTTATACCTGTCCGCCAAATGACGATTAACTCGTCTTTGTTGTATCATTCGTTGTCATATGCATATGTTCGCATTCTCCATAAATAAACCAAGAAATTTTCGATTAATTTATGATATTTTTATATTATTTAAGATATGCACGAACATCGGCGAAACGATTTTGCGCAAAGAAATAATAATGGAATCTCGGATCGAAACGACATCGCTGGTAATTAACTTTGTCATATTAAGTTTTCTAATACAAATCTGAAACAAAACCGTATATACTTCGTATAACTATACATTTTAGTTAAATTAGGGCGGCGTGGCCGCGATGTCCATTTACTGTTCCAAGATTGCTTTTCGTTTAATTATTTCGTGGGACTGCGGCTGTAAATGGCAGAAATCTATAGTAACATAAGCAAACTTTGCCTTGCTCTAATCACTAGTTTTATTAATCGATCGATCGATTCCATACGTTCAAAAATATCGATCGAAATGGTGTATTATAATGAAATAACACGCCCTGCGCATATAAAATATTAGTCTGACTGCGGGACGCTCGAATCCTTAAAAGGAATAAGGAGGTATGTAATAGAAGCTGGAACTAGCGAACGAAAACGGATATATGCGCCCCCCGTTGCAGAACGTAGAAGAATATTGGGAAAATTAGAGTGTACTGGGGGTAACATTTGATTCGCTCGGTTCGCTGCATTCTTCGCCGTACTGTTCTGTTTGCCCCAGTTCGGATTACATGGGTATTAGCAGTTTGAATTATCGCGCCGAGAGAACGGAGAACAAGAGATCGTTGCCAGTTGCCACCCCTTTCTTGAAACGAGTACATTCTACTGGTATTCCGTAAAGGTAGCCCCTATTCTGCGACTTCGCGACGTTGGTAACAGAAGAAGTATGTTCTGTAGAGCGAATTCGTTAGCCAACGCGCGCGTTCCTCAAAAAAACTGAATTAGTCTCGAAAGATTTATTCAGCGAATGAACGTATCAGGCAGAAGGACGAGGATGACGCGACGACGCTTCGCTGCGACGTCCGAAGGACCGTTCGCGGTATATATCGATGCACCTCTCAGAGTCCCCAAGTAACGTTTGACAAGTGTAATCTGCGAATCTCATTTCGCTTCATTTACGTCTAGTATCCAGCAGTTTCATTTCTTTCTCATTGTTGTAGCTCGTTCGCGATCGAAATGAACGAACGCATCCACCGTCACCTGCGACGAAGAACGGGAGTTGAAGGCGGCCACGACAGATGAACATTGGAGATACTCGGCAATTCCCTACGCATCGTCTCATCTCGCGAACACTGCTCAATATCACAAACAGTTACAGCACTGGCCCGGCATTATGGCAAGACATCATTTAATATTTGATTTCATCGTCAAATCGTGGCGAGGAACATGCGAGCACATCATAGCGCAAGAAAAAGCACGGTGCTATATCCTTTAATTGGATTTTACATTCCGAAAAACGAACGTGACAGTACCTGGATAACTTTGTTGCAAAACTTCCCGTTAGTCAGACAGATAGTATTTATACGTGGTCTGTGTCTATATCCTTCGGATTAGCAGAGAAAAGAATCCATATAAGTTTATTTTGAAGCGCGGCGTCCTGTTGTGATGGTTGTTCTCCCCAAGGACCGCTTCGCATATCCACTTTGTGGCTCTCGCGCAATACGGGAATTGTATCCAAAGACCTACTCAATCCTAATGCGATGATTCCTTGAGGATATGAACGATGCACGGCCGCCAAATGGAATTGCGACATTTCCGAAATTCCACTCGCCATAATTTTAAACAGCACATCGGCGAAATTATGGCCGGGCTACAAAACAACTTATCTCGAATCTCGAACGAGGAACAATTGTTAGCTATATTAAAAGTATCGTGCATTTTTTAAGCGGCTCTGTATATGTGACGAAGAATTTACAGCATCTTCGGTATAATAAAATCAATATGATTGTAGAGAGAACCGTGTGTGCGTGCATTAGTCACAAAACCAACCACAAGAATGGTAAAAATCTGAATTGATGACGTCGCTTTGTGTCCGTTTATATGATCGTGTCCAGTTCCAGCCACCGTGGGATGTAAACTCTCGTTTTCTTCAATAACGTTAAATTGATGGAAGGGACAACAGAATATCGAACAAAATGGCGCATATCGATCGATTTATTTCAATTTCTCTCGAGTGTAAAATTTGGTAATGCTAATGTTTATTGGACATGATTGACCGTCTTGACTTGAGGTATATTTACACCGGAGTAGTAAAACCCGAGTTCAGTTGTAAAAACACGCCGTTTGAAAAACGCATGGACTTGCAATAAATAATAAACTGGCAAATTTTATTCTTATTTGAATATTACATATATTTTTTATAATTGTGGGGAGAAGAGCGACGAGATGGAGGAGGATTATATTTTCATGATTCTTCGGTATAGAAACTAGCGAATAATATTTGTTACTCATATTATAATAAGGATGGTACTGTTTATTTATACATGACGTAACGAAAACAGTGGAGTTAATTATAATCTGCGGTTTACATTTGAATATATTCCGTGGAAATACGGAAACTGGCGCTCCCGCTGTACTATCAGCGAGGCAAAAGAGCGAATGCGAAGAGGCGCACGGCGTGGCCGCCAGTTCACCCGTCCGACTATGGAATATTATTGTGAAAAATGCCTCCTGGGACGAATGAATATTTAATGCTATTCTAATTTGCCATACTGGGCACACCGAAATGTTATGAACACACGCCCAATATCACGATATTTGAAATATGCCCGGCCAAGACAACAGGAACATAAAAACTTAAAACCTTAGAAAATTCGAATTAAACATTGATCATATCAGAAGATTAGCCAAAAACATATGAAATAATATAATATTCCACAAGCTGCTTATTTATCATGCACCCTGTATTCCTCCTCCTCATCCTCCTCCACCTAAAATACACAAAATGTTCATATCACTGCCCAGTAGCCGCTTGAAGATGAAGTCGAATTTTTCTGACGACATTATATTATTACTATTAGTTTAAAGTCCCGAAAATATTCTTTCGTTTTTCGTGATCTGGAGTTTCACGAATATGCGTTAAACTCGATTAAATTAGACATCGTGAGAAATATTTTGGGACACCGCCCATATGATTGAGATGGTAAAGTAAAGTTCCGGCGCAACGGGAAAACTTCTCCTGATTAAATGTCACCGGAACCCACCGCCAGTTCTTTTTCATTAAATTAACTTTAGAAAGACATCCGTCTTGTGCTTATGCTGCGTGAAATATGTGTGAAATCACAATGGCATTAAATTGTGCGTTTCGAATTCGGCGGCGTGTGAGGATTTGATCGAAAACTATGGCGTTTATTTGTTTTGGAAAATTGCGCGAAGGAAATGTTTCGATTGATAGATGCATTTCCACGGCTAGTTTCGGTCAAATGCTCGCTTTATGTGGAGCAAAATCGATATGTTGATGGAAAAGGGTTGTCCGATGTATTTGAAATTTTAATAAACCTCTACGGCGGTAATCCGGGCAATCATTCGGTCATGTTTTTTTCACTAGTTCGATAGAATTAGTACTTTTACTAATTGGAGAATATTTTATGCACGTACATCGCCGGTAGGTAGATTATTTAAATTGGACTCAGTTACAGATTTCCAATCTAAATATTTATAAGCTTGATGCGTGAACGTATTTTCGCCGATACATAAAAAGTAAGTCTTTTATTATTGCACGAGTTTTTCTAGCGGCGCGCGCTTTCGATTTCTCGCGCACACTTTAATTATTATACGGTGAAATAACACTTTTTTACAGTTGCATTTGATTAATTTTTAGAATAAATACGAAAAATATAATCATCCTAGTAATTAATTGCTATTATAACATATTTATGATAACGATAGCTAGTTATATGATAAGCCAATATGAAGAAGAATGAATGAAGGTTCTTAGTTAGTTAAATAGTCCTCAATCCTAAGGATTGGTTGGAAACAGCACGACATCTATCGACTTATCCTGAGTTAATTCTTTCATCTCCCTATAGCTATTCATCCTACACGTCCTCCACATATCGCGATCTAGGCCTACTTAACCCTTGCTTTTCCTCTACTTTACCTTCTATATCTAATTGCATAATATCCCCATGTCTAAGAATGTGACCTCCTGCGCTGTAATACTCCTCAAATACTTCTCTTCTCTTCTACTAACTCTAGTACGGCTTCATTTGTTACTGTAACTTCCCAAAAAATCCTCATCATCCTCTGTAGCACCACATTTCAAATGCTTCTATCCTTCATTTCTCTTCTTTGCTTATAGTCTACGCCTCACACCCGCACAATGCTACACTCTGCTCCTTTCTTTCTAACCTGTGCATCAATCCTACATTTTATATCTGCCTTACTTCGGTTATCTTTTGTAATCCTACTTCATAAATAAGAAAAGTCTGACACTTCTTCTATTCTATATCTCCTATTCTTATCCTCATTTTTTGCTTGCATTCCTTCATGTCACTCCTCATCACTTTGGCTTATTGTCTATTGTCTTTGCCTATATTTATTTTCAAATTATAATCCCTAGTCAATACTTCCTGCAAACCATTTAATACATGTTCTAAATTCTGCTCCCTATCTTCCAAGATAGCTATATCGTCAGGGAACCTCAACAAATATTTCTTCTCCTACACTATACTTTTGCAAATTCTATATGCAGGTTAAATAACAATGGTGAAAGTGTACATCGCTGCTTGACTCCCTTTCCTATTCTCGCAACCTCTTCTTCCCCCTAAATTCTAACAAAACCTCGAAGTTTCTTATGTTAAATTTTTCTTAGTCGATTGTTTCGCGGTAGATATATAGCCGACAATTTTCCCATTAATGTATCTATTGAATAATAATAACTGCTACAAATTAAATTTGCGCGTGATGTTGGGTAAATCGCTTCTGCAGAAGCTCTTCTGCCTGGTGAGTTCGTGGATGGCGGGGCAGCATTCGCGTTTACTACTCCTGGTCTTTGTTACCGGGCGAGAACACAAGGCGCTCAAACTCAGATTTAATTAGTGTCTGTACAAAGTGTTTTTATTGTTGTTTCCAGTAGAGTTTTACCACCCCACCGCAACCTAGTTATATTATATACCATATAACGTGCGTTCTGCAAGAACCTCCTTCGTCTGGAAGAAAATTATAATCACTTGCTGGACGACACGCAACTACTCTAAATTCCCGATAGTGTATTAACTCTACGGTAGTTATGCCGTATTTCGAAAAGGGAATTTCTCTAAACATTGTTTCGAAATGAAGCAAGCGGGAGAGGTAATTTATTGCGCCGCAAAATGTCGGATTTAATCGAGTTACTAATTTTTGCATTGCTCAAGATGGTTGAAATAAAAAATATTATATATAATAGAATATGCTAGGTAAAAAATTAAGCATCCACAAAAATTTTACGTTTTATCGGCGTGTAAAAGTTCGAGCAAAAGTTAAGGCGAAATTTTGTAAAATAAATTTAGCTATTTTTTTTGTGACATTTACAGGACATTTATATTAAAGCCCTAAAATATCTTCAGCATAGATAATCGAGCATTCTTGTGTGCAAAGCACTAGAATGGCTCGTTACGAATTCATCAATACTCATGCAAGAAGGTTTTTGCAAAATTTTCAATGAGCCCCCACAAGACATAGGTTGAAATTTTAAAATAAAGGGTGAAGGTAGCTAAGGGTTGAAGTAAATACCTAAATATATTACTAAAGTTGTTTAAAAAAAAACCAGCTATTTATTCACGAATACCCCATCAAAAAATACGATTTTTATGTTGACTTTTTATGAACACTGTATTATAGTCGAATATATTTGTATTCTAATATATAAACCAGGAACATGTTCAATGAAAGACAAGATCTTTTGGGAAGCTGCGTACGTACAATCATACATACGTATCTCTCATTTTCCTTACGCATCATCATTTATCTATGACGCTTGGTTTGAGCTGACAGCTCGGTGATGCTGTAATTCACCACCTGTCTTCGTGTACATACATGATGGTACAGCACAAGATACAGAACATCTTATAATAAACAGTCCACCGCGAACCACGGAAACGTTCTTAAATCAGTTCTTCCAATTTTTGATGTTATACCGCGGCGATATAATAAAAAAAGAACTCACCGTGTATGTATGATGTAATGGGTGACGGCGCTATGGTGGGTGTCTTGAGATGGCGCCCATGATAGATTTACCGACCGAGACGTGAAGCTCATGATCAATGGGCGCCCCGGTGGATCAGGCACATCTGCAATTAACAATAATCATTAATAAAAGACGATTACATTTGTGAAATACGACCAAACCTCGTAAACACGCTACAAATTCAACTGGATTGAAATGGTGTCCCCGCAGGAATAACACGAATGAAATGAATCACGTCCCAATATCTGTCCCAGCGTTTCCCAAGTTACGTAATGTAAAATATAAGTTTGTATACGATACAAGTTAAAGATTCGATTTCAAATTCGGAACTTTATTCTCTGGAGTGGAAAACGCGTGCGGGGCGACACATCCTTTCTCCAATGTCCTTGTAAACACATGCAATGAAACCTTATGCGAAACGTATAGTTCGTATCGCAATATTGTGATGATTGTTGACATTATATGTTTGTATAGCGCTGATGATTCAAATCATTAATTTGCAACGTAAATAAATAAACAAATACGAAACACGCAATTATATTAATTAAATCGAATAAATATTTATGAGCGATTATTTCATATCGGAAACTGCGCCGGGACTGAATCTAGCCCGCGTATTTATTTAATTTAATGTATATTCCGCGATACTGGAAGAGCGTGTTTATTCAGCGACTGAGTTAAATCTCATTTCTATGACATGCATCAGTAAATGAATAAAATTGCATTCGTATATAAATCCAATAGTGACAATGTACCGCTCCGAGAGCAATGTGTTAAGCAGCATTTGTGACAAGATAACAAGATCAATTAAGAAGAAGAGGCGATGTTCCTTCTATACATCATTAGTTAAGACATGGACCATCCCACCTCGAAGCCAACGAAATGAAAGAATAGGAAACACAAAAGGGAGGTTGGGCGACGCACAGCAGCGGCCGCTTCCCATTTATCCATCTTTGTAACTATTAACCCAAATTGGATTTACTTACAAAAGCGGTATTATCACTAAACTACGCGAACCCCGCTTGCATTATTTTTAACCCGTTAAAGTTTCTGGAAATTCTGTTTATTATTGAAGTGAAACTTTTATAGGCGCGGTAGGGCAAATTGGCCTGAACGTCACGAAAAGTGAAACGCTTCTCTTTCTTCGACTCCAACCGGCAGTTGAGAGGAAAGAGAGGTAGAATCGTTTCTACTCTCTCCGTCACATACATCATATACACGCTACGCGCATGCGCCGCGTGTACATTGTGTGAAAAATGAAATGGAGAAAGACAAGTACAGACAGAGTGCGAGCCTTTATAAATCGGAAGAAAGCGAATAAACCGCCAAGAAAAGTGCCAACAAGTACCTTGGAAAGAAGTACCGAATATCGAGCCAGGCAAAGGGCGTTAAAGAAACATGGTGAACAACATAACCTTCCAACGACCTCAAATATATTGAATGAATCGATACCTTCGTTAAGTGAGGACACAGTGAGTAGTACAGAGAAGTTGAAGTCACTGATTCAGTCGTGCCGTCTACACGTGAAGATACACGCGGTGTGAGATATCAACAAAATGAATCTGATACAACTGAGCAGGCCATCGACAAATAGAAATGCACCCACTAGTGCATCACACACAAAATTTACATTCTTTCAACCTGCTCATCGCGAATTTGATAAACAATTTTTCAATAATCCGCTATGTACAGTGTGTTCCATATGTGATCGAATATCGAATTAAAAAAATCGTTAACAAATGGAAAAAAAGCAATGCATAAAATCAACATTTCCTAGGAGCTAAGAAGTTTCACTTCTACCGCGCGCGAGTCTCACGCATGTTTTTTTATTACAGGACGTATAGTATCGGCTTGTAGAGTCCAGCGGACTACAAGATAAATCCATATACATTTAAGCAGTATTTATTTAGCCGGAGTGTTACTAGTATCGACGTACGCTTAAGCAGTATTTACGAGGGCTTAATGTCAAAGCGGCGCACTACTCCAATCCGAAACTGCGGCTCCGGCCAGCAAACACCGCCATCCAGGAGTCGAGTCGTGTCGTCCCGGTTCTCTTCCGTATACACATACCTTATATGTACGTCAGACATGGTGCGGCCATTCCGGGTGAATATATAACACCATCTCCCGCTTACGGTCTGGGATAGTTTTGTAACGGCAATGCGTATGACTTTAAGTAAGAGGAGCCACTATAAAAGGTCGTGTGAAATACATCTCCCCCACTGGATCGTTTATCCTTATTGCGGGACTGGCGCACGCATCGGTTCGTTAAAAGCTTTACTGATTATTAGAAAGGCTTTCTGTGTAGCAGTATCGAATGTCTTTGCGCGCGGAAGCGAACCAGGTGTACCGGTACAAGACAGAGCCCTGGCGAACGTAATGTCAATTCGCTCGTGTGTTGGCTTCAGATGAAAAGGTCGTTGAGCAGCATCCACCATAATCACAGTCCTTTACTAGCTCGGGTATTTGTAAACTTTAGTGTTTGGCCTTCTACTTTGCTAAATACATCGACATTGTTCGTATTATATATTCGTGCCGGCTACAATATTAGGATTAATACCGTCATGTGTACGCTATTTCCAAGTTTTGTGCACACGAAGGGGCTTTAATAACTTATTTCGCACACCACACTTGTATACCCCCATACAACATGTTCACAATTAATTCTTAGCAGCCCGCGCGATGTACGACCGAATATTACGAATACCGACAATATTTCACATTACTTTCACAGGCGAATTTCACAAGAGCCTTACATCTTTAAGCTCTGGAAGTAGCTTAAGTCCACCCTTCAAGCTCCGGAAGAAGCTTAAGAAGTACGCTTCGGCGTTTTACATTTACAAACACTATTCATACCGTCAAATAATTTGAAACTATCCCCGCTAGAATAGTATCCTGAATATCCAGGACTAATTTGCGATCGCGTTGTGTGTAAGGTGGAAGTGTTGTGGCACCGGTGGCCAGCGGTTGCCCAGTTTTGGATTCGAGTTGTAGTTTCTACACACACACACGTTTCACACACGTGTAATCGAACACTAATTTGCACTCTGGCGGAATAGTTCGGAGGTCACATCTCTGCGTATTGGGAATATGAAATTCAATGTTTGCACGAGCGTGACAAAGTGCCTGTATCTACCCGCTAAAATCTAATTTCTGATGGTACCACGGGGATATGTACCCCGAACGTAGCCCGCTTTGCTTGTTCGATGATTATTGTAATTGATGCGGACATAACAGCCAATTTACTAAAGTTATTTAGTTCGACAGCGACGTATTTTCATTTTAATTTACGTAATTTGCCGGGCATTTCTGAATATATATATATATATATATATATATATATATGCGCTGAAGCGTTTGGATACTTGGCGGGATCATTCGATAATTGCCGCCTTGATATTGATCTAATTACGGTTTAAAGGCTGCAAAATTCCCCGCCAATAATTTCGTGGAAAAGTTCCTATCCGTTAATCAGCCGTCACGAAATGGTAATTATAAATGAATTTGAATACACCTCGCTATTGGATTAATTAGACGAACTTTGTCGGCCAGACTGCTCGTTTAACTCGCCGGACCGGATTCTTTGTTTCGTTCCTTCTGTTTTAAATCTATAATTGTCCTTAAACTGCCGCCACAAATTTCAAAATGACGCACTTGCGACACATGCGCATTTGGCAAATATGCAATAGGATTACATCAGGTCTTCGACGTCGTCTTACTGATTGTATAGATTACCACCCAAATACCGTAACACAAAGCATTTTAATAGGTAGATGCGCATTTCAAAGTTTATGCCCCCATAAGGTATATTACGGTATTTGGGTGATAATCTATATAATTATTTAACACCGTTGTGGTAATTTTTAAAATCGTCTAACTGAGATGATTAGACTCACATCTACCATTATAGCGAAAAAGTGGCAAATTTTTTTTTTAAATGGAGTATATTTATATTTGAAGACTCACCTCGTACTATCAGCCGTACCAGAGCGTCCGGTTTCGGTCTGCTGTTGACCAGGCACATGTACTCTCCGCTGTCTTCAGCGGTGGCTGGATGGAACGCCAATGCGAATGTGTCTGGCAGGAGCGAGATCCGGTCCTGGTTGGCCCAGACTGTCGTACTGTCACTCATGAATTCTACCAGCTTCAGTTGGCCGCTGTACGATAACCACTCCAGCGCCAACACCAGAGAGTGCTCGGTGACACCAGGACACGCCAACGAATGATTCTCACCTGCCTTGATGATGAGGCTCTGCACCGGGAGCGTCGTCACATCTAAATAAATATTGCCTTTGTTTTAACTGATTTGTTTTGGCGTTTAATTTTTCTGTTTTGTTTTTCGTTAATTGCGGCTGGCAATGGCAATAAATACCATTTACTGCAAGAGAACATAATGGAATTGAACGCCATATTATCGTCCTTATAATGAATCGTAATACATAAAATTTCAGGGTAGTGGAAATAAGGGCTTGGGCTAACGACCATCACCATCAACAGTATTGAAGACAAACAAATTGGCAATTTGTGCGGCAATTTCCGAATGGAACGCTTTTTTGATTTTCGATGTATGCAATGTTAGTTTATTATTAGCCGTTTTATTATTATTACTACATCACGATCGCGATTTTTTTTATATAATAGACTTAAGATTGTTTCTCAGCTCCGATAAAACACCAGCGCCGTCTTTCTGGTAACTTTAACCACATTTCATTTGAGATAGTAAGTTTGGCAATTGCAATAGCAGTCGAGACATTACATTCGATTCCGTGCTTGGCGGTTGTGATGGACGATTCTTTTCATGTCTTTTGATATGGATTCTATTGCGCCGCTCCCATGCTCTTTCGCGATAGTTTGCTAAGCCCCCGCTCTTTGCCCTACGTTCCGTCATCTTAACGGCCGGCATATTTATGGCCGTTCCATTTTCGGACGATTCACCCCCGCACAACCATAACTATAATATCCCTTGTTCTTTTTTGCTTTAAGCGCAAACCTGGCTGAAACATACGTTTTTACATTGGTATATTTTCGCTAATCGGGTAAATTAAAAATGTAAAATTCAAATCATTGTCGTCAACATAATAATAATAATAAATCTTTTATTTTTCAACGTACACAATAAAATGAAATATTTTCAGGTATATTTAGAATATCAGTAGAAATATAAAAGAAATGAATATCCAGTAAGTACATTGAAAAAAGGGCGCATATTCAGTTTGTTTGCTTTGACAAACAGCTGTTTTTCAATATAGCCGTTAAAAAATGTAATGTAATGTAAAATGTAAAACTAAAATGTAAATTACATCTCTGCACGTTACAGAAAACTATTAATTATAATATACTGCAAACTAAATAAACGATAGGGTTTTATAAAGATCAAGATCATAAAATAAATACAACTTAATAAAATCATACAAGTAATAAGAAATTGAATCCATTTTCGCACTACAAGAGTATTTGAAGAGAATTGAAATATCTCTGTCACCATTGGCATTGTTTTTTAAATAAACAAACAAACAAATATTCAAATATTCAAAGAAACAAATATAAATATTCCGCTTTTAATTTTTTAATTAACCACTTATTAAATTTCCTTTTATCTAATGATAAATATAACATTAACTTAAATAATAACCGAAATATAGCAGTACAAAATGGCTATTCTAATAATATTATAAATAACATATTAAGAAAATTTAAAAGAACAAGAGATATCAGAAATATTAGTAGTTTAGAACAAAGTAATAATTCAACTCCAAAATTTGTTAAATTACCATTTGATCGTTAGTTTAGATAGTATTTTAAAGTAACATATAATCGTTCTAATAGTCTTGCTAATTTTCTAGGAAATCCCAAAGATTTGATTGATTTCAATAAAAAATCTGGTATTTATAAAATATATTGTTCTTGGCCAATTGAAACTAGATTTAAGGAGCATTTAGCTCATTTCAGATTAAATAGAAAACATAAAAGTGCTGTAGCCGAGCATATTTCTGACCAACTCAGGTCATCCTATTCATATTAGTTCACTTAAATTACTTAAAAGTGTTTTGAATTATTCCCTGGTTAAACGCTTATGAAAGTATATACATGCATAAATCTAAATAAAATTTCATAAATTTAGATTCAGGCCCAATTTCATTTTGTCTATTTAATTAATTTGATAAGAACTATTTTTAAATTTATTTTTATTTTATTCATTTCTGGTTCTATTAGGTTTGATAAACCAATTGTTGTTACTTGTTAGTTTTCGTTAATTATTAATTTATATTATTTAAAAGATTTATAGATCATATTATATGCCATTTTTGAAATACTTCTGTCACGTTGACTTATTTAATTAACAATATATCAATCACGATTCGTGACGCAGGTATTTTATTTCGTTTTTATCTTGTGCTATTGAACCCCATCTTCAGTGTTAAATATATCACTACAAATATTATATAGTATATCAATCACGATTCGTGACAGAGGTATTTTATTTCGTTTTTATCTTGTGCTATTGAACCCCATCTTCAGTGTTAAATATATCACTACAAATATTATATAGTATATCAATCACGATTCGTGACAGAGGTATTTTATTTCGTTTTTATCTTGTGCTATTGAACCCCATCTTCAGTGTTAAATATATCACTACAAATATTATATAGTATATCAATCACGATTCGTGACAGAGGTATTTTATTTCGTTTTTATCTTGTGCTATTGAACGCCATCTTCAGTGTTAAATATATCACTACAAATATTATATAGTATATCAATCACGATTCGTGACAGAGGTATTTTATTTCGTTTTTAT
Organism: Leptodirus hochenwartii; assembly: GCA_947310635.1. Classification (NCBI taxonomy): domain Eukaryota; kingdom Metazoa; phylum Arthropoda; class Insecta; order Coleoptera; family Leiodidae; genus Leptodirus; species Leptodirus hochenwartii. The sequence continues at coordinate 8,645,880 of OX371187.1, read as the reverse complement.
CTTGTGCTATTGAACTCCATCTTTAGTGTTAAATATATCACTACAAATATTATATAGTGTATCAATCACGATTCGTGACAGAGGTATTTTATTTCGTTTTTATCTTGTGCTATTGAACCCCATCTTCAGTGTTAAATATATCACTACAAATATTATATAGTATATCAATCACGATTCGTGACAGAGGTATTTTATTTCGTTTTTATCTTGTGCTATTGAACCCCATCTTCAGTGTTAAATATATCACTACAAATATTATATAGTGTATCAATCACGATTCGTGACAGAGGTATTTTATTTCGTTTTTATCTTGTGCTATTGAACCCCATCTTCAGTGTTAAATATATCACTACAAATATTATATAGTATATCAATCACGATTCGTGACAGAGGTATTTTATTTCGTTTTTATCTTGTGCTATTGAACCCCATCTTCAGTGTTAAATATATCACTACAAATATTATATAGTGTATCAATCACGATTCGTGACAGAGGTATTTTATTTCGTTTTTATCTTGTGCTATTGAACCCCATCTTCAGTGTTAAATATATCACTACAAATATTATATAGTGTATCAATCACGATTCGTGACAGAGGTATTTTATTTCGTTTTTATCTTGTGCTATTGAACCCCATCTTCAGTGTTAAATATATCACTACAAATATTATATAGTATATCAATCACGATTCGTGACAGAGGTATTTTATTTCGTTGTTATCTTGTGCTATTGAACCCCATCTTCAGTGTTAAATATATCACTACAAATATTATATAGTGTATCAATCACGATTCGTGACAGAGGTATTTTATTTCGTTTTTATCTTGTGCTATTGAACCCCATCTTCAGTGTTAAATGTATCACTACAAATATTATATAGTATATCAATCACGATTCGTGACAGAGGTATTTTATTTCGTTGTTATCTTGTGCTATTGAACCCCATCTTCAGTGTTAAATATATCACTACAAATATTATATAGTGTATCAATCACGATTCGTGACAGAGGTATTTTATTTCGTTTTTATCTTGTGCTACTGAAGATGGTGGAATAGCCTTCGAAATGTACATCTAGCTACTTAATGCTTTAAGTTGTATTTGTATTTGTATTTGGGTGATATTCTATACTAATACATGCACAGTTTGTCTTGTTTTATTGATTATAAAAAGCTATTAGGTATTTCATTAACATCACCGTAATGTTTGATGAAATTAGATGATAAATTAGCCCATTATTCAATCGGCTGGTACGCATTACATGTGTCTGATATAAAATAGATCTTGCTGGGCGTTTGGGGAATAATTCATACATTTAATAAATTTTTGATGGGACAATATCGGCTTTTCAGCAATTCTACAGACTCCTTCGCGCAGTACATATAGTATCCTTGATGGTAGGCGGCATATCGTGGCGAAACGGTAACGGTTCTTGTGCCCGGAGCGGGTAACAAAAGGCGCGGGGATTTTATTTGACTTATGCCTCTACATATGAACGAATCGCTCTGAATACAAAACGACGTTTTAGAAAACAACGTGCGTACCAGCCCCGTTTGTCACACAGAAATCAAATGCGCGCCTAGATTCCCCAAATATGAATAACTAAAAATATTAGGGCAAACATTCCGAGATTTATGGTGGAGATATACAAAGTGAAACATCGCCGTAATAAGTTGTCGTACTACAATAAACAGCCGTTTTGTTTGCCGAAACAATACAATAAATACGAGCTCCGATTGGGGATTAAAATGATTGTTGCAGCTATTGTCAAGTAAGCTCCGTAGAAAAACGCGCACCGATACTTTATATGTACGCGACAGCTGTCTGCCATGATGCTGTATTTATTGTTGATCCTGTTTTGATAAATCATTCGACACGAGCTGAGCGATATATAAAAATGATGCCAATATCACTGAAGCCCGATTGAACTTGAGAAATATCGATCTAAAAAAATCGAAGATGGTTAAAATGGTTTGTTAACCTTCTAGTTTAGTAAAAGAAAAGATTTTCATCATCAAATAGTACTCAATCACAGGGATTAATTGAAAATTGTCTTTTGTTTCCCCAATCTGTTTTATCAGCACTTTTTCATTTTTAGCCTTTATCTCGTCGCACCTCATCACGTTGCTCTTACTTATAGTTATTTTCGTGTTATAATTCGTAGTCATTATTTCCGGCACCCGCTCTAAATTCTGCCCCCTTGCTTTTAAGATAGTTATATTGTCAGCAAACCTCAACAAAAGTTTCATTTTCATTCATAGATTTTACTTTCCTTAACTTTGTTTATTGTATCTTCTATATATATAATAACGGGGAAAGTTTGCATCCCTGCCTGACCCCCTTTTATATTTTTCCTACCTCTTCTTCCCCCTCAATTCTAACTAGAGCAGTTTGTTGTTCATATGATTAAAAATGATTCGAACCTCACAATCTATTCACTTTTTCTTTAAGATTCGAAAGGGTATGTTCCAATCTACATTTATTTCGGCATAATTATGATCGATATTATCATTTTGTTACCTGCAAAATATTCTCTTGTGTATATATATGCGCGTATTTGAGCCGAGCATTTTATAGCGCTGTATAGTGGCGGGGCTTTTCTCCGTTGGGACAGCGATGTGGTGTGTCGGGGCTGGGGCTGGGGCTGGGGCTATCCTGGTTTTCTCTTCGGTATACATACATACTCATAGAAGTGTTACACAGTTTATATATGGCAGAAAGCGTATATTATAAAGACAAATGGCATGTAGACTAAGTGAAAACAGTCCTGGCGTTGCAGTCTCGACGTTTAGGGTTTGGTAGGGGCTGGCGGTGTTAGGGGCAACAGCGACGAGATGGTGGCAACTGGCGGCGAAGATAAAACACACACAGCCGAGACCGAAGAAATAGGTGAGAGCAGCGCAATGTGCACGATAGGAATTAGATGACACCATTCAAAATAAGAGTAAAAACAGATCTATAGAACAGAAAAGGATCCTCTAGCGGTAAGCCGTAAGTGATATAGTATAATGTTCTATATACAGGGTGACTACAACAGAACGCCTATAGAGCAAAAAAAATATTAAAAACCAAAACAAAAACGGCAACAACCAATTCAACTGGAATTCTTTTCAGCAGTGCTCTTAAAAAACAATATTTCATACAATTTTTTTTACAAATTCTCTTTTATTGTACTAACTACGCCCTGTATATATGATAGATCACATCTGCAATGTATTGAATGATATGTCGAGTTCTTTTGTGTGCATTCCAATATTTTTCGACTGCACCAATGAAGTGCTTATCACATGTATATCAACATGAACGCGAAAACGGAAAATTCACGTGACGTATATTATGCGAATATTATTGAAAATTTGTTCATAATCGATAATATATTCGCAACAAATATTTGAAATATGGAAAGAAATACTGGCCCATATCAAATTTTCATTTAAATTACTTTTTGATAGCCATCTATTTCGGGCCATTCAAATAATTGAAATAAGTAATTATTCCGTAATTGCGAATTCGACCAACGCAAAACGTATATAATAACGCTTTTGGTTGAAATTTACATTACGCTAATTATAAACAGTGGAATAGTTTACCCGCAAATTCCAATAATAAACGAAATCCAAAAATCATATTTTTTTCATTCGTGTCAATTTGTGCATTAGTATTGGGGATAGGAATAATACATTGCACCGAAATGGAAAATACAAGAAAATGTAAGCTGTAAGTACAGCTTATTGATATGGATGACTTGGTGCGGGTAATGTAAATTCATATTTCAACAAATTTTCACGGTTTCTGTCAACTGTCGAGGATTAGTGTGGTGACCTACATTATAGCGTATTGTATGAATTGGATGACATATTAGGATGAATGTCTTCTTCTATGCCGAGCACCTCTTTCAAATATAAATGTTATATGTTTCATCGGTACCGGTAGAAACAGACAGGCTCATATTTCATATCAGTAACTTTAAGTCTGCGCAGATTTCTGCAAAGAAATTCGTTTCGAATTTTGATTTTTGTAATTTGCATCACAAACCTGAAATATGTTTATATGATTTTTTTTTGGAAGTTTCTGACAAATTTATGTCGAGGATTATTTACGTTTCTCTTGGGGCATTCGCGTTGTCCCTAGATTTCACGCTTGAAGTATGTTTTGTCCAACGTGGGTGGGTATTGGAAACCCTTGTACTTGTGTCAATATACAGTTTAGCTGGATTGTTTATTTAATACGTCGGTATGTTTCCATTTTGCACTCAGCTAGGAATACGTAGATGGCGATTATATTTGCCGTTCGCGCTCCCTAAACAACTGGGAAAATAGTTAGTGAATCATTTCACAGTTCTGGATATTGGATGCACTTGGGCATTTTATCCGCTTTTCAAATATAAAATGGTGCACACGCACACAGCTCATAGCATACCCCTATAGATACTGAACCACCATCTCTTCGCTTGCAGCTTCCAGAGCTTAATACCCTAAGCGGGTATTCTGTAATTTGTGCGATAACGACTGGTCGAGGAATATTTGGACGCCAGATACTGAAATACTATAGCAAAGTGAAAATCGGTCGTCGATCGGTTGAGTGCTGTCGCACATATTACCAGGAACATAGACTCGCCGGTGTTGTAGGTGAGATATTTACACCCTGGCGTTTCCTAAATATACACATAAAATTGGTCTGAAAGAGCAGCAACTTGAAAACATACACTTTGACCATCATTCGAGGTGATATACGGGAAAGTAGTTTCATTTGTCTAGTTGGTTCAAATAAAAATGGCCATTTTCAGAAGAGATCGTCCCATTTTTCCTGTCTTGAATATCGCACATTATATATAACTGATGCAGGTATAACATACAAATCATATAAGAACGAAATTTGGTAAAACGATTAGAACGTCACTGTAATTATTTAAATTTGGGAGTAAGAGCGTTAAAATTTTTAATTTTTTATTCACGTGAAAAAATTATTGTATGGTACATCTTCTGTAGGATTAATAGCTTGGAAGATATCGCAAAAAACTGTAAAATTCGAATATTTTTGGTAAAACTTTCACATTTTCGAACGTCAGCTTATCGTATTAATAGTGTTTGAGCCAAGGATTTAGACTCTGCAGGTGATTTTGATGGGTGATGAATATTTCAAAAGATACCGATTTTTGAATTGAGCAGTTAGAAATATTTTAACTTTTAATTCACGTGGATGAAACATTTTCTGTAGGATTAATAACTTGGTGGATATCGCAAAATCTGAAAACTGTAAAATTCGAATATTTTTGGTAAAAGTTTCACATTTTCGAACGTCAGCTTATCGTATTAATAGTGTTTGAGCCAAGGATTTAGACTCTGTAGGTGATTTTGATAGGTGATGAATATTTCAAAAGATACCGATTGTTGAAATGAGCAGTTAGAAATATTTAGTCCTACGTAAAAACTTTCAATTTTAATTTCACGTGATAAATGAATGAATGGGACATTTTCAAGACAAGAGATGATCTCAGAATTCTGAATCTTCAAGTAGTTTTACTATAGGACTAACGGTTTGAAGATACCGTCAAAGAACTAAAAATTGAAAAACGAGAAGGGCCTGTTTTTTTTAGTAAAATGTCACATTTTCGAATGTTTGCTTACGGTATTTTCTAATAGAATTTAATCCGAGGATTTAGAATATGCGTTTTCACAACAGATAAATATTACAGAAGTTGCAGCGTATCGAAATTTAAAAAATGCCCCCGTTTAAAAATATTTTCATAATTAATTAGGCACCGCTGCAATTCACAAATTGATTACATCAGTAAACTGAATTCTGTTACGAATGATTTAATTAATCGAAACTTTTGCTCTTTTTTACGTAAACGCTCCTCAGTGACTACAAATGAGTAGCGCTCCATTTTTTTGCCTTTGAATTAAAATTTCCGGTGGTTTGTCTACATGTGAGTTTATAAATATATATACGTATATAATAGAAAGTGCATAAAAAACTAACAACCACTCTGGTGCTGTAAAACTTTGAACTTTCAATGATATACCCCGCAGCAGCATCACGAACGGAGGAAGAAGACGATACAGCCGATGGCAGAAAAGTCCACACTCAAAAAATAATAACTACAAATTATATAATCTTATTAAAGACAACAGAAGTAAAGTTAGTGTGCATGCAATAACAACTCACTAGCCAGGTGTATATCTAAAGAATTTTATCACAAGGTTTGAATTATCGCGACAAGATAAGACGCATTATGCGCGTATAAAAGCACTTGTTCCCAATTTGCATTTCCTCAGTTTCGCTTTTTTTTTAAATTCCGTCTTACCTCGCAAATAATTTTATAACGCAGCGCAGGTAATTTCGTCGGGTATTAAAGAAAACGGTAAAAAATAACAAATTCTTCCGTGGCGCGACTCGGTCACCACACACCGGCAATATTAGATAAGCAAATGAGAGAGATTACTGCATATTATTTTCGGGCAGAGAAAATTTAAATAAAGCGATAAATTGTCGGTAATGCCCTTCGGTAAATGTCGAGCACCCTTCCAAGCGTTCTGTTTCGTTTGAACAAGTATAAATGTCAGCGTCAGTGTTTAGCGGTTACAGTTTGCTTTCTCTAGTGCGTATATTGATCAATTTAAATATGAATCGCGTTATTAATTTCACCTTAGGCTATCACTCAATTGCCGCTGATTATAATAAAATAGAGTACTAGCGAATAACTAATTCAGCGGAAAATACTATTATGTAGTTTCAGGCAGCTTACATAATTTGCTGATTGATTTACGGTGTTCGTAACGCTTTATATTATAACGCAGCGGTACTAAACTTTTTCACAACCATTTCGTGATTAGCCACTCGAATTTTTCTAATTTCATTTAATTAACAACAATCATATTTGAATAAAATGTTTTTGGCAAAGTATTATCAAAGTATTTATACGATACATTTCTGTACATTGTTGCCAATAAGTTTTTCTAAAATATACGCATACAATAATTTATATAATCTGCTTTTTTTGTAATACTACGTATTTTCATTAAAACGAAAACTATCAACTATAAGTATATATGAAATATTTTGACAGTAATTTAAGAAACAAAAGTTTTTTTTAACATCAGCACATAGATTCGGTATGGCAACGGTGGAAGGGTCTTTTGCTATAACACATGCGCACCATGCATTTAAATACTACCTACGTCATCATCTGAAAATTTACAATGAATCAAATATAACGCAAACTGCCTACTTTAAAACTATTTTATTTTTTCTTAAATATATTTGTCTAATACTCTTAGTTTAACAATCGAAAAGCATAATTTCTTCGTGAATGGGCTGTAAAATATCGTATTAAGGTTGCAGGAATACATTTCCAGCACTGAATGTCGGTACAGAAGAGAAAACGGTTGTTGGAAGGCGTCCGTAGATTCCAATTTGGGAAACCGTGTTATAGGAAAGAGAGTATTCAATATATCTACTGTAGATAGAGAATATAAATTGCTATATCTATAACAGTATATACTCACTTTGAATATTTGATGGGTAGTTATTGACATGCGATTCAATAAATGATTCTATCATGGCCTATATGGTGCATGTATATAAAGGAAATGACTCGCGGGTGCGTTTCTTAACATTGTTAGAAGCTACAAATAATGTGGAGGCATGACACAATCGCTTTAGCGAACTTCTTGATGATTTTTCATCGGCCATCAGCAGACAAGGCTCTGATAAATGTTAATATCTTGTCTGCGACAGCGAAGATAATTTCGCGTATGCATTTTAGCGCAGTTTTAACTAAAAAATCGCGTTGATTTTTATATATGTATTGGTTTCCCTACAAGTGTTGACGTGTACATTGTTGTTTGCCGGCCAAGTTATCCCGAATCCGAACTTATCCCCGCTTTAGCGTGGCAGCCGGTTCGGTCGAATCAAAATAGATTACGACAGAAAAATCAATTTCGAAACCGCGGAAATCAGAGCGAATCGTAAAAGTTGTGTCGGCCGTATGGCGCACGGTATTTAATAACTTCTAGAACGGAAATCCATTGTGCGCTGACGCCGCTATTTTCCTCCCGTAATTGTTTTGCTGTTGGCACTAACTACCGGAAATTGTGTTCATTCTTTATATTTATTTTTGTTTGCCGTGGCGGAGCTAAATTATAATCGAGTCCGCTGATTAGTACGAGATTGAACGGGAAAATGTTTGATTTCAATTCTGATTCTACGCAGCCTGTCACTGACTTTCTCTTATACCCATGGATGTAAACGGCAAAAAATATCCCAATCAAATGCTGATGAAATAAAATGGTCCGACCAAACGGCGTATCAATTTATCGAGAATTTCGTTAATTGTCAGCAATTTTGGTCGTTATTCTATATAAATCATCTTGTTCTTACATATAGATCATGGCGTTTCTCATTAATTTTAATAGATGTACGTTTATTATCGGAAAATAAAGACGGGGAAATATTGGAACAAATTGGTGATGGCGCTACATCGTTATCTCATCCCCGTGTTGTCGATAAGTTAACGGTAATTTTCATTATCTGCTAGCGAACATAAGACAGCTACCGAGTTCAATTTTCGCGCGAATATATATAATATTCAACCAGCGGAAAATTGACTAGACTTTGAAATTTTCCGGAAGCGGACGTACACAAATCGCCTGTAGTTTTACCCTGCGAATTCGCTACCATATTTGTTTATGCAAGATGTTTGCAAAATGTTTTACCTCTTCACTAATTAAAACGTTGCCTCATTAAAAAATAATTGGAGAATTACGATGAGTTTAAAGCGAACATTGTATAACCAACACATAAACATAAACATATTGACTCCGAATTTTAGTTGGGGATGACTTTTATTAATCAGTCTGTACATAGCAGCGATAGGTCCTTATCATTCTGTTGTCTACAAACATGCACTTCGCTTCCGGAATTATATCGATTCGCCAAACGGTCTTCACTGCCGAAACGGGAAACTGCTTCGTCTTTGTCTGTTGGTGCCGTGGAAAATAGTGAATATATACATTGGAATTCGTTCACGGAAGAACCAGATTGAATTTGGAATTTGTTAAAAAGGCATCATTTGTATTGTTTTGCGGCAAGGTATCTGGATTTGAAAAAAAGTGCACGACCGCAGCGGGATATTAAAAGATAACAACCATCATGTTCATATATGCTCTTTTGGCGGTTGATTGATTATCGAGGTGACGGAAGATTTTTGTAAAAGATTTTATGAAAATAAGAATATAGAATAGTGGAATTAAAAAATTAAAGAGATTTTGAAATACTGTTTTCATTTTAAAAATTGTCACTACGGTGTTAAATTATAATATAGAATATCACCCAAATACCATAACAAGCATTAAGTAGCTAGATGTACATTTCAAGCGCTATGCGCCCATCTATTATAAATAAAAATATAAATATAAATACCCATATAAGTATTTTATTTAGTTTTACCTTGTGCTACTGAAGATGGGGGCATAGCCCTTGAAATGTACATCTAGCTACTTAATGCTTGTTACGGTATTTGGGTGATATTCTATATTACTGTTTTCATTATTTTAAGTTTTGTATATCTTTACAAAAGAGTAAAATACACAGTATCAATACAACTTGAAACTTTGAAATTGCCACTTAAACATCGTATTTGATTTAGATAGTACGATTATGCTAAATATAGCGAATAAAGTTTCCAACTTTCGAAAGCGAAGCAATATCTTACCAAAAATACGCTTGTCGTAGGCGAAGACATTGGTGGTGGTGGTGAGTATGGCGACCCAATGCAAAAACATTATTCCGACACAACTCATAACTCGGCCCGTTTTGTGGCACCGCGCTACCACGAACGCTCAGCAACAATCATCTAACATCATTTTGATGACCGCATCAAACACGAGCCCTCTGGCTTTTCGCTTTAAAATAGCTACTACGCTGTTTGCACACCACGCACAAATAACACACGCACAAACTACCCGTGACGCACACAACGCATTCCCTGAAATCCCGCTTGGCCCAGCAGTCCGTTATATGCCACATGGTACTTTCCTGTAGAGCGAGCCAGTCACGGTGCAATCGCACTTACATATTCACTTGAACTTTTCACCAAAATGCTGAAAACAGCGACGATATAATTGAAAAAATCGCGAACTTGTAAGTCAGTTGGCGCGGAAAAGTTTTGTTGGCTAACGGAAAAGAACTTCGACTGGTCGGTAGTTTCGATTCGATTGTTCCGTGGCGGCGATTAAGTCGATAAATATTTGCGTATCAGCGATGAATGTGGCTGGTTCGGAGCGGTACACATTTCCGGTGAGCGACGGCGACTATAAAAGACAGCGGTAACGGTTCGCGCGGAGACGGCAAGAAGCGCCTGGAACGGTGTCACGCCGGCGGCATCGGAGACGGGACTAACCGACTAAAATCACACACCGACAGTATTCGGTATTCGGGTACTCCGTATTTCGTATTCCGTAGAACACAACACATACGCACGCACAAACTCCCGCGCGCGCGAACCCTTATGCACATGCTGGCGATCTAACCACCCACCCCTTTCGTACTGATAGCGCTCTATGCTTCTTGCGTGTAGGATTCGTGGTAGCCCCCGAGCGGCGGCTGGACGTCGACGGGGCGGCGGGCGGTGTGTGGCGACGGCGGCGGCGGCGGCGGCGGCGGTGGTGGTGAACGTGCGGCGCCAGCAAGCGTGCGCTCTACCATCTGCACGGTGAGCGCGCATTCCCGTTGTGTATTTGTGCTGGATGTACCCTATACAGTGCCATCGTTCTACCCGTTTCTCATGACCCATCTCATCCCTTTGCCCAAATATATAATAGTCCAGAGAGTGTTTGTCAAATGAGCACTATACAGCACACAACAAAAATTCAATGAATGACTAAAACTTGTAATTCCGTTCAGGTACACTCTGCGTTTGAACTTCTAACAATATTAAATCACACTATCACCGCCTATTGTAGAAAAGTAATTCGTAAATTGGAAATATGTGAATTTAACGCGGAAATCATAATATCCTTGGAGAAATATTTAGAAATAAATTTGGGTGGTATAAATATTTTATTAGACGCTGTATAAGTGCCAAATAGACACACACCATCAGGTTATATGCTTCTAGAGCTTGGACCCACGAGATCGCAAGTTCGAGCGCGAGCGAACGGCTTTGTAACTTTTCGTGGACTTGGGGAATATCTTGATTATCTATTTATTGTGTCAAAATACTTATTACCCTCTCAATCACTTTGCTCGCCTCACAGTTGGAGGCAGATATCGCCGAAAAAAACTGCCACGTTCGCACGAGATCTTTTTATGTTTCGGTCGCTAAATATTCCTCCTATATCGTACGCATATATAAACTGAAGTATATTGAAAAATGGAAATGGATAAACGATAAATAGTTTATAATATAGAATATCACCCAAATACCGTAACAAGCATTAAGTAGCTAGATGTACATTTCAAGCGCTATGCGCCCATCTTCAGTAGCACAAGCTAAAACTAAATAAACTACCTCTGTCACGAATCGTGATTTATATATTATCAAATAAATAAGTCAACACGACAGAAATACTTCAAAATTGGCATATAATATGACCTATAAATCTTTTAAAAACAATACAAATTAAAAATTACAAATTATAAATTAACGAAAATAACAATTAACAGCAAAAAATATTGGTTTGTGAAATCTAAAATAACTAAAAATAAAGAAATAAATAAATAAAATAATAATAATAAATTTAAAAATAGTTTTTATTAAATAAATTAAATAGACAAGATGAAGTTGGGCCCGAATCTAAATTCATTAAATTTGATTTCGATTTATGCATGTATATAAATACTTTCATAAGCGTTTAATTCGGATTAATGTAAAACAATTTTTTACACCATTATATAATCTTAAATTGTTAACTAGATATTTACTTCTTGTTACTCTATTAAATATAATAATTGTTTCCCAAAAATAGTAAATATTCACATTTTTTTACACCATTATATAATCTTAAAGTGTTAACCAGATATTGACTTTTTGTTATTCTCTTTTACCATTTGTGAACAAAATAATATTTACCAAACGTAAGATTGCATTTTAAAAATTACGGTGTTAAATAATAGTATATAGAATATCACCCAAATACCGTAACTTGAAGCATTAAGTAGCTAGATGCGCATTTCGATGGCTATGCCCCCATATTCAGTAGCACAGGACAAAAACTAAATAAAATCTTATGATTGCGCGTGGTTTAGATCGTATTTTAAATAGATATAATTCATATAATTTTTAAGTAATTTAAGTGAACTAATTAGAATAGGATGACCTGAGTTAGTCAAAAATATGCACGGCCACAGCACTTTTATCTTTTCTATTTAATCTGAAATGAGCTAAATGCTCCTTCTTAAATCTAGTTTCGATGGATCTACGTGTTTGTCTTTAAAAAAAAAAGAAAAATAGTTTAATTAGTGGAAATATAAAAAAAAAAATCGCGTCTTATAGCCAAAAAATCATCGTTTGACTTCCAACTCTAAACTGGCTGAAGCATACCATATAACATCTATATACAGCGATGCGATTGCATATCCGAATGATTTATATTAACGACGCGTCCAATCTAATAGGTCCCTACGTACTCATCTGTGTTTCTCAAAACGCTTTGTGTGTCTGAACTGGAGAGATGCATCCAACATTTGAAGGAGGCCAGGGACCGGGGTCCAGGAGGAAGAGATACTAGATAGGCGCAGCGCAGCGTCTCACCCTGCCGCCCTTCGCATCGCTCCTCACCTTTCACATTGCGCCAACTAAACATTCGCGTAGCGAAAATATTGTAGTGGCGATTTCGTGTGCAGTTTGGTACATTTCGGGCGCAATTCGATTGAACGCTCAATTACGTGCGAAGCCGCAATTGAATGTAGCAAACATAAGTGAGGTAATAATAGTTAAATTCCCGTTTTCGAGTCTTTTTATGCACGCGCTGCTTTCGAAATGGAATTGATTCAATTTGGGTAATTTGCAGTAGCGTCCGTCACGCTTGTATATGGCCGGGGCGATATTGCCATTGCTACGGGGTCGGATGGAATATGTTAGTGCATTCTATAGACGATATTGTCGATTCTAATGATGGAGCCGTTACAGACCTGGAAGATACGAAAGACGGAAAACAGAAGATCCTTTTACAGTCGTACACACATAAATGAACAATCGCTCGAGTCGACACTCACGACTCGAGTGTGTTGACGTAGGGGTATTATAGTGTGGCTAATGTGTTAATGTTGTAGAAATACAGTTGATGTTAAGTCGTGATTGACGCAACTTCGATTGTTGCAAATGCTGCTGTATTTCTGTCAGCAAACAAATCAAAATACCTTTGATTCAAAGTTATACAGCAGAAAAATTACCATAAATAAAATTTAAATTAAACACTAACTGGTTTTTTTTTTTTTTCAATTCGCGGGTTGACCTGAAAAATTTTATTCAAAAAAGTAATATTAAATTTTGTTTTTCATCAAATTTGAACGATTCGGTATCTCTTCTCTGCTAACATATCTAAAAAATAATAATTATCTGCTAGTTAGAAACTTGATCACACTGTATATATTTTTCAAATACATACGTATAATACAAAAGATAGAAGGACATGACGTAACACCTTGCGCGTGAAAAAATCGTAATTTATTCTGGCCCAGGTATGAGAGTAGTAGCAGCTTATCATTTGAACGATGGTCCTTGTTAAAAATCCGCGTAGCCTATTAGGATGTCAGTGGAAAGCGAGTCGTTTCACAAGAAATACAAGTAATGCCATAAACCCCTATAGCGGCTAGTAAACAGACTTAGTACAAATAACGACGTGCTATGTATTTATTTATTTAGTTGAAACTACGCTCTGCTTTTCCCATCTTATTTCAACAAATAACGCTTTGATTTAAATAATTCTATTAGCATTTCGCTATCTAAGTATTCAAGCAATATAATAACGTATCCTTCCGATCCATTGCACAATGCGCAATAAAAATAATTAAATCGTAATAAAATTGCAATAACAATATTTTCCTCAATCCCATTTAATTAAATCGCATTTTTATCTATAACGGGCTTCTATAATACCGTACTAGTTCATATCCAACTCAGTAAGGGTTTAATTTAATTTCTCGCAAGAAAAAAAAAACTATAGGTATTAAGCGGACTAGCTGACACGGCTCTCCGTAATTAGAGGCAAAAGTAATCTACGTTAAAAATCGCATTATGTATATACGCGCGCGTGAGAACGCTGTAACTGCACTCACCTCAAATATATTTTAATTCTTCATAAAAAATTTACTGGCCCCGCGGACGTGACTTACGAATTCTCTGCGCTAAGCCATAAATAGCGAATTAAAAACATTTAGCGTTCAATACAATAATTAGCTTGGAACTACTGCGTTTTGTTCGAGTATTAGCAATTAATATTGCTCCTGTCGTAAATCCTCGATTATATAGCGAAAAAGCAGTAAGTAACTTTATGGCGATGATAATTTTAATTGAATGACTTTGCATTTCGAAGTGTTAATTTAAGCAGGAAGTCCCATTGATGTGTATAAATAGCATTTTTCATGATAAACAGAAAATCGACAAATGAAAAATGAAAAAACTCCGACTTTGCGTTTGTCGAGTGTTATTTTCGATGTCGCAGTGTACATTTGATTATTTGTATCCCCGAGCAATATAATAATTCTTCATAAAAAATGTACAGGCCTCGCGGACGTGACTTACGAATTCTCTGCGCTAAGCCATAAATAGCGAATTAAAAACATTAAGCGTTCAATACAATAATTAGCTTGGAACTACTGCGTTTTATTCAAGTATTAGCAATTAATATTGCTCCTGTCGTAAATCCTCGATTATATAGCGAAAAAACAGTAAGTAACTTTATGGCGATGATAATTTTAATTGAATGACTTTGCATTTCGAACTGTTAATTTAAGCAGGAAGTCCCATTGATGTGTATAAATAGCATTTTTCATGATAAACAGAAAATCGACAAATGAAAAATGAAAAAACTCCGACTTTGCATTTGTCGAGTGTTATTTTCGATGTCGCAGTGTACATTTGATTATTTGTATCCCCGAGCAATTTAATAATTCTTCATAAAAAAATTTTAGGCCTCGCGGACGTGACTTAAGAATTCTCCGCGCTAAGCCATAAATAGCGAATTAAAAACATTTAGCGTTCAATACAATAATTAGCTTGGAACTACTGCGTTTTATTCAAGTATTAGCAATTAATATTGCTCCTGTCGTAAATCCTCGATTATATAGCGAAAAAGCAGTAAGTAACTTTATGGCGATGATAATTTTAATTGAATGTACTTTTAATTTCGAACTGTTAATTTAAGCAGGAAGTCCTATTGATGTGTATAAATAGCATTTTTCATGATAAACAGAAAATCGACAAATGAAAAATGAAAAAACTCCGACTTTGCATTTGTCGAGTGTTATTTTCGATGTCGCAGTGTACATTTGATTATTTGTATCCCCGAGCAATTTAATAATTCTTCATAAAAAAATTTTAGGCCTCGCGGACGTGACTTAAGAATTCTCCGCGCTAAGCCATAAATAGCGAATTAAAAACATTTAGCGTTCAATACAATAATTAGCTTGGAACTACTGCGTTTTGTTCGAGTATTAGCAATTAATATTGCTCCTGTCGTAAATCCTCGATTATATAGCGAAAAAGCAGTAAGTTACTTTATGGCGATGAAATTTTAATTGAATGACTTTGCATTTCGAACTGTTAATTTAAGCAGGAAGTCCTATTGATGTGTATAAATAGCATTTTTCACGATAAACAGAAAATCGACAAATGAAAAATGAAAAAACTCCGACTTTGCATTTGTCGAGTGTTATTGTCGCAGTGTACATTTGATTATTTGTATTCCCGAGCAATCTAAATTAAACCGCGTACGAATATTATTAATAGCCTTTATAATTGTTTAGCGGCGAATAAATTTGCCGCGGAACATATTCCGCTGTGTATATAATGCGGTTTTAAATTGAGCTCCCGACAGTTTTGGGGTTGATTGACCGTGTAAGCGGCGCGAACTGCTTCCTAGTAGTGCTTCCTACCTGCTCCTGGCCTGGCCTGCCAGGATAAGCATAATTCTGCGAAAGTTTTCTCGTCTCGACCGCGCGCCTGCTTGCAGTTTTGACAGAATGATTAGAATTTGATGTAAAATCTACGAAATACACTGACATTGCCCACACACCACTATTACGCCGCCTTTCCCCACCGGAAATACAAAATTGCGCAACTTTACTCGAAACGATGACAAGATATATATAACAAAAAAACTATTAATTAGTTTAAAATGGAAAAAATGGAAATATTTGTATAATATTCAATTAACTGGAGCAAATATTTTGACTGCGTATTTTACAAATATAATGTTATCGCAAACATTTTTTTACCACCGATATTGGGCCAGGTTATTGGAAAGTTGTATGAATTTTTAGTATACACTGTAATATAGTTCTTATGATAAATGATGTTGAAAATGTGTGGTTATTTCGAGCACAGTGGAAAGGTAGATGGTGTATTTCTTGGCACACCCTATATATGTGTGTAGATATGCATACGCAAACAACATGTACACACACACGCACAGACACAGGTAAGCAATCAAAGCGACTCCTCTTGGCGGTGGCAATGTTCGGTTCTGTTCTTGTCCCGTCGCGCGCGTCTCGCGCCATTACGTTATCTACCACGCGTAATGGCGGCCGCCCCCGAACGACCCAACAACTGCCACCCGACTCCATTCTCAGCCACCTTGTAGCGAAGAAGCGAGCGCCAGCGAATTCAACGGGGAATCTGACACCGTTTAATATTTATTAGATTATACATCACTGAAATTATTCTCGTAGATCACTGCCAGTTCGGGCGTGCTTACTAAACTCCCAACATTTAGATACATAGTGAACTAAAAAGTTGGCAAAAAGAGAGAGTAACGAGCTTATCACTAACTACCGAGGCGTTCGCACGAGGCATGTTCGCAAGCCGAACTGAAGAGCCGCGCTCGGTTCGTGATACTATATACCGGGTGAACGGTCGACGTGCTGAAGAACGGACACTTTTCCATGTTCACCCGGTTTAGGCGGTATATTGTTTATATACAGGGGGCTAACTGTTGCGCCTCGAATCAGAGTAGTGTTCTGTAATGTAGGTGACTATTCATTTCGAAGCATGAATGGTTAAATTGCCTGCAGCAGAGCCTCGTACCTTTTCTAAGTTATGTTGTCTGAAACTACATTAAGATGCCAATTTTCTGACTAGCCAGAATTAATTTATCCAACGAAAACAAAGTTATATCTTTACTATTTAGTGGTATAATATACATCTATATTCTTATATATAATTCAAATTATAATATATTATCTACATAATAGAATCTATATGGACTAGTCCATTTCCATATCATCATCGGATGGCTGAAGATTGGACAGCATTTCATCCTCGTCAAAACCCTGCAACATATCAGAGAGTGTTAATTTTCAATTTCTGTACTGCGCCGAACGAAATAAAAAGCCATCTTCTTCGATAATAAAAGTTAGACTTGGAAGAACGGTTGCTCGAATTGAAAATGCACAATTTGTGTGCGACTGAAAAACGGCGACGGTTGCATTCGGGATTACGGTATACGTTGTTAAGGAACCTGGTCCCGCTCCAATACCATTCTGAGTTCTGCTCCGATCCAAGTGCCTATATATATAGGCGGATGGGGGGATACTTGTGAACAAATAGTGCAAGGAAAACGGGTAGCAGTAACTGCGAACGAGAACGGGTTCGCTTCGAATGTACTCCGCGTATAGCATGGGAAGAAGAAATAAAATCCCCCGACAACACACAGAAAGTCGTATAAATTTTCGGCAGATATAAATTCAAGGCTAAATTGAGATTGGGCGGGGAACACATGAGCAATGGCCGAACCACTCTTCGCAAAGTACGATTTCACTTGGACAGAAAAGCTCTTTCGCCAGGGCAACGTATACTATATCCTTGTTGAATGAAGTTTATTCTGTATCCAGATTTACAGTAAGTGTATATAATACAATATTCCGCGTCATCAATTATATTCCCCCGACAACTTGCGATTTTGTCCCCTTCATCTATTGCCGGCGCGAGTATATGAAATGGGCCCCGACCCAACCAACTAGTTATATCTTCCATCAAAATATAGAATACGATACATACGTAATCGATGTTGGCGGGTGATGGGTACGAGCACGGCAAACATTCCATGTAGGACACGCCGCTGTTATGAGCCGTACATTCGCATGTCTTACACATGTTGGGCAGCACGGACTGGGCCACACGCTTCGCGAACACTTGGGCCATCTTGCCCACCAGCTTCGGTTTCTCCAACTTCTTCGCACTGAACACCGTACCTGCAATTGCAAAAAATATATAGTGTTACGCTCATAGTTCCTTTATTTCCAGAAGGTTCGTGCAAACAACTTAAATTTAATTAATGAATTCGCAAACTCTCACCGTTTGTTTCCCAAGCCAGAGGTGTACAGAATCGCAAATTCTCCTTCGGTAAATAGACGTACTTTCGCAATTGCCGATCGCCCCGGAACTTGTCCGCGTCTTTTCGTGTGTACGCGTACGTCCTATCTAATCCTGCAAGGAAATTGAATTATTTTTAAATTGTTTTTATCTCGCACCTAGAAAGAAAATATAAATTAACCATAATAAAAGGCAGATATAATGTTAATGTAGTAGTTTGAAATATTCATTTTAAATTGCAGATATTCTTAGCGTAGACAGAATAAATCATACATGAGTAATGTTAAATAATTTATTTCGTTACAGTGTCTTTCGAGAGAAGGAGTGCTTTAAGGATTATTGAAACTTTTCACAAATATCTGGAGTACGGGTATTAAAGTGTTAAAGTTTTCGCGTGAATTCTATGCAAATTTTCGCGGAATATAACAATGAAGAACACAGTCAGAACTCAGGTGCATCGCCGTGCTCCTCGCCGTATGTTCAGCCATTCAGCGGATGAAGAACGCGACTAGCTGTTGCCCCCACCCCCGCCCCACTCCGCCACTTATACAGACTTATATGCACAAGACTACATATTATAACGAAAATATGATATACGCGGATTACAGACACATGTCTGTGAGAATGTTGATGTGGAACATGTTCACTTAGAAGCGTCAGAATCAAAACTGCCACCAGAACGGAACACCTGACCCGATTTATCCAACAACAAACAAACACGTTTATTTGAAATTTAATTGTTGCACCAGTCGTGATATAATATCCTGCGTGTAATTTCATTAACGGAACTTGTTCCCTCGACGTGAACGATAAGGATTGTGATGTTCTTCAATAGAAAATTGTGTTATTCGATGTTTTATCATTTAATTGCGAATCCACGTTGAACTGATACTGTTCCTTTTTATTTAAATGGCACACCTTGGAAAAAATGCAGAAAAATATCACAAATAATGGGCTGCCTGTATTGTATACCAATGCGCACGCAAAGCGTCAAAGTATGTTTCCGCTTCGGTTAAATTAATCCCGCTAATTACGAATTGTAAACTATTTGTACATGTCGACTATAAGATATTATCGCGGTTAGTATACATCAAGTCTGACCAAACGACAGATTATTGTTAAAAGAAACTTCGTTCAATATTTAATCGTTCTATCGAATTTATCAGAAAAACATTTATATATATTAGAAAAAAGTATCAATTTTAAAAATTATCACTACAGTGTTAAATATTATATAGTATGTCAATCACGATTCGTGGCAGAGGTATTTTATTTCGTTTTTATCTTGTGCTAGTGAAGATGGGGGCATATCCTTCGAAATGTACATCTAGCTATTTAATGCTTTAAGTTACGGTATTCTATACTAAAGTATCGATTAATTGAATTAAAATTGCGCCTGCATAGAAGTATTCGATTCCAATCCAATTACTAGAGCAATGATTTAATAAGACAAATTATAGGACCATAATAATCTTTAATCTACACGTTTACGACATTTTATTTAATTACAATTTCTAGAATAGCAATATCCCGTTGCATTTCTCGACTAGAACAAAGTGTGGCTATGCCTCATGGAATATTCTATAGGAATTATAGTTTGTGTAGGGATGCGGGTTGCATTTTGTACGCCGTCAATGTCTTTATACCTTTATACGATATTCATGTGCAGTCTTCATGCATGAAACCATGACCGAAATGTGTTTATGCTGTATGATATAATTATTTCAGCGAGATGCCACAAAGAACACGACCCACTTCAATGTTCGTGCCCACTTTACGGATATGGCATACGCCAACCACAACATTACACTTCATTCTATTGTTTGTACACTATACTGTCGAATTTTAATTGAAAACTTACCAAGTACCATCGAATGACAGATCACTATAAATAGCAATTTTGGTAATACATTTTGCTTAATAACAGTATAGAATATCACCCAAATACCGTAACTCAAAGCATTAAATATTGCTATTATTTAACACCGTAGTGATCATTTTTTAAATGTCCTTAATATACAATATTGGCAAATTTTGTTAGTATAATACAATAAAAAAAAAAGTTTATCCTTGCTATAAGGATGTTTCTTTTGAAGGATGAATGTATTTATGAAATTCGTCTAAAATTGTACGTTTGCAACGAAAATGCTCGTTTATAGATCGTACGATTTGCAATAAACCGTATTGTAGTTTTTTTATTATGTACATTTTCGACTAGTATCGGCTTTTGGCCATCATCAGGTGAAAAAACGACAATAAATTATGTACAAGTTGAAATGTTTAAAAAAATCATTTTTGGGGATAACATTTTGGGATAAAGCTTCATTTGTGAACAATTTTTGCACTTAAGTGTCAGATATTAATTTAAAGACAACATGTTGTTTAGTGGTTTTGTTAAGATCATATACATTTGTTAAACAGCATCAGTTAATCAAATAATAATTCGAAAAAAGTACATAAATATAATATTACTAGGTCTCAACATTTGTTTGGGTTTAAACATTTTCAACTTGTACATAATTTATTGTAGTTTTTTTCACCTGATGATGGCCAAAAGACGAAAATTGACATAATAAGAAAACTGTAAGGATTTACTCCACCAATAGTTTATTATAAATTCAACCTTACGGAGATGGACTTCCACAACTTTATATATTTGTATGTTCGATTCACGATTTGAAGAGTCGTCCGAAATTATACCTTCCTTGAAGAAGCGTATACATATATCTATATAAATGACCCTTTGAAGCGTTCGGCTAATACAATCTCGCTCTCTGCGGCGTGATTTCGGAAATCGTATACGAAATGTTTCCGGCGCCCTAAATACATGCGGCTTTTTATCCGATACTGGACAGTAAATGCAATTGGTTCCGCATATATACCCGACACAGTTCCAAGTATAGCGGCTTCCTCACCGAGGTTGGAGTAAACCAACATCTCGACAGTATAGATTTCGTGTGATGTGGCGCGAATATGGAATAACGTGCAACCTTTGACGTTCCGTGTAACCGTATGAAAAAACGGCTGTCATCGACCCGACGCTCGCTCCTCCAGCCCAAAATACTCCATAGCTCCAGTTCAGATGACGAAGGCACAACCAGTGTCAGTCAGGGCCGGAGAGCCTCTTCTCAGGCACTCCGGTCCTCGCACCACGCTGCCGACTATCTGATGGGATGCGTTGTGCCTTGTCCTTTTCGCTCCCACTGTCAAACAGACCCACAAAGCCACTCTGTATCCCTTTGCAGTCAGCCGTCTAGTCTCGACGTTGCCTAATAACAGATCCCTGGTTCGTTCCTCCGCTGATGCTGTTGCTGCGAAAAGATACATCCTTCGCAAAGTTCAATTACAATGTGCATACGCAAGTCAAAGGAAACTGTAATTTGGTAAACGGTGATGATGAATCAGTTGGAACCCGATATTGGACGTGCATGTTTATGTATATCCAAATCCTTTGTTTATCTCGCTTCACTTTGTGTTATTTAATTCCTATAGCGGAATTAATTCTTCCCGAATGCACATAATGATATTTACGTCATAAAAAGTCTTTTAAGCAAAAGTCGTATTAGAAAAAAAAATACAGAATATCAACAGCTGCTAAATTGATCCGAAAGTGCTCACGTGGCTTTCAAATAGCCTTACTCCCCTAACTAGTGGCAACGCTGTTCTTTCTTCACAACTTTGGGAAGTTTTTCGCGTCATTTGTTTTTCACGTGCGTGTGTGTATGCTGGCGGAGTAAAAAAATTTGAAACAAGAAGCAAGTAGTCCGAATCTTCAACGCCTTCCGGGATCGTTATGAATATATCGCGGGGAGGATTCAATACCATTTTTTCGCTTCTTTTATATTATTCGAAGGTAGTATTGTGCGAGGACTATATATCTGTAATGTTACATTATAGTGCATATTTTCGCATTTGCATACATTTGTGCAAATCTTTGATGGTGTTTGCATTGTGCCGATAAGCGCGAACTGTTTCATCTTCCGATTTTAGCCACGGACGTGTTATTTCGTTCTCTGTTTGGATGGAAATCGATGCTGGATGATGGTGTCGCGGTATCCGCTGGTAAGACTCTGTTTATCTCCGATATCTCATTGTACACGCACCCACATTATATATATATAGTTTGTCGTATATTGTGTCTAGTGAGTTGAAGATACACACACACGTTGGCTGCGTCTATATTTTAAACTAACAATCCACGGAGGACGCACGTTTCATCCACCTATAGGTTTCTTATCTTCAAACGTCTTAGCGAACGGAACCAAACAGGACAAAGACGTGTGTGCATCTTTGAAAGATTTTTATTGTGTTTTGTTTTATTTTATTTTAATGGATATAGACGTTATATCATATATAATATTCGTACCAGTGGCGGCTCGTGTCATTTCAATCAGGGGCGGCGCATTTCTTAAAAAATAACATAATAGTGAGAAATCTTACTTAAAATGGATGCAAAATGATTAAATTCAATCATTTCTTGAAAGTGAATTCCACTCTTCTATCTTCCATTGATATAAACTTTTCCAAAACTTTTTCGTTAAAACTGTAAATATCTCGCATCACATTTTTATTAATACACATCATCGCCAACGCGTTTAAACGATCATTACCCATAACATTTCGCAAAAAAGTTTTGATTCTTTTAAGTGTTGAAAAACAACGCTCTGAATCAGCAGTGGTCATCGGGGTTGTTAAAATAATTTTAGGTAATTTTATAGTTTCCGGGAAAGTTTCACTCAGATTATTTTGTAGCAATAATGAAAGAAAATGTGTGGCTCCAATTATTTGATAAAAATCCGTATGCGAGTAAATGACTTCTAATTCTGTTTTTAATCTGGTTTTATTCGAAAAGGGATATGCATGACAAAAGGTCCACTGGAAATTGTTTAGAAAATGTTGGCATCGATTACGTGTTAAATAACTCAGCGGCTTGTAGATGGCCACGATATGAGAATCTGTCCTTCATCTGTGTTATAATATTTTTTGTAAATGTCTCTTGTAAAACGCCGCGTAAATGTCCGGTTTTGAGCACTCCTTGCACAGGTTTGCGATAAATTTAAATCAGGCAATGGCCTACCTAATTCTTTAATTTTTACTTTGTCCACAAGAGAAAGTCTACAAAACTCTATTTTCAATAAAGAACTAACACTATTCATTTTCATCAAATTATTTCTATTAAATATATTCTTGGAATATATTTAAATACGTGGCGAAATCGTACATACGTACATATCGTACATACACAGAACAAATGCTACTGTCTTATCTGGCTATTCTATATCAATTTATATACATATATATATACTCTCTGTACATATATACTACTCTCTGTTCGCTCTGAACTTCTCTAGGACGTTAAAGAAGCGCGACATCCAATAGATGATCTACATCGGTCGCCTGCACTCTATGATACACTCATCTAATTGCATATGTACTGTATATATGTATTTAACTTGTTCTGGCAATAGATAGCCGTTGGGAATCTGTGACATATATTAGACAATGAAGCAAGGTTCGAACCGAAGAAATAGAAGATATACGGCATACGGTCACTCTTACCGATTGCTTACAATAGAGTGAGATGAGTGTATATTCATTTAACCCGTACTGGGTGGCGCTGATCAAGCTGCGGCACCCAGTACGTTAGTATATCTATAGTTAGTATAGTAGCGTTATATCTATACCATGCCAACGATAGATACAGACAGATACAGCATCGATACTGTGACTTGCAACGGATACCACAACGAACGCCACAACGAACGTTGTGTTGATTGTTATCGCGGCGCAAGCTTTATCTTTTAGGAAAAATAATGCCGAGATAAAATATCGCAATACAATTATATATCTACGGTGATGCGCACAATGTTCAGGAGGGGCGCGCGGCCCAGCGGCCTGCATAAGGTACCGCCACTGATCCGTACGTATATACAACTATATGCCCGAGCTTTTCTATTGCGCTGCAGTTTGCACGAAATAACACGTCAGATTGATGGATATAGCGCTATCAATATATTTCCTTTCTCTGAGCTATTGGCCAGATTTTTCTTCCTGATGTGGATTTATTGGTATTTGCATATTTGTCATGTTTCCCAGCGGGAATTCTTGAAGTCAATAAAAGACACAATAATATGAATCAACTCGAAAATCGGGAGCGCATTTAGCTGGAAGTGGGGATCTACGAGAATTACAATACAAATTAATTGTCGACGTTTAGACTACACGTTACATTGCACTAATAAACGCTAAAAGCGACGTGCGCAGTCAATAACGAATCCGCCGCACCGACTGCTGTATCATAAACACGTCGATACTAATATCTGCCGAATTGATATAGATTATTGTATGGTAATTCGTAAATACACCCAGCAACGGCACTAACCATAATTTATGTTCGAAAGCCTCCTTCCGCTCTGCGTCTGTAATTTGTAGATATTTATTCGTCACATTACGCATAAACGACTTTCGTTTTTGAGCTACAGGCACATCGACATCTTCGTCGAGTTAAGAGCGTCATTACACGCGGATTTATCATTACTTATGGACGGTGTTAAAGAGACGTCTCGTGCCTCATATATCACTCACATTATGAAATGAAATGAAATGAAATGTGTCCTTTCGGCACTTCAACGTTCGGTTATTTAAATAAAAGCTTCGGTTTCGAATGGATGGTCGAAGCGGCTTTTTCCATAGAATGACTATTTTCAGGCCACGGTCTACCTCTGGCTGAGCTACCAGCAAAAATACAATATAGCAATTACAAGAGCTTTAAACTTCATCCATTTGGAAAATATTTTACTTGGCTGGTTCGGATGCAGATTAGACAGACATGTAAACATCGAGCTCGAACGATACGGCATACAGCTCTCGAATTAGTGTATCGGGGTGCAGGAAACGACCAAATGCACATTGCACACTGCCGTATAATCACCGTTCGTTCCAATTCTCATTCTCGTACATAATAGCCGGATTCGCAGCAAACCGCAATGTAAATATACAAAATCACTCGCTCATATTATAGTCTGCGAACTACGTGATATTTGCGCTTTACGCGCTTTCTTCTAACTTTCAAATGGCACGTCCAGTATTGGTCTCAAGCCATTTCAATTGCGTTCTAAAGAGTCGGTAACAAATCGGCTTAATTTTATGTTTGCTTATAACTTACAAACACTCGTCTGTTTGGATAACAATTACGCGATAACAGCCTTCGACGAATCAATAAAATAACTGCATTGAGCAAATTTATTCGATATTAATAATTGTTTCGAAAATGGCGTTTTTTTGTTTGTTGGGGACAAAAAAAAATACGTTAAACGAAAGACCGGTATAGCGAGCAGCAATTTCAATTGCATCAAGTCGATGAGAAGGAGAATAGAAAGGGGTTGGCGGGTGTGCCGGGTATGGCAGCGGCGGCGGCGGCGGCACGACCCTAATCAACACCATATTCTTCCACTCAACGATTCGCACACAGTTTCCAGCGAGCGGTGGCGTAAATGTCTACTTAGTAGCAGAGCGTGCATGCGCTTTTTTTATGTTGAACACTTTACTACACTTCCATTGCCACCGGTCTAGTAACCGAAGAACGGCCACCAGCACCCTACATTCCACACTGTTGGCATCCTCCGGCTTCACGTTCTTAGCAAAAACCTTTTACCGACAAAATCTGATAGCGCGTAAATTAACGCGACCAGCAAAATGAAATGTGTCTAGGCGTCGCAAAATCTGCCATATATTGACACGAGTGTCTATCCATCGAGAGGTAAAGTTTCTCCCCGCTGGCGAATTTGCGTAGAACAGGTAATGGTCGGTTACCTGGGCAACACTTTGCCGGCAAAAATAGGGTAATGCAAATAAACGGAGGTCGGCAGACGCAATAAATAATGCTGCGGGACTTCTTAAGAGCGAAAGAAAGATCGTGTGATATAAACCGTCTGCGAGATGTGTTGTCCGCTCGAATCAGAATGAGAAATAAAACAGAGCACCTATATACCTTTTTTATTTGTTGCCAAACTAACTCGACCGTACTTATTATACTATTTACGCGCGACATTTTTTCCTCTCTTTTCTTTCACTATTGAACGTTTTACAACACTACCTCTTCGTATGTATTTTAAACGGCAATAGTCGATGACTTAAACCGTTTCGCCAAATACCAAAAAAATATCATTCGTTGTACGGCCATTGTTTCAATGCCAGTATATCTTTTTACAAATACAAGTTGTCATGTTTTTCTAACATTCTTCATCGTACAACTTACAGTATAAAGCCGCTGGTAAGGGCAAAGAAATGAACTAAACCCTGATAAACTGGTAGTACATTATTAAACCGGCCAGCCACGAAGTGTTTCCTGACGCACTTTCTGACTGCCCCCGAGGCCCTGCAATCTCTTCTCGCGCCACCAGAGTATCATCAAATACTAACGTACATATACGATTCCATCTTTATATGGGCATATACAGGGTGTATCACGTAACATTAAATCTCCAACTGCGTGCGAGCACATACAAAATCAACTTTGATACGTTCTAATCAACAATGCTTCTGTAATTAATTTTAAATCCGCTGCAAATGAATATGGACGAAAAAGGTCCTCGCGCTGTGTTTTTCTAACAGCAATCGCTGTGTGTATTTGCTGACGAGATGTCTATCTGCATTTCGCTTTGCGTGTGTATATATCTTTATGATTCACCATTCAAGGGGTGGTATACAGAACGCAGATAAGATTGCAAGCCCTTAAGATTCATGTTCGAGAACTTGAAGTTGATTCAGAAACGAGAAACTATCTACCGCAACTACGTTACGTCGCCTTTTTCTTATTATTGCGGGCGCAATTGATTTTTCGCTCGAGCTTCGTCTCTACCGGATTTCTAAATCAATGTTATCGCAAGAGTGGCACAAGAGGCAGAAGATGCTTAACTAAGATATTATATGTACATGTTATTTCGCCCGACTGAATCTTTTGATGTATCGTGGTGCGTAGATTCACTTTTATTTAACACGCATAAAAAATCCGTACTTGGATGCGTACTTTTTTTGGCAATGCGCGGACTAAGATACTATCATATACATATCGTTTTTTTTACAATTTCAATTTACGATATCCACGAATTTTTCTTTTACGAAAAAATGACGCGTCCCGGCTGGTATTCGAACTCACAACCTTCGCGGTGCCGGCTAACGACGTAAATACTTGCTGTATTTTGTATTTTATGTATTTTATGCTCTTCATTTATAGAAGGAATTTTACAATCAACACGAGTGATGATTATAATTTATAATTAAAAATCCAGCAGATTTTGCCTTCTAAATTAAAGATTTTAACGTACGACAATGAATTTTTAAGATATGGCGTTTTAAAAATGAAATATTATAATAACAGGAATTGTAAAAATATATATTTAATTTAGGTACATTCCATTATTGTTATTGAAGACTTTGTTTATATTAGCCGATTAATAACGAAACTCGCCAGCCTGTAACGTAAACACTTGCGCTGTAACATCTGCACAAATATTTGATCTTAATACCAAATATTTCAGTCTTAATTCGACCATAGTACGTAATGGTAGATGCGTATAGGTTTTTGCACTCTTCACAATTTAATAACTCCAGATGCATTCACGGAAGTTGGCACAAGTGTAGCTGAAATAGTGATTCAATTTTGAGTGGTTTTCGATTTGTGAAATTTCGTTGGCAAAAAGCAGTATTTCAGTGATTAAACTATTAGCGATGATATACTGTTCAGTGCTGAAGAGTTGCAGACATCGTCAGGTTGTATATTTATTTTTGCGAAAGCGGAATAATTTTTTATTTATGTTTGTGAGGGTGCTAAAACGACCGTATCTGTTTTTTTGTTTGATAATAATAACTTGAACAACGGCTAAGTTTAGCTTGCTTTAATGAAGTAAAAATTTGTTCGTCCTAACTATACGAAGTAGCTATAAACTGGAAAAAAAAAAAAACAGCAAACAAAAATACCGATATTCTTAGTTGCGCCGAGTATACGGTCTCGAATTGAATATCGGGACAGCTTAACATATCAAAGAACGCGATGCGAAACTCACTTAATAGAAAAAAGTATATCAACACGTTTCCGGATGCTACCATTTGGAAGATGCAGAAGGTTTCTAGAATACGCATTAAATATTCGAGACCTTTCATGCATTTCATTGCGATAGAAATCATACTGACGAAGGTTCATTCTGTCCCTTAAGAATAAATGATGTTATTATTTCAAATTACAACCGATTATATATTATGCTACACAAAGAAAAAGGAGATATACAAATTTTATTGCCCAATATTTTATTAAAGATTTTTTTATGGCCAAATAAAAACGTAATCTCTTCGTTTAGCGGACCGTAAAATATGCTTTTGTCCTCCTGTAATATGTATAATTGCAAACCACACACCGTTTACGTCCGGAAGTGATATAACGGTGCGCTTGCGGAGTGCACACATCAAAACAAGAACATGTCAAGCTCGCGGCACGCCGTAAGAACGCAATGTCATAAACCGTCTCCCTGACATCCAGATCCTACCCGTGGACCGTATACATACGTGCAATCTGGCATGTAGGTATTTATTACCGTGCTCGTATTCGACGGTATTTTTACCGGTTCGCAGCGGACAGCAAAACAGCTTGAAGTCACCATTCGGTTAGAATCGCCGCTATGTTAAAAGCTGGGACGAGTAGAAACCGCGACCATTTTACCGTTTAGCCATTATTTTATTGTTGTTATGCAGCCGGTGGACATTAGTTTAGTTCGCCGAAAGTTATGTTCTAACCGCTTCACCCGTTTGGCCTATGTCCGTTTACAATGTATTGTATACATTCGGACTATTCGCATAAAATAATATTTGCATTATACGCGTCCCGTTCTGTAATCAATCTGAATTGACATTTATACAGAATGTCTCCAATAATACAATAAATCAACAATTTTCTTCAGACGATATATGAGATGCATTGCGCGAATATCGACTGGATTAATACAAGTAGATTTTTATTGTGAGCATTGTTTAATTAATAGTGGCATCACCCGGTGTATATGTATTATAAAGGTACATGGTAACATACGCGGTGGATAATTTGCAAGCAATGTGGATACACACTCGCCGAAGCCGCAATATTCGACAGAGCCGCAACTTTCGAAACTAATTTAACTTAATTTGACCATCCCCGAGCCACGTCTTGCATATACATCAAGAGTTTTACTATACCAAAAGAACAGTACAGAAAATAGACTACTAATTAAAAAGCTACACTATAACATTCAATAAAAGCTTGCTTAATATGCATATATGGCCACCCCCTCATCCCTCTTGTTACGCCATTGATATTTCGTACATGTCTGCAGAAGTCCGCCTGTTAACAGCAAATTAAATTATGTTTGCCCGCCACGCTGAAAATGTCACCACACAAAATTGTTCAAGAGCTGATTGCGCCTGCTATATGTTCGGTATATAAACAGTAAGTCTCTTGTTTACTCAACCTGAACTTAATTAGAACAATGAGGCGATCTCAATTTTACACCGTGCAAACTGGACTACGTGATATAAATAGTTCAATTGAAAGAAATTATAGCAATCTAATTCTAATTTCTTTTTCGATTCTCAATATATCTTGCAATATTTTTTATTTTCCATGAACAGAGGTGCGCGAAGGTTATTTTTGATCAGTAACAAACAAAGTGCTTTTCCTAGTTCAATTTGCTTAGTTCAAGCAGCTTTCTCTATTTCCTGTTGCGATCAAATAAATCGCTGCATTCTAATTTATGTATAAAATCGACCGTGCCTCATTCCGGGCCAAATTAACTTAATCCCGCTGATAAGCAGTGACACTGTGGAGGAGATGTCGTTTCGCGCGTATATCCCGTTTAAGTAACGACTGCACGGCCTGTCTGCGAGGAACAGTCCACCGGGTGACGCGCAGTGCATTCTTAGCGACACAACGAGTCGAGGGCGCTACTCTACCGGGACCTTACGACCATGTAATATAAAATGCGCTCGCCCAGGAGTCAAGCGTCGGAAAGCTCGGGGCTTTAAAGGGGGCGAATGTCACATCCACCAACACACTACACACGCGCGTAACAGTTCCCTTTAATAGCGACCCCATAAAGTGACTGTTTCATTTTACATTATGGATATTTTCCGACAGTCTGCCGTTGTGATGTATTTAATCATCAGGCAGAGACTTGTTTTTTTTTTGTTTTTTTTGTAGCTGCGTTAGTAGTGCTCATATTTACTGTGCAGTTGGCAATCACCGATTTAACGTGGAGAATGCTAATATCGCATTGGTTTTAATTAGACGCGGCCTTATTTCATTATATTAAGTCAAGCGGATGAATTTTTATGAAGTGGCGAACGGAAGCTATTGTTCTACGGAATTATTTTTTAATCGGATCTTGTTAAAATGATCATCGCGGAAATCACTTGTAATTCGAATTTGAATGTGCTACAAAATTTTTTTTATATACATCGAGCCAATGACATTTTTCTCAATTATGCACATATTCTTCCAACGCTGCTTTCTATTTTTCGCATTAATCCTGCCGTTGATTAGGGTCATTCCACAGGACGCCAAACACGTTGTTTCGGCGTCCATGTACAAATGAGGATCATTGTAGAGTATTGCATCGGCATGTGGGTTGAACTATTAAAACATCATACTGTGCCCAGTGGGGCAAGTAATTGTAGAACAGGGTATATTTAAACAAGCCAGTTTACATTGTTTTCATGACGCTATTTATATTATACAGCCCAACCCAAAAGCACGGATTCCCGCCCGGAATTCTTATCTGTTTATATCTTCAGCATTGATATCGTTTTCTTGTATATAGGACTTTAATATGACTCGATATCAATAAATTTCTAAAATCACCTTCAAAATTTACGTAAATTATAAATTATATTTATATTTATATTTATAATTTATATTATAATAATATTTATTATTATTTAATTTATATTAAATTTATAATTATAATTTATATTATAAATACAGTTTTAGTCCGCGAAGTACGAAAATGTCTAAAAACGCTGGTATTCGTCAAAAGTGATCGTTTTTAGACGTTTCCAGCTTTCTTTGTCGTTAATAAATTGATTTACAGAGATAAAAAATATTTTTTGTCATGAAAAATACAGTTTTAGTCCGAGAAGTATGAAAATGTCTAAAAACGCTTGTATTCGTTGAAAGTGATCGTTTTTAGACCTTTTCAGATTTCTGACGTTAATAAATTGATTTTCAGAGATAAAAAATATTTTTTGTCATGAAAAATACAGTTTTAGTCCGAGAAGTATGAAAATGTCTAAAAACGCTTGTATTCGTCGAAAGTGATCTTTTTTAGACCTTTCCAGCTTTCTGACGTTAATAAATTGATTTTCAGAGATAAAAAATATTTTTTGGCGTGAAAAATACAGTTTTAGTCCGAGAAGTATGAAAATGTCTAAAAACGCTTGTATTCGTCGAAAGTGATCGTTTTTAGACCTTTCCAGCTTTCTGACGTTAATAAATTGATTTTCAGAGATAAAAAATATAAAAGTTAAAAAGTAAGAGATAAAAAAATAGATAAAGTTCTTAACAAACTTTTCTATGAGCTCCCATAAAACAATGGTTTTTATTTAAAAATTAAGGGTGGTGCAGCTGGGGGATAAGAGCTTAAAAGTAAATATTTAAATGAAATATTTGCTTCGACACAAAAATCCCATTAAAAAATACAAAATTGATGCGACATTGTTGGGGGGACCCTGTCCACAGTTTTTTTCAGTGCACCGCTTGTGTCGTACTCCCCCAATTTTTTTTGTAAAATATCTTCAGATCTATTCTCAATGAATTTAATGAATTCCTGCTCACTATCCGCCACTGTTCTTTATAGAACTAATTATTTAGTTCGATTTAAAAAGGCTTGGCGAACAGCAGCGACGCTTCTATTTTTCGTTTCGCATTACGCGATGGATCTATTAGTTAAAATTAAGCATTATTAAATGGGAAATACGATGAATGCGACTATCACTTTTAAGGGCGCAGCCGCCCACGCGACTCGCGCGTATTTACCTGTTCACAAACATATATTTCGATTATAAATCGCGCCACGCAACGACAACAATTTAATATCGGAGGAATGTTTGGTTAATTAAACGGCGGCCATATAGGCCACTGTATTATTTGCCGATTTATCGTTTATCGATAGGCACCGTGGTGCAGTTTGATTTTGTAAATTGTACGTATCGAATTGGAATTCTATATTTCCT
This sequence comes from Leptodirus hochenwartii, assembly GCA_947310635.1. Taxonomy (NCBI): domain Eukaryota; kingdom Metazoa; phylum Arthropoda; class Insecta; order Coleoptera; family Leiodidae; genus Leptodirus; species Leptodirus hochenwartii. The sequence continues at coordinate 8,613,093 of OX371187.1, read as the reverse complement.
TTCACGAACGGTGATATTAAAATTCGCACAATGTTTATAATAGATCCTTTGTAAGCAAATAGAATATTCATATATGATTAATTAGTCAACAGCTGCGGGAATTCTATATACATATATATATACACGGTCGATTCATATTAATGTATACACATGATAGAATAGAACTGAACAGTGATACCAAAACACCTTTGGTATCATTTGGTTTCAAATTGCTATTCATCCCACACGACCTCCACTTAGACCAATCCCATCATTCTCCTTCCTATAGCACCATATTTCGAATACTTCTCTTCTTTTCCTACATTCCACGTCTTACAACCGTACAATGCTACACTCCCCATACATATGCCTTCAGTAATCTTCTTCTAATATCTAAATCTATGCTTGATCTTAAAACCCAACCTTTTTGCGTTAACGTACACATTTGAAAACGAATTAGGATTTCGCGACGCACTAAAATTGTTAACGCAAAAAGTTTTTCACGAAATATTAATAATAACACATGGAATAGAGAAAAAAACAAACCCATTTCAAATTCACCAAGGCCGTATCACTTCACACCACAATAAAATGATGAAAATGGCATGCTCTAATATTTATTTTGAACTATCAATAAATAGAGTATCAAATATTTTAGCAATCATGAAATTTTCGCGACACATCTGAGTTATCCTCGCGACACACTGGTTGGGAAACACTGATCTAAATAATAGAAATCTGAAACTTCTTCTAATCTATCAACTCGAAATCTAACTTTCATTGTTCGCCTGCATTCTGGCTTGTCACACCTCGTCATTTTCGTTTGCTTATTTTTATTTTCATGTTATAATCCTTGAATATAACTTTCTGTATACCATTAAATGGTATACAGAACGTTCTAAATTGTTCTAAATTCAGCTCCCTTTCTTCTAATATAGTAGCTACATCATCAGCGAACCTTAACATATATACTTCTTCTTGTAATTTCACATCTATATTACACTCTTCTTTAACCTTGTTTATTACATTTTCAATATACAGGTTAGATAACAATGGCGAAATGTACATCCCTGCCTGCCTCCCTTTCCTATTCTTGCTACTTCTTCTTCCCCCTTAATTTTAACAATAGCCGTTTATAAATTTCAATATAAATTGGAAATAGTTCTCCTATCCTTTTGTCCATTCCTGTTTCCTTTAATATTGTAAACATTATAACCTATTTTGCATTATCGAAAGCTATTACCGATAAAATTAAACAATTATTAGTAGATACTAGCAACTGTGCATTGTTGCAGATCACTCGAATTTGAAGTATAAATCAAATGATTTTTTAGTTGTATACATATTCCTATAATTTTCAGGTAGTCGAGTTAATGATGGTCGAATTCCTACAAAGGTACATGTAAATTCCTATAAGGTTCAGTTTCCAAGAAAATAAGCTCCGTAATGCCTCGTTACTGATATTCAAAAGAAATATTTCCAATTGAAATCAAACATTGAAGAAGAAGACATAGATATAGGTTCCCATATATTTAACGATCGTGACAATTACCCAATTAACAATGACCCAGTTGGTGAAAGTACCGAAATTCAGAATGCAGATGCCTGCATTTTATTGCATGATCACCCCGAGGAAACAAAATTACATGTGCAAGAAATAAGTGCTTCGTGCAAGAGGAAGGCGATGGACAACAGGCGTTTGTAGGAATTTGACCATACACATTTTCGGTTTCTTCTATCTGACCCCACATTTATAGGAATTTACCATCCTCGGATTTGTTCATAGACATTTTAGACAAACGCTGGTATGGATTATAAAGTGCGTTGGGTGAGTCGCTGGTGCTTCACCCTTTTCTGCGCTGCGTTATTTACATTTCGTGATTACAGTGGCAAAGTCAAACGTACACACCTGATTTAATTATAAAACCGATAATCTCGTTAAATAGCCTCGATATGCATACGCGAGTACATATTTGGTTGCTAGTGAACCGCACCGGCTAGGTAAATTTCGATCACAAAGACCTACGCAAACACGGTGTCAAAAAGTCGTCCTTTTCGGCCAGCCCTGATCCTTTGCCGTTCTATACGTTTCCCGCTACTTGCAGTGCCACCCAGCGTACATATTTGCATTTTAATATTTCGTCGCTATTTTTACGGCTCGGTCGCGTATAAAACGGCCGCATTCGTGGCCGCGTGCATTCATTTTTGATATCATACATGTGCATTCGTGTAGATTAACCAGAGGCTTTTAAAATCCGCCGAAACAATGAGCGCCGCTGATAATGCGTATACATTCAGGTAGCGCCGCAAATCGCCCACGCTGTTCTAAATATGATTTCCTATTTGGGAAAATCGCATTTCCTATTACGCCACGCATTCACTAGCCACGATAATAATAACATTACGTATAAATATGATGCGCGCACATTGGCTGAACAAATTAATTAATTTTGTTTATATACCAAACGTCGCCGTATCTATATTTAAAAGAATATCCTCCGCGGAAACAAAATTGCGTAACTGTCAAACTGCGGAACATTTAAATACGTACAGTTATCATGTTGGAAAGAACAAAATATTGGGTGCTCTTCTGGGGAGTGCTCGTTGCTTTGGAATATAAGAAATGCGAATTTGAACAATTGTGGCCCTCGTTACGACCACAGAAACGATACACTTACACTCATGTGCGAATTGCACAAGAAAAAAACAACAGAAATCCGACTCTATACGACGGCGGTTGTTAGCGCTGTAAAAGTGCGTAAAAGGCAATAGTCGAACTCAGTCCCCCAAAACTGCACGGAAGTGACAATTACCGGAAATCGTAAAGATTCGAACGTTTACGGCAATATGCTTCTTATTACAGGGTAATCCACTCGAGCTGAATAAAAGTTCTTTCAAAAATTCGAAAACAAAATTCTTCAGTTAATTATACGAAGTTTGTCATAAGGATAAAATAAAATAAAAATAACAGCGTGTAAATAATTCATAGAAAATTCCTCGAATTACGTATTATTAATTTATGTAGATGGGAAAGTTGTCGCGGTACGAATCAGATTTTCCCTAGATTTCAGCCAATTCATATCCTGTTCGCGGGAAGCGGCGAAAAGGGAGATCGCACGACGAGACACGATGTAAATATTTACGATATGGACGGTAATTCCGCCAGTTTACTGATGCTTGACATTAACGACATTTACTCGCCGCGACATTCAGTCAGCTACTCTGTCTCGGTCCAAACACATTGGCATTCTCAATTAACATTCCCAATTGAAAACCGCATCATCATCGCCCGTGCACTCGGCGCGCAAAAAAAAATCAGGAAAAAGGCGGAACCGACGTTGATATTATTACGGGAAAAATTGTGTACGTATGTAGCTGGATTCGAACTAGGGCACTTACCGAAAAAGATTTTGTTCTCGCGCGCCTTTTTCGTTCGGAATTCGCCATTCATTAGTATGTGCAACGTGACGTCGTTCTCCAGGAGCAACTGGTGCGGTATCGTGTAGTCGAGCTAGAAAATCAATTAGGTAATGTTAATAGAAGTAACGCACACATTTCCATAATTGCTTTGTACGAATGTAATGCGAATAGGCCGTTTTGTCTACGTGGATTAAAAAAATATAATCATACTCGCATAATCGATATAAACTTCGATCAGTTGACGAAGAAAAGTGTTTCTCTGAATAAAAGAGATATTTATTTTGTTAGAGAAGAAATAAAAATTGAGCCGAGGTTGTCAAAAAGGTACAACCCATTGTTGCTCGAAGGGCTATATATGACTATCATTGGCCCAGTCGAGGTATGTAGGATAATACGTAAATACAAGCACGAGGGTTGGGAAAAGTCCTAACAGCCAAATGACGGTTTAATTCGGTTATCGTAATAAATACGAGGAGATAATATTATTATTTGATATAGCCGCAAAACCATTACGCGTTTAATTTAGCCCCTTTAAAGCGAGTGCCCTTGGTAATTATGGAGCGGTCACTGTATAAAATTAACGTTTTTCTTCGGACTAAACTTTCTTTGTATAAACAAGTCGCGCGCCAATGGAAATATACCATCGAATTTAAGCAGATTGTTTCTTAATCCTAAAGATCGTTATTTAAATACGTGACTATAATAAAATGGTCGTCATCGTGCAATTGATTTAGTCCGTTTAATAATCGTTCGCGATTGATATATCCGCGTTAAAAATGCATTCTCTTCGCAACCTCGCGCTACAAACAGGGGTTAGTGTAAGCGCTGCATGATAGAAAAAATTACCCGGGTACTGATTTACGAATTACCGCCATAAATATCAAGCTCGAGAGTAATGATGCGTGTTAAAATATTTAGATGGACGGAATACAATATACGGATTTACTCGTTAGAATGACTAGAATGCCCTATATAGGGCAGCGCAGACAACGCCCGCTTCGCCAACAAGCAGCGAGCGATTCGATGTAAATTTAATGCAGTTTTGCAATTGTAAAACAAGCACTATTCGTCTGGGAAAAAAATCGAACATAAAATATTACGTATACCATTCAGCTGCCTAACAAACAACATATACCGCGAACACGTTTTTAACGTAGCAATAATAATGGCATGTTTTTTACTTATCAAATATGCGATATTATTTGAACCAGAACCATTAATTTTGCGCTTAAAAAAAAAGTACAGCGTAATACTGTGTATTGAGGAGTGCATTGTAATTTTGGGACGCCTATAGAACATACCTTCATGTTTCGTTCGTCGCAATCGGTGCACGGGAGCATGATGAACGTCTTGGCGACGGCGGGTCGGAAGATCAGCTTGCTAGCATACGTAATCGCATTGAAAATATCCAGGTTACCATCTCCTGCACAGAATACGGGACATAATATGTTAGATCAAAGTATATACGCGCGCAGATACATATTATATGCGGCATTTCGGTCTTCATAAAATGTTAACATTGGTTACAGTCTGGATAACGACTTCCGCAAATTTCAATATTGACTGAATGATACTAAAAGAATTTACGAACACCTTCTTCGTTCGCTGATATAGCGAGTATACGGAACTGGGTTAGTCTTGACAACTTCGGTTGTTCGATGAGAACGAGGCAAAAACATGCATATTTATTTGCCAGGTAGACATGATTATGATTTAGACAGTCTCTGGATATGGCTTTTGTTAAAATATGTAGGGGCACCCGTGGTATAGTCGTGAGACTGGCACCACGGATGTTGTGAGTTCGAATCCCGCTCCGGTCGGCGTATTTCTGGAAATAAAATCCCTTCTGGACCATGCATATGCTAAATGCGTATGTTTAATCTGCAAAGTCTTCGTCCCTAAATGTCGCCACTCAGCTGTACCCTGAGTGTGCGTGTACTGGTAACAGCTCAAGAACTAATTAATTGGTCGCCGAAAATACGGAAACGTAGTAGCGTTAAGGATGAGAGAGCCTTCTCCCAAATAAATAAAAATCTACGATATGATATCTATTAAATAAGAAAACAAAGATAATGTTGTGCGAATCGTTGGTTTTGTCAGTCTTTAACTTTTGTGATGTTCTTTATTCCCATTGCTTAGATGCGATTGATATCGGGTGAGTCCAGCGAATGCAAAACTCCTGTCTTCGGTGTTAGGAAATATGACAGAATTTCATATAAATTGAAAAAATTGCCAGTTTCATAAAATAATTTTAATAAAGTGTCCTCAATATTTATATGAAAAAATCTTCACAATCTGAACATTCGATTGAAAGGTACATTAATCCTACCAGTACACAAAACAACTCTATATACGAAAAATCCTTCACGTACTAAATATCAAGACTGTATAATAATTAATCACCTACTATTAAATTTTCGAATCTCACATGTTTCAAAAAATCTTTGAAAAAAAACTCCTTATAAAACATCAATTTTCATAAGCTAAACTTACTCATCTGTCTGTATATTTACTTTTTAACGCAATTTTCTTTATCACTATTGGTGTGTTATCATTTTACATCACATTGCTTTATGACTGCTATATATTATACCGTTAAGTTTTATATGGTGGCTTTGAAAAGCAGCATCTTCTTACTATAAGAAGATAGCTGAAAGCTACCAATTTGCGTATCAGCATATTTTTCTTTTCTCTTCATTTTAATTTTATTCTTTATTATATGCTAATTGCGTAGGCTCGGCGCGTTGGCCTTCCTTCTTCTATACGTGGGGATGTCGGCGTTAGCGTCGCTGTTAAATCACATCGCCGCGGTACTTCGGCATTGTCATTGTCAGGTAATCTAATTACACGTCGCGGTTCCGCACTTGTGAACGCACAGAGTTACAGGTAACCGTACAATACCGATTCGGATCCCACCGACGCGACACCGCAGAGCAGACGCCAATATCCAGGACATTAGCGGAAATAGATCAGTCGTTAAGCCACCGCGATGTCATAAAGTCTCCAATATCGGTTAGGACACCTGATCTTGGAATGATCCGAAGCGACTGTCGCAGCGAAAAGACGCGCTATTTACAATAGTTAAAACAGTACTGGCTTAATGCGGAGAACTGCAGGTGATATATTTGATGTTCGACGATAAGGAAACTGAAGATGTGTTTTATATATAGGCGTTCGCGTCAATGTGTCATAGCTCACCTTTTGGTATGTTGTCAAAATATGTGGGGAAGGTAATATGATCGGTGAAGATTCTACTGTTGACGGCGACAGATCGCGGCGCATCGAAGACGCCGCTCCCTCCGAACACCACCAGCGAATATCTAAAACGCACACACACACAAATATCAAGCGATGATTCATTCGTATTACGATAAACGATATATTGCCGCAATAGCTACTGCCAATAATATATACCATGCGACTTTCCCCACATTTACTGAAAATTGGAATAACTACGATATAAATCGGAAAATATCAATTCATGTATAAGTAAATTTTTTCCAACTGGCGAACGTCCGCGGCTGCAAGGGTATGCGCACTCATCTTACAGCCCTGGAGTAAGCACTGCTTCTAAAGCGTTCACATGTTCGCCAGTTGGAAAAAAATTACCAGTAGCTCATATTGCTTTAGTGCAAATTTCACCCAGAAAGATAAAGTTATTTTATCATACATATCAAGAATAATAAACACCTTTAATGGTTATACCATACAGCGCGAGAACAAATTGAAAAATCATTACATTACAGCCGTATATGAGTGTAGATTAGCGTCGTAATGGCGATCTTCACCACCGAAGGTTAATAAACGGTCCGATTATTTCGCACTCGATCTATTAAGGAATTATAGCGGTGAAACTAAATTCCATACCGTCGATGCCATCGATTCTGGGCACTAAGCTATTATCGGCCGCTCGAATGAAAATAAACTTCCACTCCGATAACGCTCCGTCTCCGAGGTCGGGTATTTTACCACCTCTCAGAGACACACACTACCCATTTGAGAATCTTAAGTCATCAGTCGCTGTAGCTAAACCTCAATTATTGTGAATGATATTTCTTTTTTTTGGAAAAATTGGTGCGTCGCCCGTTGATATCTAAAATTCGATGCAAATGAAATTTTTGCCGTTGATTATACGCGTAGAGGTAATCAAAGCCAGAGCGGATAATGCGGTAATATTAATCGGTTCGCCAACGCAGCAATATATGAATATGCAAGTAAAATTACATCAACCGATCCATCACAATTGGAACACGAAAATAGATTTTAAAATGTTAATAGTCGAACCTATTATCGGTGATACCGAGAGCCTTCAGCTCCTTCTCAATCTCGAATATGACGATGTCCATTCTGCGTTTGGTCCGCACGTCGGCATTGCATTCCTTCACCTCCACGATGAAGACGATGTCAGCGCTGCGTGGTATCGAATCGCCACTAATCGATACGAAACGTCCCTCCGGTACTACCGTACCGTTCGGTAGATTACATCTGCAATCATCGAAAATCAACAACCTTTTAGAACCTTTCGCTGATGCGGTGAAGACATCACGCCTATTGGGCGGATATTTCCCGGATGCGCTCGCGTGTTCATCGGATAACGAGCGAAACGATATATTTGCGTTCTAAATGTAATTACGGGAAATGCATCGACTCTGTTCGGGAGTGCGAGGCTGGGTGGGGTTGCATTTACTAGAGTCTAGGGGATTGTTTAAAGGGATGTAATGAAATTATTTACCGTCAAGATGAACAATGCACAAAACGAGGACATCATCGTATGTAACATACGTGATACGACGGAATGGGAATGCCGTATTTCGGTTAGTTTGTACAGCCATGGCGCGGGGGGTTGTTAACAATCCACCACTTAGCGATCGCTCTATCTCTGCAAGGAACAATTTTGTCGTCCGCGACTGTACGTTGCCGTTAGTTATGAGAGACAGCAATTACGGTTGCGAATATAATTAGCGAAACAATAGTAACTAAACTATTGAATTTGTCGGCTTAGTATCACGGCTTAGATTTGAATATTTGGATTCCATACGTCGCGTTATGATATTCATCTTAACGTAAATTAAAAAATCGTCATCAATCAACGCGTTGTGAAATTGAATGATATTTTTACTAGATTCAAATATCGTCGGCAACGTTATACAATATCCATATTATTAAGTTAAGCGATATAACATCCGAATCTTCTTATGCTAGTAAAGATATATACATTGTTTTTTTGAAAGTGGCGGACCAGTATCGTCCACCTACTGCGCATAAGGGATGCACTTATATACATACTTATATATACAAGGTACTCAGCCACACGTAGTTTTTCTATTGACAATACACAAGCGTACCCACAGCACTATTCAATGTGCCGTACGATTGACGCCATACTGTTTTGAATAGCACTGCTCTGTACTGTATTGGTCAAGCCATTAAACACGTCTTGATTTATGATGCGTGAACTTCTGTCACTTTCCACCACTTTCAATAAAACGGTGTATACATGCTAATTTATTAGGTCACTCTAGATGATTTCTTATTTCCTGCCATAATACAGGATCTCAAGCATTTCAATGTTGCTATTAGTTTTCTAATTACTATCAAGCTGCGCTACAATTTATTCATAGAAAATCTAATACTTCAAATATTTAAATATTTAAATTTAATAAGTAAAGTCACTTACTGAACACATGTGTCTGGAATCCTTAATCGAATATTTGAAAAAGCGCACAAGTTCATGTAAGCCACTGCTGTCGTACAAGCTTCCGCTTCGGTACCGCTACTCAAGCACATGTCGCGGAATTTCCGCTCGGATACTTTCGGGAAGCACTTTTGAAATGGCGACATGGTACTGCTAAACAACGATTCGCACAGTATCTTAACTTCTTCACTTCCCTGTTGATATCTCGTGTCCGCTTTTCTCGCTGGGATGCAACGTCCTAATCGCCAACTTTCTGCGAATTGTGCGATGCTAACGTCTTTGCCGTCCGCTCTGAGATGTTGTTGCGGTGTTAGTAAATCGTCCGAGGGCTCGTTATTCATCGTACCCCATAAGCCAGCCGTTTTGCCGAAGTACCAGCCGGATACTTCGAAAACGCACACGTCGAACTTGAGGTTGCATTCTAACTCGAAACCTAACATGCTTTTCACTCGGACGATGTCTGCTTCCTGATATACGACAGCCTCGTTTAGTTGGACGGGAAGATGGGAATTGGTATTATCGCCAACGCGTACTGTCTGCAAAAAGGGATATGAAATGTGTTTTGGAAGAAAATGGATTATATTAATTACGACCAACCATGTAGACGCATTTCAAAATTTAATGTTTGAAACTTTTTTGTGCAGCATAGCTGCTGCTCTAGTTGTAAAATTCAATTTATTTCCTGGAATTCCAGAAGATAGTGAAATAATTGTTAATATTCTTTTTTGAGTTTTCTGTTATATTTGCGGGCGGCATTAGACACGGCACAGCATGTTTCCATGCCCTATTTACTATTTAACTACGGCACAGAGCAAAATTGCATTCTGACTCTTTGTCTGTTTAATTCTGCCTTTAATTACGTTTTACTACTACACTAGACGGAAGCCGTTTTCATACAAAAATGTTTAGCGTAAATTGAAAATGTTCCGCTACGTTCGCGCCGCAACATAAATACGACTCGACGATTTTTCCCGTTTATATTAAAACGTCATTCCGAATTTACCGCTATCGAACAACAATGAAATCGGACTTTAACCGTTAATTTCCCGATTGAAAGCTCGTACTATACTTAAGTCGTATTGTTCCAGCAATGGGACATCGGATTCGCCGCACTCCGAAACCAATTAAGAAACATTTTGCGCATTATCAAACATTAAAAAACGCGCAATTTCATTTTACCGATGCAAAAATGCATTTCTTAAACGATCTACGATAGATTACTTACATCTGTGAAAACGTTGATATATATAAGCGTGCCCTGGACAACGATGAATAATTCGTGGGTGCCTGGTTTATTCGCGATCGGTGATATCGCCACCGAGAAGTTGCCATCGACGAAATCGGACGTTAAGAGATACGTGCAGGCGGTGCTAGAGTCCGTCTTCAGATCGTAGATCAAGCGGTCGTAAGTGATGAAGTGCCGCGAACCGGCAATCATCGCTTGAGCTAACGAGTTCATATTAAACAGCGAATGATTAAATGAAATTGCGCCACTTACCTTTAAAAGGTGGTAGCAAATCGTGCGGATCCTTAGTTAAATACAGGGTGTAGTCGTAGTATAACGATGACAGGGAGGAATTGGAGGCGCTGAAGTACATTTGCACGTCACTAAGGGCCCTGTATTCGGGTATTTCCTGTAAAATAAAATAGTAAAAGGACTCTACATTTATGCGCTGTCTGTGATCTGCCTGTTTCGGATAAAGCAATTTCCTTATCGCAATTGTAACGGAGGACGGGCCGGTAAGTTTAAAACCCGACCCTCCTCCGCCCCGAAACTAAGACCAACTTCTTGACGTATTGTGTGACTGCGTAGTCAAGACACTAGTATTACACTTGGCCAACATGTTTTAAACAAACCGCGCTGCTTCACCTTACTTAGATATTTAAAGAAAACGCCACAAACCGAACTACTTAATTATGAAAATACTTCCGCGGCAGATATTTTCCGCTACGCCGATACAGCGACATTCAGTTCAAAATAATAACTTTAGTTGAATTGGGGCGATATTATGTTCGAGCGTAAAATAAGTATAACAGTTCGCTTAGGAAATGCCACGAAGATATTAAGTGGTAGTCAGCATAAACTACGGCTTTAAGCTCGCAGTCTCTAGGGCTGGTCACGAATTGTGCGTTTTGCAGCAAGTAGATTAGAGAAGATGCTCGGCTTATCTATATTGCCGTCGCCTTTGTCGAAGCGAAACGTTCACGATGTATATTATTGATTCCCTTCGATCTGCGATATGAAATGAAGACATCGAATCTTCTCCCTTATAGCAACATATAACTTGAGATGGCATTTATAATTGCATACATACTTGCATATTTGCTAATATTATTCAATTTGCTACGCAGTAGTAGTGAATGTTTATTTTATTGAACCGATTTGGTTCTTTGATCCAACGAGACCAATCGGCAATTTACTTGATTATATGGTATTCGTAAGAGAAAATAATAACAAAAATTAAAAAAATACCGCCAGCGTATTTTCTTTCCATCTCAACTATACGGACGCGTTATTTTTGTAGAAGGAAATATATCCCTTCGCTTTTAGAAGCGTTAATTAAATTATCGGTGACGACGAGGCGACGGAAAATGATTCTTGAGGAAAATATATTCCCATGTGCGGTGTTGATGTCGTCGATAATGTGCAAATATTAGAACACCGCGGCATCGCCGCCGCTAAGATATTCAGCGAGAAGATTGCCAGAATTACGAATTGGTCGGAAAACGAATGGAGCGCTAATGAAATTATAGGTGATAAATATTAATTGGTGTCGTTAGAGTATCAGCTATTAGTTGCGGCAGCGGTTTAAGTTTTTAAGTGAAAGCTCGTCCCGATAATTCCACAAATCCAGTTAAGAGCGATATTGTTGATAATTGATAAAAAAAAATTGTACAAAAATTTGCTTTTAAATTAAATCAATATATTACCCATACGGCTGTATCTAGTAATTAAAAATATAATCGCAGCAAAAAATGATTGACGATAATCGCCGACCCGCATTACTTGGCAGTTTGTATATACACACATACAGCCGCACGTATATTCATTATTAATTCGCGGTGTAAAAATGTAAATACCGGTTCACATCTCCGATAATTTCTGCGCAACCTTTAATATAGCCCATAAATTCAATTCGGCGCGTTAAATATGATGGGTGCGGCAAGCGTTGCATTAGTCGTCACTTTACTGTCGGGATCTATTTCGTTTTACCGCTTCGAAACAGATTATGGGTTACGCGAAACGGTATGCATCTGGCACGGTTGCCTACGCGCTCCTGCGCCGCTAGTTGTTACCATTCGTTTCTTCACTCGGAAACACAGTCAAAGTTGCATTTACAATGTAAACTATTAAGTAGCCGATTATTGGATAAATAGGGATTAATTAGCCGACGCGCTTATTACGAATCCTTATTGCGAAAAGGACCTGGCGAGTATCTGTATTGATGTTTTCGGGAGCAATTTGTTGCATTCGTTGTTGAAGAATGCGGCGGGTAATTTGTTGAAATGATAAACCACGTTTGAGTACGTGGTTTCGCCATCATTAATATGCCTATTGTAACATCCGTCGTATACAAAACCTGCTTCTGACAGTTTTGGTATTCGCTATATCGAAGGCAAACGGTTTAACGTACTCGCGAATATTTGTTTCGTTCGAACATGGAGTAACCGTTTGGTGCTCGCTGCAGTTTTTTTTTTTTTCCGAGGTAATCTAAACCCGTGCATGCGAATGGTACGTTCGCAAGTTTCAATTTTTTTCTTTGAGTTGGCACTAGTCTGGCGCCTAGACGCGCGAAGTTTTGTTGCACAACACAAATAGCGAACATCGTCGTGGAAAAAGAGGACGCGTCCCGTCACCGGCGCGAGTTAACTTACCTCGAACTTCGGTGTTTCATTAAACGCATGCCAAGACATGGGTAATTTTTGTTCGAGTAACATGATGCCGTCAGACGGTTCGAAGATAAATTTCGTTTTCGCTTCTCTGTACCTGGAAATATAAAAAATATGCTATCGATATATATAAAAATATACGTACACGCACGTACCTATTCTCCGATTGCAAAGCCGTTCGTTTCATATCCGTCACTTTTTGATGTATCAATTGTATGAATCGATGCAGTCGATTCTCCAAATCGATCCTATTGCAGAACCATTGAACACGTTCCTCAACCGCTTTGTACTTGTCCAAGATGAACTGAATAGACGGCAGATTACGGAGCTCGTATATCTCCGTCCAGATCTCCGTTATGACCTCCTTCAACTCTGTACCGAATGGTACCACTTTCACAAAACGTTCTTGCACAAAGTGCCACACGACCATCGCGTACTTATACGTGGCACTGAGCGTATCGTTACCGGTAATCTCCGTGTAGAACTTGTCTAAATCATGCGTAAAGTTTGCGATGCGGCTGAAGTACGGTGTATCGGTTAAATTCTTGCCCACGTATAAGAAATCTGCGGGGAATCGAAGTTATAAATGCGACGAAGAGAAGCTAATATTTGGCACATATTAATTCCATTTACTCGTACTTACCCAAGAACTCCTCGCTCGTGCTCACAGCAATCTTCTCCAAGTAATGGACTAGTTGAATGAACGTCGGCTCGATAACTGCTAAGGTCTTATGCCAATTGTCGATTAGCATATTATATGTCTGTTGCCACAATTGTTCAATATACTGTATAAATGCCACATGTAAACTTTTGATAAAATTATCGTATTTCTCCGCAAGTTGCTTCAATGCATCGGATAAATGCTCCACAGAATCACCTTGGAACATTCCGTTAATAAATTCAGCGGCTTTCTTGTAATATGCTTTGATCTACATACAAAATACCAGTAAAATAAACTATTTCCCGCCACAGGAATACAATTGTTTTTCGTACCTTCTCGATAACCCATATGATACTCTTTTGAATTTTCGTCAAAGATTCCCCCATAACATCCCACACCTCCCTAAAGAACACCGGCAACGACGCAAGATGCGATCTAATTGAAAGTTCATCGACCATGTATAAAGCGATGTCTGTCAAATTCCTCACGTAGAATATATTGGCATTGTACGATTCATTCAAATATACTTTCAACACCTCGAGGTCCTCTTCAATAACGCGCAAGTCCCTAATAAGAAAAAAATATCATCCTCGATGATAATTATAGATATAGAATTGGGGATTCCCAGGATATTAGTCAATCACCACGAATCTCATCCTTAAATCTCAATAAAGAATTAGGAAAGTTTTGGCTGGGAGGTTGATCGCACGGACTTAGTTCGGAGTACGTGCGGCGTGGAGGTGGAGATCGTCGTGGCCCCAGACAACAACTGCGGAAGCTGTATAACTCCAAATTCGGGATATAATACGGGGTAGGGAATAAGAAAGGAGCCGCGCTTTCGATCGGCACCGACAGGGGCAGACTGACGGCTTCAAGTTTAAATCCCCAGACTGAGTAAATAAATGCACCCTGCTCCCGCTCGCTGATACTACAGATAACCCCTAAACGCTACATAGCTGCAGTAAATTGGATATTATACCCGCTACTCTCACTTCAAATCAAATACTACATCTTATAGCAGATGAATAAATACACACCGACCATAAACTAAAAGCAATAGTATGTATGAAGTTTTGTCGATTTTTTTTACTATTTCTTAATATATATTCCACATTTAGCGAATGCATCACTTAAGAAAAGAAATGTAAATCTAAACATATCGTCGTAATTGTTTCGGGTTTTATGTTTGATTATCGAATTTCTCGCATTGGTCTACCATGCGCCCGATGGTCTTTTAAACGCCCTTGACACGATCATCTAAAAAGTACGTTTTAAATGTCATTTCTCAACTTTTTTTTTGTAATGTGTAAAGATTACTAAAAATTCGTTTTCTTGTCATATAAGGTAAAACTAATTTATTTTTTTGAGAATAGAATGTATATCTAAATACGTGAATTTCTAATTTGAACATTGGAATGTAGAAATACACACTTCTTTATAAGTTGAATCTAGAACAAAAAAATTATGCCATTTCAAAAAGGTTGGCCACCCCTGGTCTACCAAGTAACCGTTTTTTTTTTTTTTTACGTGGCATGAGTACGCTCGCCTTTTCTCGGCCGCAGATCATATTACAACCTGAACCTTGCCGAGGGAATACGTTATTAAATTAAAGTCTAAATGTAATCAAGTCTGATCGGTCGGGGTAGAATTAAGAGATTAATTGAATCAATAAAATGCAATTTTATTGGCCATTACCGAAGGCGAGACCACCGATCTGTAACTGGATTGTATAAAATTTCTTCAGATAATAAATTCGAATAGAAAAATGTACATTTAGTAGCGCGAACATTTTTGGTTTCTAATGTGAATCTAGCCTTACATAAATCGCATAAAAAAATTGCGTATGCCATTATTTTTAGAAAGGATGTATTTAATTACATATTATTGATTAGATGCACTAAACGAAATGAAAATCGTGACGCAATTGAGATTAATGAAACGGTGTGTCTGTATACTTTCCTCATTGTTGGTTGAGTTTTATTCTATTGACCGACCGATACTTGAAAGTTTTAGTTGTTATTACGACTTTAGCGAAGTGACCGTTTCCAGAGGGCTGGCTATAATGCCATAATACTCTACCTGCGCCACTTAATACATAATAATAACATAAAGTTCGATTCGGAACTAAAGCCAACAAATAGTCGAGGTATCCACTATTTAGCTAACGTTTCATCGTATGGAAACCACACATATATATAAGCAATCAACAACGCCATAAATGCAAATATTCCAACTTAGAAAGTTCTATAATTCGATTATATCAAACTTTCGCAATATAAATTATCTTAATTAACACTATCCATGAAATAGTGAATTAAATCGAAGGTACGAAACGGGAATTTCCGCGACGCCCCTTTTCTCTCCTGAATTATGTAAAGCGTAAATAAATGAAAATCGATAGATACCTAGAGCTTTAGAGGTAACGTGACATCAATCATCGCCCATGAGTTATTGATGTCGCGTTTTTATTCCGTGTTAACTCTATGAACAAACCTAAATAGTTCGTGTCAACGCAAAATGACCATACCAATGTTTACCGTACTCTATATATTTTGTTTTTACCGAATATTCACGTTCCGTACGATGAATAATAAATGGTGCCGTATATTTTGACGAGCAAACGTCGAAATCTATTCCTCCCGTAAATGTCTATATGTTGTTTTGTTGATTTAAATCAGGTCGCTGATTCACCTTTTAATAGAAAGCATTACTTAAAAGATCAAAAGAAATTAATTCATGGTAGCGTCATTACACTTTCAGGTTATATATATATATATATATATATATATATATATATATATATACAGCGTGTTCATTAATACCATGCATCTCTTCATATTCTTTTATAAATAACTGATCACGAATTTTCATCAAAGATTAGTTCGTTAGTAATCAATTTTAGAGATTAGCTTGAAACAGCATTTGTCGATCTTTCATGTGACAACGCTTTTAATGAAATTTCATTAAAAGAAAGGGGGTTTCTTTTAAGATTCTAAACATATCTCAATCTACATTATCGAATACCTTCTCTAAATCTACGCTAGCTATGTATCTAAAATAGCCTCTTTCGTACCACTATTCTTCCTAAAACCGAATCGATCTTCGCTAGCCTTCCTTGCACTTTATTTTCCAACCTCTTATAATTGATCCTTAACAATATCTTTGGTGCATGTGATCGTAATGAATTCTCTGATAGTACAAACATACATGTGATTGTAAATAATTCTCCCATGAATTAGCTCCTATTTTCTTCGAATTGTCAATATTATATTACGCTGGCAATCCTGTGGTACCTCTCCGTCGTCATATATTCTACAAACAAGCCTGTATAACAATTTTAGATGTTAGTTAAAGAGTCCGCAATCCTAAAGATTGGTTGGAAACAGCACGCCATGCCGATCTATCCTGAGCTAATCCCTTCATCTCCCTATAGCTATTCATCTCAACGTCTTCAACTATCTGACTCACATACTCCAATCTAGGCCTACCTACCCCTCTCTTTCCCTCCACTCTACCTTCTATGATCAATTGCATAATCCCTCCATGCCTAAGAATATGCCCTACTAATCTGTCTCTCCTACGCTGTAACACTCTCCAAATACTTCTCTTCTCCCCTACTAACTCTAGTACAGCTTCATTTGTTACTTTATCTTCCCAACCAATCCTCATCATCCTCCTATAACACCACATTTCGAATGCTTGTAATCTACGCTTCTCTTCCTTTCCTATAGTCCACGCCTCACACCCGTACAGTGCTACACTCCAAACACATACCTTCAGTAATCTTTTTCTAATACCCAAGTCAATATTTGATCTTAAAATCTGTTCCTTTTCTACGAATGCCTTCCTACCCTGTGCTATCCTACACTTTATATCTACCTTGCTTCGATTATCTTTTGTGATTCTACTGCCTAAATAACAAAAATCTGACACTTCTTCGATTCTATTATCTCCTATTGTGATCCTCATTTTTCTACTGCATTCCTTTTTGTCACACCTCATCACTTTAGTTTTACCTATATTTATTTTCATGTTAAAATCCCTAGTCAATACTGCCTGCATACCATTCAATACCCTTTCTAAATTCTTTTCGCTTTCTTCCAATATAGCTATATCGTCGGCGAATCTCAGCATATATATTTTCTCTCCCTGTACATTCACACCTACACTATACTCTTCTTTTACTTTGTTTATTGCATCTTCTATATATAGATTAAATAATAACGGTGAAAGTGTACATCCCTGCCGAACTCCCTTCCCTATTTTTGCTACCTCTTCTTCCCCTCAATTCGAACTAAGGCAGTTTGGTGTTTATATAAATTAAAAATTATTCTCCTATCCTTATAATCTATACCCGTTTCTTTTAAAATTCTAAACATTATGTCCCAATCTACATTATCAAATGCCTTTTCTAAATCTACAAAAGCTATGCAAGTTACCTTTCCTACCCTCTTTTTTCTACTACTGTTCTTAGTGCTAAAATCGCCTCCCTCGTCTCTCTGTTTTTCCTAAAACCAAACTGATCTTCTCCTAGCCTTTCCTCTACTTTATTTTCTAATCTCCTATAAATAATCTTTAGCAATATCTTCGATGCATGTGATAGTAGACTAATGGTCCTATAGTTCTCACACCAATTAGCTCCTATTTTCTTCGGCATTGTTACTATTCTACTACGCTGAAAATCCTGTGGTACTTCTCCCTTCTCATATATTTTACAAACTAACCTGTATAATCGCTCCTGCATTTTTTCCCCTGCGTGTTTTATTAATTCGGCTGGTATCATATCAATCCCCGCTGCTTTGTTATTCCGTAAATCATTTAATGCTCTATGAAACTCTGACCTAAGTATGCTAGGACCTAAGTCATCCTCATCTATCTGTTCCACACTTTCTAGCTCCTCCATGTCCTGCCTACCTTTATATAAATCTTCAAGATACTCCTTCCATCTTCTAGCTTTTTCCTTATTTTCTGTGAGTTCCTTACCCTGCTTATCACATATAATGTTACCCTTTGGTTTTACTTTAGAAAAATGTGACTTAATTTTCCTGTAGCCCAAATCTACTTTACCTCTTCTCATATCCTCCTCAATATCCTCACAATTTCCTTTTATCCACTCTTCTTTCGCTAGCTTGCATTTCCTATTAATTAAGTTCCTTAGTTCCTTATATTTTTTCTGTCCTGCTTCTGTGTTTCCAATTTTAATTTTCCTTCTTGCTTCTATCATTTCAACTATTTCTTCCGTGATCCATTCCCTCCTACCTGCCCTTTTCTTTGTGCCTAATACTTCATTTGCTGCTGTAGTTAACCCATTTCTGATTTCCCTCCATTCGCAATCTATGTCGTTCCTAGATGTTCCATTAGGCATGATTTCTACTTTCTGCTTGTACTTTTCACATACATCAGCTAATTTTAACCTATCGACATCTACTCTGACCTGTTTAGACTTCTGTAATTTCTTGAATTTGACCTGTGAGTCCAGGACTACTAAATTATGGTCACTATCAATATCTGCTCCAGGGTAACTCTTACAATTCTTTTTAGATGTACCATTTATTTATTTTTAATTATCCAAACGATAAATTGAATTAACTTACTTGAGATCGTCAACGAATCCTTGTACCGATCTTTCTGCATCGCTCCAGATATCCCGAATAGCGTCGGCAGTTTCCGATCTGATGTATTGCCGCCAAGCTTCCATCTTCTCTATGGACTCGTTGTAGACATCGACGCTGTACTTGCGAATCGCATCCTGTATATTTTCGTTGACAATATTTTAAATGGTTGTTTAAACCGAGTAAAGACGACAATATTGCCACAGCCCGAGGGAAATGCCTTATATTTCTACGGGATCCTATTGATTACTGTTGCCAGTTATTTGACAAAAGTTTATAGCGAAGTTGCGGCAATTGTAAACATTCTATAACGGCAGTTTATAGGAGCTACAATAAATACGAATTTGTAAACAGAACAGACTGCGGCAATAGAAAATACGGCAAATGAAATGCGTTGCTTGTTTATTTCCATTATTAAAATAATAAACGTGGAGCCCAATTAATCTAGAAATGAATTAATAAATGAAACTTAAAAAAATATATTATTATATCAGTCGGGCTGGAACTTTTAATATGGGTCGTTTAAATACGTTCGTCAGTTGAATGTGTGTAAATGAGAGGTCCTTAGCGCACAGCCTGGCATATAATATACAGTCACTTTTCAATTCATAATCTACATAACTGCAATCATTATCTCCCATAAAAATTACAATTCGAAACGTTTTGTTACTGCCAGGCGTTGTTTGATTGTCGACAGAAATCCGCAAGATGACGAACTGTAATATCATTTCACTTATATCGTCGTGTTGAAGCGATAGTGGCCGGATATTTGGTTCCGGATTTATAATTGCGATAATAATCAATGAACGTGATTGATGGCGTGTTGTGGTTTCAGTTTCACCATCACGTTGCGTCGGTATCGACACATTTTAGGAATATATCAACGATTTGATTATACCCAACTTCTACTATTAACTATCGCGACTATCAAGATATTAACGTTAAATTAAGTACTCCAATATGTAAAAATTCGGTCACTTTGAATTGAACGGATATCAATATAACTATTTTAAATAAGCATTTGTTTTAAATTGCGCATTCGCAATTCGGTGCGAGCTTTATTCGATAGTCTGTGACTTTTGCACGTTGCGTAAAATGTTGCCACGTCGATTTATTCGATTTCATTTACTTTCGTGGGACCGGATGGTCACGGCCCTTTCTCCCATTAAACTTTAATAACATTTTTATATGGACTGGTCTAACAGTTTTTACTTTTATATTTAAATTATTGTGCAGGACATTTTCCAATAGAAATTGTTATCACCCCTTTTGAATGTTTTGCTAAACTTTTCACATGTTCGAATGTAGAATTTTTCTGATGCTATTTCATCCGAGGATTTAGAATATGCAAGTGGTTTTGTTGAAATATAAATATTTCAGAAGTTACAACTTGAAAACTATAGTTTGTAATATTTTTTTATAAACACAACACGTTAAAAAATATTCGCTTTTTTATTTTACTGATTGTGCGAGACATTTTTTTATACAAAATAATCTCAGTATTAAAAATTCAATAATTTCATAGTTATGGTTAGATTTGCGGAAAAATGCCAAGAGGGTATACTTCCTTTGGCTATTTTTGGATAGACAATCGATAGTTCTGAAGATACATCTGAAACTTGATACAAGTAAATGTTATTATTTTGCGCTGAAGCTAGAATTAAGTACGACATATTTCTCATTTCGTTGGGAATTGCAAAACTAGCACACCCCGTCATCTGCAAATGCTCTCAAAAACTTCCTATAACGATAATGTGCGTGTGCGTACTATATATCTGCTTAACTATGAACCTATTGACTTATTGTCGTCGGATCGAATCCATAATTTCAACCGATTTTCGAAGTACATATAGAACATTGACAGGGGCGAAGAGAGCGGCGGAAAGCAAGCAAAAACACTTCTATCGCCAGCGACAACCACAACGACATCGTATAAAAGGCGAGGGCTTGCCAACGCGTTAGTCGACAACGATGTTTTCTAAATGCAATCTAAGTTTTCTAATTAACGGCTACTGGTGCTCCTCCCGACTTATCGTCATGCACGTACCATCGCCCATTGGCCGACACAATGTGCGTTCGAACGCGGATTAACATGCCGTCATTTATATAAATTGAAAAAAATCGGATTTAACTAGACGCGGTGTGTTATAGAGTACTCTGACCTTTATTTCCTGTTTGAGCTCCGGACGCCAGCGGAGGCTGGACACGACCAGCCGCGAATGGTTCATCCGCAGATAGTAAGCGATATCGGAGACGTGAATGTCGTCGTAGTCCTCCCAAATGTCGAACGATGCACTTCTTGCATCCGGTATGTTTCCAAACATGTGTATGCTCTGACATCCATCTGGAATGGTACATTAAACATTATTATACAATGCTCGCAATCAAAATAAGTCAAAATTCATTTGTTAAACATTTGCAATTCAACTCTAAAATACAGGTAATATTTACGGATATTTACCCATCACCGGTAAACAGCATCATAAATATTTACCGGTAAATATCGATTTAGTATAAAAATATTCAAGCTGCACGTACAGCTTTATTGCTGACATATTGAATAAGGCGTTATTTAAATGTACAACAATATTGTCAGCAATTTGTACAACGTCTCAAGTGAAGCTATGAAAGTAGCATCAATGATCATTACATTCGCGGTAAATAATCTACAAGTAGATGGAATTATTCATATAGCAACAGTCAACGTTCAACATGCCACGCTCAATTTGCAAAACACGCTTCGAAGACAATGTTTACACTCACCTGTCGTCAAATTAAGTTCCAATTTTAGAAGCTTCTCTATAAAATTTAAATAAAATTCCCCCGTTGAGTTCTCGTTGTCTTTAATAGCGGAGATATTAGCCGTGTACAATGGGTAGGATCCTTCGTAGCGGCCCCACAAATATGACAGCTCTTGTACGGTTTGACGCTGCAAAGATTTTTTTTTATTAAACATCAACTGAAGACAATTGTTGTAAATCACTGTAAAGTGCCACGTGCGAAATCAATTTTTTTTTATGATCAAGAGTTGTTTTATATTAAGCGTAAATAGAAGCAAAACATGTTAATTATTCCATATAAAAGAGTTAAACAGACATGTCCTTCGAGCGGACAAAGATCCGGCTTCCGTCCGTCCAACTCGCTTTCAGTCGTTGCCATATCCCGATTCCCGGTTCACGGTAAATGATACGTTTAGCCTGCTATATGACTGCCGACATTATTATTATATGTGTGTGGAGTACCCGAACCGGTACCCCAACCGGTACACCGTGCACCAAGCGAGCACGTTGGACGCATATATTTCTGATTGGACAAACGACGGATGATTTATTACTGTGCGGCTTCGCTGTAGCAGCGAACGGAAAACCGTTCATAATGTAATTCTTCCGGTCAAGCATTCCGTTTATTACATCGTTGGTATTTTTTTTTTTAATGACCTACAGTATTGCGTAACATACGCATATAAAGCATCTTTGTTGGGATTTCAGAATATGATATATAAATAGCGCGGCTTTAACGAAGAACGTCTTTAATTTTAGTTTAGAATATAGCGTCAAAGTTGTACAATATGTTGTTGCACAAACAATGCACCCGGTTTGGGACGAGGTGAAGGAGTTGGCAGGTGGATGAGCCGATGGTCCTTACACAGAGGACCGAACCAAGCGTCGCATATTACATATTGCCTCCATTATTCAGCGTAGCGCAAATAAACGGGAACCGGTTCTCCGGTAATAATGCGAACCGATTAGTTCTGTCTTATTGATTGCTTAGCCGTAAATGGATGCCTGTCGAGTTACTAGCGATATTCTGGCGACGTAACGTTTGCTTTCATGTGAGGTGGCACTTCTTCCTCTAATAGCTTCATATTACACGACCACCCATTGAATATCGCATCAAATTCTCTTCGGTTTCTTATTCGCGCGTATAGATAAAGATGAAGATGGTGTAAACTACGGTTTTATTAGGATTACCTAAAATATGTATTATGTTCAATTTCTGAGTTCCTTCATCCTCCACCTATGCACTTATTAAATGAATAATGTATATACATCCATGCGGAGGGTGAGCGGTGTACAGAAAGCGAAGATGAATATTATATCTTGCCAGTCCTTAGTTAAATGATGTCATTTATAACCGCCGAGCAAATTTATTAGGCAAAAAACCGGTGGGTGAACGACGAACGAACATGTACGCAAGAACACACACACGCTGAAGCATAATGTACATACATACGCACATACAATTGCGTTTAAGATGGTGACAAAGATGACGTATAGAACGGGATGTTACCCCCATCCAACTGCTGCAGCAGCGACATCTTCATCATCGCGGCTTAAGAAATGATCTATACGGCACCCGCACACATTAACGCGAGTACTTAATTATGATGTACTACTGCAAATTGTTTGAATTGGAAATTTACATCACGTTTATTGAATAGGCCGCTTATTAATTCGCCGTTAATTAATATATAATAAATAAAATTCGTTTGATCAAGTCGAACTCGTACGGTATGTACATTATCTTTCATCCGAGTTTTCAGTATAAACTGTATCGCGCTCGACCTGAATAGCTCCCTCCATGTATGCAGAGTCTGTAACATATACCTCTTCTAACCGCGCACTTAACCTAACGGGTCTTCCTCTTAAGTAAAAGAAAAACTATGTCGATAAGCGCTCAATAGCAGCAGCCGTAGAAAGGAAAATGCCGTATCATTCTGCACGGTCTCTCCTTGCCGGATGAGACGAAAAAGATGCTGCCTTCCTACATTCTGTCTATACAAATACAAGTGATGATGTTTTCTACATATCCGGATACAAATAAAAATCCGATACGAGATCTTACTTCTCGAGTAACAATTGATTGTTAAACTATTTCGCATTTTTAATTGAAATATTCTGTTTTTTCCATACGTGCACTTACCTTAATCTCAATTTCGTTCTTGTCCAAGTTGATGCGAACCATTCCATCGGCCAATTGCGTCGGCAAATACGTTCTTCTGTAACTGTATATGTACAAAACGAAACTATTATTTGAAATCTCGCACATGAGTAACAGGGATATACGCACCTAAGATTGTGTGCAGCCTTGTAAAGTCTCGGCCTGTACCGAACACCCCCCAGCAGTTCCAAATCGAGCGATGTGGCCCCGTGCTTTGCCCACAACCCGTAGCTAATATTCCTCGTAGATGGCTGGGATTTGTTTTCTATCAAAGCCCTGGCATGCACTTTGCTATCTTCTTCCGGTGAGTACTCGATGGTCAGCCGGATATCCGCTAGCTTCGTTTGTGTTCTCTCGTATTCAACCAAGAATGTTATGTTCTGTAACGGATATTGTGCGAATTTATTATTTGCTCATATATATGCCACTTATGTAAGTTCACCTTTTCAAAACTAGGATGCTTTATTTCCAGGAGTATGTCTTGCTTGTTTCGTGCATCTGGATCACGCTTCCAGCCGATGCTGCCTTGGACCGACTTTGGCACTTTGTCTTTCTCCCACGACAGACTCACATCCGTGCCCAAAGAATATGTGCTCACGTTATAAGAGCCAGTTGTGGTGAACTGCCGCCGTGGATATATCACGTCAATTTGGAATTCTTGGGCTTCAGATTGATCATCCTGAAATCTTAATGTATTCAACAGTCTGCCGTCGAAGCAAAAAAAAATCGCACTCACGATTGTTTTGTTAATCAAGTCGATGTTGTACGCGAACCAAGCGTTCGGCTCAAGCTCGATTCGCGATTGTTGTTTGAATTGCGTGTCTAAGACGTCGTAGTTAGTCCAAAGCCGCATGGTTTGATTGGATTGTGTGGCCATGAGAGTGAAGTTCTGGCCGGTGGTTGTGGTCTTCATTTGCAGCTCGCCACTAACGTTGAAGTCGCTACGATTGTACAAGTGGTAAATGTGTACCCATTTGTAGTCCTAAAAGAATTTAATTAAGAAATGTGGTGTTTCTCAGGTGCTGAAGTAATTACACGGGACAATGCGAAGAATAATAACAATAGCTGCTGGATGGATCTAAAATTCATTAGAAGTGGGAACTAGTTTTTTTTTTTGTTAGCCGCAAAAGTTTGTGAACGCTCACCAAGCACTATGTTAGCGAGTCCACAAATAACTTTTATTTCTTCGTCTCTTTCGCTCTCACGTGGCGTCTGTGGACGCGGAGCAGCCTCTTGTACAGTTTGGATATTGTGCGGGAACGTGACATAGTTCATAAAATGTCATTGTTAGTTTCTGAGCAATCTTTCCCTATTTATAGATATTCTTCAAACTTTCGCGATACAAGTATTGATAAAGTTTATGGTGAATAATAACTCATCCTTGCCTTATGAACTTACGTTCTAAGTATATCAAAATTCGCGAAGAATGAAGAACAACAAGTTTTCTGTCTGGCAATATACTTTTTTCTTGTATCGTATTTCTGAGAATACGAAGGTATTATAATTATTGTTATCCCGACTAGTATAGCAGTAACTTTTTCCAACGTTCTATATGTGTATTCTGAAATGAACATTAGAAGTTTTCAGCTGCAAATACGAAAGTTAGAAAATGTAAAGAATATATTTATCGCGTAGAGGTGGCGATATTTTAATAAAACGTGTTCTTCGTCCCAGGATGTAGCGTACGTATTGCTTAGTTGTTGTATCTTTTTCGCAACATCTAAATCTAGAACAGTTCAGTATATGCTCGCAATACACAATACATCAGTTTCGGCCTTCGTGAATGATTGCTGCTGCTGAGACTCCATCCGCTGTTTATTATGGCTCTTAGGGGGAAATTTCATGTCATGAGAGTTTTTCCCCGGGATAAAAATGTCGGGAAATTTCTTTTGCGGGGGGTTTGGCTAGATCTATAAAACGGACCATATTCGACTTTATTTCCGGCAGGACGTATGTACGTATGCGCTCTCATTTCTGCATACCTTCGCTAAATTTATTCGACGAATATGTGCGTATCGGCGCATTCATATCGAACACTAAATCTATATCTGCGCTTATACCACCGGACCATCCGCGACCCGCCGCTGAATACCAAATGCCAATTCTCCCGTCACCCTCTCGGCATCGCCTCCCCCACGTTTTGGGCACTTTCAAAGTAAAATCCGAACCGATTAAAAAACGATGTTTTTTTTTTAGAAATATTGGTACTTGGAAAAACAATGGGAAACGATTGCAAAAAAAAGCTCAGCGTCAATTTAATTCGTCAATTAATCTCGTCCAGGGTGTTAACATTTGATTGACCCAAAAGAATTTTTTGCGTTGCCCTTGATACCGATTCAGGACAATTATGCTTTTATTGATCCGCATTGATCCGATTTTTTTGCGCCACTGTCGAAAGCGAACCGCCGTCTGCATTTAGTGTGGTATCATCTGGCCGATGCGAAATCGACATATTTCGTATACACAGATTACACTGTCTCGTTTGCCTATTAACTTTGAGCAGTTTATATTTGTTGTTAGGAGCACATAATCGGCTAAATCACAACAAACAAATAACAACTAACCGTATATCGGTAGTTACGTTACATGCATATTAATTTAATAAACAATGTCCACTATGCGGCTGGTGGGATATATGGGGATGAATCGTCCATATACGAATATCATATGCATTTCCCATATGCTATGCAAATATAGATATATGAACTAAGTACAGAACATACAGATACAGTGATATTAATAATACAGACCTCCTAACAGCTATCGATTAAATAAGTTATACGGTTTTGGAGCTGGTAAATAGTTAGTTCATATCGCACTAAGCAAACTGCAAAGGGTGCGTGCTTTTAACAGTAAATCAACACCGCATAGAAGACGAACATGTGTACAAAGCACGCCCGTTGAAAACTTGTAGCGTATTTTAATTTATTGTTTTCATAAGCGGCAGTGTTTTCATAAAACACTCTTTGCCGTAATACATTTACTCACGACACCAGAAACTTATTCGATCGTCGAATATAATCCGTTCACAAACTGAAACCTTTTCGACTTTTACGAAATCCTTAACTCATTTTGTAAATAATAAACTATTGGTTGAGTAAATCCTTTAGTTTAGTTAAAGAGTCCGCAATCCTAAAGATTGGTTGGAAACAGCACGCCATGCCGATCTATCCTGAGCTAATCCCTTCATCTCCCTATAGCTATTCATCTCAACGTCTTCAACTATCTGACTCACATACTCCAATCTAGGCCTACCTACCCCTCTCTTTCCCTCCACTCTACCTTCTATGGTCAATTGCATAATCCCCCCATGCCTAAGAATATGCCCTACTAATCTGTCTCTCCTACGCTGTAACACTCTCCAAATACTTCTCTTCTCCCCTACTAACTCTAGTACAGCTTCATTTGTTACTTTATCTTCCCAACCAATCCTCATCATCCTCCTATAACACCACATTTCGAATGCTTGTAATCTACGATTCTCTTCCTTTCCTATAGTCCACGCCTCACACCCGTACAGTGCTACACTCCAAACATATACCTTCAGTAATCTTTTTCTAATACCCAAGTCAATATTTGATCTTAAAATCTGTTCCTTTTCTACGAATGCCTTCCTACCCTGTACTATCCTACACTTTATATCTACCTTGCTTCGATTATCTTTTGTGATTCTACTGCCTAAATAACAAAAATCTGACACTTCTTCGATTCTATTATCTCCTATTGTGATCCTCATTTTTCTACTGCATTCCTTTTTGTCACACCTCATCGCTTTAGTTTTACGTATATTTATTTTCATGTTAAAATCCCTAGTCAATACTGCCTGCATACCATTCAATACCCTTTCTAAATTCTTTTCGCTTTCTTCCAATATAGCTATATCGTCGGCGAATCTCAACATATATATTTTCTCTCCCTGTACATTCACACCTACACTATACTCTTCTTTTACTTTGTTTATTGCATCTTCTATATATAGATTAAATAATAACGGTGAAAGTGTACATCCCTGCCGAACTCCCTTCCCTATTTTTGCTACCTCTTCTTCCCCCTCAATTCTAACTAAGGCAGTTTGGTGTTTATATAAATTAAAAATTATTCTCCTATCCTTATAATCTATACCCGTTTCTTTTAAAATTCTAAACATTATGTCCCAATCTACATTATCAAATGCCTTTTCTAAATCTACAAAAGCTATGCAAGTTACCTTTCCTACCCTCTTTCTTTTTTCTACTACCGTTCTTAGTGCTAGAATCGCCTCCCTCGTCCCTCTGTTTTTCCTAAAACCAAACTGATCTTCTCCTAGCCTTTCCTCTACTTTATTTTCTAATCTCCTATAAATAATCTTTAACAATATCTTCGATGCATGTGATAGTAGACTAATGGTCCTATAGTTCTCACACTAATTAGCTCCTATTTTCTTCGGCATTGTTACTATTCTACTACGCTGAAAATCCTGTGGTACTTCTCCCTTCTCATATATTTTACAAACTAACCTGTATAATCGCTCCTGCATTTTTTCCCCTGCGTGTTTTATTAATTCGGCTGGTATCATATCAATCCCCGCTGCTTTGTTATTCCGTAAATCATTTAATGCTCTATGAAACTCTGACCTAAGTATGCTAGGACCTAAGTCATCCTCATCTATCTGTTCCACACTTTCTAGTTCCTCCATGTCCTGCCTACCTTTATATAAATCTTCAAGATACTCCTTCCATCTTCTAGCTTTTTCCTTATTTTCTGTGAGTTCCTTACCCTGCTTATCACATATAATGTTACCCTTTGGTTTTACTTTAGAAAAATGTGACTTAATTTTCCTGTAGCCCAAATCTACTTTACCTCTTCTCATATCCTCCTCAATATCCTCACAATTTCCTTTTATCCACTCTTCTTTCGCTAGCTTGCATTTCCTATTAATTAAGTTCCTTAGTTCCTTATATTTTTTCTGTCCTGCTTCTGTGTTTCCAATTTTAATTTTCCTTCTTGCTTCTATCATTTCAACTATTTCTTCCGTGATCCATTCCCTCCTACCTGCCCTTTTCTTTGTGCCTAATACTTCATTTGCTGCTGTAGTTAACCCATTTCTGATTTCCCTCCATTCGCAATCTATGTCGTTCCTAGATGTTCCATTAGGCATGATTTCTACTTTCTGCTTGTACTTTTCACATACATCAGCTAATTTTAACCTATCGACATCTACTCTGACCTGTTTAGACTTCTATAATTTCTTGAATTTGACCTCTGAGTCCAGGACTACTAAATTATGGTCACTATCACTGTAAATCCTTACAGTTTTTTTTTTTTATATTATGTAAAGTTTAGACTAGTTTCGGCTTTTGACCATCATCAGGTGAAAAGTGTCAGATATTACTTTAAGGACATGTTGTTTAGTGGTTTTGTTAAGATCATATACATTTTGTTAGACATTTTTCAGATAATAATTAATGTAAATATGCCATAAATAAGTTGGGGATGGGTTTCGTCCTTTTTACATAATCAAAGTATGCTTTCATTGGTAAGATTTTTTATATAATTCTTTCTAATATTTGTCTGGAGTAGCATTAATTTCACTATGTGTGTCAAGTGTTAAAATGTGGAAGTGTTAACATTACATTTTGTAAATGTTAACACACATGAAAAGGTGCAAATTCGATATGCACAATCGGCTTTGAACGTTGCCTTTTTTGTTTTCTAACTCGTTATTTGTTTTTATTGCAACGAATAGTTTCGGTATCTATATAATGAACTAGCCGACATATTGATGCCCCGATTATTTCTTATTCGATTGCTACAGATTGGCGAAGCAATTATGTTACTCAAACGCCAGTATCTTAATCGCACGCACTTAGTGTAAATTGGCAGTCAAGACGGACCTTGAAAAAAGTTTAACCCCCTCGGCCTATATACACTAAGACTACCTCTATCCGACATCTGGTAGGATAAAGTAATCCCACCGGAGGAGTAGAGAACATTGCGCGCCCGTGTCCTTCCCCGACCACTCAACGTCCATACACCTAGATACGGGATCTCGTCGTCGTTTAATCCTGGCCGCTGTTCGCCAAAGTTTAAATTGGTCATAATTCACATCCGCAGATATAACGACAAAATATCAATCTGTCGTATACAGACGCACTCAACAGCTGCTACATTCCTTATACTAAAACGCATGGGATTATCTTGAAAGTGGTGCGTTTAAATAATCGTATAGGCCGACAAAGTATTACGAAGCAATTTCCTTGTTTTCTTTTAATTTATTGATCGCGGATGGGGGGGAGGGGGGGATTAGTTTCTCGCGCAAATGATGCGAAATAACGCATACAATTGCAGCGTGCATTTTTTTTCGAGATAATAAATAAAGTTATTTATGCTGGGCTGGTAGGAAGCGGTATTAATACCGGTGCTATTTATTCAGCGGAATACCGACTTAATCTCTCGTGTCTGCGGAATAACGCGAAGTGTGTGTGTGTATATGGATGCGAGTTTGTGTATGCGCACGTGTGTCCGCACGCTGCTGTGATATAGTGTACTAACGGTGCCCTCTAGGAGGATGTGGCCTGCACATTCATCACTCGACAGAGGGATAAATGTAGTAAAGTTTAAATCAACGGTGTATATATATATATATATCTATATGTGGAGCGAAATCGGCGAGTTGTAACCGGAGAGCGAACGTATTGAGTGTCGGAGATAAAAGTATCAAACTCGTCAGCAACACAGAAAACAGTCATAAATATCCCGTGAAATTTTTATATCGGCCAAATGGTCTCGGAGCGATACCTGCCGATTCAATGGGAGCGCAGTTTTACTCCATCATCGGACAAGTTTTCCAATTATTCAATTACGTTTCCCACGAACAAGCACCCGCTATATATAGATACCGCACCCATATATGTATATATGGAATATAAATGCTGCGTGCGGCCTGCCGCATCTTGTTTTCCTCCAGAGTGGAAATCACGGTTGACGCTCGGCGTTTCTCTCGTCTCCTAACATGCAAATAAAGGGATACGGAGCGACTCGGCGATGTCAGAATAATAACTATTAACAGGGAATTGTAACAGGCGCTAATCTGACATGGTCGAATAGATCGTAAATGGATATGGGAAGTTGAGCAGAAAGACGATTGCATGTTAATGTTGGCTTATAATATCGCCGTTCCCGTAACCGCTGCCAACGTTCTGCAACCCGTATAATAGGTATTTACCAACTATAGCAAGTTCGCGCGAAAATGTCGCTTTTCGCATTACCAACAGTCAACGGTGTGGTAAAGAGAGAAACGGTCTTTCCTCGTTCAACAGCAATGGATATATGAACGCGTCACAACGCGTTTCAAAGGGCACCGCCTTATATATTCATTGCTGTCGTACTAAAGCATTTACGTGGAGAGCGAATAGCCGCATGTGCAATGTGTTGAACGAGGAAAGACCGTTTCTCTCTTTACCACACCGTTGACTTTTGGTAATGAGAAAAGCGACATTTTAGCGCGAACGTACTATAGCAATGCGATACGTGTGCGTACAGAGGCCTCATTGCGACGCTTGTTCCTAACTACCATAACGGCGATAGTTACACCATACCTAGTGCCGATATTAGCTACTATTTGTTATACAGCGTAAACCGATGCCTACGTATTGTAACGTACATACAGCCCGTTCGAATTTACACCACATGAAAGCGTCGCCGACGCCGATGCCGACGCCGATACCGGCGTCGCCGTCACCACCGCAACCGCCTTATATAATACACTGTATACAAATATCTATTATATATATACCAGACGCATTATACCACCACGTTCCATGTACATAGATAGGAATGCACGCATGCATAACACATATTAGCATCCCTAAATGAGCAAACAAGGCGCGATACGATGGGACGCGATAGGATGCCTCTTCATATTACGATTTCGACGTCGCACTTCCCACAATTACCGTAACATCGCAATTCCTTAAATCTGCTGATCTGGCGCCCGATGATACGTGAAAAAATCAAATATGGGACACTTCAAAACCAATTAATTAACAATACAAACATAAAGCTCAAATCTGATTACTTCATTAAGATGTAACGTATGATACGCCCAAGGACTTGATGGGGAACCGTACAAGCATACGGTAAGATATGCGATCCCTAATGCTGCGGATGCAAGTTTCGGTTTTAACTAAATAGGGTATTTTGACGAGGTAAGCCTGCCACGGGTGGATGCATTTGGTTAATCCACCTACGCGGTTCCCGATGCTTATCCCCCACGAGGAAATCTACATTCTATCTGAATATATTGTAAGGATTATGAATAAAATTTTCGAAATAGAAATGTGTTGCGATTAAATGACACATTGAAGCGTGACTGAAACAAGATACTAATTATTGATCGATGGAGTTTAAAGCATCGTAGCGTACGTAACGTATGATATTGGGGTGACGGGGAACGGGAACCGGGAACGATACGCGGTAGTACATGGCGCGGTTGAAGCACAAGCACCAGCGATGCTTGTATGCCTGAATGGATCATATTATGTTCGGCGGGGTGATTGAGAATAATGGCTACACGGCGACAGGCACATGAAATGACGGTCCGTGGTGTTACCCGTTGTTACCCGTACTGCCCCGATCATATTGAGTTATGACGATGACACAGGATAATCACACTTGAAACGCACTGTACCGAGTGTGCACTCGTACGTACGTACGAAGACTGTTCACAACAAGCAAGTCTCGCAAAAGTCATCACCCGAGACACAATACCGTCAATTATTCCATCTAGTTTCAAAAAAGGCTGATCCAGTTTGCAATATTGAATTTATAGCGCGCAGGTGAACGTGTCAACGTATGGTGTGAGCGGACAAGACGAGGCACATTTGTATCACGTAATTAGCCGGTGGAAGATGTGGGTCATCATTCCCGTTGCCGCTCTGCGGGTTCCGCCATCAGAGTCCATCGGGACACGACGGGACTGTGGTGCTTTAGCACTGTCGGTATCCTGTGGGAATAGCACGGTTCACGTTAAATGTGCGCGTCTGTAATAGTTCATCACGACCGAATAGTTTAGGTCGTCTAATCACTGGATTTAACGAAGACATAAATCAATCTCCGTATACCGTTTAAAGAGCAATTTACTGCACGATCCAATATAAAGCGCATCTCTCAATTTGCTAAACAAAATTTACGTTGTTCTTGGAGGGGCACTATCGGTAATGAATTGTTGCGGCTATAACATATGTAAATTCGTAATATCAATCACAGTTAAAAGATTGCGGGCGCTCGTGCACTGGATGGCACTCTAAGGAAAAACAGGCTGCTATATGAATGTTTGTACTATAAGAGACATATGTCTTGCATTTACAAAAATTTATTTACCCTTAAGAATCTCAAACGAAATATCTCAGTATAGAACATTACGTTTCTTCAACAAATTATTTCAATATATAGTTGCACAATGTGATTTATAATTGCCATGAAAATACGTTTTTTGCAAGACATTTACTGACAGCAATACATATTGCCATATTCGCTATATCCCGGTTTGTCCTTGTCCCTAGTTCCTATGATCCTACTATTGTATTCTTAGAGCTTTCTTAGTTGCCCCACTTTGCATAATTCCTAAATATATTAAGAGGAATTATGCACTTATACGCACACGCAATCATATACACTTCCTATTTAAATGAACCAATGAATGTTAGTTAGTTTACAAATCATAAGACTTGGGCAGCGATGTATTCTGAAATTTGGCCAAAATAAAGTCCATTTTTGAAGTGAAACTTCTATAGGCGCGGTAGGGCAAATTGGCCTGAACGTCCCGTGAAGTGAAACGCACGCTACGCGCATGCGCCGCCTGTACTGTGTATACGTAGCATAAGGCAACCAGTAGACGCTTGCGTATTTTATTATATATTACACAAACACAGCTTAATCTTTTAGCTAACAATTTGTTTATCAAATTCGCAGTGAGCAGGTTGAAAGAATGTAAATTTTGTGAATGTGCACTAGTGGGTGCATTTCTATTTGTCGATGGTTCAGCTGTATCAGATTCATCTCTCACACCGCGCGTACTTCACGTGTAGACGGCACGCCTGAATCAGTGGCATTCAAATTCTTTATACTGTGTCCTCACTTAACGACGGTATCGATTCATCCAGTGTATTTGAGGTCGTTGGAAGGTTATGTTGTCCACCGTGTTTCTTTAACGCCCTTTGCCTGGCTCGATACTCTCTACTTCTTTCCAAGGTAGTTGTTGGCACTTTTCTTGGCGGTTTATTCGCTTTATTCCGTTCTCTAAAGGCTCACACTCTGTCTGTACTTGTCTTTTACTCCATTTCACTTTTCACACAATTTCTATTGTGTGAGTGAAAAAAATATATATAAATATATGAAAAAAAAAACAAATGGAAAAAAAGCAATGTACAAAATCTACTTTTCCTAGGAGCTAAGAAGTTTCATTTCTACCGCGCGAGATATTCTTCACGCATATTTTTTTAATACCATCAACATAAAAATATTGGTGTGCTCTGCACGAAAACGTTGTTTTCGCGGCGAACAAAAGTAGATGTTTACTTCTTCGTCCACTACACCTCAGAACAAAATCCGCAATATTTGGTGGTGGTTATTTCTCCAAATAAATATTGCATTTCGCTTGTGTCGTATTTGCGCACATAGTCACGTACGATAGAACGGTGTTTCGACTGTTTGGGCGGATCAGGTAAACGGCATAACCGGCATGAAAGACGATTTCCCGTCCGCAAAACCAAATTATTTATGCCGGCGCTGATAAAATATGTAAGCGATCTGTACCGATGGACCGATAAGTCTATATATCACCTTCGCCACGTAATATTACGGCGGGAATATGTTTCGCTCTTCTCGTCCATCCAAGTCTCGATATATTCGGTACGCAATAAGACACGGGCATCATCGTGACTGGTAAAGAAGCGCGCGGGACTTGTCTCAGATTACGTAACATAAGATGAACATGCGACTATAACGTAATATGAAGAAAATAATAAAGTACGCTAAAGTCGATATAAGTCAGCCTAAATTTGGCATCGCTGACATGGACCAAAAATTTCATGCTATCGGTATATTTAGTATCAATAAATATGTTATTAAATTGTGGCCGTAAGATATTTTCGTAAATATCCACAAATACGCCGATTATTTTTTACTAATCTATGCAAGAGATATTGTTTTGTTCAATGTTAAAATTATGTACTACTCTTAATTTATTATTATATTGAAGAAGACTATATTGATAAGCCAACATCTTATCAAAGTTATAATATAGCATAGAAAAATGAAAAACAGTTTTTGTTATATAATTTCATACTGGAGTGGAATATAAACACAATTTCCTGTCATAGAAGAAGCAATGCTTTGATATATTTTTTTAAATGCGATATTTATATCGGACGCGATTCGAAGGAGTTTCTCGGTCGGACATATAGGAAAGTTTTTTTTTACCGAGGGGCTGCCGTCAAACTTTCGATTTTTCGATATCGCATTGAGAGTGAGGATAAGTCGCCTCGATTCAAGAAGACGACGACGGCCGCGGCGGAGGCGGTGTCGTCGAATTCTGCGCCCACGACGCTCCAACAACAAAGCCATACACCGACTTATGCTAATAGGGAACCGGATTTTATTTACTCTATACCTCGTCGTTTTTTGTGCTCCACATTCCCTTCCATTTCTTATACACGTCATTCGCTTCCCCCACGCAATTTACATATGACGGTAGTAAACTCCCTGTTGGAGCAAGTCTGCTCAACTCTCGTAATGTAAATTGTAAATACACTCCTATATTTCCCATATAATTGGATATGTATATCGATGCAGATCAGATCTATTTCCGCACACCGTGAGTGCTCTTTCCTTTGTTCTAACGTAACAACCGAAGAATTGTTTTACGCAACTCTTCCGGCAATTACAATCAGATTTCGCGTTCGAAATAATTTCTGGCTTTTAGCACGATTTGTTTATATGAATTACAAACGCAATAAATTGTAATAACCACAATAAAAAAATTGTAAACGTTAGCCTCGCGCAAGGACATATTTAAATCAATGGACTCTACAGGGTAATACAAAATTTGTTGAAAAATTACAAATTCACGAATTTGAATAAAGATACATAAATCGACGTATTATGTACAAACTTACCTCAGTTAGTGTATCGCCAGGGGTGTTCAGAGTTCGGGGTGGTAGCCTGGACGGCGTATGGATGTTCGTGCCATGAATATAGTCCGCTCCGACGGGCCACCACTTGTTTTGCAATTCCACGTGGATTGTATCTTTGTCGGCATCAGAACGGCGTTCGCTCACGCATTTGTATATTCCGTCTAGTACTTTATCGTTCTTGTAGCGCACCACGGCTGTACCAGTCGTCAGAAGCGGCATTTTCTACGTGAAAATAAGAAGAAAAACGTTTAAACATAGAATTCTTCGAAGGTTATTAATTTTGATAACTTTAGTAACGCTGATTTAGATAAAATAACGCTAATTTTAACATTTGCCATTATGCAGTTCTGCCCTGTATATTGCTGTAACGTACGTTTCTTTTGACATCGATAGTACGGTCGGAAGCGACTGATTATTTCTTAATTTGCGTTTGGCGGAAATCTTTGTAAATTCCGTCCGGATGGATTTTTTCGCGCAAATTGAGCTACAACAAAAAGGCTTTAACTATATCATCAATTGTTCGAAGCGTGGCGTGGCGCCCTTAGCGTTAACGCGCATCAATCCATCAATCAAACAATCAATCAGCACAGTCATCGCGATCCCCATCTCGCGCTCCGCCATCAGAAACTGAATCCGTAAAACATCCCCGAGTCAAATCCCCGTCGTGTACTTTCTGTCGCCGGCCGACAATGCCGCTGCCGAATGTATTTATCATTAAATTATATGAACATTCGAAATATTTTCCTACTGTCGGTCGAACATCTAAATGAAATTTCAATTTCATACACTTTATTGTAGTCGGATTTTTCAAAGGACATATTGGGATGTAAAATATGAAGTAGCTATTAGCGAGCAGCGCATATGTCAAATCGTATTTTTAAAAGATGGAGGTATGGGGCAAATACGAGGAAAAACATGTTTAAACCCTATCGAATATATCACTGGTCGGGTTGGATTGCAGGACCAGGTAGTCTGGGGTGGCACTTTGTCGCAACACCGCTCATACAGAATACTGGACTAATATCCCTCTTATTATTAGAGGAAAAGGGGCTACTAGAATGTCCGAGCATAGGTCAGGACAGCGGCCGAACAAATACGGTTTCGGTATAGCGGTAACGGTAACGGTAACTCCTTCCTTAACCGATCAGTACTCACGCTGATCACGTATCTATTTCCCATCCATTGGCGTGCTGCGTAATGAAACTGTTTCCAGTGTCCCAGGGACGGAAAATCACAGACGAATAAAGTAATTTAAATGACATTTGAGCTCCACTCCGATAAAGTCATTTGTGCGGCCAAGTAAATTCCGTACATTTATAAACGTCCGCATAATGGCTGTATAACGTAATCCTAATGGGTGTACATATTCCTATAATTTTCAGGTAGTCGAGTTAATGATAGTCAAATTCCTACAAAGGTACATGTAAATTCCTATAAGGTTCGGTCTCCAAGAAAATAAGCTACTTAATCCCTCGTTACTGATATCCAAAAGAAATATTTCCAATTGAAATCAAACATTGAAGAAGAAGACATAGATATAGGTTCCCATATATTTAACGATCGTGACAATTACCCAAATAACAATGACCCAGTTGGTGAAAGTACAGAAATTCAGAATGCAAAAGCCTGCATTTTATTGCATGATCACCCCGAGGAAACAAAGTTACATGTGCAAGAAATAACTGCTTCGTGCAAGAGGAAGGCGATGGACAACGGGCGTTTATAGGAATTTGACCATACACATTTTCGGCTTCTTCTACCTGACCCCATATTTATATGAATTTACCATCCTCGATTCTAATTGTATATTTATGTCAGTTATACTCTTTCACGATGCCGCATGAACGGGTTGTGTTAGCGCTGTATTTGCGATGCGTGATATAGCAATTTCCCCGAAAAATTAACACTGGACAAACGAAGGGACCGAGCGGCGGGACGGTGGGCGCGCGTCGGGACGGTGGGCGCGCGTCGGGACGGTGGGCGCGCGTCGGGACGCTTATGGTATTGCGGTGGCCTCATCCGGCTTGCTGCTTGATGTGACTCGAATACCCAATAAAACCGTCGTCTGTACCCGGCGTGTACGCTAGTCTATACTTTCGCTGTGCCATTTATACGTGGTGTACCTGGTTGCACTATACGTGTATGCAATCCACATTTAACCGAAACAGAAAGACAGAAAAAGCGAGAACAGTAATTACATACCAGACAATGTCGACCCAGGGGAAAAATACCCAAGTAAATAATCACTACTATCCACCCAATTAAATGAGCACTAATTAAAAAATATAGATCTGGCAATGGATATGCCCCTCACAGCACGCGGCATTACATAATTGAATTGACGGCAAAAGGAAATTGATTTATTTCTGGGAATTAGCGAAATGGCGCATTTATTCATACGTATGGCGAAAATATATTCACAAACGCCAAACTATATATATATTTTTTTTTGCGTCAGATAAGAGAGAAAACCTTGCCTCTTATCATCTTTCGCTTTTTCTCTTCAATATGAATAAAAATATTTAAGTTTAGTATAGAAAAAACGATTCGTAATATTTAATGAAAATTAATAATACACTTATTATCCATTTCCCTTATAAAAAATTAGTGACAATGTGAATTATTAGTAATGTAGATTAATAATAGTGTTTTGAGGAAACAAATTATATGAGTAATAAGATTGAATGTAAATGAAAATATGAATTTACAATTAATTCAGATATTATAGATTTAGTTAGTTAAAGAGTCCGCAATCCTAAAGATTGGTTGGAAACAGCACGCCATGCCGATCTATCCTGAGCTAATCCCTTCATCTCCCTATAGCTATTCATCTCAACGTCTTCAACTATCTGACTCACATACTCCAATCTGGGCCTACCTACCCCTCTCTTTCCCTCCACTCTACCTTCTATGATCAATTGCATAATCCCCCCATGCCTAAGAATATGCCCTACTAATCTGTCTCTCCTACGCTGTAACACTCTCCAAATACTTCTCTTCTCCCCTACTAACTCTAGTACAGCTTCATTTGTTACTTTATCTTCCCAACCAATCCTCATCATCCTCCTATAACACCACATTTCGAATGCTTGTAATCTACGCTTCTCTTCTTTTCCTATAGTCCACGCCTCACACCCGTACAGTGCTACAAACATATACCTTCAGTAATCTTTTTCTAATACCCAAGTCAATATTTGATCTTAAAATCTGTTCCTTTTCTACGAATGCCTTCCTACCCTGTGCTATCCTACACTTTATATCTACCTTGCTTCGATTATCTTTTGTGATTCTACTGCCTAAATAACAAAAATCTGACACTTCTTCGATTCTATTATCTCCTATTGTGATCCTCATTTTTCTACTGCATTCCTTTTTGTCACACCTCATCACTTTAGTTTTACCTATATTTATTTTCATGTTAAAATCCCTAGTCAATACTGCCTGCATACCATTCAATACCCTTTCTAAATTCTTTTCGCTTTCTTCCAATATAGCTATATCGTCGGCGAATCTCAACATATATATTTTCTCTCCCTGTACATTCACACCTACACTATACTCTTCTTTTACTTTGTTTATTGCATCTTCTATATATAGATTAAATAATAACGGTGAAAGTGTACATCCCTGCCGAACTCCCTTCCCTATTTTTGCTACCTCTTCTTCCCCCTCAATTCTAACTAAGGCAGTTTGGTATAATTTTTATATAATTTATATTTTTATATAATTTTTATAGATTTATAAAAATTATATACGACATATTACGAAAAATTTCTTTATTGTCTTGGATATAGATTTCAATTGTAGTTTTGAATTTAGATATACTATCATTAATACATTTAAATTCGATTGGTAGGTCGTTAAAAAACTTTGGACCAAGATATATAAAATGTCTTTGTGAAGTAGTTTTTGTTATATCTCTGCATTTGAACATTGTTTGACGTTTTAGCTCTAGTGATATAATTTAATAATTATAGCAAATTTCTTATAGTATATTAAAGATTGTTGAATATAATAAAGTAGTTTAATTTCCAGTAGGGGAATCTCATTGAATAATATAATTGTTGAATACAAAATTGGTTTATTAAACATCATTTTTATAATTAGCTTTTGTGTGTTAAACAAAGTCTTTATATTACTACTAGTCCGTATCGGAGGTATGATTCGACAAAAGAATAATAGACGGACATAAGATCTTTACGCGGTAAAACATTCTTTTAGAATTGACAGGATGGACAGGACAGATCTAATCTTGTTATTAGTTTTGTTTATATGAAGATTCCAATTTTCCAATTTAATTTAATATCGAACATTTTGTATATGTATAACAAAAATAGGGTAGGACCAAGCACCGTCCCTTGTGAGATACCGATACGAACATTTTTAGGGCTACTTAACGTATTTGATATTTTTACTCGCTGTTCCCTATTTTCCAAGTAGTTGCTTAATAAGTTTGAAGCTGTATTAATACCAGATTCATTTAATTTTATAACTAATTTGTAACTAAAAAAGCCTTCGCAAGATCCAAGATTACTGCTACAACTTTTTTATGGTTTTTCGATAACATTTTTAGTAAATTCCACCAGTGCGTTTTCTGTACTTAATGATGTTTGGAAACCAAATTGATTTTTACTAATTATGTTGTTTTTCGACAAATATTCGTTAATTTTACGCACTTTTCAAATATTTTTGCGAAATTATTTACGACACTTATCGGTCTATAATTAGTAGCATCATTTTTATTTCCTTTTTTGTATATTGGGGTAATTACAGAACATTTAAAAGTATTTGGTACTATTCTTATTTTTATAGGTAAATTTATAATATATAGTAATGGTTTAATAATATGCACGTGATTATTTTTTATAATCGTATTACTAATGTTATCGATACCTGGGCGATAATTTGCTGAATTATTTCATTTTCAGTTAAATTTCGAAAACAATTTATTTCGCAATTATTCTCATCGTGTGTATATTCTAAAGCTATGTTATTATTATCACGATGTAATTTATTTGCCATATCGATACCCACATTAATGAAGAAGTTGTTAAATATTTCTGCTACACTTTTCTCATCAGATTGTAAATAACCGGTGGAGTCCTTCATATTGATATTGTTTTTACCAGATAAAGTATTTATCACATTCCATGTTTTAGGTGGGCTAGGATTAATTAATAATTGATTTCGTATAACAATCAATTTTGCAAATTAAATTAACTATTTAGCGTAATAAAAGAATCTATTTTATAGTAAGATATTTGACTTTATGCAATTACAGATTTACTTGTAAGAAAACCAAACTAAATCCTAATCCGATTATAAAGCAGCACAAATATTTCTTCTACGTTCTGGCTATAGGAAAATATACTTAAACCAACCGACTCGTACATATACGGAATGCCATACTATATATATATATATATATATATGTACGTACTCGTCCTTTGCCTACCCCTTTGTGTTATGCCGAACGTAATTTCAAATTGATTAAAATTTAATTATTGATTAAACCTCGCCGCCCATTACTAGTTACGAGAGCACGCATTCCACGTATCTACGCGCAGGATAATATTTAAATAGCTCGGGAAACTATTTGCAAAAGCATCTGAAAGATGCGTCGATAAATAAGAAGCGAGCACTTGCGGCTCTTTACCACATCCGAACTTAGTTTTTGTAGTTAGAATGTAATGTAGCACGTATGTAGTGTGGTAGTTAAATACATCGCATTTCACTTACGTTGTATCCGTAATCCACGCGAGCGATATGGCGCGTGGTGAGCGGCACTTCCACGATGAGGACACCCTTGGTGCGTCGCTCCGGCTCCTCGTCGCTCTTCCCCGATGTCGCTGTTGTCGTCGTGACGCATTTGCTATCGGCGACGGCTGTCTTGTTCTGCCAGAATACTAGCACGTACCGATTGTTGATGGTACTAGTAAAAACATTTTTTATTTTTTATTAGCCAAACTTTGTCCACGTCCGTATAGTCGTGTTTCACTTACTCCGTTGTTTCAGTGTGAAAATTGGCTCCAGTGTAATTAAATCCTTTAAAAGGCGTCGTAACGTTCAAGTGGCCGTCCATGTTCGCGAATGCCTTAAAGTTGATCCTCGATACAGCGACTGTACGACTCTCCGGATAGGAAATCTTACACCTAAAATTTAATAGCGCACCGCTCGAAATTACTCGAAACTCTGCAGTGTTAAAAAAAGACGATGATTAGTTACGAAGAAACAATACGTACGTGGTATTGTGATGGTCATTCCATTTTTGGTATGTAGCTGTTGCCAAAACAACAGCTTGATTAGCATATTTCGGCGTGTGCAGTGTGTATAGAATATGCGTAATATTGTTTCGCTTTTCAATGTCCAGATAATTTCGTACCACATTCACTGACCATTCCACATCTACATCGCCACGTATATGCGACGTATTACTAAACGATATCTGCAAAAAAGTACTCAAATAATCGCAATTATTTTTGAAGGTGTTAAATGTTTGTATTTCTTATTTTAAGATAAGGCGTGGTTTAGACGAATTTTAGGTTTTTATTGTTAAGATGTTTATAGCGAAACGACTGCAAATTTTATGGCTGAACAGCCATAAAACTGTAAAATAGTCGATAAAACGTTCGTACGAATGAAATTGTGTCGAGATTTGATTAGCTGTTCGGCAAACAGTCGGTGAAGCGCTCGCAATGAATACACCCTACAATCGTGTTTGGATCAACACGTTGATGGTACCATTAAATTGCCTAAAATGAAGCGTTTGAGTGTCGCTTACCGTTCCTCTGGAGCCGTAGTTGTAACCAGAGAATCGCGTAACGTACTTTCCGATGTAATCAATGTCGTTGTACTGTTTATTCGACATAAATTTGCCGCGAGCGTAATGCCACTCTTTTGTCGGTGGAGGAAGCTGCACAGTCGCTTCCAGGTCGACATTCTTGCCCCCAGGTAATGCCAACGATAAGTTTGAAGCCATTCTGCACA
Source organism: Leptodirus hochenwartii (assembly GCA_947310635.1). Taxonomy (NCBI): domain Eukaryota; kingdom Metazoa; phylum Arthropoda; class Insecta; order Coleoptera; family Leiodidae; genus Leptodirus; species Leptodirus hochenwartii. The sequence goes on along the minus strand of OX371187.1, from coordinate 8,569,734 downwards.
TACCGAAATAAGATATAAACATATATGCGATAAGGACCAGATAGTACACTTACGTCCATATATTATCCAATAAAACGGAACCACCAAAACCAAGTCGCTTGAACGATTTGTCCGGATTGTTGTAAAACGCCCCGATCAAAGCGCTTCGGTCCTTATTACCCCGTTCGTAATGCCCTTCGAAATTGACAAGCATATTTTCTAAAATGACCCAGCACCAATTCGCCGTCGAATTCCCTCGACTAACGCCCAGTTCATAAGTGCCGAAGAATTTTCCGCATACATAGTCACGCTTTCTGTAATAATAATTAGATTCTGTTGAAGCATTTCGTGGATGTATTGAATATTTAGCCAGGTAATCTCGGCATAATTCCTGATTGAATTGTATCTCAACTTTCAGCAGTCACTAGACACAAAGCGGGACGAGAGTGGCTGTTGCCGATAAGACAGGAGAATCCCGCATGGCAAGACCCTAGATACAGGACATATGGGTAACGTGGAGCATGGACGACCGTTGGGGCATTATCGGTTATAAAATAGTCATACATCAGGCAAACCGTCGGCGCAAGTATTTATCATGCCGGTGATCCTAAGCTATCCAACTTCCTGCCCTCCCAATGTTATGTATGGGCCAGGTCTGGGATCGCTGAACGTTTATTGATTCTATTTTCCACCGCTTTAAATTTATTGCTTGGGATCAATCGAAATTATTGGCAATCGCGTTTTTTTTTATCCACCACGTCGATATTGCATTTTCATTATGTCGCCATACATTTTCATATGGTCTAATGGTCTAATCTACTATGCGTAAATATTTATACCGAAATTGCGTTTGGTATGAGCTTTTATTTTTATTTCAAACTTGAGTAGTAACAATGACGACATGAGCGTGTATTATATTGTACGAAGTGTGGAATTGGCAGTAACTGGAGTCTGGCGAAGGATTGAACCATCAACAGCGAAGGAAAACATGATAGCAGCGATAAGGTTCGCGTGTCTGCTACCTGTCGAATCCTATTGTGCGTGATCTGTGTCACCTCGCTGAAGCGGCTTACTTCCAACCTCTCCGTTCGCTCATACCACGCACACCACTTATCAATCGGCAGATTAGAATAAAAGTCGCAGGGCTTAAAGCAAACACGCGCAATTTCATTCCGTACGTGCGTCTGCCGATACAAAATATTTCGCGCTAATATGAATAATTACAACACATCCACGAACAAACATAAAATACACTTCAATTTACCAGGCAAATGATATTTTAAACATACAGCACGTCCCACCAATATATCGGTACGTGCTAAAACAAATTCTTGTATAATCCTTGAGAGATCGCGTGTCAAGTATAATCTTTATAAATGATTATGTAATGTTGTATGTGGTGCGTTTACGCGCGACTTGCTCCTAATGCGCTGGCTGCTGAAAGCTGAAGCTTTTACCCTCCTGTACTCCAGTTGACATACGTGTGTGTGTATCTTCTTCCTAAAGTATACCTACAAGTACTACGTGCATTATGTACGTGATAAAGCGTATTGTCTTAAAATGCTAGTTGTATTTGAATCGCTGTAAACCAAACACAATTTGTCGCTCGATATATATGCCTACCTACAGCTCGAGGTATGATCGATTTTCAATTTAGCAGCGAATTTAAATAAATTTGCACTGGTACGATCGACAACTCGGCATATTTATTTATTTTTATACGACGCTCATTAATTAATATCGAGTCGCAAAATCGATTATTCGAAATATTCGCGCGGTTATTAAATTTTATTGATTGCTGAAATAAAATATATTTTTATTTTGTCAAATTATACTTGTAATTTTTTTCTACATAAAATTAGATATATTTTTCTGGATAGAGAAGGATAATAACTAGAGACCGGATTATAGGCACTAAAAATCGTTCAAAAATGCTCTAAAAAGGCATTTCATATTTTGAAAAATAACTCTTGATGTAGCTAGATGTTACGTTACAAAATAGTTTTTTTCACGTTTCACTTTTGTATTGCAAACCTTCGCAAACAAAATAATATTATACCGTCACAATTAAAAATATTAGAGCCGAACTCCCGAATTATTTTTTGGATCTTGGATTCATCTGAACTGCTAATTTTAGGCATTTTGAATTTATTTTCGAATGTATTCGTGCGCTAACTAAACACAGACTGAAGAAATGAAGGGTGAATTATTTATTTGAAATAACAGTTGTTACAAAATAACCATTATTAGTACTTAAGAGTACATTAAGAACGATTAGTGATTTTTCTATTGATAATGTAGCAATGACACAAATAATTTAGAAAGTTTTTATCATCGAACAAAATAAATTATGGTAAAAAGCAAAATAAATATGAGAAAAAAGGCGCGAATGCATGAAGTGTCGAAATAGGCAAAATATGCGCTAAACTGAAAAATAGGCAAAATTTGATCAAAATTGTCGAAATAGGCAATTTAAGGCATTTTGCCTAAAATCCGGTCTCTAATAATAACCTTTCCAACGAGGTATTATATAATAAAATTCCATGAGAAATTGCAGTAAAATAACTTTCTGACATTTCGCATGCGTTAATTTGTTCCTTCATTGAATTTAGGTACATTTGATCTAAATATTTTTAAATGTTAAATATTATAATATAATAAAAAAATTCTAAATCATTTTTTAACGGCCGTAAATTTTTCTGCTAAAGGCTGATCATCGGTTCACATCCTCACAACCGAAGATTTATTAAACAAAAAATTTGATTTGTAGTTAAGTAAATATTCAGTTTATTTGTTTGTATTTACTAGTTTCGACATTTCAATAAGATCTAAGCTAAAAAAACTTTAACAAAATTTGAAAAAAATAACAAGATACATTTGTATAAGTTACAATTATATTTTAAAAAGTTTATTATCAATCTTAGTAACTACAAAATCACATTGGTAGCTGACACAAATTTGTGCGAAATAGTTACGTAGATTAAAATGTCTGGTTGTTAACTGCGAGGACTTACTTTACCACTAAATCGACACAAAGCAATTTATATTTTGTTTTGTTATTGTAGCATTTGTTTACATTATCTAACTCGCTGATCAGGTGCCTTGGCGCATCTGCGCAAATAATATCCCATAGAGATTTTGTCATGCGAATCTAGCATTGCCAATTTAGTGCGTCGATTTTTTCCACCTGAGAGCACTTCTATTATGCACGGTACAAGAAATATCGATTGCATCAGAAACGTGTTCTTTATAATAAAGTGTATTAAAACTACTGTATGTAACAAAATTTTTAGTGCAAATTGATACAAATTTAGTGGAAGTGCGTATTTGAACATTGTAATGTTGTGCGGCTTTGCTTATTGAATTATACAACCGGAGGTAGTATTCCTTAATATGAGGTAACTAAATATTTTATATATATATTTGACCGTGTTGGTTTAGTTTAGTAAATAATTGTACCGAATGAATATGAATAGTGATGAGTTGTTGCGGACGGTCGCCGTGGAATAAATTGTGGAAGGAAATTGGGCACATTATACATGTAACGTATATGCCCAGGGACAGGCACCACCGGCCTGGCACAGGTTCCCTACGTACTTCCAGATTATAATATAATGTATACGACCGCAGTAATATATGCCATGTCCATTAGGTCAATCTGATACGAAGAATAATTCCGTGTGCACCTCATATAATACGAGAGGTCTACAGACTAGTCTGTATACTCACACATTGAATTACATCTAATGGGAGGATGCCATGCTGTTTACTTGCCTGAAACCCTAACGTTACTTCACCCGCTCGTCTCGCACCCCATTTTAATGTATCACATTTTGTTATACCTTGAAATAGAGCTAAACAAATTTGCGCAAGGTAATACCTAAATGGCCGCTAGTACGATTTTTCAAAGCGGTGTGTATTTCGAAGTCTACGAAAAAGAAAATGTTTTCCCCCGTGTTGGTGAATATCAGGTAGCGATTCTTATTTGACAATTGGTGTTACACGAAACCATTAACTGGTCACGGCGGGGACACAACGCAGAGCGATTGTTGGGGGCGAAGGAAGAAGTATAGTGAGAATAGATCTGCGATAGACAAAGAGGTGCTCAGCGATGTCCGCCGCCGCTTCGGACACTAGATTACTATTACCACTAAATAACTTTCATATCTGCGGAGATTTATGGTTAAGCTACTCTCGCTTTCCCGCACATGACCCACCGACCGACGCCATATAAACAACCCCTATATATCGATTCTCTTTTATATAAAACACCGTGATTGGGGATTTCCAATTATATTTCGCTAGATTAAAAGGTGATTATAAACGACGCCTTTTTTAAATGTTCGCATTTAGCAACTTACAGGTACGTTATTTTGAATCTGGGATTCTGCATTTGCACGAATGGTGTCTGTGCTTCCATTACCATCCTTGTCTCACCATCTTCAGAGCTTGTCAGCATCATGACGATAATCCGCTTGTACTGTTGATGGCTTGTATTAACCTTGAACAAAATTAATTTAGTATAAGCGATGATCAAATTGAGAAGTATATTACCTCCAGATTTATTTTCGAATTGAGCCATCCCGCGATTGTCCCACTGCCTGCCAATGCAACGAACGTGCCGCCATGTTTCAATCCACAATCTACATGATACACCATCTTTCCAGTCTTCCTCAAATCGTACTCGACTATCAGCGGTAAAGCTGTCTCTACGTTTTCTTCCGTATTCAAAATCGAAACGGTCATCTGCTTAATCACAGGCACTTCTTTGCCAATAAATGCCGCGTGTTGTATCGGTGCGCCATCTTCATCAACTATCAAATAGCCGCCAGCGACTTTATGTTTCACACCATTAACTAGCATAACGGCGTTCAAGTTGCGTTTATAATCCTTATTCATCTGGATGGTGCCATCCAATTCCACCTTTTGACTCTTTCCGTTGAAAATTAGATGCATGATGCCTTGTACACGTTCGTCGCGCAATGTCCCATTGGCAGATAGTTGTAATGGATGGAAATGAATAATAGCCGAAAGAAGAACTACTGAACCTTTCGTGGTCAAGTCCACAATTGCTTTAGATACCTCCATGCCGCGGAATGGTGTCTGCATATCCGTGGCCACGTGGAACTCATGCCATGAGTCGTAATACCAAGCGGATGTTAATACAAACTGTTAAAAAAATATATATATGGCGATATATGTCTTTCTGGCGGCGAATAGAATATTTGTGCGTGTATATATTTTTTTACTTTGCCAAAGTATGTGAACTTACCTTGTTTGATTTAGTCTTTGGCATATCGAAGATCACGTTGACTTTATGTTCTTTGGCGGTGAAGTTCTTGTGAAGGTGCAGCGTGACTGGAGGCAGCGTAAGCAATGCCGTTTGAATGTGACCAGCCAGGTGTACATTCACTATGGGTGCATTCGACTGAAAAATAATTATTTATGATATTATACTCGACTCTGGATCAAAGAAATCGTTCTCGCGTAAAGAACTGTACTAATCGTTTTGCGATTTTGAAGATATAGTTTTTACAACTCTTGAAAATAATAAACAATAATGTATCAGTTAATATGGCCATATTTATTCTTAAAAAAACGGCGGATTTAAATCGTTGTATTTTTTCGTTGCTCTCACTGAAATATTTCAATGTGCCTATACTGGCACTCATTTGTACCGCCGTTATATTATATGTAAATGTGTTTAATTTAGTTAATATTATTTTCGCATTTCGCCTATCCACATACAATTTATAGTACGCATATGAAAATTATGCAAGTTGAGTGCTAGATATATGTCATCCCATTATCCTTTCGTTAAGCACAGAACACTAAGAACAATTTTGATGCGAATATTCAATTAAACATAGCGGCGTATTAGCATTACACAAACATATGAATATAGTTGTAACCAAATTTGAGTTATTTTAAATAGCGGATTCTCAGATTTGGATTCGTATCCGATTTCAATCTTTTTTTTACGTGCAGTCAGTTGTGAAAATAGCGAATACAATGGGAGCGGAACGTTAATTTTCGTTCGCAACTAAAATCGCCGCGAATCTGTTGCATTGAACGAATTAAGATGTTCGGAACTCGACTTGATTCTCTGTAGCCACGGCAACTTAGTAGATCCCAGCCTCGGAGGCGTACATATATAAGGAAGATGGTCTAGGAGCTGCTCTATGCACTGCTGGGGGTCCCTCTTCATCCAGAACTCCGGTACGGCACGGCGTCTGTCTGCGCTATGTAAATGTGTGTGCATACATCTAAATAACTTTGCGATGAACAAACTGACTACCATCGCATCCCATCACCATGCCACGCACAAAAGGGAGCGGGCGGTTGCCCAGTGCCTGGTGGTGTCGAACACAGCTTCCCGGGGCTTGCCAAAATAAACGGTACAGAAGATAATACGAAATAATTGTGGCCGCGAATGGTGTAGCTCATACTCCATCGGCTATTGCTTTAACACCTACCTAATTCTCGAAATAAATAATCAGTATAGAAAATATTCCTTGAATATTGATAAAGCGACAACGTCGGTTAAGTGAACAAGTTGGTCGGGTTCGAATGAATTGTTACCATTATGGACCGGTGCATATAAATGCTCCGTTTTATCGGGATCCGCACGTAACACGTATCTCCTCGCATATACGGAACACATGTGCACGTGTGCAGAGCGACGACGAGCAAACAGTCGATATTAGATTGTCGCCATTGGCGAACATCTTACCATGAATATGCACACCTTCACCTCCCGACGACGGCATATTATTAAATGCAAATTAGGGACTTACTGCCGCTATTCGTCCGAATAATAATGTCGCATGATTTATACTTATTGCAATTTGCGTGGGAAGACTATTCATCAAATCCGCTGCGGAAGAACTTACCTCGGAGTAGGCGTTGAATAGAACGTTGCTCTTATTTGTGCGGACATAGAAATCTGCAGCGTATGTGACATAGTCCTTACGCAATGCAGCGGCGGTATTTAGGAAGGGAAAACTATCCATTGGTGTGTGCAAATGCAGCGTGACGTTGTATTGTTTGCCATCGTGCTTGTCTGCAGCGAGTAGAGTTTCCACGAGGTAGTGAGCACGACCGCCAGTCTGTAAGTTGATGAATTTTCATAAAATTAGTTGTAGCGAACCACTTACCTCCGTAATTGTATTAAAGATTCAAATACTACTAGATTAAAGGCGGAGAATCTACTCGTCTCGTCGGGTTTAATAAATGCGAGAGCGTTCTAGATCCGCTGGCAGTATAAGCATATATAACTGAGAATTGGATAAGACAATGCACTGACAGATGGTCCTGAACGATTTCGTTACGGCCTATGTTAATATAATTCGTGGAAACGCTCTTATCTACGCAATGTTGCGGTATACTGCCGCCCGTATACTCGTCAGCTACTTATACGTTACGGTTAATACACCCGCTAATGTAGATTATAAGCTATATATGGTGAATTATATATATTTTGCTTATACGGGCGGCAGTCCAAACAGGCGTGCGTTAAACGCCATGGTGTATAATCTCTTCTCCTCGTAAGGTACGCGCCCAATCGAACGGAGGTAAAGTTTTCGTAAAGGCATACAACCGTTTGCGTAATTTAGTTCCAACTTGGTACCGCTTAGTTAAAGAGTCCGCAATCCTAAAGATTGGTTGGAAACAGCACGCCATGCCGATCTATCCTGAGCTAATCCCTTCATCTCCCTATAGCTATTCATCTCAACGTCTTCAACTATCTGACTCACATACTCCAATCTAGGCCTACCTACCCCTCTCTTTCCCTCCACTCTACCTTCTATGATCAATTGCATAATCCCCCCATGCCTAAGAATATGCCCTACTAATCTATCTCTCCTACGCTGTAACACTCTCCAAATACTTCTCTTCTCCCCTACTAACTCTAGTACAGCTTCATTTGTTACTTTATCTTCCCAACCAATCCTCATCATCCTCCTATAACACCACATTTCGAATGCTTGTAATCTACGCTTCTCTTCCTTTCCTATAGTCCACGCCTCACACCCGTACAGTGCTACACTCCAAACATATACCTTCAGTAATCTTTTTCTAATACCCAAGTCAATATTTGATCTTAAAATCTGTTCCTTTTCTACGAATGCCTTCCTACCCTGTGCTATCCTACACTTTATATCTACCTTGCTTCGATTATCTTTTGTGATTCTACTGCCTAAATAACAAAAATCTGACAATTCTTCGATTCTATTATCTCCTATTGTGATCCTCATTTTTCTACTGCATTCCTTTTTGTCACACCTCATCACTTTAGTTTTACCTATATTTATTTTCATGTTAAAATCCCTAGTCAATACTACCTGCATACCATTCAATACCCTTTCTAAATTCTTTTCGCTTTCTTCCAATATAGCTATATCGTCGGTGAATCTCCACATATATATTTTCTCTCCCTGTACATTCACACCTACACTATACTCTTCTTTTACTTTGTTTATTGCATCTTCTATATATAGATTAAATAATAACGGTGAGAGTGTACATCCCTGCCGAACTCCCTTCCCTATTTTTGCTACCTCTTCTTCCCCCTCAATTCTAACTAAGGCAGTTTGGTGTTTATATAAATTAAAAATTATTCTCCTATCCTTATAATCTATACCCGTTTCTTTTAAAATTCTAAACATTATGTCCCAATCTACATTATCAAATGCCTTTTCTAAATCTACAAAAGCTATGCAAGTTACCTTTCCTACCCTCTTTCTTTTTTCTACTACCGTTCTTAGTGCTAGAATCGCCTCCCTCGTCCCTCTGTTTTTCCTAAAACCAAACTGATCTTCTCCTAGCCTTTCCTCTACTTTATTTTCTAATCTCCTATAAATAATCTTTAACAATATCTTCGATGCATGTGATAGTAGACTAATGGTCCTATAGTTCTCACACAAATTAGCTCCTATTTTCTTCGGCATTGTTACTATTCTACTACGCTGAAAATCCTGTGGTACTTCTCCCTTCTCATATATTTTACAAACTAACCTGTATAATCGCTCCTGCATTTTTTTCCCCTGCGTGTTTTATTAATTCGGCTGGTATCATATCAATCCCCGCTGCTTTGTTATTCCGTAAATCATTTAATGCTCTATGAAACTCTGACCTAAGTATGCTAGGACCTAAGTCATCCTCATCTATCTGTTCCACACTTTCTAGCTCCTCCATGTCCTGCCTACCTTTATATAAATCTTCAAGATACTCCTTCCATCTTCTAGCTTTTTCCTTATTTTCTGTGAGTTCCTTACCCTGCTTATCACATATAATGTTACCCTTTGGTTTTACTTTAGAAAAATGTGACTTAATTTTCCTGTAGCCCAAATCTACTTTACCTCTTCTCATATCCTCCTCAATATCCTCACAATTTCCTTTTATCCACTCTTCTTTCGCTAGCTTGCATTTCCTATTAATTAAGTTCCTTAGTTCCTTATATTTTTTCTGTCCTGCTTCTGTGTTTCCAATTTTAATTTTCCTTCTTGCTTCTATCATTTCAACTATTTCTTCCGTGATCCATTCCCTCCTACCTGCTCTTTTCTTTGTGCCTAATACTTCATTTGCTGCTGTAGTTAACTCATTTCTGATTTCCCTCCATTCGCAATCTATGTCGTTCCTAGATGTTCCATTAGCCATGATTTCTACTTTCTGCTTGTACTTTTCACATACATCAGCTAATTTTAACCTATCGACATCTACTCTGACATGTTTAGACTTCTGTAATTTCTTGAATTTGACCTCTGAGTCCAGGACTACTAAATTATGGTCACTATCAATATCTGCTCCAGGGTAACTCTTACAATTCTTAATCTGGTTCCTAAACCTCTCTTTAACCAGTATGTAATCTATCTGATACCTCCCTATATCTCCTGGCATTTTCCACGTATACATCCTGCGCTTGTGATTCTGAAAAAGCGTGTTTGCTACCACTAGCTTATTCCTAATACAAAACTCTACCAATCTATCCCCTCTATCATTACGCGTTCCTATTCCATATTCTCCTACTATTGAGACTTCCTTTCCCTTACCTACTACGGCATTCCAATCTCCGCTATAGACGATCATTTAGATCGAGTTAAATCGAAAGGTAATGAAATAGTTGCGTGCGATGTCGACGCGTACTTTATACAAAATTTGCTATAAACTATATTTGGCGATCACAACTCAACTTTACGATCCATTTGAACGTATCCCATTATTAAATATACGTATTACAATCCCGCTGGAGAATTGGCGCGAGCAATTACGCCGAAATAACACTTATCTAAATAGCTTGTCGGATGGAAAAACACCGAAGCACCGCATAAACTAAGGTAGCTTAAGATCCTGTGTTGTGGAAACCTTATACCCGCGTATATGAGCGTTATTAAGAAGTGCTAACTGTAAAATTAGCTGTAGATAAGAAGGGCTTTGGTTATTCTGTTATCTGACAGTTTGTATTGCTTTATTTGTATGGAGCACGTTGCATAGAAGGGACAGGATAAAATGGAGGTGGATATATAAGATATACGAGACCTTTATCCAGCGGCTTCCGTTTTGGTAGTTGAAGTCGAGTGCGAAAAGATATTGATGGCCGGCCATTATACGCAGCTCATACTCGGACGTCACTTTGCTGTACGTGGCGTACGGAGTGCTCAGACTCAGTCGATTCTTCATCGTGCGAACGTCCTGCGAGAGAAGAAAACCAGAGAATATCAGGCACGCATCAGATTACAATACACCGTACACAATCAACAATCAACTGGACTACGTATATCTGCAACAACTCCAGTTCACATTTCAGTCGTTCATGAAAATACAGAAAAATCGAAATGTACGCGCGATTAACAAGACACTTCTTATAATTGCTAAAAACATCTGCGAATGTGCTCCATTGGCACCATTTATTAATTAATACGGTTCTGTAACGAATTATAAAGAGTACAGGTGTAAGGTATACGAAGTGTTTCCTATTAGCGCGCTATACAACAGCGCCGTGATAAATCTCTTCCGAGACAAATAATGATCCCCCTAGTTCTTGATGAGTGGAGTTCACGAAACCCCACGTACCATTCCATTAATAATAAAAATAAAAAAACGAAACAACGTGATCGCAATATGTTCCAGCCACGCGATACATAAAAACATCAATTGGCATATCGAGACACGTTCTCGATACAAGTGCAACAGGGCATTCCGCGATATCATCCGCGTCGAGATCATTGAAGCTCGACGCGATGCAACGGGACAGATCAGATCTATTATTCTTGTCGTCGGGATAGTTTGGGAAACATTTCGATAACACACTGTATGTCGCATTCGGCTGGAGCCCCCAGGATCAATATGTCAATATAGATAGATATGGACGGATTTGTACATAAATACCGAATGCGGCACACAAAAGCCGTATGCAAAACTGTCCTCCCGGGTGGATGGCGTAAGCAAACTAACAAGCTACTTTACTATTCATATACTGCCACCTCCGTTGGCATAGAATGAAGAGGATCAACCATTTCCCCCCAAACCGTTCAATTATTATTCCTACCTTTTTAAAGAAACGTCATCGGTCATATACCAGAAGTAATTTGATCGCGCATTTGTTCTATAAGTGACCAATTCTCACACGATTTAGCTCCTACATTGTTACAGTTATATTCTATCAAAAACTCCCTCGTCGTGTATTCTACAAACTAAAATCGTATATTTCATTTTTTTTTTAATGTTTGCCGAAAACTTACTTTGAAATCGAATTCGTTTCTTAACTCGGCCTTGCCGTGTGGTAGTGTTAAGGTCGCCATAATATCATATACAGTGCCTTTTTGGTCGATTTCTACGGTGGCCTCGATAGTTGAATACAATAGCGTGTCGATTTTGACAGTGGCCAGCCAGCTGAATGGGTCGCAGTCCATCAGTTCGTCCAGTTCGCGTTTCTGCTCATTGTATTCATTGGACTGGCCGTCCAGACTCGAGTCTTTCGCCATATACATGTGCTGGGTTTGGATGCATAACTCCTTCAAGGTTTGTGGTTGCGGCTGACCCAGCACCGACACACCCAACTGAAAAAAATACGTAATTAATGCGCGTGAAGAGTTTTCTTTTTGGTTCCAGCTTATTAAATGCGTTTGTTTAAAAAGCTTTCCCTTTGTAGAATTTATATGTTGTGACATTATTATGTCCTGTGTGGATTTACCAGGACGGATGCTAATAAAATTTAGCTTGTTTTGCTTTGAACACATGTATAATGATGAAAATGCACCGCAAAATGCTGCCTTTGTCTTATATTTGTATTTTTTATTTTTTTTCATATTGCGCATATAATTTAGAATGTTTTTATTCGGCCATCATAATTCTTTACGACAACAAATTTATTTTTTACAAAATATAGTCCAAATAGCATTTGCTAAAATGGAAATAAATATATTTAAAAAAAATAAAATAAAAATCCACTCTTGAAATAATAGATAATAAAATAAATATCTACAAATATAAACATTCGTTCAAAATGTATAATAAATTATTCTTGACGTGGAAGAATGTTTTTTATTTATATTACTACAAATTAAGATATAATAGCAACTTAATAATATTCACAGCGGTTTCTATAATAACTGTTTCGCTTTTGCACATGGTATATAAAATACAGCCCTTTCAGAAGAACAAATGATAATTGCAGTATAGTGCACAGAACAAAGCGCCCTGGTATTTAATATACCATCAAAGGAAGCATTTTTATGTAAATATCACGGCGGAGTTTTTCGTCGAGCAAACATATCCGTCAAAAAGTTTATTTGAGTTGGCAACTTAAATATGAACTACACACGTTCGCAATAACATCGCTCCGAGTTAACGATGTGCAATGGAAAAGATTAGTCTTAAATTATAATAAACGTAATGAGAAATAGTTGACGCAAGTATGCGACACTCGCGTCTTATAGTCGAACGAATGAGCCGGAGTCCCGTTCCCGTTAAATCAACTACAGTCGGGAACGAGCGTGAGGCTAGTGGCAAAAGTTTCGGCCAAATGTGAACGTGTCATTAATTAGGTAAATTAAAAAATCGGAATATTTCAAAGGTACTTTTTCACTTTTTTCGACGATAATTTCAACTTTTTCCATTTGAACCGGAAATCAGTAAAATATTATTTTAAGACGATTTATAGCCATTTTGCATTGTTTTGGGCAGCACTTGTTCAACTTTGACCAAAATCGCCAAAAAATCGGAATATTTCAAAGGTATATATACACGACTTTATCACTTTTTTCGACGATAATTTCAACTTTTTCCATTTGAACCGGAAATCAGTAAAATATAGTTTTAAGACGATTTATAGCCATTTTGCATTGTTTTGGGCAGCACTTGTTAAACTTTGAGCAAAATCGACAAAAAAATTGAAATATTTCAAAGGTATATATACACGACTTTTTCACTTTTTTCGACGATAATTTCAACTTTTTCCATTTGAACCGGAAATCAATAAAATATAGTTTTAAGACGATTTATAGCCATTTTGCATTGTTTTGGGCAGCACTTGTTCAACTTTGATCAAAATCGCCAAAAAATCGGAATATTTCAAAGGTATATATACACGACTTTTTCACTTTTTTCGACGAAAATTTCAACTTTTTCCATTTGAACCGGAAATCAGTAAAATATAGTTTTAAGACGATTTATAGCCATTTTGCATTGTTTTGGGCAGCACTTGTTCAACTTTGATCAAAATTGACGAAAACTCGAAATATTTCAAAGGTATATATACACCACTTTTCACTTTTTCGACGATACCTCTGCTTTTTTCGATAATTTTTCGATAATTTTGATGAAAATCGACAGGTAATTTACCTCTGCTCTTTTTCGATAATTTTCGATAATTTTGATGAGCAGCTTACCTAACAGATTTTTGCTTATTTTATTTTATATAAAATTTTATTGGGATAAAATTAATAACACAAATAAGTAAAGTGACCATACGTCCCGCTTTAAGCGGGACAATCCCGATTTTCGGTAATTTGTCCCGCTTAAAGATAAAAATCATTATTTCCATGCTTACTACAAAAGTTTACCATTTACCCGTATAAAAAAAATTCTGCGGAACGGCTCGACAGATTTCAATGATTTTGGTGTTATATTAAAGCGATTATGTCTATTTTTGCCCATTTTGTTCAAAATTTAAGTGTATTTGCTAAATTGGTCGGAAATTGAAAATTAAGAATTACTATTTTCGTCTACATTCATATAGACTTGTATATCATAATCAAAGGCATAGCGGCCATGTACAATCGAGTCAAAGAAATAGTCAATAATTGTGGCTTAAAGTGTCTGACTTAAAATTATTCTAGGCGAGACCTGGCGATGCTATATATATATATATATAAATAATAATTTTTTACATACATTTCTTATATTTAATTTTTTTTAATATTATATTTTGATTTTTGTCAAACATTTTATAGCAAATTATGTTGGATTTATGAATTACAAAATAAATACACAATAGCGTCCTCAAACAATCGGTCAATAATTGTATTTTGTTTTTTTTTTGTTTTTAAACTATGCATTTATGTCTGATTTGCCATATTCTTGGCAGTAGGTGTACTAGTGTATAGATAAAATTCGGATAATAAAAACGCGTTTCTTGATAACAAATACTCCACTAGAGCGAGAACGTTGTCAGAAAACGGCGAAAGTCTCGCTTCAACCAATGCAATCAACTTTTTCGAGTTTATATTTTTCACTTCAACTTACCGTTCAGGGTGCCTTTGAAACTGCCCATATAAAATAGCATGTGCAGAGATGGGATTGCATTCACGTAACCATGTAGTTAGACTTGAATTTCTCGCCGCGTTTGTCGAGAATAAATAGTGTGTAATCTGTGTGTGTGTTTATCGTCGTTGTCGCACACATATCTAATATTGAAATATGTAGATGGCGATACCAACACGATTAGCAACCGTAAATTAATACACGATGTTAATTGCATGTTCAATTTCAAAGTCAGCATTTAGAAACATTTTTATATGGACTGTCCATGCTAAGATTATAAATTTTTATTAAACGTGAAAAAATGATTGAATGGGACATTTTCTAATGGGAAATGATAATTTTGATGAAAATCGTCAGGTATATATACACCACTTTTTCACTTTTTCGACGATAATTTCAACTTTTTCCATTTGAACCGGAAATCAGTGAAATATAGTTTTAAGACGATTTATAGCCATTTTGCATTGTTTTGGGCAGCACTTGTTCAACTTTGACCAAAATCGCCAAAAAATCGGAATATTTCAAAGGTATATATACACGACTTTTCCACTTTTTTCGACGATAATTTCAACTTTCTCCATTTGAACCGGAAATCAGTAAAATATAGTTTTAAGACGATTTATAGCCATTTTGCATTGTTTTGGGCAGCACTTGTTCAACTTTGACCAAAATCGCCAAAAAATCGGAATATTTCAAAGGTATATATACACGACTTTTCCACTTTCTTCGGCGATAATTTCAACTTTCTCCATTTGAACCGGAAATCAGTGAAATATAGTTTTAAGACGATTTATAGCCATTTTCCATTGTTTTGGGCAGCACTTGTTCAACTTTGACCAAAATCGCCAAAAAATCGGAATATTTCAAAGGTATATATACACCAAGTGGTGTACTATTCAAGTTTCTTGTAACTATAGGCCCTTGCGAAAGGGTTGTACACGCATATATATATGTACATATTGGTACAACACGCGGTCTCGCCTTATCTGCATCGGAGGTTCCGAATTAATCAATCCTAATTGATGACTTTATATCGCGGTCTTTGATGATATCAATGCGGAGTGCTGCGGCATATGCCTAAGCAGCGTGTACTAGAACTTCAGGCGTCATTCAATTAATTGACGAGCCACATGAAACTTTCGATTCTCCATCGAGATTATTATGGTCAACTTAAGAAATTAAGTTGCTGTATAAAAAAAATTGATTATACGGTCGCTTTAAATATGCAAATCCAACATTGGTGCGGATTTTTTTTTGGGAGTTGGAGCCGTCGTCGTAACGATTGAAATTTACAAAAAAAATTCCCTCCAAATACGAACACCCAAACATTGACGTGCGAGCAAATATTTGCATACGCACAAAGTCGGCGAATTTCAAACAACACACCGCGTCATATCCTGCGCAATCCCACGTGAAACACGCTCAAGAAAATATTTCGATAAAATATCTGTATCCACGACCAAAATGACGAATATCACCACCGCCGAAATCAGTCTTATTGTCTTTTTTGTCATTCAATTATCGGTGTTGAAAAACGCTTTTGCGGTTGTCAACTTGCGATCTTAAATACAGTCTTCTTATATATGTATTGTTCTTCTTATATATGATTGAAATCAATCAAATACATAATGAATTATTACGAGGCTATTATTTGTGATGTATATGGCGCGCGTCTGCTTATTGTTGTATTGCATAAAGGCGGCTCGATTGTTTTCCTTTTTTTCTTCGGTGCCGCACATTTACACGTCCTTTTCACTGTTTTTCAGCATCGAGGCTCGTACATGGATTCGTCCTTTCGGCACCGGCGCGATTGCACGATTCGCGCCGCCGCCGCATTTTTTTTTATGTTTACAGCCACCGAAATTTACAGTAATGAGAGAGAGTTCGAAAATTACGCATTCGTTTTCCACTTGCAACAAATTTGATTATGTTCGCGCTGCCTGCCCATGCCATTAACTAGATTTCTTCGATTTACTTTCGCGCGCGCGATTGTATAAATGCCAAAATCATTGTGACCACCCGTTCGGTTACATTAAATGTACTAGAAAAAATTCGAGACATCCAACATTTGCTTCTTTTTTTTATAATTTTCTGCCAACTCGAAACTATATTTTCTTGATACATTTGTCGGTCATTTCATCCGATACTAAAGACACTTTTAGCAAAAGCACGTTAAAAACACAACTTCAAAGCATCGTGTAAAATCCGTACGAAAAGCGTTTTATGAGTGCTGATTTTTATTTTGTAGTGATATATATATCCGGGATATCTGAAATGGCCGATGTAAGGGGGGAAAATGAATTATGAATTATGTCAACTGTCCGGGTATTGTTCGCTTAGAATTTTGTCTCTGAGAAGAAATATACTTCGCTGACCGCTGAGTCAGCTACGTGCGGATGCTTATCGGAAAATGTGCACTACGAGAACTTCAGTCGTTTATTATACGGAGAAACACTTCTGAGGAAAAATATATATTTACTAACGTAAATATATATTTTTTTATATTATTTTAAAATGAAAATAAATATAGGTAAAACTAAAGTGATGAGGTGTGACAAAAAGGAATGCAGTAGAAAAATGAGGATCACAATAGGAGATAATAGAATCGAAGAAGTGTCAGATTTTTGTTATTTAGGCAGTAGAATCACAAAAGATAATCGAAGCAAGGTAGATATAAAGTGTAGGATAGCACAGGGTAGGAAGGCATTCGTAGAAAAGGAACAGATTTTAAGATCAAATATTGACTTGGGTATTAGAAAAAGATTACTGAAGGTATATGTTTGGAGTGTAGCACTGTACGGGTGTGAGGCGTGGACTATAGGAAAGGAAGAGAAGCGTAGATTACAAGCATTCGAAATGTGGTGTTATAGGAGGATGATGAGGATTGGTTGGGAAGATAAAGTAACAAATGAAGCTGTACTAGAGTTAGTAGGGGAGAAGAGAAGTATTTGGAGAGTGTTACAGCGTAGGAGAGACAGATTAGTAGGGCATATTCTTAGGCATGGGGGGATTATGCAATTGATCATAGAAGGTAGAGTGGAGGGAAAGAGAGGGGTAGGTAGGCCTAGATTGGAGTATGTGAGTCAGATAGTTGAAGACGTTGAGATGAATAGCTATAGGGAGATGAAGGGATTAGCTCAGGATAGATCGGCATGGCGTGCTGTTTCCAACCAATCTTTAGGATTGCGGACTCTTTAAACTAACGTAATAAATAGACAAATCGTTTTGTTATGTGGATCAGTATATTAGATATTATACTATGGAAAATCGTAAAAATAGGCGTAACAATAGAAATTTCCAGCGAAGATTGAAATTGTCTATATATATAACTGGAGTATTTTCAGCTTGTCCTTCTATCTTCTGCCATCACGTCGTTACTTTGCTTGGAGTTCTTGGAATACCCGCTCTAGGAAAATAGCGCAATAATTGTGCGACATCGATGGTAATCGAAATTTTAATTAAAATTTGTTTTTATTTTTCGCTTTGCGCAAGCTGCGTATCACGGCGCCACGTATTTTAATATTCCTTTAATACTTACCGTCATTATGTGTAATCTACATGTAAATTGAAATGTTTTACATTTATAATTGCCATATTTTGTATACGGTTAAGGTTAGTCTCTATACATATATTCTGCGCCAATGTAGCGTACTGACGCTATATAACACAAGTTAATACACACAGAACACCGCGGCGAATAAATTTTCATATATATATATATTGATGATATAAAGAGTAGACACGGTATTTGTAAACTTGCATATTGCAGATCGCTCATCGTCCTGATCTCTGGAGAAAACTGACGGCTGATTGGATGCGAGTGCATTTATTTAAAGGAAATTTGTGCCACTATTGATATTCACTCTCCGGTAAATAATCCAATAATATAATATATACTAGAAAATTGTATCGAAGAAGACACATTTTACGGAAATTGTAGTACATTGTGTCTTTTATTGCTTATTCTTCATGGCAATATCATCCAGATGAGTGAATATTATCACACAATATATAAATTTCATAAAAATATGCTAAGAATAACGCCTCATTAGTTAGTAATCATTCACATTTATTTGCGCGCTGTATTACTTTGCTGTAGAACAAATGGTTTGGCACTTATCGTAAGAAACTGAAACTTGAATCATGAGAAGTAGCGATGTGTAGTTCACTCGCGAACCGTTCACTCTGAACGGTTCAATCAAATGACGGGTGTAATGTGACGATGCTTTGCAACGACCTATAGGTCATTATGAACTAGTTCGTGAACTGTGAACTACATGATGTACTAGGTGCTGAACCCGTCGTGTACTAAACCGTTCATGAATCGCAACTCGTAAACGATGTAGTATAGTATACATTACATATACAGTACTAACATTTATTTACTGATTAAGTGTGTTGGTGCACGGTACGAAATAGGAAACTCGATGCGATATTGCAACAGCAGCATTGCCGAGCTGAGTCATAATTTATATGTTGGTATCAGATTTCACTTGGAATAATATAATTTAAATATTCGCAAGATTAAATATGTCATGCCATAGCAAATTTTTGCAATAATGCAAAAATAAACATCTAAATCTTATAGTTCTTCTATTTCATACTGAGTGAAATGCAATCACTTAATATCAAATCAAAGCTTTGAAGTTTGAACAGAGAAGATGCGGAAGAGAAAATATAAATTATTACGCCAAACAAAACGATTCTATCTAGTTCATTTTATTATAGTTTGTACATTTAATTTTCAAGTGTTAGTAAAGTAGTAAACATTTTCATTAGTAACTACCAATAAGTATTTTAGAACTTCATATAAATAAACGTGAGTAAAATTTCATAAAATAAACAAGTTCATGGTGAACGGTGTACTTATTGATATACTTGTACTAGTTCCTGAACCCGTCGTGTACTAAACCGTTCATGAATCACATCGGCTCGTAAACGATGCAGTATAGTATACATTACATATACAGTACCAATAGCAGTACTAACATTTATGTTGGTGAACGGAACGAAATTATATTTCCTTATATATATATATGTTTTGTATAAATTATAAACATTGTTGCCTTTTCTTCCTCATTCCTAATTCAAAATAAGTATTGTAATATTTCAATTTATTTATTTTTTACCATTTAATATTTTTATATTGAGAAAAAAAGTGATTATTTTCAGTATGTGCATGTATTTTATATAGATCGCGAACTAGTTCATTTTTAAAAGATGTAGTAGTTCACGACCTTTAGTTCGTGAACGGTACATTAAAATGAACTACGAACTAGGTCCTAAAAGTGACCTACAGTTTGCCATCGTTAATGAGAAGGATTGAAAATTTTCGATAAAATATTAATATGTTGTAATGTGAATCACGTATGTTTGTTTATAATATTTTCTATGAGCATTGATCGCAGGATTTATATATAGAATATGCAAGCGATCTTGATGGGAAATGAAAATTTCTTAATAAATACAAACTTTTAAAATGAGCAATTGTTATGTGGAAGTCCCCTTAGTTAAAGAGTCCGCAATCCTAAAGATTGGTTGGAAACAGCACGCCATGCCGATCTATCCTGAGCTAATCCCTTCATCTCCCTATAGCTATTCATCTCAACGTCTTCAACTATCTGACTCACATACTCCAATCTAGGCCTACCTACCCCTCTCTTTCCCTCCACTCTACCTTCTATGATCAATTGCATAATCCCCCCATGCCTAAGGATATGCCCTACTAATCTGTCTCTCCTACGCTGTAACACTCTCCAAATACTTCTCTTCTCCCCTACTAACTCTAGTACAGCTTCATTTGTTACTTTATCTTCCCAACCAATCCTCATCATCCTCCTATAACACCACATTTCGAATGCTTGTAATCTACGCTTCTCTTCCTTTCCTATAGTCCACGCCTCACACCCGTACAGTGCTACACTCCAAACATATACCTTCAGTAATCTTTTTCTAATACCCAAGTCAATATTTGATCTTAAAATCTGTTCTTTTTCTACGAATGCCTTCCTACCCTGTGCTATCCTACACTTTATATCTACCTTGCTTCGATTATCTTTTGTGATTCTACTGCCTAAATAACAAAAATCTGACACTTCTTCGATTCTATTATCTCCTATTGAGATCTTCATTTTTCTACTGCATTCCTTTTTGTCACACCTCATCACTTTAGTTTTACCTATATTTATTTTCATGTTAAAATCCCTAGTCAATACTGCCTGCATACCATTCAATACCCTTTCTAAATTCTTTTCGCTTTCTTCCAATATAGCTATATCGTCGGCGAATCTCAACATATATATTTTCTCTCCCTGTACATTCACACCTACACTATACTCTTCTTTTACTTTGTTTATTGCATCTTCTATATATAGATTAAATAATAACGGTGAGAGTGTACATCCCTGCCGAACTCCCTTCCCTATTTTTGCTACCTCTTCTTCCCCCTCAATTCTAACTAAGGCAGTTTGGTGTTTATATAAATTAAAAATTATTCTCCTATCCTTATAATCTATACCCGTTTCTTTTAAAATTCTAAACATTATGTCCCAATCTACATTATCAAATGCCTTTTCTAAATCTAAGAAATTTCTATTTTAAATTCGCGTGATGAAATGTATGACTGAAACATTTTCTAATAGAAAATTATGTTATTTCCAAATGGGCAAGTCTTTTTATTTTAGAATTAATAGTTTGAAAGATATCGTATAAAAACTGGAAACCTTGTTTATTGCGTCGTGTAATATAATAATCGAATTGTAAATTGTAAAAAAATTAAATTTAAAAAAAAGTGGCTAAATTGTAAATCCCTGCGTCATATACTATTTATATATTTGGACGACCAATGTTGGTATATTTGCAAATATTTCAAAAGTACATTCGAAAACAAAAAGCGCTAGAAAATATTTCTGTAAAAAAATGTCGTAATGCTTCGTTTCGCGCCACGCGTGAATATTTTCTGCCATGCAGTCAAAGAGAGTTGGCATTCAAAAGAGGAATTGAATTAAAGTGAAAAAGTGCGGCGGCGGGGGGTGGGTGAAAAATGGAGTGTTCATAGAAGTTGAAGCCAAATGTTATCGAGTAAGTTCAAATACCATTAGAGGACTACTTATGACATGACTGCAGCAGATAGCAGTCGACACGAGGTAAATTCAAGAACGTTCAAGACGTCGAAGTTTGACGTCTATCCTTTAGTGGCGCGTCTACACCAACGGCTACATCTTTCTAAACAAAACTAGATATCGGCATTTTTTTATATAATAATGTTCGGGACCCTGGCCTCTACTAAAAGCATTTCTATTGCCCACGGAGATTGTTCTGTTCTGCACTGGACCGAACAACAAACTTAAAATCACAACATCTCTCCAGCAAAGTGATTAAGCGTGTACATCTCTTTAGTTTAAATGAACCATCGAAGCCACGTGGTATTATCTTGTATTACTATATTCCTAGGCTTGGCTAGGATGCTGGATGAATGCTTTAGGAGCGATCGTGTTATGGAACTTCTCGTACTAGAACTAGGAAATAGTGTCCTATAGGACGACGCAAAATAATCGAGTAAAAACACTCCGCAAATTCCATCTTCGCGCGTATATATATATATATAATCAATCGTAATTATTGCTTCAAGGCAATCCAGCCTGGTGTAACACGTTCCTTTTTAAAATTAATCTTCTTTCAATTTTTACAGCGTGTTCAAATTCTTATAACGCTACAACTTAATCGTGCACAGTTCGCGATTTTCATAATCGGCCGAAATTGATTTTTATTAAACGATTAAAAAGTGTGTTGGTGGTGATCCGTCGCGGCCATTACAAAATAAAACGCAGTGTATCGAAGACACATCGATCGATAAGTTTCGCAAAGTTCATGAAATACGCAGATGTATAGCGAATGTAGCGTCGTCTGTACAGATCTACTCTCGGCAACCGTGTTGGAGGCATCAAATAGATAGATAGATAGATGACGGCATAAAGTAATGGCAAGCAACGTACGAGCTCGCACCTACATACTCATGGTCTAACATATACTTCTCAAGTACATTCTCTTCGATACTCCACTTCCCACCCTCACTTTGTATATAGTAAGGCCTCTTCAGTACGAAACATGATCCAAAATCCATTCTAAAGTGAGTGTGTAGAGTTACGGGTGGCCCAAGAGATGACAACGACTAACTCAAACACGCAATCACAGTCGGAATTTCAGCCTTTAACGGCTGCACATCGCGCAATACGATTTAATTTCGTCATCGCGCAACTAGAAAATCAACAGAACTAGAAATGAAGAGGTTTTAATTATTTTCGAAAAATCGTTGCGCTACGTGCTTATATGTTAATAGATGCCGTTGATATCAGCGACAGACATTCGAATTTTTATATATTTTAGTTCGGATGTTTGTGTTGCCCGTAGGGATGTAAAGCGCCCAGGGATTTTCATGAACGTAAGCGAGGCTCTAGCATTTAAAGACACTTTATTATACCTGCGCGGAATAATACATATACAGTCGGCTGGTAAAGCCATCGCGTCGTCTACACCGCTTCGATGAAAACGATCGAGAAATGCTCTCGCTACATATTTGGAAAATGCAACGTAGATATGTCATAGCGAACTATTGTTTTAAATGCACACGGGCGACGTAGATAATGCAGTCGCAAAAAATAAAATACTGTTGCC
The DNA here is from genome assembly GCA_947310635.1 of Leptodirus hochenwartii. Taxonomy (NCBI): domain Eukaryota; kingdom Metazoa; phylum Arthropoda; class Insecta; order Coleoptera; family Leiodidae; genus Leptodirus; species Leptodirus hochenwartii. The sequence goes on along the minus strand of OX371187.1, from coordinate 8,546,319 downwards.
GGAATACGTAACTCTATTCGCAATAGCTTCAACTAGTTTCAAGCCTCGGCTGTTTAGCCATTGTTTTTTTGAAATGTAATACCTCGACAAAAAAATATTACATGTGGAGACTACACTTGTCCAATTGGACAATGGATACTCCTTCAAAAACAACATCTATTCGTAAATACATAAAAATCAAGAATTAAAAAAATAAATAAACCCCCATCTGATTTGATTAAAAACAATATTACTTACTCGGCTATCACCGAATTGAATTGAGAATTCGGAGTCGAGGCCTTTGCGTAGAATGAGCCTCGCCACTACACCGTTCTCCGCAACGCCCTCGATGGGCGTGAAGATGCGGTAAGCGTACTCGAAGTCTGTGACGTTATTGTAATGCCACGCGCCCTTAAATCCAGCCAAAAGTAAATTCCATTGCACTCTGAAGTCGGCCTGTAAACAATAACACAGCTTACCAAATATGCATTTTTTTTGTTGGAATTTTTTATTATCACGCTTTAGACTCCAACGTAAATGAAGTAGATAAAATGTTTTACTTTTCATCGCATTATTGCGAGTAACAATATTTTCTATTAATGAAAATACAAGAAGAAAAATACACAGTTTTAATATCACGTAAAAAATTAAATATTTATTCGCTATAATTCGCTTAGATTATTACGTGATATTAAAACTGTGTATTTTTTTTTCAACCTCCTATAATATGGAATATCACAATGTAACGGCCAAATCCATAACCTATTTTCTATTAATATAATTCAAGCTGTAATAGCGTAGAAAGATTGTTTACATTTCGTAAAAGGCGCTCTAAAAGATACATTGTTTTTGTCGGCAATTAGTTAAAATCGTAAAAATATTTTTTCAATGCCAAAAATGCATTAAAAATAACATTTCGTACATACAATTTTTTTTTTACGAGTACTGCGATTTTATTAAGTATCACAATTAGCACAGCTCCTGCCAGAAATCCTAGATTCGAACATGAAAAAGCAGTAAGATATATTAGAGTGGATTCGCACATTTGTAGAAATTTAGCAAAAATTGATCTTTATAACGTATTTAAAAAATAATTTTCGAATATTTTTTTAAGATAATCATTTTTCTTCTGAGATAGTCAGTATTTCGCTGAATTATTTTGTTATTTCGAAATTACTTTAGTTAAAACTATTCAGAATGCGTATAATTTTAATTTTTATGGTATACCGTGGTAAAATATCGCTCTTCTTTGTGAGAATAGTGAATATGATGGGTACAAACATACGTGCAAGGGAATTCGACCGGACATAAAATGGATGGAAATATTGCTAGGGAAGTAGTTTGTTGCCGAAATGAAATTGTATCTGCCAGTGAACTTCGCATAGTTGAAGCGCTTGTTTAACTTGCCACTACCTGCACTAATATAATAGCAGACTAGTAGCAACCAGCTCACTACGGCCCGGTATGCTTCAGCAGCGAAATTCAATTTATCACAGCTAGGAATATAAGAACAGTTGCGGAACTGTTTGCCACCTACAGGAGCAACCTTAGTTCACTTAAACAACCATTCTACAAGCGCAAATCTTTAAAAAAAAACTGTATTTCATCGTCCCACACCATTCTTTTTAATTTAAAAAATCACGTTCTAAATCAAATTGATCTTAACATTTCGTTGATTTTAATTTCGTGCAAATATCGTATCTTTTATCAAAATAATATTTTTTTCGATGACAGGATCCGAACCCTCATTGGAATGGATATATCCTTTATTTTGCTCATTAAACTGGTAAATTAATATACGCAATGCCCGACATTAAATTTAGTTAAAATAAAAAGTTTAGACAAAAAGTTTCCCGACTACAAATTTCATACGGCACCATTTTGATTTTATAATCGAATTAGTCTTATTAGTACCAACAATTAGCGTCGGTAATTATGTACTTGCGGCAATTATTTAATATTTATTAATCAGGCTTGCGTCGCTTGATTCGTAGTCATGTATTAATCTTTTGCACGAAGTTATTGAGTAACTGTAAAATTGAACTGGAGTTCATTAAATTTACATTCGCAGCGAATATATTTAGGATTACACCGTTGGCTACAGCGTGTTTAATTGAATTTTAGTTGATTAAATTTTAATATTCCAAAGTCAATTATCTTTCAAATTTTGTAAACTAAGACCGTCCAAAAACTAAAAATGCATTACAAATTTGTAGGTTTTTCGGTGATATTTTATATAACGAGTTCGATTATTTAGAGTGAGGGCATTTTCTACGTAATGTGGGTTGGAGGTAAGGACGAACACTTGGTACCTTTGACTAGGTAGCAGCTTCGCGAGCTGCCTCGCTTCATCAGCAATAACCGAAAGAATAATTTTTGTAATTACATTGGCCCAGCGTCGCTCTAGATTTAATTAACAATCAGCGCCGTTTGAATAATGGAAAAGCATCGTACAATTGTTTTAATCAGGGCACTTTATTCGAGGCGGTCGAATCCGTGAAAGAATATTTAATTTTTATGACTGCGGAATAGAAATGGGCGCGAACGTGGCTTTATCTCATTGTGTTACCACTCGCCCATTATTACTCGAGCGCGTCCGTATGGATATTTAATGACAAACTCGTGAGCGATATTGTATTATTTATTAGGATTAAATGACGTTAACTGGTCGATTATCGGAGTTGTATAAACGGTACGCGTGTATACGCGAAATCTACGGACATTTATACCTGCGAATTCTGTCGCGCAACTAATTAATTGCACCCGCCAATCAATTCGTTCATTTTCGTTATTCGCGTTGACGCTACGCGTGTCACATTCATTTACCATCGAGCTTCAATGAAATTACTGAAGGAACAAACATATCCACACGGAATTAGACAATATACAATCTCTTTCAAAGATTCACCATTTTATTCATGTGAACTCTGGCTTTACAATAGCTCTAGTTTATATTGTAAATAATTCTCTAACAACATACATGGTCTATATTATATGATCTCATCTTTAAAATATCAATTATCAATTATTATTAACAAATATCAATTTTCTACTAGTTATAAATTAATAAAACACGCAGGGGAAAAAATGCAGGAGCGATTATACAGGTTAGTTTGTAAAATATATGAGAAGGGAGAAGTACCACAGGATTTTCAGCGTAGTAGAATAGTAACAATGCCGAAGAAAATAGGAGCTAATTTGTGTGAGAACTATAGGACCATTAGCCTACTATCACATACATCGAAGATATTGCTAAAGATTATTTATAGGAGATTAGAAAATAAAGTAGAGGAAAGGCTAGGAGAAGATCAGTTTGGGTTTAGGAAAAACAGAGGGACGAGGGAGGCGATTCTAGCACTAAGAACGGTAGTAGAAAAAAGAAAGAGGGTAGGAAAGGTAACTTGCATAGCTTTTGTAGATTTAGAAAAGGCATTTGATAATGTAGATTGGCACATAATGTTTAGAATTTTAAAAGAAACGGGTATAGATTATAAGGATAGGAGAATAATTTTTAATTTATATAAACACCAAACTGCCTTAGTTAGAATTGAGGGGGAAGAAGAGGTAGCAAAAATAGGGAAGGGAGTTCGGCAGGGATGTACACTCTCACCGTTATTATTTAATCTATATATAGAAGATGCAATAAACAAAGTAAAAGAAGAGTATAGTGTAGGTGTGAATGTACAGGGAGAGAAAATATATATGTTGAGATTCGCCGACGATATAGCTATATTGGAAGAAAGCGAAAAGAATTTAGAAAGGGTATTGAATGGTATGCAGGCAGTATTGACTAGGGATTTTAACATGAAAATAAATATAGGTAAAACTAAAGTGATGAGGTGTGACAAAAAGGAATGCAGTAGAAAAATGAAGATCTCAATAGGAGATAATAGAATCGAAGAAGTGTCAGATTTTTGTTATTTAGGCAGTAGAATCACAAAAGATAATCGAAGCAAGGTAGATATAAAGTGTAGGATAGCACAGGGTAGGAAGGCATTCGTAGAAAAAGAACAGATTTTAAGATCAAATATTGACTTGGGTATTAGAAAAAGATTACTGAAGGTATATGTTTGGAGTGTAGCACTGTACGGGTATGAGGCGTGGACTATAGGAAAGGAAGAGAAGCGTAGATTAGAAGCACTTGAAATGTGGTGTTATAGAAGGATGATGAGGATTGGTTGGGAAGATAAAGTAACAAATGAAGCTGTACTAGAGTTAGTAGGGGAGAAGAGAAGTATCTGGAGAGTGTTACAGCGTAGGAGAGACAGATTAGTAGGGCATATTCTTAGGCATGGGGGGATTATGCAATTGATCATAGAAGGTAGAGTGGAGGGAAAGAGAGGGGTAGGTAGGCCTAGATTGGAGTATGTGAGTCAGATAGTTGAAGACGTTGAGATGAATAGCTATAGGGAGATGAAGGGATTAGCTCAGGATAGATCGGCATGGCGTGCTGTTTCCAACCAATCTTTAAGATTGCGGACTCTTTAACTAACTAGTTATATATCAGAGTTACCCTGTATATTTCCAAATCATTTATTGCTATTTTATGATAGTGCGAATGGACTATTTCTCGCCGTTATGACGTCTAGTAAAATGGACAATAAGGACGACATTACCAATTTTTGTATCAACATAAAAGAAAAGCAGCTATTCAGTTGTATTATCACAGCGCAAAATTGAAAAAGAATCGCAAGATATTTGCTGTGATGATGAATAAAATAATGGTACTGAGATTTCGGCGCAATGCTATCGAATTGGTCGGTGTTGCGGTGAAGACGCAAATTCACCTAGTTCTTGAAGCGGTAGATTTGTCGGCTGGGCCAACGCTGAGTTATTGCCGACGTTTTCCGATTACCACCTGCGGACGAACGAGTGATCGCTTTGGGAAAAACGCACCCTATGCCGCCACTGGTAACTGTCCCAACACTGTGTCCTCTACTAACGATGTCCAGCGCGATTTTATAGTACTACACTATACAATTTCATCGAATGAATCACTCTAATGAACAGAACTTTATCATCGCTACAAAAAAATACACGCAATATGTCACCAGCGAATCGTGAAAAGTGATTTAAAAATGTTGTTTTTCTTCGTAAGTACATGAAATTACGTTTATTTAATGTACTTAAAGCCTTTAACAATAATTGAATTTTTTTCAAATAATATTGAAAAAAAATAAAACTCGTGGAACTTAGTTTCAGAATGATTTTGTGGCAATGTTTTGCGTGTGTATTTAATGAATTTCTTTCTTGTGATCGTTCAGAGGACTGTATCTGCGGGTAAGGTCCTCTGTACAGAGCATATCTAGTGTGTGCCGGCGCCCCTCGCACATCTTCCCCAAACTCGAGATAACGAGATTTTGTCAATGAAAATTTATTATGGCAATCCCGAAACTGTTTTGCCGCCGCAGTATTGGTCACAGACCATATATTCACATACATTCTGTATAGTATATATACATGTCTCAGCAATAGTACACTCGCAGGAGATGAGGTATATATCTCTCGCCTCAGCTACCCCAAAGGTATTCGACAAGTTTCCACTGAGAGATTAGTGGGCCGTTTCTTTTTTGCCGCAACTTCACATCTTTTTCACGGCGCCTTCATAGTATTATTTATATCTAACAAGTATATGTGCCTACGCGCGATGTTGTAACACGTAGAAAATAACTCTTTGCGCTCATATATAAATGCGAACTCACCTCATCGGGTTGCATTTTGCCGACAAATAAGATTTCCTGCAGGAAATCAATGGGTGTGCCCAAGTGGAACTTGGTATTAAAGTTTGATAGGCTCCGAACAAGGAATTGGACCTCGATGCCGAGCGAGCCTGTCGGATGGACAACCATGGCGACGAGATGTCGATTCTCCTCGGAAAATCCGAATCGCCCTTGAATTAATCGGAATTTCTCGATGGGGGACGTAATGTTAAATTGTAGCATGCTTCGCGATAATTTCTGCAAATGCCCTGTAACCAAATCCAACAATTAAAATTGATTACGGAGTTGTGTGCACATTTCGCGAGTCAATATTTATATTCGTTAATATAATGAAAGCGACGAAGTTTTGTGCCGTGAGTATTATTTACTATACAGGTGTACCCTCGGATTAAGCGCCAGATTTTTAAATAATTTCGATCGCTAAAATACGATTAATATATTATAAAATCCGGTCGCTAGAGTGTGAATTCTGAACCTGATGGAGAAGACTTGCGACTTTCTCAACAATGATATAATAAACAACGCCGACGCGAGTAAAAACATACGATGAAGAATATGCTGCTCGTAATACATGTTGTTTATCGTGTTACTACAAACATATTGCTCGCTTAACGTGAGTTATTTTCGAATAAGGACCAAATTACACACAAAAATGTGCCTCCATTTAAACCTCGTTACTTCGTCAGGGGACCTTTCAAATATTAGGTACAAAATTAAGAGGAATATCATATCTTGAATTAATACTTCCGAGATCAGGATTGCGTCTCACCTTCAGCACTGACAGTATACTTCTTATGATCGATATCGACACTGGCTACGGCACGTAGGTCACGTGTGTTGGTTACGTGTATCTTGCTGGCGAGTACGCCTTGTTTAAGGCCCTTGAATGGACTCTCCACGAGAACGGAGCCCGTTAAATTTGTAGCAGTGGCATCTTCATCGATCGCCCAATTGCTGTTTACAAACAATTTTTGCTCGGGATAATACTAAAAAAATACGTGGATTTTATACATTTATTTCTTGCGTGCAAAGTGTGATTAATTTTTACCGTAACGTTTACGTTCGTGATGACTTTTGTAGCATTCTGATTATGTTTGACTTTAGCACTGAACGATGGTATATCGGTCACCGTGCTTTCCAGCACGCCGTTATATTCGCAGTGAAGCATTTCTTCGGTCGAAAAATAATCCCCGAAGAATTCCATGATGACGTGCTGATCCTGCTGCCAGTACGCGCTACCGTTCACCCGATACATATTGTCCAAATGATGAAATCTAAATCAAACAGAATATAATAATATAGAATATCACCCAAATACCGTAACAAGCATTAAGTAGCTAGATGTACATTTCAAGCGCTATGCGCCCATCTTCAGTAGCACAAATTACAAATTACACACAAATATTTGTACTAACCCCAAGTTGAAAGATGATTTCCTCCATTCGTCGAACGGCGTGGTCAGGTCAGTGTGCAGCATCACCAGGAACTCTTCGTGGAGCTGGTAGTTAGCGCGAAAACGTACAGCGAACGCATCATCGGGACTCCAAGCGACTTGTCCCAACGTCGACAACAGTCCCTCTAAAATAATCCCAACAAAAGCGCGACGTTATTAATTGCTACCCAATCCTTCGATATAATTGTTCGCTCGTATGTGGTGAACCCTTGTAATACAATATCGATAATAATAATCTTCCGCCTGCATAGATACGTATATGCAGTGCACAAAGACTAACGGATAACGGAAACACGGCACCACATAATATCGAAGGGGATGAAGGCTGAGATAAGGCAATGAGCCAGTTTCCCGTTCTATGTTCTGCGGTTGTGTTGTACACGACCTTACCTAACAACGTGAAATTGAATACGCCCTTAATTGTTCGGCCCGGGTATGAAACGTCAAAATTCGCCTCGTGATTATATGGCACCGGATTGTTGTAGTCGACACCGAGGGCCAGCTTCTGGTCCGGGTCGCGATTCGCGTCCCATTTCACCTCCATACCAGCGGCCTTCTTCGTCTCTTTGCTGTAGCCCCAAGCTGCGATCTGTATGTTCCTGTACCTATTGGTAACATATCCAGTCCATTAAACTTACAATTATCCTTTCAACTTTTTAAACTTACTGATCGAGATGTAACTCCAGCGATATCTGACGCTGATCCTTCAATGAGACAGTCGTGGCCGCCGAATACACCTGATTCTTATATTTGATCTTGGCGTGAGTGTCCATATAATCACTCGATGGTTTCCTGTGCTTAAGATAGAGTTCGTAGTGTTCGCTGATTTGCGTCGCCTATACAAGGATTAATTGTAATCAACACGCGAGATTCTAGCAAACGCTGAGTAATAAATGTCGATACCAACGTAGCAATTAATAAATGCAAGCTTCTAATTCTACTTTTTCGAATATACGTGCAATATTTATATAAGCAATTTAAAATACAGATTGAAATGATTAGGACAAATTGCTGTAGCGCTTATGCATTATATTGCCAGTCAACATTAGGTATATCTATATTATTTCGGGCACGGCATGGATTTCTTTTGCTGGGGGGATCGTGACCTATTGTTGGAAAGTGCGCCCCGTTTTTCTGCAATGTTGATCCCAGGCGGGTATAGTTAAAATCCCGATCTCGGCACTGCTCCACTCTAATGCATACAACCTATGGATGATGCAGAGGTGAATCATATCACCGACATTGATGGCCACGTTGGAACCCGACCCGGACATCGTGTCCGTGCCAGGGACGCAACGTCATAATTAAGACGCTCGAAACGAAACGTGTTACTCCCGCAAATAATCGAATTATATTAATTTAAATAATGGCCTTTGTTTCTTGTAATCAGCGGCAAATACATCCCCTATTAAAGCCAATTAGAAGAGGTTCCTGATCTGTGATAGAATGGGAGCATATTACGTCCGCTGTTGCTGTTGCTCAGACGGATCTGGTATAGACCATATACTTACGTACAATTCACATACTGACCCTTGTCTTGTACGTCGCCGAGCCAGACAGCTAGAATAATGGGAAAACGTCAAGTATAATTAATACCAGCCCAGATGTACCATCCACATATCCACATCTAGCACAGTTTCCTCCTTCATACATGCTTCGTGCTCCGAGTTTATATAAAATCTGTTGAATAAATAGCGAGGTGCGAATTGGATTAAGCTTTACAACGAAATAAACCTCTTAATTAGCACCGAGCTAGAAATATGCTTTTTAAGAAATGATTCCCTTCTTGTATAAAGTAGTAACGTTATTCGCAATTTTGGAACAAATGGAATTTAATGTTTAATACGCAACGGCGATATAAATAATTTGTATTGATTGGATCTGTACCTGATCACCCTGCATTGAAAAAAATGAAATTGTGCTTTTATTGCCAGCATATACAAAGAATACTTACCTCATTGTTTCGCAGTAACATTGTATCTACAAAGAGGGAAACGGTAAAACCGTACACACGCTTACTATACATAGGAAACTCGTACATTCATATCCCATACCGACATACAAGCACTTCTAAGTGTTCAGATAGAAAATACCACACCACCGAGACATCGAAACAGTTTCTTCGCAGCAGTTTCTTCCATCTCGAGTAATAATTCTAATTTGGTATCCAATCGCCGCCTCCGCAATATACGGATAAAATAAAAACAATACAATGTCTGCGGGTTAAATCGCTGACACAAGACCGATATACAATACATCGGTAAACAAAGTTACAGTTTGATCGGCGCTGATCATGATGAGAAGGAGCGTGGATGGAGAAAACGGTAAGCGCTAAGAAACGCCTGCAGCAAGTCATTCACTCGTGTGCACTTTCTTACGTCGACAAGAAGCGAACTTGCCACTTCTTCACGCTGGCACTGATACATACACACGCTATTATATGAACAACCAGATAAATATCCTCATTATCCGCGATTTACCACAATACCACCTATTTGCGCAATATACAAGGTGCTCGTAGTTAATGTCAGCAAGAACATCTTTATTATCCAAATGTATGAGTAAATCAATCATGCGGATATATGGTGCTCTGTAATGAATATGAGATGTAGCCATGCAAATGTGTGTGAAGATCAAGGGGTTGGTAAATTAGAAGCCACCGGCTGCCCACGCCATGCATATATATAGTCGCTAGTGGTATACTTGTAGTGGTAATAGCCACCTTCAAATCAATCATGAAATCGCTGCTGTTTCTGTAGTATTGGAGGTCACTGTTGATCTCGTCGAAGCTCGGCGACTGGATGAACATCTTAAGATGATGATTGGCCGCACGGACCGAACTCTTGTCCGCATACACGCCATTCATCGTGAATTCATGACCGCTGAACCATGTAGCGCTAATATCCACCTGATTAATCACCATTATACACAATCATTATACCAAATACAGAAAATATTCTCATACAGATGACTAGAGTTCTACGAAGATCTGTATCTTTTCAAACATTACTTAAAGAGTTTCACAAGCCATCACCATTACGACTTACAAACTCTAATACCGTCACCATATTTGGATTCGCATCTAGACAATCATTTCTCGCTTCAACGAGACAATGGTCTCCAAACTCGATGCACTTACATTATAATCCTTGGTATTCTTCTCCCTGATCCTGGTCTCAAGCAGCATCGGCTTGAAGTTGGGCACGGACACGTTCAGTCGGGCTTCGATGTACTCCAACGTCTGCCTGGGATGAGCGTAATAAATGGTGACGTGGATGTCCTTGCCTTTGGCGTAGCGGACCATCGCGCGGACATCGTGCGTCCTGCCTATTAGGTCGTACGTGAGTTGGCCGCGCATATCGAGGTCCGTGCTGTTCTTCGCGATGGTCACCGTACTATTGAAGCGGGTGCTGTTAATCAGCGCCCTGTAGGTGATGTACACGTCCACCGTTAACTGTTCGTGGTCATCGACCAGTTGCTGTTGCAGATAGGGACTCGAGTTTAGTTGCAATTTGCATTCTACGTGTCCAGCCGATTTCTTGTAAAAAAAAAAAAATGGATCGCATATTGTACTGTCCAAACTAACAAGAATTATAAATGGTATCTCGAGATGCACATGTTCTGATAGTGTATATAAGTTTAAGTGTATAATAGTGCGGGTTTATTTGTGCCAGAGGGATGAGTGAAGAAAGCGAGGGCCTGGAATGGGCGGATGGAGTTACACTGTGGCGGCGTAGTGCCATTAAACTGCATGCCGTTGATGGTGGACTACAGGGTATTTTTTTTTACGTCGGGGTAGTTTCTTTTATTTTTTTAGAATATACGTTATTAATTAATTATTACTTCGATATGTAAATGTACAAAACCAAGTTCGATTTCGAAATAATGGTTTATTTATCTATCTGGAATAAAAAGTGCGATGGTAAATAGCAAAACGGACCAGATTTGCATCAGATAAAGTCAATGGGAAAATTGATTAGTTTGATCCCGCGTCCTTCATCCTGTATAGAAAACAACTTCACAGACAATTTCTCAGCCATACGGATGACTTTCTCATTGCTCGGAGAGTCGCGTAGTGGAGCTGAAATTGCACTGTGATTAATTTCAAATATGAAATGCGTTCACTGTCAACTCAACTATACGATATTTGCAACTTCTGCGCTTCATAGATTTACGTCGAGCCAACTATTTTCTACAATAAAGTACATCATATAAATGCCATCGGATAATTGCGGTGCAATTTTCGAACAAGGTCTATTTAAATGGATCGTCAAGTTTTGTATTATCCTTATAAAATAGGTAACACGGAATCGCCGTCCGACTTTGCGACGTAAAAGCGCCTCTAGGGTTAATGCAAAACACGCTTAAATTGCGTTCGCCATCAGCGTGGTTTATTGGGGAACACCGAACGGCGTTGGGTGCTTAGTTGGCTCGAAGGAGACAACCAACACAGCGGTGACAAGTACATAAGTAACTCACTTGCTCTTGGATCTACTAACATAGTAAGATTATCGTAGTGCCTTTTTCTTTATGGCGAGCGGGAGCTATTGTTGTAATGCTGCGTATACATCCGAAGCTAATGAAAAAAGCGCGCCAGTTACTTGACGTATATAAGAACAAAGTTATTGAAAGTTCGTGGTGTGCAGCAATAGTGCGACAAATACAATTAAATTATATTTGTAGCATCGCTTTGTTCAACATTACTACGTGCACTTGCAAAAACTATTCTTGTGCGCATAAAAATAACGATCGGAATGAAAAGCAATATTCCCGCTCACGAAGCTTTTACTATATATATATTTCCGAACGTGTCGTCCAATTATTTTATTCCAATAACAAGATCGTTAGACAATAACAAACTATAAATAAACACCCCGTTACAGAGTTCAATCCATAGCAATATAGTAAAGACCAAGCGCTTATTATCACGAGATATTATGACTACCTAGGAGAAAGAAATAGAATTCGCTTGAAAATTGCAAACAATAACGTATCGTATATGTTAGCTTCTCTTTCGCTTTGGACGTGGAATCCTACGCAACGTTGTTAAATCTAATTCGCAGCCGTTAAAATATTTTCTATCGGAAGAATACTATTATATAAGTATATGTAGAATGTTCTTACTTGAAACTTGAGAGAGGAATTGAAGTTGTAATGTGGGTAGGCGGTGGTAATGAGCGAGGCCTCGCCGAGGAACGTGCTGATTGCCGGTGTGGAACGGTCTTGCAGGTAGAAGTCCGTGATGACTGTTTGCTGTGTCGTATTGGCGAACCGATAGTCCAGCTTCAGGTTCGACCTGAACGATGCCGAAGTTCGCGATATGTAGCCAAATAGTTTCGACTGCAGTCTCTTTGTTTGGAATTTCAGGTTCACGTCGCATTGCGATACGCCTCCTTTCGTCACGTATTTTAGAACACCTGTCGATATTGCGCGTTTTAATATAAATGTCTTAGATAAAACGCTAGATTACCTTCAAATTCAGCAACTCGTACCGCATTCACTCCCAAGTATAACTTTGGTACGTATAAGATACCATTTCGTACTAATTTCTGCTCCAACGATAGAAGCGCATCGAACTTCCGCTGGCCGTTTATATCAAGACCGAGCTGCATGTATTTTTCGGTAGGTGTGTTTTTGTACTTACCGCGAGCTAGAACTGTACCTTCTGTCGATTGCAATAATAATGTTAAATTTTGACTGTCGCGATCCAACGTTAAATTCGCACCCAACAATCTAAACATAAATATATCAATCAGCGTCCGAGCAAAACGATTAAAAATGAATATGTCTCACCTTCTCACACTGGATCCAGGTGTATCGAATATCAAAGTGACTTCGCTTCCGTTAGTTGTATTGACCCATTGATATTCCATTAAATAGGTAACTGCGGTTGGATCGGATTTCAAGAGCGCGACCCCAAAAGCCGCTGGACCAGCTAACAAAAATGAACTACTACTATTTGTTTCGTTAACGAAATAGTAATCCATGCAAAGTTTTAAACCGATCGATTTATCCACTGCCGGCCATGAGCACATACTTTGCGCCGAACGATCCCTCGTATTTCCTTTTTGCAAAATCTCTTCCATATCGCGATTCATCACCACCAATTCAGATCTGAAGCATCAATTAAACATTCGAGTATTTAGTAATCGTACAAATATCATCAACGCACTTTGCCCCGAATATTTCCATAGTGCGTTTTGGTATACCAAACTTGACGCTGACCAGTTTGGTACCATTGACAATGACGCTACCTTCCACAGCACTGGATGTGTAAACGCTGGTCTTGATTTTGATAGCGGTTGTCGCGTAGTACGCGTCCACAGACATGGTACCCATTATATCAACAGCCACGCTCGGTTCGATGTTTCCTGTTAAATTCAACTGACGAGCTTGCCAGAAATTTGCAGGAGTTAAAGATCCGGACATCTTCAAATTAATCGCGCTAGTACCAACAGAGTTCAAAGTTAAAGGTAGACCAGCTCCTGTCGGTACCACATAACTGGTATCTAAGAACATCGCCGCTTTGTTATAGCTGATTTCCTGAAGATTAATCGATTAAAAGATAGAAATACGCTTTAGGAATTGAAGAGTTTGTCAGTACCTTTCCAGAGAGGAGTTTTTTCAAATGATCGATTGGATTGTATTCTTTAATCGTATCTCGCATGGAGTCCAAACCATGAAAAGTACCGTACTTTAACTCGTTACCAAAGACTTTTAGACCGAAAGAAACCTATAAGAAATTATATTTATTTTTTCAACTGAACAACTGCGAAGATAATTAAATCTTACCCTCGGTGCATTAAAATCATGAGTTATAACATTTGGTATGCGATCGAATTCTTTTTTAATTCTACTATATTCGTTCGTTTCGCGAGCCCAACGCATTCTTGGAATAACTTTATCAAATTTCTTAGCGTTCAGCGGTCCACGGGGCCCAAATATCGACTCAAAAAAATGTTCAAACCCTTCAACACGCCCATAAATCTATAAATCGCTCAAAATTTAAAACACTTGCATATATGGCATATTATTTTGTTACCTCGAATAAATTTATCGATTCACCGAATAGATCAACGGTTAGATTAAACATACCAAATTTCGGTATATACGAAGACGGTGAGAAAATCACGTTACTCTCGTAACTGCCACCTGAATCATAAAAATCGTAAAGTACATTTAAGGAGGCAGGTGCTGCAATCGTTAGTGTAAAATATTAATCGGAAGGAATGCCGTCTCATCCCGAAAAAATAGAAAATAATAATGCGGGCCAAGTCAAGTGAATGGGCTAGAACTAAATTAATTCATGCATGGTGCAAAAGCTCTTATATATAGCGGCTTATTGGTAATGTGCCCGTTTTTTTGTAAAGTGCATGTATTAACCATTTCTGGGAAATTACGTCAACTCTTTAAATATTAAATGAGCGCGGAGCAGCGGCAGTGGCAATATTCTCGCCACCGAAAAGAGTCTTTCGCCTTTGGCCGACCGCAAGGGACTCAGAAGCCAATAACTTCGCCACCGTATTCTTATAAAGCCGATGGGGCGCTTTAAATGTGCTCTGTTGCTTAATATTACACTACATGCCGTTATTATTATGATATTATAGGTCAATGTAGAGCGATAGAGTTGAGCTATACTGTAGAGATGAGTCTGCTGAGAGCTACAAGAAATCGGCTTAGAAAAGGATATAGAAATTCTAATTTGTATTGTTGCGATATTAAAGTCAACATGGTGAATGATGTGGAACTGGCCGCTGTTCGCAATAACTATGTAATAGCAATAAAACGATTGTCCCTTACAGTGCTATGTGAAAAACGTAAGAAAAAGCAACAGTCACGATACGCATCTTTCATCTCTTCTATAGCACCCGACATTTACCGCACGTTCCGTCGCTGTAAAAATGAAAATGTAGCCGCGTATATGTGCCCCAATATAAATTGTCGCTCGAGGATAAGACAGACACTTCACCGGCGACGGAATATTCCCATAAACTAACTTAGATGTAATATGAATGTACTCCGATGTCTTTAGCGTTCCTCTAACAATTTCTGGAATATAATAAGGTCGGATATCTCGCGCGCTCACCGAAACTTCACTTCTTAGCGTCGTCGTTGCGCGTCGTATTTAATTTTATTAGCGCAGTCATAAAATCATTTACATTCTACCCGTAAAATGCTATATCGGCGAGGTATATTTTCGACAAGCAAATACGTACCGATATTATATTGTTCGAAGAACAACGATCCTTCATAGTTGTGCGAATACTTCCTTACGTCACGACTGAACTTATCTCTTAAATCCGCATCAGATAGCAATCCTTGTATCTCCACCCGACTCGGTATCGCCGACTTTAATAGATTCTTCAAATGGCTCCATATAAAGGAACTTACTGGAACCACCATTTAAATATACTTTAACAATAAGAAAATGCAATTTTTATTAATTAAAAAAAAAACCATTACCTTGATTAACTTCTTCCGATTCCAAGCTATGCCTGATATTTTGGATGACGACATAATTAGGGCAACGCATCACTTGTAAATAGGCAGCGATACGTAGCTCAGGGTCCTGGTACGTGTCCCGAAAGACACCGTCGAAATATTTTCGGTTTTCCAGACAAGGAAATCTCCGGTGACAATCGACGCCCGCTAAACGAACCGCCATGCTCACCTCATTGTTGCTGATAATGGTTCGTAAAGTACTAATCAGTTTTTCTGATGGTGTGCCAATATTACTCAATCCTTTCAACACTACCAGCATCTGAAAAGCAGTCAGGTTTTTTGAAATTTGATCATTCACATAAAATCTAGTTTAGCGTTCACTTTTCTACCTGACAAAACGTTTTGTCAGGAAACGCGAAGAACTCATTAAAATAGAAATAAACAAAAATTACTGACTGGTAACGGCTTCGGGTTATTGTAGATTCAGTCTAAGCAATTGCCGACTACAGGCTTATCTTCGTACATCCATTTCGCTTTAAAAATTGCGAGCATCGTTCTAATTAATTATAAATAAATCGTTTACAGGGGAATATGTAGGTTTAATAGACAACGTGATAATAAAGCGAAAGTACGGTGTAATTTTTTAATCGTCCGAAAGAATATTTTAATTGACATTATCTATCATAATGCGAGGTGTCCTGTAACAGCACCCTGTAGCGTACATGCATTTGAAATGCTGGAATATTTATGAAAGGTGTTTGCCGTAATTTGATATTTTACGCGGCATAATAATGTTACTGCAAGTTACTCTTAGCTATAATAGCAATAAGGAACATTGCTGCTCATGACATGATAAACTAGTAAACTTGCGATATGTCTTCCTGGAGCGTTAAGTATAATTTCGCAACAAGCAACACATATTTCCTACCGGCGTCCCAACCTGCCGTTCCCATTTCCAATCCCGCACCAACCAACTAATCAAACGTACTTCTAACTACAGCCTCGTTTATATGCTCCCGGTTTATTATCATCAACGTGAAATCGCTCATATAAACAATATTAATTGTTCTCAGTTGCGTCTATAAATCAAAATTGCACGTCCCGTAACTTTATTAGCAATCTGGTTTTATTTGACAAAACAGACTTGCCATTTCAACGAAATTATGTGCAGATTCAGCTAATAATTTCGATGAATTGATCAATTCTGTGTATATATCCGACATTATGGTCTAAGGCAGTTCTTTCTTAAATGAAGGAAATAGTTTCGTTTATATTAATGTATATATTGAGGTAGAAGTTCTTGTAAACGTACTTGTAATTGATGTTCTCGAAGCGAGTTTGTATTTACGAGAGGTATGCGCTCTGATTAAATTAGTATTTATTACCTAGACGACAAAACCAGCCGAAATTCGCCCTAATTACGGGTTTATAACTGAAGCCGCGATGGCAGTTAGCAACAACGAGTGCAGACGATAATGAAAACCGTTTCGCGTAATTATATGACGCGATTACATCAATCAACAGGCATATGAACGTTGTATACCTGATGCTCAATCATAGTATCATTTCTATGCCATCCGGCTTCGTGCATATTGATGAGCCGACTCTCTAGATATTGTATGACATCGGCTGCTTGGTCCACTAGCTGGCAGTTTGCGTGTTGTTGACAATAGGTGTAAGTGAGGGCGGACACAGCCAGGACGACGTTCGTGTCCAGCGGCTGGGCCTGCAGCAGTCGCAGCACCGACTCCAGCATGTTGTCGTCTGGACGGGCAATGAGCGCCACAGCCAACATCCACTCGTGCATGTTCCGCTCCGACACCTCACCGTGGATGATTAAGTCCGCCATCAGGGCGACCGCCCCGCCGCTCGTGAGATATGGAAGTGCATCCCGGACGTGCTTCCTAGAAGCATAATAAACCTCCACGATAAACAATCTTTTACCAGCAAAACAGAACGAATTTTTAGGCACCATAAAAAATACATATAGCTCATGTAAGCGATACGATACATTCACCCAAATAGAAGATAACAAATGATCCAAAATAAATGCATTAAATATAATGCGAAAAATCCTGTAGCAAGGATATAGCAAGCAGACAGACAAGAATCGCTCATGTTCCTGTTGAGCTAGATTAGAATGTTATATCATCGCGTGTTTGTTGCTCAATTCGACGAGTGGGTTGCGAATACGGGATGGAAACAGGAACAACGAGCAGCGTTGAGATGGCACGGGAATGGAAATGTATGTGCTGTGTATACGCGAACCCCGAAGAGTACGATAAATATAAACTCGCTGTGCACACACAGTGGATATTACGGAACATATCAAACTAATCATTTCTGTAATAAGCGGCGTATTAACAACACAATACATAGTTGAGCATACACAAGAAGCACAGTCCCCCTTTCGAGCTAAACGCCTTTCGTCCTCTTCCCAATATCAGCAGGGATTTATTGCCCGACAACAGAAATAGCTTCTATCAACAATCCTCTACATACCCATGACCCCTTTTTTTAAAACACAATTTAAAAACAAAAATAGTTTTCATATTCAATATCTCTAATAATACTAATTGTTGGAGAAGGTAAATTCTTGAAAAAACAACAAAACAAAAGGTCGTGTGAATTGTTGCGATGCGCGCTAATTCAATAAATAGCTCGCTGATCAGAAAAGACGTGTTTACGAAATGCTGGCTAAAAAGCATTTATGTGTTGTACGTGGCAACAATCTGATAATGGCGCTCGACACTCAGCATTTCCCATCGCAGCACGCATATATAATAGTGGAAATATTGATACAATCGTTGTATTAAGTGATAAATATGTGGTGAGTTGGCGGCGGGAACCCTCCACGCTGTGTTGCGTTAGCGTAACCGCCGCAGCATCCAGTAGATCCAACAGGATTCGACTGTGGGGAATATGGCAAGTCGCCGGGCGCACATTAATGTAGTTATTACATTCATCGTACACCCGGCACGGAAATCAAGCAACAAATCGCGCTTCGTAACCCGCCTCTGGCTCGCCGCCACAGCATCCAGTCCCATTATCTAACAAATATGTTCAGTTGCCCGTGTTTATGTCTATTAAACCCATCGTCCTTACCTAATTCTAGACTACAGTGCAGCAACGTTAGGACTCAAACGGCTCATTACAGTCACGCAACATTACTTTAGTGTCTATAATGTATCTATCCCTTCAGCCTCGATTGCCTTGTATCAATCTGAATTCGTTAAACAATCACGCTGAATCTAAATACCATCGCGATGCAATACAAAATCATGCGATTGATAAAAAGAAAAATGGTCGCTCTTACTTTCCAGTTGGACATATGGTTCCAGCGTGATTATATAAAGCGTTCAAAGCTGGCTGAGACAACAATCTCGCTGTGTGTATAAACTTCGTAAAGAGGTCGGAGAATTCGGTTTGAACATCGTCGTCTCTCAATCGACACAGTTTCTTCACCAGATCTCTGGACGCTTTGAGTTCGCCGGATGTGGGCTTGGGCGTGGGCACAGGATCGTACAGAAGCGATACACGTCGTTCAATCGGCGGTTGTTCATCGAACGACCTGCTCGCTTCGTCTATAAGTCGCAATCTTTGATGGACAACAGTTGACGCGCCCTTGTCCTTATCCTGGACACTGCCCGATGTAAACGGTTGGAACAGGTAAGCCTCCGTGCATTTGATGTCGTTATAAATATGGTGGTCGATGGATAATTTGCACGTGGTGCCAGACTTTAATAAGCGATCGTCGTTCTCCTGCGAATGCATAAATTATTTTTAATGCGACAGTTCTTGTAAATACTTGTGGAAGGAAATGTGTTAGATATGAATGGAAGCGCGGACGCTGACGTGAAATTTAATTGCTTATTGATACCATATTCATGGCATAGAAAATGGTTTTACAAAGGTGGAATGCAATGAATGAACATTTTATTACGTTTGTAGCATAGAGTTTGTGATTGCAGCGAACGGTGCCGTATTTAAATTAAGCTCTCGATATTATGCGGAATTAATATCGACATATAAAAGTTCGCTTCTCGTTGATACTGCAATTTCAGTTGAACATTTCGCAATGAAAATACCGTCGTATTAATTTCCCTCGCTCGATTTTTGCAAAACGTAACGCTAGCCTCGGCACGAACTATGAAAAACTTATATTTCTATATCCGACAAAATATTATGAAATAATGCTAAAGCAAACAAACTGTTGATAATGTAATCAACGCGCTATCCGGTGCATATTTTATTCATTCTATTATCGGAGCTGCCGTAGTTCCCTGTCACAAGAGACTACGAATAAACCGTCCCTGGTAATACGACTACTAAATATTTTCCATATTTTCATATTTTCAGTTCCAGCCGTGTGTTTGTATACGCGTCGCGAGCTTGCACAGAATCTGTACGAATTTTGAGCTGAATAAATAATTCAACTGTAAATATAAATTTTCTCTCTAAACGGTCACATAAAATTGAATAATTCATCGATATTATTCAGTATTCGCCTATTGTAAATTTTCATTCAAGTACATTAATTAATATTTATTCTTGTACGAACGCAACATACCCTTCGAAATCTGTACGGTACTGACTGAATCATTGAATGTAACTTTGATCTTCTATCGCAACTGCCTAAATCCTTTTCTTTTGTAATAATCAAGCTGGTACCCTCGCCACCTTCCACGTAGTACCGCGTTGAACATCGTCCTCTCACATCTTCCTCGATCGATTCGTGGTCCAAATCGAACCGCGCCATCGAATTATGTATCGTCGATAAAATACCTTAAACCGAAACAATATTCACTGATACCACCCAAAATGGAAGAAATATGAATACAATCGCGATACCCCTTTTAAAATTGAGTACCCAATTCGTTTCATCTTCATCCGGACACAGTTCGTAGATTTGTCCGTCGTTGAAAGCGAAACGTAACGGATGTGTCGTAACCGCCTCTTCGAACATTTCACTTCGTTTCTGTCGATTAGCGTCCGCTTCCATTTGACCGTAATCGGTACTATCGGGACTTGCGCCATCGTCCTGTTCGTTCTTCTGCGTGAGCTTAAGATTGGTAACGGCGAGCAGTCCATCGCATTCGGACCGGAAGTCCAATGTTACATTGGCGTGTACTTGAAGTGCCGATGTATTGGTACTCGTGCCCCGGAATAAGGTACTAACCGATACGGAATAATCGTAGGTGTACTGTAGTCCAGGCTTGTAGAAGAATTTTTTAGAACCTGAAAGATGTCGTTACGATTATTTGCAGGAGGCTAGAGGATAACTAATTTGGTTTTAGGAAGAACTGAATGATAAGCGTATGATATATTGTAGCACTAAGAGGAAAAATGGAACAGAGAATGAGAGTAGGAAAAGAAACTTGCATTCGAAAAGGCATTCGATAATGTATATTGGATGTGTTTAAAACCTTAAAAAAATTGGGAATGGATTCTAAGAATAGGAAAATATTTTTTTTACAATTTGTATAAAAAACAAATCGCCATTTGTTAGGCTCAAATTGATTTTTAAATAATTAGCATTTTCGAATAATAAAAATATTCTTTTATAGCAGAATAGTTATGAAAAGTTGACGAAATTGAAAAAGAGAATAATCTGAGTATAAAAAATATATATTTGAAGAACAAAAGAATTGTGTTAAAAAAGAGAACATGTTTTCTCTAAAAGAAATCTGTAGGCCACTCTAACTATAACTAAAATTGAGGAAAAGGACTAACGCACTAATTAACTAACTGAAGTTTTGATCAAATTTCATATGAATGGTCTAAATTCGAAATTTACTGCCCTATGTCCAATAACTGTAATCTATTAGCTTGAACTGTATATTTTCAAACTGTTTAAAAGTCTGGCGCTGGTCTCAAATATGTAAATATTTTCATATGCAAATAATAAAACTAGAATATTTCAGTTTCGTCCCTAGGTCATTTTTTTTTATTAAATCTCCCCAGTTTATATTAGATAAAAATGCGATATTACATTTTCATTGTTTTGCCTACACAAAATGATTTTGAGAATTTAATTGAAACATGCAAAATGAAACGTCTTGATACATTTGTGAGTGATGTAACGATCCGAATATGTCTTTGCATTTGGCTTGTTGCGTGCAACGATTGTTATTTAACTTATTTCGAAGTTCTTTGGGCTACTGTTACAGTTGCAGAAAGTAGCGTCCGTTCTTCGAATTAAAACAACGGCGCCGCGTCAACGGCTAAATGGGGGCGCAATGGCGATGGTTTCGCGTGGCGTCTTCGCGTCGTCTGGTAAAGCGTCGGCGGTAATAACGAGGGAGGCACCCTCTCCGGTCTCGGCTCTCTTAATGCATCGCGAAATACTCCCGAGCAACTGGATGTATTGTTGCGCTGCACAATTGACAATGGCGTACCGTAATTATCTCTTTTAATTAGCGAAAGTTGTATATTCTTCTAAGCGCCGCGCGACATTTGAAGGCCCCCCGCTCAATCATATACGTTCGCCGAAATGACGCTTTAAGCTACAAGCAATTACCAAAGAACTTTTCCACGGGACAATAGGGCAAAATTAATTCGCGTTTATCGATTTAAACTAAAATCAGATTTACTCCGCCAATATTTTCGCGTCAAAAATTATGCGAACTTCAATAAGAAAGAGATTTTCTTTTCGATAAATGAAAATTAAATAAACCACCGTGGATACGCGGGCACGGTGGGCGTCGGAACCCTGGGACGCCTCATCAGTTGTCCATGTTCGCATGACGTTTACTTATGCAGATAATTCGACAAAAACTATAAAATACCAGCCAACGAGCGCGCAAATTGACTGACGCTAATTAAATTTGTGTAAAAGTGGTTATATTTCGCCGACAGCGCATTTAAAGTCCGCTGCTCTAGCGAAATATATTATCGAATATCTCGCTATAAATTGAACAGATCCAGTGTTTGCTAATACAATTTTTATTTACAACACTACACCAATATAATTAATATTGACAGAAGCATCCACCACTAAATGAATGCAAGAATATAGTACAGGCGTGAAAATTCGGAGAAAAGATATAGATTTGTTGGGGTACGCCGACGATATACCTATATTAGAAGAAAGGGAGCAGAATTTAGAACATTTACTAAATTTTTAAAATGATCACTACGGTGTTAAATAATAGTATCGACTTGCACCCAAATACCGTAACTTAAAGCATTAAACTGCTAGATGCGCATTTCGAAGGCTATGCCCCCATCTTCAGTAGCACAAGATAAAAACTAAACAAAATACCTCTGTCACGAATCGTGATTGATATACTATTATATATATATATATATATATATATATATATATATATATATATATAGCTACTTAGATATTAGATATTTTGGTGATATTCTATACTATTATGTACTAAATGATATGCAGGTAGTAATGACTAAGGACTATAGCATGATAATAAATATATGTAAAACTAAAGTGATGAATGCAGGCGAAAGTTGAAGGTTAGAATAGGAAGTGGTAGAAAAGAAGAAGTGTTAAATTTCTGTTATTTATGAAGTAGGATTACGAAAGATAACGAAAGTAAGGTACATATTAAATATAGGATAGCACAGAGTAGGAAGGTATTTGTAGAAAACATTATACGGTTCTGGGGCGTGGACAATGCGAAAGGCATAGAAGCGTAGAATACAATCATTTGAAAACAAGCGCATGAGTAACAAAAGAAGCGGTATATACAATAATTAAAAGTTATAAATGTAGGAGAGTAATCGTATAGAATATCACCCAAATACCGTAACTTAAAGCATTAAACTGCTAGATGCGCATTTCGAAGGCTATGCCCCCATCTTCAGTAGCACAAGATAAAAACTAAACAAAATACCTCTGTCACGAATCGTGATTGATATACTATTAAATAAATAAGTCGACATGACGAAAATATTTCAAAAATGGCATATAATATGACCTATAAATCTTTCAAAACAATATAAATGAATAATTAACGAAACTGACCTGACCTGACAAATAACAACAATAAACATTGGTTTGCCAAACCTAAAATAACTAAAAATAAATTTAAAAATAGTTCTTATTAAATAAATTAAATAGACAAGATGAAATTGGGCCTGAATCTAAATTCATTAAATCTGATTTAGATTTAGGCATGTAAATACTTTCATAAGCATTTAACTCGGAATAATTCAAAACACTTTTGAGTAATTTAAGTGAACTGATTTGAATAGGAAGACCTGAATTAGTCAAAAATATGCTCGGATACAGCACTTTTATCTTTTCTATTTAATCTGAAATGCTCCTTAAATCTAGTTACAATTGGTCTACGTGTTTATCTTCGATATATACTTTAGGACAACTAGAACAAGATATTTCATAAATACCACATTTTTTAAATTGAAATCAATCAAAAAGACAGTAACTTCGCACTATTTAATGTTCTTTTTTCAGTTTGAGTTATTCATGGAGGGGTAAATTGGTATAGATGGGGTGAAGTTATCGGAGCTTGGAGATTTAGATCAGCAGTTCGGCACCTCCGGTTCCGGCGGTAATTTCGTGTTGGCAATGGAAGATCGCTGATTGATTCGACGAAATTAATATGAACAGCGAGCTACGTACGGAATATGAACAGGCATGTAAGTGTACCTCCACGAATTTCGGCATGTAAACTCAATTATATTTGTGCAATTTGGCTCCAATTTATTAGTCACTATATGCTCGCGCAATTACCGAACATTTGACAATTAGTTGTATTATTATTATATTGAGCAATTACCGCATCCTCTCCGATACTGTAATGTACATAAGGTACAGTCAAATCATTTTATTTCGGTAATACAACTGGATAGGTAATATATACCCCAAATCACCTCAATTATATACATTTATTTAAAATTCAATATTAAACATTTTTTTCGTTATTAAAATTTTCATAATATTTTGCGAATTTTGCTGTAATCTCGAAACAGCGACGAATTGATTCAGGTAGTATAAATCACAATTGGAAGGAGTATCTTGAAGATTTATATAAAGGTAGGCAGGACATGGAGGAGCTAGAAAGTGTGGAACAGATAGATGAGGATGACTTAGGTCCTAGCATACTTAGGTCAGAGTTTCATAGAGCATTAAATGATTTACGGAATAACAAAGCAGCGGGGATTGATATGATACCAGCCGAATTAATAAAACACGCAGGGGAAAAAATGCAGGAGCGATTATACAGGTTAGTTTGTAAAATATATGAGAAGGGAGAAGTACCACAGGATTTTCAGCGTAGTAGAATAGTAACAATGCCGAAGAAAATAGGAGCTAATTTGTGTGAGAACTATAGGACCATTAGTCTACTATCACATGCATCGAAGATATTGTTAAAGATTATTTATAGGAGATTAGAAAATAAAGTAGAGGAAAGGCTAGGAGAAGATCAGTTTGGTTTTAGGAAAAACAAAGGGACGAGGGAGGCGATTCTAGCACTAAGAACGGTAGTAGAAAAAAGAAAGAGGGTAGGAAAGGTAACTTGCATAGCTTTTGTAGATTTAGAAAAGGCATTTGATAATGTAGATTGGGACATAATGTTTAGAATTTTAAAAGAAACGGGTATAGATTATAAGGATAGAAGAATAATTTTTAATTTATATAAACACCAAACTGCCTTAGTTAGAATTGAGGGGGAAGAAGAGGTAGCAAAAATAGGGAAGAGAGTTCGGCAGGGATGTACACTTTCACCGTTATTATTTAATCTATATATAGAAGATGCAATAAACAAAGTAAAAGAAGAGTATAGTGTAGGTGTGAATGTACAGGGAGAGAAAATATATATGTTGAGATTCGCCGACGATATAGCTATATTGGAAGAAAGCGAAAAGAATTTAGAAAGGGTATTGAATGGTATGCAGGCAGTATTGACTAGGGATTTTAACATGAAAATAAATATAGGTAAAACTAAAGTGATGAGGTGTGACAAAAAGGAATGCAGTAGAAAAATGAGGATCACAATAGGAGATAATAGAATCGAAGAACTGTCAGATTTTTGTTATTTAGGCAGTAGAATCACAAAAGATAATCGAAGCAAGGTAGATATAAAGTGTAGGATAGCACAGGGTAGGAAGGCATTCATAGAAAAGGAACAGATTTTAAGATCAAATATTGACTTGGGTATTAGAAAAAGATTACTGAAGGTATATGTTTGGAGTGTAGCACTGTACGGGTGTGAGGCGTGGACTATAGGAAAGGAAGAGAAGCGTAGATTACAAGCATTCGAAATGTGGTGTTATAGGAGGATGATGAGGATTGGTTGGGAAGATAAAGTAACAAAGCTGTACTAGAGTTAGTAGGGGAGAAGAGAAGTATTTGGAGAGTATTACAGCGTAGGAGAGACAGATTAGTAGGGCATATTCTTAGGCATGGGGGGATTATGCAATTGATCATAGAAGGTAGAGTGGAGGGAAAGAGAGGGGTAGGTAGGCCTAGATTGGAGTATGTGAGTCAGATAGTTGAAGACGTTGAGATGAATAGCTATAGGGAGATGAAGGGATTAGCTCAGGATAGATCGGCATGGCGTGCTGTTTCCAACCAATCTTTAGGATTGCGGACTCTTTAACTAAATCACAATGATATTTTACAACGAGTTAGTGCATGTATAATTGTTTAGTTATAACATAAGATCGACTGAATTATTTTGTGTTATGATGAAGGGTTTGTGGAACGGCAAAAGGAAGTATGTAATAAACAAAAAAGTTTTCCCGCGGAACGTTTGCGATCTCGTTGCGTTAGTAACTCCATG
Organism: Leptodirus hochenwartii; assembly: GCA_947310635.1. Lineage (NCBI taxonomy): Eukaryota > Metazoa > Arthropoda > Insecta > Coleoptera > Leiodidae > Leptodirus > Leptodirus hochenwartii. The sequence goes on along the minus strand of OX371187.1, from coordinate 8,519,953 downwards.
ATTGAGTACTTTCCGCGGCTAAATAATACCAACAAGTACACAAATCCCTCGACGATTTCCTAATATATGCAAGAATGATTTTTCAAAGTCAAGCTGAAGTTGAAAATTGTTAGTGTAAAATAGAAACTTACCATGGCAGGTCGGACGTCCACATATTTCCGGATCTTTCAATGGATCTTTCAAAATAAAAAATAAACAAGTAGTATAAAGTATTTTTACAAAAAAAAAACGAAACTGACTCACTGCCAGAATTTTATTTCGTAATTGCATTATCTCAATCCATAAATTAGTTAATTTGGTCATAACAAAATTAGTTTACAAAACATTACATATTCGAATAAAGCGTATATAGTTTCGATCTTTGATTATTACATCGCAATATGCGCCGCTCGTATTTGTCAATTTTATTATTTATTTTTTAATTTCGTTGCAAACGCATCGTTACGGACATTTTCCACTGAATTGGCGATACGTACAATTTGAAGCGTCGTAATCAAAATTTGCAGCATTTTATTTAAAACCGCCACTAATTAATTGGCGCTACGTTATTACCCCGCGTCAATTTTAATATCATCTTTCCCGATTGATTAATTTAAAAAATAAAATATACCTAGCAATTAAGCGGATTTTAATGACTTACTTATTTGTGCTGAAGAAAACACCGCGAATAACAACACCGATAAAGCACCGCTATAAAACGTGCACATTTTTTTTTTCTCGAAAATTTCAACATCCATGCAAAACGTTTCTTCGCTATAATGCAGACGAAATCGAAATACACAAAGACACGTGCTTAGTTTTTAGACTGATAGCAGATACACTGATACACTGATACTGGCCTACTGAGGCCTAATTATTCCAATGTCTTGTGGGAACTATATTATCTCATATCACGATCGCTGACCAATACAAAGGTCGCTCTTAATGCGGCTATTATATATTATTAGGCGGCCACATATAGCCAGATGACAGTCGCAATCCGCGTCTTTTATTTATCACAAAGAGGGTCAAAGACCACATTCGTCACGCTAAAGTTGAGATTTCATTTATCCGTCAATATAATTTTTTTGTTGGAAAATCTGGGATTGGATTCAATATCAATCATTTATATATTTCATATATAAATAGAATTTCATATATAAATATTTTGCAACATTTCGTTGAAGACTTTTTTTTTTATTCTTAAAATGCTAGATTTTATTATATAATAATGGATCAAATTAGCCCTTTCAAACACTATAAACCATTTTTTGACTAATTACACCGACTAATATAAATTATGGTATATTTCACTTCCACACACATTCTTAAGACTACAAAAATAAAAATGACATATACAATTTTACGAATAAAAGCAACTTTTAACGGTGATAGTTTAATTTCAGTAGCTGCAATTCTTTAAGTGCCCATATATTACATTTATTCTATAAATATGCAGCTATTTGTTATTTTTAATACACAATATTTGTTTAATACGACCAGTGTGTCACAATTTAAACGAATTTTTCATTTAGATTAGCTATACATACGTTCCATTATTTTTTATGGCTTTATCCGGTTCGAATAAAAAATATTTTTATGTCATTGCGTAACATACAGGAATAGAGAGGAAAAAAAAACATCAATCAGATATATCTGACGATGTCAATTTGTTTATTATTACACGGATGAAATTTACAAATGCATATAGTGACGTTTTAATTTCTTTTCGAGTAGTGTGTCAATAAGATTCCAAATATCGTGTTGAATTATCAAATATCCGGGTTTAAAAATTGAATTATTTCAACCGGGATAAGCAATTGCAAATTTGTACCATCAATCCACAAATGTGGTTTTGTTGGTACAACAATCTCAGTATTTTAAACGAATAGTTTTTCTGTAGGAATAACATCGTCAAAGAACTGAAATTTGAAAATTGAGAAGGGTACCCCCTTCAAATCGAAAATGAATACACGAGAAGTTGAATTTGAATTTGATCCTTTTTTTTATGTAAAATTTTCACATTTTCGAAAGTGGGTTAGATATTTTCTAATGGTATTGAATTTCAGAATTAGAATCTGTGATGAAAAATTAATATTTCAAGCGATACAGATTTTCGACGTAAGCTATTTTAAGTAACTATTTTCATATGGAAGTTTGCAATTTTTATTCTGCGTGAAGTTGCGGGCTTAACAGTTTGGAAGATATTGTCTGAAAAGGCTGAAATTTTAAAAAATGAGAAGGGCGCCCGTTTGAATTTTTTGTTAAATTATTCACATTTTCCAATATGTATTTATGATTGTCAAATATCTGATACATTTCATTCTGAGGAGTGTTTAAAAATCACGCAGTTATTCAAATAAACGAAGGATTATAGTTGCTATTTAATGCAATTAGAAGGGATTATTAACTTTCGCAATATTTCTCTGTACTAACGAACCCAATTATTTCGCATAATATCAGTGTGCTTTTTCGCGCATTGCGGAATTAATCGCAAAAATGAACGATGCCTGTATTTGGTGATTTTTTAGCAGATCTTTTTAAAGGACGTTGAATGCAGTTATGGAAATGAATCAAATCAAATATAGTTATTTTCATATTTGATTAGATGCAAACTGCAATGGTCAAAATCGATGAATGTGCATCGGGCGATGTAAAATTTAATCGGATTAAAATTATCGAACAGAGTCGAAGCAATTACGAACACAAAACTAATTAATATTTAAAAGCGAAATTATGTAACGCTGGTCAGTCCATTGTTTATTCAAAAATAAGCCCATTATTCATAACCAGAAATATGTGTATTTACCTTCCCCTATAGTATATTTTCAAATAAATAGCGCATTGTTTCTATTGTCTCGTGTTTAATAAATAATAATAATACTTACAATATTTTGCCAAATATTTGCAATGTTTTATACAAACTAATAAATAAGTTGTTGTTTTGTTTTCAGTGCGATGATGATGCATTTAGTTCGTACTATCAAGAGGATTTAATTCTTCGACAAAGAATTTCTTAATGCATCAATACCATAATCCTTCTTAATCACTCTGATGGGGTTTACCTCTTCTTATCATTTTCATGTCTCTTTAATAAATACACGCGTATTTTTGTTTATATTCTCCAGCCAACAATAGGACGGTTTCTAACATACGAAGGAAGCAATATGAATTGATATTGCAACTCGAGTTGTGCGAGTTTATTCTTCGGCTATGGCGACGAGTGGCTACACCGACACCGACAACAGCTCGATGCCATTCTTATGTGCTTCAAACTTATTGCAGAATATCTCTTCACACGAGCCTCGATCTCCATCGATAACGAGATGCCAATTGTATGTTCCTTTTTATACAACCCTCTTCGGACGGTTTTCGATTTTCAAATTTTTATTGTAATGGCCTTATTAGATAGTTGCAAAAAAAGAGTTCAAAGGCCATTTTTACACAATCGTGGCAGGTATCTTGTGCTTCTGTGTCGCGTCATTTTCTTGTACAGCGAATCTGAAATTCTGTTTCGAAGAATAACAAGGGGTGGTGTTTACAGTCGCTGGGGGTGGTTGTTATTTACTTCGCACAACTAGCGACGTATAACGGCGGTTCCTGTATTTTTGGAAGGGAATAGGCAAATGCCACTATCAAAACTGAATGCACGTATGGCTTTTATAAACTAAACCGTAGTTTATATTCTTCAGAATTTAAAATGATTGCTTGATTTCGTATTCAAAATTCAATGAAATGCACAAGAAAACTAATATTTTGGTATAAAATATTTTTCATTCCATAAATACTATTCATTTCGACCTAACCTTTCCGATGGTAACATGAAAATAAGAAAATGAAAGAAGGCTATTTTAAAGAAAACGTGTGCTCTTTTTAACATTATTCTCTTGTTCTCATTTTCAATTTCGCCAACTCTGCTTTAGGGGCATATTTTTATTATTATTGGACAATGATTTGAAGTAATGTTCTTCAGAATTTGCTGATTTCTTAATATATATTTTCCATGAAAAATATTAAAAATAGAGGTCGAACAAAATTCTATATGGAAGTGGCAAATATATTAAATATGAACATTTACTTTTGCAATAAAAGAAAATCTGGTTTGTCTGAAAATAAAGAAAATTGATTGCAGTGACATTCAATTGAAATTATATAAAAAATCGAACGAATATTTGAAGTTTTTGATTGTAAAATGTAAAATTTTTACTAGTTTTACTTGATTGAAAGCGATATGGGTAAAAATTGAAAATTCCGTAATATTTCTTGCCTCTAAAAGCGTAATTGTGGATGATGTAAGATATTTGTAGAAGAAAGTATTAATATAGAAAAAGTATATATTTTCTGTCTCAAATGGATAAAATATTTTAGAACAAATACCGTTGAGTTTCATTCTGAATTATCAAGAAGTTGTTATTTTGTTGCAATACCTGGCGAAATGCCAATTTACAAAAAATATTTTGCAAAATCAGTGGACGGTGAACGAAAAAAATAAATAAGTTTAAAATTTCGGGTAACTGGGACTTAGTTTATAAGTATTATTATAATACATCTTTAAAATAACATATGAGGTATATTGAAAAAGATGATAAAAAAAATTAAATTATTTTTTGGCGCTCGCACTAAATATATAATATATATAATAAATATATATATTATATATTATATTATTTTATATTATATATATATATATAATATATATATATAATACTCTCTTTATTTTCATTAACATCTAATAACCTTAACCATTGCAGTTTGTCTTTTGTACAAATTAAGAAAAAAATTACTATCCTTAGAATCTAATCCCATTTTATTTAAATTCTAAACCTGATGTCCAAAACTACATTATCCAAAGCCTTTTCTAAATACACAATTACTCTACAAATTTCTTTTCCTGCTCTCGTTATTTCTTGTATTACTTTTATTAGTTTACTTTTACTCTTAGTGCTAAAGTAGCCTCTCCTTCAGTTCTTCGTAAAGCCGAATTAGTCTTCCTGCAATTTGCAATCTTAAATGGATAGAATATTTTCAAACATTCAGTTTCATTTTGAATTATCAAAATTTAGCCATACCTAGCCAAAATGCCAATGTAGAAACAAATATTTTCTATAATCATCAGATACTGGACCAATGAAAGAAAAAAATTTTAAATTTCCATTATTCGAATTTTTAGATTCGTTTATAGAGTTTTAAAAAAATTATTAAGATTTTCTTTTCGAAGGTCCTTAATACCGGACAACCCTATATTCGATGAATGTTTATAATAATAATAATTTATTGGTGTCAAAATTTACACAAGTCACATCGGTCTATTTACTATACTATACAGGGTATATAAAGCAAAAATGAGTATATAAAAATTCATGTTCACTATAAAAAGCGTTCTCTATAAGAATTTCTTCACTCTATATTTAAATACACTTATATCACAATTTTGAAGTGAAACTTCTACACGCGGTGTGTGAGATCAACGAAATGAATCTGATACAGCTGAGCGAGCCATCGACAAATAGAAATGCACCCACTAGTGCATCATACACAAAATTTACATTCTTTCAACCTGCTCATCGCGAATTTGATATACAATTTTTCAATAATCCGCTAGGTACAGTGTGTTCGATATGTGATCGAATATGGTTTAAGAACGATGTGAAACCTGTTGATCCTAAGCACGAGCAACTTTTACATACTGCGTTTCCAGCCATTATCATTAAAGATGTGATAGCGTGCAATTCATGCCGAAATGCTCTCACTCGGAATACCATTCCAATGTTATCGAAGTGAAATGGTTTTCTCTACCCAGAATTACCTGGTCATCTAACAAAATTCGATTTAGTGTCAGAGAGGTTAATATCACCCAGAATTCCAATTTATGCAAATTCGACGTTTACGGCATGTACATGGTCAACATCGGATTTATGGGCAAATTATTAATGTTCCAATATGTGTGAATATGATGGTGAATCATTTGCCAAGAGACATTGATGATGATCATTGTATTAATGTCCACATAAAAAGAAGAAAAATACACAGATCGAGTTATTTAATTGGTTTGGTGGGAAAAGGAATTATAAAAATACGGCTACAATATTTAATCCAAACTCCTCTTTATAGACTGTACGACATTACAGTTAATAATGCTTTCTTTGATGATCCGAGTGTCAATCAAAATCAAAATCAAATCGTTAACAAATGGAAAAAAAGCAATGCATAAAATCAACTTTTCCTAGGAGCTAAGAAGTTTCACTTCTACCGCGCGAGAGTCTCACGCATGTTTTTTATTGATAGCGAAAGTTTATTATAGAATCGGGCATCGTAAAAGTCGATACTACCTCTAGCTTTTTGTATTCTATTATAGTTAGATCTAATATTTAGTTGATTTCTGGTATTATACGAAAGAACATCATTATGACACACATAACGAGCATGAGATAAATTATTTTTTACATAAACAATACACTCTAGAATATACATAGAAGGTATTGCCAAATTTTTATTTCTTGTATATGTAATGTTATTATTATTATTATTATATACTTAATATTCATTGGCTGTACATTGTTAGATTGCACACTAGGAGCTGGCTATAGACCTAGAAAGTAGAAACACCCGGAAAATACATTCGTTTGCATTCCTACTTGGCGTTCAGGTTCATTTGATTTCCATTTGTTCATCTGCGGCCCGCTACCTCCCAAACTCCCAAACCATACCAGTACCGCCTCAAAGCTCAATTTCAACCAAAAATAAAACACGTTGCTCCCATCTCATTTATATCTCCAAAATATCTTATATCCAGTATGTACCTATTAAACATTCTATTAATCCGCACTATAACTCCTTCGAGTGCAAACTCAGATTTTCTTCTAGTTGGATATAATTCGCTTCGAGGAAGGAGGAGGCAAAGTGTATTCAGAATTCGGTACAGTTCGCAATGGTTTACTACTACATCTGCGATTCCACATGCGAGTCGTCTTAAGGGACGGCCTTGAGTCTATACACCCGTATCCTGGCAAATTCAACAAATATATTTGCATATGGGAAGGTCCGTATCGCGATTGTAAGAGACATTCGCACAAAGGTGTAATAACGCGCGGGAAATGGAAGCTTTTCAATGTAAATTCGTTTTTTCTTTCATTTTCTCGCCGCCTTTCACTGCGCCATATTTGAAAGTGGTGCGAAAATTATGGCTTGCATTGTCTAAATAAAATGGAGATCTTCGTCATTTCGCGCGTTCTTTTTATCGCGGAAGTAGTTTCGTTGAGTCTTCGCGTGCTTGCCTGGTTTAGGGGTTTCTCTCGCTACCCTCGCCCAACATCGAAGGGATGCAGACGTATTAATACATGTCTGGCGTAGCCATTGTGCGTTGGCGCTATTTTGTCGTCTCCAACAAGCAGGTGGTTCAGTTTCATTGGATTTTCACAATGTGAGGTAATACTGTGCGCGACATCGCTTCCTCCCCCATGTGATTTACCGACTTTATTTCGCATATTTATTACTGTGAGTGTGTTTGTGTCCGTGAAGGTTGATGTCCCACGGACAGCCAGCCATTCAGGCACATGAGTGGCAATTTTCGTAACGTTGTTGTTCGCGCAAAGTGCCTTACCGCACATTCGAATTTGCGGCGTATTATTCTTGCCGCGATTACCTTGTCGCTTGAAATGTTTATAGCGGTGCTCCCAGGTTCAGTACATTCGACGTGCTTACTCCCTTTTATTCGATGCTTCGTTTGTCACGAATGCACGTTTATAATGAATACGATTCTGTTAAGATCCTCGTCTAATAGGATCCTGACGTGTCGGGGTGTGTTTGAAATAATGAATGAACTGATTATGTCTCACCCTACCGTGAAAATGACACTTCTCAAGATTCTATTTAATAAACCTGATGTTCTTATGTATAACAAAAAACAAGCGATTACTGATTTCCATGTTTTTTAACGACAATTAACATTAATACAAACAAATATGTTCGTCTATAATTTTGTATTTCTAATTGACCCGATGTAATTGAATGTTAAAAAAAAAACATGAAGTTCTTATTCTTTGGCTGGATGTTACTCGTTACGTTCTTTTTTTTTATTCTCATTGAGGAAAGCTTATACTCTAGTCCAAGGGTGGCCAACTTGTTTGTACTTGAAATCGACTTTTCTACTTAAAAAGTGATCGCGTTCTACCTGTAGAATTATTAATATTCACTATATTTTTTAAATATTTGAATACTTCTCACAACTAACATATTTCCAAAAGTTTTCTCCTAACTTTTAAATTTAAATCAGATTGTAGGGCTCTAATTTCGTTTTTCCAAGTCAAAAATATCAGAAATTTTTGCAGCAATATTTTTACTTTTTTTTCCATTTAAAATATCCTCAATTTTTTTTAAATCACTAAATTTTGCATCAAAATCCTCAATAACTTTTTAATTTCTACAACGTATGTTTCAAAGTTATAATTAAAATTTGGTTGTTTTTGTAAATGATCATGCATTTTTAGAAAATGATCAAAATTTGTTTGTTGGAGATCTTTAATCAACATTACGCACTGACTTTTATAAGAATTAATGCAACGAATCGCAACATTTTTCCTTGTAACTTTAAATTCAAATCGCTTAATTTGATTGTAAAATCTGCCAGAAACGCTAAATCATTGAGCCAATTTATCTTCGCCTTATTTCGTGTTTTTTTGTCTCATTTTACTAGCGCCGCATTCGAAATAATCAGTTTTTGTGTCCAACTGTTCGCGATTGACCAAAAATCGCTTCGATTTGTTGGCCACACCTGCTCTAGTCTATTGTGGAAAGCAACACAAATTGCTATATGTACATATACTGAAATCAGTAGCGTACATGAATAATTTTTTATTTAGTACTGGGTTAGCCCAACCAGTCTGTTATAAAGATAATATTTTTTTGATACAATTGTTTTTTCACTACCTCAGATTCTTGTCTTTTTCAATTTCATCAATTCTTACGAACTCTTCTGCTGTAAAAGTATATTTTTTATTAAGCTACAACTCTCCTTATCTTAAACTCATTTTTGAAGCTAATTTCAGAAAATATTAATTAAGAATTTGCGGTTTCTTAATACATATTTTCCATGAAGAAATTTCAGAAATAGAAGCCGATCAAAATTCTATGTTGGAAATTTAACACTTTTACTTGGTTGAAGGTTCTAACGTGGGTAGAAATTGAAAATTCGATTGTTTTTGTGGCTCCTAAAAATGTCTTTGTGGATTGTATAAAGGCGATTTGATCAATTTCGTTATTTAATGTAGAAAAAATCAATACAGATAATTATAAAAGTATGATTAAATGGATCAAATATTTTCAAACAAATATTGTGCAATCTGATTTTTTTGCAATATGTGGCCAAAATACCAGTGTAGAAAAATATATTTTCATTAATCAGCGAATAATACACCAATGGAAGAAATAAGTTAAAAATGGTCGCTAATCCAAATATTTTGAGCGTCATTTATAAAATAAATAAATTTTCATTTCAAATGTTCTTTTATTGTTCTTAACACAAATTGCTTCTTAACAATACTTAACAATATTATTATAATAATATATTCTTAACAATACTTCTTAACTCAGTATTTATTCCATATAATCACAATTTGTATTTTTTAAAAACGAAATTTCTGAAACAATTTTTGATCGTTTCAACACAAATTTTATTTCTTTCGGTGGTTTCTTTTTGCAAAAAAATCGGATGTTCCGTTTATGATTCTGCCACGTACAATGAATTGGATGGCCACGTTATCATTTAGTTTTTATTTGCAAGACGGTGCATTTTTTTTTCTTCTTAACGCTGTGTAATGGCTGAATCGTCGATCTGCCCACACCATGCCATGCTATTCTTCCGTTCAACAGGAAGAATAACAAGAATTTCACATGTCTTATTCCAAATACGCACATGTAGGCCTACTTTAGCTTTTATAAACTGACATTCCTTTTTTGATTTAAAAAAAAATTATGTAGATATAATTAGAGAGGCGATTCTAGCACTAAGAACGGTAGTAGAAAAAAGAAAGAGGGTAGGAAAGGTAACTTGCATAGCTTTTGTAGACTTAGAAAAGGCATTTGATAATGTAGATTGGGACATAATGTTTAGAATTTTAAAAGAAACGGGTATAGATTATAAGGATAGGAGAATAATTTTTAATTTATATAAACACCAAACTGCCTTAGTTAGAATTGAGGGGGAAGAAGAGGTAGCAAAAATAGGAAAGGGAGTTCGGCAGGGATGTACACTCTCACCGTTATTATTTAATCTATATATAGAAGATGCAATAAACAAAGTAAAAGAAGAGTATAGTGTAGGTGTGAATGTACAGGGAGAGAAAATATATATGCTGAGATTCGCCGACGATATAGCTATATTGGAAGAAAGCGAAAAGAATTTAGAAAGGGTATTGAATGGTATGCAGGCAGTATTGACTAGGGATTTTAACATGAAAATAAATATAGGTAAAACTAAAGTGATGAGGTGTGACAAAAAGGAATGCAGTAGAAAAATGAGGATCACAATAGGAGATAATAGAATCGAAGAAGTGTCAGATTTTTGTTATTTAGGCAGTAGAATCACAAAAGATAATCGAAGCAAGGTAGATATAAAGTGTAGGATAGCACAGGGTAGGAAGGCATTCGTAGAAAAAGAACAGATTTTAAGATCAAATATTGACTTGGGTATTAGAAAAAGATTACTGAAGGTATATGTTTGGAGTGTAGCACTGTACGGGTGTGAGGCGTGGACTATAGGAAAGGAAGAGAAGCGTAGATTACAAGTATTCGAAATGTGGTGTTATAGGAGGATGATGAGGATTGGTTGGGAAGATAAAGTAACAAATGAAGCTGTACTAGAGTTAGTAGGGGAGAAGAGAAGTATCTGGAGAGTGTTACAGCGTAGGAGAGACAGATTAGTAGGGCATATTCTTAGGCATGGGGGGATTATGCAATTGATCATAGAAGGTAGCGTGGAGGGAAAGAGAGGGGTAGGTAGGCCTAGATTGGAGTATGTGAGTCAGATAGTTGAAGACGTTGAGATGAATAGCTATAGGGAGATGAAGGGATTAGCTCAGGATAGATCGGCATGGCGTGCTGTTTCCAACCAATCTTTAGGATTGCGGACTCTTTAACTAACTAATTAGACATAATTACAATAATAATTTCTGTAAAAATGATTGCATTCAATGTGAAGTGCTGTGGTTCATTCGATTTTCCTGTTAGAAATTTTACATTTTCTGGAGCGGAGGAGTCCATTAATAAATATAAACCTGTTTCAAAATGAAATGTTTATTGTGCGCCGTACTTATTTTCTTCTGAAGTAAATGGTAATTGCGTGGAACATTGCATATTTCGTCCGTCATAATTAAAATGCTTGGCTTTCTGACGAATTTCCCTGACGTATTGTATTCGAGTCGGGACATATGATTGCATGATGAGCCTCTCTTGTCTCCACTGTACAAAATCGGCCATCTCTTGTACATATACTGAGTGTACATAATTGTTTTTAGGTGCAAATGTTACATATATATACTCATCTAGAGAATGTTAGAAATCTTAATTTTTTACAAGAAACATGTTAAGTTTATAGTTATTCAGAGTCGAAGAAAAAAAGCTGTCAAGAAAAATGACACAGCCAGTATATTCGAAGTGGACGAGGTATTTGTAAAGGCAATGTTATTAGGATATTATTGTTGTTTATTTTCACATAATTACATCTTAAGTAGTTTGTCATAAAAATACAGTAGATGGTATAAAATTCTTTTTACATAAAGTTTATTTATAATTATGTATGTAGTATGTAGTCTATATAATACGTCTATATAATATAATAAAACAGAAGAACATATACAGTACCTGACAAAGAATTTAAAAAAAAATCGCAAAAATCGCAATAATATTGATACAAAAACGAAACGTTCAAACGTAACGTTATAAAAGCTTAAATATACTGAGGATCTTAATAGCTACTTTGGAAACTATGACTAGAAAAAATGTTGATATTGGAAGAAAAAAAATGTAATTACTTTCGTAAACAGCTACTTTTTTAATCGCGCAAAAATATATCAGACGAAATATTGTGGAAGGCATAACTCGATTGAATTTCAAAGTGATTAGAGTATTAAAAAGAGGAACTTCTAGAATGTTAAGTCAATTGTGATATGGTTTTGCAAACCTGTTTCTTCGCAATATTAGATTGCCGATTATCCTATCAGTTGTCTCAAATACGACTTAAAGTTAAACTTGCAAATAGAAAGAACGATTGATTTTAAATAGATATCGTGGAAGCAGCAAATTGTACTGTAGAAAGCGATTGAAAAAGAACCCGTAAATTTATTGCACCGAAACGATTTTGTTATCGTCGTTTTAAGTGGATTATATATATTTAAAGGCCTAAAAAGTTTAATAGCGATAACTACACACGTATATGGTTGGCAGTACTCAAGGAATATTTTCGTTTTCTTATCCATTATCATAAAATTTACGACATAAACAGTCAGCACTCCTGGATTCTTTAATTTGGTTATCCTGAAAATCGGCCATGTCCAAACTAAGAAATTGTTCTATTATGGTTTTAATAAAAAATCTGTAAAGATACACGTAAGACATGACTTCCGTTTTCAAACAATAATCCAGAATTAAATACAGGCTAAGGACGATCCGTTTTTTTTTTAAGTATAAAAAAGACGGTTCATATTCGGTTTTATGAAAATGGTTACAATGATGAAATTTGAACATGGTGTACATGTTTAAGTAATAAATGCTTAACTGTAATTTTACTTCTAATAACAGACATTTACAAAATGTAAATCGATTGTGTGTATGTTGAGGATCTGAACAATCGAAGAATGCAAGTACTTTTTCGGTGCATATCACAGTTTACCACAAGTTAGCGAGATAAAACAATAAATTGAATTATTTAAGTAATTCCTAACAAATAAAATTGTCATTTTAGAGAAGTATCATTTAGAGAGTTTTTGCTAGAGTTATCTAACAAAACCACCGATTTATCAAGCTTAGTAAAAATATTTAAGTGTTTCAAGAAACTTTCTAAACTCTTTATAAAATTGCACTCAATTACTTTATTAACAAACATTTCGCTGTGTAACAAAAAGTGAAGACATTTAAAGTTACCTATTAAAAATATTGTGCTGTATTATTCGAATTCTATCAAATGTTTTCAAATGAATAAGAAATTGTATTATAAAAAATTCCCAATTTTCAAAGTTTCTTCGTTCTTTTAAGAATGCTAATTATTGAAGAATATTTAAAAACTTGCATCCCCCATTCGAAATGCTTCTATTTAGTTTAAATGCATTAATAAATAAAACCAGTGAGTATGAAAGTACGTTGATAACGGTATTTTAATATTACTATTATACACTATATTACAAAATTCAGATACAAATGCGGTTTTTTTTGGTAGGATTATAAATGCACTTTCGACGAATATGTATATATATGTAAGGAGTATCTATGTGTGAATCGTTACAATTAGTAAAAATCGGCGCACATCAATCATACAAAAAAGAATCCTTCGCGGAAGAATCTCATTCTATCATATTACATGGATGCTAAACAATGAAACATTCACACTTATCACGTAGTTGACTCTATCGAAATGTTTTCTTCCTAACAGTTGTTCCCATTTTAGACTTGATTCGATATACCTACTGCAAATATCTATTCAAAGAAAAAATTGCCAAGAATACCTTTAGAATCTTAACCGGTCAACGGTTGCATTTTATACGTAGCTTGTTAACCACGTATTTATATCAGCCTCATTCTGCTGAACCCAATTAATATTCAACTTGATTATTTCTAAGCTTTGATCCAAGGCCCGCGTTGCCGCACCCACGTTCATACCACTGAAGTACGTGGACACCTAAACATAATATATTCATTCAGTTATTTGTTAGGGTGAAAACCATTAGTGAAAATGAAAATTACTTTAGTAACGTTGCCGTTCCAATATATTCCAAAGGTTTGATGAACCTAACTTTGTTATATGTTTACAGGAAAATTGTTACCTCGTAGAAATCGTATGGTGTCGATAAATGCGCCGTGACCGCTGATATCAAGCTGCCCATCATAAACGTGGCATTCCCGAAGAGCGAGTGCATCGTAGGCCAATATGCTTTTAAGTGTCGCCACGCCAGCAGTCTGCCTTCAGGGTTAGCAGCCACCACCGCCAAGACGATCTTCACATCCTGCGGCTTCACCATATCCCTATCCAAAGTCTCCAGTAAGTAACGCTGCAACAACCACGGATCCGACGCCACCCCTAATGCCTTCAGCAACAATTTTCGTTCACTTGGTACCGTCGTCGAGTTGTAAACCTGCCAACAATGTTGCCACTCTGCCGGGCCGCCGTATTTAATACCAGCTGAATACACAACTTCCTTCAGATCAGCAGGTATCGATTGGTTTTTCTGCATCCAACGCTCGAACATTTGCTTCGCCTGAAATTTTTTAGTTAAAGTCGCGACGTTTGCCACAATATTCTTTCGCGAGTTCTTCATCACCTGGATAACGGTATCGTTTAGTTCGCACAGTACGGCCGTGGACAGAATATCGGTTCGCATGAGTTTGTGCAGATGTTCACCTTTGTCCGACCATCCGACGAATTTGGTGATCGGTGTGAGTAGTTTACGCATGTACTTGAGGAACATCTTGTAGGCCAGTGATTCTGATAGTCTTCTGCTCCATGCTTGGAAGTGTTCGATTGCAGTCGCCCATGGAACGTAGTCGCGTTCGTTGATGAGGTACAACGATAATTCTAACGGTATGCTGGCGTTCAATAATCCAGCCCTGAAACGACGAATCGAAATATTTTGAACTTTCACTATATGTTATTTGGTTAAGTAGTACCTGGACAATGTGAAGGCGTCATCTATTAAATTTGCTCGATCAGCAGGATTAAATATTGTGTGATTATTCCGCAAAGTGGAAATAATCGCAGTCCACATTTGTTCGTCGTACATGACCCTGTAGAAACCAGATTGATTAACGTTGACCTTAATCCATTTTATATCTGGACCCACTTCGAATCGCACTGAAACATTAAAGAAATGAAAATATCACGCGAGTACTTAAATATATGCCGGCGCTTACCATCAGTCATATTCATCCAAATGTTGTACACTGAAGTGGTATCGTTATCTGTGAAGTACGTTAGTGGCACGTACCACTTGTAATCGTATTTCGATTTAGGCAGTAGTCGAGTGGAACTATTCATACCTTCCGTTGTTAGCAGAAATCGTTCCTGTATGGCAATCATCTCGTTGTCTTCACGGATGATGGTAATTAAAGGAAATCCCATTTGATTGGTCCAGGTGTCCATGATAGTCTAAAGATATTGTGTTCTAAATTACGTACGAAAAATAATTTGAAACTTACCTTAATTTCTAGACTTTGATTGGTGTTTCTACTAAAGACGTTCCATAATTCTTTGGTATCGGCATTTAGATATTTATACGTGGTTAGATAATCATTCAGACCGTTCTGTAAGGTTTCTTGTTGCAGAAACTTTCCAAGCATGTGTAATATAGAGGCACCCTATAAAGATGATTTTACCAAATGACGCAATCGATTTGGTTTTGTTTAAAGGCACTTACCTTGCTGTATGAAATAGTATCAAAAATTGCTTTAATTTCGAATGGGTCGTGAACGGAAACCGTAATAGGATGACTACTAGCTAATGCATCTAAGGCCAACGCGGGTTGGGTTTTATCCAAAATGAACTGCTCCATCATCTTCCACTCGGGAAACAAACTTTCCACGCCCAGATACTCTAAGAAGCTAGCAAATCCTTCGTTCAACCACAAATCATTCCACCATTTCATCGTTACAAGGTTTCCAAACCACTGATGGGCCAATTCGTGAGCAATGACAGTTGCGACCCATTGATGAGCCGCGGTTGATGTCTCCAAAGGATCGTATAGAATCGCGGTCTCTCGATATGTAATCAATCCCCAATTCTCCATTGCTCCAGTTGCAAAATCGGGAATAACTATTAAATCTGCAATTATAAACCAAGTTGTAAACTTTTTAAGTACAGCCCGCCCGTACCGCTTTACCATTTACCTTGTTTCGGAAGAGGATATGGAACCATAAAAAAGTCTTCGAAAAAGTCGAGGATGCTAGTAGCAGTGTTCAGAGCGAAGGAAGCTTGCGATATAAATGGAGGCGGAGTGTATACGGAAACGGATACTCCACGAGCCGTTTGCTTATTTAGATGTTTATAATCGCATATAACAAACGCTACCAAATATGTGCTCATTTCTACTGATTCCTGGAAGTCGTCACGCAGCTGAAGCGAAGGATCAAATTAATAATCGCCCAGAGAAAAATCAGGGTGTGTTGTTTATCTTACTAGGCCAGTGCCCATGTAGAAACCGACATCTTCCGTCGTAACCACCGGCATATTGAAGAGCGCTATATGAAACCTATCTCTAAAAATGGACATCTTGAAGCGGGCTTTAAAATGAGGTTCGTCGAAACAAGGGAATGCGGCTCTGGCAAATGTTGGCTCGAAATGTGTCGTCGCTAAATACCTAAAATTACGTTTTTCAGTTCGTGAACCAAAAGCCTAGGCATAGCTGATTCTGTCTACCTTCGCTCGCCATCTTTATTAATATAGCTAGATACGTAAAATCCTTCAAAATCTTGACTAAGTTTGGAAGTATATCTTATATTTAGTGTATAATTGTTGCGTTTCCGGAATCTATCTTTAATTTCTATATAAACTTGCTGGCCGCCCAGATATTCCAGCATCTTGGTGATGCGCACGTTGTGACCCTTACGATCTTGAATCATCTGAAATTGAAATGATACGCCATCGATGCTTTAATAATGTTTGTCTTTATCTTTCCACTCGTCGTTACCTTATCGGTGATGGTTAAATTTTTACTATGCAGGACGATAAAATGTGTGTCCTTTTCTATGTGAAACTCTATCGATACCTGACCCTTTACTTCTAGTGTGGTGAGATTTGGATGAATAGTAATATTATAACGCATGGGTTTTACGAATGTAGGCAGTCGAATGTTGTTCCACGGGAAGACCTGGCCGTTGGTGGCCCGTGGAACGAATGCTTTCGTCACATTCCAATCGTCATCCACGTAATTTGGCGGCTTTTCGCCAGCGCACGTGCAATCTACGAATATAGTTCATAAAAAAAGACTCATTGCTTCAATACAAAATGGATTGTATGTAATACAGCCGTGAAATTCTGGAATGTAGTTAGGGTTGGGATGAACAGTCACTGCCTAGGGGAATTTTTGGTAATTCGAGAATAAAATGTATGCGGCGGGATTAGCCTTCGAGGAACTATTGCGTATCATTAAATCACAAGTTGAACAACATAAAGGATTATTTCTTGTGATTCTAGGAATAAATTGTCGAAATTGTCTTACGAACCACTTTGCGGGCCAGTGTAGGCGATGATGATGGATGCGGTGAAGAGTATGGCGAAGACAGCGGCGGCGATGCAGAGGGCGCGCTTCTGGGAACAGGCTGCCACCCCATTGGTCTCGTAGAGGCTCTTCTTGGTTGCAGCTGCGGCGGCAGCGGCTGCGGCTGCCGCGGCGGCAGCATTGCCGACACCAGCTGGACTCTCCGTGACGCCGCCTGCTAGGTCACACGTGAAATTATGAATGAATGAGTGCGGTCGACAAACGGAAATCGACTGTTGTTGGTGATAGGTGGTTATAGTGATTGGTGGTGGTGGTGGTGGTGGTGAAGTCGGTAATTGTGGTTGTTGCTGTTGTGGTGGTGGTAGTTGTTGTTGTTGGGGTGTTTGTATTGATACTGGTGCTGGGAAAGAGTTTGTGCTATATTGTGTACCTGTAAGAAATGCGACATCGTCAACATCCTGATCGCTCATGCCGGCCCGCAATCACTCCCAGACACTTTGTATCTATATTTACTGTTATTCTCTATGAGGTACGGGATGTTTAATTTTCTTGTGCGTATTGTATGTGCGTGTAACGTCAATCCCTATAATTATAGCCTAGCTGCCCTTTACAATAAATATTCACTAGTTAAACGACTTGTGTATATAATTAATTATTAATACAGCGGAATGTTTAGCGTCCCTGTTTAGGAATCGAGCGGCGAACAGTTAAACAGTTGAACGGTTTTTCGGTTCGTCGACACCACGCTTGTACGATCCTCGTAGGGTTCACGTTACCAATTGCCACCCTCACCCCCATCTGCCGCCACATTCGCGCTCAGATTCTTCCTACAGGATTCCCTAACGTCCGCAACAATCGTAATGTACAATATAACCGTTTCAATGGGGCTATGCAAATAATGAGGAAAGAGCGTATACAATGCGAGTAAATACTATCAATCTATTTATGCGGCATATGTCGCACATGGCGTCTGTACAACACATTCTACCGGCATCGTTACCGTCACCAACACCCGAATCTACTTGGACGACTGATTAACACGACTTCCTCTAGCCGTTCTGAATTCTGCTTCTATAATCTAAATGAACGCAAACTATGGATGGAATCAGATACGAACGATTTTTAAAACGGGCCGCGATGACGCTATGGCATGCTTTGGCATTACGTTGCGTCGGATGGAAAGCCGACAGTGGTATTTCCAGATAAAGGAAGCGTGCATGCGTCTGCGCCCTGCCTGGATGATGCCGATGCCAGTAAGGCGGTAAACGTTGCTACTCTCCGGTGTTCAATACGCATCCCCCATTATCCCGTACAAAGTATAGCGTGCAGCCGCTATCCCGGTTCCCGTTGTCCCCCCCCCCCTACCTCATACGCTTTTATATCTTATATCTATCCTAGGGGAAATCTTGCGCACAACAACCGTATCCACGTGTTGTGCGAGGCATCTGTTTTTTCCACTATGTACGTACACACTACTAAAACATTAACATTCCCTCCATGAAATTGGCGATTAGAAAACGACTGTATCGGTGAAAATGGAGAATACTTTACGAACATGCAAGATCGATACGATAATCCTACATGAATGTTCTTGCCCTAATAATAATTTATGAACACATGCTGAGCTACCCTTCATGTACAAACAACTGAATTTTTATTAACTATGTTATCTACAATGTACAAGTTACCTTCCGCTCAAGTTTGCATAGAGAATTTGTGTAAATAGTGATTGATGCAAGGCCTCGCGGTCACGAACTGGTGAAGCTATTCATTTTGATTATACCAACCTTGTGGCCGTACATTTCCATTCTGTGTTTGCTTGAAGCGACCCATGGGCTCCAGACGAATAACATCGGCCACTACTCCAGAAGCGGCTGGTGATGTCTTGCCACCCTGCGGCATCCTTATTTCATACGATACCAATTCTGGCTACATCCTAACACTGCGTCACTTATATCATATAGTAAATTGGACACGTGCTCGCGTCCTCCGCATCAAGCCTCTATTCTCTATCCGTCGTTAACATTTCTATATGTGACCTAGTCACCTACACAGCAGACCTTAAATTTAAACTTAACTATTTCGTATAATGACTTTACCGACAACTACAACTATTATCCGTGGAAAAATCATGCGGCTCGAAAACACTACGCTATCCTTAGATAAATACGTATAAGCATATCGTCAAATACCTGAGCTAAAAGGACTTTGTCAGAAATGATAGCTGCAATTGTAAACAAACACAAGCACTTCAAATACTGCTATAAGTCGCACATTCTGCGGAGCGAACACTGTCTCATTACTGGAGTAATGATGAAGTCCTCCACGACCATTACGACCGTGAGTTGAGATTTTCAAAAATATACGCTGTCTTTATTGTTCGCGGGTGCGGTTCACCGAGTGAGCATGCAATGAAATATCCTGTTCAAGGATTGTGCCAACGACGACGCTGGACGCTGTTCGCAGCGCCAACTAACGGCGACGCTCTCAACTCGTCGTTGATACCATCGCAAATTTACACCCGGATTAATATCTTTCCAAACTGTTTTAACGCTTCCACTTTTAACAATTTGCCCGTAAAATCTATTATTCCTCCAAAAGTTTCTAGGAACCTTAATAAACTTATAACACAATACATCCGTCAATTCATTTTACACGAAAACGCGGGGCTAAAGCTAGACTAACTCGAACCGGATCTGTATACGCGAATGCCTTATAAGGCATTCGCGGAACAGGACTATAGTCCTGTTCCTACTGACTACAATTATTATCCTGCTGTTGCTATGCAAGAACGGCTCGAAATGCATTCGCTGTTGGTTTACCAGTTGCTGACCTAAGGCTACATACAAAGCGAACGTATACTTACGTACTCTATATATGCAATTATTGATTTTGGTTGTATATCGTACTTGCGAGAAGCGCGCGGTGAGTTTGCACCCCAAAAGTAGGGGTTGCAACCCCTCGTAATAATCACCACCGAACTATTCGAGGGGGATAAATATTCTTACGTCCTTATAAGAAAATAGGATTTAAAAAATGGTGTATCGTAAAAAAAACAATTCAATAAAATATCATATCGTGTAAAAAACTATTATTTAATATAAAAAAACAACAACCTGGTATAAACACTTATATACAAATGTAAATTATATGTTTATCATAAATATGACTATTTACAAATCGCTGTCCACACCGGACTTGAGCAGACTCTTAAGACCGTCCGCGCATTTAATCGGAGCACATCTGAGTACATTGTTCATGTAAAGCATATGCGAAGGCAAAGATGTAATGAGCACATTACGACGTTGCGCGGAAATGATCTCGGTAGCTACATCTTTCGAAATCAACATCTTCATCAAATTCGGGAATCGGATATACGGACGCTTGCACAAACCAGTATCCACCATATACGGACAAATGATCGTCACTTTTACCTATCGCAAGAAATAATTAATTATATGAAAGCAGTTATTTTACGGTGAAGGTATTACTTCGCAGTTGGGGTATAGCTTCAATTCCTGGTAAATACTTTCCATCATACCACGAACTGCGAATTTCGAGGCACAATAGGGAACCAAATTTTCGAAACCAAACATTCCAGCCATCGATGATATGGCCACAATATGTCCGTGATTTTTTTCAATCATTCGTGGTAGTGTTGCTTGAATTATCTGAAGAAAAAAGTTGCAGTTATAAAAATATTTTCCTCGTTTATATTTAAATTTATATTCGTTTTCGTGGAACAAAAAACGATTAACGATTTATTTGTTAGTCTACAAATAGAGGTTTTAGAAAGTTGAAATATTGAAATTTCGTACCCAGAAATGAGCCATAACGTTGATGTTAATAATACGTTCAATTTCGTCTTTGGTGTGGTCAAGAAGTTTGTGAGTGGGCATAATTCCGGCATTATTTACCACGATGGTGATATCGCCGACATCTTTGCGGACTTTAGCTACCGTTTCGAAAACATTGTCGTGATTGCCTACGTTACACCTGACAAAAACGTACTTTTCATTTTGCCAAGAGCCAAATGAATCTGTTTGTTTACTTACACATAACCGTACGCTTTAGGGTAACCGCTCTTGTTAATTTCTTGCACCGTTTTGTTATTGCTCTCGCCGTTGATGTCCCACGCAACAACAGTGGCTCCGCATTTCGCATATTGCAAGGCGAGTTCTTTGCCAATTCCATGTCCAGCACCGGTTATCTATTAGATTATTTTTAAAAAGTAATTCTGCGGTGTAAAAAGAAATAATTTGTTAAATAAATGGACAACGTACCAAGACGATTTCTCCTTGTACAGACTTTTGTTCCCTCGGGACAAACATTCGGTACATAGCTTCGCCATTATAATAAATATATTTAACGATGAATACCAAAATTTCGAATATGATCTTAACGATATCGATGGCTTGGTTTACCGCTGATTGATCACCGCTGAATTTAAAAAAAAATGGTAGGACGCAATTAAATACATTGTCCGACTAGTAAGTATAATTAATCATAAAAATATACGTAAATCATTATACAACAGTTTATTAAAACTATATCATTATAGTGCATAAAACTAAATACAAAAAAAAACCAAAGGAAAAACAAGCATTACAAGCATATTGCTTTAGCAACTTATAATAGAAGATGTTACTATATATTTAAAAAAATGAAATTCATCTGATAATGATAATCAAAGTTCAAGTTTTATCAATTTCTTAATTTATATTAGCACAGCTAACGTTAGCTTCTTATACTAAATGAATCATTTAACGTTTATTTGTTAATTTATTTTAATTTAGCCTATCCTGTATAAACGCAACATCCTTATTATATAATTGAAATAATTTAAATGATTCAAGTATCAGCAAGTTAAAGCTTTTAATGTATTAATGTATGTTGTAACATAAAAATCGCTTTATTTCGAAATTATACTTATATTATAATTATACTTAAATAGTTTTGTTTATATGTCGAAATTACTTGTATGTTATTTAAATATAAACAAATTATATACCATTTTCTCGACAAATACATTATCGTTTTTACAAAACCGCATCATCTAATAAAAGCATCATGAAATACTTGAAATAAATATACAGATGTAAATGACTTTAAAATTTCCAACAACAAATACAAGATATAAATTCGAATAAAATAATATATCGACAGTAAAAAAAATATTTTTTGACTCACTCTGCGTTCGCACCATTGACCACTACCTTGGGACGATTGGCCATTGCTATATCGAATATCAGTTTTCGCGGTTATATCGCTTACAGAGAAAGGACCTTTCTGTCCACTGGACGTATTGTTTGCCACTGACGACGAACTGATGGGAATATCGTCTATTTGCTGCCACACACGTTCGTGATCTGTTCAGTAAGCGGCCGTCCTAAACTCCTAATTCATAATGTGACCTACACGCTATTTGTAAAGTGATAAAATATTGTATGTTATGTTGAACAGCAGTGTCGTACGAGTTCATACAATATTAAAAAAAAATCCTGCATGGATTTACGTTGATTTTAAAAATAAGCTCCCATTTTTTTTTTGCTA
Organism: Leptodirus hochenwartii; assembly: GCA_947310635.1. Lineage (NCBI taxonomy): Eukaryota > Metazoa > Arthropoda > Insecta > Coleoptera > Leiodidae > Leptodirus > Leptodirus hochenwartii. The sequence goes on along the minus strand of OX371187.1, from coordinate 8,497,004 downwards.
CAACAACCGGTCAAGAGATTTTTTAAACAACTAAATATCTGGTATATTATTTTATCTCCTGCGAACTATTACAAGTCGGTTTAAATAAATGTGTAAAATCGTTTTAATCCGCTCCTGTTCAAATATTAGTGCACGCAAACTTTTTAAACGAGTATCGTATTAGAGAAATGATTTGGCATTCCATTATTCTATTTCAACTAAATAATTTGCAGTCCGATTGGTTAAATAAATAACAAATTGCAGTATTAATGTAATGTAATATAATTAAATCATGATATTCCGTTTGTTCGATTAAATAGCTATCAAACCAATCTATAACAATTAGCAAAATTTTTTTTAATTCATAAATGCTTCATAATATCACTAGAAAATCTATGGTTTGTTATATAATTTTAATATGAACAAAATTTTGCCTTTTCCGAAAGTTTAAAGCTCATATTTTATTTATTTTAATTTATCGTGATATTTCGTATAAAATCTAAAACAAACATGTATATTTTTGCGTTTAATAATGAATGTTCAAATTTCATATCTCATCGTGACTTTGAATATTTTTGCCATATCAGTTTGATTGATAATTCGCACAAAATTCAACATAAAAAAAGAACTTTGTAATATAATTTTGGGGAATTAACTACAAGGTATAGAATAAAGTATTTACTAGTAAGTGTAGCAAACGAGCCTTCATTTCGACGGTTGTTTATTACATATTTATACGCAATTCGAAATATTCTAATTAGGCATAATTACCGTAAATTTATAATTAATTAAAATGTAATTATTGCAATATGATTTGCGAGTTTCCCGACACCAGCCGAGACAATTATTTTTTTTAGATTAATTATTTAATATCATTTCTTATTAAACGCATTAAATGGTATAATATCAATAAATCTAATCGATCCAATTCTCAAGTTTGTTTGCTGGTGATTTTATTTCTCAATGTTGATGCGATAAGAGATTTATAAATAGCGCAAATTGCAGTTACGCAACTCGAAACAGTATTAATTTAAAAAAAAAAACAGCTACAATTTACAAACATAAATTCCACAAATACACAATCAAGAATCATTTTGCTTTATGAATTATGAATAAAGATACAATATTTTTAACACATAGTTAATATTTAATCAAACTTTAATGGTCGATAAAAATGTATCCCTGGCTGGATCTTCTGGCAAACATTTCCCAAACGCTTCCAACAAAAGCGGCTCCTCAAGAACCGATTGTCGATAATCTATAAGCGATACTTTCCCATCCTTATCTTTATCTAACTTTCTCATCACAATTTCTACAAAATCTTTTACTCCTTCGTCGGGATCTTCTTCTTGAGGATGCTTTATCAAACAATTCCTAGAACAAATTAATTTTTCGTTTGTTTTTGACTTTTTTCAGGACATACTTAAGCAGCTGAAACATTTCCTCTTTGGTGATGAAGCCATCAACATTAAGATCGTAGACTGCGAAGCAGAACTCGATCTGCTCCATGGTGGTACCACGCAAGAACACAGACAAACCAGCGAACCAAGACATCGGCGTTATTAGATTAGCATTTTCGCGATCCCAAACGCAGAAAATACGCTCCATCAGCATGTCTTCCGTTACAATATCGAATGTTATATGCATCAACTCGCAAAATACCGTCCTGTCTAAACCCTGCACAAAATTATTCGCGATTTTTTATGTTTTACGATACAACAAGAAATTGATGATGTTTTGATTGTTTAATTTATATTCTTCATTTTTTTTTCTGTTTAACTTGTTTCTTGTAGTATAAGGAAATTTAGTTCGTAAATTGAAATCGGTTTTTATTATCCGATCAATTTTTCATGCACAATTGATATAATTTCGCTACGTTCCTATTTCTTTTTGGGTGCAACAAATTTTTCTATTCAAACATACGTAACTGTAACAGAAACAATGTTAAAAATAAAATTGATTCATCACCATGCTATGTCATGACATCGTCCTCATTTGCACAAGTCACGATATATTTTATTACTTTACCATGTTATCTGAATCGGTTCAAAGCTGAAATTCGGATACAAACCTCCTGCAAATCTCACCTCTGACACAATATTCGCTTTTCTTACAACACTTCCTGGATTACTAGTACCGGATCCTGCATTCGCTGGTGTAACAGTGGATTGTGTAAGCGCACCAGTGCCTCCAGATGGTGTTACACCTCCAACCGTTCCAGATGACCCAACGGAAGGAACAACTGCCCCGCCTCCGATGGCACGACTCCCTTTATCCTGCCGCACTTTCGGCCGATTCATAGTTATCAGTTTTCGATATACTTTGTACAGCGCTTCAATTTCAGCTCTGACGACGAATATATAGTTTTGTTAATCACAAATTCTTATGCCCATTTTCTATATTTGCTACCCTGTGTAATTTTGGCTCGCATAAAAACATTTAATTAGGGAAATGAGTAGAGGTGTTAAACAAATCGATTCTCTATTGTGTTCGGATTGTAAAGGGAACTGTTATTATATCGAAGAATCAAAGACACGCGATTTACACGAAGGATAATTAAATGGAAGTAGAGCGTCCGTTTCTCCGATAACCGCAACTTCTCAAAATTAATTTAATAACATTTGGAGAAATACATTTTGTACACTAGAAATAATTTTTTGACAACGGGTTTAGAAGAAGTTTTTATTAACTCGGTATATTCGCTTTCTTTACAATCTTGAGAAAAATTCGACCGGCAATTTATTTCAAACTAACTTACTTGCTGAAGTGCGTTTCTCTTTTGGCAGCCTCGAGGATACGCTGGGACAGTTTAGACTTGCCGTCCTTTCCGGTCATTTTCTTGCGGCGCCTGTGCGTAGGTGGAAGAACGGTGTTTCGGCCGCAATTACATCCACAGCGACTGACGCTACCTGCAGGTGCAGCGACCGTAGCCGTGTTCGTGGAGCTTTTGCTCTTGGCGAGGAAACGTGTTATGCTCTTCATGAGCATAGCGGTGCCGCGCAAACTAAGCGCACCGCCGCTACCTCCGCCCACACCTACAGGACTTTTTGCTTTTGCTCCATTCGCTGGAGCAATCGCGAACTTCGACATGGTACTTTAATGGGGGGCTAATGTTCAAACGCGCGTTTACATACACAAAAATCAACGATGTGATATTATTATTTGGGGGACGCGAAAGGAACCTCCCCGAAGAATATTAGGTATTCTTAAGAGGTTAGAACAATTAGAACATTCGGGTACCCCCTGGAAAGGCAACAGAAAGTATCATTTTCATTAATGACAATAGCCGGCTAATCTTATGAATTATAAAATTCTTTAACTTTAACTTAATTTTTAAATAGACTAGATGTTATAAAGCCACATAAAAGCGTATACGCAAGTTGGCCTTTCAAAAGTGTATTATTTTTACTTCTTTTAGCAGTATTAACAATATTCTTTGTGCAACAGCTCTCTACGTAATATTATTAATTTTATTATCATTTAATAGGAAGCCGCAGAAATAAAAAGACGTTAAGGATTTCGTTTCGTGTATTCAAAATGTACGGGTGTATCTTTGCTAACATAACTTACATGTTCCAAGATTGATGATACAATATTACAATAAGGTTGTCATACTTTTATGACATACATAACTTTTTGCGGGAAGCTACAATACATTAAACGATGGGGTGGTTTTAGAAGGGTGGAGACTAGAAGCATATTTGATATAGAAGTTTGGAGTATGCGGCCAAGGCACGCAAGCCTTTCACACACGCAATATAAAGATCTACGTTAAGTATAAAATTGAAAAGGTACATTTTGAGCGGCATACCGGAATATTACTCCCAATTCCTTCGTTGGTGCTTGTCCGCTAACGGCACACTGAACTAATTCGACAAAACGATTTGTTTGGAACATTACCGAGGCAACCCCAACAGTGGCGACTCGTGCCGGCATTTCAAAGGTGCATAGTAAAATGGTTTAAAATTTTTGATGAATAAATGATTTATCACTTAACTCCTGGGCGAAGTCGAATATTGACCGAAAAAAAATTAAAAAGGACTAAATTGACCCTTTTTCTGTATAAAATTTAATTGTCCAAGACAATGCTGAAATGTAATGTTGGAAAGGAAACGTGATTTTTTTTTTGTATAAAAAGAACAACGAAGTTACTTTAATTCCTTTATTTATTGAAATAAACGCTATTCTATTAATAAAAACAAGATACAATATTAAGCGACATTTCACTGATTAAATCATAGTAAGGGATGGATCGGAGCAGTATCATATCGTTTAAATTTACATCCATTTGAGAATAAAAATGTACAAATAAAATCGTTAGCTAATCAAATTCCGTTCGTAAATTAAATCTCTACTTTAAAGTCGGGAGAACTAATTCGTTTCGCCGGATGTATTTCCGTAATTAATTTATAATATGTACCCAAATAATATACAAAAATACATATTGTACAATTGGAATTCGCTTGCGTAATCGTGTTTAAATTGTTACAGATCTTAGGCTCGGGTTAAATAATCCGAAAACGTTCGCGAATTTTGTTACTCCACCGAAACAGCGGATTAAAGTAGGAGGAATAGGATTAATTCAGTAGGAGCTAATCATCTACTAGTCACACAGACATATATAATTATAATACGCTGTCTATCTGGACCCAAAAACCAGCCTAAATAGCAAAACATCTGGTCCACTTTTTTCATATGAAACATACAAATGCTTCTCTTGCCACTTTCAACATAAATCGACTTAATCTAGAATTTCTGTCCTAAATTATGTTAATGATTAACTGATGCAATGAGCGTAAAATCACTCTTTGAGACATAAATTGTTACATATGTATCTCAAAAACTAACTGTACACCCAGTCACGTTCATAGTCGTACAAATTACAATACGAGTATATCGGATAATATATGGATACTTAATACTATTTGAAATGTCGAAACAAAGGATCCTTACAAATTTATATATAAGAATTGTACAAGACCGATAAGGACTTGGTAACCGATAAAACTTATTAATTGTATATATCGGTAATTATTTCATTAAAGTTTACACGGACGTACAAAAAATGGTGGAAATTATATCTGAATGCTAAATAGTAAATTGAATTTTTATTGAATAATTAAAGACCCACTTTCAACACAATTCCATATCGATAATCTTTAATCAATATCATGTTCGAGTAAACAAACCGCTTGTCAAGTATTTAAAAAATGTTGGAAATAGGTCTAAAATGTTACACATACAACTAATATTCCTATTTCTTTAATCATTCTTATCTGGGGAATTCTCCTTGTTTGGCGAATTGCTGCGGGACTTACTGCGTCCTTTGCTTCCAGAGCGGGATCGGGAACGATCCCTGCGAAAGAGAAAAAAATACCAATAAGGCTCGAAACAATCTCGTCTTACAATTCTTTCGGCAGATAAAGTAATGTATCCAACAAATGATCCAGATCGAGTGCTTTGCTAGGAATCTTATAATACTGGTACGGTAACAAACGAAATACAACTTTTTTTCTCGTTACAAACACGTAATAATTTATAATTGGGAGTATTACTTACTTAGGTACATCCAGATCTTTAGATATAGATCGCGACTTTGAGCGCTTTGGGTTAGACCTTGAACGAGACGGGGATTTAGATACGTCCTTCGATCTAGATAATGGAAAACGTAAAAAAAGCTCTACTAAAAAGGAAATTGCCGTGCAGACAAAATATATTGGACCAAACGTCTTGTAGTGATTTCGAAAAAATGTAGGTAAATGTACTATGAAAATTTTCAGTAAAATTTGGGAATTGGCCGTAATATCAATATGTCCCCAGTTATGTACATATTGATACGAATTGCAAACAAAATTGGAAGTTTGAGAGTTAAAAAAATGAAATTCATAGTCCACTCAACAGCATTGTTTTTGTACTATATAGTTCTTCTGATCGTTGGCAACTTTATTTTGTCTAAAACTAATATTTTGTCTGGGACAATAAAAAAAGCAGTGACTGGAATAAGCGATGCAAGATTGATAGCAGGAACTACAACAGAATAAGCTAAGCGCAAATTAAATCGTATTTACAAAACAACTATGCGCTACTACGTGATATTCGATGTTACGATTCGGAACTTAGGAACCGCCGCGCGATTTCAGACCGACTAGGCATAAATACCAAAATCGCGTAATTCGACCGTATCTGTCAACTAATACTTTTGTTCAAAGAGAAGCGAGAGTTTAAGCAAATGCAATTTCGATCATTTGAAATCGTTCCGTCAGCGGAAACGGCCGGCGGACGATTCCAGCGTAGCGTGATATGCGAAACAAAAAGCGCTGAAGAAACAAAACGCAATAGGCGGCACTTACTTGGACCTGGAGCGAGATCGAGGTGATCGGGAACGGGATTTGGATGATTGGTGGTGATGGTTGTTCTTTGCCGGAGACTTGCTCTTTGACTTTGAGCTTCTGGAACCAACTGGACTGCGAGATCTGCGCGCGCACGTTACGTACACGAGTGCATGTGTGTGTTTATCATATCGATCAATGCGATCGAGTCATTTACCATTTACACCGCATTATACACCCGGATCAGGAAGTAATATATAATCAAACGGTATTATGGAACATGGAAAGAAAACAGAAAGACCAATTCAATCGGAGGTGATTGTGGTGTTCGATGCTCATGATGATTACTGCTCTAGTTGCTTTTTATTTATGTGCAGGACAACGCCATATTCATGTACATTTACACTGTGCTCCATTTAACTATTTACAATATTCAGTCCGATGTTTATATATTACACAAGTCAAATTTGGATTTAAATAAACCGCGGGGCATAAAATAAAATTCTAAGGCCCTATAACGCACTATAAAACTACTTATTCAGTTTAAGATCAATACTGATGAAAATTATGTATACAAATGTTCGGATTATAGCAGGTTATATACAAATATGCAAATGACGACCTTACCAAATCCAAGGAATTGTTTCTACGTCGGATTTTTAGAACAAAAAAACTGAATCTAACGATAAGTTTAATTCTACGGCATCAATTTACATGCAGATTAAGTTATTATTTTAAGAAATGCATTATGTCGAGGTAAATGATAAAGAGATAATACAAATATGGCTAATGATTTTAACTTGACTCTACTGCTGATAATGTACGTAATTTTTATAACTGTCCGTTGTATTTCCGCAAATTGAATTTCTCTACAGCAGTGCAGCCAACAGAAAATCACTTCCGATCAATACTGATAAACATGTTTTAGAATTAAATTTGGCGATAAGATCTTACCGTGATCGTGAATGGGAGCGAGAGCGTGAACGGCGTCTAGAACGGCTGCGGGAACGGCTGCTGGAAGAGCGAGAGCGGCCTCGTCCTCCGCCGCCGCCACCACCGCCTCCTCCTCCGCCACCACCTCCTCCCCCTCCGCGTCCTCCACCGCCTCCACCGCCACGGCTGCGGTCCTCAACAAGACGGATGCGGCGTCCATTCAACTCAGTATCGTCCAGTTTATCGATGGCGCTCTTCATGTCGGAATACGATGCAAATTCAACAACTCTGAAAGAACATGTCACTGTGTTACGACAGGAGGGAATCATTTTAGGGACGCGCGGGTGGCTGTTTGTCTCTCAGAAAAGATGTCATCTGCAAGAGCTATTAAGACCCGAAAGATGGTAATACATCACGTGTGTGCTCTCATTTATGGATAGGCTGTTTGTCCACAATTTTTATATGAGTAATTCCTCTTGGTCGATTAATGTTTATTTGGAAAAATGTAAAACGGAATTTATAGTATTTCTTTATATTTAACGTATTGATTTTTTTAGTATTTTTTTACAGAAAACAGCGATGGATCCAGGTATCGTATATAGATGCGGTATCTATATATATATGTGCAATTATTGAAGGTTTTATTATGAACGTCGATACTACTGAACGGAAAATAAATCAATTAATTTGATTTAGAAATTTTAAACTTGGTGAATTGAACAAAGCTGAGCTATAAGGGAATCGGAAGTTTCCTTAAGCGCTACAATGAAAGCAAGCAGGTTCACAGAGAAAAAGAAACGAACACTAATACATTAAATACTAAGACCATAAATCGGATCAGGGTGTTTCTTATTTTAAAATAATACAATTATACTAATTGATGGAAAGACTTTGGACAATCTTAACGCAGCTCATTGAAGTTAACACCAGAAGGATTAGATATATCGACATAAATACCGTGGGCGGTGATTCCACAAAATATAACAAGGTTAACAATGCTAATATAATACCCACAACATGATTAACACTTATACAATGAAACGATTTGAATTAATTAATACTTCGTGCGACTAACAGTAGGATTCATAGAAGCGGAAAGATGATCGTCAAACAACATTGACGTTGTGTAACGTGAGTTGGTGTTAAAACTAAACTAAATGATATAATATACCAACACAATCGAAGAATCAAATATCTAATTGATTAGTTTTTTAGAAAACTTTTAAAATACACTCACCCTTCGTTCCTTCTTTGCTTGTGAGCATCTGCATAGGTAACTTCTCCAGCTTGCCGCATATAATCTTTCAAATCCTATAGAAAAGACAGTATTAGCTTGGCTGAAAGAATCAGGTACGAGTTGCAGAGCTCGACAAAAATATTAGAATTGCTCAAATAAGATACGACAAAATTTTCTTCTGTGAAATATTATTCCGTTTGTCGAGCCCGAAAAAGTGTAACAAATAAATGCATTAAAAATCACACTATTCATAGAAACTTTAAGGCTGGTTACGTTTTATCATATTCAGAAATAAATAAAACAAAACCGATGAATATCCGTCTTGAACCGGTAAAAATAATATCAAAATATCCACGGTGCAGATTATCCTTATTTCGTCCTTGTTCCAATTTTGCGCATCCTTCCATCACCCATCTCGGTTAATGGTGTATATTTTATTTAATCCAATTGTTTCTCTTTTGAATATTATCCAGGGGAGGATCCGTTCAAAATTTATCTATCCTCAAAATCATCTCTTCAAAAAAATTACCTCATAGGAAAGCTTCGATTCTGACTAGCTCGGTGCTTTTTTTTACGGGATTTGGTCCAAATATCATCGATCACTCGCGCACAAAATTTAGCACCACTTTTTAAATTGTTGTAACAAATTATACATGAGAACACCTTATATTGTAAAACAACGTTTTATTTGTTAATGTGAAATAAGTACATGTGAAATCACTAATCTTCCACAGAAGAATTTTTATCGCCGATTTTACATTAGAAAATTTTCACAATTTTTTTTTACATTTACTTTTGTTAAATGTGTATAATAGCTACCGTTCCGATATGTGCAATATTCTCGATGGCGAAAATATTCCTTAAACTAAACGTTAGATTCTAAATTAATTAAAATATAATAACGTTTGTTAGAACAATGGCCGTAAAACGTAAAACCAAACTCTTTGACAAAACGTAACCAAATACTCTATAGTAGCAACCCCTGATCATATAGTACTAATACGTTTTACAATATTTTCCTGAACGTCACAACATAGTACTTGCGCGCATTCATGCCTTAATAGTGATTTGTGTTTGATCTGGTACTAATTACCTTATGTACCCGTCAGTACGTGAGAGCGCACATTCGGACACACACATTGGACACCATTGAGAGCTTAGGTACTCACAACTCAGTGACACACGTGATTTGGATCGATTGAAGCTTGTGACAACCCTGGGGGGATCTACGCATCTGTCATTCGCTCTGTGACGGGGATTGACTGACTGACTGATTGACTGAGACACGGGCACACGCACTGATCGATTCATCGATCGACTGAACTGATTGATTGATTCGACCCCTGGGACTCTTGGGAAGTTGTTCATTGGTTGGCGATGTGTGTTGGACGAAGACGTGTCGCACCACGCGATTGTGCGCAGACGCCCGAGGTATAAGGGATTCTTTGTAAATGTAGGAGCTTCAAATATGTACGCGTGTATTCGATTTATTCACTGGGGACTTTCAAATGACTTTATATAAAGGCAACGAGCAAATCAGCAATTCAAAAGAATATTATACTTTCTGCACATGTTTCATACTTTTTCTACGACCACACATATAGAGACTAGAGTACAAATCTTTTGCAATTTCATATTTTCGGTATTTGTTTATTATAACAGATTCAAATTAAACAGTTACTTCTAGGATTTAATAGATGTTGCTAATAAAATGTTATAAACATTTGGAGATAAATACTAGGGATAGTTACTAGTAAAGTGTGCGTTTAATGATAAATAACACACTCTAAATACGGAGAAATGAAAAATTGGTGACATATTATAAAACTGAACAAAAGTTAGGCAATCATAGGGAGAATATAAAACGACGGAAATAAAAAGAATGTTAAAAAAACCTCCACACATTGACCTGATCTACGGAAATTTTAAGCGTTCTATGGTGATCGTAGAAAATAATAATTTATCTGTTTGTTAGCAAACAGAATTTTGGTCACGTACAAACAAAATGAAGGTGTATTAAGAAAAGTCCCTAGCTCATAATGTGACGAATAGGATAGAAAGGGTTGGAAGATGGTATGGAAGTCGGATGGGTGGTAAAATAGAGTTGATCGCACAATTAGAACACAGAAGAGTGACACTGCCAGTCAATCCATGATACAATGAATTGAAACACTGAGCAATCGGACAGGACAGATGCAGATGCGAGTGTGCAGTGCGTGTGTGATTTGCCTGTTCTGTTACGATGATCTCAGATCATCCCAACTAGACCGTGACCCGACTCACTCACATAGCGACGACCGTGCCTCGACCTACGACCTACGTACACCCCCCTTACACAGAACGGTAACGGTTCGTTCACAACGGTACATGGTACGGATCGTTCATTGGCTCTGTTATGGTATGGTGTATGATGGCAATCAGGGGATGCGCTCGCTCTTTACAAACAACAAATTATACGTTTTCATGTTACTATGTACATAACAACTAGAATCAAGGTTACACAGTGACTGTGCAAGCAAGATACATTTTGCAATTACTGTTCTAAGATATTAGAAAATCTACGACACGTTAATTGGGTGAAGTTGTACACAAGGTCTACTTAACTAAAAGTGTCCAGAAACAGTATCTGAACTATACCTTATACCTACAGGGGAATGTGATTCCCGTACATAATAGAACAGATTTTGGTTTTCGATTACCATCAAATTAAATCGATTTTGGGAAAGGTTTAGGAAAAAAGTTAGCGTGGAAATTCTTATGGTCCCTCCGATAGATTCCACATATATCTGTATATCATCCTTTAAAAAGTGATTGCCTCGTTGGCTTTATTATCTTCCATTTCTCTTAATGGATTCTTCGTTTCAATTCGTCATTTCCTTGTCCGAATATTTATCCCGGTACAGATTGTTGTCGAACGTCCTTTCTTTAGTATACTCCTGATTGGGATCCGCAGATTGATCGATCGATTTGATGCTAACACCTATTCCTTCTAGTTAGTGACGATTGAGGATAGGAAATAGGTCAAGGATGTTAAATGAATAAATCCGTTTTAGTTTGTTTAAGTCTTTTTTAAACAACTTTCAACTTTTTATCTGTAAGATAAATCAATTATTTGCTTACCTGCCAGCTGACGCGACTGGATAGATTCTCAACGATTAATCTGTACTCTGTTCGGGTTGGCGGACCGTATCTGAAAACAAAGAGTACAAACTATTAGCTAAAAATGTCGCATTATCTAAGACGATTGGAATTTAGTTTAGTGCCGTTTTAATTGCTCGATCAACGATCTCGTCCGTAACTATCTACAACTATCAAAGTTCCGTATGTTCAACATTAAGGGCAGAGCAATTAAAAACGTCATTACACTACATGGTAAAAGATATTTACCTATCGTGCGAACGCAAGTCACCATCGCGACTATAAAAAGAAGAAAAAAAGTGTTAGTGTACCCTTAGAAAGCAGCCGCAAACTTTTAATCCACGAAGTTTAATTGGAGGTTTATTTATCTAACGAAAAAGGAACCAAATTTACAACTTCAGCTATAATTTGGGAATAGTCGAGAAAAACACGAGAATAATTTCTCTTATTTTAACATTAAATACTAACTAACATAAGCAGAAATTACCCTGTTTCAGCTACTATAGGATATATCGATAGAAAATATTGGGTAATTTCAATTTGTTGGTTCCTGTAGTTTATGTGCAATATGTAATATTAATCATAACGAGGCTTCAAAAATCGGAGCGAGTACACAGGACTCAGTTTGGGGCACGCCCTGTTTTTAATATTTATAAATGATTTTCCGTAATTTATAAAAATTCCTTCTACCCTCTTTAATACAAATAAGATACGACTCTACCAATTTCAATTGATGGTGTGTAAATTTTAAGCATGCGAACTCTTTTTTAATACTGTGGTTTCGCGTCGGCTTCGTAAAAAGCCCATTCGAATTAAAAAAAGAATAAAGCTAAATAATAGTAGTTTCGTTTTATTTAATTAAATACTAATTTCCCGATCATTATATTCCACAAAAGGCTAAATTGATCGAAAATACATTTTTTAACTGTTGGAAAAGTGATAATGGGGGATGTAAAATATAATGACTATGACTTACTTATCCCGACTACGTCCTCTGGGAGGGCCACCATAGCCCCTGCCCCCACCGCCGCCACCTCCACCCCCTCCGCCACCGCCGCCACTGCCGCGCCATTGATCTGAACCACGTGGAGTACCGCGAGCTCTTTCAACCGACACTCTAGTGAACAATAATATATGGAATTAATAAAATAATCAGATATCAACTAATTGGTTCTAAATAATCTAATTTTATCAGCTGGATTTTATCTTCAAAGAAATATTAAGTCCCGAAAGATGGTAAAACATCATGTAAAAAAAACATTTTTTGTTACAAATGGAAAGTATAGAATATATAAAATTTCCCAATACGGGGGGAAACGCTGTATATTTCATTGCCTTACCGTTCTCCAAGAAGTTCTTTCCCGTTCAACTCGTACACCGCGTCATCAGCGTCGCGGTAATCGTCGAACTCCTGCGAATAAAAAGAGAAAGTACCAGTAAGAAGTGAAAGTTCGCGTTGAATTGTTAATAACGAACCACAAATGCGAAGCCGCTCTTCATGGCCACCTCCTTAATACGACCATATTTTCGAAAGAATTTTTCAATATCGCGCTCACGTACACGGTACGTGAGGCCCCCAACGAACACCCTAGTCCCCATCTTTGGCGGCCTGCGAAAAGACATTTCGTAAGTTCCGCGTAACAGCGTGAATATGGTGCCCGAGCACCTGCATATAATAAAATGGACGCCGACAGCAGTTATAAGCAAGCGTGGTCTATAAACGCGCATTTTAAACGGAAATGTATTACACTTATAATATAACATGAGCACAAAATCCTCCATGAAAGCGTTCATTTGAGGGTGCATGGCATACTGTAGCACCTCTACATTTCAATGATAACGTGGTACCACCGATTTGAATTTTATTCTTTTTTGTTTAATTAGCTCGTATTTTCAACATTGTTGTGCCATATATATCAAAGAAATTGCAAATTCTAATCAGATATGTAAAACAAAAACAAAATTATCTACAAAAACTGTAAAAATTAATTGCCAGATAGGTGGTTTCAATTGACATATGGCAACCGAAGGAAAATTTTGCTTAAAATAAATTCCGTACATTAATAATACGCATGATATTTCAAATGAGCGTTTTTTTTATAACATACTTACTTAATTTTGATAGTTATTTAAGAACCGTACAATGAGAAAAATGCACCACGCCTAACGCGCAATGGCCGCTATTCAACAAATCGAACGTACCGCACTACAACCTCAAACGGAATTTGGTTCTCAAATGAACAACATGCAAGACAGATAAAATGCTTCAGTGGCAGAGTAATAGTGAGCATTTCCATTTCATCACTACTGCGCAGATCAATGCGTCCATTCACTGTGGGAAATAGCTACATTAAACGTGTTTATTATCGTATTTCGAATTGTACTCACGTATATTCGTTCTTTTCGAGGCTAGGTGGCACACATGCTGCATCCAACAGAAGAATTTTTTTAAAAGTCGTGAGAAACTTGCAAGTATTATGCTAATGCGCGTTTTCGAACCTAAAGAAGAATATAAAGGACCGCTGGAAATATACTATTTGTAATTATTTTTTAAATCGTCTTTTAAACTTGAATTATTCACCATAGGTTAGATAGCTATACATTTATAATCTAAACATTGCATATCTAAGCCAAGTTCGCATTTCAAGGGCTAAGTTCCCGTCTTCAGTAGCATCTTTAGTCAGTTTGTAGATGTTGGTGTCCTTTCTATGGATTTATTTCAGGATAATGCTGCTGAATTTCTAGAAAATTGGACAAACTGCTATACAAAATATTATTTGTTGCTTCTCAGAAAATCGTTTGATCCTACATCTATTTGTTACATGTTTATTTACATTTTAGCGTGAAAACGTCAGTTTGACGTTGTTTTGCTACGATAAAATCATGATGGCCGCCGAATTAATTTTTGACATTATTACCATGGAAACCAATATCATTTACCAATGGGAATTATATTTATCTGTGGACATTTGACATTGACATGAGTTTGTTTGCACGTAAATATCAAACGAAAAATTAAATTAAAATAAAGAATACAGCAAAAAATGCATTGAATCTTTAAAACCTTGTTGTGAGCGGTTAAAGAACTTGTGTACAGTTTTTTTTCTTTCAGTATTTAATCCTTCGAGTCCGGATTTATTTTTCTCATTATTTCGAAAAAAAAATCGGGTGAAATATGACTAAAAACGGACATTTGGACAAGATAATATTTTTTATTTTTTTTATTTACAAAATAAAAAAATATCACGTGGTTTCAGCCTGAAACCACCAGGAATAGTTAACAAAGTAAAAAAAAAATATTTTGCATGGTATGAAGCAAAGCAGTTTTCTTATCAGACTTGTGGTTTCGCGACAAAACCACCAGGGCTCAAAGGGTTAATCTCTTCTTAGTTACAATTCCATTAATAGTTGGTAATGTCCAGAAATTCGTGCCGAAATTCCTGATAATCATACAAACTACAGAATAATATTTGAAAAAAATAATTAGTTGCTTTTCAAAAGTCCGTTTAATATTTTGTTAATTTATTCTTCGTAATTATACTTATTTTACCTACTGTTTTGACCATGGAAAAATCAATTAGATGTTCGTTCACGATGAGTGATTGAATTTTTTTGTCAGTGTTACAGTAATGTTTTCTATACCGATTAGAAATCATTAAACGGCGCATTAAAGAATCATATTGTATGAATGACTGCTCCATATCGTCATTATACCCATTCTAGCGCACTTTTACACTGGCGTTAACAAAAGAACAGAAGCAGAAGATGATGTATTGACTGCGCGGACCGTGCTGAAGACTTCTCTCTTAAAGAAAACGGCTATTGCACATATGGCTTATGTGTGGCATGGCATCGTCTGTCCATCCGCCATCGATATACACAGGCGTGTATGATGCCGCTGGCAGCGACATGTTGTCCGCAATCTTTCCATTCTTCCTCCGGCGGATAAAATGAAAAAGTAATTTTCTTCGCGCGGAGAGAATTCATGACAAACAATCTCTTTCACATTAGCATCGAGTTAGCGCGCCGTGCCTGGCCGCCTTCGGCGTTCAGTGCCTGCCGTGCCATATCATATATAGAGCGGACGGACTTCTTCTGGAGTCCCGCAGTCCCGGAGTTCGCTGTTTGTTATGCCAGGGATCCATGGCCTGGCTAGTCAACACCCATAATAATGTGCCGGAATCAGATACCCAATATAAATTCAATAAGCGCTTGTTATTTCTGATTTAACATACTTCACCGGCGAAAATAAATGATTTGGTGCCGTTATAGTAGATCAAATCTTTTAATCTGTTTCTTTTCTATTGTTAAATGATATATTGATTTGTTTGATTAATGATTCTTCATAATATAGAATATCACTCAAATACCGTAACAAGCATTAAGTAGCTAGATGTACATTTCAAGCGCTATGCGCCCATCTTCAGTAGCACATAGCGCTTGAAATTCTATATTATAATTTAACACCGTAGTGATAATTTTTCAAATGATTCTTCAATTCATTTTCTAATATTGTGTTTTTATTATTTAAAATATCGCTACGTTTGGGATATTCTTAATTTGTTGTTTCGAGGAATATTTAAATTTATTTTATAAATTATGGTCGTCAAATTGATGGTAAATTTATATTATGGAAGACTATTAAGGGTTCTTAATTATTTTTGTATAAATGTCGGAAAGGTAGCGTAGAAATTAACATTAGGACGGCGGGTGTTGAATAATGGGAAAATGACAACGGCACATGTGCTTTGCGAGCTCACTACGTTGACGTAAAATATTTTTTTGCGCAATTCTTTCCATTCTCTCGCTCGGTGAACTTTTATAAAATGGCTGTCGTCGAGTAGGAAATTTCGACATTCGAATTATCTACTTTACATTCATTTTGAATTTAGTGCCCGCGTTCTTATTCTCTCCGCTCGCCCGGCAGCTCCCGATAGTCGGCAAGCGCTCCCCAATCCCCGTTCACGTTCATCGCTATTCCCGTTTCATTCCGTACTGTTTCGCCGGCTCCCGATTCCCGATTTCCCGCGCCACCCACTTCCCGTCCGCATCTACAGCATACATATAGAACGTACATTCGTACTTCCAGTTTCGCCTACGTGACGGCCCAGGAAAAAAACGCTTTTAATATTTAATTCCGTTTGATTTACGATTGGAACAGCAGTCGACTGATACTACGTTTTACAAGATGCACATTGGTCCTCGCGCTTACTTTTCGATTCCGATTCTGCACAAACGAAGTACGTCTATTCAGATTAGTTTCTTTTCCCGTTTTCCGTCTTTTTTTTTTTACTCGGACTGTTAATCGCCGCGATATCGGATACTAATCCGATTTGCGAGACCATTATATTTTCTATCGCGTATATTAGGGAGATTAAAAAATAAAATTGAATGCCCGCTTTATTCAATCATATCATGGGACAGTTTATAATAGAAAATAGTGCATTGTGATCCGAGCTCAAAGTCAACGAAATCAAGTTATAGAATGCGACCCTCATCTATCTCGCCTAAATCTAATTCGCATTATTAGTTTACACTGCGAGGGTACGCGCTTGTCTTCTATAGATGCGTATTTAGTACCGAAGAAACTCGTAATCTGCGATATATGAAATTAACTTATCATATCAGAAACGAGGTAGGCAATGAGCCTCCCCGAAAAAATGTTACGTCTTCCTAAATAGACGCACTTAAAAACTCGTCACTACCACGTTAAACAATTGTAGAGAATATCACCCAAACAGACAGCATTTAAAAGCTAGATGCGCATTTCGGAAACCAATCTAATTATAAAATACCTCTATCACTCACCGAACAATTGAATTGTTTACCAATCCCGTTGAGTGACAGACGTATTTTTATTTGGTTTATTACTGTGCTACTGACGATGATGGCTTGACCAACCTCCGAAATGCGCACCTGGTTAACAAATGATTTGCGTTACGGTTTTTGTGTGATATTCTATACAAGTGTTTGCCTTTTTTTCCATATAAGAAGCAAAAGAAATTAGTAACTTTTTCCACATTTCTAATGCGTTGTGTAAATTATTTTTAGTAGGGGGACCACGGCGGTTATAGGTTCTAATCCCACTTCGGTCAGGGATATCTTCTTCAGGAAAAACCCATGGATGTTCCGGACCATGGATATTGTGTATTTGTTTATAGATAATAACATAAATGGAAAATAATTTCATTTACGATGAGAAATTAGTAAGCAGTTTCAAGCTAAAACCTATTAAATATGTCAAAAAAAGGGGGGAATTATCAATTGCGTGTCAAGTAAATAATTGTAGCCTTAATTAAAGCGTCGTTTTGTCAAGTAGGATTTGTCGATTAATGAAGAACAGTTGTGATTCGGTTGGAATTTGTTTCATCTGGGTTTAAGAAGGTTTCGGGTCGTTACTTCGTCATATAAATGTATATTATTTTAATCGGCAGTCCCCTAATTGTGTCCTATCGTTTATGCAGTCAACAATGCACATTATATTCGTATACAAAGTATGTGTACGCATTATATACATAATATTTAACACACCCCTGGCCCTAAAGAGCGTCATAAAAACGACACAAAATTAAAACCAGAAGGAGATTGAGAATATTATATGCGTCGTTTAATTTTATAAATATTCAAACAAGCTACTTTCGCAATTACCATTAAAAAACAACAACCGCAAGGGAAGACACTTCCACAAATCTTTATCGCAAATAAAACGTATATATTTCGTATTCTTCGACACGACGGGGGGTGGGTTTCTTCATATGGTCAGACATTATAGATTCCGTTCGAGTTTTTGAATTCAATTTTCGCCGGAGTAACGCGTAATCCGAAACACCAGCAGCAAATACATCTCTGCAGATGGAATATATAGTATTCGGGGATGCCGATACGGCCGTGTCCGACAGAACACAACGCGAGGCCCTATTGGAATACTGCGAACGATTGGTCAGCACGGAGTCCGAGCACCCATGCCCGCTACGCGTATAGCGAAATTCAATTTCGATATTCTCTCGAGAACCAGATAAGATATTTCCTGTTTAGCTTCGATCAAGATCAAGGGGAACGCGCAGAACCGCATTTATAAACATTTTTATTTTTTATTTTTTCTTAAGCATTTGCATCATACAATCAGACCTAACAATTTGCTCAATTATCCTTAATTATTCTTCGATATTTCGTTTAATTATTTGTACCGATTTGTAGCAATTACGGCCCACGGTATCGATGACTACAAGTAAAGTACATATCAATTCCTTCTCTGACCATCTACATTGGCTGTTTTAAAGCTTAACGGCCTTTGCCTGTCTTCTTCCGTATATATAGTATACACAAATGTCCAAGATGGATACATATATCTTTATGTATAATATGGAAACTGTGCGGTGAAAAATATTCGAAAATCACAGCGAGCACCTGCTACTTCTTTCACTATTGCAAAGACCAAAACATATTATAAATTCGCTTATATATAAAAATAGAATGGAATTGAATAGAATAGAAAACAGGAACCGATGTAGTAGAGTGAAATGTTTGGAACGATTTTTTTTTTAATTGTTTTTTCGTATATTATAATATAGAATATCACCCAAATTCCGTAACAAGCATTAAGTAGCTAGATGTACATTTCAAGCGCTATGCGCCCATCTTCACTAGCACTAAAGATGATATAATAATAAATTTTGTGTTCCTGAAGATGGGCGCATAGCGCTTGAAATGTACATCTAGCTACTTAATGCTTGTTACGGTATTTGGGTGATATTCTTTATTATAATTTAACACCGTAGTGATAATTAAAAAAAAAAAATTTCGTATATTATTTCGATATAAAAGAAATTGAGCAATTATATCAGGTTTTATATTAAAATTTTCTCAGGAGCAATTTGTAAAATGTAATTTGATGTAAGAAATATAACTATCGAAATTAATTAACAACGGTATACACAAAATTCTACAAAAATCTCTGTTAAATTTCATATCTTCTTAATTACTATCTCAGTTTTTAATAAAAACGCTTAAACATGTAAATTGATTTGAATGTTTCTTCATTTTTTTTTGTAATATATTTAGATATTCATATGAATGAATTTGCTGATTTCAGACAAAGGAATTAATTAGTTCGCAGATTATTTCTAAACCTATTGAAAAATATTTGAACAATAATTTTGACGGTCAATTTTACATCCATAAAAGGTTACTCGTGAAAATTTGGACAAAACTAGGGAAAAACTAAAGAAGAAATTTGTTAAATATTTTTTCAAATATTCTTGCGACATTTAAAAATGCACAACAACCTTAATATAAATTCAAAAATAGCTACAAAACAATTTTTCGAGGCCAACAAACATGAAATCAAATTTAAATGAAAATTCACCAGCATTGATTTCTAAAAACACCATCAAAATTCAATACGAATACACCTTGATCATCTTTTATTATTCTATCTGGATTCTGTTTTTGACAAGCTTTTAAATGACCCTCACAAGACATATATATCGCTATTTAAAAATGAAGTAGCTGGAATTATCTATATACAAATTACAAAAAAAAAATTGCTACAACATATAATATCACCCACATATCGCAAAACAAAATATTTAATGCTAGATGCGCATTTTGAAGGATATACCTCCATCTTCCGTAGCACAGGTATAAACTAGCTTTGCCTTACGATATACTATGCAATTATTTAATACCGTAGTGACAAATTTACGTGTGTGGGCGTTTTAATGACTAAAAAGATACGATTATGCGTGTCTTTTTAAGAAGCCTGTGTAAAATTAGGAGGTAAAAGGCGGATTAATAAATACGCGCGCACGGAGTAGCGATGTGTAGTTCACTCGCGAACGGTTCAATCTGTGACGATGTTTTTCAATGACCTATAGGTCACTATGACCTAGTTCGTGAACTATGAACTACATGGTGCACGGTATACGTATTGATGTACTTGTACTAGGTCCTGAAGCCGTCGTCTACTAAACCGTTCATGAATCACAACGGCTCGTAAACGATGCAGTATAGTATACATTACATATACAGTACTAACATTTATTTAGTGATAAAGTGGGTTGGTGAACGGAATAAAATTGGAAACTAGATGCAATATTGCAACAGCAGCATTACCGAGCTGAGTCACAATTTATATGTTGGTATCAGATTTGATTTGGAATAATATAATTAATATATTCGCAACATTAAATATGTTCTTAAATATGTCACGCCATAGTAAATTTTTGCAATAATGCAAAAATAAATATCTAAATCTTATAGTTCTTCTATTTCATACTGAGTGCAATGCAATCACTTAATATCAAATCAAAACTTTGAAGTTTGAACAGAGAAGAATCGGAATAGAAAATATAAGTTATAACGCCAAACAAAACGATTCTATCTAGTTCATTTTATTATAGTTGTACATTTAATTTTCAAGTGTTAGTGAAGTAGTAAACATTTTCATCAGTATTTAACTACCAATAAGTATTTTAGAACTTCATATAAATATGCGTGAGTACCTAGAAAAGATTATATTTGTTTATATATATGTTTTGTATAAATTATAAACATTGTTGTCTTTTCTTCCTCATTCTTAATTCAAAATAAGTATTGTAACATTTCAATATAGTTATTTTTACTATTTAATATTTTTATATTGAGAAAAAAAAGCGATTATTTTCAGTATATGCATGTATTTCATATAGGTCGTGAACTGGTTCATTTTAAAAAGATGTAGTAGTTCACGACCTATAGTTCGTGAACGGTACATTGAAATGAACTACAAAGTACGTCCTCAAAGTGACCTACAGTTCGCCACGGAGTTTTTGAATTTCGTATGACGGACCGCCCTTACGGTGTTTTTTTAAAAGCATATTTCGTGGCGAATTTAAACTTATCTCAGTCGGAAGATTCGAAATAAAAATTACAAATCGGATAGCGATAACCGCTACATAAAGCGACATTGACAGGGTATGCGCCCGCTGCGCTCGCACTTGGTGTAAACACGCATAATCGTGTACGTAATAGCGTGTAGAGCGTGTCCTTGCTCGTTGGGTGTTGCCCGCCCATTCGAACGGCCGTGGTTTTGTTGTATCAACATCTATTACGGGCGCACGTGACTGCCACGTGTCAGGATCGCATCCTCCTAACGAACTTACATCCCCGAAATCGCGCCGCGACAGTTCCACAGTACAATGTCGCGTCGCTCCGAACCTCCTTGATTAAATCATGCAAATCATATCCTCGACATTCTTGAAGCGCCGAATAATAATGTACCTTATCGCAAATGTGAATCCGTCGCGTATTGTAAGCAGTAAAAATGGAAAGTCTAAATGCGATATAAAAATTTACGCACGTGTGGATAAGAGGTAAAGTTCGGGGGGGGGGGGGGGGGGGGGGGGGGTTAAAGGACCTACACCGAAATAAAAATCTTCCAATAAATTCCGCCGATCATTTTATTCCCTGCACACGATGTATACAAATTGAACATATCTCTATGTATAATTTATTTATCTTCTATTGCAATTACGAAACATACTTTTATTTTGCACAAAAAGACAGAAAAAAATTATACGTATTGGTACAATTCGTATACGTTCTTATTTAATAAAAAAAAAAAAATTATCGCTGGGTCAACGTTTGATATCTCTCTTTCATATCCGGGTGTTTCAGGTTGATATTTCGGGTGTTTGAAGTTTCAACCGATGTTTCGGTCTTAAAATCGAATGCGTTCTATTATACAGAGTGTGCGAAGTACATTCAATAACTATCTTCACATTCCTTTCCACAATAATTAATTTCCACAAAAGCATTCGTTCGAATAAAAAGCAATTTTTGTATTTACGCATGAATTAGCTACCGCACAAATTATTGCAACACCGCGAGATTTACATTCTTTATTGTCGAAATTTCTTTCGCTTCACGGGGTATGCGAAGATGGTACAAATATGATATATACTCGGGTCTAAAAAGAATTTTTATGTATCATAAGGTTATAATCCAATAAAGGCATTCACGAACTGTATTACACGGATCCTATTAAATAAACCTTTATAGCCCCACCACATGTAACTGAACGAATATCTCCAGCTTTACCGATTTAAATAAATCAATGGAACGAGTATTCGTTACTGTGCAACGCGCAAGATATTTCGTAAATACGTATGTATAATTCACTGCATTCAGAAGTTGCGGAAAAATCAACGTATGAACATTTCCACCCATGGTAATTTGCCAAACTTCTTTTTCAGCCATGTTTCTAAATGTACGTCATGTGTTAAAATGGTACAGTACCAATAAAAAACTTGATATATATATATTTTTTTTGTGAACTAACTTATTTGTTTTTATGCCCCTCTTAATTGAGAATTAACAAAAAAAATCTCGTCGATTTATTGGTAATTAATAAAATCGGTGTTCCAGCGATATTTGGATCGTCTTCTAGACGACTGGTTATAGACGTTTGGGGCAGCCTATTTACGAAGTTGGTTGTCAATTACGATGTGAAAAACGGCCGGGGAATTGAGCTTTTTGGCTAAAGCTCTGCAACCACGGTGGTTTTGTCTGCAGCGTCGCAACACACACGCGGAAAGTACCTTTTCCTCTTCACTACATTCAATCTTACGCGCTGTTTGCGGTTGATTCGTTAAGTGGCAGTTTGTTTTGGTTAGCATTTTAGCCTTTTAGCGCCACTGTCACCGCGTCCGCTCTATTTAAAATTATCGCCAATTATCGGCGATAATTGCCGATGATTTATAACGCTTCACTGCGCGTTATAAAAAATTCTTTTTTCAATCTTACTTCGACTTAGTAAATTAAGATTTATGGTAATATAATGACTTACAATTATTGTAAGTAAAATAGTTGAAATACATTTATATTTGAATACTTTTGCTTAGGAAGCACAAAATTAATGACCAATACAATTGACGCAATCTTTTGCAAATGATCGAAAATTTTTGTTCAGATAATTAAATCACGGGGTAGGTATATTCATAACGATTGTTCATCATATATCTGAACGGCGTCGGAAATAAAACTTTTCTCGCTGCGATTTAAATTCCTTCCATATTTCTTTCGCCTAAAAGAAAAAATTGGGCAACGGCGGTGACATTCGGGAGCCGGGGGAGGTCACCGTTCCGAATCTATTCGAACTTTTTAATTTGTATACGTGGCAGCGACAGCTCGTACACTTTACGGTGTTAATTCTTCCGCGTATTAGCGCATTATGCCGAAACGTGTTTCGCTATAAATTCTTTCGTTTTTTATATAGACGGTTAGTTCATATCGATACGGGAAATTCGCTGCGAAAAAAGCCCCCCCGCGCACCCCCTGCTCATTGGTAGGCCGATAAATTATATCTGACGATGTGTTTCATTTGTGTAATTTGATTTCGCGACGTGCCCCCTCAAGCCGCCCGCTCGAGCCTCCACCGGCTAAAAGTTTTCGCTCGAGAGAGGGAGCCGGGGCCCGGATTGTAAAAGCGCTTTTTTCAAATTGCATCAATGTATATCCTTATTTATAACAGTTTGCATGTTACGAACACCGTCAATTTCTCGCCTGTAAATGGATGTTTCGAAAATTAACGTTCTCGCGAAATTGCCGCTGACGATCTGCGCATTCCACGAACGTATTTCGCTTTACTTAAGTAATCAACGTAAACCAGACCCAGCAATATATTATCCTCAAATCGTCAATTCAATTGAGTCGCATTGAAATGTCAAGTTAATTAAACATTTCACACTTTCATTCATTCGTTCCGCACGAAACGGCGGAAGCTTTCATCCCCATAAATAGACAAACCTATTGTATGGAAGAACTGACCGAGGCACAAGAATGACATTATCATAATTATTATACCGAGTGAGACAACACACTTTACAAAAAATATTTTATGTACCATTAATTTTCGTTAGATATAATCACATTTTCAATAATTTAATTATAATTAATCTATTGCAAATCTAAAGCAGTCATACATTAAACTTTGTATATATAATGTGACGAAATTTCAAATTCTTTGAAGTTTTATTTCTTTCGTCCGATTTTTTTTATAAAGCCGTTATAAAGCTCTTTATATTGTGTTGGCAATGAGAACGAGTCGCAATGTTTACACGAAGAAGTTAGTATGTGGTAGATGTTTAGGATATAGTATATATCATCGTATCATGGGGTTGAAATCGAATTATTTTCCCCTATTTTAACATGTAATATCCAAAATGCTTTTAACACTGTACTATTAGGATCACTAGATAATGCAGAGGCGGCTTGTCACCAATATTTCGTGTTAAAAATTTAAAATCGCGTGATAGAATGAGTAAATGGGAAATGGGAAATGATCTCGGGTTCGGAATGCGCAAGTAGCTTTGCTGTAGGATTAACAGTTTGGTAGATATCGTCAAAAAACTGAAGAAAATAGAAAGACGAAAACGGTTTTTTTTTTGTTTTACATTTTTAATAACTGTTTATGGTATTTTTCCAATAGTATTTGAATGAAGGATTTAGAATATGCACTATTTTCGAATGGCTATTTCGAAATATAATTTTTTTTTAAATGAGCGATTAGAAATGAATTTATGTGGACATATTGTATTAAAAATCTCACTTTTACATTCGGGTGATGAAATGATGGAAGGGAGCAATTTCTGATAGCATTTGATCTCAATATGCTAAATCTGCAAGTTGTGATCAACAATGCAATTTGTTCAGCGTGAACATTTCCACTGGATCCGCACCTATTATGAGCGATGATGTGTTCAACTGAGCATGTCGGTCGCTCAGATTAGTACATATACGTATACAATTTAAGTGGTATACTCGTTTCCTATTAGATTATCAGATGTAGGGAAACGGGGAGAGAAGACGAGTGCCACAGTCTGGATGGGGCTGGATATACCAGCAGCGGCATGGAGAACCGAAAGCTCCTCCGTGACACGACGCTTTGGCTCCAACACTCGCATCAACCTTCTTTGAAGCGATGCGCTTTTCCAACCCCGCTCCACCCGAAATTGCCGAGATTTATCTTGCGCGCTGCGATACGTCATTGACATCGATATCGTCGTCACTTTATACTTTACATCAGCATCATTCCAGTCAAAATAAACAATGACGAATGATTACCGATTTCTATATCATTTTTCTGCGATTATCATTTCCGAGCTTTTCGACTTAGCTACTGTCGCACGCATCGAAGATATTGTTGCGGATTATTTATAGGAGGTTAGAAAATAAAGTGTAAGATAGGCTGGCGGAAGATCAATTCGATTTTTGGAAGAACAGAGGAACGAGGGAGGCTATTTCAGCGCTAAGAACGGTAGTAGAAAAACAATGAGAGTAGGAAAGGCAACTTACATAGTTTTCGTTAGTTAAATAGTCCTCAATCCTAAGGATTGGTTGGAAACAGCACGCCATCTGTCGATCTATCCTCAGCTAATTCCTTCATTTCTTCATAGAGCTATTCATCCCAACGTCCTCCACTATCTGACCCACATACTCCAATCCAGGCCCTTGCTTTCCCTCTACTTTACCTTCTATATCTAATTGTATAATACCCCCATGTCTAAGAATGTGACCTACTAGTCTATCTCTCCTGCGCTGTAATACTCCGAATACTTCTCGTCTCCCTTACTAACGATAGTACGGTTTCATTTGTTACTTTATCTTCCCAACCAATCCTCCTGTAGCACCACATTTCGAATGCTTCTATTCTACATTTCTCTTCTTTTCCTATAGTCCACGCCTCACACCCGTACAATGCTACACTCCACACATATGCTTTCAGTAATCTTTTTCTAATACCAAAATTCAATATTTGATCTTAAAATCTGCTCCTTTCCTATGAATTCCTTCCTACCCTATGCTATCCTACGTTTTATATCTGCCTTACTTCGGGTATTCTTTGTAATCCTACTTCTCAAATAAGAAAAGTCTGATACTTCTTCTATTCTATCATCTCCTATTCTTATTTGCATTTTTCGCTTGCATTCCTTCTTGTCACACCTCATCACTTTGGTCCTGCCAATATTTATTTTCATGTTATAATCCCTAGACATAACTTCCTGCATTCCATTTAATACATGTTCTAAATACTGCTCCCTCTTTTCCAAGATAGCTATATCGTAGCTTCCAAGATAGCTTTCGTAGATTTAGAAAATGCATACGATAATGTAGATTGAGACATAATGTTAAGAATCACAGAAGAAACGGGAATAGATTATACGGATGGGAGAATTATTTTCAATCTATATAAACATCAAACTGCATTAGTTAGAATTGAGGGTGGAAGAAGAGGTAGCGAGAATAGGAAAGGGAGTCAGGCAAGGATGTAAACATTCGCCGTTATTATTTAATCTATATATAGAAGTTGCAATAAGTAAAGTAAAAGAAGAGTATAGTGTAGGTGTGATAATTCTTCGGGGCGAAGAAGTAGATATGTTGAAGTTCGCCGATGATATAGCTATCTTGGAAGAAAGGCAGCAGAATTTAGAACAGGTATTAGATAGTACAACAGGAAGTAATGACTAGTGATTATAACATGGCATGGACTATATGAAAGGAAGAGAAACGTAGAATAGAAGCATTCGCAATGTGGTGCTACGGGTGGATGATGGGAATTGGGTTGGTAGATAGTGTGACAAATGAAGCTGTGCTTGAGTTAGTAGGAGAGAAGAGAAGTATATGGAGAGTATTATAGCGCAGGAGAGATAGACTAATAAGTCACATTCTTAGACATGGTATTATGCACTTAGTTATAGTAGGTAAAGTAGGGGGAAAGCAAGGAGTAATAAGGCCTAGATTGGAGTATGATAGTGGAGGACGTATGGGATGAATAGCTATAGGGAGATAAAGGAATTAGCTCAGAATAGATCGACAGATGGCGTGCTGTTTGCAACCATTCCTTAGGATTGACGACTATCTAACTAATTAGACTAATTAAACTTGTCAATATAGAACCGATATAAATTCCCTACACTAAAATGCATTTTTTTTCAAAATCCTCGTTACAGAAGAACTTTCTATTAACATTTGTTTACGCGCAACAAGAAGAATTCCCTCTCTCTTTATGTTAAAAAACGACGTGTAATATATTATGCAGTCCGCGATAATGTGTCTGTTCCTTTGATGCGATCAAATATAATATGTATGCGCTTCTTAGTGGGCTACCGGCTACTGTATTCCAGCAAATAGCGACTATACATGCTGTATGGAAGCTTGGGTAGATATCTAAATTCGACTTTAATTAAGATTAACGATATGCAGAGTATCTTCGTACTACTGCATGCCATCGGTAACATCAGAACCGCACTGCCATGTTACAAAGTCAGAATTCCTATATATAACGGATTTCTAAAATAATATTATATAAATTACTCGGCAATTAATTTTTCATAGAACACTATTTTTTATTATACATCGCATATTACAATCTTTATTAAGTATAAAACGATTTGAAGAAACGCTTCGAATTTTGCAGCCCAACAGAATTGGGCCTGTCCATTACCCACCTGCGTTAGAAATTAGGAAAATATCTCCGTTCAAATTTTAGAACAATAGCTTCTAAATGCATGTTTAAGGTAAGTTCATGTGAAACGTGTAATTAAGCCGCTTTTAATACAACGCGTGAATTGTTGCCTACGGCAATAAATAAATAATTATGGACCGTTTCGCTCGCGCAATTATTTAATAGCGCGCAGTCCGTTCGGATTTATATTTGATATAGAAAAAAACTAGCGATTTGGAGATAATAAGAATATATTTGTATGCATATAGTGTTGGGAACGATAAAGAGAGGGAATAGGAAGTTTGTAATTTGATCAGAGAAAATGGTTATAATAGAGAGTTGGAAAGTGGGGAACACTCGTGTACAGACCTTGTTTCCACCGCACGAACATGTTTATGTTAGTAAAATACCTCCTCACCTCACAGATTGAGTCGCATGTATATTGTATACAGCGATAATACGGTCGCTAGTGAGCGAGCGAGCGGAGCGGCGGGCGCCCGCCACGTAGGAGACGCTTGCGAGCTTTGCCGTCCTTGTGCGCCGTACGCCGTGCCACGTAAGCACAGGACGAACGAGCGCAACGAAGACGGACTGCTGCTGTCGCTCCGCACGCTCCCGCTAAAGAACAAGCATTACGTGCTTGGGAACTTTCCGAAGGGCGGGCTTTGCATCGAGCACGTAGCTGATGGTGGGGCAATTTCCGCTCGGGCTAGACGGAGAGCCGCCGACAGACAGCAGCGCCAATCACGCCGACGACAAACGGTCGCCGATACTCCTGCCGACCAATGAAAAAAACATTAATCTCCTTTAAAAATAGAGCAGAGCCTGCAGTTAGGCAGGAGCCACTACCTAGTATGCAAGGCTCCATTGCCGGTGCATATTTCCCATGCAATTAGAAAATTATACGGGAAATACAGAAGACAATGCCAAGTGGAAATATTCTTGAGCTACGGTTAAGATATGCGAGCGCAAATCATGCGTGTCTGTCCGAATCAACTGAAGGACCGGATCGCCAGGAAGCAACACTCTGTAAATTTTATGTGTGCGGTTGTATTGTATTCATACACTCCTTAGTCCATAGTAGGTACCATATCTACCCGGTATGGTGCAGGAGAAGCACACCTAAACCCGACTTCCCCTCTCAGCACGGGCGTGCATTTCTCTCTATCTATCTATCACCCCCTCTCACTCTAATGATGAGCTGGAAGTGAGCTTCGCCGCCGCCCATCGTTTCTTCGCGAAAACGCCACATAGAACAGAGAGTGTGACGATTGCTCTCGATGCCATGCTCTGCGGGACACGCCGAATCGCTCACTATTTCTTCGCCACAGTCCCACGTAGCCGTCGCTACTTACTCGTCTCTCGCTCACGAGTACTCACTCAATGATCTTGCGATCGTTATCTATAGTTTATGATAGGCCATCCGCCGTCCTGATCCTCGAGCCTTGTGTTGTGCGCTCACACACATACCGACAGCCTTCGAGCGCGGTGGCATTCATTGAATCGGTGATACGGTGATCGGGACTCGTCAATGAGTCAATGAGTCGAGGCATCGAGACATTTCTTTATTTGATCCGATATTGTTGCCGGCATGTCTCGTTTGACACGTCACGAGTTTGCTAATCACAGCTCAGTGGCGGTGAAGTTACGGTATAATCGGTGGTGAAAAAAAAAAGCAGGCGAACGTGACTGTACTACGTACACGAAGGGGTTGTAGGTCGCATCGGTGGTGGCATCGTGACGGTGGCATCGTGTGTTGTCATCTGTGAGTGTTGTTTCGCGACGGCGACGCGGCTAGATCGCGTCCACCAACCGCCACCACCACGGCGTCTCCGGCAGCGATGACGCAGCACAGCGACGCGTCCAGCGACCGCTCCGAGGTCTCCGTGACACCACCGCCGCCCGTCTCCAAGATGCTGGAGTTCGCCAGCCAGCAGAATCTAAGCTTCCTCAACCTGGAGCACCGCAACATGCTGGCGGCCCCGTTGGCCGCGCTCCATTCTATGACGGAAATGAAGGCGCAACACCCAGCCGCCGCACACCACCACAACAGCCACAGCCACAGCCACAGTTTGGCCCATACACATAACCACATCATCCCATCGCACCTTCATCACCAACAGCTAAGCCCGAATCCCATGCACCATTACACTGACAAGCCGGATACTGCGGACGCATTGCTGGAGCGTACAAGTTTACATGTGGAACGCTCCGGCTTAGTGTCCCGCAGTCCCCTGGGCGCCACATCGAACAGTAACAGTTCGCAGGGCGCCAACCCGCACGGTATAGACCATATACTGTCGCGACCGACGCAAGTTACCACCGGCTCCCTGCATTTCCCGCACAGCCTAAATTTCGCCCAGGGCTCGCTCGGAATGGCGGCGGCCAATTCGTCCACGAGCGCCTCCAATTCGGCCGGACTGCGGGGCTTCAACATCGCCGCGGCCGCTTTCTTCCATCACCATGCCGCCAACACTGTGAATAAACCACCGGAATTGGGGCGGACCACAGCGCCGGGCCTCTACTGGCCGGGATTTCAAGGCTTAGTGGCAAATCCCATGGCATGGAGAGATAAATTATGTTCAAGTATGTGCATACCGAATTTACTACAGCCTTTAAATCGCCCTATATATATATATATATATCTAGATTTACATTTCGCTTGAAAGAAGTTGTTTAATTCGATCGTCGTCGCTAATATGATCGATCGATTGATTGACCGATTTATTAAATGTTGATGCATTTAGAAGCACCTAATTTCAATCAATCCGTCAGATGACCGACGATGCGCTGCATTTAATTACGGCGAGCGAACCTCTAACAAATCGCGTATCAAATGCGAACATTGCGGCTTTTCTCCACCTAATTCCAATCCGCCAAGAATCGTTATATAGATACAGGATGGTGATTGTGGCCCGAATTGTTTGCACAAACAAGGGACTTTCCCCGTACCGAAAACCGCCTACAGCCAACGTAACATCCTCGGCTCTCGTCTTGTGGTTGACCATCCGCAACAGCAAATATTGGGCTACCTGGATTAGTATTTGGGACAATCAAAGCGTGCAAACTAAACACATAATTCGCTTTATGCGATATGCACATAATTCGCCGCAAAGAAACGAAAACAAACTGGCCGCTTTGATTGTTTGCTCGACTATGCACAACAATTGGTTCAATATATCATGGCCTGCGGCCACGTTCACGATCAACACATAAGCGGGGATGTGCTGTTATTTTTATCTTTGATAACATCTTTGGGCGGTCGTGGTGTTGATACAACAAGAAATCAAATAAAACACGAAAAAAGCTATCGATTAATATGTATTCGCATAAAGTCCTTCATATTCTATTCGGAATATACAGGGTGCAATCCTATACCGACAATAAATTCATTCCTTACCCTACATTGAATTGATATTATTATTGTTGCCTACAAAAAAACTATTTGTTATACACATAGATAATTTCGACAAAACAAATTTTGACCAACAAAACTTTTCAACCATGTATTTTGATATATTTTGGCGTAAGAGCGATTACGTTGCACGTAATGACTGTTGTGACGTATGTGTTATTTGTTATGTGCGCCAGGTGGTTGCACTGTTATTAACTTGGCCAATCAAACAACCCCTCCCCGACATTAATTAATGTAATCGGTGACATTTTCGCACCAAAGTTGCTAAATAGTTATTCTAATTTCGATCGGTTTCTCTTGTTTTATTACACTCTTGCAACAAAGCGCTTAGTCATAATATAAAATTAACCGAATTTATACAATACTTGCTTTTTGGAAATATATATAATAATAAATCCATTTATTGGCATATGCTATATTAGGAAAGTACAGCCAAAAGAATGCCATCAATAATAAGCCTTATAAGATATAAGGCTCATCATTGCTCTTCCTGGCACCCCAATATGATGCAATATTACGTTTAATGAGCCTTTTCAATTTTTCATATACCTCGTTTCACATTTAATTTAATTTAAAAAAAGACAATTTAATCCAATATCGCAACAATACTTCTTACTTGTGATTTATAATATTTTTCTATGCCTCGTTAATTTCAACAAAATATGTTTGTAGCACCGAAATTTAAAGACGAATTGCCAGAATAATGACATATCCAAGTCAGGTCAGCACCGAAATTTAAGGACGAATTACCAGAATAATGACATATCTAAGTCAGGTCAGGTCATGTCAGGTTAGGTCAGGTCAGCACCGAAATTTAAGGACGAATTGCCAGAATAATGACATATTCAAGTCAGGTCAGGTCAGCACCGAAATTTAAGGACGAATTGCCAGAATAATGGCATATCCAAGTTAGGTCAGGTCAGGTCAGGTCAGGTCAGCACCGAAATTTAAGGACGAATTGCCAGAATAATGACATATCCAAGTCAGGTCAGGTCAGCACCGAAATTTAAGGACGAATTTCCAGAATAATGACATATCCAAGTCAGGTCAAGTCAGCACCGAAATTTAAGGACGAATTTCCAGAATAATGACATATCCAAGTCAGGTCAGGTCAGCACCGAAATTTAAGGACGAATTGCCAGAATAATGACATATCCAACTCAGGTCAGGTCAGCACCGAAATTTAAGGACGAATTGCCAGAATAATGACATATCCAAGTCAGGTCAGGTCAGCACCGAAATTTAAGGACGAATAGCCAGAATAATGACATATCCAAGTCAGTTTACCAACTTAATCTAGATGTTATTAATTGAATTAAATACGTATATAAAACAAGAAAAATTGACAAGTGTGATGCAAGCTGGAGCTTATAATATCATTACCGATGATATAGTTAATTAGCGCGAAGACCATTTTGGAAATCTGCATGGAGATTAAAGAGAGAATACAGTCTCGGCGGGAAACGGTGGAAATGTACCCGTTCCATCCCCAGACGAACATAATAATTCAAAAGCAACAAGGAATTTAATTAGGCAATTTGCGTGCATTGCGACGCGAAATCACGATTTTACATGCTATAATATCGCGCGTCGCAATATGAAATAGTCGCGAATGTCTTTATACTCTCAATTTATCGCAACTCGTACCGTTTCACGATGGAAAAACATTTTCGCATATATTCCGCGAATGGAAAGGTACATTTTAATATTCGTACGTTTAATAATGCAATCAAATGAAATCAGATAATATCATTATCGTTTTTAGCATATGTTTAGTGACCGAGTCGTACGAATTAATTAATGTTTCGGCCGTATAATAATATATTATTATTATTCAAGTTTATATAATAGTGCGGCACACTATCAGTTATTAATACGCCGTATAAATAGAAACATATGACAAGTAGGTACGATAACGTGGCATCGTATTCGATATCGCCTATACGCGGCATATAAGCCGCATCTATCATTGTATCAATTTTATTACGGTCATAATGACTGTTAATACATTTCGTACCATCGGATAATCATAGATAATATACTAGATACACCGATACATAGGGCTCTTGTTTATTGTCAAACACTTCAGGCCTTACTGTTTATTTGTTATACTCTAATTATTTCAATAAAACATCGTGTCTATACGAACTATTATATTTGCCCGACATAATGTAATAATGTAATATACCATATCGATACTCCTCTAATCTCATTTCATTTGATCCCTCGTTTAATTTATTTGATACTTAAACATCAACATATAGCGCCTTAGCTATTTCCAACGAAACATTTTATTTTCTTGATATTTTCGTATTAATACACGCACAATTTTGTTATGTTTTTTCTCTAACGTGGTCAATTTAAATTCTAACGTTGTCAATAGAAAGGAATTGTATTTTAAAAAATATGAGCTTGCTTACATATTAATTAATGCAGTTTTCAAAAAAATACCGAGCAAGTTTTAACAGCCAATAATACTTCACCGAAAGGGCACTGTTTTGATTGCAAGAAGTTTGATGCATAAAATTAGTTGTATTGTTTTAAACAAACCGTGGCGGCTCGTTCCATTTCAATCTGGGGGGGCGCATTTCTTAAAAAATAACATAATAGTGAGAAATCTTACCTAAAATGGATGCAAAATGATTAAATTCAATCATTTCTTGGAAGTGAATTCCACTCTACTATCTTTCATTGATATAAACTTTTGCAAATCTTTTTCGTTAAAATTGTAAATATCTCGCACCACATTTTTATTAATATACATCATCGCCGACGCGTTTAAACGATCAGTACCCATAGCATTTCGCAAAAAAGTCTTGATTCTTTTAAGTGTTGAAAAACAACGCTCTGATTCAGCAGTGGTCATCGGGGTTGTTAAAATAATTTTAAGTATTTTTATAGTTTCCGGGAAAGTTTCACTGAGATTATTTTGTAACAATAACGAAAGAAAATTTGCGGCTCCAATTATTTGATAAAAATCCGGACGCGAGTAAATGACTTCTAATTCTGTTTTTATTCTGGTTTTATTCAAAAATTGATATGCATGACACACGGTTTCCAAAAGGTCTACTGGAAATTGTTTAGAAAATGTTGGCATCGATTTCGTGTTAAATAACTCAGCGGCTTGTAGATGGTCACGATAGGAGAATCTGTCCTTCATCTGTGTTATATATATTTTTTGTAAATGTCTCTTGTAAAACGCCGCGTAAATGTCCGGTTTTGAGCACTCCTTGCACAAGTTAGCGATAAATTTAAATCAGGCAATGGCCTACCTAATTCTATAATTTTTACTTTGTCCAGAAGAGAAAGTCTACAAAACTCTATTTTCAATAAAGAACTAACACTATTCATTTTTATTCAATTATTTCTATTAAATATATTCTTGGAGAAACACGTGGCAAAATCGTACATTCGTAACTCACAGAACAATGCAACTATATTTACATCCATTTTGCTGTTTACTAGGCTTCTCTGTTAGAACGCTAAAGAATCGTAGCCCAGAATAGCATAAACAACGATATATATTCTCGCTGTACAAGCAGCGTGACGTCACGTTGCTATGACTCATCCAAAGCCGCTGGAATGTTGCACACTAGTCGTAATATAGTACAAGCGAACCGAAGAAATAGAGAAGACATACTGAATACCGTCGCTCTCACCTATTGCTTGCAATAGAGTGAGATGAGTGCATATGCATTTAACCTGTACTATGTGGCTGGGTGGCGCTGGAATTTGTACTACATATTAACGATATAGCTATATTGCGAAGTATATGCAGTATAACTATATAGCTATACTGCATACCGTCGCTCTAACTCTAGCGCTTCCAACAGATAGCGCATATGCATTTGACTGGTACTTGCTAGCTGCCATATCGTGTGAGTCATGAGTGTTAGGTATGTTCGCGGCGCAAGCTTTATCTTTTAGGAAAAATAATGCCGAGATAAAATATCGCAATACAATTATATATCTAGGGTGATGCGCTCAATGTTCAGGAGGGGCGCGCGGCCCTGCGGCCTGCATAAGGAACCGCCACTGTAAACAAAGTAATTTAAATAATTGCCCATATCCCTGCAATAATATATAATTTACTTATAAAATTTTTTTAATGTAATAGTGTAGGTGATATTGAATGGAAATATACAGCCAGAAATTCAGATTTATTTCACAGGAAAAACAGTATCCTATATTATATTATGCATTAATTATGGGACATATTCTTATACGCGGAAGGTATTTTAATTTTCGTTATAGAATGCTGGCCGAGTGCAAGGCAAAATTTCAAATCATATTTCCATTTTCAAATATTAATTTGTTGCCCTATTTTTGGCCTAGTATTTTTTTTGTACATATTTTAACAACTTCCAAATATTTATGATATTTATTCTATTTATATTCGCAATATTTTTCTATATCTATATTTCTATATTTTCTATACTTCTAGATTTTTTGGTCACCACATTTCCTTGTTGATCAATCACCTCACGTCGTTAAAAATTAGAGTATCTATAGAAAAATTAACAAGACACTTTGTCTTGATCTAATTAATAAAAACTTTCTCTCTATACAATCAATTTTATAAAAACGACAATTCATTTAATTAATCTAATAGTTAAAAAAATATTATCGTGTACAATTATAATACACTTTAATTTTTTACATCAATCCATAGGCGTACTGAAAAAAGATTCTTATTTTCTTGTTTTTCCATTAGTTTGATTTTATTTTTTATTTATCCCTCTTGATATTTTACATTTTTTACACCTCTGATATATTATTCGAAAACACTCTTACGCCAACACCATTTTTAATTCGTACTTATTTCAAATGCTTCCCAACTTCTTCATTTATTCTACTTGACATTCTAAAATGTTGGGCAAACGTTTACAACGACCCTGTACTATAGATAATAATGTTGAGTGCTCGGGATATTGGCTATAGGATGTGTGTTATTGCGTATGAATTCCGGGGCTGGTTAAGCTTCGAATGGGGTTGATATTTGTAAGTCCGTTACCCTGTGTCGCTATTGACGCAGTCGTTAGTACGGTGGCGAGCCACTGAATCCCGTTGCGCCGATCCCGATCCGAATCCCAATGGCTGCGAATGTCATTCACCATAGCCAATGCATCGCCTCGACAACTGACACATGTCAATGTCGGGTGGCTCTTGTAACACTTAATAGTTCGTATGAAAAAAAATCATATATATACGTCTGCATATATTTATATATAACTAGATTTATTATGTGTTTAACTGCTTGCCAAATTTAATGAAAATATGCATAGAAACAAATACATTCGTTTCGCGAAAATAGTAAATGTTCACAAATTTTTACACTATATTTAATCCCAAAATGTTGACTTCTTGTTAGTTTTTTTTATCATTTGTAAGCAAAATAATATTAACCAAACGTACTTTTAAAACGGGGAAAATACAATTTCTTGTGATCATGTTATTTCTTAGTTCAGAGTTTAATTTGATCCCATTTATTATACGATTGATTAAGTCAATTATTTGTTAAACCCCCCCATGAAATGGTTATATTTTTAGTTGATACAAAATCTGTGTCTATAATTGTTGCCTTTTTTTTTCACATGCATCCAATTTTTTTCTCATTTGTTTTGAGAGTGGCATGATATAAGAGTAACTACTTCAAGTGACCGGTGAAAAAAATGTGATTTTTTCCACGTAACACCCTGTATATTATTATATAGCCATAATATACGTTGTATGGGAGCAAGACAGTTAAATGTTGCTGCGATGATCAGCTAATTCACTGGCACTCTTCAATTAGAAGCGAGTTGGATGATGTTGTTAGGACTTCATGTTCGTTATATTGCTCCTCCTGCCTCCACATTCACATTACGTACATATACAAGAGCTTGTATTCATCCGACATTGTACTCTTGTAGTATCTCGTATCCACTCACCCTTCCCGTGCCATATACAGGGTGAGAATAAACTGTGACATTCGCTGTGACGGACAGACGTATTTTACTTCGTTCGATCTGGTGCTAGTTAAGACATATAATCATCGAAATGCACATGCAACATTTGGTTGGGTGATAGTTTATATAATATACAGGGTGAGATTCGTTTAAAATTTCACTTTTGCTAAAAACACCGCTTTAAAAATCTGCGATTTTTACGAAATGAATACAAGAACAAGTCACTGCAATTTCATGACAATTCAAACTGGTTAAAAATATATTTTAAACATTATTATGCGATTTAATTATTATTTTTACAATTATACTTATATCTATTATATTATTAAACAGATTTGTAAAATACCAGTGAATTATTTAACTAAAAACTAGTGATATTAAGACAAGTAGGACACTAACAAATAGTTTTTTTTCTACTAATATTTTGGTGTAATGAAAATAATCGCTAATTATTTGAATTTAATTTAATAATTTTGCAACTTCAAACAAAATGCATTCTAACTAGATTTTTTGCTATTATAAATTCACCAATTCTGTAGAAAACGACGAAATTGCTATTGTTTTCACATTTTTGCCAACGCTAAAGTAATATAATATAAATTTACCTTATTAAAAATACAAAAAATATATGAAATTACTTTCGCAGCTTTCTAAAAATTGTATACAATCTAGAACGACGTTATCTCTCAAAATAATCATGTGCTTGGCAAAAATTTCAATTAAACTCAAAAAGCAACGTTTCGCATAACACCACTTGTCAATACCCAATTATGTATTGTACGGTTCTAAAGATTTCATTATTCGCGATATATACCGAATTCAAAATTTCCTTTAAAACACTATAAAGTCAAGAATACTGCGATTTTATTTTTATTATTATTTGATATCGCTGTCGATGTGTATAATTCTTTTATTACGTACTATCAAAAGTATCCGAATTACAAATGATCATGTGAGTCGTTTGCTGATGCTTATCTAACATTACTGCCGCCTTTTATCGCTAAAAGGGAACAGGCAGTGTGTAGCATTGTATGCGTGCGAGGCGTGGATTATATGAAAGGAAGAGAAACGTAGAATAGAAGCATTCGAAATGTGGTGCTACAGGAGGATGATGATGATGAGGATTGCTTGGGAAGATAAAGTAACAAATGAGGTCGTGCTAGTTGTGGAAAAGAGTAGTATTTGGACAGTATTATAGCGTAGGAAAGATTTCGAGACTAGTGGGTCATATTCGCAGACATGGAGGTGTTATGCAATTAATTATAGAATGTAGAGTAGAGGGAAATGAAGGAATAGGTAGGCCTAGATTGGAGTACAAACATAAAATGAAATAATATACTTGCAATTGAGAATATATCAAAAATTTCGATTCAATCAAAAAGTATTTACAATTTAAAATTTGCAAATTTTATTGGGCACGCATTTGTTTATGTTATTGCATGAAGGTGTTTGTTTATGTTATTGTATGAAGGCTGCTCCAATCTAGCCAATTCTTTTTTTTTTAATAAACTATAATGAATGCCCGAAATATATAAAATTGTTCGTTCCGCAACGTTTTACGTAAATCGTAATTTCACTGTAATAATAATTTATATGCGGCCATCGTGGTATGGCCGACCCGAAAGACCGCTCCGCTTGTGCCCAACGGGGCCGTTAAATGCGACAATACTAATTTGCCGTACCCGAAACCGAATGCGGCACTAAATACCAACAACTTCATCTCCGCACATCACAAGGATAGTATTATCTTCCATTAAAGAGTCCGCACTATTTGAACTTCGCGATCATTTAAAATACGCAAAAAGTTTGTGAAAAAAAACGCTTTTATTTTCGCACAGTCATTAGTAATAGCATGGTCACATCGCTGAGCAGCTAACGAGG
The DNA here is from genome assembly GCA_947310635.1 of Leptodirus hochenwartii. Classification (NCBI taxonomy): domain Eukaryota; kingdom Metazoa; phylum Arthropoda; class Insecta; order Coleoptera; family Leiodidae; genus Leptodirus; species Leptodirus hochenwartii. Next base: position 8,457,661 of record OX371187.1, on the reverse strand, counting down.
GGTGTGGGGGCGAGATAATATCAGAACGAGGTGTGCACGTCGCCCTATCAAATCGGCAATCCACCCCTTGAGCTCCAGCGTGTTGTGTCTACCGCCGGATAATCTTTCGCTAAAGCACCAGCCACGTACTCCGGCAATATATAATTATTCCGAAGAGGATCTTGAGCGGCTTGCTTATGCACTCAGTCATCCGAGCATCGTCGTTGTTACAGGAACATCCTGTTTCGATGTACGCTGCCTGGCTGTCGAGGATGAATATATATGTTCCATGTGCCCGCTCGAAGCCAATCTCAGTGAAATAATCCTTCAACAGTGTTCCCGACACGATCTCCTTTTAATATAATCAAATTTGATTAATCTACAGGGTGAAATGCGAGTCTTGAATCAACATGATGATTGTCGATTTTATGATGCGGTTCGAAAAACGTCTGGTAGAAATAAATGCACGTTTCCGAGGAGACGTGAGCACGCAGACAAAGACATGGAACATAGGCAGAAGTGGAGAATGAAGCCATTTCGGGCGTCGCTCGATGTTAACCAAAACCACAATAAGCAGGGAGAACAGGGAAAGCCGGCTCACGCCCGAATGTGAGCGGCATGTTCAATTTTCTTTCTCGATATTTCGCTGGTTTACACGACCGTATTTACACGATTTGGCATACCGCGATTTATTAGCGATATTAAATAGCGTTTTCGCAATTAATCGCTTGCGAACAAATTTGTTCTAAAGCAGATTTGAATCGAAAAAAGAATCTGTAAATGTACGCGGCACATTTTCTGGCTTCGTCTCTGTGGCGCGTGTACAAACAAACAAATGTGAAATGACGAGTGCGGAAAATGTGGGGAAATAGTATCTTTCCCTCAAGCTGTGAAGAGAGAAAATGCGCGGGGGCGGCTCTCGTACATACGCTGCAAATGATAAAACATACCGTGTCAGCGTGGATTCGGCAGTAATCCCAACAATAAAAAATCTATTGCGTGGCTTTTACTGCTCGCCATATTCATTTTTTTCAATAACAGATTATCGCTGGATCGTAAAAACTGAATTGGGGGGAAACGTCATTGTCATTGTCTTCAATCACAGCATCGATTATTTCATCGTGTTCTTACACATTTAATTAATCGTCAGCGTAACAACCCTAATACTAAACGAAAGAAGCGTGTTAAGGTACGCTAAGGAAATTGTTTCGAGATAAAAGGAAAGGTATTTTTATCCGCTCACGATGGAAAGCAAAGCAATCTCGTTGGACCGGTGCTTATAATATATAGTCAATAAAAGCAATAAAAATGATACATCAAATAAAAACACCGTATATATTGCGCGATATTGCGTCGAGGCAGGTTTAATATTTCGGATAGATATCCAATTCTTGTATACGTCTTGCCGATATCTCTTCAGTTTCGAGTTCCGCACATCGAATACATACAAAAATCAAACCCTACATAAAGCCGATACAGATTAACTCAATTATCTTTCATTCATTGTTGGCGATTTCATCTCGCAAAGCTTAGAATTTTTGTTCATGAAAAGTGAAAATAATGTTCGTATTTGATGAATTTACTAAGTGATGGAAGGTCGCACACAAAATTTGATTATTAATAAATTTGGGCATTAGTAAATTTACCACGCCATTTGGAACAGGCTATATAATAGTATACTGCTGACGCCACGTATGAAGAAGAAGAGGACTAGCACAAGGCTCAAGAGCCATAGTTGGGATATGAAGGACAAACGGTGTCGATATACCTACTACGATGATACCCGCGGGACAAATAAGGCTTTTTCGAAGAAATTCAATAACGCATCCTCATCGACGATCGTACAAGAGCATGTTAACAATCGAACAATACAAGTTACAACATAAAAAAAAAACTGTTAAATATTTGGTTCTTTGTATTATGCATCGTATATACATTGTGGATTTATATATATCTTGACTAAACTAAAATTTCTTTTGTTGCAGTGAATCAAAACAGTATGGGGGGCGGTGGCGAAAAGGACGCTAAGAAGAAGCACACGCGACCAACGTTTTCCGGCCAACAAATCTTCGCACTCGAGAAAACGTTCGAGCAGACCAAATACTTGGCGGGACCGGAACGGGCCAAGCTGGCCTATGCCCTGGGCATGACCGAGTCCCAAGTCAAGGTAAAATGGGGTAAACTAAACCCCATTAATATTATCCGAACGTTTCGTTTACTTTCTGTGCACGGGCGGCTCGATTTGCCCAAATTGATATTTAAGTCCACCTAATTCGACTAGCTGAACTCCTACGATCGAATGCTTACAGTTACAATCAGTAAAAAATTATTAATTTATGAAAGCTTCAAGATTGGCCAATAACTAAAAGCTCTAAGCACCCAAGCCATTTATCAAAAGTGCGCTATTGTTACCGCACATTCCTGCCTTCTGGTTAGGGGTGGGACATACGCAACGCACCCTCGTCATACACAATTGACTTTTCTAGCTGCTCGTGATATCCAACACGCCAATATGTTTGTTTGCGCAAATCTGATGGGGTTGCATCCACACTTTTCGTCGATACTTAATCCGAACGGCATTTCATTTTTTGTTAGTTCTTTTGGACAGAATCCCGATATATACTACCACCGTGTAACTTACACATACAATCCTCGGCGAAGATCACATATTGTGTCGTGCATGTTCATATCGGTTCGTTTCCAAATTAAGCCGATTACGTTGAAGTGCTCGGTACCGTGGCGGGGGCCCTTCGATCCGCCGAAAGCGCCATATTCCGCAGCGCGAGACCGACGCGCTCGTACAGAGCGGCGGCAATGTGTTCCGTTACGAAATTGAATCCTCCAGTGAGTAATTCGGGTGGTGACGCGTGTACAACGATATGTTCTGAATTAATGAAAAGACCACATCGTTCTCCGCCAATATGCGACACTCAATTGTACACACGTTGATGTAATGTACTTAATATTAATACGCTGCTCAGTTTTCTGTTTGTCTAATTATTATTTATTTTTGTTATAGAAATTTGAATGGGATAACTAAAAGCATTATATATAAGATGCAATAAACAAGATCGAAGTAAACTATAGTGTAGGCCAGAAGAAATGGATATGTTGAGGTTTGTTAACTATCTTAAAAGAAAGGGAGCCGAATTTAGATAGAATAAGTATTAAATGGTTAATAACTAGCTATTATAATATGAAAATTATCGTACTGTATAATATAGAATATCACCCAAATACCGTAACAAGCATTAAGTAGCTAGATGTACATTTCAAGCGCTATGCACCCATCTTCAGTAGCACAAGATAAAACGAAATAAAATACCTGTCACGAATCGTGATTGATATAATTTGATATATTATATATAATATAATATATAATATATAATTGATATATTCGTGACAGAGGTATTTTATTTAGTTTTATCTTGTGCTACTGAAGATGGGCGCATAGCGCTTGAAATGTACATCTAGCTACTTAATGCTTGTTACGGTATTTGGGTGATATTCTATATAATAATTTAACAGCGTAGTGATAATTTTTTAAATACCCAGGATTTATGTAATAAGATAAATCTGCTGAAATACCAAATGAAAATCATCGGTCGCGTTTTAGTATTTTTTCAGTTTTCAAATTCAGTCTAGAACTACCCAGGATTTTAATATAGAATATCACCCAAATACCGTAACAAGCATTAAGTAGCTAGATGTACATTTCAAGCGCTATGCGCCCATCTTCAGTAGCACAAGTTAAAACTAAATTTTATATGAAAATTTTATATATTATATAAAAAAAGTTTTATCTTGTGCTACTAAAGATGGGCGCATAGCGCTTGAAATGTACATCTAGCTACTTAATGCTTGTTACGGTATTTCGGTGATATTCTATATTATAATTTAACACCGTAGTGATAATTTTTAATATCGTACTGTAGTTTGAATTTGAATCATCAGCGCTTTTCTTATGTCAATTATATGTGAAATTACTGGTATGTCAATTTCTACTGATATTATTTGGGAGAGATGTGAAAGAATCGTGATTCGTAAGAGGAAAAGAATTGAGTGCGAAGATATGCGACATCGAGAAGAAAATTACAACAAAAAACGTATACGTGTGACAAAACGGAAATGTGAGAATTGAGTCTGTATTACATTTGTCAATTTTTCGTTCAACAATCGAGCGCGAAGTTGTTAATTTTATTGGTCAATTTCTAATTCAAATCGGCTCATTTTACACTTTGTCAATTTCACTCATGACTATTAATCCAATATACATGAGAACAAGCACTTCTATCAAGTTAAACTTATAATTTGTAACTTTCCATGTCTTTTCTTTTTTGAATTATCACTACGGTGTTAAATTATAATATAGAATATCACCCAAATACCGTAACAAGCATTAAGTAGCTATATGTACATTTATATTCTAGATTTATCTTGTGCTACTGAAGATGGGCGCATAGCGCTTGAAATGTAGATCTAGCTACTTAATACTTGTTACGGTATTTGGGTGATATTCTATATTATAATTTAACACCGTAGTGATAATTTTTAATATCGTACTGTAGTTTGAATTTGAATCATCAGCGCTTTTCTTATGTCAATTATATGTGAAATTACTGGTATGTCAATTTCTACTGATATTATTTGGGAGAGATGTAAAAGAATCGTGATTCGTAAGGGGAAAAGAATTGAGTGTGAAGATATGCGACATCGAGAAGAAAATGACAACAAAAAACGTATACGTGTGACAAAACGGAAATATGAGAATTGAGTCTGTATTACATTTGTCAATTTTTCGTTCAACAATCGAGCGCGAAGTTGTTAATTTTATTGGTCAATTTCTAATTCAAATCGGCTCATTTTACACTTTGTCAATTTCACTCTTGACTATTAATCCAATATACATGAGAACAAGCACTTCTATCAAGCTAAATTTATAATTTGTAACTTTCCATGTCTTTTTTTTTTTGAATTATCACTACGGTGTTAAATTATAATATAGAATATCACCCAAATACCGTAACAAGCATTAAGTAGCTAGATGTACATTTATATTCTAGATTTATCTTGTGCTACTGAAGATGGGCGCATAGCGCTTGAAATGTACATCTAGCTACTTAATGCTTGTTACGGTATTTGGGTGATATTCTATATTATTTCCATGTCGCATCAACATCAGGGAAAAAAAAAATTGTAACACTAAAATTGGACGACGGAAAAATAGAACGTGCTTAAATTGCTTGAACGTACATTTCATTCAAGCTCTTAAAATTTAAGGAACAATTGACAATCGTAATACGGGCTTTTGAATAGAAGATGATAAACTAGATCACATTGTTATATAAGAAAAAGCACTTACTATGGACAACCGAAATAAGGTTATTCTTCGGATTGATTACAAACTAACTAATGAATTTTCTGTATATGTGATTCTATGAGCGAATTTTAGCAACGCAAGCATCACAAGCTTTATACTTAATAATATCGCTTTATCAAAAGACTGCCAGATTATTTTTGTGAGATTTTATGCAGAAGAGCTTTTATTTGGTGGCGCTGCATGGGGCGGACGTAATTTTGAGTTGTGTAGTATTTTGAGTAACAGAAGTAGTCGGTATATGTAGTCATCTGCTCGTACAATCATACTATATACCATATATCAAATTCGCCGCCACAACGTGGCCGTCTGCAACGCTGACGCGCTCAAGCCACCGCCACCGCGGCCCACCATCCCCCACAGCTAGGCCAGAAACTCCCCCACACATACACACACTTGCCTCTATAGCCGTACAACCATATAACAATCCGTCGCCCTAATTCAATTTGTCATGAGATTATACGTATATATACACGAGTGTTAGCTAAAATGTTCTGTAGTGTACTCGTAGCCGTTCCCTTTATCAAATAATACCTCATCCGCACCTAAGTATGTACATTGTCTGGTCGGTGGGGCTCAATTGCCTCCGGCCATCCTCCGGTGTCCCATTATACGACGCATTGTGCGTGCCGTTTCAATTTTCCTCGTCGATTAAACGTCGAAAATCGATCATCTCGAACCACGAAGCACGTTATACCGCGGATGGCGGTGCGGCTTTCGAAATGCGCTATTTAAACGCGTTCATTCGTTATTTAACAAATGGTTGGTTCAATATCAAAATTACCGAACAGGATTTCGTGCGGTACCCAGTTGGGTTTTCCCGGGTATTATTGGGTTGTTGAATAGCAAAGCCCTCAGCTCTTGTACACGGTATTATATGACACAATACTTCATTACGCCATATATACATTATATGATGTTTGAATTGTTCTGCGTACACAGAATCATGGAACGTCGACGTCGACGAGCATTCCAACATAATATGTTTGACTATCGATTTCCACTTCATCCTCGGGCGGATATTTAGCCCTCACCCGGACAAAAACAAAAATGCTTGGAACAATACCTTCGCGAGCGTCGCCGCGTTCGTGCAAAATGAGAGCGAGACGAAATAATTTGAATTGTGAAATTGTGGTGGAAAAATGTAATGAGATTTGTAAGGAAGCGAGGCGGCAGGGATTTAGCATTTTTTTTTTGTTTCGAGCCACAATATTAAGGCGTATTATTTTTTGTCAACATCCGGGCTTATATTCAAATCTGTGTGGCTATAGATTCAATAAAAATGCTAATTTACGGAGTAACAAAAGGGGATATTTGCACTTGTCGAAAGAAGAGCAGGCAGGGAACACGCAGCGCCGCATGTCCACGTCCCTCATGCGGGATTTGTGCTTTCACTACAAAAGCAGTTTGTTATGAATCTGATATATCCGTCCACGTATAGTGGGAAATGATTATTACCCCATTCTAATGAAATACAAATTAAATAAATGATCCCACGACGATATTTTGCACGAAACATGGGCAAGATTTTTACTTGAACATTGTATTTCATTATAAAACCTCGCAAAATATCGTAATCTTACCACCGCCAGATATACATTTCAAACATTTTATGATAACGCGAGGCTTCGTATAAAAACAACGTTTGCTCTCGAGAAGAAATAACCGTAACAAAAAGCAGCAGCAGAACCAGCATTATCTTGACATCGCATTTTAATTAAACGCCTTCCATAGACGAAATTAATTTTTAATTTGTCTCGTCGCGCGGGGAACTCGATCGCCGCCCCGCTGTCTTCCAACTCGCTCTTCTTTGTCGAGAGAGTCCGAACAAGTTCATTTTTTGGTACGGGGTGCCGTAAATTCGGCAATCCTTCCGGATTATCATCATTAAAAATTAAGTTTACTGGCGGGAACGTGTAGCGTCGTTGTGTCCAGATTATATTTTTACTATGCGGTGTTTTGTAAACGAGCTATGTCTCCGAGGTACCCTTAAATATTACGAAGAATCATATAAGCAGTGGCGCAGTTCGCTTTTGTGCAAGTGTCTGTAAAACAGCAAGAAATGTCTGGTTTTAATTAAATTTCGACGCTGTTGAAAATGTCGATGTTTCATTCAAATTTGATTTGCTAGTTGCGATTTCCAATCGAATTTGATATAAACGTTTGATCTGTATAGTTTTTCGTAGTATGGTGATGTGCCGTGGATTTTTCGTTCTGTTATGTGAATTGTGGAGGAGTGGAATGGAAAGTTGGCTTGGAGGCGACGAAGAAGATGCGCTCTGCTTTTCTTGTGTTTACAGTACATAACATAAAAGTCAGCTTGACAATAGAGCAGGGCGATGGAACTTGGGCATGGATAGTCGAGCGAGGGAAGGATTTAATTTACAAAAATGCGGAATGTTTTATGTTAATAAAACGGCGCTCGGATTAAATAAAAATGCAAAATAAAATGGCCTCGGGGGCATTAATAAGTTAGCGAAATCTCAAGTACGTCCCGCTGAAGCGTTTACTTTATATTATCTACGCGTATATATCGGAGTTTTCTTTTATAGTGGTTTCTTTAGCGGATAAAGTACGTCGCAGCGAAACTTTCTTCGCGGCTACCCGAAACACCTTTCCGTAGGTGGCTTAATTTAATATCTGGGCCCACTGAGGCCGCCAACTTTATAACCACACATAATATCGAAAGAAAATAAACACTCGCGCATTAGGAAATGATTTCCGGCGCACGTTTTTCGAATACAAGCCCCTCGGATCCGACAGGATATTTTATTTTGCGGTATCAATATCGGCGGCATTTTGCGGGGGTGGCTTGCGGGTTGTTCGGGCTGCGGATGTGTTGTAGGACAGACAAGGGGGAAAGTGTCGGTAGCCGAATTCTGGTGGTACCGATACGTCGAGATCGGATGATGAAGGCTGCGAATAATAATGGCGAGCCAACCGCGTCCTGTATAACTATATCGAACAGCGTTAAGCCATATATCTTCTCCGTTTTATACATTGCCAGGAAATGGCCGGAATAGCGCCATCGAAAGTGTTGTATGAATATTTTATGTACACGCATGTAGATCGCATCGATGCTTCAGTCAGCTCACTATATCGTCAAATACGGGTTTGATTTATAGCTGACGTTGCAAATCTACGTGACGTATGGCAAACTTTTTTCTTGTTGTTCACCGCGCCCAGTCAAAATATCCTGTTTTATTATTTCGCAGATATCATCTGTATCGGGTGCAAACACAGACACGCCCAACAGTGGCGGCTCGTGCCATTTCAATCTGGGGGGGGCGCATTTCTTAAAAATTAACATAATAGTGAGAAATCTTACCTAAAATGGATGCAAAATGATTAAATTCAATCATTTCTTGAAAGTGAATTCCACTCTACTATCTTTCATTGATATAAACTTTTCCAAAACTCTTTCGTTAAAATTGTAAATATCTCGCACCACATTTTTAGTAATACGGATCATCTCCAACGCGTTTAAACGATCATTACCCATAGCATTTCGCAAAAAAGTCTTGATTCTTTTAAGTGTTGAAAAACAACGCTCTGATTCAGCAGTGGTCATCGGGGTTGTTAAAATTATTTTAAGTATTTTTATAGTTTCCGGGACAGTTTCACTGAGATTATTTTGTAGCAAAACGAAAGAAATTTTGTGGCTCCAATTATTTGATAAAAATCCGGACGCGAGTAAAGAGACTTCTAATTCTGTTTTTAATCTGGTTTAATTTCAAAAATGGATATGCATGATACACGGATTCTAAAAGGTCCACTGGAAATTGTTTAGAAAATGTTGGCATCGATTTCGTGTTAAATAACTCAGCGGCTTGTAGATGGCCACAATACGAGAATCTGTTCTTCATCTGTGTTATATTTTTTTATAATAAATGTCCGGTTTTGAGCACTCCTTGCACAGGTTTGCGATAAATTTATATCAGGCAATGGCCTAACTAATTCTTTAATTTTTACTTTGTCCACAAGAGAAAGTCTACAATACTCTATTTTCAATTAAGAACTAACACTATTCATTTTTATTAAATTATTTCTATTAAATATATTCTTGGAGAAACATGTGGCAAAATCGTACATACACAGAACAAATGATACTGTCTAATCTGGCTATTCTACACCAATTTATATATATATATATACTCTGTATATATATATACTACTCTCTCTTCTCTCTGAACTTCTCTAAGCCGTTAAAGAAGCGCGACATCCAATAGATCGGTCGCCTGCAATCTATGATACACTCATCTCATTGCATATGTACTGTATATATGTCTTTAACTTGTACTGGCAATGGATAGCCGCTGGGAATCTGTGACATATATTAGACAATGAAGCAAGGTTCGAACCGAAGAAATAGAAGATATACGGCATACGGTCGCTCTCACCGATTGCTTGCAATTGAGTGAGATGAGTGTATATTCATTTAACCTGTACTGTGTGGCGCTGATAACGCAGCGGCACCCAGTACGTTATTATATCTATAGTTAGTATAGTAGCGTTATATCTATACCATGCGAACGATAGATACAGACAGATACAGCATCGATACTGTGACTTGCAACGGATACCACAACGAACGCCACAACGAACGTTGTGTTGATTGTTATCGCGGCGCAAGTTTTATCTTTTAGGAAAAATAATGCCGAGATAAAATATCGCAATACAATTATATATCTACGGTGATGCGGTCAATGTACAGGAGGGGCGCGCGGCCTTGCGGCCTGCATAAGGCACCGCCACTGACGCCCAATGACTCCAGTTCGGTTGCAAAATGCGAACCTTTCGCATTATTTCGCAATTTCATATCATTGATTTAAGTACTATTAGTTTATTACGCTTAAAACGATAACCAATTAAATTTACGATTTAAACGATTTGACACTGTTCGTTTAATCTTGAACGAGTCTGATTTTCTGTTTAAAAAGTTGTTACAACAAAAGTAGTGATGTGCGATTATAGGAGAAGAATGCATATAGCATTCCATCTGTTGCACGTCCTACTCTAAATAAATAAATAAATAAAACTTCGAGAAGAAAAAAAAACGACGAGCGGCTTTTTCGTTTCGGCTGTCCTTTAATTTTTGTTGGGGAATCGCGTGAGATAACGTGAGATAACGTGCACGCGTGTCCGGACTAGGACGGTACTGAAATATGTGCGGCTGCAATTTCATGCAGTATGCGATTATCATCAGTTGTAAATTAGAGTGGTAAACGCACATTTAATGCCATCTATTTAGGCGGTAAATTGTACTATGGTATTTGCAAGTAGCGCGACAAAAAGCCCTTCAACCAGTTGTCCAACCACGCAGTGCTGGCATTAGGTATCCAAATGCAAGCGCCGCATCCTGCGCCCAAATCTGCCCTCGAACAACCGAATGTTCCGGTTACGATCCTGTGTTGAACACAGTGTAGGGGGGTCATTAGTGTATCGTTAACCGTTAAAACGTAAGGCAACCGAATCGATTAACGCTAAGTGACTGCGTAATTAGCTGTACACGCCCGCACATGTCGCCTCGCGCCCCTCGCTTAGCCCTCGTCCACTATGGTTTGGCCGCCTCCACCTCTTCACCGTGAATCTTTCTTCCGCTTCATATGCGCCGTCGTTATTACTCTTTGTATTCTACATATGACCACCAGCCACAACCTGACGTCGCTCCCATTTAACTGAACGAAACAATCGTTCGCCCTATTAGCGAAAACAAAAATGGAACGCAACACGGCGACATACAAAAGTATATTATATCAAATATGGCAGCCTTTCTTCGGTTGGAGTTTTCATAAAGCGCGGCGGGGTTGCTTTATCTATTCTATTGCCTCGACGGCTTCTTTATTGATACTTGCTTTACTTACACGCGTTATATATAAATGGAAGTGTGCCGGCGTCGGCGTCGGCAGCGTCTGCGTCTTGTAGCGCCCTTCAAGATGCTGTGATAGATGTTCGCGGTCTTTGTAGCGGTATATCGTTCTGACAAACACTCAGGATCGTACTTTCGATTATATTTTGCACTCACCAAATCTATCGATATAAGTGCGCCCAATACATCTTACATCAATTTAATCTGGCAAACATATTGACGATTATAATATAGAATATCACCCAAATACCGTAACAAGCATTAAGATGGGCGCATAGCGCTTGAAATGTACATCTAGCTACTTAATGCTTGTTACGGTATTTGAGTGATATTCTATATTATAATTTAACACCGTAGTGATAATTTTTAAAATATTGACGATTGATGAAACATATTATTGATTCAAACTAAATATCTGCTGGTATAAAAAAAAAACACCATGTGAGCGTACTTTTTTTGGGCATTTGTAATTTCAAATTTGAAGGAGACTCGTTAGAGGGTGTCTGGCGGTGATGTGAATTACCCATGTAAGACAAGGGACGGAAGAAGTGTGGCAACAGTGGGATCTGCCGCCGCATAGAGAGGACACCGCGGCGTCGATGTCGTAGTTATCCTCTGTTCCTGTCCCTATCATATCTTGCCAGTTGCCGCAGCCTGAGCGAGGGAGATAGAGAGGATTTCTCCGCCCGGTATTAACTGGGAGCTTCCGGAACCCTATTTTATATGATTTATCGTCGTACTATAGCTTTGAATGCCGTGTAATTCGCAAATTTAATATTATATAACGGCCATGTTAGCAAGTAGATGAGGAAGAAGAAGTATTGTCGGCGGTAGCGCCGCGCTGAAAACAGCAAAATGCGCGATATAAATTCGTTTTAATATGTTTTTGAAACGCACGAATCGGCTATTTATAACGAAACACCGGTTGTTTTATCAAAACGTAAAAATTGATTGTTCTTTTCAGGTATGGTTTCAAAATCGGCGTACGAAATGGCGGAAAAAGCACGCGGCGGAAATGGCGACCGCGAAGCGGAAACAAGAAGTTCTCGACAATCAGACGGATGAAAACAGTGACATCCTTTCAGACAATGAAGACGAGCACATGGCCAAAAGACAGAGTTTACAATAGTGCTTCCGTACGAACAGTGTTATTCGTTTTTGTAATATATACATTGAAGGGACTTTTAGCGAACGGACTTAGTGCCAAATTGAAAACGGATGAGTCTCGATGAGCGAGAAGAACCAAATGGACACTAACATGCTCATGTATATATGTTACATAAAAAAATATATATCTGAATAATATAAGTATATTACGTATACGTATAAACAAATATTTATTTAACATTGCTTAGAAAGGCAAAAAATCTCGTCGAATCAGATTCTTTTTTCCATAATAAAACAGTAATTAAAATATACAAGCGTGGACTATAAGATTGCCTAATGATCAATAAAGTATATTCTTATTGTCCACGAGTCTTTTTTTGTGTTTTAAATTATATTTGTTCGAAATATTTTCAACTGGATTTCTTAAATAAAATTGTTGTATGTATTTTTATCGAAGTAAAAAAGCCAGTTTTATATTTGGACGCTCGAAATACTTTTAAGACGGCACTGTATAAACGACGTAGATGTGTGGTCCAAAAGTGCATGTTCCAAAACAGAATTTTATCCGATTTTTCGCTCCGTGATAGCTCAACACAATCCATTTACCAATAATATTGCTTGCGCGTGCATAATTTAGAAATGTAAAAAATAAGGGCATTTTTATTCGTTTCCGAGTTTCATTTGTTTTTAATCGTTGTCTTGTATAAATCGTCAGACAAAACCCAAGCATTGTGCAATCTTATTTCTTATTATAGGTGACATTTAGCTACTAATTTTAATTATATAGAGAATAAACCAGTAAGTCGAAAAAAAAACAAAACAAAGAAATGGAATACCGTTAGTGTATTTGTAATATTCAAAATTAAAATAAATGGAATGTTTCAAAGAACCGAACACGATCCCGAAATGAAATCCATAACAGCGCCCGTTCTAATTTAATTCGAGCTCCTTATATTGGGTGAGTATCGATAGAATGGAGCAAATTAAATTATCCAACTAATACGCCGTGATTTATCTGCCCTTATATACAATATACGTATTATTTATGGATTTAGCACCCCTATAATATGTTATAATTTAATCCATTATTCACCATCTGCTATCTGTTTCATCTTATGTATGTATTATTACGTTCCTCATGCAAATTCGTAATATTCAATTTAAGAGTCCGTATCGGTAAATGAATCTCTTTATTTTGACAATGTTCCAATGTCATTCTCTTAATTAATTTATATGTTTATACGCACTATATTAGTGGTTCCTCTAAATATTTCCGCGCGCAATATATTGGCAATTCTCTAAAAAATCATTCCAACAATAAATCACCCAAAAATAATAATTGGAAAACCATTTCGTTTGATCCTATCAAATCTATTGTGTGCACCTCTTGTGATTTGATTTCGCCACGTATCCGGCCTGTTTGAAGTTTTTCATTTTTGTTTTTATCAAATATATTATGTCGTTAATTTTCAGCCTGTCCCAAAATACATGGGGAAACTTGCCGCTATATATAACATTTCCTCGTTCAGAGCGCGGTTAACTTGTCTTGTCTATTATTATCTGACGATGGAACGACGCGGCGGCGGCGGCGGCGGCGACGGCGGCGACGTCGGCAGCTGCGGCGCTGAAAACAGAAGCCGGGAACGTAAAGGGAACGCGAGCAACCTCTACCAATGTTGTGTGCTCGTACATGTACCGGGGGAGGGCTAACATGTGTTGAGGAAAAGCTCAACGTAACGTGGGGCGCAAGTGGAAAAGGAGCCGACCGTGCGGCGTCCCTGGCACGCTGGAAAGGGATGGCGACGTCGCCACGGCAACACACAAACTCAATCACGACGACGGCGTGCGCCTCGACGCTAATCCACGACCACACAACACACACGGGGTGTTCAACACCCGTTCGGATATCATATTTACAATTAATAAAAATTATTGTTGCTAAATTATCGAAAGAGATACGCTAAATAACGGGAAACCTGAGATTTCTTCTATTCTATAATCTCCATAATTCTATTCTTCCTACCTTCCTATCTTCTATTCTAACGTTTCATCTCTTGTAAAAATCCCTAGTCATTACTTTCTGCATACCATTTAATACGTGTTCTATGTATTTCTATATTTTGCGTCTTCTATGTAGAGATTGAATAATAACAGTGCAAGCGTACATCTCTGCTATTTGTATTCTTGTTTTGTCCTATTCCTAGTCCATGCCATGTTATAATCACTAGTCATTACTTCCTGTTGTATACATCGTTTTTTCTTAAGTAGCGGACCAGTATCGTTCACTACTGCGCATAAGGGCTGCACTTATATACATCACTATATACTTATATACACAAGGTACTTAGCCACACCTAGTTTTTCTATTGACAATACACAAGCGTACCCACAGCACTATTCAATGTGCCGTACGACTGACGCCATACTGTTTTGAATAGCACTGCTCTGTACTGTATTGGTCAAGCCATTATACAGGTCTTGATTTATGATGCGTGAACTTCTGTCACTTTCCGCCACTTTCAATAAAACGGTGTATACCATTTAATACCTGTTCTAAATTCTGCTCCCTTTCTTCCAAGATAGCTATATCATCGGCGAACCTCAACATATCTACTTCTTCGCCCTGAAGAATTATGACACCTACACTATACTATTTTACTTTATTTATTGCAACTTCTATATATAGATTAAATAATAACGTCGAATATGTACATCCTTGCCTGACTCCCTTTCCAATTCTCGCTACCTCTTCTTCCCCCTCAATTCGAATTAAAGCAGTTTAATGTTTATAATAATATAATAATAAAAAATGCTCTTTATTGGTTCGAAAAAGAATACATACAACAAAAGAAAAGATAATGCAAGAATTAAAACATTTTGAACCAAGGGCGAAATTTAGCTAGTTAATACAAATAATAATGCACCGGAAAAAATTAACATAAATATCTTTAAAATAAGAATAATTAGTTAGAGAGTCCGCAATCCTAAAGATTGGTTGGAAACAGCACGCCATGCCGATCTATCCTGAGCTAATCCCTTCATCTCCCTATAGCTATTCATCTCAACGTCTTCAACTATCTGACTCACATACTCCAATCTAGGCCTACCTACCCCTCTCTTTCCCTCCACTCTACCTTCTATGATCAATTGCATAATCCCCCCATGCCTAAGAATATGCCCTACTAATCTGTCTCTCCTACGCTGTAACACTCTCCAAATACTTCTCTTCTCCCCTACTAACTCTAGTACAGCTTCATTTGTTACTTTATCTTCCCAACCAATCCTCATCATCCTCCTATAACACCACATTTCAAGTGCTTCTAATCTACGCTTCTCTTCCTTTCCTATAGTCCACGCCTCACACCCGTACAGTGCTACACTCCAAACATATACCTTCAGTAATCTTTTTCTAATAACCAAAAGTTTTATTAATTATTATTGTTACATTTTAAAAATTATCACTACGGTGTTAAATAATAGTATAGAATATCACCCAAATACCGTAACTTGAAGCATTACGCAGCTAGATGCGCATTTCGAAGGCTACGCCCCCTCTTCACTAGCACAAGATAAAAACGAAATAAAATACTTTTGTCAAGAAATGTGATTGATATACTATTAAATAAATAAGTCAACCTGACTGAAGTAAAATAATAATAATAACCAAAGATTTGGTTGATTTTAATAAAAAATCTGATATTTATGAAATATCTTATTCTAGTTGTTCTAGGACAAACACGTAGACCAATTGAAACTAGATTAAAAGCTCATTTCAGATTAAATAGAAAAGATAAAAGTGCTGTAGCCGTGCATATTTTTGACTAACTCAGGTCATCCTATTCAAATTAGTTCACTTAAATTACTTAAAAGTATTTATTCCGAGTTAAATGCTTATGAAAATATATTGTACATGCATAAATCTAAATCAGATTTAATGAATTTAGATGCAGGACCAATTTCATCTTGTCTACTTCATTTATTTAATAAGAACTATTTTTATTTTATTTATTTTTCATTATTTTAGATTTGACAAACCAAAGTTTATTATTGTTACTTGTTAGTTTGATTAATTATTAATTTATATTGTTTTAAAAGATCATAAATACTTTGAAATCCTTCTGTCATGTTGACTTATTTATTTATATATTTATTTATATATCATATCTATATCATTACATAATATGCATACACTAAATAATTAGGCATAACAATATAAAATCAAAAACACCAAAAGAAAAATACTACGAAGACGTATTTGAGAGAATTCTTCCACTTGTCCTTCCTTATTTCCCCCATTCCTGCTCCTTAAGATTAAGGATAATTAATAACAAGTACGCAACATTTTAGGTATTATATATTAGGTCACTTACAACATCATGTTTTTGATATGTCTTTTAAAGTTAATTATAGGAAGTCATGTAAAGATTGCGGGAAGGGGGTTAACAATTTTTGCAATATTATAAGAAAAAGAACTTTTGAACATTTCAGAGTGATGCCTAAGTAGATAGAAATAATAGATTAGATAAAGAATAGATATAAATATACATTCAAAATAATTCTCCTATCCTTGTAGTATATTCCCGCCTCTTAAGATTCTAAACATTATGTCCCAATCTACATTATTACTAAATCTATCTTTTCCTATACTCGTTCATTTTTCTATTACTCTTCATTTATATGTAGAACTAATTCGAATTAACTTCTAATTCTTAGTATGGCACTTTTCATTTCTCGCTACACAATCTTGATTTTCAAAAATAAAAATTCAAAAAAATAATTGTATATATTTTGATCCACAAAAGGCAATGTAAATCGTCTTTCCTACTTTCAATCGTCTTTTTTCTACTATACTTCTTATCCCTAAAATTGCCTCCCTCGTCCCACTGTTCTTCTTAAAAACCGATTTGATCTTCCGCCAGCCTTTCTTCAATTTTTTTTAACCTCCTATACGTGCGATAGTACACTAATGATCTAACATAAATTAATTCCCACTTTCTTCAGCATCGGCACTATTTAAAAAGAGTCCTAGCAAAACTTAGAAATTCTTTAAATCTTATATATTTCGTTTATAGCGGCGTACAATAGGCGATCTGAAATTCCTTACCACGTCACCGGTTGACTTCGGCAGATTTACGCATCTGATCTTGTGTATATTTTCCTATATACTTACGTGCATTATTAGGCGCATGTTGTATTTTTATACAGCTATAGAAATTGGCGTGAAAATCGTCAGTGAACCGGATATACTGCACCATTATTCGGAACAGCTTATGCGTATATAATAGCGCAATAGTGGTCTTCGCACCTGGACTTTGTGCCCTGTGCCTGGGCTTATTATACAGTGTGTCAAAGAGCGCGCTATTCCACCTATTGCCGATGTTAAATGCTGAAACCGTCACTCACTCTGTCACGAACGTTTACGCCTGCCAAATCGCAACAACATAAGTCGATTTATACGTGGCAAAGGCAATGAGCAATTATTATATACAGGGTGTCTGCAAAAAGCAACGTAACTCCATAATTCCGTGCTCATTTCGACTGATTCAATACCCCCCCCCCTCCCCATAACGTTATTTTGAAAATTTTGAAATCTGAATTCAGAAATTATTGTCGCATTTCGTATATCTTTGTTGTTTTTAATATAATGGAAAAAGAGTTTGTTTTATTCAATAATTGTCAATATTTACCATTTTGGCAGATTTTTTTTCTGGCTATTTTGTTCAATTATAAATCTAAATGGTGATATTATAAAACTAATCCTAATATTACGATTCAAAAATTATTCTACTAGATTAGTAATTTCACTAATTAATCCTGTTTCAAAAATATGCGCGGCTACAGCACTTTTATCTTTTCTATTTAATCTGACATGAGCTAAATGCTGTTTGTTTATTTTGAATAAAATAGCGGACAGTAAACAATTTTTAAAGCGTTTTGAATTACGATGTTTCTTTTTTCTACCACGTAATCTTAACTTTTGTCAAACTATTTTTCAATTAACTCGAAAACTACTAAAGCTATGAAAATGAATTCGGCGCCCAAAACTCTAAATCTTTTATAAATAGTATCTTGTAACAACATCTAATTAGTGAAGCAAATATTGAACATGTCGAAATAAACTTTTCTTAGTAGCGTTTGCAGGCGCAACACCCTGTATATACACATCCCTAAACAACACAGCACTTTTTATAAAGGAAACTATCGTTTGGAATAGTTATTCTCTAAACACATACAAATGTAACTAATTTGAGGATCATTTCGAATATTATTTCATTTTCAAATAATGTCTAGCTATGTTCATGTACCAATTAAAAGTTTGCCTGTTGAAAACTATTTATTTCGATTTATATTCGATGATTTTATATATTTAAACATAAATATCGGGCTTGTATACAGGACCGTAAACGAATGAAATAGCATCAATCGCAAGCGGAACACATGCATCCGCATATAAGACATAAAACCGCTCCTAAAAATTCTGCAAACATCAATAATCTTTTACGGTTGCAATGCCTTGCATTGGCACGAGCTTTCGCACGGAACTGCCGAGCTAGAGGTTTTCTATAAAAATTCCCTTTTTATGTATTGGCCACGAACGGTCATATCCATTTCTCTATCGGGAATTGTAATAATCTGGATATACCAGGTCGGGAATAAAAGAATACGTGTACCAAACGTATTCTAATCGCGTATATAAAATTACGCGCGTACAAAATGACCGAGGGACTACCAAATAACGATTCCACGAAGATACGTTCATTTTTCTTAACTACACGTACATCGAATACTTTTTCAATTCACCGTGTATATTTTTCCAAACTCGCCATGATTTAATAGATCTTATACAATGTTTCGTATGTATGGCGCAATTGACGTTTAGTATGCGATATGCAAACGTAAAATATTCAAGTTCCGCTCAGAATTTGTTTGTATTTCAGTCTTCATGACCAATAATATTTATTGCCATTTTTAAGAGCGCGTGCAGCAAAATATACGGATACCTATATCAATTTAAATCTGCAGACTTGATTGCAATTTGATGTTCTGCGAGTATTTTTTGGAATACTAGTAATCAAAGCAATGGTAAATCCATCAAGCTTGTATTATCCTGGATTTGATTGTATATATAATTCAAAAGCAGTTCTGGGCAAACTTTATTGTGCAGACCGCTTTTTTGATTTATAGTCAGATACTAAGCAAAATATTATTTGTCGATGGAGTGGCATGTGACTCCTAGAGGGATCCCGGTCTATACGAAATTTTTCATGCTGACCCCATAGTATTAGGTTAAATATACAGGGTGTCTTTCAAATGACTGCAGTTCGTGTTGTACGTGAATGGATTTATCTAAATGAACACATCCCCAAACATAATCTTTTTTTTCTGAGAATATTGAACAAGGTATTCATATCTCAGCGGGTTGCATACGATAAAAGTACAGAATATATATTTAAATTAATATTTTTAAACGCTCGCAAATTTTCTAATATAATTCATTTTATAAAACTAAATAAGCGATATGTAGTTTTGATAGATGTAAAAAAAAACAGGGAAGACAGGGAAGAAATTGATTTCGCCACCGAATTTATTAAAAAAATTATTTCCACCCAATTTTTGTGCGGATATAAAATTTATTTAGACGATGGTGGGATGGTTTGCCCAATCCCGGCACGGCTAATAACACTGAGCACAATTAAATCTCGCGAAAATCCCGTTTTCACGTTCCGCTCGGCCAAACACACGTACGTTTACGTACGAACGTATTTACATGGTACGGTTTGAACATATAGCGGTTGAACATACGGCATATCATATCATAAGCTCCCCGGCAAATTGAATGCTAAGCGGAGTAATACCCCGCGGGGACATTTGCGCTCGCTGAACGCTGGCTTATATATGCTGGGCCGCGGAAGCCCCGGCCACGGGCACAGGCACAGGGCCCACGGTTCCCGCTGTTCATCCCAACACCCCGTGGCTTATATCGCTTCGTTATACAGTAGTGCAGATACGGATGATGCCAAATCCGCGACTCTGCCTCTGTGATGACGACGTTTCGCGTGTTCCGTCTTCTACACAAATCCAACACCGTCTTCGTCTTCGCCAAATGAACGGAACAATACTTAAAAATCACCGTAGGTCCTCCTCTAATTACAAAAGAAGATTATTATTAAAATGATCGTTGACACTTAATTTAATTGTGTAGAGTTAGCTAGTCTTCAATCGCAAGGATTGAGTTAACTACTTTATTTCCCTATCTAGCTATTTATTTTAACATCCAACCAATCCTCATAGCACCACATTCCAAATGCATTTCTTTTCTATGTTTCTTTTCCTTTCCCATCGTCCACGCCATACAGCCAATGCTATACTCAACACATATGCCTTTAATATTTTTGTTCAAAATTTCAATACATAAATCAATATTTGAGTTTGATATTTGTTCCTTTTTTACAAATGCTTTCCTACCGTATGCTATCCTACATTTTATATCTACCTTATCCTTTGTATCCAACTTCCTAGCACTTCCTGCGCTGTAATACTCTTCAAATACTTCTCTTCTTCCCTTCTAATTCTAGTACGGCTTCATTTGTTATTTTATTTTCCCAACCAATTTTCATCATCCTCCTATATTACCATATTTCGTATGCTTCTATTCTACGTTTCTCCTCTTTTCCTATAGTCCACGCCTCACACCCGTACAATGCTACACTCCACACATATGCTTTCAGTAATCTT
Source organism: Leptodirus hochenwartii (assembly GCA_947310635.1). Taxonomy (NCBI): domain Eukaryota; kingdom Metazoa; phylum Arthropoda; class Insecta; order Coleoptera; family Leiodidae; genus Leptodirus; species Leptodirus hochenwartii. Next base: position 8,436,593 of record OX371187.1, on the reverse strand, counting down.
TTTTCTAATACCAAAATTCAATATTTGATCTTAAAATCTGCTCCTTTCCTATGAATTCCTTCCTACCCTATGCTATCCTACATTTTATATCTACCTTACTCCGGTTACCTTTGTAACCCTACTTCCTAAATAAGAAAAGTCTGACACTTCTTCTATTCTATCATCTCATATTCTTATCCGCATTATTCGCTTCCATTCCTTCTTGTCACACCTCATCACTTTGGTCCTGCCAATATTTATTTTCATGTTATAATCCCTAGTCATAACTTCCTGCATTCCATTTAATACATGTTCTAAATTCTACTTCCTCTTTTCCAAGATAGCTATATCGTAGCTTCCAAGATAGCTTTCGTAGATTTAGAAAATGTATACGATAATGTAGATTGAGACATAATGTTTAGAATCATAGAAGAAACGGTAATAGATTATAAAGATGGGAGAATTATTTTAAATGTATATAAACATCAAACTGCTCTAGTTAGAATTGAGGGTGGAAGAAGAGGTAGCGAGAATAGGAAAGGGAGTCAGGCAAGGATGTAAACTTTCGCCGTTACTATTTAATATATATATAGAAGTTGCAATAAATAAAGTAAAAGACGAGTATAGTGTAGGTGTGATAATTCATCAGGGCGAAGAAGTAGATCTGTTGAGGTTCGCCGATGATATAGCTATCTTCAAAGAAAGGGAGCAAAATTTAAAATAGGTATTAGATGGTACAACAGGAAGTAATGACTATTTAGTGATTATAAAATGGCATGAACTATATGGTCTTGCCTATATTTATATTTATGTTACAACCACCTAGTCATTACCGCACCGCACACCATTTACTAAATATACTAAATTCTGTTCCCTTTCTTCCAATATAGCTATATCGTCGGCGAATCTCAACATATATATTTCCTCTCCCTGAATTTTAACACCTAAACTATATTCTACTTTAACCTAGTTTATTGAATCTTCTATATATAAATTAAATAGTAACAGCGAAAGTATACATCCCTGCCTGACTCCATTTCCTTTTCTTCCTACCTCTGTTTCCCCCTCAATTCGGATTAAAGCAGTTTGATGTTTACATAAATCGAAAATAATTCTCCTATTCTTAGATTTTAAGATTCTAAACATTATGTCCCGATCAACATTATCGAATATCTTTCCTAAATCTGCGAAAGCTTTCTTTTCCTGCGCTCGTTCCTTTTTCTATTACTATCTGTTTTTATATAGAACGAATCCGAATTAACTTCTAATTCCTATTAGATCCTCTTGAATAGCACTTTTCTTTTCTCGCTACACATATATTGATTTTCAAAAATAAAAATTCAAAAAAAATAGTTATATATTCGAATTAGAAGTGACCAACCCATCTACAAAAAAATGTGCAGGTGTTGGATGAAATAAAAATACAGTTATAAGATAATGAGAGTTAGTGGAATAGCAATGAAAATGATTATAACGACGACACAAGCGATAAAATTTTCTTCCAGATTTCTTATATAAACGATAAACATTTTTAAGTCTCGAAAAAAAGGAATAATCTATTTATGTTTTTTTTTTATTTGGTAGGCAACTAAATTATTTCCAACCCGCGATTTTATCGTTATTACACGAGGATTTTGAATATTAATTTTATTACGTTTTAAAGTATGTCATATACATTTTATTGAACAATAAAAATAATGTTTGAATATGGAAATAAACCTGGGGAGGCTTTATTTCCCATATATACGTGTAGGTACACGTTCATGCAGACGTTCGCGTCATGCTGACGTTGATGCTTGATGAATGTACAATCGCGGGACGCGCATCGCGATCATCAACTTTATACGGATGTGCCTTCGCTCTTGATGGACCATTTCAGTACAAATCCAATGTAATAGCCACACACAACATTATTGTATACGACGCTCCACGGTAAACAATGAAAATGGCCACATAATAAGTAATTCATTTTGCAATTTGTCAGGTGACTTTATACCTTCGCAATTCATCTTCGGCAAATTGTATCGATTTCATTCATCCCCCATTCAAACAGAACGGTGACTCCGATGTAAAGAGCCCGACCCGAATTAGTCGATCTTTGGTGCCAGCATGTCTAAAGAGTCACCTCACCTATCTCAATAATTCTACCTGGCCTTATATTCTATTATGCTATAAACCGCTGCCTCGCAATAAAAGCACAAAAATTGCTTTAATGTTAGTTGAACTGTCTTCGTCGCTCTTTCAATGTGTATTCTATTATATATCGTACACCGATATACAAAACACACACTGAAAGTATTGTACACAACTACTACCGATGCTTAGCCTGATGCTGAGGATCTTGCAGCTTACGGGAAGGCTTTCTATACAACTGATACAAAAGGCATCATTTCATGCAATAAACTGCTTCCGGTTAATTGTTACTATCCTGCTGCACGTTAACACCTGTACTCAGTTTAAAGGAAACGCAGCATCGTCGATGATATCACATCGACAGTTTTTTTTTTTTTTATACTACTTTACATTTTATCATTATGCGCGCCCATGCACCCTTCATGCCCACAATATTAGCCAACACCAAATTTCTTCTATCTGCAAACTTCGCGGATCAAATAAAAAACAACAACACTATATACGGAAATTAATGTAAAAAAGCATGACTTTAAATGGCAACAGCGTGTTTATAAGCGCCCTGCCGAAGTGACTTTAACTTATTAAACCTCTGAAGAATGCAATGATTATCTAAATCCTAAGTCCTCTATTGTACACTCAAAACTTATATTAAAAACGGTACAAACAAAAATGTCATTACATTCACTTTCCGATGTTACCATTGTCCATTCGGCACAGGACTTTTTGGTGGATTACATGTAAATATCATTAAAGCTTTCCGTTGATAACGGATCGGTACTATTATACCGGTTATGTTAGTCTATGTAACTGTATCGCGTCCAATGGTTTACAGCGCTTTGATAACAGAAATGCGAGATTAATAACATGACATTTTTGAGATGGCTGATAAGAGTTTGGCGTGCTATTTGGGCCGTAATGTATAGCGAAGGGTAACGAGCGCAATTTATAAATATGCAACGTGTATATATATATGTGCGTGAATTGTATCGTTGTTCGTATGGTATACGAGAGCACGTTGTTCCTCGTGAAATGTTGTGTCAAAGTGGACCATGAACAATTTACATTTTATCCTGTGCCGATTTAAATCATCAATAACCATAAATTAATTTTATCGGACTATTTATCAAACACTATCTATCGAATGGGCTCTGACGCACGCGCTGCACCGCCGCACCGTACAAATTCGCGTTCGCCTATTTTTTACTGTCATATAGGACGCTTTTTGCCGTGTTTGTTTTTAATTTCGTACATTTATTATTCGCGTCTATCGGCTAGCTCGCGTGTCCCTGTCACATCGTTTGATGCAGATGAATGCATTTTTTCCAATTATACGGAATGCATAGATATCCGTAATATACGTTACGATGTTACGTTCGTTTCGTCGTCCGCCATACTACACCTATACTGTATCAAATCTATATTTTATTAGACAAACTCCAATTACAGATAGGCACGCTATTAATTGCGTTGATTCATAGCCTTCATTAATTTCTTTCGTCAGCGAAATGGCACCCGTACATATATCACTCTATATATATAGACAAACACACTTATACTATTTTTATAATCACTTTTTTACCGTTCCATTTCGAACGGCAAACAAATTTAATCGCCCATCATGATTTTACTATATCCTTGCGATTTTGTCAAATTGCATATTTTGTACGACATACTAAAATTATACTAAAACGCGACCGATGATTTTCATTTGGCATTTCAGCAGATTTATCTTATTACATAAATCCTGGGTATTTAAAAAATTATCACTACGCTGTTAAATTGTTATATAGAATATCACCCAAATACCGTAACAAGCATTAAGTAGCTAGATGTACATTTCAAGCGCTATGCGCCCATCTTCAGTAGCACAAGATAAATCTAGAATATAAATGTACATCTAGCTACTTAATGCTTGTTACGATATTTGGGTGATATTCTATATTATAATTTAACACCGTAGTGATAATTCAAAAAAAAAAAGACATGGAAAGTTACAAATTATAAGTTTAGCTTGATAGAAGTGCTTGTTCTCATGTATATTGGATTAATAGTCAAGAGTGAAATTGACAAAGTGTAAAATGAGCCGATTTGAATTAGAAATTGACCAATAAAATTAACAACTTCGCGCTCGATTGTTGAACGAAAAATTGACAAATGTAATACAGACTCAATTCTGATATTTCCGTTTTGTCACACGTATACGTTTTTTGTTGTCATTTTCTTCTCGATGTCGCATATCTTCACACTCAATTCTTTTCCTCTTACGAATCACGATTCTTTTACATCTCTCCCAAATAATATCAGTAGAAATTGACATACCAGTAATTTCACATATAATTGACATAAGAAAATCGCTGATGATTCAAATTCAATCTACAGTACGATATTAAAAATTATCACTACGGTGTTAAATTATAATATAGAATATCACCCACATACCGTAATAAGCATTAAGTAGCTAGATGTACATTTCAAGCGCTATGCGCCCATCTTCAGTAGCACAAGATAAATCTAGAATATAAATGTACATCTAGCTACTTAATGCTTGTTACGGTATTTGGGTGATATTCTATATTATAATTTAACACCGTAGTGATAATTAAAAAAAAAAAAGACATGGAAAGTTACAAATTATAAGTTTAGCTTGATAGAAGTGCTTGTTCTCATGTATATTGGATTAATAGTCAAGAGTGAAATTGACAAAGTGTAAAATGAGCCGATTTGAATTAGAAATTGACCAATAAAATTAACAACTTCGCGCTCGATTGTTGAACGAAAAATTGACAAATGTAATACAGACTCAATTCTGATATTTCCGTTTTGTCACACGTATACGTTTTTTGTTGTCATTTTCTTCTCGATGTCGCATATCTTCACACTCAATTCTTTTCCTCTTACGAATCACGATTCTTTTACATCTCTCCCAAATAATATCAGTAGAAATTGACATACCAGTAATTTCACATATAATTGACATAAGAAAATCGCTGATGATTCAAATTCAATCTACAGTACGATATTAAAAATTATCACTACGGTGTTAAATTATAATATAGAATATCACCCACATACCGTAATAAGCATTAAGTAGCTAGATGTACATTTCAAGCGCTATGCGCCCATCTTCAGTAGCACAAGATAAATCTAGAATATAAATGTACATCTAGCTACTTAATGCTTGTTACGGTATTTGGGTGATATTCTATATTATAATTTAACACCGTAGTGATAATTAAAAAAAAAAAAGACATGGAAAGTTACAAATTATAAGTTTAGCTTGATAGAAGTGCTTGTTCTCATGTATATTGGATTAATAGTCAAGAGTGAAATTGACAAAGTGTAAAATGAGCCGATTTGAATTAGAAATTGACCAATAAAATTAACAACTTCGCGCTCGATTGTTGAACGAAAAATTGACAAATGTAATACAGACTCAATTCTGATATTTCCGTTTTGTCACACGTATACGTTTTTTGTTGTCATTTTCTTCTCGATGTCGCATATCTTCACACTCAATTCTTTTCCTCTTACGAATCACGATTCTTTTACATCTCTCCCAAATAATATCAGTAGAAATTGACATACCAGTAATTTCACATATAATTGACATAAGAAAATCGCTGATGATTCAAATTCAATCTACAGTACGATATTAAAAATTATCACTACGGTGTTAAATTATAATATAGAATATCACCCACATACCGTAATAAGCATTAAGTAGCTAGATGTACATTTCAAGCGCTATGCGCCCATCTTCAGTAGCACAAGATAAATCTAGAATATAAATGTACATCTAGCTACTTAATGCTTGTTACGGTATTTGGGTGATATTCTATATTATAATTTAACACCGTAGTGATAATTAAAAAAAAAAAAGACATGGAAAGTTACAAATTATAAGTTTAGCTTGATAGAAGTGCTTGTTCTCATGTATATTGGATTAATAGTCAAGAGTGAAATTGACAAAGTGTAAAATGAGCCGATTTGAATTAGAAATTGACCAATAAAATTAACAACTTCGCGCTCGATTGTTGAACGAAAAATTGACAAATGTAATACAGACTCAATTCTGATATTTCCGTTTTGTCACACGTATACGTTTTTTGTTGTCATTTTCTTCTCGATGTCGCATATCTTCACACTCAATTCTTTTCCTCTTACGAATCACGATTCTTTTACATCTCTCCCAAATAATATCAGTAGAAATTGACATACCAGTAATTTCACATATAATTGATATAAGAAAATCGCTGATGATTCAAATTCAATCTACAGTACGATATTAAAAATTATCACTACGGTGTTAAATTATAATATAGAATATCACCCACATACCGTAATAAGCATTAAGTAGCTAGATGTACATTTCAAGCGCTATGCGCCCATCTTCAGTAGCACAAGATAAATCTAGAATATAAATGTACATCTAGCTACTTAATGCTTGTTACGGTATTTGGGTGATATTCTATATTATAATTTAACACCGTAGTGATAATTAAAAAAAAAAAAGACATGGAAAGTTACAAATTATAAGTTTAGCTTGATAGAAGTGCTTGTTCTCATGTATATTGGATTAATAGTCAAGAGTGAAATTGACAAAGTGTAAAATGAGCCGATTTGAATTAGAAATTGACCAATAAAATTAACAACTTCGCGCTCGATTGTTGAACGAAAAATTGACAAATGTAATACAGACTCAATTCTGATATTTCCGTTTTGTCACACGTATACGTTTTTTGTTGTCATTTTCTTCTCGATGTCGCATATCTTCACACTCAATTCTTTTCCTCTTACGAATCACGATTCTTTTACATCTCTCCCAAATAATATCAGTAGAAATTGACATACCAGTAATTTCACATATAATTGACATAAGAAAATCGCTGATGATTCAAATTCAATCTACAGTACGATATTAAAAATTATCACTACGGTGTTAAATTATAATATAGAATATCACCCACATACCGTAATAAGCATTAAGTAGCTAGATGTACATTTCAAGCGCTATGCGCCCATCTTCAGTAGCACAAGATAAATCTAGAATATAAATGTACATCTAGCTACTTAATGCTTGTTACGGTATTTGGGTGATATTCTATATTATAATTTAACACCGTAGTGATAATTAAAAAAAAAAAAGACATGGAAAGTTACAAATTATAAGTTTAGCTTGATAGAAGTGCTTGTTCTCATGTATATTGGATTAATAGTCAAGAGTGAAATTGACAAAGTGTAAAATGAGCCGATTTGAATTAGAAATTGACCAATAAAATTAACAACTTCGCGCTCGATTGTTGAACGAAAAATTAACAAATGTAATACAGACTCAATTCTCATATTTCCGTTTTGTCACACGTATACGTTTTTTGTTGTCATTTTCTTCTCGATGTCGCATATCTTCACACTCAATTCTTTTCCTCTTACGAATCACGATTCTTTTACATCTCTCCCAAATAATATCAGTAGAAATTGACATACCAGTAATTTCACATATAATTGACATAAGAAAATCGCTGATGATTCAAATTCAATCTACAGTACGATATTAAAAATTATCACTACGGTGTTAAATTATAATATAGAATATCACCCACATACCGTAATAAGCATTAAGTAGCTAGATGTACATTTCAAGCGCTATGCGCCCATCTTCAGTAGCACAAGATAAATCTAGAATATAAATGTACATCTAGCTACTTAATGCTTGTTACGGTATTTGGGTGATATTCTATATTATAATTTAACACCGTAGTGATAATTCAAAAAAAAAAAGACATGGAAAGTTACAAATTATAAGTTTAGCTTGATAGAAGTGCTTGTTCTCATGTATATTAGATTAATAGTCAAGAGTGAAATTGACAAAGTGTAAAATGAGCCGATTTGAATTAGAAATTGACCAATAAAATTAACAACTTCGCGCTCGATTGTTGAACGAAAAATTAACAAATGTAATACAGACTCAATTCTCATATTTCCGTTTTGTCACACGTATACGTTTTTTGTTGTAATTTTCTTCTCGATGTCGCATATCTTCACACTCAATTCTTTTCCTCTTACGAATCACGATTCTTTTACATCTCTCCCAAATAATATCAGTAGAAATTGACATACCAGTAATTTCACATATAATTGACATAAGAAAATCGCTGATGATTCAAATTCAATCTACAGTACGATATTAAAAATGATCACTACGGTGTTAAATTATAATATAGAATATCACCCAAATACCGTAACAAGCATTAAGTAGCTAGATGTACATTTCAAGCGCTATGCGCCCATCTTTAGTAGCACAAGATAAAACTTTTTGTATATAATATATAAAATTTTCATATAAAATTTAGTTTTAACTTGTGCTACTGAAGATGGGCGCATAGCGCTTGAAATGTACATCTAGCTACTTAATGCTTGTTACGGTATTTGGGTGATATTCTATATTAAAATCCTGACTGAATTTTAAATATATATATATTTTTTTAAATTATTTATATGGCTACATATTTCTTATTATTAAATTAAGGTAATTGTTTTAAAGTGATAGATTTAGATACAGTTGGTACCACGCCGGGTAACATCTAGTGTAAATAAATCTATAGTTATTTGCATCGAATTGAAGTAATTATAGGAGTTACAAAATAGTTGAATATGATAACATTTATTTTACGGATAGTATGGTAAACACTTTTACTTCTAAATAATTTATTCTAAATTCAGGAGGTAGTTCGAAAGTTTTTTCATAAAAACATTGTAGGAGCTATTCCTGATTTCATTTGGGATACAGTTAAAGTCATTTGTAGCTATTTGAGTGCATGTTTGTCCTATAACAGGGGATGTGAATGTTTTCCTTTGATCTTGTATTGTGAGCACGCACTTCACTATTTAAAAAATAATTAACGTTTGTCTTTTGTGTGTTGTTTATTGATTTGTGCACTAATTTGCAGTTTTGCATTTTTATTAATTTAGATATATTACATTTCTTTGTTATTTTATATACATTTTCTGTCGGGGTGCGATAGTGAAGTTTTTATAAGGTTTTAAGGGTAATGTTTAACTTACGAGGCACTAATTTTAAATTCGTTTCGTTTGCTTGGCCCCAGGCGGTTAAATTGTATGTAACGTGACTTAACACATTGCGTGCCACGTCTTACATATAAAAAATATATCCGCAAGGGCCGCGTCTTTCATTTTTGTAAGTCTGATACATTTCCACCCGTGTCTCTCAAATATGAATAGCAATGCAAGGTATTTGAAATGGTAATACGAATATTTGGGGAATATTTCGTTGTATTTGGTTCGGGCAAAAACGGAAAAATATAATTTTGCCGGTACAAATTGAAGTATTTCGTTTTTATTCTGTAACTACATTTTAAATAATTTAGGTGAATTAATTAATTACAAGAAGGTTTACTTATAAATATACAAACATAAGAAAACAAATAATCGCAGTTCAAAAATTTTGTCTTAATGACGAACAAACGCACACATCTTGATTAAAAATATACTCCACGCAACTAGAAGAAATTTAAACTTAAAATTAATTTATTTGTGTAACAAGGAGCAAAAATTGTATAGAATTTTTGATCGATTTTTGGGTTCTATACGACACAGTTCTAATTGCATTTTTGCATAACATATAGCGCACTCCCTGCGAATCTTTTTCCCATTAGGGTATCTTTGATTCAACTTATGCGATGTAGTTACGTATTTCGGATTTTCTGGTTGTATATTCTGAGTGTTTAGTTTTAATAATTCAGTCGCCAAATTCTCCCTAAATGTGCGTATTTGTATTTTCTTTTTTGAGGCGCGTTTGTACAATACCCACGCATTGACAACTGCAATTCCCAACAGAATTTCCATTCCATGTTTCTTGTACCATTTGACGCATTTTCTTAGTGTTGTTGCATATGATGCCATCTGATCCGAAAAATCTATTCCAGATTTTCCTTTGTTATACACCAATATAGCCATTGGTTTTTCCGAGACTTTCCTATACGATTGCAGTGTGAGTAACATTGGCAATTGGTACCATTATCGGGGCATGTTTTGTTGAGAGCATTCTTACATCTTGTGTATCTCTACTTTTAATTATAACAATCCCATTTTGATTCTGTCGAGATATCATTTCCCCCTTTTTTAAATTTCGCATATAGTGCATCTTTTGGGATATTTTTAATGGAATTTTTAGTGGAATATCTAAGCTTGCCCAATAATCAGGCAATGCACCAAGTCTCACTAATCCCATCCATAAATTCAATCCTAAGAATTTCTTAACTTCTTGTGCATCAGCTGGTACCAATTTTGTTATGCGGGAATATTTTGTTGGTACTTTAGATGCCAGAGTTTGGTCCGCAAATCTATTAGTTTCAGTCACAATGTGGTTAATAACCTCTTCCTCGACAAAAAAGAAAAATGCTTACAGAGGAGTAGTTTCAGCTGGAAGTTCCCTTTGTAGGCCATGGAGTCCAATGAAAAGAAATATCTTATGCCGGCCAACGTACTGACTCCAAGCAATTTCATCTTCTATTCCTTGATTCTCTTCATCCTCTTCAAGCAACGTTTCTTCCATAGCAATATCTTGAAGAATATCTGCAATGTTTTCACCTCTATCGGTATCGTCGTCACTTGATACATTAGACATCGTATCGGCTAAATAATTCGGATCCCTTACAGAGTCATCTGTGTCAAAGTTGGATTGAGTATCATTTTCTATGTCGATCTCGGCCGCTATTTTTTCTAGTTCAGATTGGGTCAAAATTTGACGACGTTTAGACATTTTTGGTAATATAAAACACTTAAAAACTTTTAGAAGCGCACTTACATTGGAAGCGAGTAAATATACTAAACAACCCATAACTTGTGGCCTGTGGCATAAAATCATAGAATATTTTCGGAGGTTTTTTTTTGAAATATAAATGGTATGCCAAAATGTACATATTTAGGAAAAATAATAATTTGGCCCCTGACGCTAATTTCATGAAACATCTTTGGCAAAGCAATGTGTTAAGGCATGTGCATTAGGATGCATTAATTCATTAATAGGAAATGCAAGCTAGCGAAAGAAGAGTGGATAAAAGGAAATTGTGAGGATATTGAGGAGGATATGAGAAGGGGTAAAGTAGATTTGGGCTACAGGAAAATTAAGTCACATTTTTCTAAAGTAAACCCAAAGGGTAACATTATATGTGATAAGCAGGGTAAGGAACTCACAGAAAATAAGGAAAAAGCTAGAAGATGGAAGGAGTATCTTGAAGATTTATATAAAGGTAGGCACGACATGGAGGAGCTAGAAAGTGTGGAACAGATAGATGAGGATGACTTAGGTCCTAGCATACTTAGGTCAGAGTTTCATAGAGCATTAAATGATTTACGAAATAATAAAGCAGCGGGGATTGATATGATACCAGCCGAATTAATAAAACACGCAGGGGAAAAAATGCAGGAGCGATTATACAGGTTAGTTTGTAAAATATATGAGAAGGGAGAAGTACCACAGGATTTTCAGCGTAGTAGAATAGTAACAATGCCGAAGAAAATAGGAGCTAATTTGTGTGAGAACTATAGGACCATTAGTCTACTATCACATGCATCGAAGATATTGTTAAAGATTATTTATAGGAGATTAGAAAATAAAGTAGAGGAAAGGCTAGGAGAAGATCAGTTTGGTTTTAGGAAAAACAGAGGGACGAGGGAGGCGATTCTAGCACTAAGAACGGTAGTAGAAAAAAGAAAGAGGGTAGGAAAGGTAACTTGCATAGCTTTTGTAGATTTAGAAAAGGCATTTGATAATGTAGATTGGGACATAATGTTTAGAATTTTAAAAGAAACGGGTATAGATTATAAGGATAGGAGAATAATTTTTAATTTATATAAACACCAAACTGCCTTAGTTAGAATTGAGGGGGAAGAAGAGGTAGCAAAAATAGGGAAGGGAGTTCGGCAGGGATGTACACTTTCACCGTTATTATTTAATCTATATATAGAAGATGCAATAAACAAAGTAAAAGAAGAGTATAGTGTAGGTGTGAATGTACAGGGAGAGAAAATATATATGTTGAGATTCGCCGACGATATAGCTATATTGGAAGAAAGCGAAAAGAATTTAGAAAGGGTATTGAATGGTATGCAGGCAGTATTGACTAGGGATTTTAACATGAAAATAAATATAGGTAAAACTAAAGTGATGAGGTGTGACAAAAAGGAATGCAGTAGAAAAATGAGGATCACAATAGGAGATAATAGAATCGAAGAACTGTCAGATTTTTGTTATTTAGGCAGTAGAATCACAAAAGATAATCGAAGCAAGGTAGATATAAAGTGTAGGATATCACAGGGTAGGAAGGCATTCGTAGAAAAGGAACAGATTTTAAGATCAAATATTGACTTGGGTATTAGAAAAAGATTACTGAAGGTATATGTTTGGAGTGTAGCACTGTACGGGTGTGAGGCGTGGACTATAGGAAAGGAAGAGAAGCGTAGATTACAAGCATTCGAAATGTGGTGTTATAGGAGGATGATGAGGATTGGTTGGGAAGATAAAGTAACAAATGAAGCTGTACTAGAGTTAGTAGGGGAGAAGAGAAGTATTTGGAGAGTGTTACAGCGTAGGAGAGACAGATTAGTAGGGCATATCCTTAGGCATGGGGGGATTATGCAATTGATCATAGAAGGTAGAGTGGAGGGAAAGAGAGGGGTAGGTAGGCCTAGATTGGAGTATGTGAGTCAGATAGTTGAAGACGTTGAGATGAATAGCTATAGGGAGATGAAGGGATTAGCTCAGGATAGATCGGCATGGCGTGCTGTTTCCAACCAATCTTTAGGATTGCGGACTCTTTAACTAACTAATGTGCATTATATAAAAGTTCAGCAGTACTTTTTTATTTTTTTTATTTTCGGCAATCGTCTAAACGCGCCAGCTATTGCACTTAAATGTTTATTCACACAATGTATATGGCTCTTCCAATTCATCTTGCAATCAATTGAAGTTCCTAGATATTTCACCGTTTGCACTCTATTTATGGTTTCACCATTTATTTGCAAGTCCGTTTTTATATCACTTTAAACAAATTTAAAGACTAAATGCTAAAATAACATTTGTAATAAGTCGTGTGCAAAAGTCATTACGACAACTATACGTTTAACAGATCACTGATGCAGTGTGCAATAGTCCTAATTCCCATTACACCGGATGCGAGAGGATCTTATATAAATATTTTTATGAAATGAAATATCGATTCAATTTATCAGTTAAATTCGCTAAGCGGTTGTCACGCCATGGAGAACCCGCGAGGGTACAGGCAACGAGTTTCCACTTTCCGGCAGCGAGGGTAAAGCCGTAGAGGTGGAAATCACCAAGCTGCACTCATTTGTAATGTTGTCATCTCGTTATGTCATTAGGATATGCCAGATATGCTTATATAGAGGTACAGATGTGATGCTGCGTGCCGCTACCGCATACAGCGGTCTCATCAGGACGCCCAACGCGAGGATTACGCGCGCTTTTTTGTTTATTTCAATTCGCTTGCCCTCTGAAGTAGAAGCGTTCATAACTTACGCTAATTCATCGTTTATCTTTAACATATAACACGATTTTTTTAAATTATCCCTACGGTGTTAAAGCATTAAGTAGCTAGATGCGCATTTCGAAGGCTATGCCCCCATCATCAGTACCACAAGATAAAAACTAAATAAAATACCTCTGTCGCGAATCGTGATTCATATACTATTAAATAAATAAGTCAACAGTATTTCAAAAATGGCATCTTTCTCAAATATATTTTTCACTCGCTACTCTTAAATTGAAACAAAGACGATTTCTGCATAGCTTGACCATGTATTACTCTATTATAAAAGAACGTGTACCAATCTATTTATTTAATAAAATTAGCTTCAGGACTGATGTCCATAATATAAATATTTGGAACAGGGGGACAACTCCGTAACACTCTACTAAAGAATATGAGAAAAACTTTTCTTATAATATCTCTAAATTATTTAATAACCTTCCCTTACATTTTAAAACCGGTGTTAACTCAAATCATTTTTTCAATTGTGGTGTACCTAAATTTAAATCAAAAACTAGAAATTATCTGCTAAGTTCCTTGTATGCATTGTAACCATATATTTAATTTATGTTTGGAACTTGAAAACTGGCCTCTGTTGTATGTACTATTTCATGTAGTATCCTCAGTGCTTTTTCCTCTATCCTGTATATTCTGTATATTCTGTATATATTCCTATTTGTATCCTGTATATTTGTTGTGGTTTTATCTTCATTTGATTTCTATATGTATAATAGTTGTGGTGATAAAATTCTAAGCGAAAAATCTTTATGTTCAGTTACATATGTTATTTCTCAAATGAGTGTTCTTATCTATAGATTTATATCTATATAGATATTTATTTTTCATATTTTTCATTTTTTAAATAAATGAAATAGACAAGATTAAATTGGGCCTGAATCCAAATTCATGAAATTTTATTTAGATTTATGCATGTAAATATATACTTTCTTAAGGATTTAACCAGGGAATAATTCAAAACACTTTTAAGTAATTTAAGTGAACTAATTTGAATAGGATGACCTGAGTTAGTCAAAAATATGCTCGGCTACAGCACCTTTATATTTTATATTTAATCTGAGATGAGTTAAATGAGCTCCTTAAATCTTAAATCTAGTTTGAATAGGTCCTATATATACTTTAGGACAACTAAAACAGGATATTTTATAAATACCAGATTTTTTATCGAAATCAATCTAAAGATCTACTGAAGATGGGGGCATAGCCTTCGAAATGTACATCTAGCTACTGAATGCTTTAAGTTACGGTATTCGGGTGATATTTTATACTAATATAGCACAAATAAAAAGCACGTTTGTGGCAATATAAAAATTGATCCGACACTTTTATTAACAGTGCAGCAATGTTTTTCTTTTTTCTGCAATTTATTGTTTTTCTTTTGCTTCTTACAAAAATCGTAGTCCAAATATTGTCACATTCTTTAAAACAATATTCCTTGTAGTTTCAAATAAAATATTTCGTCCTAATCCAAAGTTTTTTTACTGCCGTACGTTCTTTCTTATTCCTACGTTGTTTGAACAGTAATCATTGACTGCCCGGTAATGAATTAACACTTTTTCAACTAATGATTACATAATATATACAGTCTGTAGAAGCAGATCCGCTTGTGTGGGTCCATCACATTGAAATAAATGAACGATGAATGAGTAGAAAGAAGTGGCGTATGAAGAAGAAAAAAAGCTCGCGCTTCCGAATAAAGGAGTTGAAGTCAGCCAGTCAGTATATTATTTTCATTCATGTTTGTATTCATTGTGAATTATGAACGTACGTACATTAGGTTAAAATCCGTGATACAGAATGGATAGCATCAACAGCACAGAATTCGCTTGGTTAATGAAGGATAATCGATGTAATAATGCTCCAGCAGGCCAGCACCTTCTCCGCCGCAGCCGCCTCTGAAGACAAGACGCTCCGACGAAGAAGCGATATGCTAAGTTCGAAGATATATCGAAGTATAAGTAATGTGCCGTATCGTGCGCGGCGAAGATTTTTTATTTATTTAATTATGTACTTAATATTATCGCGAAAATTTCGTTTAGACTTTTTTTATGAAAAAAGTCTAAACGGAATTGATTTCTATGGAATTAAATTTAATTTATATGGAATTATATTAATTTATAATATTAATAATGGAATTAAATTAAATTTCTACGGAATTAAATTCTATGGAATTCTTCAATTACTTTTATATAGAGCTTAAAAAACTAATTAGTTTCAATTTATGAACAATAACAGGGTAATCCTTTATACCGAAAATTGTGTCAATATTATTATTTTAAAGTCGTCTTCATTATATTTTTTGTGTTGTTTCAACATTGTTCCATTGTTATTTCAGGACATTATTACACTCTAATTATTTGTTATTTATGTAGTATTTATATAGTAAATATTTCTTCTATATTCATAAAGCATTTGCAATCATAAGATATAGTAAGGTACCTCCACCATATAAAAGCACATATTAATTGTATAGTATGATCATTGCTTTTTACACGGTATTAATCGTTAAAAAGAGCAGTGCCATAAGTATTGAGCCATCCTACCCTCCTAATAAAGGTGTATATTATTGTAATATATTATATATAAATCATCCTTTATACCAGCAGTCACCCTTCCTAATTATCCGGTCGACTGCCTGAATTTCTTTTTGTGGCATGACTATGTGCTATATAGAACTGCTTTTATTATATATTCCTAGGTATCCTGCAAAGCTGATCTTTGTTGATATTCACTAATATATGTGCTTCTGTTATGCGATACTTTACAAATAGATACCCTACACAAAAAGATATAGTATTAATACTTGACTGTACTCCTATATTCGTATAATGTGCTCGAAATTTCATTTTCCAGAGACAAATTTATTGCACCTAATTAACGGTCTTAATATATATATATACTTTTACTTTTTACATCATATTACTTGGATTAAAATTTTAAAACGTTAAAATTTAACTTGAAAGTTACAAAAATAAATGCGATGATTTAATCAAATATTTCATATGCTGATGATGGACGCGTAATTATTTACTAAGTTTAAAAAGTGTAAAAAAAAAGTATTTATAAGTTTTAAAGTTTCTTAATGCTACAGCCTCTATAAATATCTAGCTATAATCCATTAGAAAATGTTATGCAGTTAAGAACGAGTATGATATAAAAATGTAGGATTCTGTTACAGATTTCTACGATATCGATATGAAATTATTTCATTGATTTTAACCCGTACGTTTAAATCTAACATTAATATGTGTTTGAAAGAACAATTATTTCATTTATTTTCTACCATTAATTTACAATAATCGGTACATTTCAAAGAATTAATAATATTCAGGACATTTCAATGCACTTTCAGTATATATAGTTAGCATAGTTAGATAGATTTTCGCTACGGTGAACTTGCATAGTTCTAACCTAACTTCATTATTGAACACTCAGATACACGTGTTATTGTCAGTGATATTCTATTGCGAGTTAATATTGCGTCCTCCCAGTGGACTAACCAAATGTTGGTTATGTATTATTGCGCTAGGATAGCGCAATTTGCAAGAAATTATTGAAAATGAATCATTAATATCTTTGTTTAAATAAAAAAACATATCGTAATTTTTTGATATTTTGTTTATCAAAGTCTCCTCTATGAGATTGTATTAACAGTATGCCATATTATCACCAATATGGACTTTGAATGACACTGTGTCCATATTGGTGACCCTCCACCCCATAATATGGTGTACTGTTAATACAGTTTCGTAGAGGAGACTTTGATAAACAAAATATCAAAAAATTGCGTATACTATTTTTGTTTAAACAAAGTTATTATAATTTTAATAATTGCTTCATTTACCGCGCTCTCATATTATACACAGTATCATTCAAAGTCCATATTGGTGACCTTCCACCCCATAATATGGCGTACTGTTAATACAATTTCGTAGAGAAGACTTTGCTAAACAAAATATCAAAAAATTGCGAATACCATTTTTGTTTAAAAGAAACTATTGTTGCTGGCGTTTTCTGTTGATTTTTTAGTAACATGCCATTTCATAGACTAAGTTTCATTGGTTATTAATAGGTAATTATGCACTAAACTGATTATATACTGCTGTATTTTTGTTGTTGATTGTTTTAGTTAAAAGATACAAGCATTTGTTTATGTATTAACTTGTTAATTGTTATAAAAATCATGTGAATGTAATATTGTGTATTTTGTATTGGTCCACAAAATCAGCATGATAGTGTTTATATTGCCGTACTCCCCTCGCGGTGGCTATTTGAGGTTAACCCAATATTAATAGAAAATGACCGACGTGTATATGTTCCATGGTGTTTATGTTTTGTCACATGTGATTCTTTAATAAAATTAAAGTTAAAAAGAAATATCGGTTAATATCACGATTATTTCAAGCAAATAATGGAAGACAAATCTAGCTTGCCGCAAAGCATTCCGAGAGTACCGGAAAATGTTAACTTCAGCAAGAACGAGGAAGACATTCTCAACTTATGGAAGAAGCTAGACGTATTCAAGACGTGCCTAAAACAGTCGAAAAAGCGTCCGAAATACTCGTTCTACGATGGACCACCATTCGCAACCGGCCTCCCACATTACGGACACATCCTAGCCGGCACAATTAAAGATGTCGTAACTCGTTACGCTCATATGCAGGGCTTCCATGTGGAACGCCGATTCGGATGGGATTGCCACGGGCTTCCTATCGAATACGAGATTGATAAAGCGTTGGGTATTAAAAGCCCCGAGGATGTCATGAAAATGGGCATTAAAGCGTACAATGCGGAATGTTGGAAGATTGTTACGCGTTACGTCTACGAATGGGAAACTATTATGGGACGTATTGGTAGATGGGTTGGTGAGTATTTTATTTATAAAACCTGTCTGTTGGATGTTCTTCATAAAAATCCAATACGATTAATTGCTCCTGCGATAAATATAATTAGTGCGTATTTTCTGACGTTAAAAACCGTAGAATTTTTCAAATAATAATTTCGGGAGACATGATTTCTAAATGGGGTTTTGTATTCAAAACTAAAATACATATACACTGCTTTTGCAAAATGAATAAAAAAAATACTTCGTGACTAGTTGATATGTAGATTATTTCAGAAATATTTTTAATATGATGTATAGATTTCGTCGACGATTACAAAACAATGTATCCGTGGTTTATGGAGTCTATCTGGTGGATTTTCGCACAACTTTACAATAAAGGCTTAGTTTATTGCGGAAATAAAGTCATGCCTTACAGCACCGCATGTAACACGCCTTTGTCTAACTTTGAATCAGGTCAAAACTACAAAGTAAGATATTAATACATTTTCTTCGCGAAAATGTACAAATCCGAAATTTCGCAACAAAAAAACACATTTTTCGGTATAAATGTAGGACGTAGTTGATCCAGCAGTTACTGTAACATTACCTATAATCGGTGATGCAGACAACGCAAGCCTCTTGATTTGGACGACAACACCGTGGACATTACCCAGCAATTTGGCTGCCTGCGTTCATCCTACCTATACTTATATAAAGGTTCGTCAGATTAGCACTGGGGCTGTGTTCTGGGTCATGGAAGCCCGCGTTGAAGCTGTGTTTAAAAAAGTGGACTATACAGTTAGTTTCTTAGTGTAGACAATTTGCCTTCGCTCCAACTATTCCGCTTTTTTTTAAAGATTTTGAAAAAGTGTCCCGGCGCTGAATTGAAAGGCCTCGAGTACGAGCCAATCTTCAATTACTTCGCTTACATGAAGAAACAAGGTGCGTTTCATGTAGTTGTTGACGAATACGTCACCACCGAATCTGGTACGGGAATTGTTCATCAAGCTGCTTACTTCGGAGAAGATGATTTTAGGTACATACAGTTATTATTACGAAAAGATTTGGTTTTAAGTAAGGTATATTTGTTTAGAGTGTGTTTAGCAAACGGTATTATCACGAAAGAGCAGGAACCTGTTTGTCCTGTTGATCCCAGCGGTCGATTAATGGAACCGGTTCACGATTTTGTTGGCCAATACGTCAAAGATGCCGACAAAAATATTATAGCGGCGTTGAAAGCTAATAAGCGTTTGTTTCATCACACGCAGGTAATGTATTTCTTGGAAAGTTTTTGCTCGCATTCTTAAAAGAAAGGGAACAGAATTTACAACAGATAATAAATGTAACAGGTAGCTCACAGTTACCCATTTTGTTGGCGTTCGGATACGCCGCTCATCTACCGATCCGTTCCTTCTTGGTTTGTCCGCGTCGAATTCATGTCCGAATTATTATTAAACGCCAGCTCGGACACTTATTGGGTGCCCGCCTTCGTGCAGGAGCGCCGCTTCGCCAACTGGCTCAAAGACGCTCGCGACTGGGCGATCAGTAGAAACCGCTACTGGGGCACACCCATACCGCTGTGGATGTCGCCCGATGGCGAAGAAATTGTCTGCATTAGCAGCGTTCAGTGAGTTCAATATTTCACGGGAATTTTTAAATTATCACTACGGTGTTGTATAGTATAATAATTGTATAGAATATCACCCAAATACCGTAACTCGAAGCATTTATAAGCTACATGCGCATTTCGAATACTATGCCCCCATTTTCAGTAGCACCAAATAAAAACGAAATAAAATACCTGTCTGTCACTAATCGTGATTGTTATACAATTAAATCAGTCAACATGGCAGAAATATTTTAAAAAATGGCATATAATATGACCTATAAGTGTTTAAATAATACAAATTAATAATTAACGAAACTAACAAGTAACAACTATAAATATTGGTTTGTCAAACATAAAACAACAAAAATAAAGATAAATTAAAAATACTTTTATATTAAATAAATTAAATAGATAAGATTAAATTGGGCCTAAATCTAAATGCATTAAATTTGATTTAGATTTATACATGTATATACTTTCATAAGCATTTAACTCAGAATAATTCAAAACACTTTTGAGTAATTTAAGTGAACTGATTTGAATAGGAAGACCTGAATTAGTCAAAAATATGCTCGGGTACAGCACTTTTATCTTTTCTATTTAATCTGAAATGCTCCTTAAATCTAGTTACTAGCTATCTAGCTATTAAATGTTTTAAGTTACGGTATTTGGGTGATATTCTATACAAATTCACGTGAACTTCGAGACAATTGCATTTTAATGAAATAATTTGTTCAGCTATTGTTTTGATTGCGTTTAAGAGAGTTGAGGGACTTGTCTGGAGAAGATATAAAAGACTTGCATCGTGAAAATATTGACCACCTAGAGATTCCTTCTCTTATTCCCGGTAATCCGCCGCTACGTCGCATTCCGGAAGTGTTCGACTGTTGGTTCGAATCTGGCAGCATGCCGTATGCCCAACAACATTTCCCTTTTCAAAATGAAAAGGCGTTCTTCGATATTTTCCCGGCAGACTTCATCGCAGAAGGTGCAAATACAACAAAATTTAAATGATCTTATTGTAGAATAAATTGGCTAAATCATAATTTTATGTTTCAAAATTGTGATTGATTTAGTAAATAGCGCGCGATTTTACGTTCTACAATAATTATTTATCGGGAATTTTGTGTGAAGGTATTGATCAGACTCGCGGTTGGTTCTACACTCTTCTGGTAATTTCCACCGCTCTATTCGGCAAAGCCCCGTTCAAAAACCTGATCGCCAGCGGCTTAGTTCTCGCTTCCGACGGTCAAAAAATGTCCAAACGAAAGAAGAACTACCCCGATCCGATGGAGGTGGTGCACAAGTACGGCGCGGACGCCCTACGATTGTACCTAATCAGTTCGCCAGTCGTTCGCGCGGAAAATCTACGATTCAAAGAAGAGGGTGTTCGAGATATAATCAAAGACGCCTTCCTGCCTTGGTATAACGCTTTCAGGTACATCCTCCAATGAAACGCATATTTGTTGTTTACTTGCATCTGTATCTTTAGATTTTTGATGCAAAATGTTGAAGTGTATGTTCAAGAAAACCAGTGTACTTTTATTTACAACGAGAAGGATGTTGCTAGTTCAAACATAATGGATCGTTGGATTCTATCCTTCACGCAGTCTCTTCTAGACTATCTGCGCAAAGAGATGACTTTGTATCACTTGTACAATGTAGTACCTCGTCTTACAAAATATATTGACTATCTGACCAATTGGTACGTTCGTATGAACAGGAAGCGTCTAAAGGGAGAAGGTAATTTTGCATTTATTATGAACTGTTTATGAGATTATGAGATTTTACGTCAGGTGGAGAGAACGACTGCAAGCAAGCTTTAATGACACTCTTCAACGTGTTGTTCAATATGGTAAAGATGATGGCGCCATTCGCGCCATTTTTATCCGATTCCATTTACCAGTACCTTAAAGCACTTCTACCGCCAAACACTGCCGTGGACAGTGTCCACTATTTTATGCTACCGAAGCCGAACTTCGCTTTAATAGATCACGGTATCGAACGTAGCGTGGCCAGACTCCAAGCCGTAATTGACTTGGGCCGAATTCTGCGCGACCGCAACACGCTCCCTATCAAAATCCCCTTACCAGAAGTGATCGTGGTCCACCAAGACGAGAACTACCTCGCCGACATCGCATCTTTAGAACACTACGTTCTGCTCGAGCTGAATGTGAAAAAGCTCACCTTAACCACCGATAAGAAACGTTATGGCATCTCGATGCGCGCTGAACCGGATTTCAAGTTGCTCGGAGCGAAGCTGAAGAACGATTTCAAGGCGGCTACGCGAGAGATAAAGTCCTTTACTGACGAGAAGATCGGGAATATAGTGAGAGCTGGATTCGTTGATGTCTGCGGCCATCGCATCGATTTAACCGAGTTACGTTTGGTGTTCAAGTCTGACGATGCTGGTGATGATAAGAACAACCATCTGCACGTGGAGAGCGACAATGATGTGCTGGTTATATTGAACGCAGTTCCCGATCAGGCGATGATCGACGAAGGAAACGCTAGGGAGGTTATTAATCGCATCCAGAAGTTGCGCAAGAAGGCCAAAGTGGTACCAACAGATAAGATTACAATCTGTATTGAAGCCGATGGCGAGATACTTCGCGTCTGCAAACAATTCACCGATTACATAGAAAACAACGTGAAGGCACCGTTTAAGTTGCTAGACGACTCGAGCAGCTCCGACGAGGTCATTTTAGGCGAATCGCAGCAGTTGAAAGGTTGCAATTTGAATATTACGCTGCGGCGGGGTTGCACTGTTGCGCTGCAACAACCCCTTTGCAAATGGTCCAACATACGAGTTGTAGATGATGTAGAAACTCGCTATTGCAACAGTTCGCAACGAGGTAGTATTCTGCTCGATCCGAAAGGCGATTTTGTTAGTTACACAGCTTTGGTGGAATATATTCAGTCCTTGTTTGGTATACCAAAGATTTTTAACTTATTTGTCAATGGAGTTTTGCTGACCCCACAGAATTATGAACAACTTATTCCTTATAAAGTTATTTACGTAACTTACAAGGAATCTGTACATGATACATTCGAAGTAGAGCGGACTGATTCCCCTTTCTGCAATGTGATAAATGATACTGTTGAAAAGATGTCTGTTTGGGTGACGAACCCCGTTTCATAATTTTGTTTTAAGCAGTTTCTAGTTTCCTCTTTAATATATTACTCAATTAAATAATTGTATGCGTGTTTCGAAGATTAAATCACATCTTCAGTAGATGTTTCGAGTTACGATTTTCGGGTGAAATTCTCTACAATTTGTTTCTTTTCTTTTTTATTTCAAATTATAAAGTTCTCTTAAAAGTGGTGCGTTATTATTGTGCACCGACCAGTTACATAAGCATATTTTGATGTATGTATTATAAAAACAGCATTAGGTCGTAAAATGAACATTTCTAACGTAAATGTTCAAATGAAAGCTTTTCAAAAATACTGAAGAAAATTCGAATTTCACAAATTTGACGAGACCAGTCCTATACGTTTAATAACTTATTTATTTAAATAAATCTTGAAAATACTGTTTATGTCGTTGTTTTTCTAAGAACGAATTTGAATAAATGTCTTACTAATTATTACGTGATGTAAATATTTGTAGTTCGACTAGGTCCGTCTTAACGTTTTGTTGAGAAAGAAATTCTGAAGGTAAGAACAAAAAATTCCTATTCATCCATTTTATATGTACATATCTCATATTTTTATGATATATTCGTATTGAGGATAAACCGGGAAACTGTATACAGAAAGAGAAAATGAAAATACCGTATTCTATAAATAGCGGTCGCATTAAATACCTTAAACTGGCCTTTTCCAATTAAACCAAAGTGTAGAAGCTGTAGAGACAAGTGGCTCAATGTAGAATAAGAGATTCGGAAGGCATTCATATTAAAGACCTGAATTGGAAATAGATACGTTCAAATTAGTTATTGATATAAAAAATCACAAGAGAAATGAAAAAATAAAATGTTTGTAGAGCAGAAGCACGGCGTGTAATATTAGGATACAAATTATTAGGCATTAATTACTATAAATACTAGGCATATTTTGAAACAATCTCATTAAAAGTATTTAAAATCAAAGAATGAATTGGGCAATTTAACAAGTGTTTTATGGGAATTATATAAAAATCATAATTTTTGTTTGAGCAATTTGATGGTAATCATTAATTTCAGTAGCAACACAACTTATTTAATCGTGTTTACAGAGATGAATAAAACAAAACTTTTAGTATATGTATAACTAATTATTTGAATTAGTTAGGTGTTAGTCATGGAATTGTACGCAATGTCGTTGGTTGTCTATACGATATCGGTCTCTGGCGGTCATTAAATCTAGGGTTTTTAGTTCGTTATGTTGTTGGCATTTTAGTGATATTTGCTTATAGTCTTATTATATTGGTGGCAATAAGCGTGTGGACAGTTTGGCATTTTTATATATGCAGAATTATTAAAAGTTTTTATTATGATACTCGAGAATTAAGAAAAGACCACGCTACAACAATTTAGTCCCATCAAATTAAACGTAGAACACGGTGCCGAGTCATAACAAATGCGAAAACCATTGGTTAGAAGGGCGCACGTACCTAAATAGGATGCAACAGCGAATATTTGGTTAGAGTGGTGGAACGAATAAGAAAAAATGGATGGAATGCAAATAAAAACATTGGACCATATGTAAGGGTTCAGTAGAGAAAATCGTAGTGACGATCTTCGCAACTGGTATAGAGGCTGAATTCGGACCGGAATATGCGTTTGTTGCTGTGTGGATCTTACTGTTCTACCGGTCCCAGGGCTTAGTGCAGTGCAGTGCGGTGCTCCGTGGTGCTGTCCATGTACCATGATCAAGGAGAAACATGACAGCAAAGGAGGTGCTGAGGTCAAAGAGGAGCCAGCGGGCGGATCGGACAAGGGGTCGCCCAGTGCTAGTGCCACAACAAACACCGCCACATCCGCTAGCTCTGGAGGCAGCGGAGAGGTACGGATTAAGAGCGAGGACGACGGCAGTACGGTGGCGGTGAAGAAAGAACCGGGCGCCGGTACCGGACCACCGGCCACGGCAGCTTCATGTCGCAATGTGCCTAAGAACAATGGCAGCGTTGTCGGATCCAATAATAGTGCGAATAATACTGGCACGGTTACGGCAGCGGCGCCAAACAGTAACGAAGATGATGATGGTAACGGCAACGGCCCACCAGTTATCTCTAATACTCGGATCGACGTTCAGCTGAAAACGGAGACTGCGGATGTGGACGATCTAAGTGTGGATGGATTCTCACTCAATGCGCTTACAGGAACTACCCCTAATGCTCAGGTATTTGTCTATTCATCACATTAATTCCTCGTTCATTATTGTGACAATATGTTTGTTGCATAAATGTGTTTAAAGTATTCGTATTTATATATTGAAACTGAATTTATAATATAATATCGAAATCTTTGAAACTATTTAAATAATTTGATCAATTTTGTTATGCACATTCTCCTTGTTTGCCTTCTATTACCATATGTTTAATACATGCACATATACAAATATACAAATCCATCTCTCGTTCTCTACTCGTCCTCTAGAAGCTCCTCTCTTCATATTCCTTATATTCCTTCATATTCCTTATATTCCTTCATATTCCTTATATCCGCCAATATTAAACCTCGTATTATTCCTAATGACCAAAACCCGTATAAGGCTGCAGTTTGAAGTATATCGAAACGTTAACACTAATTTTATATATCATCAACTAAGCCACCAATAAATATGATTGTTACTTTATAAATTACTTAAGAATCCGTGCAAATCAACGAAACTCACATTTAATGCTGTATTAAACTCATCGTTTTATAGAATCATGCAATCTACGACAGCTTTCTTGGTTTAGTGTTAACATTTACACATGTATTAGGTGGGCGGTGCAAACAGTGGGCCGGGGGTTGGAGGCGGCATGTCAACTACGGCACTGCCGCCGTTACCGACTCTATCGTCGCTACACGCGCCCCCTCCAGACGGTGTCCAGCCGCTCGCCAGCAACGTGATCGCCAAGCAGCAGCCCAGCAACATGGAAGTCCAGTACATGCAGCAGCAGAGCCAGATCTTTGTCTTCTCCACGACGTTGGCAAATAGCGGTGCCGACGAGGTCCTACAAGGCCACTTCGCCAGCATCATCGCTTACCATTGCGCGCAGCCTGGCACCAAAAAATATTTGGAGAAAAATCCGCTGAAAGTGACGCAGTTCAGTCGTCAGAATCCCGCGCAATTGCTCAACAACTTTGCCATGATGAAGAACAAATCTATGCCGCCCTCTGGTATGGGAATGGGTGAGTACTAATCCTTTGTAACTAGGGAAGAGAAATTAAATTACAATGCTTCATATCACGGTTAAAATCGAGGATTTATTCCACAGTAACGACCGTGATATAAAACATTGTAATTTAATTTCTCTTCCTTAATATGGAATATCACAACATAACGGCAAAATCTATAACATTTGTAACCAATGTTAAATTAATTATGGTACACTAATATATGATAGACACATGTAAGCCGATGTACGCGAAAAATGCGATGAGTCCTTGTTTGGGCGGCGGTCCCACAACCTCGATACAACAGCAAAAAAGCGGCAGCGGCGCGAATATTGTGGGATCGAGAACGATGGGACCTGGTCCGGGGCCCGGTCCACCTGGAGGACCTGGTTCTGGTTCATCTGGGCCCGTGCCATTAGATTTCCTCGGCCCAGATGGACTAGACGACGTCGGCCTCGGCCTGTCCGACCTACCGCCGTGGGAACAACACCCGCAACAGATTCAATCGCACCCTCATCATCCGCATCACCCTCATCACCCGCATATGCAACACCAGCAGCAACAACAGCAGCATCTTCACCAACAACATCCACATCACCCACACCACCCGCACCATCAGCAACATCAAGGACCGCCGTTTATGTCATCGCAACAACAGCAACAGCAAATGGGCAAGCCACCGCCGCACCAAATGCACCACATGCCGCCCCACATGCATCATCCCATGGACAACATAGGGCCGCCTGACTCGGTCACGTCAAACGGCTTGCCGCCATTGCTGCCCGATGTCGCAGCCGCCGTTGGTGATCTGAGCGGCGCCATGGATGCCTGCGGCCCGGGTGGCCTGCAGCCGTCGTTGCAAGGCGTCAAAGTGCCTGACGAGAACCTCACGCCACAGCAACGGCAACACCGCGAAGAACAACTGGCGACGATACGTAAGATGCAGCAGATGCTATTTCCTGAGAGTCAGGATATGGCTGCACATATGGGCGCTAACGACCCGACAGCGCTTGGTGATGTTAACAGCGCGACATCGGCCGAACCGGGCGCGTCTCCAGACTGGCAGAAAATGCCGCCATTCGGCAACGGCGGCGGCAAATCCTCACCCGCTGGCTCTGTGGCAGCTTCCAGCAACTTAGCCCCGCCGCCATCAACCGCCAGCGGACCGGGTCGTCCCAGCAACACCTGTACAACTGCCTCGAGCGGCGGCGGCAACTGCAGTAGCGGCGGTCAAGGTTCGCAACAGGGATCGGGGCAACAGCAAGGCCCTCCACCGCCTTACCATCCTACTCCCAGGAGCGCTAGCGTTCCAATAGGTACGTGCAATATATTTATTCATTTGTTTAATTCTTTTTTTCATATAATCTTTAAAAATTTTTTTTATAAGGAGTTAAAAAAGGGTGTTTGCACTTTTGCAGGTATAATTCCTTTATTCATAAAATAGACTACTTTCGGCTGTTAGCCATCATCAGTATTTAATAAAGCTAAAAAACCAAGAATACAATTTATACACATTTGTCTAGTTATAGATTAATTACTTACGAAATATAATATTTAGTTTAAACTAATAAGCGTTGAACATTATTACGACATTGACAACATTATTAAACGAGTTTACTAATTTATAGTGATCCATTTCCTCTAATGTAACGTGCTCTGTTATAAAAATGGCCGACAACACGAGGTCAAAGGAAGTTGTGATAGAACACCATACATTATAGGTCTAGGATGAAAAGCTTATAGTAAAATCAACAACATTACGACAATTTAAAAAATTAAAAACCAAGATAAAATATTAAAACAACAAACAACTGATTTTTGTGGCTATTTATCAGCCTATCACCAAATGGATTATTTGCGAAATCGTTGCTAAAGTCAATAAAGCAGTAGTCAAAATGTATAAAATGAAGAAATTCATAAAATACAGAAATATACTATTTTCTAGCATATAAAACCCAATCAAATTTGTTTCAAATAGGTAAAAAGTAGTTTAAACTTTAGATTAACTGGATCATTGGGGGAAATTAATTCTTTATTGTTTTTTATGTTATATATTTCCACCATTTCATAGAGTCGTAATTTCATCCCCTTATCAAAAGAATGCAATAATTTAACGTTATCTGGTTCAGTTCACGAATGGCCGTTGAGGAAAATATGCCTGCCAAAATTACATGTAGTATTATTCCTTTTATATTCTGTGAATCTTTTCATTATGGTACGGCCAGTTTCACCGATATATACTGCAGGACAATTGTTACAACTCAATTTATAGACCTCTGATCTTTCCAAAAGGCTAGCTTCCCCTGGGCATGTAAATCTTCTAAAATCAGTCCCAAGTTTTTGTCGTCGGAAAAAAATGAAAGGCAAATTTTTTTCCCTTAACATTTTATTATTCATTTTGTTTAATATATTATTTATATCTTTTATTTTAAAGTTCTGCGTTAGCGCTAGTTTGATATTGTGTCCAATTCAAAAATTCTCCTTCTGTAAGAGAGGTTGTTTGTAATCTGTATATCAAACTGTAAAAAGCTGATCTCTTCTGTGATTGAATGTGGAATAAATCTGCCGGAATCATGTTGTCACTATGCGTGGGTTTTCTATAAATATTATATTAAAAATTGTTTATAGATGTGTTCCGACTTATAGTTAAATCCAAAAAAATATTTTTTCGTGCTGTTCTACTTCTAAAGCAAATTGAATGTTTTTATTAAAGGAGTTAATAAAATTGTGAAACATCTCTAAGAGGTCTAATCCCCCATCGCAAATTACAAAAACATCATTAATGTAACTGTACCATTTTTTAATGTGTTTAATTAATTTATGTTTGCTATTAAGTATAAGGCTTTCCAAGTGATCTAAAAATATATTGGCTAATAATACTGAATTCGATGCACCCATTGGTATGCCGTCTGAAGTTCTATATATCGTTCCATCAAATTGGCAAAAATATTGTTTTATGGTCAATTCTAACATTTTGTATATGTGATCATTCAACATCTTATCTCCTGAACTTTTATCTAGTAGTTGCTTAGGTATATCTAAAGTTTCTTTCAATGGTATATTTGCATATAAATTAGTAACATCAAAAGAGATTAGTCAATAGTTGTTCTTAAGTTCCAAATCTAGAGTTTCTTTTATTAAATATTAAGTATTTCATAAGCTGTATCTGGGGTACAATTAGTAGTTTTTTTTTACATAGTTATCCAAAGTTTATTAAGGGTATAAAGCGGAGAATTTATAGCTGATACTATAGCTCTTATCGGATAATTATGTTTGTGTATTTTAATCAATGAGTATAGTTTTGGGTAAACTGGTTCATCGGTATAATATTCCTATAATGTCTTTTAAATACTTTTAAAGTATGTTTGCATTCCTCTAACGTTTGTTTTGCTGTTTTAATTAAATCATTAAGGGGATATTTTTTAATTACCGTCAGGAGGTAGTTATTGTCATAAAGAAACTATTCTGTTCTACTAATATAATCCTCCTCATCTAAAAGAACTAAACCCCCTCCCTTATATGCTTTGGCAACTGTGATCTGGTTTGCTTAAAAAAAAAAAATTCTCTTCTATATAAAAATAAATCAAGAAAATCTAAGTGTAATTTTTTAGAGAATTAAATGTGAAAAATTATACAAATAAATAGTATTCTCGGTATATAGCACTTCAACAACAAAGCCCGTCACCTTCGTCGTCTCCGAATGCCGCTACGAATCCGGCGAATCCGACGTCCAATTTATCGCTTCCATCGCCTAGGGCGGGATCGAACTCTGCCCTAAATTCACCAGCCACAGCGGAAGCGGGTGGCTCCAGTGGCGGCGCTGGCAGTCGCGGTGGAAGTGGTGGAGGAGGAGGAGGAGGTTACAGTACCGCCAGCGGCGGCTCTATGAGTGGTCCACGACACATGGGTCCGCAGCAGAGTAGTCCGGGCCACGGACCCAACCATGGCCTTGGCCAGTGTCACAGCCACAGCAACCCTGGCACGCCGGTTTCGTCGCACCTGTCCCCAAGTGTCGGTAGCGCTGCGGGAGCTGCAGCCGGGACGACGGACCCATCGACGGCGTACCAATCGGCGGACGGCATCTTCGGCCGTACCTTGCAATCAATGGCCGCGCAACAGAAGCAGATGCAACAGGCGGGCGGCAAAGAACCAAACTTGATGCCCGTGCCATCTCCGCAACAGATTCAATATCTGAACACGTTTGAGGGCCAGGAGCTCATCATACAGAAGCAACCAAACATTAGCTTGAAGGACGGCAATATTATGTCACCTCCGTAAGTTGATCATGCTGAATCTTAAGTGAAGGAATGTATGGTGAATGTGCGCGTTTGTTTCACAGTGTACTGTCGAATGCGCTGGATGGTAGTGCCGGTTCATCTGCTGGTGGATTCTGCACAACGCCGACGTCATTAGAGCACGGCGGCAATCGAATGTCCGGTCCCAACACGCCTACCGGATCCATGGACGGGATGTGTTCGCGATTCCCCGCCGCGGGTGTTGGCCAGCCGGACAATAACAACAGCGCTGGGTGCAGGTTCCTCGCTAGTCCGCACACGCCGACATCCATGAACTGTAAGTGAATGTACACGTGTTCTTGCTACGAGTGCGTATCATATGTGCGTTGTAGGTGACAGCAAACCGCAGCGTTTGAGCGGTTCGTGTCCATCAGCGGCATCCGGTGGTCCCCCACCTGGCCTCAGTCCCCAGACATTACCTGGGCCACACTCTGATCCGTTAAAGGTGGGTAGCGACCTATTCTCTGGCGCGAGTCCTCACCATCACGGTATGGACCCAACAATCGGCCGATTCGCACCGCCCGGACCTGGATCCGGCCAGAATGCCAACAACAACGCCATACCGTCACCCAAACTCTATCCTCATCCAAATGTGTCGCCAGGCGGTGAACGACTCCATCCGGGCGCCGGGCCACCTTGCTCCAAGCAGCAACTGGTAGACGGTGTCGGTGGGTATAATCCGCATGTGGGCAGCGGCCGCGACAATGTGCCTCTCAATCCGAACTGTATCGGCGGCCCGTTGGGACCGGTGGGCGGTAAAACTGGCACAGGTCCACACTTCGATCCAATTTCGTCCCTAGCGCAAATGAGTCAGCAACTGACCAACAGCGTGGCCAGTTCACTGAACGGTGGCGGTCCAACCGGCAGCCATCATCACCACCATCACCACCATCATCATCATCATCACCCCGGTGGTCCAGGTGGTCCCGGTGGTCCAGGTGGTCCAAGTGGCCCCGGCGGCCCTGTCGGTGGTCCTGGCCCACCGCCCATGATGAACTTTGGATCGTCGCCCCACATGCACATGCTGGAAATGGGTGGACCAGGACCGGGACCTGGCCAAGGTCCTAGCGGATCCATTGGCCCCGGTTGTCACCCGATGGGCGTTGGCGTCGCTGATATAAGTGTCGGCGATCCTACCGGACAGAATATGATAGGTATGTCTATGATTAAATAGGTTATAAAGTTCTTATGATTGTCTATGATTAAAGTATCATGCAATTAGTTATAGAAAGTAAAGTAGACGGAAAGCAAGGGGTAGGTAGGCCTAGATTGGGGTATGTGCGTCAGATAGTAGAGGACGTTGGATAGATCGGATAGATCGGCGTGGCGAGCTGTTTCAACCAATCCTTAGGATTGACGACTCAAATCAAATCAAAAAATATTTCATAAATATAGAATTCCAATTCACAATTTTTAAATTAAAAATATATATATGAAATTATTATATTATAATGCATTATTCTTAAATTATAGTGTCTAGAGTACAGATTAATCATTAAATTAGGTAATAGAAAAAAAAAATATATATATTTATTCGATGTGCCAACAATGGATTGTATGCACCAGCTACCATATTCAATACATTATACACAAAATGTTCTTTTAAGAATTGAAAAATTAATTAAATACATTTAGTACAATTATCAAAAAATAGAAACGGTAACAAAAAAGCCAAAAGACAGAACACTTAATTTCTTAAATTCAAAACATGTTTCCATTATTATATTAGCAAAATTTAAAAAAAAAATATTACTGTTTCATTGTAAGTATATTTAACAGTTAGCTTTAAATTTTATTAAATGCGTGTTTCGTATGGTAATAAATTGTACATTTTTAAGCCAATAGAGGTTATAAACTTCTGATTAACAGTAAATTTTGATTGTGGAAGTTTTACAGATTTATTTGTTCTATTTCGCGTAAGATAGTTGTGATCATATATGTTATATGAATTTCCTTACCGCAATGTACATATAGTAGAATAACAAGAACGTACAATATTTTAATTGAAAATAATTTGATTTCATAGAATAATTTATCTGATGGATATAATCTTGGTTTTATATATGATTTTTATGATCATTTTTTGAAATATCTCCACGGGGCGATGTGTATTATCGTACGCACCTCCCCAGCATATCGGACCATACCAAAATCTAGATTCAGCTAGAGCAAAGTATATCAATCGCAGTAACTTATGCAAGAGAATATTCTGTAATTGATAGGACTTATATAAAAAATTCTGAGGTTTTTACAGATATAATCTACATCCTTCCATTTCAAATTTTCATCGATCATGACTCCCAGGTATTTAATTTTAGGCGCTTGAAAAATAGTCTTATTGCTAAAAGAAAGAGTGACAACAGAACTGTATTTGGTTGTGAGAGAAAATGTAAAAAAAATCGTTTTTTCAATATTTAGACTGGCATTTTACTTGCATTTAACCAGTAACTGATTTAAAGATTATAGCAGTATCAATGTGCATAACTAATTATTTTTGCATTTGGTAATAAAGTTCTACTACAAACTACATTATATTTAATAGTTTTTAAAATTTGGTGTTTGGATAGTATTCTATGTATTTTATGTTGAAGGGATGGGCATTGGAAGTCATGCTAGTTTTCACCCTGGCTCGGGTATGGGTGGTATGGGTGGAAGCGTGGGTGGACCTACCGGCCCGGGCCCCGGTGGGATCCGATCTCTTTCACCGCCGAAACTACAAGGTGCCTTCCCGACGAACCATATGCAGCTGCCAATGCCTCGCATGATGGGTCGTCCTCCCGTAATGGGTCCCGGTGTACCGGGTCCTGGCGGTCCACCCTCTAATCCATACAACGGTGCAAACGTACAAGTGAAACCGAATGCTCCTAACACCATACAGTACATGCCCGCCAAGCCACAAATTTTAGGTAATGGACCGCCGCCGGGGCCACGGCCGCCGCCCAGTCTAGAGTTTCTCCACAGGTACACGAATCCGATGCATGGAGGAGGCATGGGTGGCCCAGGACAACAGCAACAACAACAGCAGCAGCAGCAGCAACAACAGGGCGGTAATAACGTGCCGTACTTTGGACCGGGACCGCCGCCAAATGGTCCACTCAACGGGCCATTAGCGCCACACATGCAACCACACATGGACGGTGTCGGTGGTCCTGGAAGCGGGGGTTGCCTGGGCCCACCAGACGGCATGATGAACAACGGAATGATGATGCCGATGATGCGCGGCAACGTTGCCGGCCACATGCGACCACAAGTGGGCGGCGGTGGGATGCTTCGTATGCCGCAGCAGATGTCGCCACATCAAATGTCGCATCATTCGCACCAGATGGGTGCCGGCGGCCCCGGCGGCTTCAACAATGACAACGTAGTGGTGGCATTAGGAATGTTCCCACCGTCCGGTCAATTGTTCAATATGGGTGCCAGCGGAGCAGGCGCTGGGGGAAAGGTGGGTCAACAATCGCCGATGCATGGTATGGCGCCGGACGCCAGTCAGCCGTTGCCGCCGTCGATGGGCGGACAGTGCGGCGGGCCCGGACCGGGGGGACCGTTCAAAGGCGGCCCGAGCGGCGGTCCGAACAGCGGCGGTGGCCAGTTCGTCGGACCAACGACGGCGGATCCCACCTACGCGCAACAGTTCCACAACTTCCAGCAGCAACTGTACGCCACTGGCACGCGAAATCAAGCAGGCGGCACTGGCGGCCCAGGCCAAGGGCCGGGTCCACCCGTTTCGCAACAGCAACAACAACAGCCGCCCTACTTCAATCCAAAGTAGCGCGAAAACTGCGAGTGAGTGAGGGTACATTTACTACAAGTACATGTGTATTGAGTAATAATAAAATAATACTGACGTTACAAATAATACAGTGCGTACAGTGTACAGTGCACGTGAAGGGTATGTATTTGCAATTGCGTCGTTATAGCATTACACGTTACATGTTATAATTATACGGCCGACATAAATCCCTACGACGTGGTGTATATATACTAGACTGTCGTGGCGCGACGAGCGAGTGCGCTAGTGTGTACAGAACGAGTGTACGCCGATGCAACAGGTCACACCACACGAGGAGCGCCCAGGGCAACAAGCGACACTTTTATTTTTAAATTATTTCCTTTTTGTGTACATTATTTAACTGATTATTGATTATTATGATTATTATTGTCTGTTATATAAATATATTATCTATTATGAACGCATCGAATCCAAGTGCAGTTAGGGGTTAGCATCCACTCTGATTATTGTACAAAGCAGCCAGCCAGGCGCGCGGACGTGGCACGGCTGGGCAAACGAAACGAACACACGCGCAGTTTGCCCAACCGCTGGCCGCCGGAAGCGACGCGGCAATCCAACAAACAGGTGGAAGGCGCCTGAATCCGCACACGCCTCAATACTTAAGCTATCCTAGAATTATATAGAACTCTGCCATACGAAAATAACGCGAGTAAGGGAGACAAATTCATACACTTAACATAGATTAAAATGACGATTTATAACGATGATCACACTGACTGTATACTTTACGTTAGTCTTTGGTTTGTCTATTGGAGGCGTGCATCGGCACGGTTAACACATCAACGTTGTGTTGACATTTTTCGCAACACGCGTTTTAATTAACTATTGTGTATAGGCGTAATATTTTATTCTTGATCACCGCTTTAAGGAAATAATAAGACATACGTAATTTTTAACAATGAATTTCTTTCCTCTTCGATTATTACTACACTACTTGGATCTTATAATATATTCGTTTTTACTACTTAGATATTAATAGCTAATTAATTTTATTTTATTTTTTATAATATATGTATATTATGTCTTAAATTATTGCAATATGTTACTGACTACGTCTAGACAACATGTACAGAATTATTCTCGTATACACTTATTTGTTCATTTAATGCGAATGTCCTTTATTTATGATAATTTGATACTTGGAGTCGATGTTAATTCTGCCATTCAATAGTGATATTACATTGTTTCTTATATTGTTTATTTGCTATAATCTAGGAAGCAAACATAACAAGTCAGAATTTTAGATTCGTTTTTACTTTAACAAATCCCAGTGCTTCCTATATTTATATACATTAGATGTGAATAATAAGCATACATCGCTTGTATGTAGTCTATTCTTTTGGGCATCCTGAAGACATCTTTTGCTAAAAAAATTAATATAAAATATATCTCGTCTTTTTGCACATTTGTTAAAATCAGGATTGTATATTAACATCTGCGACATTTCTATCCTTCTATATTCCGATATTTGCCTTTTATTTTTTATCCCATCTGTTAAATAATATTGTCATTTTATGAGTAATCATAAAGATAATAAAGTTCTATATTATGTAAATACAATTTTCCTTATCCTGATACAAGTACTAAATATTACACATAATCTATTATAATAATTTCGCTCGAATGTACATTTATCAAATTAATTGCCTCATTCATTATAACTAGTAATATTATGCGCTATTTTGGTTTTGTGTTACAGCGTTGCCGTTTACATTGCCTGCAGCTGAAGTACCCGTTCTCGAACCATCAGAAGAGTGCGCTTGCGTTAACCGCCCGCTGGCATGACCACCATCTCCCCCACCCTCATCTTCATCCCCATCAGCCACTGTCATACTCAATATATCACTATTTGCTCCGTCCGAGTCGTCCGACGACGAGTCCTCCGCAGCTTCCGAATCATCCGGCGGCGTCAGATAATACTTAAGAGGAC
Organism: Leptodirus hochenwartii; assembly: GCA_947310635.1. NCBI lineage: Eukaryota > Metazoa > Arthropoda > Insecta > Coleoptera > Leiodidae > Leptodirus > Leptodirus hochenwartii. The sequence continues at coordinate 8,400,139 of OX371187.1, read as the reverse complement.
TAACAAATAGATCCTCCCTTATCATCTCCGCGTAGTTATCATAATCCACGTTCACATACCAATCGAAAAAGGACAAATCGGCCTTCTCGTCCATTAAACTCATTCCATCCCTCCAACAAATCGGAGAACTGCTATACGTATATCCCGCATCTTTAACAAACACGCAGTTCCTAGACAACACATTGTTCTCGAAATAAGGATTGTTCGCGAATGTGAAATGGATTTGATACGACAGCAATCTAGTTTCGTCGTATTTAATACCGATGCTCTCTAAATATTGCAGGCAGTCTTCTTCTTCGTCCTGTATTAGATTTCCAAAATCCGGATGATTCATCATCTTTAATTATGCCACGTTAAGAGAAACAATATCGAAATGTATTTATTTGTATTATATGTAACTTATAGAAAAGGATACGACCGTATACCAAAAGCGCGGAATTTTGCCGAAGAGCGCGTTACGTCTTTCGAAGTGTGATAAGCGCGCTTTGTAAAATTTCTGCTGCAACTGATAAACAGCCTGCATCTCCTGGTCCAAGCTAAGATCTAGATGTCCTTGTATTTCGCTCAGCTCATTGAATATATCCGCCGACATTTGTTCGTCGTTTAGGCGGCGAATTTTCCTCGTCGATCCTTCAGTCATGTTCTTAAGTTCTCTTAAAATCCAAGTTACTTTAAATTGGACATATCTTTGCTAACTATCTACTTTCATCAATGTATACATTCCTTTTCATTCTATTCACAAAAGGTAAAATAGCCAGCTTTACATACTTATACCAATGAATACTAACTATATATAGTTAGTATTCATTGCTTATACCGACCCAGTACACGAGCCTGTAGAGCATAAGGTACATAACCCCAATTTAAACTAGTCCTTATTCCTAGCGACAAGGACGAAGGACACCAATAGCGCGCAAAATGTAAAGAGAGCGGAATATGGCACTAGTATGGAATAAGGATAATGATATCCACAAAAAATAAATATAATCTAAATTCATTAGTTAAAAATACGCTACACATACAAATAAATATAGGAATAAAGCAACATGTGCCAACAAGAGAATTTCACTGAAACAATCCTATTGTCCATACCATATTTGTCTATACCATAAAGTGAAATTATATTATACAAAATGAATTGAAAATGTTTTTTTTTTTATATTAAAAATTTATTTTATTCTAAAGTTAGAGAATTATTTGCTTATTACTAGTTAACAAAATATATCTCTGTTCTATCTCTCAGTCAACTGTTTAAGATGGTATTAGAGTAAAGTTTACTTTTGCAATAAGCTAAGGAACATAGTAAATCCTTAAATCTAAGTTATAATTAGTATTGTTTGTATTAACATAGTTATATAGTATTAATGTTTAGTTCCTATTTCTAGTTTATTCATATTTCGCTGCAGTTATAGTCCGTGCGTTGATTTTGTTTTCCTTCTGTTTTTATATAAAATCTACACCTAAGTCGAGTGGTTTGTCTGTAGTTTTGTATGATGATGTTTGTTCGAGTTTATGCAAGTAGTCGTATTGCTATTGCATGTCTTGTGTCGTGATTCTTCGCGCAGGTAGAGCATGTTCTGTTATTGGTGCATTCGCTGGTTTTATATCCGAAAGCCTGGCATTTATAGCATCGTAGGATATTGAAGTCTTCTGGTATGGCCATCCCACGTTTATGTGCTAGTTCACCAGTTTCCGGAAGGTTGTTCCTGTTGTTTCAATATGTACAATCCATTTCTTACTGTAGTGCAGTGGCGGTTCTTTATGCAGGCCGCAGGGCCGCGCGTCCCTCCTGAACATTGAGCGCATCACCATTGATATATTGCGATATTTTATCTAGGCATTATTTTTCCTAAAAGATAAAGCTTGCGCGGCGATAACAATCAACACAACACGGTGTGGCGTTCGTTGTGGTATCAGTTGCAAGTCATAGCAGCGACCGATGCTGTATCTATCTGTATCTATCGTTCGCGTGGTATAGATATATCGCTAATTTAGTGCCGCTGGGTGTACAGCGCCACCCAGCCACACAGTACAGGTTAAATGCATATGCACTCATCTCACTCTATTGCAAGAAATAGGTGAGAGCGACCATATGCAGTATATCTTCTGTTTCTTCGGTTCGCTCCTTGCTTCATCATCTAATATGTGTCACACTTTCCGAGCGGCTATCCAATGCCAGTACAAGTTAAATACATATATTCAGTACATATGCAATGAGATGCGTGTATCATAGAGTGCAGGCGACCGATGTAGTATATCATCTATTGGATGTCGCGCTTCTTTAACGTCCTAGAAAAGTTCAGAGAGAACAGAGAGTAGTATATATATACAGAGAGTATATATATATGTATATAAATTGATATAGAATACTCAGATAAGACAGTAGCATTTGTTCTGTGTATGTACGATATGTACGTATGTACGATTTTGCCACGTGTTTCTCCTAGAATATATTTAATAGAAATAATTTAATAAAAATGAATAGTGTTAATTCTTTATTGAAAATAGAGTTTTGTAGACTTTCTCTTGTGGACAAAGTAACAATTAAAGAATTAGGTAGACCATTGCCTGATTTAAATTTATCGCAAGCTTGTGTAAGGAGTGCTCAAAATCGGACATTTACGCGGCGTTTTACAAGAGACATTTACAAAAATATATATAACATAGATGAAGGACAGGACCTTTTGGAAACTGTGTGTCATGCATATCCATTTTTGAATAAAACCAGATTAAAAACAGAATTAGAAGGCATTTACTCGCGTCCGGATTTTTATCAAATAATTGGAGCCACAAATTTTCTTTTATTATTGCTACAAAATAATATCAGTGAAACTTTCCTGGAAACTATAAAAATACTTAAAATTATTTTAACAACCCCGATGACCACTACTGATTCAGCGCGTTGTTTTTCAACACTTAGAAGAATTAAGACTTTTTTGCGAAATGCTATGGGTAATGATCGTTTAGATGCGTTGGCGATGATGTGTATTAATAAAAATGTGGTGCGAGATATTTACAATTTTAACGAAAAAGTTTTGGAAAAGTTTATATCAATGAAAAATAGAAGAGTGGAATTCACTTTCAAGAAATGATTGAATTTAATCATTTTGCATCCATTTTAGGTAAGATTCCTCACTATTATGTTATTTTTTAAGAAATGCGCCCGCCCAGATTGAAATGGCACGAGCCGCCACTGCTGTAGTGTGATTGACGTATTGGTAATTTTTTTCCAACTGGCGAACGTCCGCGGCTGCATGAGTATGCGCACTCGTCTTACAGCCCTGGAAAAGCGTTCACATGTAAACATCCTGTATGGCATATCTTTTTGGTTGTTGCTGTCTGTGCAGCGGTTATCGGTGCGCGGACGTTCGCCAGTTGGAAAAAATTTACCTGTATGATATTTATTTTGTCTTCTGTATTGATGCTACCGTTGATAGCTTTGACTTCATCCATTAATTCTTCTATACTGTAGTTCTGGTCTAGACCAGTTATGATAAGTCTTGGTGTTTTCAGTTTGGTAACTCTGGCCGTGTATTTATCACCAACTTTATGATTGATGAGGTTCTTCAGCTTCTTTGTTGATTTTGTATTTCTTGTTTTAATCAATATATTCCCTTGTTTTAGTTCTTTCAGGGTTTCTACCGATGCGTTCGCTTCTCTGGGTGCTATTTCTTCTTTGGTTTTCTTACTGTCTTGGGCAGTTTTCGGTTTTACGATTATGCATGGGCAATTGTTCTTAGGATTTCCGCATTCTTTGTCTGATTTTTGTATGTCTGTAACTTTCATTGCATTAGCATAACTGATTTTTCTATAATTTACGAGTTCTTGTTTTATGGTTTCGTATTTCACCGAGTATCACTTCTAAATAATTTGTCTCTGGTTACATTGTGTTAATGATACATAGCGCTCCGTGCCTCAGTTCTTCTTTTATAAAATACTCTACGATTCTGTTTGAGATACCTAAAAAAATAGGTGGATAATAACCGCACCATTATTAATTCCAGTCCAATCGATTTATGATTGTCGCTCCTATGTCTGGGTAAAATAAAAGCAATGTAAATCGCACAAACTAATATACTAATTATTACGTTTTAATACATTGTACAATCATTATTTTGGCGCACACCATTCAAGTAGCACATGTGAGATGAGAATTGATGTTGATGATCGCGTAAGACTGTTATTTTTGTATATATAAATAGCTATAATAATTCCAAAATATGGTAACTAATCGTTCTCGATTAAAGCGGAAATGAAGACACCGATTCGTTCTAATAATGAGAAAAATGTTACAAATATTAAATCCAAGGAAGAACAATACAAAAAGTGCACGAACTATTCACACATAAATATAATTTTATAAAGCTGGAAACATCTACATGCCTACATTATTTATTCCGTTTTATCGCATTTAACCGAACAGAAAAAAAGTTTATATAATGCGTATGACTTCTTTACTTCTATACAAACTTTCCCTCTTAATATTATTTGTGTCTTAATATCGTAATAAAAGTAAATGTAGTTGCCAAATGCGATTGATTGACTCGTTAAATTCAGTTTTCGTAGGAAATAATTCCTTTTTTGGTATTCTTAAAATTCCTAAAATATTCCACCTGTAGAATCTGCCTTGTTGTAATTCATTAATGCTTATAAAACCTTACGACTTAGCTTCAAGTTTTCTCAATAATTTAGGTACCTTGGGAATTATTTTGATATATATATTCCATATTATATGATTCTTTATTCTGATTAGATTTTTGAATGAATTTTTACTAATTAACTAACAACGTGGATTCGTTCTAAAAAGCAATTGCTAATAAATTTAACAACGTACTTTTACAAGACCTGAAACATTTGAATAATTAATGCATGGGGTAATATGTATAATTTGGGTAACTTGCATAGCTTTTGTAGACTTAGAAAAGGCATTTGATAATGTAGATTGGGACATAATGTTTAGAATTTTAAAAGAAACGGGTATAGATTATAAGGATAGGAGAATAATTTTTAATTTATATAAACACCAAACTGCCTTAGTTAGAATTGAGGGGGGAGAAGAGGTAGCAAAAATAAGGAAGGGAGTTCGGCAGGGATGTACACTCTCACCGTTATTATTTAATCTATATATAGAAGATGCAATAAACAAAGTAAAAGAAGAGTATAGTGTAGGTGTGAATGTACAGGGAGAGAAAATATATATGCTGAGATTCGCCGACGATATAGCTATATTGGAAGAAAGCGAAAAGAATTTAGAAAGGGTATTGAATGGTATGCAGGCAGTATTGACTAGGGATTTTAACATGAAAATAAATATAGGTAAAACTAAAGTGATGAGGTGTGACAAAAAGGAATGCAGTAGAAAAATGAGGATCTCAATAGGAGATAATAGAATCGAAGAAGTGTCAGATTTTTGTTATTTAGGCAGTAGAATCACAAAAGATAATCGAAGCAAGGTAGATATAAAGTGTAGGATAGCACAGGGTAGGAAGGCATTCGTAGAAAAAGAACAGATTTTAAGATCAAATATTGACTTGGGTATTAGAAAAAGATTACTGAAGGTATATGTTTGGAGTGTAGCACTGTACGGGTGTGAGGCGTGGACTATAGGAAAGGAAGAGAAGCGTAGATTAGAAGCACTTGAAATGTGGTGTTATAGGAGGATGATGAGGATTGGTTGGGAAGATAAAGTAACAAATGAAGCTGTACTAGAGTTAGTAGGGGAGAAGAGAAGTATCTGGAGAGTGTTACAGCGTAGGAGAGACAGATTAGTAGGGCATATCCTTAGACATGGGGGGATTATGCAATTGATCATAGAAGGTAGAGTGGAGGGAAAGAGAGGGGTAGGTAGGCCTAGATTGGAGTATGTGAGTCAGATAGTTGAAGACGTTGAGATGAATAGCTATAGGGAGATGAAGGGATTAGCTCAGGATAGATCGGCATGGCGTGCTGTTTCCAACCAATCTTTAGGATTGCGGACTCTTTAACTAACTAATAAAAATATGAATTTTATATATTTAAATATATGAAATAAATAATTCCGTTATTATAAAATAATAAAGAAATAATTATTGACAAGTGAAATGTGGTATAATTGCAACATACAACAATTTATTTTATAACTTGAGCAAAAATTTGACTAATTTACTACCTACTTCATTCCTATAATCCTATAACAATTTTACAATTATTAAATATATCACTTTTCTACGAAATATCTAAAATCATATAAAATACACACACACACACACATATGTATGGGGGACAAGGAAGGAGCCTCCCCGGAGAATGTTAAGTCTTCTTAAGAGGACAGAACATTCGGGCGTCCCCCGGGTAACGGCTATTATCATTATCTTTAATGATAATAGCCGGCTAATCCTTCCACACAAGAAGTATCAACACTTAAATTGAGATACTTCCAAGTAAAATTAATTATAATTACGAGATACAAATAGAACTTGAGTTCTTTGCGAGTATGTGAACTCGATTGTCACAATTTGACCGCATTATTGCAATTAGCACTAAATATTCTATTGGCGAATTATGTATTAAAAGATGATTTTAGAACTATCAATTTTTAGCTCGTTAACTCGTCTAAGGAACACATGACATTATAGTTAATAAGATGAGTACCTATTCATTACAATATTAATTACCTAATATTAACGGTTGCCAGTGGGCAAGGTAACGATTGCGCATGCGCTTATATTATGGCCGGGTCTTTAGGTCTAATTTATTTTAAGGTAAAGTCGCAAATTAATAAATTTCGTAAGAGGTTACGAAAAACATTACGCTTTGCTCTATATGCGATGATTTTCAGACGTAAACTGCCGATAACAATTCATTGATTATACGTCCTGATAAATTGAGCTTATTGTACTTAATATATTTTTTTATAACAGTTTGGTCTATGAAACACAGCTTTAGTAATAATCACTAATTGTCATCAATCGTCAGCTATAACCGTCTGTTTTATTAACTTCTTTCGAAGGTTGTTGATGAATCAACGCTTCGGTCTGACGCTAGATAGCCGACATAGCGACATTATCAAATCCGGTCAAGGATTCCATTCGATCTACTGCCGCCTTTTCGTTATTCTCGTTATTATTGCCGTTAGCGTCGAGACGCGGCTGAACGTAACGCTCATGCACCCAACACCGAGCCCAGTACACCCCAATGATGAAGACGTGCAAGAACACCAGGAAAAATATTACGCCTATACATATTCCCGCAGTTGTTCCAGGTTTGTTCCAGTTCAGTATTGGATAGATCGATTCGCCTCCATCCCTACAAAATCGATCGTTAAAATGCAATTTTCGATTGTACAAAAAAATAAAAATGATACCTAGATGTCCCACCAGCCGCGTGATAGATAATACTGAAGATTATATAAGCAAATCCGAAAAGAGCGGACCAAAGGCTATGGACAAAGTTGATCGGGTGGGCCGTTACTAAAAGCTCGATAACCATTGCAATGGAATTGGTCCCATGCACCAGGATGTTTAACGCGTCCAAGCTCATTTTGGATTCTACAAAGGAATAAATTCGGCACTCAACAATAAAATATATATTTCTTACTAACCATCGTAAATAAGTATCCAATAAAGAAGAGTAATTGCCACAGCAATATCCATGGCGACGCTAAATATAATCCAATATGGTTTATAAAGCTTCTGCAGAACAGACATTTCCTCATCCACCAATGTTTCTGCAAACATTGATTTATATTTCGTAAAATACGAAGCATAAACATTTCAAACTTACTGCCTCCTTTTGAAGTAACGTAATTCGCCATGCACATAGCCGTAGATAAAATAGCTTGAATCATGCAGATCGTGAAGCCCCAATTGGTGAGGTAAATGAGCCATTTGATGCGGAATATTGCCTCTTTGTCCAAATTCTTTTCGTCCACGATGGACGCTATCCAAACGGACACGAAGAATGACAGCATAAGCCACCGGTAGATGAGATAGAACAAGCTGGGCTTCTTCTCAAATTGCCACTGTTGAAAATATATTTAAAAAAATTATTTGGAAATAAGCGTCGCCTGTTTATCTTTTTATCACACCTCATCAGTTTGGTGTTGTTTATATTTATTTGCATGCTATAATTCCTTAGTTATTATTACTTGCACACCATTTAATACATATTATAAATTTTGCTCCCTTCCAAAATCAGCGAAGCTCTTCTTACATATTACACATAAACTCTTCTGTACCTTTGACTAGTACATCTTCTATATATAGATTGAATAATAACGGCGAATGTGTACATCCCTGTGCCGGACTTCTTTTTATATTCTTGGTTCAACTTCTCTCAATTCCGAACTAATGCAGTTTGATATTTATGTAAACTGGAAATAATTCTACCCCTGCAATTTATTCCTCTACCTTTTAAGATTCTAAACATTATACCAATCTATAAATTAACGTATAAATATCTACGAAAGTTATGAATATTTTCTAAAGTATAAAAAATTATTTCGAGTCATTGCTAATATAGTGAGAAAATTATTTTTCTAATGCCTCACCATTTCTGCTTGGTTTTTTCTTCGATTTAATTATGATTTTTATTATGGTTCATACATTTCGCACAAATTATATACAAACTGGCTTATTCATATTCATCGCATTTCCTTATATAATTTTAAATTTCATGATAAACAACTCTTCAATACCAAACATGCTTTACGTAAGTGTTATTTGCGCAATATCTTAAGAAAAAACATATGTCCCGTCGCAGTAGACGAGATCCTTGCGAAACATTTAATTTGGCGCTGATTACGATATTCTTTCGTAGGGATAATAAGGGTTCAACGATCTACTTTTACAGCATGTACTTTAGAATAAAATATTACAATACTAATATTTTATTAAATTTCGGATGCAAAATTTAAAGCGAAAATAATTTGAATATTTATATAGACTTTTTAAATTTTATTTGATCGAAATACTTACTTGTGATCTGGTGAAAACGCTGGGTTCTTCATGTTTCAGAGAGAATTGGTTTAGGACCGCAGACCACGAGAATAACATAGCTTCGCTTGATTCCTCCGGAGTCCTTCTGAAAAGAACGTAGCGCAAGTTCACACGTTTTTGCATTAATACAGCGAATATGATCGGAATGGTGTTAACAACGTCTTATGTAATATTAGTACTTGATGCAGATTGATGTAAAGAGGTATTGTGTAACTTATTGTCAGTGCTTTTGGCGTAATATTTCGGAGTGAACAAAGCACCGGCTCGGTTTCTGGTCAGTTCTATTTGCCAACGCACATGGCAAGTACATGAATGTGTATTTACGCGGTTGGTCACGAAAATCTACACTAGCCCACGAAAGTACTCAACACTTCAAATTTGTACCTTCCGCCAATTTTTGGCGTTAAATAAATGGCTTTATATATTTTTCGACGAAGAAATTCTATTTTATGTAAATTATTTTGTTATAACTGGCGAATCCTTTTTTCCACTGTGTTTATTTTAATCAATCGTTTGGGAAGCGCGGATCACGCCATGCAGTCTAGAAACGGCGCCCCCTTTCTGTCTCAACGGCACCCTGAACCACCCTAATATATATGGGGGTAGGCTGGGCGCGACTACCCACCGGGAATCATACCATCGCCGATGAACCACACCACTCGCCAGTATTGATCTATTTTATATAATTATATATGTATATATAAAACGGCGTAACTATAACTATTGAGTAATCCTTAAATATGTGTGCAGGGTCACTATGCTAGAATATTTTAATATTTCAATGGGAAATGATGTTAGGATTGATTTGGAAGATATTGAAAAAAAACAGAAATTTTGAATAATGGTAAAGGTACCCCCCCATTGAATATATTTGGTATAAAACTTTCACATTTTCGAATGTCGGTTTACAGTATTTTCTAATAGCTTTCGATCCGATTTAAATTTTTTTAAATCTGCAAGCGATTTTGATGGGAAATGCACATTTCAAAAGCTACGGATTTTAAAAATTGACCATTATTAACATTTTTATAGTCCCATGTAATAATTTTCTCTTTTAAATTCGCCTGATAGGATATTTTCGAATATAAAATGATTTGAGCAAGCATTTTTACTTTAGGACCAACAGTTTGTAAAAATATATCGTACAATTATTGATAATTGAAAAATGTTAATGGACATGTAAAATATGCCATGACGTAAATACGTACATATTTAATAGATAGCAATCAGATGGAAAAAAAAAAACATGCATAGCAAGTGAAATTTACGATCCTGTAATTATAAATGTAATAACCAAATTGCACATCATATAAATAATTTCCAAACAATTGCTTGGAAATTGTTTGTGCGATTGTATAACATAACACCCACCTTGCAATATTGTTAATTGCATAACCGTATTTTATTGTTTTAACTTAAATTAACATCTTCCCTTTTCATACATTTTTATTTCTGACTATTAACAATTCGTCATGTATTTATTTAAAAAAACACTGTTTGGTAATATAAAAATGAATCAATTTTCGAAGGTTCGAATCAATTTACAGAATTATTTTGAAAATCATTTGCATTACAAATTAAGTACTAATTATTCTAGGTAAAATGAATTGCAAACTTTAAAAATACCTATTTCAATTATGGCACAATTTTAAGAATTCTATTTTCGATTAATTTATTTATCTAATCAGAAGTGTCTTCTAATTATTACTTATAAAATATTATCATCTGTAAGTAAATAATACCATTTAATCTCGATAAACAATTTAACTGGTATTATAAAATCGACTAGGAAATTATTTTGAATTCCTAAAATATTTTTTTATTAAAACCTGCAGTAGGCAATTTTTCTTGGATTATAATTTCATAATAAAAGAGCATTAGTACATACAGGAAGCGTTGATTTCGTAACAATTAAGTATTTCGAAAAAAACGATTGCTTTGTTAATATTTTCAAGTAGTAGCGGACCAAAGAGGCCATCGGCTTTGTCGCTTTTTCAAATAAAAACAAATCGAAGATCTCGTCTTACCGATCGATGGTAAATACGATTGCAATTCGCGATAGATCTTGTTAACAATCAACTGACATAACAAAGGTCAGATTATAATAAAGACAATTAGAAAATGTAATAAGTAGCTGTATGAATTCCATTATTGAAATAAATGTGAATTCAATTCATTAACTTCGAATAATTGTTACACAATGTAAATTTGCTCGGGGAAGAGTGCCGAAAAAATTAATGTCAAGTACGTAGATCCACATTTTTTAAATAAAAAATAATATCCTATATATATTTATAACGGTAAAGTATATAAACAACATTCAGGTTTATTTTTTTATAGGCAATAATTAAAAATTGATTCGTTTGCGAAAGTGCACGTTTGCAAATCAAGGTAAACATTAATTGCGAATTATTGTATCACGATTATAAAATATCTATTATATTACTATGCAATAATATACAACAGGAACAAACATATTCAATTATTCAACAAATGAAATAATGAAATAATTCTTTTACCAAAGGGAAATAATTGTCTTCGTCCAATTATTCGAACTAAAAAATAATAATTTCCAATTATTACTTTTCTTTCTAACTTATTAGATCATAATTACCGTAATTTATAATTACCTCACGTTTTATTGTCAATTAATCTTAAATAGTAAAACTAACAGGGACGACAATATTCGCCCCATTTTCTAAAAAATTCGACAATTACATTCGAATTTGAAAATACATGGAGCAAAAAAGCGAATATTTTAAACATTAGAGTCGCGAAGTTAATTAATTGTTTAATTAGTTTGTCTGATAATTCGCCATATGCATTTGCAAAAAAAATTAAAAATTATTCTACAGAATACTTACCGGATTTCGAATTATGTTCCAAAAGATTTTGCAAGAATAAAAAAATCACACTTCAGTAGGAAAAAGAAATCTTCTTTTTTTTAAATGCCTTAAACTAGTACGATAAAACAAAAATCATTTTCGAAGGTACCATCGAGCGATTTTTTGGAATTTTTTGACCGCGCTTGCCTTTGGGTCGCTCGCGTTTGAATCTGGACCTGTGCGAAGACCCTTGGGCAGCGTAGGTTTGTTCCCACCTTATTTATTACAAACGAGACACCGACTCGACACGGTACCGAGCGAATACAGTCGGCTCATTAATTGTTGCCCGACGGTATGTAAAGAAGCGCCGTACCATTTTTCCAATGCGCGACAGATAGGTAGATTTCGTATCTGGTACACCCGATTAACATACGAACACTTCTCTAATCTAATCTATTTCGCGTTCAATTAACGCCTTCGCGATTACGCGCGTACAAAAGATTAATTGATAAACTTGAAAAAATCTATTAATAGTATTTACAATTCGCGTCCAGATATCGAATGGTAATTTATAATGATTATGTCGAAAGTATCGTTGCGTATCCTATATTGGACCAGGTAAAAGTGTAGCTTGTGACAAATTTTGCAATGTTTGCAATAGTTGTATAACAGACGTACGATAAACTTGTTTACAATTACCTAATCGTTGCAATTATTCTTCTTCTACTTACTTTTGCAGATATAGCCTGCTATTAACGCTCTCATCTGTTAAAAGAAAAATTGAACACAAAATTATTTACTACGAGAAATCGAAGGATTTATTTGTCTTGCGTCTTTATTAAAAATGACAGCGGGAATTATAATTTTTTGAAATTAAGCCGCATTTAATTGTTGCCCCATAATTTTGATGGCCTCAGCTAAAAAATAACTACACTTTTCATTATTAGATAACTATAGTTCAATAAAAATCAGTTAGTTATTTAAATTTCGCATAGCGATTCAAGCAAAAATTCGACAAATACAGAATTTTTTTATTAAAATTGCGACTTAAATGCAAAAAATTAGGATAGTTAGCAACAGTATGGGGATGTTTTGAATGGGGTTTTATATGCAATTCAATAAGGGTAAAACTATATAAAAATTTGCAATTTAATTTGCACCTGATAAAATATATATTAGATTATATATATAAAAGATATTCTCCAATAGAAAATGATTTCTTATAAATCTGCTAGTAGTTTTGCTGTATAATTAAGTAGATATCGAAAATTAGAAGGACCCCCTTTAAATATTTTTGGTATTTTCTACTAATATTTGATACAAATATTTAGTATATACATATGCAACTGGTTTTAATGGGAAATGAATATTTCGAAAGATACAGTTTTTTAAAACGAGGAGGTAGAAACATTTGTATATGGAGGTTCCATTTAAAATTTACCTGATAATTACATCATTTTCTAGTAATAAATGATGTCGGGATTATAAATCTATAAGCTCATTTACTGTAGGACTAACAGTTTGGAAGATATCGCAAAAAGTTGAAAATTGCTAAAAAAATTTTGATAAAACTGCCATTGTTTTGAAAGTATATTTTTGATATGCAATGAATAGTTGTAAAGACATAGATGGGAGTCAATACGTTTTTGCATGTTATATATATATATAATCGTCTAACCCACAATAGATTTATTAAAAGAGACAGCTAGACATTCATAAAGTACAGTAAATCGAAGCCAATTGCTTATAAAGCCTTAATAGTAGTACAATAAATTCTTGAGATTGGATGCAATGTGCATTTCTGTGTCATAATAATTGAATGAAAGTGTCTATTGTTCGCGCACCTATTGTCAAAATAAAATCAATTTTATTAGACGATTACTGTATAAAAAAAAACATCGAAGGGAATTTGTATGAAATTACTTTTAATGATCGGGATATGCGAATTTTATCAGAAATAAAATGGAGCATTTACTCATTTATATCGTCAGCCAGATAATTTAGAAAATTACAATTATTCATAAATAAAAGACAAGACATTTCGGATTATAAGTCTTTATTAAAAAACCTGATAATCTAACAGACATTTCAAATAAATCAACTATCAATTTTTAAAGTTAAAGTTAGGTTTTTTTCAAATTCACATTTACTATTGCACTAGGATATTACAACTTTAGATCTTAAAAACGAACAAGATAAAACTTTGATTTTCTCCGTGAGGTGCCTAATTTATTTTATATTTTATTTGTTAAACGCTAAATTTTATTTTTAAGGCTATACAAGTTGCATCCAACCGTGGATGGAATTACAATCTTTTAATTTTTAAATTTGAGCTCGAAATACGTATAGACGGTCAACTATGAAATAGTAGTAAAATTCGTGGTAAAAAAAATTATATCTACAAATAACAACATCGAAATAATATCCACATTTATTAGAAAAATTCAATGCATCTTTCGATTTTTAAAAAGTCCCTGAGAGTGAAATGTCGGAATATGTAATTTTCTGCAAAAGCAATTATTTATTACGTTTAGAATGATGAAATGGGGGGCAAGTTATGCATATTATTTCGATTAAGCTATCAAATTCTATTATACAAGTACAAAACATAAAAAAATATGTATTACGTTGCATTGAAAAAAAAAACAATACACATGGAATGTGACGTTCAATCACTCAACGATCACAATATATTTTATTCAAATTAAACTGATTAAAACTATGTCCTTTATTTAATACCGCCAGAAAACTGTCAAAATACAAATTGCGATCGTATTACACGTTTAAATAATATCACAATTTATATAACTACATTTAAATTGTTAAAAAAAATTTATACCGCATTAAATATCAGAAACATTGAGTATCGGCGCGTCGAGATGATGAGGAAACATCAAAACAAGAAAGTTCATTAACTAAACATACTTGTTCGTCGTATACATTCGTCGTATTTCTTCTGCTTCTTCTTCGGCCATTAAAAAAAATATAAAACATAGCTGCAGATCCAAACAACGATTCGTAATAACCAGCAATTATTATCTAAATCAAAAACTTTCGGCGTATTAAAGAGCCTCAAATCACCAAGACTTTCCATTTTTATTGTTGGTGTTTGTTGTTTGGTCGTTTAAAAAAAATCATTCAATAAACCAAATCAACGTTATTGTAATTATTATATTAATAAACGGTGTATCAATATGTAGATAAACGTAGCATGCGTAAAACGTTACACAGAAATTTGAGGTCTACTCTCAGTCATAAATATCCATTCGTATTGAATAATTTAATTATTGCTGAGTAAAATTAATAATACAAATTAAAATAGATAAAAATATATATCGTACGTACAACAGTATAATCAAATTTAAAATATGTCAAAGATACAATTAACACACTGTATATTTGCGTATACTGTCAACTTTGAGCGTGATAAGAATGCGTCTGTATTTAACTATAGGATGTATAAAAGTCGCGTCACAGAAAAAAAAAATCAGGTCAGTGCCATCAAAACGGCGTGTTGTATTTTTGCATTAAAAGGATGAAATTTGCGCGTGAAATTAGGCGCTCGTATATAATAATTCCAAGACGACTTTCGGACAGTCCTATAGAAAGGGCGCGACATTGTTTACATGACCTGAAGGATCTGACTGGCCTCGAATGCTGTGCCAGGATGCAAAATAACCGGACTGGACACGTGACCAGCCTCCACGCAAATCATGTTCGGGAACTCGTCGTCTCCGAAGTCTGTCATCTCTTTCGCCTGCGTTTCTCCCGGATTCCAGATCACAGTATCGGGGAAATTGTACTTCTGAATTCGCATCTTTCTACCTATACGTGCCGCGTGATCGATATAATACGTCAAATGTGCTCGAAAATTAATTAATTTTTAAGAGTTGCCTAAAGAATTTCCACTCGGACTTCAAAACATATATTCAAGATTTTATTAAAACATATAAATTTTTTTTTTATCAAATAAGGGTTTAGCGTGCGTTTATAAAATGCATATGCGATAATATACTCCAAGGAAATCTTGGAATATATAATTATTATTCTCGCATATTAACGAATTAGATACTACTCTGTATTTTTCAACACTAAATTCTTAGGATAAATTGTACAGGTGTTTATCGAAGAAAAAAAACCCGTCATTTTCACGAAAGTAAATAAAGCACCCAATAGCGAAGTTTCAATAAAAAAAATTCTTACCGGACACGACATTGGTAATGATATGTTCCTGGGCGGTGTTCTGGTAGATGCGGTCGGTGCGGCCCTGGATCGTGACCACGTCCCTCACGTCGTGATAGACAGCGCCGTCCTGCGTTTTGTCAATGAACATGCAATTGTGCAGACCAGTGATCTGGCAACGGCGCACATCGGGCACCTTGAAATACGTGTGCAACAGCATGAAGAACGAGAAAGTTTGCTCCTTGCTCGGATTGTAAACGGCGATGTTGAAGTGGAGCTCCTTCTCGCGCAAGATCAATCGGTACGTCAAGCGAAACCTAAAGACAAGTCGACTCAAAAAGCGAACGGGGCGATGGTATAAGGTACTAACGAAAAGTTCCACATGGAGCGCGTGAACTCGCTGTCCATCATGGAGAAGATAGCTTCGACGTCGCCGCTCGGCAGACGTTCCGGGGCCTTTTCCACGTGCCAGCGCACTATGCGGGCAAATCCATGCTGGGGCCCAAATGTCCATGGCCCGAATTGCGCTATTCATATGCAAATTAAACATTTCATAACAATTTTTACGCAATAGAAACTTACGGAAGACAAATGGTATTCCACCCCGTATCGGCTTTTTACCATCGAACACAGCTTGCTTACTAAAAAAAAAAAAAACGCCGGGTTTTATGAATCGCATCATTACTCAGCGATTATAAAATATTACCTAACGAATAGTTGCTCTTGGTTATTAACACGCCACGAGACCACTGTCGCGCCTGCAAATAGAGAACAAAGAGTTTTTTTTTCACCTACGTTCCAAGGCGGAATGTAAACAAAAAAAGATTGAGGTTACGTGCTGCCGTTTTTTTCCCATAAATGCAAAAACGCAAAGGATTCTGAATGGAAGCTACGTCCACACGCGCCCCAAACATACAACGGCCACATTCGGACATCGTCCAGCGACTTACCGTGCAGATTAATGGTACATGTGGTGTTATTGCCGCGGTCCAACACCACGACACTGGTAGCCGCCATAACCAACTAATGCTCCCGCAACGGAAGAGCAACAGCGAAACCGTAAGAATCACGATTGAAGACGGGCGGCAATGAAGAAGCTGCGCAATTCTTACCTAGAAGAATGCACACCTCGCCGTGTGTAAAATACACGTACACCTGTATCGTATTCGATAGCCACCTGCTGTAGGCGCTGCGCACTCGGAAGATTTAAACTGTTTAAATTCACGGATACGCGAACGGAATATAAGAGAATGGATTGCCAGCGGTTCGTGATCGCTGGAATTAATCTGTTCGGGCCGGGAGAATAGAGATCGTCGTTGTATTCGATGGAGAGGACGGGACTAGTTTTTCAAACATTTATGCATAAAAAAAACTTGGCGAGTGGCGCCGAATGAGATGCTATTTACCTTCGTACCGCTAGTCGTAAATTTGGCGCTAGCGAATCTTGTTGACAGAACAAACGAACAGTATTAACTGTACCTGATGTGATACGACCTGAAAATTCTCATTACTCATGGTGCTGTACTATTAAAGACAACAAAAATGGCTATAGTTCTAAATCTACAGATATCTTGTGAGTTTTTTCTGTAGAATTTAATGTTTATTTTAATTTAGTATTCGTACTTTTAACATATTACCCCAACAAATTTTACAGATTATTAATTTTATTTAGGTAGTTCGATTGACGTCCTATTTATTTTATTGACATTTTAACACGAGTTGACACAAATTTCAATACAAGATGTCGCACTAAAATTGTCACTATTACCAACCATATCTAAGCGAAACGCACAATTTCAGTGTGAACGGATTTTCTTTGCAGCTCCATTCCTGAAATTGTGCGTTTTTGTTTATTCCTGAAAAGTAATTGATGTTGTCGCATAAGGCAGTGCAGAAGTACAATAAGATATTACCTGCACACATTAAAGAATAACCACTAACATCATTTAATAAAAAAACATCTCAGGGAATTAAGGCCAAATTTAGAATAGATCAATTACAAAAAAATCAATTCCAAAGATATGTAAACTATATATTGATATAAACGATTGTAATAGGTTTAAGATAGACAATTATAAAATTACGAAATATAATATTTATTAAGTATTCAATAAGTTTAGTTAAAAATATTTAGAAAACCCATACCCTCTTATACCAGTGTAAAAACTGCCTGAGGGATGGAATATGTACGTTTGTTTTAAATAGGTAGAAATGAGTATTATATCGACTAATATAAAAATATAATAATAATATAGTATTATAGTATTATTATATAGTATTATTATAGTATTATAGTATCGACTAATAAAAAAAAAAGCGATGTAAGCAGGGCCGGCGCTAGGCTGGACGTCGTCCGCCTGCAAAGCAGAAATCGGCGCCCCCAAACAATTTATTTATTTTTGTCGTAATCATCTTAGTGGGAGAAAATCGGTCTATATAAAAATAAAAGCAGAATATGTAAATTTGCAGCATTTAATTGACTTACGTAATTGTTATTACTTAATTCGTTTACAAAAATTTAAAGAAACAATGAAACTTCGTACTAACACTTCGAAACGGCGCCCGCTTGCAATGCAGGCCCGCTTCCGCCGGCCCTGGATGTAATATAAGCGCACCAATTATATGGAATTTGCATTTGTTGTTCACAATTTTTGTCTTCGATTGTAGTATTTGCACAATATTTCCGTAGAATCAATTTGAACTCGATGGAAAATGTAAAGTTTGTGCAGAATGTGAACAAATGAATCGTGCTGTGATTTTAACGTACAACTTATTATTAAATTAATAAGTTATGTATTATTTTAGAAATTTTTGAAAGTTTTTGAACTAATCAAATACTTATGTATGAGATAACATATATTTATGATATGTAAATGAAAAAATTATGTAAGAATGTTTATCGCCAGCTACAGAATATTATTTACAAAAAAACGGACATGTATTGCTTTAGTTTTAGATAAAATATACGAAAGGCTGATGACGAATTACGATATATATTTCACCGATTGGAGACAATGGATTTCTGTGACTAAATACGACATAATCATAACTATCGCCGAGTAGTGAAACATAGTCGCAAAATAAAAGCCGATGCCACCGCTTATTAAAACTCAACAAACATTTGCGTTTATTTTTTACGTAAGTTAGTTCCCGGATTAATTTTAAGACCTATGCGCTGCAACGTAATTCAGAAAATTTCGGTGAGAACGATTTAAAATGTTCATTAATTCATTTCATTTCAATCCACACGAAAGTGTTTGAGAATTACTTAAAAAGTTGGCCCTTGATATGGCAAAATATACCGCAAAAATGTCCCTAGCTAAGCTTTAATTACTTTTTAAATTGATTAGTATATAACTTGAATGGCCTGTACTAACCTGAACTTGGCGCATTGTTTGAACAAATTTCTTGTGCATCAGTGATTTTTTCGATTTAAATAATAGTTATGAATTTTTAACATGTGACGTAAAATATATTCATATTTATTGTTAGCAAGAACGTATAGCATAAATCAGTTATTTAATATAAATAGTATGTAAATATAATTGAAAAAGGGAGTCGGTGATAAAAGAAATCACAGGTAGCAAGGGAGCAGAATTTAGAATGGGTATTAAATGGTATGCAGCTAGTAATGGCTGGAGATAGCAACTACATGAATATAAATATATGTAAAACAATGGTGATGGGAGTTTAAAAATAAATTATATTCATATATTGAGCATATACAGTATGATAAAATTAAGTAGAAGGAATGGAAGATAATGATAGAGTATACGAGTATAGGGTATTGAGGAAGTTATAACACAACAATAGGGTTTGAAAATATAGCTGAAACAAACATTTTTAGCCCACGAAATGCACATTGGCGGCGAGGCAATTAACAGAAGCGGCAGCGGTGCGAACCTCATCGGTGGAACTGAAGAAAATGGCGAGATTCAGTACAGACGGCTGCCATTACGGCTTCAATTCGCCTACGGCGTAGGCCACGTGCTCAATGACGTGTGCGCGTCGATGTGGTTCACTTATCTGTTGGTCTTCTTTCACCTTGTCTTGGAATTTAGTAATTGGGAGGCTGGCTTCGTACTTTTAGTTGGACAGGTACAGTTCATCAACTGCCTCGAGTATAATAAATACCTCGGGGTGATTTGTTTGTTTAAATTATAAAGTATAGGTCAATTTATATATATATATATCGGAATGGCTATGTTTTGCAACTGTTTTGGAACTGCTGCAAATTATTATTGGAACTTATATGTTATATAACACTAAATATTATGCTTCTGATAATGAATGTTTATACACTTTTCTAATGATGTGATAATAAATATAGGTCAGCTGTTATTTACAAAAATAATTAATCGTTTGTGCAATAAAGCTACTGACTATAAATTTTTTATAATTAGGTGGCAGATGCTTTAGCAACGCCTTTTGTAGGCTTTCATTCCGACCAAATAGACAATTTTTGGCTATGTAAATACGGCCGCAGAAAAACTTGGCATTTAGTCGGTAAGTTTACCAATCCAAAAAAAAAAAAACCCATTTCAAAAACCGCAGAATTTCTCTATAGGAACCGTTGCTGTACTTGTGGCATTTCCCTTTATCTTTTCGCCGTGCATAAATTGCCAGGGCAGTCACAAATGGGCGCAGCTATTTTATTACTGCGTCTTCGTGGTGATTTTCCAATTCGGTTGGGCGGCGGTTCAAATCTCTCATCTGTCTTTAATACCGGAACTCAGTCCAGATGTACATGATCGTACGAAACTGACCGCGATACGGTACGAAATTTACAGCACCATTACCGATTTACGAATTACCGCGTGCTTTTTGTAGATACGGTTTTACGGTTCTTTCAAATGTGTCCGTGTACGTTATCACTTGGTTCGTTCTGCATTTGAACGGAACGGACGACGCTCAGATTGGTCCGGGCGATGCTCCGAAATTCCAAAAAGTCGTTTGGTGCGGCCTTGTTATCGGTATAATAGCTTCGTTTGTCTTCCATGCATTTGTTCGCGAAGGCGATCAGATTCGTAACACTGATACTCCGAATGGCAATGCTAGAAGTACCGTTTTGGAACTTCTTTGTAATGTGCAGATGTATCAGGTAGATAGATGGACGTTTTATTTTTCAGTTAAATATTTTACAAACAAATTGTATAACATACATTTTTAATATTTAAGATCAAAATAACTTACATTTACTTACAAATTCTTTAATACTGTACGACTCTATTTCTACTAACATTTTCTTTATCTTATTTCTAAATCTATGGGGATTGGAAATTTCTTTCACATTCTTTGGTAACTTATTATATAGACTTATACTACCGTAAATCTTCCGTTTCAATTTACCTATGCTTTTTTTACCTTATATTCTAATTTTCTTGTTCCGTATGTGTGTGTATATTTCTATTTTGCTAAAAGCTGATTATTTTTTTTATTAGGTACATAATGCATATATATATATATACACACACACACACACACACACACACACATATATATATATATATATATATATATCGTATATTGTCAGCAACCTATTATTTTTAAATATCGATCCGCAAGTATGTTTAATTGGGTACCCATTCATAATTCTAATAATCCTCTTTCATGTCACAAATATTCTTTTAAAAATTTTTAGTATTCCCCCAAACACTCACTCCAGCTTTATGCATTTGCAAAATACATAATCCTAAGTGTATTTATCTTCTTATTTTATTCATATCTTCTTGCAATTCTCATGCAGTATCCCAGCCTTTTGCTACCCTTTCACTAATTTCTTCCGCTTGTATATTCGACTATAATTTTTATCTATCATATTTTTGCGTTCTCCAGGAATTTTGCGTTCTCCTTTACGTTACGTTATCCTTTACTTTGATCACTTCTTGTGTATTTACATCCGTTCTTCATCTCAAGTAACATTATATTCAGTTTTTCCCTCGGTAAGTGTGAGTTTATTGCTTATAAAGCAATTTTCAATTTTTTTCATGATCCTGTCAAACATTATTTGCATATCCTCCCGCGAATTAGCTGTTATAATAATATTATAATATAATAATATTACAATATAATAATATTATCTGCACAATTTACAATCTTTCTGTCATCTCGAACCTCTTTAACTAAGTCATTTATATATACTATGAATAACACAAGCGCGTGCACTTCCTTGGGGTATTTAAGTGGTTGGGAAACCATTTTTCGATTGCACTTTTTGCCGTTTTAAATCTACTATTACCTTTTGTGTTCTATTACTTAAGTATGATTGTATCCATTTATATGCATTAACCCTTTATCCCATATCGTTCTCGTTTTTCTAACAGATATTAAGTCGAATATACACTGAGTAAATTAAGTGGAGTATACATTTTATAAACAGGCGCTGAGCATTAATGTTTGCTTAAATTTTAGGTGGCTGTTGTATATATGTCCACAAGACTCTTCGTGAATCTCACTCAAGTGTTTATACCTCTCTATTTGCACGAGACGCTCAATATGGTGGCAAGTTCCTTAGCGTTAGTTCCGCTAGTTATGTTTTTAGGTAGTTTCGTGGCGTCGCTGTTCATCGAAATGTTAAATCGAGGCTTCGGAAGAAGGGTTTGTTATCTGTAATCAATATCTACTTAAACATGTGCAAAAATCAATTTTTTTATAGATATCTTACGTATTTGGTACAATACCCGGCATAGTGGCGTGTTTATGGATACAATTCCGAGACGGCCAAAGTTTTATCGCTACTGACATTTATATTGTTGCTATTTTATTTGGTAACGAATAATTGATAGAACTTTGGAATCGATATAATTATCGCTGTATTTTCTTAGGTGTTTGTGGATCCATAATACTCGTGACAAGTTTAGGAATAACAGCCGATTTAATTGGCGATAAAACGGGCAGTGGGGCTTTCGTTTATGGAATTATGAGCTTCACTGATAAAATGGCGAATGGAATCGCTGTTGTTGTTATACAAGATTTGTAAATATAAACAAAATATCCAGTTTCTGGCGATTTCTAGCTTTATCTCTACTCAATATCGAAATTCAAAAATATTTCTTTAAATACATAATCCGGCAATTTGATACAATATAAAACTTAAAGTCAGAATTGCATTTACACTTATCATTTTTATAAATCATACAATTTGCTCCCTCTAAACGCTGTTAATTCTGCTCGCCTAAATGACGCAATGTGTAAACCTTGTATAAACTCATTTAAAACATAAATTTTACTTATGTTAGACATTCGGGCGTGTCGAGGGCGACGTATTACAGGGACACGTTATCGTATGTATGTGGAGGGGCGGCTATAATGGGCGCCCTCGCTACCGTCTCGATGGTCAGATTGCGACGAGGTAGGTATAGGTATGTACAGGACTACAGGACTCGTCCTCCATATTCTCTTTGCATGGATTTGCCTGGATGTTGGGTACTGAGTACTGTACAGTGTACATACACTATAATATTGCTTTAGCATGTAGAATTATTTTTTTAATACTGACTAATGTAGACTGATAAATATTGATTGTTTATTGAAAAATCGCGTCGATGAAACGCAAGATTTTTTTAGCGTTTTATTTTAAAATCACGTTATGGGTATGTCAATACAGCGTTTATTTTCAATTATGTGCACGATAATAATTGTACTATACACCCTGTATAGTAAAAAAATTTAACAATAATCCTATCTGTAATAATGAAATTGCAAATTATTATTTTTTGTATATATTTGCATACATGGATATTTTGACGTGGTGGTTCTTTTTACGTTATCTTTTTTCTTGATTTAGTGGATTTTGCCTTGTACATATCTTCGCTTTATAAAACATATAAGCTTTCCACAAATAGTATGTGTTTAATTTATTATTCATATTTAATAGTTTTGTGAGTTTAATTATGTCATATAAAAAAAAAAGAATTTGTTTTTAAAAATATTTTTTAGGCAGGGACGGATATACTGAGATAACTAATAACAGTATTATTGTTCCATCGGCGGCGGTTGTGGACCATGAGACACCTCCACCGATATAAACTTCTCCAATTTCACCGAGAATAGGAAATGTGTTTTTTAATCATTATACGTAATATTTTTTTAAAAGATATTCATTAATATTTGACCATATATTGTATTTTTACGAACGTTACTTAAACATAATCATATGTATTTTATTTGATATTTTATAGTAGTTAAGTCTTATGTTATTCTTTTTTTATCAATCTGTGATGTTATCACATTCCAAAGAAACGAAAGATTACAGTATTTTATTAAGAATTATCCACATTTCTGTGTATTTTGGGGGTATCCACGATATCATAACCAGGTGCTTGTTTATTTCCTTAGTTAGAAAACACTGATCTGAAGTACGTGCAACAAGCCTCGACGAATTTCTCAAAACTAGCTTCGATACAATGCGGTATCCAAAGTTCCTATATTACCATTTTAAGTATTTAGCTTGTTTAGAATTCGCATGCGACCCCGATTACGACTAGTTGCGGAAGATATTCGTTGCTTTAAGGGACTACGATTACCGGAACGACAACGTTGTGGATTTCGAGAATCCGTGTAGCAATGAGATCAAACGAAAGAAAGGTAAAGAGATGTCGGAGAACATACGATCACAGGCGATAAAGAGCAAACGAATGATGCGCAGCCCATTGAAAAGCAACGTCACTGTGAAACTAGGAAGAAAGGACAGACTCGAGCGATACAGCTCCATCTGCCATTAATATTGCCAACATGGACATCAAGAGATTAAATCCTACTCCGGCAATGTTGGAGGTGCATAGGAATTTTCAAGAGAGCGGTGATTTAAGCAATGGATCTCTTAGATACTGGTGTGATTTGTAAGTTTGATCGTCATTGGCGTAAATCCACCAATACTTTCCAGAATTTGACCAAATAAAGATTATAATTCCTGATGACTCATCTAAAAAAGCATTTTAGCTCTTGAAAGTTCCATCAACATATTGTCAATACGACATACTGTAGTATAATAACGGCATTTTAAAATTTCATATTACGTTATATTGGCTTGTAAAACGTACGTGATTTAAAGTACAAAGTATTTGGCAGAATAGTTGAAAAAAAACTGCATGGAAAAAGACAATTTATATGTCCTCTATCCCAGGGATTAGTTGTCATTTGTTAATCTCGGCAAGTTCCTTCATGTCCCTATAGTTATTCATTCCACACGTCCTATAACTAATTGCCCAAATACCCCCATGTCTAAGAATACGACTTACAAGACTTTCTCCTACGCTGTAAGACTTTCCACACACTTCTCTTCTCCCCTACTAACTCTAGCACGGTTTCATTTATCACTCGATCTACCCACCCAATCCTAATTATTCTCTTCTAGTACCGCATTTCGAATGATTCCATTCTACGCTTCTCTTTCTCTTTCCTATAGTCCACGCCTCACACCTGTACAATGCTACACTACACACGTATGTTTTTAGTAACCTTTTTCTAATACCAAAGTCAATGGTTTGATTTTCAAATTTGCTTCTTTTTTACGAAAGCCTTCCAAGCCTGTGCTATCCTAAATTTTATATTTGCTCCACTTCGATTCTTCTTTATAATTTCACTTCCTAAGTAGCAAAAGTGATACTTCTTTTATTCTATCAACTCCTATTTCTAATAATCATCTTTCACCTGCATTCCTTCTTATCACATTTCATCACTTTGGTTTTATAAATATTTATTTTTATGTTATAGTTCGTAGTCATTACTTCCTGCATATCATTTAATGTCTGTTCTAAATTTTACCCCATTTCTTCCAAGATTGCTATATTGTCGGCAAACCTTAATATATATATTTCCTCTACCTGAATTTTCACGTCTACACTATCTATTTTTTAACCTTTCTGATTGCATCTTCTATATATAGATTAAATAATAACGGCGAAGTTTACATCCTTGCCTGACTCCCTTTCCTATTCTCGCTACGTCTTCTACCCTCAATTCTAACTAAAGCCGTTTATAAATTTTTAAGTTGCTTTTAGAGTACTACTCGTACTCTCTTTTTCTTCTATTACTCTTCTGAGCGCTAAAATAACTTCTCTCGTCTTTGCACCCATATAATTTTTCCTAAAGCCGAATTGATCTTCCTCTATATCTCTTTCACTTGATTTTTTAACCTCCTATAAATAATGGTCAACAATATCTTCGACGCATGCAATGGTCTTATAGATTTCACTTAAATTAGCTCCTACTTTCTTTGGGCATTGTCACTATTATACTACGATGGAAATCCTGTGGTAAAATCCTTTCTCTTGTCATATATTCCCTGTCCAAATTAATTACGTAAGCTTTATTATTTTCGGAGATAGATACTAAATTTATGATTGCATTATTTTCATAAGTTTAAATTAATCCCCACATCATTTTAAAACAAATTTCAGGGCTATTCCTGTACATGTCCTTTCGAAAATAAGGACAGCCGGGCTTGAAGCTTTCGCAGCTTCACAACAGAGGTCGTGTTCAGTTAACATCCCTTCGTAAATGAACCATCGTAACGAAACGGAAATTTAGCATCGGCGCAGAAAGCTTCAACAACTATTCCATCGCCGGCCACTTGGGGAAGGAAAACCCTCCAGTTGATAAACGCGTGTCTTCGTGCGTGGTGGTGGTGCATTCGCTCGCGATCATATCTCGCTTATTGTCTTCTTATCAGTTGTCGGTAATCAGTCGCCAGGATTACCGCACCGAAATCTTCTTGAGTGGTAAGTTCACTGGGTCGTTAATTGAATGGCTTAGTTTACTGTTTGCTTCGCCCTTTCCTAAGCCGTATTATATTTTGACAAGCACAGCTGAAGGAAAGTGGTTTGTATTATTCAGCGGACGTCCACGTGCGTCCCGCTTATATAAAATTACTTCGAAATTATGTGGGCCAAACATTTTTTGGAAGTTTTAATAGGAATATCTGGATGTTGCAAAAATAAAATTGTTATGAATTGAAATTTTAATCAAGGACGACGATAATTAATTATCCGAGAGACGTGTTTTTGTTGATACCTAAGTTAATAATTAAATCTTAAAGTTGTATTTATCGATTTTCAAAGTCGAATTAATTTTTCTAGTATTTAATAAAATTTAAACCAAGTAACAGACAAGTTTACATTCGACAAAATGAATAATTCATATATTATCCTTCTTAACGCAACAACGTGCATAAAAATGAATATTTTACCTTATATTAGTTCGTTATTTGTAAGCACCTTAAATAATACACGTGATGTTATAAATAATTAAAATATTCAAATTCATGTTTGCCCTCCTTTAAATTTGATTCAGCAAACAGCGAACGACAGAATGACTTAGCCTTATTCTTCCTACCGAGAGTCTTTGGTGCGCATTTAAAAGCCCTCTTTGTATAATGCAATGTTTGTAGAGTATACTTAAAATTCTGCAATCGTTAGTCAACGGCCTTACGATTTTTTTAAAGATAATGCCTTGCCTGTCGACAAAACATGTTTTGATTGTTACTTGCGGAAATAATTTTTTTAGTTATAGCTTTTTTTTCGCAAAATTGGTTCTCAAATTTTCCATATTTCTAAAATAATTGAATCATAAGAGTAATTTCGTTTTTTTTTGGCGCTAAAATTTTAGTTTAGCATTTTGACCAACTAAAATTAAAACGCTCTTTATAAAGCTATATTCCCAAAAGTGCTCTCATTCGGAGCCCCGTGTTAAATACACCTGCGTTTGATATAAAAACCGAGTCTAATCTCGTTGTCCGCCGATTGTCACTTTGTGGTCAAACAGAATCGGTGACCGGCAAACATAAATTGCAACAACTTCGGAAACAACGAAAAATCATTGCATCATCCGATGCAATGAAACGATTAGCTGATCAATTACGTAATTAATAAATGTAAAGGAAATGTTTGGCTATTCAGACTATTTAGTATTTTTTATTGTAGTAATAAGTTTTTTAGTCGCGTGTAATATTCTTTATTTACGCGCGTCAAAATAATATAGAACCCATTTTCTCAGCGCTATCCCCCGAAATACTAAATCTTATGAAATTTATGTCCGTTCTACTTTCTCCACGTTCTAGCACAATAAAATATCGTAGTTTATTTCTTCCCCGATGCACGGTTGGCAAACATTTCTTTTAATGCTATGTTCGTAATTTGATTTTCGTCCCTCGTGTAAGGAGGAAGCTAGCGGGAATTCCGTCAAAATTCCCGGAGCGTTCCGTAGGTTAATAATTCGTTTCACGCAGTGTCTGTCCATCAATGGCACTATTGCTACCGCTCAAGACGCCTGCTTCTTCCAACTAATAGCGGCAGAATCGAAACGAAATCTTCTTCTCGTCCGAATAACTCAATATCTATGTAAATTCAAACACGACGCGGCGCTGCGCATTTAAAGAAATCTTCAAATCACGTTAACAAGACATTTAATTTTGAACATCGCATGAGCGCTGTCGGTATATTATATTCCAATAAAAATCGCATTCTGCCATTTTGTCTATACTGTAATTTTCCAACTACGATGTCATCTTTGGATACTTTAATGGCGTTTCGAAGGAGAAAATATAACGCATACAACGCACGTCTTGCAATTTCAGAATATTCTCTAGTCGTTAAAATCAAAGAGTTGAGGCATGTTATTGCACAGGATTAGATTGGCAATAATTTCTAAACCATTTTTTAAATCTTCAGCAGTTCGGATGCTGAATTTCGTAATTTTTCCTAAAATTAAACAAAATGTTACTGCTTCTTTACAACTGCTAAATGGGAATTTTTAAGTTATAACGCGCTTGTTAGAAGACAGATATTTTTACCCGAGCTGGCGTTGCAGTTGCAATATCTGTGGAATTGATCTTTATAATTTATATAGTTTCGTGTTCTCGGCCTCATAAATCCGGGAGTAAAATTTGAAGCATTCGTAAAAGTTGGATTATATATAATACATGTCTCCTTCGTATCTAGCTGTAAACTTCAAAATTCTGCACTTCGCGAAGCAACGGCAGGAATGCCACCTTCATTATTAATTTCACTCCTAGACAGCTGTAAATTTCAGTACGTTTCAGTTAAAGACACTCGCACTAATTATAATTTAACTGCCGCGCAAAATTATTTCTATATATCAATTCGGAAATATAAAAGGAAATTGTGAGGATATTGAGGAGGATATGAGAAGAGGTAAAGTAGATTTGGGCTACAGGAAAATTAAGTCACATTTTTCTAAAGTAAAACCAAAGGGTAACATTATATGTGATAAGCAGGGTAAGGAACTCACAGAAAATAAGGAAAAAGCTAGAAGATGGAAGGAGTATCTTGAAGATTTATATAAAGGTAGGCAGGACATGGAGGAGCTAGAAAGTGTGGAACAGATAGATGAGGATGACTTAGGTCCTAGCATACTTAGGTCAGAGTTTCATAGAGCATTAAATGATTTACGGAATAACAAAGCAGCGGGGATTGATATGATACCAGCCGAATTAATAAAACACGCAGGGGAAAAAATGCAGGAGCGATTATACAGGTTAGTTTGTAAAATATATGAGAAGGGAGAAGTACCACAGGATTTTCAGCGTAGTAGAATAGTAACAATGCCGAAGAAAATAGGAGCTAATTTGTGTGAGAACTATAGGACCATTAGTCTACTATCACATGCATCGAAGATATTGCTAAAGATTATTTATAGGAGATTAGAAAATAAAGTAGAGGAAAGGCTAGGAGAAGATCAGTTTGGTTTTAGGAAAAACAGAGGGACGAGGGAGGCGATTCAAGCACTAAGAACGGTAGTAGAAAAAAGAAAGAGGGTAGGAAAGGTAACTTGCATAGCTTTTGTAGATTTAGAAAAGGCATTTGATAATGTAGATTGGGACATAATGTTTAGAATTTTAAAAGAAACGGGTATAGATTATAAGGATAGGAGAATAATTTTTAATTTATATAAACACCAAACTGCCTTAGTTAGAATTGAGGGGGAAGAAGAGGTAGCAAAAATAGGGAAGGGAGTTCGGCAGGGATGTACACTTTCACCGTTATTATTTAATCTATATATAGAAGATGCAATAAACAAAGTAAAAGAAGAGTATAGTGTAGGTGTGAATGTACAGGGAGAGAAAATATATATGTTGAGATTCGCCGACGATATAGCTATATTGGAAGAAAGCGAAAAGAATTTAGAAAGGGTATTGAATGGTATGCAGGCAGTATTGACTAGGGATTTTAACATGAAAATAAATATAGGTAAAACTAAAGTGATGAGGTGTGACAAAAAGGAATGCAGTAGAAAAATGAGGATCACAATAGGAGATAATAGAATCGAAGAAGTGTCAGATTTTTGTTATTTAGGCAGTAGAATCACAAAAGATAATCGAAGCAAGGTAGATATAAAGTGTAGGATAGCACAGGGTAGGAAGGCATTCGTAGAAAAGGAACAGATTTTAAGATCAAATATTGACTTGGGTATTAGAAAAAGATTACTGAAGGTATATGTTTGGAGTGTAGCACTGTACGGGTGTGAGGCGTGGACTATAGGAAAGGAAGAGAAGCGTAGATTACAAGCATTCGAAATGTGGTGTTATAGGAGGATGATGAGGATTGGTTGGGAAGATAAAGTAACAAATGAAGCTGTACTAGAGTTAGTAGGGGAGAAGAGAAGTATTTGGAGAGTGTTACAGCGTAGGAGAGACAGATTAGTAGGGCATATTCTTAGGCATGGGGGGATTATGCAATTGATCATAGAAGGTAGAGTGGAGGGAAACAGAGGGGTAGGTAGGCCTAGATTGGAGTATGTGAGTCAGATAGTTGAAGACGTTGAGATGAATAGCTATAGGGAGATGAAGGGATTAGCTCAGGATAGATCGGCATGGCGTGCTGTTTCCAACCAATCTTTAGGATTGCGAACTCTTTAACTAACTAATCAATTCGATTTCGGGATTTTTTTTTTAAATGAAAATAGTACATTTCTCCAGCGAGCATATTTACCTATCAAATTCTTGGCTGACGTACGATGATTTATAAATGTTAATTCCGCTAAAACGTTGACGGTTATTATCTAATTTCGCTCGTTTTCGTGCGGATAGTTGACGAATAGTCAACGTGCGTCTGCAATAGACGTCGCAGGGCGTCGGAAACATCGGCGCCCGGCGTCACGGTCGACACGAAAGCTGAAAAGCGCCCTCCACATTCCACACGGTTTCTACACATAGAATCAAATCATCTGATTAAATCGTATGCAATTTATTTTCTTCACCATCATCCCGGGTATACGTTAATGAAAAATGGCCGCATCGTTATGATCGCAAAATTTCATCTCCGCACCAACGATATGTATGCAAATAGTTCAAACACAGGAAATACTTCGTTCAAAATCTCTGCGTGCCATCAAAAGCTTTGATATAAAACCCTCGTCGTTAAATCGGACATTTTAATAATTCCTCTACTTCAATATTTATGTCTTCTAGAGCTACAGAAAGTTCGGACGCTTTTCATACATTTACGATTCATAAACTTCCTTACATTTACGAATCACACATCGATGCCCTTTTGTTTTATCTACCTTTACTTCGTACCTCTTAATTGCTGTTCCTATTAGATGGCAATTTCGTAGAATTATTCAGCAATCTTGCAAGTTAGTTGCATTCAATTTTCCGCGCGGAGATGAATTAAACAAAGCGCATTTGGGGGTGTAGGTGGCAAGTTTTAATCATATTTTATAGACTAATATTCGTACCGCGATGATTCCTTTGTGGCGCAACATTCGAAGCGACTACTCTACTTCTTCACGCGGAACTGGAAGTGCAGACCTAAAGCCAAGTGCGCTCGCACTGACTCACCGTCGACGATCTTCCTTGTAGTCTTTTCGCTAATAACAATAGTATGAGTATAGTTGGTTACGTGGCAAGAACAGAATGGCAGGATAAGACGTGCGCGGATTAACTATAAATTCCACGTGTGCGGTGCGAAGGTACACCGGGCGTCTGTCGGAGTCCTGTAATTTGTCCTGCCATTTGAATATACCAATGTTTGTTTGTTAGTTAAGTCATGCTGTAATTATCCTTGGATTTTGCATTTATTACATACGCGTACAATTGTCCTGCGCTGGATTTCCTTTATTATACCTCACATTGGCACCTTGCACTATCGTTCTCTACAAGGACGACTGAAAACTTACCGTAACTATATATTTCTTGCGAATCGTGTTCGAGGTTTTATAAATAAAATCCTCATATTCTTTATAGCTTTTACAATTGTATAAATATCTGTTAGCTGTTCTGGTACAATTTTATTTAACATTGTAAAATAGGTACACACAATCAGATGAGATCTCTTTCTTGGACACATGAATATTTGATTAAATTCCATCAAAAAGCGATATAGAATTTGCGACTTTGATCCTTTTCTCGTTTCTTTTGATACAAATTTAATACGTTTAATATGTTTCCCTTACATCTTTGTCGAAGGTATCATCGAGCGATGCGTTTGGCGTTTCGCTTCTTGTAATCATCGCGCGTAGCCAAAGATCCATAATGCCCGGACGACACCATCAAAGTGTCCTGGTCTTGGTGGCTCTTCTAACAGCGCACCAAGTGCCACTAGAAGCTTTCGTGAGTACCCAACCAATGCAAGGTACCACCACTACCGCAACAGTTCCTCAGTCTTCCATTGGCACTCCTAGAACAACACCATCTACATGGTTGGGCACGTCTCCAACGACCTCGAGACCAATCACCCGTATTTTTACCAGTACTCCAGCTAGCCCTACAACGCCCTTAACTCAAGTGACTCAAATAAGCAGTACAGTGCCAGCGACAACTGGTCAGTACGTAACGACAACAGGTACGCCTGTAGTGACAATTGCTGTTCAGGGAACAAGTGCCATTGTTCCAGCACCTGTCGCTACCACCACCAAACGAATAACTTTGCCACCCATCACAACAACGGAACGTTCTGCGCACCTTCTCGCTGCCGGGCTGCACCATCTGCCCGGCAGCCTGCTGGAGGAACGGCTGGAGTTGCTCGGTTGTGACCTGCCATTGCTTCCCACCGAGTCCCGAATTTGGAACGGCAACGAGACGCATGAGCTACTTTTGCCGATTACGGTATGAAAACAATTTGATGTTTATTTAACATTCGATTTTTCTACTGTATATTTTATTTTCCAGACCTATGTAACGTTGTTTTAAATTAGTACTCTCTTCTCCGAGCCTTTTAAGGTTTCTGATTTTTGAACGGGTGAAACAATATCGATTAGTGTTTTGTGTTTTATTTATTTCCACCGCGTAGGTATCCATATCGGGCAGACTTACTCACGGTCAAAAAAATCGTATTCAATGAAACCACATAAAAATAATGAAGTGTTTAAAAGTTGGAGCGCGATTCGCGGCATTGTGTGCGTTGAACCGGATGCGTCTGCGTTCTGCCAGCATCCCAGCGTTCCCGCTGTTCCCGCTGTTCCCAATACAGTACCGGCACTGTACCCATCAACACCACCAGTCGCAATCATATTTTCACTCAATTCCTATCAAGCTTACGACTGTATATATCGGTATATATACAGACAGTCCAAACGTTATCAATTCTTTAATAGGATATTTTTGAATAAAACGCCGAGGCTTAATATCTAATTTGGATATTTAGCTTTTGTAATATATTTAAGTATTTGCCTTTAACCACCACTTTTTATTTTCAATTTGCAGATTATATCTTGCGAGGACTCATTAAAAAGCTTGTTAACAATTGAGTCCGATTCAAACATTCAAACTAATTTTGAGGTATGACTATGGAATTTCAAAGAAATTTTTAGAAATGTTTTTATAAAATCGTAAGGAGAAATAATATAATAATATAATATTGATGATATTTTCATTAAAATTATGTTTCATGATTGTTTCTTCTCCATATTCTTTTCTAACTAATTTGAAATTTACGTATTTAAGCAACGCCTTAAAAAGGTTAGCAAAATTTATTTTAAAAACGTCTCCCCCAATCTCTACTCAAATTTGTCCAAATTTTGTTTTAATGTAAATTTACCAGTATACTCATAAATTTGATAAAAATGATTAAATTAGTCAGCAAATAATTTTTGAACATTTTAATTGAAAACATGTGTTAAAATAATTTTGACTTAATTATAAAAAATATATATATATAGCGAAAAAAATAGCTAATTATCCAAATCATTTAACAAGTTTGAACGTGTTATTCACACATAAACTATTTAATATTTATGAATTGTATGCGAGACTTTTGAGGAAGCCTGTATATACTTGTATAATCAGCACCTGAAAACCTGAAAGCTATCTGAGCGATTAAGTCTGCAAAAGTCCCCTGCATGGGCGCATTAAACCAAATTATTATGTCTGATTGATTTGAAAGTATATCTGGAGATAAAGGAACGCAGAGAAGTTTATTTAGTTTTTAATCCTTACCATATTTAGAGTTTTTAATATTTTTTAAAGATCCTTGAAAAGCTAATAAATCACGCCAGATCATATTTATTTTACGAAGGTCTTTCGCTGAAAATTACTTCGCAAAAATTAATTTTTATATGTAAAATATTTGATTAAAACCATATCATATAGGTACAAAATTACAAAATATTATAAAAATATATAATATCGTTAAAGCAAATTTGTTAAAAATTGTTAAAAATTGATCATAAAGTTACAAAATTACAAAAATTTATAAACAGCATAATATTTGATACATGTTAAAACAAATATAAAATTTGTTGCCTTCGATATGGCAATTTGATCAAAATATGCACATTCAGTTGTACTATTTGCAATAAACAAATTGCGCTCGAGTTACTGTTGCGAGTTAGATAAAAAGGTATTAAATTGTTCTAGAACTATCGAGAAACTGCGTACATTAGCGATTGGATTTTGACCGGGTAGTTTTGTATTTCGTAAACATTTTTTTAATCGTACTCGTACCAACGCCGGCTTATTATAATATTCAGCCGTGACTTTGTATAAGGTGCATCAAAGATTGAAATATTCAAATCTAGCGTCGATTATTTGTTCGAAAACAGTAAGTAATCAAAATATATACGAATATAATAAAACCGATTTGTTAATTTCAATGCTAAACACAGGCTTGAGAAGATGGTTGACGAAATGATTGAGTTGCAGTCCGATATAATCGAGGAGGTGATTCCATTACCCAACAACGGAAGGAAGTGTGCCGACTTGATGCATTTTCTGAAACGCACCTTCCAGGTGCTTCTGCCAGCAATCGTTTTCTTCACGATTTATGTCATTATCCGTATCGTTGATGACAATCGAACAACTGCTTGTATATATACGCCTCTGTTATTTCCAAATTTCCTTCTGATCAAACTTTGCTTTTAGCTGGTATTGGCCATACCTATAAGCGCGGTCCCAGTGCGTTTACCAACACCAATATCATCTCCGAATAGACGGAGTGGCAAATTACTAATAAATTGTGGTATCACATTAGAATGGGCCCAATAATATATTTGATAAATAAAATTTTATAACGAAAATTCTTTTATTAAACTGATTTTCATGATCTTTCTTGATCACAGCGGTATTGTAAAATCTTCTCTAATCATTTATTTTTTTCGATTTAATGAGATTATTAGGCAACCTAAAACTAACATTGTTTTTTATCCTTCAATTAATAAGGATTGTAAGGATTCGTTCTTCTCAATTATTTAACCACCCTTTTCGAATTGTTTATGGATATTGAAAAAATCTTTAGTAATATTAATAACTCACGTATTTGCTGTTTAAAGTTTACCGGTTGTGAAGAATGTCGTTATTATTATTGTTTATTTTTGCTGTTAGGATAATTGATGTATTGTCCCGACGTCCCCTATATCCCGGAATCCCGAAATCGCTATATACGTGTACTGTATATATGTAATTATGTAATACGTATAGCGAACGCAATATATAGATTGGTAAATGGTATAAATCATTTTCCGCTTGAAAACTTCCAAAGAAATATTACGCAGGAATCTCAATAATAAATCAAATTTTCATTTACGAGAAATCTTGCTGCCTCTTGCTCTGCCTGTAACTTTCCTCCATCACGTATATATAACATACGTATCACCGAAGCCATACCAAAGGAAAAACGAAAGAGCAATAAGTAGGAAAATGCCCTTTCAATTCTTTCGCACCGCCTATAAAAATAAACGTTGTTGTAATCGACTCCTTAATTCATTTGAAGGCCATTTTTTAGAAATAACCATGCAGGTTTTGAATAATTAAGTTGGGTAATCTCCCTTTATATTTCCTGCTATTTTTCCTTTCACAACTAAATAATACCACCGTGGCTAAGAAAATGACCCTACTCTAGTACTTCTTCAATTGTCATACTATCTATTCGTCAGACTCCTACAGCATCATATTTCAAACGCTTCCATTCTACGCTTCTCTCCTATTGTTTACGCCTCACAACCGTACAATATATATGCGTTTAATAATCTTTTCCTAATACCAAGTCACTGTTAGATCTTAAAGCTTGCTCCTTTTCAATGCCCTGTATTATCTGACATTTTATGTATATTCTACATCGATTATGCTTTGTAATTCTACATCTTAAATAACAAAAATCTCATACACTATATAATGCCAGCACTAAATTCTGTTCCCTTTCTGCTAAGATAGTTGTATCATCGGCGAACCTCAACATATCTACTTCTTCGCCCTGATGAATTATCACACCTACACTATACTCTTCTTTTACTTTATTTATTGCAACTTCTATATATATATATATTAAATAATAACGGCGAAAGTTTACATCCTTGCCTGACTCCCTTTCCTATTCCCGCTACCTCTTCTTACACCCTCAATTCTAACTAAAGCAGTTTGATGTTTATATACATTGAAAATAATTCT
Organism: Leptodirus hochenwartii; assembly: GCA_947310635.1. Taxonomy (NCBI): domain Eukaryota; kingdom Metazoa; phylum Arthropoda; class Insecta; order Coleoptera; family Leiodidae; genus Leptodirus; species Leptodirus hochenwartii. The sequence goes on along the minus strand of OX371187.1, from coordinate 8,363,318 downwards.
CCCATCCTTATAATCTATTCCCGTTTCTTCTATGATTCTAAACATTATGTCTCAATCTACATTATTATCGTATACATTTTCTAAATCAATCTACGAAAGCTATCTTGGAAGCTACGATATAGCTATCTTGGAAAAGAGGAAGTAGAATTTAGAACATGTATTAAATGGAATGCAGGAAGTAATTACTAGGGATTATAATATGAAAATAAATATTGGCAGGACCAAAGTGATGAGGTGTGACAAGAAGGAATGCAAGCGAATAATGCGGATAAGAATAGGAGATGATAGAATAGTAGAAGTGTCAGACTTTTCTTATTTAGGAAGTAGGGTTACAAAGGATAACCGGAGTAAGGTAGATATAAAATGTAGGATAGCACAGGTTAGGAAGGCATTCGTAGGAAAGGAGCAGATTTTAACATCAAATATTGAATTGGGTATTAGAAAAAGATTACTGAAGGCATATGTGTAGAGTGTAGCATTGTACGGGTGTGAGGCGTGGATTATAGGAAAATAGGAGAAACGTAGAATAGAAGCATACGAAATATGGTGATATAGGAGGATGATGAAAATTGGTTGGGAAGATAAAATAACAAATGAAGCCGTACTAGAATTAGAAGGGGAGAAGAGAAGTATTTGGAGAGTATTACAGCGCAGGAGGTGCTAGGAAGTTGGATTACAAAGGATAACCGAAGTAAGGTAGATGTAAAATGTAGGATAGCACAGGGTAGGAAAGCATTTGTAAAAAAGGAACAAATATCAAACTCAAATATTGATTTATGTATTGAAATTTTGAACAAAAATATTAAAGGCATATGTGTTGAGTATAGCATTGGCTGTATGGCGTGGACGATAGGAAATGAAAAGAAACATAGAAAAGAAATGCATTTGGAATGTGGTGCTATGAGGATTGGTTGGATGTTAAGATATATAGCTAGATATGGAAATAAAGAATATTTCCTCTACCTGAATTTTCACGCCTACTCTATACTCTTCTTTATCGCATCTTTTATATAGATTTAATAATACCAGTGAACGTGGACATCCTTGCTTTTCTTTCTTTTTATCGTACACATTATACATACATAATACATAACAAACGAACGCATAATGACGCGGTCTTATTTATTTCGTGCTGGTGCTAACCCACGCCGATCATTGCCGAACATAGACGTAGGACGATCCTATTAAACATAAAGCAAATTATTTGTTCAATTTGTTCAAATTATGTCCACCATTCGCCCCAATACATTTGCTTGTGGGATATTTTTCGTTTCTTCAAATTTTGCCCATAATTCTGCTCGTTCTTTTTGTATTTGATCATCGCCTATATGTACCTTCATTTTCGCCTCTTTCCTTTCTGCTCACATCTCGTCACTATTTGGTCTTACTTATATATTTTTCATGTTATAATCGATGGTCATTACTTCCTGCATACCATTTAATATCTGTTTTAAATTTACCTGTTTCTAAAATAGCTATATCATCTTTTTTAAGCTTCTTCTATATATAAACTGGATTATAATAGCGGAAGTTAATCCTCTACCTGAGTGCCCGCGATATTCTGAAAATAAGATGGAACACATGATGATAATTTCATATGTAGTACGGTAAGCCTAGCTAAATGCCCTATTTGCAACGGTGCAACGCATAAACATCGGTAATTCTACGTTAATTGATTCATTATTCCATCCATCTTGCGCATGGATGGGAAAAGCGTGTTCATGCATAATGAACTATTTGCGGAATGCAAGCACGAGGGCAGTTGCAACGTTCTGGAGTCATCGGGTCGCCTTTGAGGGGCGAATTACTGCTCGAATCGTGCCCCGATATATAATTTGCCGGTGTTAACGCCAAGGCTGCTTCGTATAATCTCCCGTCAAATAATCAACTGCCGAATGTACCCTAAATCGCCCCCAATTTACCATTGATAATAACAATCCGGGACTTCGTTGCCCGTACCGTCGTTGCATAAATGCAACAGCTATCCCATTATGCTGAATTGGCGAGGATGCGAATTCTGCATCTTGATGTGTTATCCCGTTTCCCCGCGGAGTGTGGGGCGCGTTGCTTCTTATCATATCCACGGCCCCGCATGTCTTATCTACATATAGTTTACTTTTCACAATTACCTGCCACTGCAGGTTAGCTCTTGTGAGCCCTTTGTGAATTTTTCAACGAGTGCATTGAGCTAGCTGCACTTTAGATTAGATCAGGCAAACGCGCACTTTGACCCCTTTGAGATGCATTCCCGCTACAGATCCAGATAGGGACGCCACCGGTATCTCTTCGTCTACATGAATGTCCGTATCTAACGATAATGGTCTAATCCAACGGTTCGCAACTTTTAAAAATTGGCGTACTCTTTTGGAATAATGAGTCAACTGGAAAATACAAAACATTGTTGCTAGTAAAAGTTTCGCTTAAAAAAAAATTCAATGTCTTCAGATTTCGATATAGCTTTAAATAAATGTATGTTATGACGAGTAATAGCGGTGGAGGAGAATGTTTATCTGCTAAAGTTCCTACTAATTATTTGTGTGTAAGACACAAAATTGATTGTTCATAATTTCTAAAAAAAAATGGCTCCCAATGTGGATTGGGCTCCCAATTCTTCGTATCCGCTGGAGCGTGCCACAAGTTTGAAACCGCTGGTTTAATCGACCGGTAACGGAAAAGAGTAATGGTACATGTACACGATACTGCACTTTTTTGAATCCATTTATGGAAAATACCCTTCGAAATATTAAGTCGTTTTTCTGCAACATATAAGTGCTGGTTGTCTTTGTATCGTTGAGTAGTAGAAAAATTTGCTAACGGTCAAAATGTAGAAAAATCGGTGACGCAACTATTTTTTTAGGAAGCTAAATTACGTTTTTAAATACATTTTATATAAAATGGGTATTTAATAAAAAAAAGATTGGTAAAGATTGATTTGTATAAATTTTTGATTCTTTTTGTCCATTTTCTGTACCTAAATTTATTTTTTTTGTAAAAAAATCCAATTTTCTATTTGGCAGGTACTTTTTCATTTCAAAATATTGTAAAATAAAATAATCTAAAAATGAAACATGATATAAAATCTAAGAATCATTTCATTATATTGAAAATTAATCATTTCGAATTAAAATGATTAGAAAATAGAATTGCAGTGTAACTTTTTCTGATTTTTTAAATTGAAAATTGTCATTAAATTTAGTTTCAACTAAATTGGTCTATAGACTTTCATACTTTTGGGAATTTAACCAACTGTTGATGTAAATTTACTCTAAATCTTAACAAAAGTGCTTATTATTATGCATATATTTTTAAATAAAAGACAACGCTGTTTTAGCGCTCATCTACATTTGGCGCAATGACCAATGACACTATAAAATGGTTGGCTTAATCGAGATATATAACAAAATGTCCAGAATGACATTAATCGCCATTAATGTACCTGTATTAAAATAAACGATCGTCGTTTGTCAAATACGTCTGCACGTCAAATATTAATACGCCCTGTCATCAGTTTAACAAAGTTATTACACGATCACAAAATTACCGCTATCAAATTACCAACTTTTTGTATTTTTACTATTTTTTATGCATCGAAGTATCATTTCAATTGCACTAAACTTCCATTTTCCTGGATATAAAATACGCACGCGTATTATTAAAGCGTCAATTCCAATTAAAAAGTGGCATTTTTTTCGATGCGCGAGTTGTAGAGTTTCATTAAAAATTTTGACAGTCTTCCGTGATTCCTGATACGCTCACTGAATGCAAAAAAAATACCATTGAATTAACGCTGGCTTTAAATTTCAATCTATCTGCCAGTGGCGCAGATCTAAAAATATATACGGAGGGATATAACATAACAAGCTTATATAACAGGATCAATTATATATAAACTAATAAGAATACAAATTAAATAACGCAGTTATTTTGTTTTCATGATCCTTCCATCAAACTGATATTTATGTCAGACGCGGAGGTATCAAAAGTACGAAATAAATCATCACGAGTATGTTGCAAAAAAACGAATCATAGCTTACATAATTGTTATCAATTCCCGAAGGTTGGTTTCTGCCCTATAATTTTATTTTATTTTCCTAGCCATGGATATTTCGCATATAATTATATATATATATGGTACAATTAGAGACAATAGTAATTCGTCGTTATTGGAAGCGTGCACAATACTTGTGCACTTTAATGGTGCGCAAATATTGTGTCTAAACGTACTGCAACGAGCTGCAAGAAAATATGTGAATAAAAATTGTAATAGCGTTATTATGTTATATAAATGATAATACTAACAAAAAAAATGCGAATTGGAAGATAAAATTAAGAATTATTAAAGGATTAATTCAAAATAATATTAAATAAAACCAGTATGTAGTAAATTTTCAGGAATAATTAAACTTGGATTTTAAGAAATGATAATCAGTGTGGAGTATTACATTCTACGGCTGTGAGACGTGAAGAATATTAAATGAAGATAAACGTACGATAGAAGCTTTTGAAATCAATATCGCTGTATTTTGAAATCAAATGCATTTCAGTGGAACGTTTTTACGTCACGGCTGTGTTGAATTTGATGTTTTTCTTCTTTTATATGTACTATAATGACGGGGTGTTTAGGTTAGTGGATTGAAGCAGTTCAGCTGGGATGATCCTTAGATCCTTCCGCCCGCAGCGAACACGCTGTCCGCTGTGGTACCAAACCCAAACAAAATTTCAACCCTAATACGAGAAAATATCATCCCTTATCATATCCTTCAGAAAACTTGCGAAATCTCGCAGGAAACAATTTAAAAATATACTCCGGGGCCTCATCGTATGCTCGTTCTTTCGTGCGAAATGTATGATGATGACTTTTGCCTTTGGGAACATTAATCTTCATTCATACGTATTGAATAAAATCTGCCGATATTCTGGTGAAGTGTTTACTTGTTCATTTACTTCGATAAATTGTTTATCGGATCTTAAAACAATTGAACTTTTGAATTGGACACTCAATCCTGAAAAATAACAATACGAACTGGATTGCGAAGGGAAGGAAATATGCGCAAAATCGGCTAATTTCTCGCTGAAGTGTCGAATCATTTACAACATTCTGAAAATGACTTTTGCCTTTGGAATCATTAATCTTCATTCATACGTATTGAATAAAATCTGCCGATATTCTGGTGAAGTGTTTACTTGTTCATTTACTTAGATAAATTGTTTATCGGATCTTAAAACAATTGAATTTTTGAATTGAACACTCAATCCTGAAAAATAACAATACGAACTGGATTGCGAAGGGAAGGAAATATGCGCAAAATCAGCTAATTTCTCGCTGAAGTGTCGAATCATTTACAACATTCTGAAAATGACTTTTGCCTTTGGGATCATTAATCTTCATTCATACGTATTGAATAAAATCTGCCGATATTCTGGTGAAGTGTTTACTTGTTCATTTACTTCGATAAATTGTTTATCGGATCTTAAAACAATTGAACTTTTGAATTGGACACTCAATCCTGAAAAATAACAATACGAACTGGATTGCGAAGGGAAGGAAATATGCGCAAAATCGGCTAATTTCTCGCTGAAGTGTCGAATCATTTACGACATTCTGAAAAAGGAATTCCTTCGGGAGTGCCTGTTAAACGAAAACGGTTCTTAATAGCGCCGTCGTTGCATTAAGTTTTTCCTAGTTTCATTACGGGGCAATTGTGCTCGCTTTCAATTATTTAGCGCATACTTATCTTACGACTTCAGAGAGTACAGCTTCCGTTTGAGTCTGGAGACTGGAAAAGCTCTCGCAGACACCCAACCGTATAATGTATTCCTGCTTTATTGCGCTACTTCCACTTACGTCGTCGAATTAAACCATCACCTTTGTTGTCGCTCGTGCAAAATTGTAATAATGTCAAATGTAACAAGATAATCGGGAAATTGTTACGACATTAACACATTTCGGTTTTTAATTGAAAGTGATTTGGTGTATATCAGCACATATCGTAAAGAAGATACTAAATATCTTCAGCGTATCTGATGATATCTTCAGCAATTTGATTAAAATTAATTTTTCGTTAAGAAGTGGCTCTATTTACATTAAGATCTGTAGTATCTATAGTTTTCCAAAAGTCCCGCATACAAAAAATAATTAGATACAATTTTTATTGTTTATCATTTTTTTAAATTGAAATTACATTATTTATTGAGATTATTTGCCATTTCAACCCATCTAATTGATAAGAATCATGATATCGGTACCATTGTCGGAAACGCGATCTTCGGCTTGTCCAATATCAGCTAAAAAAAAGGTTGGATCAGAAAGAAATTTGGAAATAATATAACTATATAAGTACGAGTCGTTGTTTTATTTCCATTAGAACCATGGTTGAAGATATAAAAGAGCAGAAAAATGAGTGCCAAGAAAAGCACTATGGCCGCAAGTTTCAGCAAATCCTTCGAGGTGTATCCGTAACAACAATTCCTTCTGTTATAGAATATTGGAATCCCCTGGCTGATTATGTCGGGTTGCATTTCCATCATTTCCTCAGCCATCTTCTTCAAACCTGCATTTAGATATTTAAAAATTTAATCCACTTATTATGCCTTACTCACTGTTTCAAAGCAGGAATGAACGATCGGTTGAACGATAAAAATGAACGATATTTCAATATTATTGCTCCAACTACAAATTCACAACTGAATATACGATCGGTCTGCGCTGGTACGACCAAGACGACGCTATTAGATGGATTTTATTCAACATTTTGTAAACGATCTGAAAAATATTGTCAAGTCAGAACGCTTTATCAACGAATGGTTGCTTACTTGCATACAGTTTGATGCACAGATCGAATGTTTAATAAATAAAAATGACGAAGTATCGTAAAATATATATGAAATTGAGATTAGAAAAGACCACATGGATCCACCATATATAATGAACGGAAATAATATTTATAACTGGGCAAGGTTTATTCATTTAGCAATTCATTGGATGAATTTTAAGTGCTTGCAAACACATTGGACGCAATCCACATATATTTTATAAATGAAAAAGATGTATATCTTCATTACGGAGCCGGATTGGCGTAATGGTTTAAAACCCGCTACGCAATCCTTAGGTTTGTGGGTTCGAATCCCGCTACTACAGAAAATTTATAGTTCTGATCGTGCACATAAAACATCGGTAACCAATTACAGCTGTAATTGGGACTTCATCGTTCCTGTCGGTGTTTGGACAATAATAATATAATTAAGAAATTGTCACATTACTTTCACTGCAGCTTATGAAAACAATAAATTTTTATTACGGCAGTTAATAATTCCAAAATAAAAATGCTAATATTTGCTATATCATAATTTAAGGATATAGCAAATGATGAGTTACCTCAAGGCATTATACACTCGGTTTATGTATCTAGCTGTATATTACACTCGGGGTCGTTCGGGCTACTTCGTTAAAGCGTTCTCAGTCGGCACTAATTTAAGATCGCTTTCAAATGTGGTAGAAAAGCCACTTTATGAAACCTGCTGAAACACGATCAGCATTTAATTATTCACGTACGCAGTTTCTAGATAGTTCTAGAACAATGTTCTAGAACAATGTATCAAGTCAATGTTATAATTCGTATTTCTTAGTCACAACAGTAGCTCGAGCTAAAAATGTTTATTTGAAATAAGACAACAACTGAGGTGCACACGATCAAATTGCCATATCGAATGTAATAAATTTTATATTTGTTTCAACATGGATGGAATATTATATTTCAACTTTAATATATATTTTATTTATTTATTAAATGTATTATTTAACACAATCTAATAAGTTACTACAATTTATTTATTATTTGTCACTTCGTTTATTTGGAGAAGATATTGGTGTTGGTTCTTCATTGGGCCAATTGGGTTAATATCAGCTAAAGAAAAAGTTGGATCAGAATGAAATTTGGAAATAATAGAGGCGTATATTTACCAGCACTTATTTCATGGTCATCAATGACATGGAGGATGATGTAGATCAAGAAGAATACGATTGCCGCGAGAAACACTTGTATGGTATGTTTCAAAAAATACTTCAAATTGTATCCGTAACAACACTTATTTTCGTCGTTGGATAATTGAATCGCTTCCTCGATTATATCGGGCTGCAATTCAATAATTTCGTGAACCATCATTACAAACCTGCGTTTAGAATTGAAATAAACAAATCGGTTTTATTATACGAATATGTCTTGTTTATTACTTACTGTTTTCGAGAAATAATCGACGCTAGAATTGAATATTTCAATTTTGTTGCACCTTATACAAAGTCTAAATATTATAAAAAATAATAAGCCGGTGTTGGTATACGAATACAATAAAAAAAATGCTCATGAAACACAAAACTACCTGGTCAAAATCCAATCGCTAATATACGCAGATAGTTCTAGAACAATTTTTGTTTAATATTATATATTTTTTATATCTTACTCACGACAGTAACTAGAGCGCAAAATATTTATTGTAAATTGAACAACAACTGCAGGTGCATACGATCAATTTTCCATTATCGAATGCAACAAATTTTATAGTTGTTTGAACATGGATCAAATATTTATAATTTTTTGTAATTTTGTAACTTTATGATACATTTTTAATTAAACATTTCGTATATAAGAAATAATTTTTTGCAAGGTAATCTTCTTTGCGAAGGTCTCGTAAAATAAATTTGATCCGGCGTGATTTATTAGCGTTTCAAAAATCTTTGAAAAATTATTCAAAACTTAAAAAATGGTAAAAATTGATCAAAATGAGCGGATCGCTCATTTTTGAGATTTTGAGACATCCACTCATACTCTCAAATCATTTAGATATAAAAATTCTTCTGTGTGCATTCATACAGACACACTTATTAATTCAACTAGCTTTCAGGTTTTCAGGTGCTGATTATACAAGTATCTTCAGGAATCCAAAAAGTGCCGCATAAAATTTATATCTCTTTGCTGGGTTATTTGTGAGTAAAATGCTGAATTTGCCTAAATACATTTGTTTAAATTAGGTGAAATGATTTTGACGTTCATTTAGTCGAGTTTTTAATATTTCGTAATAATTTGTGGACTTATAATATATAATAATTCTAAATTCATACAAAATTTTGACAAATTCAAGTGGAAGTTAGGGAGCAATCTTTAAAACAATTTCTGTTAACTCGCGAAGCATTAAAAGTTACTCTACAGCCTTAATATAAATTCTGCATTTGTTACGATCAACATATCGAGGAAACATGAAATCATGAAACATCATTTTAATGAAAACATTTTATTATAATATACTTTATTATATATAAAAATCCCATACAAAAATTCAATACTCAGTACGTCAAATTATATTTGACCGTTTTTAGTCAAATAGTCGGATTCAGTTGTCAAGAAGGTTTTTAATGAACCCTCGCAAGATATAGACCGCAATTTGTAAATAAAGGTACGGTTATTACGAGGGGTTGAAAGTAGCTATCTAAATATATTGCGAAAAATATTAATTAATTAATCTTAGTTCTCGTCCGTAATGATTTAATATGTAGTTGTTATCGGGTATTTTCGGACAATTCAAAATGAAACCATCTTCTTTTAAAGCGACGTTTCGAAATATATTGCAATTTCTTCTTCAGGCTATAAAATACGTTAAAATTTGGACCATTACATACATTGTATTATATACATCTTTTTAATTTTGTATTAATAATCATTTATCAGTTTTTGTCCACAAATAACCTATTGAAGGGATTTGGAATGTTTTATATATCTACAAAGGTACATTGGAAAATAGTTCTTGAGCTGGATTATTGCCGCCGCCGCCGCCGCCGCCACTGCTGCGGCATTGCCGCGCCTAAGTCCTAATAGCGAACTCGGTACCATAGCCGCGATTTACATTGCTAATTACCGCTAATTAGCTGCCGGGTTACTATGATACTCGTACGCGTGCGTGCGAGTGTATATTTCACCCTTATTATCATCCCCTAACCACCATATCACCCTTACCGAGCAGCACAATGTACATTTACTTCGTTCAATGCCGAATAATCGTCGTCCCCAAATCGAAATCATTTCAATAAAATACGTTTCCATTTTCCAACATAAAAAACTAGATAAGATCCTGCAGGATTATAAGGAATAATGTTCACGATAACACAAGTTGTATTAAAAATAATTCGTATTTGCTTTGCGCTCAAGCGTGTTAATAATAATAATAAATTTATTGTTCAACAATTATATCATGATAAATCTTAACATAAACATGGTCAGTTTCGCATTTATATTTGTATTACACGGAAGAGAAGAACTCGGCCATAGTGTAAATGGGTCTTCTAGCCATATTACTTCTACCCAGTTCACAATGTAAATTAAATATTGACGGCTTGTGTATTATTTTTCAAGTAACAATTTCGTCTTGTTTAACGAAAATAATTTTTAATTTATATAAACACCAAACTGCCTTAGTTAGAATTGAGGGGGAAGAAGAGGTAGCAAAAATAGGGAAGGGAGTTCGGCAGGGATGTACACTCTCACCGTTATTATTTAATCTATATATAGAAGATGCAATAAACAAAGTAAAAGAAGAGTATAGTGTAGGTGTGAATGTACAGGGAGAGAAAATATATATGTTGAGATTCGCCGACGATATAGCTATATTGGAAGAAAGCGAAAAGAATTTAGAAAGGGTATTGAATGGTATGCAGGCAGTATTGACTAGGGATTTTAACATGAAAATAAATATAGGTAAAACTAAAGTGATGAGGTGTGACAAAAAGGAATGCAGTAGAAAAATGAGGATCACAATAGGAGATAATAGAATCGAAGAAGTGTCAGATTTTTGTTATTTAGGCAGTAGAATCACAAAAGATAATCGAAGCAAGGTAGATATAAAGTGTAGGATAGCACAGGGTAGGAAGGCATTCGTAGAAAAGGAACAGATTTTAAGATCAAATATTGACTTGGGTATTAGAAAAAGATTACTGAAGGTATATGTTTGGAGTGTAGCACTGTACGGGTGTGAGGCGTGGACTATAGGAAAGGAAGAGAAGCGTAGATTACAAGCATTCGAAATGTGGTGTTATAGGAGGATGATGAGGATTGGTTGGGAAGATAAAGTAACAAATGAAGCTGTACTAGAGTTAGTAGGGGAGAAGAGAAGTATCTGGAGAGTGTTACAGCGTAGGAGAGACAGATTAGTAGGGCATATTCTTAGGCATGGGGGGATTATGCAATTGATCATAGAAGGTAGAGTGGAGGGAAAGAGAGGGGTAGGTAGGCCTAGATTGGAGTATGTGAGTCAGATAGTTGAAGACGTTGAGATGAATAGCTATAGGGAGATGAAGGGATTAGCTCAGGATAGATCGGCATGGCGTGCTGTTTCCAACCAATCTTTAGGATTGCGGACTCTTTAACTAACTAACGAAAATTACGGGGGGGGGGGAACAAACTATAATTTAATATGTATTAGACAGCACGCTGGTAACTTAAATTGCGGAATAACAATTGCCACCCCAATTTATCCGGATTACCTTAATAGTGCGCGGCGGCCGCATACTGCATAACGATATTGAAGGTAAAGCGCTGCTATTAAGTGCCGCACAAATACAAGTCCGCACGGTGCATTCAACGTTCGCGCGCAGTACGCGGCCATTCCTGCGGGATATCTGCCGCACCAGCAGGAGCACGCCGTGCTCTCTTTGATACGGCCGCAGACCTAATACGCCTGGATCGGTCAAATAAGAACAAGAGGTGGAAAGAAGGGGTGGGCGCGGTGGATAGATATACCCTCGTCTCGGAAGCTAGTGAAGATGCTGCCGTCGCGACGCCGACATACGACTAATCTAATATAGACGTACTTGCCCCACGGGTGCAGTTATTCTGTAGCGGAGCTCCTACATATATATCGCGATGACGATGTTAGTTTCTGTAATACACGCGAAAAATGCGAATTCTTCTTTAACAGGACAATCCAACCTGATATTATACATTAAACACAATATATTAAACAATGAATAGATATTTTAAAAATTATTACTACGGTGCTAAATATTAGTATAAAATATCACCAAAATACCGCAATTAAAGCATTAAGTACATTTCGAAGGCTATGCCCCCATCTTCAGTAGCACAAGATAGTTGTCCTAAAGTATATATAGGACAAACACGTAGACCAATTGAAACTAGATTTGAGGAATCTCATTTCAGATTAAATAGCAAAGATAAAAGTGCTGTATTCGAGCATATTTTTGAATCAGGTCATCCTATTCTAATTAGTTTACTTAAATTACAATTTTTTAATTTATTATTTTTAGTTATTTTAGGTTGGTTAATTATTAATTTATATTGTTTTAAAAGATTGATTATATGCGATTTTGAAATGCTTCTTGAAATTTGTATACAAATTGTATACACTGAAATTTTTTTACACTGTATACACTATTTGTGTATACATTTAAAATATTATATAAAATATTTAAAAAGTATACATATAAAAATATTTATTTATTTATTAGGACAAATAATTTTTTTTTGGAAAATTGTATATACATTCCACTGCGTTGCTAAATATCTCATATTTGTACAATGCGTTAAAATTCTTGCTACATCTTCTTCGAATTGAATTATTTTTTGCGAGCATCTGAAAGAATAAGGACTAAAGAACGATCAAATTGTAATTTACGTAAAATTGTAGAACGAACACCTTTTTGCTTGTAAGCAACCGATCCTTAACTGATCCTTAACATTTGCTGCGAATTTGCATAGTAAATGATGAAAATAGGTATCAAATGTATATACGGGGTGTGCCACAATGCCACGGCGGTATCTTCAGTATAAACTAATAAAGATTGCAATAAAAAAAAAATTGATTCATAGATAAATCTTCAATTGAACTGTATATTATTAACTTATATATTTAGGGTGCTCTAGTTTCATAATATATAATGTATATAATAAAAATTATATAAAAGATAGAGTGATAATGTATAAGGTGTCCCATTGACGACAAATTAAATATTTGCCATTTTATTTTTCGAAAATTTACAATATTGCTAACATCCTGTATACATCCTGTATACATAAATTTTAATATTGCAGCATTTTCTGTAAAACTATGCAGCTCTCTATTTTTTAGAAAACAAGTACAAAATAAACACAAAAAATATTATATTATAAATAAAATTAATAATCAGATTTTTGACATTGCGAAAATTAATAATATGACATTGCGAAACTGGAATACCCTATAGAGTTAAAATATTTCAGAATATAGAATTTCAAATAGTATGTGGGAAAGCAAATTTTTTTAATATCTATCTTTATTAGTGTTGACAGAAAATTCCATCGCAACACAAGTGACTCACCCTGTATATTATTTGTACAATAGTTAAAATTTCGCAGATATTTATAAAACATATAAATTTAATAAATCATAACTCTTTTATTATTTTTTTATAGAATAATAACAAGCAATAAAAGTCACGTTAGCTTTTCCAAAATAATTTTCAGAAAAAAAATTGTTCGTTCTTATCTGGGCGCTCGATTTTCCATCGAGAAGTAAACACATTAGCGTGTTGGAAAATGGTATTGACAATAAAAATGGTTGGCTGATAAACGTTTTGATATACAGTTTGAACTAGGGAATAAACGTCAGGGGCACAAATTGGCCGATGCCCGATAAATATGTCGCGTATAACTTGGCACTTGATCCGATTGCGGTGGCGGCGGTGGCGGATGCGGCGGTGGGTCATCGAGCTGTCTAAATATTTGATGGTGGAGTCCGAAAACGGACGAACAGACGGAAGGAAGGACGCCTATACATTACCAGTCGATTTGACATCGATATCAGATCTGTGATATTACCCCAAAAATATTTGTTTTACATTAATCTTAAGGAAAAAAAAAACATCAAGTCGTCAAATGAGTGTATAAGAAATGTGGGTTTTTTTTTTTATAAATTTATCTCGGTATCCTGCACGTCAAGAGAAATAACTAAACAAAACGTATCATGGAAATTGCACGAGCAACTTTCGAGCAAGTTCGCGTAATTGAAATAGTTGATTCCGATTTTTACGCATCGGCAACGCTGCGGTGGAAAGTTTCTAATAACTTCTCGCCGAGTAAATTTATATTAGCCGCGGCACGAAAATTCGCCGTACGATTTCTCGACGGGACGAGCGCCAAAGTGGACAAACAAAACACCTCGATTAATTTAAATTCCATAGTTTCGACGATAACTCCGATTACGTACACCACTACCTGCGCTAAAAACTTCCGCACCAATTTACGGAAACTGAGCTTGGCGACGTGTACAATTGGCACCGGAATTTATATTTATACAATACGCGCGATGGGTGAATGACGACGAGACGAAAATCTGCGCGATATTGTAATTGAAAAACATACCGACCTTCCATCCTGGAAAAGCCGGTTCAACGTACTCTATTGTCCCCCGCACATATACACATGCAAATTTTTCGGTCTTCTTTAACGTTGTTTATTTTACGTTGCATTTTTCATACGCGCAATGTCGACCAAGCCGCGATGGCACTGTATATAATAGTATAATATTATAAATCGAGCTTAGAGATGAGATGCAACATCTCCAGCAAAAATAAAAAATAAACAGATTACAAACATACTATTTTATAAGCCTTTGTCGCCTGGCGATTAAATACGTGATTATAAACGAAGAAGAAATGATGGTACCAAGAAAAATGAAGAGTATATTCAAATATTCAAAATTTTCAAAATTCAAAAAAGTATCTAATTAATCATTGGTGGGTACATGGTATTTGGTGCTATTATCTCCAATCTCGACTGTATTTAGCCGCGAGAGTCCACAGAAGAGTGAATATGAACAGCGCAATTTGTGCCGCAGAAAAATAAATTATACACGGATGTGCGTGTGTGTGCACGTCGCAACGTGGAAAATACAAATATATGAACATTTGAATTGTGAACTACGAACAGAGATGACGAAAGCGTCGCTGGTGGCGAAATTTAATAACGGGCGCCCACTTGATTTCGTATTCATGACGTGTTTGCGGATAATCGAGTTTTTCCACGTGCCTATGTACCACGTGATGAAGCGCCCGATGCAACTGCATCACCGTCATTCGCTAATCAAATTACACAACAAAATCATTGATTGTGCAAATCATCATTTAATCCGAAGGATTATGTTGGTCGATGAATCATTTTTTTTTTTTAATCGATGGCTTTATAAGTAGCGATGTGTAGTTCACTAGCGAACCGTTCACTCTGAACGGTTCAATCAAATGACGGGCGTACTGTGACGATGTTTTGCCACGACCTATCGGTCATTATGACCTAGTTCGTGAACTATCAACTACATGGTGTACGTATTGGTGTATTTGTACTATATATATACATGCAGTATAGTATACATTACATATACGGTACTAACATTTATTTCGTGATAAAATGTGTTGGTGAACGGAACGAAATAGGAAACTCGATGCGATATTGCAACAGCAGCATTGCCGAGCTGAGTCACAATTTATATGTTGGTATCAGATTTCAATTGATATATTCGCAAGATTAAATATGTTCTTAAATATGTCATGCCATAGCAAATTTTTGCAATAATGCAAAAATAAACATCTAAATCTTATAGTTCTTCTATTTCATACTTAGTACAATGCAATCACTTAATATCAAACTAAAGCTTTGAAGTTTGAACAGAGAAGATTCGGAATAGAAGATATAAATTATAACGCCAAACAAAACGATTCTATCTAGCTCATTTTATTATAGTTTGTACATTTAATTTTCAAGTGTTAGTAAAGTAGTAAACATTTTCATTAGTAACTACCAATAAGTATTTTAGAACTTCCTATAAATAATTGTGAGTATCTAGGGAAGATTATATTTCTTTATATATATGTTTTGTATAAATTATAAACATTGTTGTCTTTTCTTCCTCATTCTTAATTCAAAATAAGTATTGTAATATTTCAATTAATTAAATTTTTACCATTTAATATTTTTATATTGAGAAAAAAAGAAATTATTTTCAGTATGTGCATGTATTTTATATAGGTCGTGAACTAGTTCATTTAAAAAAGTTGTTAGTAGTTCACGACCTATAGTTCGTGAACGGTACATTCAAATGAACTACGAACTAGGTCCTCAAAATGAACTACAATTTGCCATCGCTATTTATGTAGTATTTTTTTTAATTTGTCAGGACGATATATTTAAAATCAAAATAATTTAATATTTATTTTATAATTGCCGAACATCGTGAGGATTTCCTAGGCGCGTGCAGAAATTATTTATAAATTTTGTATCGTTGCTGAGATTTGAACCCGCCAATAAATCGCCAATACGACAGCAATTGCAATTGCGCAATTAATTAAATACTGTTCAAAATATATAAATCCGAGCGGCCAAATGAAATTGCCTTTTCGCCGTCTCCGCTATATATGGAAAATGTAGCAGCTACAAAAGTTATTTCAATTTGATGAAAAATCGTACGGAACGATCGAACACAAAATGAAGCAATACGGCAACGACGCATGAATATCTGCTGGAATATACGACATATTCATCGAATTTTACTCGGAATTTAATAACGCTCAGCTCCAATGTATCTTGCTCCAATGGAGGCTTAAGATCATCGATTCACAAATATTTAATAAAAACGTTTTTTAAACGTACTACCGATTAACCAAACAAAAATTTCGCTATTATGATTAGGTATTGTTGATATTGATGATACAAAATCGCATTTATTTTTTAATTTATAAGAAAATATGTTATTTTTCAACAGCTTTTTATAAGCTATCGGTATAATTGTACGTCGCCAGTATTGTCGGACGGAATCTCAACAAATCACGTTAAACAATAGTCCCTTTCTGTTGAAAGGATGGAGAGTGCGTCCTTCTTCAGAGAGACGCTCTCCAAGTGCGCAACAATATAAAATAAGATTAAAGCGGAATCGGTTACAATCACATTTGCCGTATAATACGAAACAACATACAAGAAATAGCTTCATTCGAAGTTCGTTATCGAAGATATCAATATCTGTTCTGCAAAATTCTCAAGTACATACTCTTTTTTATTTTGGCCAAAAATTCATGTTGAATCAAAACGCAATATATAATATAGAAATAAAAAAATGGAATATATCCTAAATAAAAAGTCTGTATGGATTACCTAATCAGAGAATACCTGATTGCTGAAATTGACGTCGGATGATTCGATTAGAATGGATTAACGATATTACGTTATGTGGAACATGCAGGCGAATTTCCCTGAAGGACCGTTATTGACCACACGTTGTCCTTCCTCATGAGTCCTCATCAGCAATGAAGGACCATTGACAAGTGACATATTGATATATCCTCGTAGTGACATTTAATCGGCTTTGATCCAATATCCCAATGTAACTTACACAGATAGTGTCCTCCATATTTTATTTCCAACTACAAAGAAGTCACGTTCTAATTAAGAGTAGACGCTTGGAAATTATAATTTAAACATGTTCCGGTGGCTGTGCGCTTATACAACAGATGCATCGAAGAACGGAGTTGTCTGTTGAGGTAAATATTGTGTTGTGCATAGGGATGGGAGGATGGAAGAGGGACGGGATTGGAATTGTGGAGCGTGCGGGCCGTAATATAGAGCCACGTCAGCAACCCGATTGCTCATTTGACGAAATTGCTGCGCTTACATCTTCAGCCCCGTACGCCGTAAAACACAACATTTCATCTGACGAAATAAGGATGTGCCCTATTATTAGTCGGGGGATTTATGCTGTATATACAATCCCTCTGCCATTTTCCTCGCAAATATATATTAAATTCACTACAGAATTAAATCACGTACAAACATTCGCAATAGACCGTTTCCAAGCCGATTTCAAAATCACATCTTATACCCGAAAATCGAACAACGCGAGCGAATTATGTTTTTACATATTTTTTGTATTGGAGAGTAATAAAAAAAATCGTTATTATAAATCTTCGTAGCTGTGTTTTATATGTTACGATTTATGAATGAGATGAATGTACAATAAGTTTTTGCCTTGTATTTGGTTTATAGTGGCGATAAACTATATTCACATTCGTTGCTGTTTAGGGTATAAGCAAAACACGTTGGGTAGTCGGGTCGTAGGGCGCCATATGGCCGCCTGATAGCCGAATAATAATGAACGGAATACAAAGGAATCAATTTATTTGTAACTTTAGATAAGACGTAACATTAATAAAAAAACAATCAAAAACTGCTTTTGACTGCATTTTCCTTGTTTGAAATCAATTTACTCACACGTCGTACAAATCGGATTTGTGCCTCGAATATTTTTTACGACGAAAATCAGTGAAAATCAATTTCTATTCCGTCCGTTCGCGAAAGAGCTGGCTGCGCTCCATTCGCTCTGTATTAGTTTACAAGTGTACGTGTCCTGCCCCAGCTCTCCAGGCCGATGATGATTTTCGCACATGGTGGCGGCGGCGTCGTGACGCCCCAAGCATGCCGATGGCACGAAATTATCATAACCCTTCTAATCCGGACGATATACGATATAAGTCCGCTCAATCAATTGCTTCTTGCGCTGACGCGATTCGTTATTATAAATCGTTGGCGGTAGTTGCTTCCAAAGTCGATATATTTGCATTTGCAGCGAATTGTATATTCGCGAAGTTTGTAATTGGAACATTGTTTGCAGCGCGAATATTTGGCGGAATGCGTAATCAAGTCGCGAATTTGTGATATGTTAGCCGTCTGCATGCTACATTACAAACTTTAATAGATAACTTGAAACCGTAAAATTCTACCCAGTGGTTAAATGGTAATGGCTAAAAAGATATCGTCCGCTGCAATTGAACATATAGAACATATTGAACATGTAGCTTTCGAGCTCACTTTAATATCCAAAACCTTATTTCCGATTTGTCAATCGATTGAATTGTAAATTTGTCAGCGCGGATACTGAGTAATCTAATGTCGATGATTTTAATATTAAATTCTAAATTTATTACTATCGAATTGAACTTTTAAAATTGAAAATAATAATCAATTGCCTATCTAGGATGTTTTAGTCATTAGATAAAAATTTGAATCGCTATATCAGGTGCGATTGAAATCTTTGTCATCAAAATAAACATGATGCTATTAATTGTTTTATTAACCGCTTATTAAATGTTCCTTTGTAATGCTATGAAATGATAGAACTCCTATCTAATGATAGATATTTCTTTCTTTCTTTATAGTTTTTATTGAGCCTAGATATGTGCAACATAGTACAAAAATTTAAATATAAACAGGATACGTGTAAACATTACAGTTGTTAAGGCCCTAGAGTACCATCACGGGTACTCAGATTTGAAATCTCCACGGGGGGTACAACGTCTTCGAAAGGTGGAGTTTCATACAGTTGTACGGTAGATAAGGACATTAGGCCTATACACCCCTAGTAGATGATTTTGCCTATTTGGTTGCTGGTACATCTATAAGCTCATGCAAATTTCTTTGTAATATTATATACCTACGGATTTTATATACTTGAAGAGATATTCTATTATTGGATCACGTATATACTTATGCTGGAGAAAAGACGATTGGGAAAAATATCACGCAAGTTATAAGTCATGTATTTAGTAATTTAAAGATATTTTAAGGTTTCAACGTTAGTGAATTAAATTAAATGAATGAATTAATATTTGAAAGCTGAGTATTATAAAATAAACTAAGAGTTTGAAAAATATATATAATAAAAGAGTAATTTGTAGAATAAATGACATTATTTTTCTTATTGCATATAAAAGTGCTCTATCCCATTAAAAAAAGGCCTAGGTTTATCAGCAATTTTCTAACTAATTAAATCGTTTTTCCAAAAACGAAAAGCTTAGAGGCAATTTAACATCTATAAACTGCAATCACAAGAAATTTGAAAAAAATCGATCCGAAAATGAAGGAGTAATTTGTAGAATAAATAACACTATTTTTCTTATGGCATATAAAAGTGCTCTATCCCATTAAAAAAAAGGCCTATGTTTAGCAGCAATTTTCTAACCAATTAAATCGTTTTTCCAAAAACGAAAAGCTTAGAGGCAATTTAACATCTATAAACTGCAATCACAAGAAATTTGAAAAAAATCGGTCCGAAAATGAAGGAGTAATTTGTAAAATAAATGACACTATTTTTCTTATGGCATATAAAAGTGCACTATCCCATTAAAAAAAAGGCCTATGTTTAGCAGCAATTTTCTAAGTAATTAAACCTTTTTTCCAAAAACAAAAAGCTTAGTGGCAATTTAACATCTATAAGCTGCAATCACAAGAAATTTCAAAAAAATCGATCCAAAAATGAAGGAGTAATTTGTAAAATAAATGACACTATTTTTCTTATGGCATATAAAAGTGCTCTATCCCATTAAAAAAAAGGCCTAGGTTTATCAGCAATTTTCTAACTAATTAAATCGTTTTTCCAAAAACGAAAAGCTTAGAGGCAATTTAACATCTATAAACTGCAATCACAAGAAATTTGAAAAAAATCGATCCGAAAATGAAGGAGTAATTTGTAGAATAAATAACACTATTTTTCTTATGGCATATAAAAGTGCTCTATCCCATTAAAAAAAAGGCCTATGTTTAGCAGCAATTTTCTAACCAATTAAATCGTTTTTCCAAAAACGAAAAGCTTAGAGGCAATTTAACATCTATAAACTGCAATCACAAGAAATTTGAAAAAAATCGGTCCGAAAATGAAGGAGTAATTTGTAAAATAAATGACACTATTTTTCTTATGGCATATAAAAGTGCACTATCCCATTAAAAAAAAGGCCTATGTTTAGCAGCAATTTTCTAAGTAATTAAACCTTTTTTCCAAAAACAAAAAGCTTAGTGGCAATTTAACATCTATAAGCTGCAATCACAAGAAATTTCAAAAAAATCGATCCAAAAATGAAGGAGTAATTTGTAAAATAAATGACACTATTTTTCTTATGGCATATAAAAGTGCTCTATCCCATTAAAAAAAAGGCCTATGTTTAGCAGCAATTTTCTAACTAATTAAACCTTTTTTCCAAAAACGAAAAGCTTAGTGGCATTTAACATCTATAAACTGCAATCACAAGAAATTTCAAAAAAATCGATCGAAAAATGAAGGAGTAATTTGTAGAATAAATGACACTATTTTTCTTATGGCATATAAAAGTACTCTATCCCATTAAAAAAAGGCCTATGTTTAGCAGCAATTTTCTAACTATTTAAATCTTTTTTTCAAAAACGAAAAGCTTAGTGGCAATTTAACATCTATAAACTGCAATCACAAGAAATTTCAAAAAAATCGATCCAAAAATGAAGGAGTAATTTGTAGAATAAATGACACTATTTTTCTTATGGCATATAAAAGTGCTCTATCCCATTAAAAAAAGGCCTATGTTTAGCAGCAATTTTCTAACCAATTAAATCGTTTTTCCAAAAACGAAAAGCTTAGAGGCAATTTAAAATCTATAAACTGCAATCACAAGAAATTTGAAAAAAATCGTTCCGAAAATGAAGGAGTAATTTGTAGAATAAATGACACTATTTTTCTTATGGCATATAAAAGTGCTTTATCCCATTAAAAAAAGGCCTATGTTTAGCAGCAATTTTCTAACCAATTAAATCGTGTTTCCAAAAACGAAAAGCTTAGAGGCAATTTAACATCTATAAACTGCAATCACAAGAAATTTGAAAAAAATCGATCCAAAAATGAAGGAGTAATTTGCAGAATAAATGACACTATTTTTCTTATGGCATATAAAAGTGCTCTATCCCATTAAAAAAAAGGCCTATGTTTAGCAGCAATTTTCTAACTATGTAAATCTTTTTTTCAAAAACAAAAAGCTTATTGGCAATTTAACATCTATAAACTGCAATCACAAGAAATTTGAAAAAAATCGATCCAAAAATGAAGGAGTAATTTGCAGAATAAATGACACTATTTTTCTTATGGCATATAAAAGTGCTCTATCCCATTAAAAAAATGGGCCTATGTTTAGCAGCAATTTTCTAACCAATTAAATCGTTTTTCCAAAAACGAAAAGCTTAGAGGCAATTTAACATCTATAAACTGCAATCACAAGAAATTTCAAAAAAATCGATCTAAAAATGAAGGAGTAATTTGTAAAAGAAATGACACTATTTTTCTTATGGCATATAAAAGTGCTCTATCCCATTAAAAAAAGGCCTATGTTTATCAGCAATTTTCTAACTAATTAAATCGTTTTTCCAAAAACGAAAAGCTTAGAGGCAATTTAACATCTATAAACTGCAATCACAAGAAATTTGAAAAAAATCGTTCCGAAAATGAAGGAGTAATTTGTAGAATAAATGACACTATTTTTCTTATGGCATATAAAAGTGCACTATCCCATTAAAAAAAAGGCCTATGTTTAGCAGCAATTTTCTAACTATTTAAATCTTTTTTTCAAAAACGAAAAGCTTAGTGGCAATTTAACATCTATAAACTGCAATCACAAGAAATTTCAAAAGAATCGATCCAAAAATGAAGGAGTAATTTGTAAAATAAATGACACTATTTTTCTTATAGCATATAAAAGTGCTCTATCCCATTAAAAAAAAGGCCTATGTTTAGCAGCAATTTTCTAACTAATTAAACCTTTTTTCCAAAAACGAAAAGCTTAGTGGCATTTAACATCTATAAACTGCAATCACAAGAAATTTCAAAAAAATCGATCGAAAAATGAAGGAGTAATTTGTAGAATAAATGACACTATTTTTCTTATGGCATATAAAAGTGCTCTATCCCATTAAAAAAAAGGCCTATGTTTAGCAGCAATTTTCTAACTATTTAAATCTTTTTTTCAAAAACGAAAAGCTTAGTGGCAATTTAACATCTATAAACTGCAATCACAAGAAATTTCAAAAAAATCGATCCAAAAATGAAGGAGTAATTTGTAAAATAAATGACACTATTTTTCTTATGGCATATAAAAGTGCTCTATCCCATTAAAAAAAAGGCCTATGTTTAGCAGTAATTTTCTAACTAATTAAATCGTTTTTCCAAATACAAAAAGCTTAGTGGCAATTTAACATCTATAAACTGCAATCACAAGAAATTTGAAAAAAATCGATCCGAAAATGAAGGAGTAATTTGTAGAATAAATGACACTATTTTTCTTATGGCATATAAAAGTGCTCTATCCCATTAAAAAAAAGGCCTATGTTTAGCAGTAATTTTCTAACTAATTAAATCGTTTTTCCAAAAACGAAAAGCTTAGAGGCAATTTAACATCTATAAACTGCAATCACAAGAAATTTGAAAAAAATCGATCCAAAAATGAAGGAGTAATTTGCAGAATAAATGACACTATTTTCTTATGGCATATAAAGGTGCTCCATCCCTTAAGTGTAAGTGTTAAGTATTAAGTTAAATTATATAACATTCAATTGACTATAGCAGTGGAAAATGGTTATTCTTCTTTAATTGTAAATAATATAATACGAAAACTAAAACGAAGATTACGGAATACGCATTTTGCTATTAAAAAATCTGCGTTACGACATTTGGGTGATTCGATTTAAACGATCGATTTAATCTTCAGATTTACATCGATTTATTTAAACAAATCGTTTTTTTTTTTGTGTACGTTATCAGTGTATGCCAGGTTGTGTCTTTATTTATGCGCTATTTTGCTTGGAGCGCGTAGTAAATTCCGGGTACGTCGCTATCTCTGGATTCGCCCCACATTATACCGACGCCGCATTGTACCAGAAACCGCCGCTTCACATTCCCGATTCGAAACACCAATAAAAAATATCGATACTCTTCCGTAATGTAACTTCGCGCGTATCACGAATAAAATCTACTTTCATCCGTACCATCCGTTGGGTGGTTTATGAAAAGTTAAGCGAAATATGGGCATCGATCTATTTTTTTTTTAGAACGTACTTGTTATCTATTTGTGCTCGGAGCAATGATCGGGACGAAATTGCGGTGGTTCGGTGATGACACTCTGCGTGGTGAATTGTACGTCAGCGACGTTGTCTAATGTTTTCCGCGTAACTACCCTTCATTGGGACAGTTGCACCACGGAAGCAGCCAGGCGGGCATTATCATCCACAATTGCACACCCTTCTCTACATCCTATATCGTTCCAGTCCCATCTGAAACAGACATTTTCCTTTCCTCGTCGCAAGAATCTTTAAGTTTAAGTTGCACCGCCCATATGCTGCGGCACTATGTCACAAACGACGATTAACGTTGCAATTTTCTCCTACCGACCAGTTGATTTCTTTTATTACACTGCGGCAGCTGCGCAGAAGAATATTGCTGATTATTCGCAATGTTTAATGATATCAGATATCCCGTCGTTGTTGTGGATGTTTATTCCAGTGGGAGTCGTCGAATTGCATTTGCTCGTGTAAGGAAAGCATAAATTAAAACTTGGCCGAGTTGGATCATTGGTTGGATCAAAAGTGAAGAGCTCGCGTAAACATCGCGAAGAGTCTTCAAAGTAAATTGTTTGTCTTGTTTTGTAGGCGCTATGTAAACATCGTTGTATGCGATCTTAGAACGAAGAGATATCATCCTTGTCCTTTCGGTTGGACTTGTGCAAAGATCTTTTGGGAAATTTTGTTGTATTCGATTTAGTTTTGGTACATTTCGAAAGCAATTTAAATGTATTTGTTCTCGCGTAATTAAAGTGTATAAATAGATCAATCGAAATAATTCCCTCGAGTTTAATTACAAAAATTGCGTTTGCAAAAGTATATCTAAAGACGATTCTGGGTTGCGGGTCGGTCCCTTTATTCCGTTTAGTTAATAGAATACAAATGACGACGTAATAAAAGTCCTCGTATATAAAGAAGGCCCTGCTTAAGTCGCTACGATATACGAGTCGTCCTTTTTAGTGGAGGCGCTTTCGCTGTTTTTCTTGCAAAATCGTTTATACACACCGACGTGGTACGTGAGACCTAAACCTACCTAAGCCACGCAAATATACTCATCTGAAACATTTAAACCTCTTCTCGACTGTCAGCGATTTGCAAATATTTGCCACAATTTAAATATTGACTGACAAAATATTGACATACAATAAATAGAATCACAGATTTTTTTGGAACAAACAAATTTATATTTCTTTAAAGCTTATATATGGTATATTTTTAGGCCTCTTTTCACTTCTTTATGCTAGTTTTAAAATTGATTCGTCTCGCAAATACTAACTCTTAATTTTTCGGTTATTATATATTCGAAATAATTCTTTGCAGGTGCCATCCGATTGTTCTTCATCGCTAGATATTGGGGAGGAGGACGACGATTGTCCTATGACAGCCCTAAGCTGGGAGGGTTCTGCTGAGATTCAAAGCGGAGATGTTCTTCTCGTTCGTATCGACGATGCAAATTTGATTGAAAGTGTTTTGGTTAATCAAACCTCCAATGGACGAGAACTTCCTCTAGGAAGGTACAAATATTAAATAAATCTTTCGCAATTGCGAAAACAATTTTTTTTCTCGGATCGCGACAAGAACGATTTCATGAAGTTGTTGTGTTTGTTTTTATCAGACAAATGCACGAGCCGACGACAGCGGTTTACCAAGTGACCCGAACCGGTCACGATAACTGCGACGTGACTGAGGGCATCCTGCTGGACATAACTCCTCTGAAGATCGACAACAGGAAAGTGGTGACACTGTACGATAAGGACTTGACCGAGGGCATTAATTTACTCATTGGTAAGATATAAACGATCCTAAAACAATATTTATCGTTTAGCTTGCAAAAACCTTCCACAAATCTTCAGCACACAAAAATCGTACAATCAGAATCGGTATAATATTATAAAATTCATATCCAAACTGGATAGAGGTAATTAAATAATTACGTAGCTTTATTCGCTATCTTCAGCGTTGATAAAACAAAATTTACATGCATTTTATAGTTTAAGTATATAATATTAATTTGGAACACCGTGTATATAGAATATAACAAAAATATTTTAAATCTCCAATTTAACGACCCTTATAATAAGTTTTAAACATTTCATTAATTTACTTCTTTTTACCAGGCTTACTGCATTTTCCCTAAAACATGAAGGATTAATGACACGATCAATATTTTTTTTAGTGTCATAAGCTACACGGTAGGATCTCCATAATAATTTTAATATTGAACACCGTGTATAAAGAATATGGAACACCGTGTATAAAGAATATGGAACACCGTGTATAAATAATATAACAAAAATATTTAAAATCTCCAATTTAACGACCCTTATAATAATTTTTAAACATTTCATTAATTTACTTTTTTTTACCAAACTTACTGCATTTTCCCTAAAACATGAAGGAATAATGACAGGATCAATATTTTTTTGTGTAATAAGCTACACGGCAGGATCTCCATAATAATGTAAATATTTAAAATATTTTTTCACGTGTTTCATCGATAATAATTTTCATGTTGTTACACAAAATAATTCATTAATTTAAATTTTTTGCAAGACGTACTACATCGTCCCTAAAGCATAAAGCCTTCCATATCATAAGCTACACTGCAGTATTTCATCATAGATTTAGAATTTTTGGAGTAAACATTTTTGTTTTTGTTTTATCGAAAAATAATATCAGCTTTAGACTCGCGGACTTTAAAACATTATAAAACTATAATTGCTACGTTTATGCACCGATTTTATGGTTAATAACAGTGCTGTCAAATTTGCTCTCATGAACCGGTAACCCGGTACAGTCCATTGTCACCGGTGCACTGGTCCGTACCATACGTACCGGTACGTAAAAATAAATCGGTGCACCGAATCCGTTGATGCGCCGGTATGGTACGAACCGGTGCATCGGTACGCATGGTGCGGACCGGTACGGTATGTGCTTTACGTATGTGCTCATTTATTAGCAGTTTATTATATTTTTGTGGATAATTGACATAAAAAAATAAATTATGTTAATAATTGATACAATAAGTGCATAAATGCTATTTATAATTTATAATTTTTAAATGTCTTGATGACCAATCTGTTTTTATTTCATAGTATTAAAATTTAGATTTAGGCGCTGCTTCATTCTAGTACTTTCAAAATTTGTACTGATATTTCGAAACGGCTCATTATTTGTAAACCGCTGTACCGGTGCGCAGTGCGCACCGCTGCATTAGCGCGTTGCAGTACACACCGGTATGGTGGTACACACCGGTACGGCAGTACACACCGGTACGGCAGTACACACCGGTACGGCAGTACACAGCGGTACGGCAGTACACAGCGGTACGGCAGTACACAGCGGTACGGCAGTACACAGCGGTACGGCAGTACACAGCGGTGCGGCGGTACACAGCGGTGCGACGGTACGTAGCGGTGTGACGGTATGTAGCGGTGCGGCGGTACGTAGCGGTACGTACCGGTGTACCACCAAAGGAAAAGTAACCGATCCCCAACAAAATTTGGACCGGTGCACCGGTACACCGGATTACGTGACAGCACTAGTTAATAACTTATTTTTTAATACGAGTTAGGTGATTAATTTTATTGCACGAATGTGCCCGCAATAAAACGAACGTATCACTGAATAGAATCCATTTGATTAATGAATATTCTCACTCATACGATGATAAAATAAACGTACAAATATGTTATATATAACCTATCAAATCGTGTGTTTATCAAACTGATAGAAATACAATTTTAGCTTTTATTAATTTACATATTACAATTTATGCTAATGATTTTATGCTAATGAATAAAGTTTTTATTTCATTTCGCGTTTTTAAAGTTGCTAGTGATCTTTCACAACTAACTGTATCATTTGAAGCTGTAATTTCAAGACTCAATTCTGCCAGAACGAAGGAAATGAAAACTTTTGTCTTAAAATATTTACCTTCGCTGTTTCTGCAGGTTTACATTAGAGAGGAAGTTTCTATTTAATAAATAAATCAAATATTACATTTCCGGTTGGTTCATTTAAAAACAATTGATGTGTTAGTCATTAGAAATAATAATATATTAGAATTTAAAATATCAAATCATTTTTGTCAACATAAATATGTTGCTTTTAATTTTTTAATTAACAGCTTATTAAATTTTCCTTTAGCTAATGATAAATATAACATTGAATTAGATAAAATCCGCAATATAGCAGTACAAATGGCTATTCTTATAAATTTATAAATAACATATCAAGAAAATTTAAAAGAACAAGAAATATCAGGAATATTAGTAGTTTAGAACAAAGTAATAATTCAACTCCAAATTTTGTTAAATTACCATTTGATCGTATAATTGCACGTGGTTTTTAAAGTAACATATAAT
Source organism: Leptodirus hochenwartii (assembly GCA_947310635.1). NCBI lineage: Eukaryota > Metazoa > Arthropoda > Insecta > Coleoptera > Leiodidae > Leptodirus > Leptodirus hochenwartii. Next base: position 8,335,024 of record OX371187.1, on the reverse strand, counting down.
AGTTCTAATAGTCTTGCTAATTTTTTAGGAAATCCAAAAGATTTGATTAATTTCAATAAAAAATCTGGTATTTATGAAATATCTTTACAAACACGTAGACCAATTGAAACTAGATTCAAGGAGCATTTAGCTCATTTCAGATTAAATAGAAAAGATAAAAGTGCTGTAGCCGAGCATATTTTTGACTAACTCAGGTCATCTATTCAAATTAGCTCACTTAAATTAGCTCACTATTTTTGAAATACTATTGTCATGTTGAGTTATTTATTTAATAGTATATCAATCACGATTCGTGACAGAGGTATTTTATTTCGTTTTTATCTTGTGCTACTGAAGAAGGGGGCATAGCCTTAGAAATGTACATCTAGCTATGTAATGCTTTAAGTTACGGTATTTAGGTGATACTATTATTTAACACCGTAGTGGTAATTTTTAAAATAAAAACAATTGTTTAATTGAGTATCAACTTGCAAAAAAAAAAATTCTATTTACGACACATTTGCACCGAATAAAATGACATTTTGCGGAAATATTGTACTAAACTTTACAATAACGCGCGAATAATTGCCGTAATTTCGCTAAAACCGCACTGTGTATTAAAATTCCTTCAGCGAGTATGTGTCGAATATTCGGCATAGTTTTATATAAGCGGGTCGAGGAGTTGAGGAACGCGCGCAAAATTTAAAACTTCCTATATATACATCGGATAATCCGGCGCGATTAAAAAGCAATTAGCCAAGTCATCCGCGAGCTTCACAAAAGAACTGCCCGAATACATCGGCGCCGTCTTCTTCTCGTATAACAATAGACCAGTTATTCGGTCCATCCTCATTCATTCTCGTTGTTACAGTTGTGTCCGAGCTGTGGGGCAACAAGAAGTGCGTCCGCCTCAAAGTCATCGTCAAATCGGACAACTGCGGCGAGAACGAAGACTGTTCCGGCAAAGGACTCTGCTACTCGAATATCTCGATGGTTTGTATATTTCGAAACAATAACGCACGTTATATGTCCCGGGCATATTCGCGGCGGTGTGACGGAGATTTCCGATGGGACATTCAATCCCGCTTATGATTTACGCTCCTCCAGTTATACCGCCTTCTCAAACCGTTCCCAACGTGGCATATAGACCTCCGCCCCATCGGGAATTACGCCATTACCTCGCGTAATAATACCATGTAGTTCGTAGATAATAAACACATAACACACGATTTAACCACCAAGATACGGAATCGATAATAATTCATGAGACATTCGTGATATTTAAAGCACAAATTCTAGACATACAGCTCGTATTTTTTTTAATTAGCGGAGAATGACAGTAGTATACGCAACATAAATCATAACGGCTTGACCAATACAGTACATAGCAGTGCTATTCGAAATAGTATGGTATAGGCTATTTTTTTTAATGGCGGGCCCGCCCCTTCTACTGCGCATTACAAATTAAGACTAGTTTATGCATAAGACCAATGATGTTACTATACAATTCAAAAAAATTGACAATATACTGGCCGCTTCAACACCCCAAAACCGTATGCTCGCCACTGCATTTTTGCCATTTGAAGGTGTCGTCAAAATTACTGCAATGTTGTTATATCGGCAGCCAATAAATACAGAGAGTATTATATTAGCGTAATTGATCGAAACAAATAATAAATAACTGGAAACTTTTTACTAAATAGTGGACTTTAATCGAAGCCGTATATATTCATACATTCAATAGTCTCAATCTGAATTTTGCTATGCAGTTTACAATTTGAGCACTTTGTACTGAAGTTTTTTATTCATATATGGCAACAATGGTACTGGAAGCTCAACCCTTATGCGCAGTAGAGGATGAATAGGTGATTATATTGTTACGTAATATAACTTAGAAAATAAGTGCCGGCAATTTATAATTACTAATAAACTCTTACCTATTAACTTTGGGTTGACTTTGAGCTGGGCATAGAATATTATTTCGTTCTTGAACAAAAATATAACTTTTATTTCAATAAATATAATTCTACCAAAACACGCTACGCTTCTGTCTTCTCCAAAGAATAAGTAGTGCAGAAGGTGTGCCGTCCTAAGAAATGCAATGTTGACAAATCACCACGCACAGTTATAGCCATTTTATGCAATTAGAATGAATTCTTTGAAATTAATACAAAATGCAGAAAAGTTTTACTAGAATATAAGAAATGTTGATAAATACTTATTATAGTATCATATTTATGTCATAATTAATTTGTACGATAGCTATAAAATAGTGACAAATTTAAATTCTTAGACCAAGAGTATTTTTTGTTGTCTGGCACCACTGGTACTGTATAATCCCGATATGCACAGACGGCTACCAAAACTCCGCCAATTTAAAAAAAAGAGCTGTATGTCCTAAGAATTTGATATGCGGAAACTTCTCTATACGTATGAAACAGAATAATGCAACGTTACAAGAACATTACTTCCGTATTTTACGACCGCTTTCATAATAACTCCTTTAAAGGCACTCTAAGTAAAGTTGCTTTAAGACTTTAAAGTAAATGCTTTTCATAATAATAGTTCTTAGTTAAAAAAGGATGTAATACTTTGTTTTTATATCACGGAGTATTTATTCGCATACGACTGCAATTTCGTTCTCTTTGAACATGATCAAGTAAGTGACAAAATATTGAATTATGACATTTATATATACATACATTTTACACTCTTAGGTTCTTAATGTTAGGGCTTAAAGCTACTTTTATACTCATCACCATCCCAGCTAATTCCTCACGAACTTACAGATATAAACTCGCAACCTACCACTTTATGATCGACAGAGCTTTCAACATCCCTCTTTATAATGATTCCATAAATTTGGAATTATCTAACATTTACGAAATTGGTAGTTTAAACGGCTTCAGCAACAGTCATCTCCAATCTCATACATAAAAAGTAGAGACAAATCATCTACGATTCTGTCTACCCTCATTTGTCCTCTCGCCATACAATCTAAATTGATCCCAATAACGTCTATAACCCAACTAATCTCTAATAACCGTAACAAAACATAATTTAAACATAGCTATAAAAACCCATTACTTCCTGCATACCGTTAAAAATTCTGTTTTTTTCTAGATTGTTGGTACAATAAATCGGTTCGTCAAATATGTAATTATAAATTTCAGAGCACGTAACGATAATAGCGTGTATTGTATTATTATGTGTGGCGTGTAATAGTCGGTATGAAACGGCAACACTGGCCCAGGCACAATAATTGCTATAATGTAATTATACATAGATGCACAAACTGTAATATAATGTGCATAGCCCTGTATTATGTCCTGTCAGGGGAGTAATTTGGACGCCAAGAGAACTGCAAATATACCGTACGATAAGAATAAGCGTAAGCAACAACGATCGCTCTTTATTTTTTTATAAATTTTTTTTGATCACTTCTATAGAGAACTTCTATAGAAAAAATGTAATAACGTTTTGGTATAGAGCAAAACGTTATTACACTTTTTCAACTTTTGCGAGATATGTCGCATACAAAAAAAAATTCAGTAAAACAATTTATGTTTTGTACTTCATTTCATTCGGAAGAAATGCGTACGATTTACGAGTGAAGTGTTCATTTATAATGGGACTTAACACAGCGTCAGTTGAGATTGTAATCGACGCGTCGGGTACAAATATCGTCGGCTGAGCCGACGCTGAAACGCTTACTGGTAACCGATCGCCAAACATTCACAATTCGGTCATCTCGCTAATGTCCAGGATATAACTGGGATTGCCTCATGCATAATTAAGCCGCCCGCTTTATTATTCATGCCGAAGATGATTGCGCGCGCGAAGTTACGGCGAATAAGGAGAGGTCGAGCGACTTTAAATCAAGAATTTGTCAATATCCGTCCAGTCGTGATCATTCCCCGTGCACGCATTACTTTTATTTATACGTGCGCAACGTTTATATATTTTGGCAACATTGCCGAAATTGTTTTCCGTTGTGTTGTCCGTTCACGGGCGTGATTCCGTTGCGCAATGTTGTTCCGCATATCGTAAACATTTCGGTGGCCTGCGGACGGCATTTTATAGCAAACTTATGGTTTGCTATAAACTTAAACTTAAATCCCCCAGCGGCCCTACAGGCTGTTAATGTTACGAAGAAAGGTTCCCCGTGCACTACCTGAGTGAATTCAATCTACAAAATTATCGACTACATTTTTGTTCTTACAATAGGGCACGAGGTAGTAATTTGTTATTAAACCGATTTCTTTGTTTGTTTTGTTTTGGAAGATATGAATGCGGAGGTTGATCCTTAATGCAAGCGCACGGGGAATAATATTGCTCCAGAGGCCCTCATTCGAAAAACTTCTGCAAGATTACATGGCAATATAAATATATTGTATAGACACAATAACATCGGGATAAAATAACTTTTGGCGGTGCTCGAGGAATATACATACATATCGATTCTGGTGGCGTTATCGCCTTAGCTGCCTTATATCTTTCTGTAAAATGACAAAGCACTTTCCGATAGACATAGAGAATCTCACTTATTCTAGATTTCTAGCGTAATTCCTGGCAATATTTTCACATGTAAATTTTGCCTTGTACAACATTATGACTTAAACAATACTATGGACAAACTGAAAAAAAAAAATAGCACACTCTGTCGATATTTAAAAAATATTCATTTTGTGTGTAATGATTTTTCAAAATGTCGATAATATGATAATCGAAAAATGAAAATGTCGATTTTTTTTAGGAAGGATACGAGTGCCAATGTTGTCCAGGATTCGTTGGTCCGCACTGCGAAGAACAAGACGCTTGTTATCCGAGCCCGTGTAAGAACAACGGGATATGTGTCGATATTTCGCAAGGACACGAAGGCTCAACATTTCAATGTCTGTGCCCTTACGGTGAGTTAACAATGAAGCTCGTCGTTATTTTTATTCAACATTCGACGTTTTATTATGACTAGCGTATTTCCGTTGCGAAAAGAACTGCAGTTCGGATGACTGTATCGCCAATATTGTTACAAATCGTACAATATTTTTAAGGGCTTCCCGAAGGTTGTGGCTTGTTCCTGGTTCATTTTTTTTTATGAAATAACTTATCGAAAAATATTTAGTAAGATCACATAAAAAAGATGATTTTTCAGACGCATTCAAATAAATAATAATAAAGCATTTCTTTTCCTAATAAAATAAAATATACATTTCTGTTTTAAAAATTATCACTAGGGTGTTAAATAATATTATAGAATATCGTAACTCAAAGCATTAAGTAGCTAGATGTACATTTTGAAGGCTATGCCCCCATCTTCAGTAGCACAAGATAAAAACTAAATAAAATACCTCTTTCTGTGTAATTTCAAAAAATGGCATATAATTTGACCTATATATCTTTTAAAACAATATAAATTAATAATTAACGCAACTGACAAGTAACAACAATAAACATTGGTTTGTCAAATAAATAAAATAAAGATAAATTAAAAAATAGACAACATAAAATTGGGCCTGAATTTAAATTCATTAAATTTGATTTAGATTTATGCAAGTATACACTTTCATAAGCATTTAACACGGAATAAATCAAAACACTTTTAAGTAATTTGAGTGAACTAATTAAAGTACCACAGGATTTTCAGCGTAGTAGAATAGTAACAATGCCGAAGAAAATAGGAGCTAATTTGTGTGAGAACTATAGGACCATTAGCCTACTATCACATGCATCGAAGATATTGTTAAAGATTATTTATAGGAGATTAGAAAATAAAGTAGAGGAAAGGCTAGGAGAAGATCAGTTTGGTTTTAGGAAAAACAGATGGACGAGGGAGGCGATTTTAGCACTAAGAACAGTAGTAGAAAAAAGAATGAGGGTAGGAAAGGTAACTTGCATAGCTTTTGTAGATTTAGAAAAGGCATTTGATAATGTAGATTGGGACATAATGTTTAGAATTTTAAAAGAAACGCGTATAGATTATAAGGATAGGAGAATAATTTTTAATTTATATAAACACCAAACTGCCTTAGTTAGAATTGAGGGGGAAGAAGAGGTAGCAAAAATAGGGAAGGGAGTTCGGCAGGGATGTACACTTTCACCGTTATTATTTAATCTATATATAGAAGATGCAATAAACAAAGTAAAAGAAGAGTATAGTGTAGGTGTGAATGTACAGGGAGAGAAAATATATATGTTGAGATTCGCCGACGATATAGCTATATTGGAAGAAAGCGAAAAGCATTTAGAAAGGGTATTGAATGGTATGCAGGCAGTATTGACTAGGGATTTTAACATGAAAATAAATATAGGTAAAACTAAAGCGATGAGGTGTGACAAAAAGGAATGCAGTAGAAAAATGAGGATCACAATAGGAGATAATAGAATCGAAGAAGTGTCAGATTTTTGTTATTTAGGCAGTAGAATCACAAAAGATAATCGAAGCAAGGTAGATATAAAGTGTAGGATAGCACAGGGTAGGAAGGCATTCGTAGAAAAGGAACAGATTTTAAGATCAAATATTGACTTGGGTATTAGAAAAAGATTACTGAAGGTATATGTTTGGAGTGTAGCACTGTACGGGTGTGAGGCGTGGACTATAGGAAAGGAAGAGAAGCGTAGATTACAAGCATTCGAAATGTGGTGTTATAGGAGGATGATGAGGATTGGTTGGGAAGATAAAGTAACAAATGAAGCTGTACTAGAGTTAGTAGGGGAGAAGAGAAGTATTTGGAGAGTGTTACAGCGTAGGAGAGACAGATTAGTAGGGCATATTCTTAGGCATGGGGGGATTATGCAATTGATCATAGAAGGTAGAGTGGAGGGAAAGAGAGGGGTAGGTAGGCCTAAATTGGAGTATGTGAGTCAGATAGTTGAAGACGTTGAGATGAATAGCTATAGGGAGATGAAGGGATTAGCTCAGGATAGATCGGCATGGCGTGCTGTTTCCAACCAATCTTTAGGATTGCGGACTCTTTAACTAACTAGATCGGCATGGCGTGCTGTTTCCAACCAATCTTTAGGATTGCGGACTCTTTAACTAATTTAAATAGGATGAACTGAGTTAGTCAAAAATATGCTCGTCTACAGCACTTTTATCTTTTCTATTTAATCTGAAATGATTTAAATAGTCCTTAAATCTAGTTTCAATAGGTCCTGTATATATACTTTAGGACAACTAGAACAAGATCTTTCATAAATACCAGATTTTTTATTGAAATCAATCAAATTTTTGGGATTATCTAGAAAATTAGCAAGACTATCATATGGTACTTTAAAATTATATTTATTTAAAATACTATCTACCATAAACCACGTGCAATTATAAGATCAAATGGTAATTTAACAAATTTTGGAGTTGAATTATTTTGTTCTAAACTACTAATATTTTTGATATCTCTTGTTCTTTTAAATTTTCTTAATATGTTATTTATAAATTTATAAGAATAGCCATTTTGTACTGCTATATTGCGGATTATATAATATATAGATAATACATTTCTAGTACAGCCAAGATAATTATTTAAAACATTTATTGAAAAAAAGGGCCAGCATTCAATTCATTTGACAAATAGTCAGGTGTCTGTTCTTCCATGAAGCCAAACATTATAGTTTTTCATTTAAGGTCACATACTTAGCACTTTTCATACATAAAAATATAAATATAAAAGAAAGTAGCATATATAATAAATATTATAAAACATGTTAGATCGTAATGCAATAATTTCCTCACATAAGTTAATTGGTCCCCCCTAAAAATATAATAACAAAAATAAGTTATTACATAAAATTAATAGTGTATTATACCGAGTATATTTAATTATGTATTACTTTGAATTAGTCATAAATACTTTGCATATTTAACTTTAAACTGACGGCCAGTTTAGTGAAGTGATTCCGTTATACAATTTTACTACTTGATACGAAAATGATCTTTCGAAAATTGCTGTTTTATGAATAATCTAGTCCTCTAGATCTAATATTGGTATTATAAATGCTAGCTTCTCATAGAGATATGATGGGGCTTTCAATAAAATAACTTTATGAAACTGACAGACTATGTGCAAAAGACGCCTATTTTTCATGCGCAACCAACCAACCTCAGCCCATTTGAAAGAAATATGCTCACATTTTTTAATTCAAAAAAAAACGAAGACGTGAGTTTTGCATTTTCTGATTTTTTTTTTGAGTATTCTAAATCTTATCTTACCCCTATACCGAATCGCAAGAACTGAATACAAACAATACTAAAGATTCACACGAAGCGTTTTCAATTTTTTTATTTCAATACAGACGAGCTGAATATAATAGTTTTAAAGCGCAGTAAGATTTCTGCAGAAGGTGCCTCACATCTTTGCGGAATCATAAACTTTCATCGATGATTACTAATTACGAAAATGTATTTTCACATCACCGTTCGCTTTATGTCTTAGCCTCGATGAGAAAAATGTAGATTAACAGAAGCATTTCATCTTCACTATCGTGTTTTCCACATTGGGAAATGTATTGCATACGAATTCGCTAAATAATTTGCATTTATGCGCATATAATTATTTCGCTAGTTCCATGCTAATTTCTGTCAATCAATTTCGCAATTTTATTATTGGTATTTACATATTAATATAGGCAGAAATGAGTTGATGGTGTGCGGGTGGACCAGGAGCCCACATAGCTGCTAATTAAGCCAATATGAAGTCCACTAATTGTATATTGATTGGTGACATTAATTGGAGTGCAAAGGTCGCGCAGGCGAACATATCTAAATCAGCGTTGTCGATTATTCTGGGAGGTCCTCAACAATATGCCGGCCCCTATCTATAATTTGCCATTGATTTTGGAAATATCACCGTCAGAAGGACCGCTCAATATGCCGTAGGGGATTCATTTATATATCGCCAATATTACGGTCGAAATAATTGCGGATTTGTTAGTCATTTCACAATAGAAAATAAGTGCGAATATGCGAAATAAAATCGTACAGACTGTTCGAAAATATGAGCCACATCAAAATATAATCAAATATTTCAAATATAATCAAATATTTCAAATATAATCAAAATGCTTCATTCGAACGAATTTCTGTACGCAATATATATCTTTTTAAAGAAATAAAAGTGGGATGGCACTTCCGTCGATTTCCCTTATTCGACGTTAGGACGCTTTCATTATGTATCATTCGCTCTTCATTGAAATTGCCCCGAAAAGAAGCGGATTCCATCGACCTCCCTTTCGCCTGAAGAACAGCCATATGCAATTCGAGCGATCTTTTCCAGGCATATAAAATCCGTCAATATCGGCCGAAACTTTATTTCTTTCTACCCTGGGCGGGCCGTTATTTTAAATAAAAAAATCACCGCGATACGTATGCGAGTTGGCCGAAACTGTCAATTGAAACTTCAGTTGGACAATTCGCAATTATAAGTGCACTAGAATTCGGCAAGTTGGCGCTTAATTCCAATGGAAATATCTGCCAGTGCTTCGTCTAGTTTCAAGAGAAATTCGGCAACTCGAGATAGATCCAAATCATCTCTATGATGAGGGAGCGACACAAACGTATTATATTTTGTCGCGCAATATATTAACGCCGAAACTTTAGACACACGCATATATTTCCGTTTTAGCGAAATTAATGCTCAGTGGAAGCGTATACATTATACACGCTACTGAATATTTATTATAAATACACGTGTAAAATATTTAAAAATTATTTTGTTTCAATTTTTTTTTGATACGCCCATGCTTTTCTCTGTATGTATACATTCCGATTTTCAAATAGGAACCGCACGTTTCTTGTTGGAAGATACAACAAAATAGAACTAGGTACTTTAGCAGGAAACTTTGTTATTAGCGTTGCCTTTTAATATACCAGAAAGTTTTAAAGAGCGCTTCATTCAGGATTCACACACACACATATATATATATACGGACTGAAGAAATCAAAAGTTATTTCGAGCGCAATTGAAATTTCAATCGAAATAAAGACTTTGAAAAGTTTATTGCGTCGAAATAAATACACAATCTTTTTTATTATAAATGTGTTATAATAAATTATAAACACACACACACGAGGACATTTCGCGTTAATAATCGATTTGTATTCGCGAATAAAAGTGTGATTATCGGTAATTCCGTATGAATACGCAATTACGCGAACAAACGGTTTATTTAAGGAGATGCCGCCTGTTATATCCCGAACAATATAATGCGGACTCGGCACGCAAGAAAGCGACGATCCCGTAGATTCCGTATGTAAATTTTGAACTATCGAAGCCATTGTAAGTGGCCAATTATGCACGAACTTTGGACGCCTAATTTATGCGTGCGATTTTCAGTTTCAATTTTCCCTGGTATATAATCTACACGCGGCGTTATAGATTATTGAAATAAATACTTCCGATGATAATATTATTGTAAATCGCTCGTGTTCGTTTTGTTTATATCGTTTTTGTATATTCGCGAGTGCAAATTGATTTTCGATGGAATCATTCAGTTTATTCGGATATTGATATGGATTTGTTATAAATTAGGCACGCTGTATGTTTAGGAGTGAGCGACTAAAACAATATTTGCCTCCACGGGAGTGATACTACCTTGTGGCGTTTCTTCAAAATGGTAAATATTTGCTTTTCTGGCACGCGCATATTCAGAGATGTTTTTATTTACAATGCCTTTGCTATTTGCTATTGAAAATCACAAGGTAGAAACGACGTTTTGTTTTTTAACTTTTTTAACCACAATTTTTTTAATATCGTTGTTAGCCTTATATATTTTGTAAATTCTGAATCATCGTTATATTTGAAAAGGATATTGAGTGATATTTATTAATGAACAAAAAACTTGTGTATATATTTTTCGATATTGCGGACCATTTATTAAAAAAATACTTTATTTTAATGAATTTTTTAATAGCTAATAAATTGCCAGTCAGTATTTGTATAATGACCAATATAATGACAATCCTGAATTTACGTTTTTCATTAGAAATTCATTTTTATTTTTATCTTTCGAGTCTAATTTGTTTTGATAAATAAAATGCAGTAGTAACGAAAATTATCACTCGACCGTTCCAAATATAGGTATTAAGGATTCAGCGGAGTCTCAAATTTTTGATAAAAAGGATCTCAATCGTTGGATTTAAAAAAAAAAGTAACTAACACCAAAAAGCCATCAAAATTGGTCGTTATCTGATCTAAACTTTACTTAATGTAGGTTAAAATTAAAAAGTCCTTTGTGTAAAAAAAATCTCTCTATTCGAAATATACCGAATATCTTATAAAAAAATGAACATATGAAAGCGGTCCCTTGAAAAGTTTAAAATTTCCTTCGAATTAAATCAGTTAACAAAACAACTTTAACTCGGAGTTAATCAGATGGTTTTTGTACAACGATTGAACGTCACCTGAGATATATGTAAATTATACAGCAGGATTAAGGCACGGTGCCTTCCTGTTTTTGACAATGATAGATAGACGTCCTTACGCGGTTGTCCACTCCGTATGTGGAGGTAATTTCGTCCCTTCATATGGTCAGTTTAACTCGGTTTAAGACAGGACAGCAAACAGACCCACGTTACATTACATTACACAAGAAGAAATATACGCGCCAGCTTGCTGTAAAGTAATTACTTTTACATTAATTACATTAAATACAGCTGGTAAATAATTCTACTGTGTCTTCTTAAAAACGTGTGACGAACTACATCATTTTTTGGCAATAATCATAATTCATTTTGCAAACAGTCAGTGTATATATAAAGTTCGATTTCACTCCCCGAATTGCGTAAATTTCTTCGGTGTTATCGTGCGCCGCAAATAATTATTGTTTCCTGATAAAATCATGAATGGACATAAAAATATCAACTCTGACCAGCCGTATTGTCACTTTGTATTGACAATGTTTATTATACGAAGTGAAGTAATTTATACGCTCGCTGTAAAATATAGGAAATGTACCGTGCAGACAGGAATACACTGAATAATGGGCCAGGACTAATCAACCGTGCTTACACAACCATACCAAACATTTATGCGCCGAAATATATGTCCTGTATTACGGATTTATTTTTTGGAAATGCCGATAATTTGTTCACAGTTGATATTCACAAAATTTCGATTAATTCAAATTTAAAAACACTTCAATTCAGTTACGAAAATCGCAATTATCTGTATATTAGATTATCTTATGCTGCGTTTTAATTTAGTACGCTTTACAGTACCAGTCCTTACATAAATGCTCGGATATAAAGTGGATGTGCAGTAAGTTCGTGTATAATTTAAAAAAAATTGTCACTACTTTGTAAAATAGTTTATTTGTCACTTTAGCTACCCACCCAGTCTTCACCATCGCGCTCTCGCACCACATTTCAAAATCTTCTATTCATTTTCAATTCCTAGGCAAATGTTAGATCCATTTTACGTTGCAGGTTATACAGGGAAAACGTGCGAGGAAGAAACGGATCCGTGCACATCGATGCCGTGCCAAAACGGCGCCACATGCACCGGCAATGTGACGCAATTTCGATGCAATTGCGCCAACGGTTTCTCCGGTTCTCAATGCCAGCACAATCTGAATGAATGCGAGTCGTCGCCGTGTGTCCACGGCATCTGCATGGACCAAGAAGAAGGCTTCAAATGCTACTGCGAACAAGGTGACTTTCGTTTTTAGTTTATTTTTGATTTAACTGTCGGTACACATCTGTACGATGTTCAATTGAGGTCAAATGCTTGTGGTACGTTTGATGGACTGGAGCGGCTTTAATTGCGACCGCAGTTAATCGAATACAGAGCTCTGTCTTTCCGTTATGATAATTCCGTCTTTCGCACACGATGCGAATGCGACAGAAATGGCACTAAATGCGTTCGCTATTAACTTCTGATCATTGCACACAAACATGTACAAAAAATCTATTTAAAAATCTATTTAAAAAATAACAAATCTATTTAAATCACGTGTTATATCAACCATAAATAATACGTTTGAAATAACTTTTTAAATATAATAATTCGCATATAAAAAAGCTTTCGCCTTCCTTAAATATCTACAACTCTACAAAATAATTAGTTGTGTTAAAACAGGTAAATTAGTTCAGTTGTTAAGTGGTTAGCACTCGCGCTGTATATAAATCCACTTCACTAATGCCAGGGACATACTATTACGGCCTTTTTACTTTCGGTAATTATCCTTTACCACTTGTAAAAATACACGCGTGTCTTCATTACGCACAAAATCAAAAAAATATTTAACGCTTCAATCAACGTTGCCAACATTTGTTGAGGTTACTGTTCCATACTCAAAACCGTACGAAATACCGATTAAAGGCGCATTTCGAAAGCTCAGCCGTAATCATCAGTCGCGCAACAATCAAATATATCATGTTCTTCATTGGCATTTGTATGAAATGTTATTTATTTAGTTAATTCAAATGCAGCATTCAAAACGGCAAGCATTTCGCAAGTAGATGCGCATTTCGAAAGCTAAAATCCCCATCATCAGTCGTGCAACATTCAAATGAAATAGTACATGTTATTTCACGTTATGCGCTGGTATTTGTGTAAAATTGAATTTATTTAGCAAGTTCAAATCAAGCGCAACTCTATCGTTGGACAGGAATCTTTGTGTTGGGAAGAACAGCTGCCTTCTGGCAATGAAGACTGAGTGGTTTGGCCATTCGTTCACCGCCTGGATGATGGTGTATGCGTTTGCGTTAAAGAAACCATTCTACAGTGCCAAGTGCTTAAGGTTAAACGATGAGAGGTTGTTGAATATAAACCTTCGGGTTGTTCTCCTGCATTATATAATATTATTATATACAACTAGTTACAATTTTCGACCTTCAAAAATTTTGGCTCTTCAATTTATTTTCTAAAAAACAATTTTTCAGTCTAGCAAAAAAAAAATACACAAAGGAAATAATCGCTTCCTTCATAACTTAAGATATTTCGCAGTATTTACGCTTTTTTTCTATTAATTTCAGATGCAATTTTCGCAGAATACTTTTTGCAAATCTGTAACAATTTTCGGTTTGGCAAAAAAAAATACAAAAAGGAAATATAGTTGCTTCCTTCATAACTTAAGATATTTCGCAGTATTTACGCTTCTTTTCTCTTAATTTCATATGCAATTTTTGCAGAATACTTATTGCGAATCTGTAACAATTTTCAGTTTCGCAAAAAAAAATACACAAAGGAAATATAATCGCTTCCTTCATAACTAAAGATATTTCGCAGTATTTACGCTTCTTTTCTCTTAATTTCAGATGCAATTTTCGCAGAATACTTTTTGCAAATCTGTAACAATTTTCGGTTTGGCAAAAAAAAATACAAAAAGGAATTATAGTTGCTTCCTTCATAACTTAAGATATTTCGCAGTATTTACGCTTCTTTTCTCTTAATTTCATATGCAATTTTTGCAGAATACTTATTGCGAATCTGTAACAATTTTCAGTTTGGCAAAAAAAAATACAAAAAGGAAATATAGTTGCTTCCTTCATAACTTAAGATATTTCGCAGTATTTACGCTTCTTTTCTCTTAATTTCAGATGCAATTTTCGCAGAATATTTTTTGCAAATCTGTAACAATTTTCGGTTTGGCAAAAAAAAATACAAAAAGGAATTATAGTTGCTTCCTTCATAACTTAAGATATTTCGCAGTATTTACGCTTCTTTTCTCTTAATTTCATATGCAATTTTTGCAGAATACTTATTGCGAATCTGTAACAATTTTCAGTTTGGCAAAAAAAAATACAAAAAGGAAATATAGTTGCTTCCTTCATAACTTAAGATATTTCGCAGTATTTACGCTTCTTTTCTCTTAATTTCAGATGCAATTTTCGCAGAATATTTTTTGCAAATCTGTAACAATTTTCGGTTTGGCAAAAAAAAATACAAAAAGGAAATATAGTTGCTTCCTTCATAACTTAAGATATTTCGCAGTATTTACGCTTCTTTTCTCTTAATTTCATATGCAATTTTTGCAGAATACTTATTGCGAATCTGTAACAATTTTCAGTTTCGCAAAAAAAAATACACAAAGGAAATATAATCGCTTCCTTCATAACTAAAGATATTTCGCAGTATTTACGCTTCTTTTCTCTTAATTTCAGATGCAATTTTCGCAGAATACTTTTTGCAAATCTGTAACAATTTTCGGTTTGGCAAAAAAAAATACAAAAAGGAATTATAGTTGCTTCCTTCATAACTTAAGATATTTCGCAGTATTTACGCTTCTTTTCTCTTAATTTCATATGCAATTTTTGCAGAATACTTATTGCGAATCTGTAACAATTTTCAGTTTGGCAAAAAAAAATACAAAAAGGAAATATAGTTGCTTCCTTCATAACTTAAGATATTTCGCAGTATTTACGCTTCTTTTCTCTTAATTTCAGATGCAATTTTCGCAGAATATTTTTTGCAAATCTGTAACAATTTTCGGTTTGGCAAAAAAAAATACAAAAAGGAATTATAGTTGCTTCCTTCATAACTTAAGATATTTCGCAGTATTTACGCTTCTTTTCTCTTAATTTCATATGCAATTTTTGCAGAATACTTATTGCGAATCTGTAACAATTTTCAGTTTGGCAAAAAAAAATACAAAAAGGAAATATAGTTGCTTCCTTCATAACTTAAGATATTTCGCAGTATTTACGCTTCTTTTCTCTTAATTTCAGATGCAATTTTCGCAGAATATTTTTTGCAAATCTGTAACAATTTTCGGTTTGGCAAAAAAAAATACAAAAAGGAATTATAGTTGCTTCCTTCATAACTTAAGATATTTCGCAGTATTTACGCTTCTTTTCTCTTAATTTCATATGCAATTTTTGCAGAATACTTTTTGCAAATCTGTAACAAATTTCAGTGTGGCAGAAAAAAATACAAAAACGAAATATAATCGCTGCCTACGCTTAAGATATGCACACATTGTACTTACTACATTTCGTCTCTTATAATTCAGTAAAAATTCTTGCAGAAAAACTTTTTCCTCTGACACGGGAGTCAAAGATGGAGAATCGCGTGTTTTATTATATATAACGCAACTTCTTTTTTGAACTGATATTTTATTTTAATTAAAAATAATACGCCTTTGTTGTGTATATTCGTAGAACATTTTTTTTTTGTAAATTTCTATTGATCGTTTGAAAAGAATATAGAAAAGTACGTTTTTTGTTTTGGCGCAATTTTGATCCATTTTTTGGCATACAATTTCGTGTTTTTAACTCAGAATTTAATTCGGCCACGCTGATCTCTACGTTTAAAATCAGTGTTGGCTACTCCTACACAACTTCGGGTGGTATAATCTAAATCGCGCGGAATTTTCTTTAATGAAAACGCGCCGAAATGAAATGGTTGAGGCAAAGAGGAGACGCAAAAGGTGCCGCAAGACAGTAGTCGAGTCGCTGTGGCGCTCACTGATTTTCAATTTGAATTTTACGACCCTTTAATTCACTTCTCTTCTCCGAATGACGTTTACCGCCGCATTTATATGTGCTGATGCTCCAGATTTGCCGTCAAGAAAATCGGAAGAGACAAACAAAAATGTCACCCGCGGTCAGATTCCTATAAATATTATATGTGCACATGTACGAGGAGAATTCGTTATATATTTGTTTTTATGAAGCAAATGTTTTCTGGAATAGAATAGAATTTTATTTATTTTTTTGAACACAGAACATCCGAAACACATATACAGAAATATACAGAAAATATACAGAAGTATACAGAAAATCAACAAAAACAATGGCTCTTATGTAATATGTAAAGATAAATAATGTCGATTTAACAGAAGGAAAAAATTTCATTTTATATAAATATTATTATACAATTCCAAAATATTCTCGTTACTTTCAAAATATTTCTCTAATGTAACTGCCCTTGTTTATTTACAATCTATTATAAAAACATATTTAAAAAATCGATTGGAAATACAGTAATTTTTAAAAGAAGATTTGTCTACACCGTATTTTTCTTAAAAATAACGAGAAAACACAAAAAAGTCACTATATTATAAAGAAATGCAAATATGCAAAGCATAAATAATCGCAGCAGAATAAATTTTACAGTTACGTTCTTTTTATTCCACAATTTAATAAATAATTTATTTGGAATAAATATTAAATATCCCGTTGAAAGTAACTGCAGCAATATAAATGATATTTACATGTTAACCTTATGAGGTTATAAATATCGTCAGTTTAACAATAAATATTATGAAATGCGAAACTTTTCACCCAAACCAAGTTTTTCCGGCTATGAAAATAAGATATACGTGGCGAAAATCGATAGTTGGCTCTCCTCGACTAAATAAATATTTTCGCAAAAATATCCGTGATTATTTACGACGCTTTATGGAAATCAACAGGGTCGCCTCTATAAAAATAAAATCCCCCGCAGCTAGAAATATTTTTTCAAAATCGAGTTCCGTGACCAAAAAAACAACAACAAATAAATCGTAATGCGGACTGCTTTGTTCTGAACAGCTTTATATCGTCGATTCGGTTGAATTAAATGCTAACAATTGTTTGATTTACGATCCAATAAAACGACATATCGAGTTCGAATTAAAAATTTTGTTGTTGTTTTTTTTTGTCTGCACAGATGATTTTTTGCACTGCACAAATACATTTCGATATTCGCCGAGCAATCGATGTAGTGCATCGAAAACAACGGTCGCAAATATTAAGCTGATCTAAAACGACTCGTGTCCGAAACTATTTTCTGAATTGAAAACGATACTTTTTAACTAGCTGTAGTTTTCTAGGTTCGAGTCACTTATCTCTGCGTCGTATATTCTACACACTGCTGAAAGTTCAAACTATTAAAAGTTTTGGGAACTATGTTGCGTGCGTTGTAGAGATATTTTGCAGGCGTCGCGACGCCGCGTGTAGGTGTAGCTATACACATAAACTCCCCAAACACTGCCACCCGCATTTCGTCACTACATCTTCCGCAATATAATTAATTATCACGTCGCGTTGATGAATAATTATTGTCGAATATGCAATTAGCGAAATTTAAATTAAAAAGCGCACAGTTGCTGCGATTTGAATCAGCAATTAAATAACGCGACGGAATGTTTGCGTACGAAATAATATTTCGTAATGAACCCGCGCGCAAATATATGATTCTGCGGAAAGCAGCGTAAATTAATATATAATTTAAATGAGAAAATTTTCAAATCAAACGGAATGTAAAATAATTGTACGTGTGCAAAAGGGGGGCACGTAGAGCGTAAATGCGGCGCTGTATCGCAATCTCGAATAATGAACATAAATTATTAAATTGGAAGCAGCTCTCGTGCCCGATTCATTCATTAATCTCAGCGAAGTTTTCATGTTTTGACATCAAGCCGCAACATCGAGCTTAGAACTCACGCTCCACCAAATCCATTATAAAGTGCGCGTGATCAAGAATTAAATAATTCATCATGGGGGCATAGCCTTCGAAATGCGCATCTAGCTACTTAATGCTTTGAGGTGATTATTCTATACTATAATCATTTGTGTGTTCGTAACATCCCGGTAAATCGCAGGGAACCTATTCCGCTGATGTTTCCATCACATTTCGCGTGTAGTTCATCAAGAATTTGCGGAGAGTACTTTCTCACTTTCCGCGAGAGTGGCGGCGGCGCTTGTCTTCCATGCGGAGGCTTCATTCGCAGCTTTCGCATCAGCACTCCGGCTCATTATTATAATATTTCACCCCGCTGTCAGAAGATAGCGCACGCCAAACACACACACACACACGTATATATATATACACTCCGTGGACCGCACGCCCGCCTCACTAACAACCGACCCCAATGTGTACAAAAAGGACATTTCAAAGTCAAACGGGACAATAAATTGCAGTAGTGTACACATTGTGTAGATCCCGCACATCAATCAGGCAACCGCTCGGGTTTTTTTTTTGTTTTTTTTTTTTATATACTCTACATATTTAATCGCGAACAAACATCCACGTCCAGTCAACGGTTCTTTCTTTGCCTTCCCAACGTTTGCTTTCATTTATCAGAAATAGAAATTTTAGATGACAGTGTTGTGCAAAAAATCGTATTGGGTTTTCTTATAATTTTATCGAATTGTAGCTCAAATTGCGCTACAAATCTCGCACCGCGTTTTTTTTTTATAAAAACAATTTATCCGAAAATACAGAGTTTTGTATCCTATATTTTTTATTTACCTCACTTCGTATTCCTAATTTATAAAAATCTGATAGCGATGCTCGAAAATGTCTAAAAACTCTTGTATTCGTTGAAAGTGAGCGTTTTTAGACGTTTCCAGCTTTCTGACGTTAATAAATTTATTTTCAGAGATAACAAATATTTTTTGTCGTGAAAAATACAGTTTTAGTTCGCGAAGTACGAAAATGTCTAAAAACGCTTGTATTCGTTGAAAGTGATCGTTTTTAGACGTTTCCAGCTTTTTGATGTTAATAATTTTATTTTCACACATAAAAAATATTTCTTGTCGTGAAAAATACAGTTTTAGTCCGCGAAGTACGAAAATGTCTAAAAACGCTTGTATTCGTTGAAAGTGATCGTTTTTAGACGTTTCCAGCTTTTTGATGTTAATAAATTTATTTTCACATATAAAAAATATTTCTTGTCGTGAAAAATACAGTTTTAGTCCGCGAAGTACGAAAATGTCTAAAAACGCTTGTATTCGTTGAAAGTGATCGTTTTTAGACGTTTCCAGCTTTTTGATGTTAATAAATTTATTTTCACACATAAAAAATATTGTTTGTCGTGAAAAATATATTTTAGTCCGTGAAGTACAAAAACGTCTAAAAACGCTTGTATTCGTTGAAAGTGATCGTTTTTAGACATTTCCAGCTTTCTGACGTTAATAAATTTATTTTCAGAGATAAAATTTTTTTTTTGTCGTGCAAAATACAGTTTTAGTCCGCGAAGCATAAAAATACCTAATACTCTACCAACTTAAATATACCTTCCTAGTTAAAACCACTTTAAAGCTAAATCTAACCAAAACTTAATTTACTTAAGTCCTTAAATAAAAACGAATGATCAAATATAATCACCACTATATGACATATGCCTAATAGTCCTTCAACTTAAATAAACCACCTTATGCAAAGCTACTTTAAAACTATGTGTAATTAAAACTTAAAATAAAAATAAAAAATAAAAATCCTACCTAAAATTCGAATACCTAAAAATCCGTAAATAAAAACTTCTTATTAAATCAAATAATAACGTTCTTCTGCTATTTCCAACCTCCATCTTTTGCCAACTGTTTTTTTTCCACACTTCAATCTTATTTCTACTTACTTTCATATTATTTTCTGCATGCCATTTATTACTAGTTCTAAATTTTACTCTTTTTCTTCTAAG
Source organism: Leptodirus hochenwartii (assembly GCA_947310635.1). Lineage (NCBI taxonomy): Eukaryota > Metazoa > Arthropoda > Insecta > Coleoptera > Leiodidae > Leptodirus > Leptodirus hochenwartii. The sequence continues at coordinate 8,314,705 of OX371187.1, read as the reverse complement.
ATCGTCAGCAAAGCTCAACATATTTACCCCTCGTTCGAATTTGTAATAAATTGCGTTTCAAAAAATAGCTATCAGATTTAATATATATATTGCGTAATTTCCCATACATGCCATAAACAATTCACATTATAAATGATTCATTATTAGTTGATTATACTCTTCTAAGTGTTAAAATAGTCTCTTGTCCCTCTGCTCTTCTTAAAATCGAATTGATGTTCCGTTAGACGCTGTTCCATTTTATTTTCTAACCACCTATAAACAATACATTAGTAGACCATAGTTCTCTCATGAATTAGCTCCTACATATTTGTGTTATATTTCAATAACTATAACGAGTATCGTTTCTTGTTTATCAGTGCATATTCTTAGATATTCAGTCTTGGGCAATCGACCTTAATTACGATCGGTTAAATATTAACTCTCCTCCAGTCCAGTTTTGGTGAACTCTCGTTGTCCTTATTGTCTTGCATTCCACCTCTGACCCTTTCTATTAATAACCACCCATAATTGTAGGCCCTGTCTATATGAACAGTATTTAAATATATCTTAGTTTCTATTTGTAGATTTATTTGAACATATTAGCTATAAATAATAAATTAAGAAAATCAATTTATGTTTTCAAAATACTTAAAAATTTCATGAAAGAAAATCAATTAAAAATAATTTACTATGCTCTTATTCAATGTGTACAATATTTGCATTTGGGGAAGGCACATATGCAAATTCTTTAAATTTATTAAACGTAACGCAAAAGTACATATTAAAAGTAATGTTCTTAAAACCCAAACTATATATTTCGGAATTGTTATTTAAAGAAAATAATATTGACAGCGTAAAAAGCATTTACATTGAAAGTATATTATTTAAATATTTTGTAATATATAATGAAAACCGTGGTAACTATTTAATAAAACATAATCATGTCCCAAGTTTAAAAACACATTTTTTTTTTTTAATATCAGTAGTTTAAAATCTATCTGTAAAAGAGATATTGCATATAGAGGCCCTATAATTTATAATTTGTTGCCTGGCTATATCAAAGAAATTCAACACAAATATAAATTCAAAAAGGAAATAAAGAAATGGATTGCGTCGCAGGATTACAAGGATATCGAACAAGTTTTTAATATATAAAAAAATATACTACTATAGTTACACACTTTTATATAGCGCAATATAACTTATTGAATATGATAAATTTTCGCTAAATTGTTAAGTTAAATCTTAAGATAAAAATCTAGTTTCAACTGGTCTACGTGTTTGTCCTATATATACTTTAGGACACCTAGAACAAGATATTTCATAAATACCAGATTTTTTATTGAAATCAATCAAATCTTTGGGATTTCCTAGAAAATTACCAAGACTATTATATGTTACTTTAAAATTATATTTATTTAAAATACTATTTAAACCACGTGCAATTATAGGATCAAATGGTAATTTAACAAATTTTGGAGTTGAATTATTACTTTGTTCTAAACTACTAATATTTCTGATATCTCCTGTTCTTTTAAAATTTCTTAATGTTTTTTATAATTTTATTAGAGTCCATATTTGTAGCTTTTCTATATATATCAAATTCTAATTAATACTATTAAAATTAAGTCTAATTAAAATCGAATTCATTTAAGTCTTCCCATCCTTAAATAAATTCATCAATTAAAAATAGAATTAATAATTTTTAAATAATAAAATACAAATATAATTTAAAATTAAACTACTATAAATAGTTTATCTGCCATAAAATAAATAAATAATCAAATAAAAATTAATAAAGTATTTGAATTATCTTAACCAAAATTATAATATCTTATACATTAAATTCCATTTATATTAAAAAGTATTTAATTTAACTTTATCCATACTAAAATTAATATGGCCATAAAAATTTCTACTCAAACTAATATAAATCTTACTTTAGACCCCCCCCCAAAAAAGATCAAAAATCAACTTTTTTCCTTTAAAACAAAATTGTCAATTCCTCCGATTAGGAACAAATGAAACAATATAGTTTTAAGCGACTTTTCAGACTTTACTTATCATATTATAACTTATTCTTTATTGATTTAAACAAAATCTTTTATTTGATTAAAAATAAAACTTTATGTACAAAAAAATATTTGTAAACCTAGTAAACTTTTCCCTCTCATTTTTAATGACTAAAACATCTAAGAAAGAAAGAATTTAATATATTAATAAAATCATCAATATTCGATTTTTCAGTATCAAAAATCGCAAAGATGTCTAATCCAAACTCGAGGAAAATAAATTTCAGTTTCCTTTAATTCAGTTTCAAAATAAATTAGCAATAAATGGCCTTAAACAATTTCCGATAGCTGTACCTTCTTTTTGCTCAAAGAATTTACCATTTAAGGAAAAACAATTCTGAGACGTACATAATTTAGTAAATTTTAAGTATTCATTAATAACATCATCCACAGAATTATTTTTTAGCATATCTTCAAGAAAAAGAATAGTTTCAAGAATAGGAACACTTGGAAATAATCAGCAATTATTTCATTATTTGATAGTGTTAAATCTTCAACATTATTAATGAATTTTTTACAGCGAAACTGTCGAAATAAAAATTATTTGCTATATGGTAATTATAAATGTGAACTATAAATATATAAATAAATTAAAAAAAATATCTGTCTTAATGAATAGTGATATTATAAGCCGCAGTAAAATTCAGACCCTTAAAATAAATCCTCCTGGCGAATATAAGTTAGCATATAAACAGCCTTTCCTCTCAGCACAGAATCGCGATATCTATTACTAAATTCAGAACAACGCCCAGCGTGGGCCCTTTGTCCCACGCTGATTCCGTCGTCGAGTCGTCGACACTCGGTGTTAATTAAAAATTTCCCTGGTTTTTTTTTTTGGTTAATTCGCGCTTCCCGTCTGCATTTCAACAGACGAACTACGGCATACCGAAAGGCCTTATATGCGTATACAAACAGCGGCAAAATAACCGAGTTGAATAAAAATGATCCGTCAGCTACATGCCTGTAGTTAAAATTAAATTATCGATTCTGTTAATTAAGTAGTTCGCGCTTAAGTGAGTTTTGCGGAACGCTATGATTCGGTTGTTAATGACGGCACAGAATGATGCTTGATTATAACGTCCTTTATATGATTTTCCGTAATAATACAACTCGTGATTCCCGTAAATAAATCTCAAATTACCAGCAATTTGATACTATAATGCGGAATAACGACCTATTTGTTTCATATTCTATACTAGAGCTTGTATAAAGAAATTATAGTTAGTTAGCTAATAGTAGATGTTCTTCAATGATCTTATCTTGGCATTTGTTTGCAGGATATACTGGGACACATTGCGAATATGAGTATAATGAATGCGAATCATCTCCCTGTATCAATGGAGGAATGTGCACTGATCATATTGCGGGATATTCCTGCCAATGTGGACGCGGCTTTACTGGAAAACGCTGTCATATTAAGGTAAATATGCAATTTTTTATATATTGTATAAAAAAAAAACATTTCAATTGCTACAATTTGTCAAATGCTTCGGGAAACATTTTATAAATCGACTTGACGAAATTGTAAAATCGTCACTTAAATAATTGTATAACACATCTTTACGGTGATTACGATTTGACGAAAGTACGCGTAAATAAAAATGCGCGAACAAAAATATTTTCTTCGGAAAAGTTGCGCCGCGCATTAAAATTCCATTTATTCTATGATAATTTATTACCATCGTAACTATTTCGAAACGACTCGCGTGGAAATATATATTTTTTCGGGAATTTGGTAAGTTTAAGCCCACAAAGATTTATCCACGGTAAAAGAAGGTTGAGTCGGGTTTCTATTATGGCCCTTACAAAAAAAGCCTTCCTTATTATCGCTCGAACCTCTATATAGTCCAATAAATAATTTCCCTCGAAAAAATCTGCGTAAACAAATATTCGTCGTTACAAAAGTAAACATCAATATGACTAAAAAACGTCTTTTTAGTATGAAAACGTGGACAGTTTTCGTCCGCTCTTTCTTTTTCTATCGTTACTCAGTTTGTTTTGGAGAATGTTTGCGGGCGGCCTGCGGTTTCGTATGTATGTGCCAACAATGCGTCCTTCACATACGTAGGTACTTTGAAGTGACGAGCCCCCCCGCCAACTAGGGACTCCTTATATCATATTGGCCCGTCGCCCATTTAACGCGTCACCCGGGTGCCCTAGGTGCGCGACCTATATTTGCACAGGACCATATTCCAATATTTACACGAGCGGTAAGCTCAAATGTATATCCACTTAAATTATGCCCGTTACCTAAAACCAGATCGTAGACCATAAAGACCGTGATCCAAACGCACATGCAAGTATAAGTCAAACTGAAAGTAGTCTATATTATTCATAAGTTTAGCGTATACAGCTCATTTTTTTTTTAATTGGCGGAGAATTTTGGTAGTCGTCTACGCATATGGTTGTGCTTATCGGGATTATAAAGTACCAGTGGTGCCAGACAACAAAAAATACTCTAGGTCTATGAATTTAAATTTGTCACTATTTTATAGCTATCGTACAAATTAATTATAACATAAATATGATACTATAATAAGTATTTATCAACATTTCTTATATTCTAGTAAAACTTTTCTGCATTTTGTATTAATTTCAAGGAATTCATTCTAATTGCATAAAATGGTTATAACTGTGCGTGGTGATTTGTCAACACTGCATTTCTTAGGACGCACACCTTCTGCATTAGACACACCTACTTATTCTTTGGAGAAGACAGAAGCGTAACGTGTTTTGGTAGAATTATATTTATTGAAGTAAAAGTTATATTTTTGTTCAAAATCGAAATAATATTCTATGCCCAGCTCAAAGTCAACCCAAAGCTAATAGGGGTAAGAGTTTATTAGTAATTATAAATTATCAATATTAATTTATCAATAGTTAGTTAAAGAGTCCGCAATCCTAAAGATTGGTTGGAAACAGCACGCCATGCCGATCTATCCTGAGCTAATCCCTTCATCTCCCTATAGCTATTCATCTCAACGTCTTCAACTATCTGACTCACATACTCCAATTTAGGCCTACCTACCCCTCTCTTTCCCTCCACTCTACCTTCTATGATCAATTGCATAATCCCCCCATGCCTAAGAATATGCCCTACTAATCTGTCTCTCCTACGCTGTAACACTCTCCAAATACTTCTCTTCTCCCCTACTAACTCTAGTACAGCTTCATTTGTTCCTTTATCTTCCCAACCAATCCTCATCATCCTCCTATAACACCACATTTCGAATGCTTGTAATCTACGCTTCTCTTCCTTTCCTATAGTCCACGCCTCACACCCGTACAGTGCTACACTCCAAACATATACCTTCAGTAATCTTTTTCTAATACCCAAGTCAATATTTGATCTTAGAACCTGTTCTTTTTCTACGAATGCCTTCCTACCCTGTGCTATCCTACACTTTATATCTACCTTGCTTCGATTATCTTTTGTGATTCTACTGCCTAAATAACAAAAATCTGACACTTCTTCGATTCTATTATCTCCTATTGTGATCCTCATTTTTCTACTGCATTCCTTTTTGTCACACCTCATCACTTTAGTTTTACCTATATTTATTTTCATGTTAAAATCCCTAGTCAATACTGCCTGCATACCATTCAATACCCTTTCTAAATTCTTTTCGCTTTCTTCCAATATAGCTATATCGTCGGCGAATCTCAGCATATATATTTTCTCTCCCTGTACATTCACACCTACACTATACTCTTCTTTTACTTTGTTTATTGCATCTTCTATATATAGATTAAATAATAACGGTGAAAGTGTACATCCCTGCCGAACTCCCTTCCCTATTTTTGCTACCTCTTCTTCCCCCTCAATTCTAACTAAGGCAGTTTGGTGTTTATATAAATTAAAAATTATTCTCCTATCCTTATAATCTATACCCGTTTCTTTTAAAATTCTAAACATTATGTCCCAATCTACATTGTCAAATGCCTTTTCTAAGTCTACAAAACCTATGCAAGTTACCTTTCCTACCCTATTTCTTTTTTCTACTACCGTTCTTAGTGCTAGAATCGCCTCTCTCGTCCCTCTGTTTTTCCTAAAACCAAACTGATCTTCTCCTAGCCTTTCCTCTACTTTATTTTCTAATCTCCTATAAATAATCTTTAACAATATCTTCGATGCATGTGATAGTAGGCTAATGGTCCTATAGTTCTCACACAAATTAGCTCCTATTTTCTTCGGCATTGTTACTATTCTACTACGCTGAAAATCCTGTGGTACTTCTCCCTTCTCATATATTTTACAAACTAACCTGCATTTTTTCCCCTGCGTGTTTTATTAATTCGGCTGGTATCATATCAATCAATTATAATTTATCAATATCATTATCAATATTAATGGAGATACAGATAGTGATAGCGATGGTTATGATGATGATTTATAATATACAAAATTAAAATATTTGTGTATGTAGTTTTAATTTTGCTTTGTTTCTTTTTTTTATATTGTATGTTTTCAATTGATTGTATTTTGTAATAAATATTTTTTTTATATCTCTTATCTCTAGTTAATATTAATCCTTTTCAAACTAAATATTCCCATCGTTAATAAAAATACGAACATTGAACAATATTTTCAATAAGTGGGAAATAAATATATAAAATGTCAGCTGAAGTTGAAGTGATTTTATTTCGAATTTATTTTCAAATTTTATTAAGTGATAAATAGGCGCGATATTTGACTTCATATAATTTTTAAATAATATTAATGATACTTTTCATGAATTTGCAAAAAAAAATGTACTGCACTGGATACCATACTATTTCGAATAGCACTGCTATGTACTGTATTGGTCAAGCCATTATGCCGGTTTTGATTTATGATGCGTATACTTCTGTCATTCTCCGCCAATTAAAAAAAAAACGAGCTGTATCTCGCAAAAGATGAAAATAAATCACACGTTCTTATGAATATGAATTCGATATTTTATTTTAGACACGATTTTATTACGAGGTACTAATTAATAGGCGTTTAATAGTCACAACCAAAAGTACTTTACATACATAATTATTTATTTTATTTATTTATAAGAAAAATTTCTACACCACGATTATAAATAAAGTGAAAATGCATGTTGAATTTTGTATTGATTCAAGTAGAGTATATTTGTTTGTGTTACTCCTGAAGGTTGTTTAATACATCATGCAATCTAAATAATAAACCAGAAATGTGTACTGCAAGTTCCAGTAACAATATTAACTACTCCAGCGGGATTTCACAGTAAAGATTGTAAGATTAAACAGAACTAATTCACGAGACAAAGTGATACAGTTTCAATATATTAACTTTTGTTGGTGTTTAAATCCGTTTTATGTCGTGGCAAATTTTGCGTATTGTTTAAATAAAGTGAATATTTACTAATTACTTGAGTGCAAATACCTTTATATAAAGCGATGGCGTTTTCCAGGTCACATTATCACATCTTGTTCATTGCAGGTGGATTTGTGCGAGCCAAATCCGTGCCCGGAGCCATTGTACTGTCTGGACCGCGGGAATAACTACTCCTGTGTGTGTCCCAAGGGATTCACTGGGCCTGACTGTCTGATACCGCGACGATCCGTAAGTTATTCCTCCTCCATGCCTTCCACTCGCATTCCCTACAAATACCATCATCTAAATATCACTTGATACGTTGGTTTTTTCGTCGTGGTATAATTTATTTTTACATTATTTAATTCAAAAAGTACCTATCCTTTTTAAAAATTATCACTACGGTGTTAAATTATAATATAGAATATCACCCAAATACCGTAACAAGCATTAAGTAGCTAGATTTACATTTCAAGCGCTATGCGCCCATCTTCAGTAGCACAAGACAAAACTATCACGATTCGTGACAGAGGTATTTAGTTTTGTCTTGTGCTACTGAAGATGGGCGCATAGCGCTTGAAATGTACATCTAGTTACTTAATGCTTGTTACGGTATTTGGGTGATATTCTATATTATACCTATCCCTGTTGTATAAAAAAAAAATCGTGTTCATTATTTTTGACCTTTCTATTCCTTAACAAAAAATTGAACAATCTACCATTACAAAGCAAAAAAATCTTAAAAGAAATGTTGTTTTGATAAAGACGTTTGTTCTTAAAAAAAAAATCAAATTTATAATAATAATTATTAAAATTCAATATTTCCGAGTTGCCACGTTTAGATGGAATATTAACGTTTGTTTCTGTGCTAGTAAGTTTTGAAATATAATCAATATGACCCGAAGGGCGGTAGGTTTATACCCAGAGGTATTCTCTTTTTGGTACATCGTAAAATGTCGAAACTGTCGCGACGTTGGTAGGTAAAAGAAACTACCATTCAAGCACGTTCCCGAAATAAACACAATGTGAAGAAACAATTAAAGCCACGACGAAATTTAATTTTATGATTTTTAATTCGGTTCGATGTATGTCAATTTTATTTCCGATTTGTGGATTTGTGAAATCGCTAGCAAAGAATTTACAATATTTTTTTATTGCGTGCGATTTATAAAATTGCAGAAATGGAAATAATGAGCATTTGAAGAGCCGTTAGTTGTTGAAGAAAACCAGCGATGGTTATTTATAAAAAAAAATATTTTCTATGCAAATGCTTGAATTTCATTAAAAAAACAATGTTTCAGAAATAGAACCAATTTTCAAAGTGAGCAATTAGAAACTTGAATTTTTTGTTGTTGTAGTTGGCTGGGAAAAGATCTTGGAATTCTAAATCTGCAAGTAGTTTTATTGTACGATCAATAATTTGGAAGCTATCGTAAAAAAAACGGATGTTGGAAAAAAATGCGAATGATTTTTTTTTTAATAAAGATTGTCGTTATTTCTATAGAAAAATCTGAGCGGAAAGTGAACATAGCAATATAAATTTGCTATTACTTATATAAAAACGGATATATTTCAGTATAAATTAAAACTAACATTTTCATTTATTTTTCCAACAATTCACCTAAAAATAAAGTTACTCAATTTCCAGACGATTTTCGTATACATAGAAAATACACTACAATAAACGCCTTACCTTTTCGAATTTCTACAAAATAATAATACCTTTTCCTCCCCGCATCTTTGTTCCCTTTACTCTATTCAAAGAAAACTCTTTACGATCAGGTCGCTTTGCGTTCTGCGCTCATGGTTAGAGGGAAACTAACCAACCAACTTTGATAAATCCATCCACCATTTACACGTGTGCGAATCTGTTCACGTTTGACAATTCTATCGCAGACTCTCCGCTATATTCCCGTTTCCCTTTACACAATTCTGGCTTCAGGATCACATATCCCGTTAGCGTCTTTCAAATGAGTTTTTTTTTCCAACCTACAATCACAAATGCGCTTGACACAAAAATATTGACCACAACAAAACTAACACACGCATTTTTCAGAAATCAGCGAAATTAAAGATAATGGCAAACAACTGGTTTATGTATTGCTGAGGAATAATTTGCCATCAAATCGGGGGTGTATTTTTGACGAATATTCGCGGGCACTTTTTGCGAACCGGTCCCAGTCCGAACGGTAATTTGCGTGTGTACGATTCGCTAGACTCGATTAATGAATGTTCACCCGGTCGAAATGCATAGAATTTGTAAATACTTCGGCGAATGAAAAAAAAAATTGTATCTCCAGTTTATTAACAACGATAAAATACGTTTAAATTTGATCCATTTTCGTCGTTTTACTTTTGCTTTAAATTCTTTAAAACCGCACTTAATTGAACGCTGAGTCGCGTTTGAAAGGTGACTTGCCGAAGACGTACGTACAACCAGAAATGAAGCGAAAGCATTTTTTTCATTCGATATTTTGATTCACTAACATTTGGGCGCCGCAAATGACATCTAAAACAACGGTTTTTTCTACTGCGCTCGTTATTATTCCAATGGTGCGAGTGCAAATCTAATTACGAAATAATAAACTCGTCTAATTATGCCGGTACAGTCGTATAATCCGACGAGCGCCGTAAAAAAACACAGGAAAACATCGTAAACGTACACCCGAAGACAATAGTATTGGCCCACTATAACATTAGGAGCTGTGGTGCATTTCTATATAGCGAAGCATTACTACTGTCTTTAATTGTACACTTAGGGGTTTTATTTGCTTTTTAGCATTGCAAATCTTTGTTTTTACTTCTACGGTATTGTGATTTGAAATTAAAACATCTGAAAAAACCGCCGTGTGTAAATAAAATTTAATGAATCTTTTAAAATGATTCTTCATAACCTTACAAAGTAATAATTTTGTAGTTGAAATATCCATTTTGTAGTTGAAAATTTAAAAAAAAAAACACAGCAAATACTTTTAGCATTTCTCTTCGTGCGCTTGTATAAAACGTACGGAGCGATAAATAAGGGCCTGATTTCCATTTGTTTCCCGTGAGAGCACGACTAGAAGATATTTTTCCATTCTGTACATTTCCGTATCATATTTTATTTCGCGCGACATATTTAAGCGATTTAAACAAGTGGCTTTCCATGTCGCCGTCCCACCCCCGAGGTGGTGACGATAATACCTCGTCCATGTGTGTTGAAGTAAATAGCCGATTTAATGCGCTTCGAAGAAATATTTAATTAAACACGCAACAACTGGTTGAGCTCCCACAGGAGTTTCCCTTCGCGCCACCCGTTTTTTTTTCGCTAGTATTCTTTAAACGTGTGTCGCAAAACGTACGAGCGACATCAGTTCCTTATAAACTATGATTTGATTTGAACGAACGTTACGAATTTTTTAGAAATTAAAATGGGTCGGTTAAGTTCACTTTGTATAACCTAATATTGAACAATTTAAAAGGGATTATATTTACATGATGGCATCGGCATTTTTCTTTTGCTATCGGTTTTTCTGTACGGGTTTCGAAATCGTTTGTCATAAAATCATTACAAATTACAAAATGAATATGTATGAAAGTGTACGTATACAAATTCGTATAGAGGTGACAGTTTAATTTTGCGAAACTCAAAATCGTTTGTTACATTTTTACATGCAGCTGATACTTTTTGTGCGCGAACGATACAATTTAGTTAATATTCATGAACAATTGTATAGAATATCATCCAAAATACCGTAACTTAAACCATTGTGTAGGTAGATGTACATTTCGAAGGCTATGCCCCCATCTTCAGTAGCACAAGATAAAAACTGAATAAATTACGAATCGTGATTGATATACTATTAAATAAAAAGTCAACGTGTCACAAGTATTTAAAAAATGGCATATAATATGACCAATAGTGTCTGCTTATTAACTCCCCAGCATATTTACTTTCGAAATGGTTGGCAAATGTACATAATAATTTTTATTTCGATAGTTTCGCTGTAAAAAAATCTTTAGAATTCGTTAATAATGTTAAAGATTTAACAATATCAATTAATGAAATGTTTCATTTGATGTTTGCTCATTATTTCCTATTACTGAAACTATTCTTTTTCTTGAAGATATGCTAAAAAATAATTCTGTGGATGATTAATAAATATTTAAAACTGTACGTCTCAGAATAGTTTTTCCTTAATTTTAACTTAATTTTAATAGTATTAATTAGAAATTGATATATATAGAAAAGCTACAAATACGGACTCTTATAAAATTATAAATAACATAATAAGAAAATTTAAAAGAACAAGAGATATCAGAAATATTAGTAGTTTAGAACAAAGTAATAATTCAACTCCTAAATTTGTTAAATTACCATTTGATCCTATAATTGCACGTGGTTTAGATAGTATTTAAATAAATATAATTTTAAATTAACATAAGTAATAGTGTTGCTAATTTTCTAGGAAATCCCAAAGATTTTATTGATTTCAATAAAAGATTTGGTATTTATGAAATATCTTGTTCTGGTTGTCCTAAAGTATATATAGAGCAAATCTATATATAGATTTAAGGATTTAAGATTAAATATAAAAGATAAAAGTGCTGTAGCCAAGCATATTTTTGAATCAGGTCATCCTATTTAAATTAGTTCACTTAAATTACTTAAAAGTGTTTTGAATTATTCCGAGTTAAATGCTTATGAAAGTAAATGCATAAATCTAAATCAAATTTAATGAATTTAGATTCAGGCCCAATTTCATCTTGTCTATTTAATTGATTTAATAAGAACTATTTTTTAATTTTTTAATTTATCTTTTATTTTATTTATTTTTTGTTATTTTACGTTTGACAAACCAATGTTTATTGTTGTTACTTGTCAGTTTCGCTAATTATTAATTTATATTGTTTTTAAAGATTTATATTATCGTGACAGAGGTATTTTATTTAGTTTTTATCTTGTACTACTGAAGATGGGGGCATAGCCTTCGAAATGTACATCTAACTACTTAATGCTTTAAGTTACGATATTCTATACTATTATTTAACACCGTAGTAAAAAACTTATGAACAAAATCACTCTCACGAAACAAAAAAAAAGACACAAAAAACTCTTGCAGATTGCAAGGCATAATATGTCACCGTATCAAAAGCACTTGTTCTTTAAAGGATGTAAGGTGTATAATCATTTGCCAGAAATCTTAAAAAAAAGGAGAAGCAAAAATGCCTAGAAAAGTTTAAAACCTTAAAAAGCTTAAAAGTTTAAAAGTTTCTTAAGAAAAGTGATGAATGTGTAAAATGCCTTATAGATGCTATTATGTATATACAACCAATAACCTATAAGCAATAACCTAATAACCTTACAGCGGTAAGGATTACATATGTACTATATGTAATCCTTACCGCTGTAAATTTGGACCATTTTGTTGTTATTTATAAGCAAGACTTTTACTTATACATAGTTAGTTAGTTAAAGAGTCCGCAATCCTAAAGATTGGTTGGAAACAGCACGCCATGCCGATCTATCCTGAGCTAATCCCTTCATCTCCCTATAGCTATTCATCTCAACGTCTTCAATTATCTGACTCACATACTCCAATCTAGGCCTACCTACCCCTCTCTTTCCCTCCACTCTACCTTCTATGATCAATTGCATAATCCCCCCATGCCTAAGAATATGCCCTACTAATCTGTCTCTCCTACGCTGTAACACTCTCCAAATACTTCTCTTCTCCCCTACTAACTCTAGTACAGCTTCATTTGTTACTTTATCTTCCCAACCAATCCTCATCATCCTCCTATAACACCACATTTCGAATGCTTGTAATCTACGCTTCTCTTCCTTTCCTATAGTCCACGCCTCACACCCGTACAGTGCTACACTCCAAACATATACCTTCAGTAATCTTTTTCTAATACCCAAGTCAATATTTGATCTTAAAATCTGTTCCTTTTCTACGAATGCCTTCCTACCCTGTGCTATCCTACACTTTATATCTACCTTGCTTCGATTATCTTTTGTGATTCTACTGCCTAAATAACAAAAATCTGACACTTCTTCGATTCTATTATCTGCTTATTATTCTATTATACATACTTCTTGTAAATTGACTTGTGTATGAAGGTGTTGGTAGACCCTAACTTACTCTGTATTGTATATCCTAGGCCGTTTAGTTTTGACTTCGACCGATTAGTACCTGGCCTTAATACTTCGTTCACGAATTAATCCAACAGGAAATTTAAAAATATTCTAAATGTCATTCTGTTTACGCTGTACAATAGGCAATATATTGTGACAAAACGAAAAGTACCATGATATATTATACAAAAAATAGCTGGTCTAGTTGGTATAGTACTGACATTTTTTTGATTTTTGAATAACGCTTATAAAATTTTGAAAAAGCACTTTTTTTTTCGTCAACCTATCTAACTTAAGAATTCTTTTTCATTTTTCTGCTGGATGATGGGACTTACGGTTGATATTGTGTAATTTCAGGCGTGCAGCCGGAACCCGTGCACGAACGGCGGCACCTGCTGGAGCAGCATGGACTCCTTCTATTGCGCCTGCAGGCCGGGATATACCGGGAAAACGTGCGAAGGTAAAGCTCATCAACTGGGAAGCGTATTTTCCCATCCTTTCACAACGCGCGAACACACTAAAGCATTTATTTAATACAACGCTATAACAAAATAAACAACCGGATGTTATTGTCAAATAGAAGGTTCCAATTTACAGCAGGTACAATTGAGTTATTGTTCAAACTACAGCGTACGATTGAAATAACAACGCAAAATGAGCTAGTTCTTCCTGTAAAATTGTCAATCTTTCGTAACGAATGTATCGTTAGCTTAGGTAGGATATTATGGAACTAATAAAGTTTAAGTATATATATTGTACATTGGATAAAGTTTGTTTAATCTACATGTATTCCAAGCTTGCTTTGTGTAGTTTAGAAATTAACTACGTCACGTCCCAGCGTCGTGGAAAATTTGCAATCATCCCCTTCGTAGATTTCAGTTACAATTTAGCAGCATCATCGAAAGCCCGTATTAAAAACTAATTTTATATACGAGATTTTTGGAGGCACAAGAAGTGGTCCATAACAAACCGTTTGCCGTACTAAAGATTAAAAATATTTTGGTACTAGCAAAGGCTTGCTAAGCACGAACTCCGCTATTGGACGACAATATCGAAGATTCTATAAAAGTGTTCAGCTGCATTTTAGATTTTAGACACCTTACATATCTGAAAATCAATGCGTCAATTTTGAAAATATTTTGACGACACATGATGTTCAGCTAAGTAAAAGTCCTTTAAACAGCTGTATTCAAGCGGAGTTTAGTAGTAAAATACACAAATGATGCAAAATGGAATCCTTCCACAACTGGACTTATACGAGTATCAACTTTAACTTTGACACCGCATAACTGGCCAGTTGAAGAAAAGTACCTGGCGAATTGACATCGAAGTTGAATGTTGCAAAATTCTTGCTCCTAAACGTTTTTAAATTAATTTGGCGACACGTGATTTTAACCACAGCCATTAACATTCGTCCAGCAGGTGTGGACTTTTCACACAATTAATAGTAAAATACACAATGGAATCAAATGGAATCCTTCCACAACTGGACCTATATGAGTGGCAACCTTAACTTTGACACTGCATACTGGCCAGTTGAGGAAAAATACCTGGCGAAAGTTGCAAAATTCTTGCTCCTAAAATTTTTTTAATTAATTTAACGACAGCTATATAACATTCGTCCAGAAGGTGTGTCTTAGAGCGGACTTTTCACCAAATTTAAAAACGAATATACAATTGATGTAAAATGGAATATTTCTACAACTGGACCTATATGAGTATCAACCTTAATTTAACTTTGACACCACATACATGCCAGTTGAGGAAAAACACCTGGCGAATTGATTTTGAAGTCGAAATTCAATTTGCTTGTAGATTCGATTAAAAGATATAAATACAATATATATATTGACAACGATATACATTTTGCAATTTGCAAATTCTTTAAGAATATATGTCTTCTTACATTGGAGCTCAATTTCTGTTGTAGGCTGAAATACTACCACAAAACTTGCTTGGTGTAGTTTAGAAGTTAACAACGTCACGTCCCAGCTTTGTGGAACATTTGCAATCAGCCCCTTCGTAGATTCCTGTTACAATTTAACAGCATCATCAAAACCTTGTATTAAAATACATCGTAACATCTAATATTATATACAAGATTTTTTTGTGGCACAAGAAGTCGTTCATAACAAACCGTTTGCCGTACTAAAGATTGAAAATATTTTGGTACAAGCAAGGGCTTGCTAAGCACGAACTCCAATTAATATAAGAAGAGAATCTCGAAGATTTATGCAAGTCTTCAGCTGCATTTTAGGTTTAAGACGCCTTGCATATCTGAAAATCGACAATTTTGTAAATAATTTACGACGCATAATGTCCAGTTAAGTAATGGTCATTTAAACAGCTGCATGTTTCACAAATGATGTAAAATGGAATCCTTCCACTACTGAGCCCTTATGAGTGTCAACCGTAAATATACTTTGACACTGCATACAGACCAGTTGAGAAAAAACACCTGGCAAATTGTCTTTGTTGTAGAAAGTTGCAAAATTCAAAGTTCTTGTAGATTCTGTTGAAGGATATAAACGTTTTGAAAGCGACACATGGTTTTGCAATTTGTAAATTCTAGAAGAAAATATATGGGACCTCATTGTTTGTTTTAAGCTGAAATACTACGATAAAAACGATTTTCGAGAAATCCAGAATAAAATCACCAAAGATAAAAAATTATTCTCTAGAAGAAAATGAAACACCTTACATTGAATTACAAGCTTCGCTGTAGATTTCAAAATAACTACAACAGAAGCGAGTAAATCAATTTACGGTATTGTTTTATTTCCACGTTGTGTCCTAATATGGAATTTGTTTTTATCACAGACGAATTTGTAGCTGAAACAATCGCCAATGTGGATCCACTCGATGGTGACAAGCAACAAGGTGATCTGGACCTCAAGGTGCCTATATCCATCCATCTGGACCATCTGCATAATTTATACTTCGCCGCCGCCACGCTCGTGTGCGCTTTTCTTTTCGTCGCCGCAATCGTAAGTTGTTCAATTTGGATAAATGCAAAATGTTCCTATCTAATATTTAATATCAAAATATTTCCAGACATTTGATCGTTGATATAGCAGACTTGAAAAATTAAAAGGCTAAGGCCACTTCGAAATGCTCCGAAATGGCGCCCAGAAAAAAGTTACACTCATTTGTCGATTAAGAATAAAACGAAGTTCTAAAATCTTATATTCGGACAGATGCCTGTTCAATTCGTCAATGCGCATCCTCAAAGACTTTCATGCGAACCAGTCAACTATTTAACTAAACAAACTGCACTAAATCTTCGATAATTGATCTGAAATTGAATAATACCCAGTTTTATGCTTATTCGAACTAAATATGCAAACATTCAAAGCAAATCTTAGAAGCAAATGTACTTACCTCCAACATCTATCGTTGACCATCTTGTAACTGTCACTTAGCACATTTTTAAACATCATTTTTACAATTGAATTTAAACTTATTTATTTCAAGCTACTACTGCTTCGAGCATGTAAAATTCAATTATACAATTGCATATTACACATATTGAAGTAGGTAAGTCCTACTTCAATACGAAGTAGGTTAGGTAAGAGGTGAGTCCTGATTCTGTTCAGGACAATCCGCCATACCCACAAACTCAACAAGGTATATCTTGGTAAGACTTGGTACGACTCGAGCAGCCGAAGGTACCCGGTATTTCGTGTTTAGTACGACCGTCATGTCGCTGAAGTCCGTACTGAAATAAAACAGGGTGGAATTGAGAAAATCAGGTTGTAGAACAAAAATTCGATAGCACAAAAATAAAGCGCTAAAACGCACAGAAATAACATCAAAAACAGTCAAAAATGATTATCGTTTTTATAAAAAAAAAGTTACGATACAAAAATTCATAGGTGTATATTATGTTTGAATTTACAAAAAAAAATATTTATCAATACTCATATTTACAATTTTTGGACTGTAATATATGTTCAGTCCTTCTCTGCATGATAATTATTTTCACCTTGGACTTTCCTCCTAGTAACAAAGCTAACAAACATCCTGCCGTTCCCAGTAACTTGAGCAGTTCTGTAAAATGTAAACAAATAAAATCGAAGCTATCTGACGGTATACAATGACAAAATTCTTGACGCTCAATTACGATATACAATCGCATGGAAAGGTTTAATTTTTTCAAATTGTTTCGAATACCAGACGTCGGCCTCCGACTAATAGGAAATTTAAAACTTTGTTTTCCTATGTGCGTACCGGTTCTAGAACATTCTAGATGTTTTACTGATTCTAGAACATTCTAGAATATTCTAAATTTCGGTATGTGTACTAAAGAAAGTTTCACTTCTCATTTAGAAAAATAATTGCGAAATATTTCAAAATTATTTAAGATATGCAAATAATATATTTTTATTGTCGATCATTCTTCAATGTTCCAGCTATTTTTTGTATGTATGTAAAATTCGCCGAACAAAAGATTTTATTGCAACAAAATATATATGCAATTTATTTATCCCTACGATTTATTTAATTAATCAGCGGCTTCGTTTTTATGCCGCCATTTGTATCAGGCTAATAGAAAGTAGAAGATATAAACAGGATACTCTAATCTATTTAATTTTATTATAAAACGAGTCATGTATATGTATAATCAAAGACCATACTAATGCGTTCCTTACAATGTATAACAAAACCATAGAAGCTGTACCATGCGCGTAAATTTCTTTATTTACATGCATTACTACTGTCTTTGACTGTACATAATAGTTGTCGGTTTATATATTACAGTTTAGTCTCTTACGCCCGATTAATATTAATCTTACTGTAATTGTAAATGATTAAATCGGACAGCTTTAAACAATAACAAGCGATCGTAATAAATTTTTTTGATAACAATATATGTACAATTAGTAACCATACAAATACGTCCCTTAACATGTATAGCAAAGCAATGGGAGCTTTGTTGTACCAAGCGCGCAAATTTCCCTATATAGTCACATTTCTACTGACTCTGATAGTACAATATAATTGCCATTTTATATATCTTATAGAATATCACCCAAATATCATAACTTAAAGCATTAAATAGCTAGATGTACATTTCGAAGGCTTCACTAGCACAAGATAAAAACAAAATAAAATACCTCTGTCACGAATCGTGATTGATATATTATTAAATAAATAAGTCAACGTGACAGAAGTATTTCAAAAATGGCATATAATATGACCGATAAATCTTTTAAAACAATATAAATTAATAATTAACGAAACTAGCAAGTAATAGCAATAAACATTGGTTTGTCAAATCTATAATAACCACAAATAAATAAAATAAAAATTGTTCTTATTAAATAAATTAAATAGACAAGATGAAATTGGGTCTGAATCAAAATTCGTTCAATTTGATTTAGATTTATGCATGTATAAACTTTCATAAGCATTTAACTCGGAAGAATTTTGACGTAATTTAAGTGAGCTAATTTGAATAGGATGACCTGAGTTAGTCAAAAATATGCTCGTATACAGCACTTTTATCTATTCTATTTAACATATTATGGAGTTTTTGAATGAACTTTGAATAAACTTTTGAACAAACCAACGTATTGTTATAATATAGTATAAGTAGATATTGTAAAGTACATTTAAACGTCAAAAGTAATTCGTATCTCATAATTATACAAAAACGACCATGGTATGTGAATTTTATATCAATGGTATATTGATGGTAAATATATGTACATTAATGGTAAATGAATTAATTCTGTTCAAAGGTAACCGCGTGCCATTGCCGCATGAACAAACCCTACAAACGTTTCGCCCTACGATCTGGTGGCAACGGTTACTGGTTAAGCTGGAGGACTGGAAGTACTGGCTCTGGAACAGCTGGGAACAGCGCAACGGTCGGCGGTGCTGAAAGAGGCTTGTTGGGCGCCAACATTGCTAATCATCCCGGAGGAATACGGCGCACAGTGGAGCAGGACTTACGTGCGGCAACAAATGCCAACACGTAAGTATCTATTTCATTTTCATATCATATATATAACATTAAAATAAATATAGGCGAGACTAAAGTGATGGGGTGTGCCATGAAAAATTAAGTTAAGAATAGGTGATGATAGAATAGAAGAGGTGTCCGACTTTTCTTATTCAGGAAGTAAGGTAGATATAAAATGTAGGATAGCACGGCAAATGTAGGACGGCATTCGTAGAAAAGGAGCGCATTTTAAGATCAAGTATTGACTTGGGTATTAGAAAAAGATTAGTGGAGGAAGCTAAGATAACTAGCTATAGAGAGAATAAGGAATTAGCTGAGGATAGATCGACAGATGGCGTGCTATTTCCAACCAATCCTTAGAGGATTGAGGACTATTTAACTAACATATAGCAATATTATTTATTATAACAGTTTTGACAGCTAAAATTGTTATCGCGACGAATTCGATTCGTCAATTATCGGTTTTTACAATTGCGAAATGTATTGGCACAACAAAAATTATTAGTGCCTTTATAAAGCGGGACATTTTCGGCGGGCGTTGGATTCGGCCAGTGCACCATCAGATGATAGTAAATCACGCTTTAATGTGACGAGCTCGTGTTGCTCTTATGCAATTAAAGAGAAAGACTTCTTCCTGGACTAGGACTGTGCCGTTGCCATTTACTGGCTAAGAACATATTGCCGCCGAATGAATTGCGCGATGGCGATAAAGCGAACGCCGGTCGTTTCTTAGGCCACGTCTTACGCTCTATACCTGGGCGCAATTCGAACGTGGTCGCAAAGCAGTTTCGCCGTGGCCTCAAATGTGATAAATTGCGCTTTTGGTGTAGATAGTGCCATAATGCCAAGATCTTCTAGCACCGCTTCGCCAGTCGCCTTGCTGAATGAGTATTTAATGGATACGATCATATACGCTCCATGGATTTCTTAGCCTGCACCAAATCACGGCAATCAAAACATTATTTTTCATGAATTTCCACTTCGGATTCAACAAAATGGTATCATTTTTTAAACAACGCGCGAGAGTGTCGTTTTTAATAAATTTCATTTCAAGTCGCATACTTTCAGTTTCCGATAGAACATTTAATACGATGGCTTTTTTGTGAAAATCGTGGATACATTCGCGCGATTCTCGGTAACTGGGAAAATAGGTCTCTCCCCCCCCTGTTACCCTCGACAGCTCCAGACGCTCTAGTTGTCCCGCTGCCGATGCGCCGGGATAAAGTTACAAATGTATGGACCATCTAATCGAGTTTAAAAGCTAGGGACCAAATGCGCAGCGCTATATATCGCTAACGAAATTATGTCCCGGCCCCGGACACGCAACGTTATATTGCACCCCCAAGATCCCACCAAAGGGTAATAGATATACCCAGCTACATGCACAGGGCGCGCATAAATCGACAAATACCTTTTAAAAATGTTGCCACTCGCTGGGTTTGTTTTCTTCAAATTTTTGTTTTTAATGATGATGTTTAAACGAAAGTGCTATTATATTTTACTATAATGATACTCGAGAAGACGACGTTAATGGTTCGTAATGCACCGTAATGTGGTTGTATAAAAATAGCTAGCGGTGAGAAGAAATAAAAAAGCGCCGGTGCTGGCGAAAAAAAAAAAATTATTATTATGTGGCTGTTGCAGAATAAAATTATGTACCAACACGGCGGCTACTAATAGGTAATTTATCTCATTGACCCGTCAAATTATACGATATTTATCGGCCAATGATGAGGCGATGTGCCGGTTACAAAATGCACCCCTATAAGTGCTTGTACATAAAACGGAACTACTATACCGCTTCGATCGAGGGTATTTTACCAAAATATACCACGGTTGGACGCATAATTAGACCCTGTATTTGAATAAAATACAAATGATCCAAGTAACAACAACAGTCAAAATAAAAGGTCACCACCATTTTTGCACATTTGGCCACCTTTGCACTTTTTCGACAATTTTTTCAACTGTTTCTGATTGAACCGGAAATCTCTAAACTTTGTTTCTAGGACGATTTATAGTCATTTTGCGTTACAATTATTAATACAAAAAAAATACAATCAAAATCGAATTTTTCGACGCGTATACAGTGTGTCCCATTTTCGAGGTGTCACTATTGGTAACTCCGTTATTATAATGGATAAGAACGCGGTTAAATAGGCAATGTTTTGCGCAATTTTATGCTGATTTCAAATCTGCCTTTAGATATTGAATAACTGTCTTATTTCTTTAGATATCTCAAAAAAACTAAAATTACGTATTTTCCTTAATCGTCGATATTTCCATTATTAACAATTTTTTATCAATGACACTTTGACTTTCTTAAGACACTTTTCAAAAACGCTTTTACATGTGTCATTAGTTTTCTTCTATCTCTTTTATTTTGAAGATACGACCATTAACTTTATATTTTCTTATAGACGTCAAATGTCAAATAGCATTTTTCATTTAATTTACAATGATATATCATACCGTTCATAAAAAAAATTAGTTTCCAAATAAATGCAAAAAATGAAGATTTTTAAACTAATTTATGAAGCAAAATTAAAACAATAGTCGATAATGACCGAATCCTGCTTAAATTAATAATGAATTAGCTTACGAAATTATTAAGAATAAGCTTATTAGAAATATATAAAATAGCTTATTAGCTTACGAAATGTCAAATGTCAGTGATAAATAACTCAGTCAAAAGAGGTAGCCATTAGCTAGTTATTGACATTTTGTGTATAAACGGTGCAGTGTTTTATCAAATAGTGGAAATTATGGCGTATAATTTTTCAAATGAAAAAAAAACTTCGAAACGCAAATTTGAAATCAGCATAAAATTGCGCAAAACATTGCCCATGTAACCATTGAAAATGGGACATACTGTATATACCCCATTTGCACTTTTTCGACAATTTTTCCGACTTGCTTGTAACAGATAGGTGGTATAGGCAACCGGCGTTATTTATCTTCTACTACTCTTTTGATGTTCGATAAAAAACTATATGATCGACGTTATTTAATTTGTTTTAATATACCCCGGGAAAATGTTTAAAACATTTTTACAACTCCGACGTTGATATTTATTTGCGCTGGCAATAGTATGCTACTTTATCGTCGCGTCGATTTCTTATACATATCTGCAAAATAGAAAATAAAAAGCCCACTTCCATAGTTCCGAGTTTTCCATATCCTTGTAAAAATATTCATATTTCTCGAGGCATACGGCGCAGCGAGTTGTTTACATAATAGCGCTGACATATTTCTTCGCGTGCAATTTATCGTTCGCATCCCTTATATACAATCCTGAAAAATAATATATCCCCACTTGTATTTCTTCTTCGATCACACTATGAATAAAAAATAGAACCACCACCACCACCAATAATTGAAGAGAAATCTTTGAAGAGGCTGCTAATTTTGTATGATTCGAACGAATTACTTTTCAAAAACGAATTTTATTTGCGTTCATTATCTTTATCCACGATTGTACGTCGTTGCGTAGGCAAATTGTAACTTCAATTCGCTATGATGAGTGCAATTGAAGGATTGTGTCTTTTATGTTTAGTTATGGTATTTATTTTTCATATTTCTGTGAATATTCTGAAGGGACATTTCAATTTGCGCTGCCAAAATAATTTATCGACGATCGAATGATTTTTGTTTACCTTAATCAAAAAGAAGGCAAATCATTAACAGTATCAGAAGATGCTACTAATTTATGGACGCATTCTCAATTATTTGTAAAAAGAACGCTGTTGTGGAAGCCAATTCACCAAAAAAATATAAAAAATCGCGTTAGATTTACTTTTATACAACGAGCTTTAAATAAAGCGCAAATTTGGTTTTATTATATCGACCAATTAAATTTTCCATTTCCGAACACCCTGTAAGTACTTATTCAAAATAGGATAGTATTTAGTATTTGTATTATAGGGCGGATTTTCCCCGATTTTTTTTACATGTTGAACGAAAATAGAAAATCTCAAAACGTGAGGTTTTTCCATATTCCCTGCAAATTATTTTCAATCTAGCTGTATAACATATTCCTCGCTTAAGTTCGATTCAATTGTCTTTTCAACTGTTCTTTCTTCAACTTTTCAACAATTATCAATTAAACTGTTCCTTTCTCCTCGAGGATTATGTAATAGGAAATAGAGGGAAAAAATTAATGAGATTGTTGTTTATAAAGCAGAAGCTGCTAATGAGTAGCTCTTATCAACTCTGGTGACAGTTTTCAATTATTCCGCGAGATTGTATTGCAACAGTTAACGAGGAAAATGTTTATACCGGGCGGCGACATAAAACTCTGTAAGCCAAAACCAAAAATTGGTTGCAAAATTATCTCTACTGTGTTTTAAAAAATATACGTTTATATATACATAGCAGTTCCAGCGAGTTATAATTATCGACTGAAGATGAGGGCGTAGCTTTCGAAATGCGCTTAGTTGTGCCCAAAGTTGAAAGGGAAATGATTTGAGGATTCTAAATCTGCAACTAGTTTTGCTGTAGGACGAACGGTTTAGAAAATATCGCTAAAAACTGAAAATTGAAAAAGAAACAGTGAAATGAATATTTCAAAGGATACAGATTTTCGAAGTGGTAGTAAAAATATTTTTGTATGGACGTCATATGTTAAAATTAATAATTTTATTCTATATAGGAATATAATTAAATGGGAAATGATCTGAGGATTCTAAATCTGCAACTAGTTTTGCTGTAGGACGAACGGTTTAGAAAATATCGCCAAAAAGTGAAAATTGAAAAAGAAACAGTGAAATGAATATTTCAAAGGATACAGAATTTCGAAGTGGTAGTAAAAATATTTTTGTATGGACGTCATATGTTAAAATTAATAATTTTATTCTATATAGGAATATAATTAAATGGGAAATGATCTGAGGATTCTAAATCTGCAACTAGTTTTGCTGTAGGACGAACGGTTTAGAAAATATCGCCAAAAACTGAAAATTGAAAAAGAAACAGTGAAATGAATATTTCAAAGGATACAGATTTTCGAAGTGGTAGTAAAAATATTTTTGTATGGACGTCATATGTTAAAATTAATAATTTTATTCTATATAGGAATATAATTAAATGGGAAATGATCTGAGGATTCTAAATCTGCAACTAGTTTTGCTGTAGGACGAACGGTTTAGAAAATATCGCCAAAAACGGAAAATTGAAAAAGAAGCAGGGAAATGAATATTTAAAAGGATATAGAATTTTGAAGTGGATAGTAAAAATTTTCTTGTATGGACGTCCTATGTTAAAATTAATAATTTTTATTCTAAATGTGAAAATGACTAAGTGGGACATCTTATAGCATAATGCCCAATTGTTCAAATGTATATATATATAGCAATTTTGGTGAGATATAGAATTATGTTTTTATATGTCGACTGAAGATGAGGGCGTAGACTTCGAAATGCACATTTAGAGGTGCTTGTGTGATATTCTATCCAGTCATGAATTAACCTCTTCTTTTTCGCCTTAGAAAAATGTACCACAAAAAATTAGATTGTTAAATAATAAACAACAATTTGTTAAGAGGTATCTTTGCGTGTCCCGGTAAGTTTATCAAGGATAAAGCAAAATTATCCCCATAAATTGTTATTATGAGACTAATGCCCATATGTCAAATGCGTATGGTGACGATGCAAATTCATCACTGTTTGCGCCTCCTCTTCGGAAAAGAGATGCGAGGACCACGTTACGAAATAAATGAACAATTTAATTTAAAAATATGTTTAAAATATTCGCATCTAGAGGTTCGGTCATGTTTAATTTAGAAATTATCAACTTTGTTAACAAAAAACAAATTATTCTTGTTTGAAAAAAGTCACATAGAATTAAACCTGACTCAATAAGAAAAAAACACGCACACATGTTAAATGTCTTAACGCTAAGAATTGGGTGCAATCAAAACTCGTATAAAGCATACGCGACTAGTGTATGAATAATTAAGTTATCTCCGTGGGGGGCGTCGGGACGCTGAGAAGACGTGCACGCGTCGCGTGAACTGGAGACCCGACGTCTCACTTACTGAAACAATTAATATTTTTACGGTACTCAAACTCGACTGGTTAACTAACTTTACATTCGTACCAAACGTTTTTTTTTGTGTGTTTCGAATATTTTTGATTTTATTAAAATCGCAGCCAAATACGTCGATTAAATTATTCATTTTTTGCAATCACCAAATATTCTTCCCACGTGACAAATCCAGTCTGACCAATTTTCCGAATTTCATTAATATACTTATTTGAATTGAAGAAGTACGATGGTTGTTCAATTACATGCATCGAAGATATTGTTAAAGATTATTTATAGGAGATTAGAAAATAAAGTAGAGGAAAGGCTAGGAGAAGATCAGTTTGGTTTTAGGAAAAACAGAGGGACGAGGGAGGCGATTCTAGCACTAAGAACGGTAGTAGAAAAAAGAAAGAGGGTAGGAAAGGTAACTTGCATAGCTTTTGTAGATTTAGAAAAGGCATTTGATAATGTAGATTGGGACATAATGTTTAGAATTTTAAAAGAAACGGGTATAGATTATAAGGATGGGAGAATAATTTTTAATTTATATAAACACCAAACTGCCTTAGTTAGAATTGAGGGGGAAGAAGAGGTAGCAAAAATAGGGAAGGGAGTTCGGCAGGGATGTACACTTTCACCGTTATTATTTAATCTATATATAGAAGATGCAATAAACAAAGTAAAAGAAGAGTATAGTGTAGGTGTGAATGTACAGGGAGAGAAAATATATATGTTGAGATTCGCCGACGATATAGCTATATTGGAAGAAAGCGAAAAGAATTTAGAAAGGGTATTGAATGGTATGCAGGCAGTATTGACTAGGGATTTTAACATGAAAATAAATATAGGTAAAACTAAAGTGATGAGGTGTGACAAAAAGGAATGCAGTAGAAAAATGAGGATCACAATAGGAGATAATAGAATCGAAGAAGTGTCAGATTTTTGTTATTTAGGCAGTAGAATCACAAAAGATAATCGAAGCAAGGTAGATATAAAGTGTAGGATAGCACCGGGTAGGAAGGCATTCGTAGAAAAAGAACAGATTTTAAGATCAAATATTGACTTGGGTATTAGAAAAAGATTACTGAAGGTATATGTTTGGAGTGTAGCACTGTACGGGTGTGAGGCGTGGACTATAGGAAAGGAAGAGAAGCGTAGATTACAAGCATTCGAAATGTGGTGTTATAGGAGGATGATGAGGATTGGTTGGGAAGATAAAGTAACAAATAAAGCTGTACTAGAGTTAGTAGGGGAGAAGAGAAGTATTTGGAGAGTGTTACAGCGTAGGAGAGACAGATTAGTAGGGCATATCCTTAGGCATGGGGGGATTATGCAATTGATCATAGAAGGTAGAGTGGAGGGAAAGAGAGGGGTAGGTAGGCCTAGATTGGAGTATGTGAGTCAGATAGTTGAAGACGTTGAGATGAATAGCTATAGGGAGATGAAAGGATTAGCTCAGGATAGATCGGCATGGCGTGCTGTTTCCAACCAATCTTTAGGATTGCGGACTCTTTAAACTAAACGATGGTGGTCAATGAAAATATCCTAAAATAATTAGTATGCCGGGATAGAAGATTGTTATGTTTATTTTAGACGAGTGTATATGTATCGAAATCAATTCCTCTCGCCCCAAATGTTTATTATGTATTGTTATAATAACTCGCGCGCCTATTTGCATAAATATTATATTTGTAAAATGTCCAATTTCGTCGATAGAAATATCCTCGTCGCGGAAATAAAACAAATCGAACGTGCGTTTGACATTTATCGATAGAAATATTATATATACTAGTGCTTTATTTGAACCGAATAATGTATTTTATTATTGAAACCACAATATTGCTTTCGCGTTATAAACTATTTTATATTTATTCCAATTAAACAAACTGTGTGATTAATTTATATAAATTGCGAATTTCATTGTTCAAATGAAGCGTGTGATATTTATAAAACATTTTCTGTATTATTCAATTCTGACACTGCTTTTTTTACGATTACGGATAAATTCTATTCTATAAGTGATATCTCATTCGGGAATCCCTTCATTCGCACCTGTTTTGTTCGCAAAAAGATTTTGCAATCTTGCAGACACTTGCCAGAAAAAAAATTGCTTTCATTTAGTCTTGCCAGATCCTTGTATAAATTACGTCTTTTTATTAAAAATATAAAAATGTTTGCCGAAAGAATATTCTGACGCACCCTTAAGTATAATCGCGTTATTAAAATTCCGAACGGAAAGTTTCTATATTATGTAAGCATGGGGTTAAAGTTTGGCGTGAGGTTAACTTGGAAAACCGCGCCGAAGTAACTTTTTAACAATCCGAATATTTTAGTGCACCTTATAACATATGTCGGAGTTCGAAAAATCCGATAAAAGATAAAGAATTGCGTGAAGTTAGACTTCGGGAGCACTCGGGATCAATCATATTATGTCCGTGTATTTTTGACAAGTGAAATATGACAGATAACTCTGTAGTGCCATCTGGTATTTAGCTTGTCAACAATAAATGTTATAATATGTATTTTAATTTATATTTTAGCGAGTGGTTCAGCGGCAAAGATAAAGCGCCGATGGCGACACCTAGTCGAAATCTTCCATCATTGGACACTACAGATATGTATTACACATTGGACTTCAGCGACAGCCAAAGCTCGCCCTTAATTCAATAAATTAACGAAATCAAAAATTACAGTTGTCTGTTTTACAACTAGGTAAGTTCAATTATTCACAACGCTGTAAACGCTTCGCTTCTTTACACTCAATATGAAATTTTATTTTATATTTATTTTATAGCATGGATTTCTTTGAATTTTCCAACTGTAGTTTGTATCCGTTTTGCCATGTTTTTGCGACATTTTAAATTATATATGAAGTGAAATAAATTAATGAAGCCTCACTAATTTTATAATGAATCAAGAGACTTTGTCTCCTTAATCGTTCGTTTCGTCAGCGAAGCGTTTAGGTCGCCAAGTTGAAAATCAAGCCGTTACATAAATCAAGCCTTTTTATTAATGCACGACCGCAGAATTGGGCCCAAAATGTCCGCTGAAATAAACGATCTACTAGCTATTGCATACGCTTAATATACAAATGCCTCGCGTCCCATCATATTTCAAACAAAAAAAAAACTGCCATTTTAAGAAATGAACTACAGATAATCTCAGATAACCCAGAAATTTAAAAAATAATAATAATGTATAAGTACCAATCTGCTACATTTCAAATTGGCAGCAAAGAATCGAAAAAAAACAATTTACGAGCCCCAAAATCGAAATGCGCATGATTTGATAATACACTTCGCGGTGTAGCTGCCTTTTTCGAATTAGCATTTAGTTTTCGTGTCGCATTGTTTTTGTTGGACCGACAATCTGTAATCCAGATAAACAATGTAGTAGCGTTCCAGACGCTCCAGCTTAATAAAAATATATATTCCAGAGATCGCGGTGGAACGAGCCCACCTTTACAGATCACACACCGCCAGCTGATCCAGCACACGAAAGGAAACTGCGCCAATTTCCCTCAAATTCCATCGAGTTTTGTTATTATTCCGGCGCTATTCTAGTCCACAATCTACATATTGAACAGAATCACCGGCGAAACCATCAAAGAACCAACACAACGTTCGAGTTTTTCTAGCTACTTCTGTATAAACATTAAAAAACCGCATTTTCTATATGTGAAAAGAAACGTAACACAATCGAAACAGTCATAAAAGATTTTTTTTATACGGAATTTTAAAAAATTCTCTGCACCGTTTCATTTTTCAAATATTTTGTTGTGTCTGTAACACTTCTGAATTCATTGAGGAGTTCTTATATTTTTAGTAGTTCAATGATATGTTAAGTTGGTAATTTGACTGTACTTCATGGAGTAGTTTTAGTTAAGTTTTTTTTTTTTCGGAGAGTTTGCTTTCCGTTTTTATCCTTCGCTTGAACAGTTCCGTGCCAAAACACTATTTTCCGCCAAAATAAGGTCCATCTCTAAAAAAATTACGCATTTTCTTTCGGTGTCGGACATTTTTTAACATTGCAAATGTCACATTGGATGGTGTTTGATATACACCGAGATATTTTATATCCTTACTTAATATAATGTTATATAAAAATATTTTTTGATTGCGTGTGTTATATAAAAATGTAATAATCAAGCGCCGTGTATGTTTTATATAATACACGTATTTATAGGATTGATTTTTAAGCTTCAGTGCCAACATCTTGTGTATTATATGTACACTGAAGGACAATTTAGTACTACGTCGATATAAGGAGCAGTTTTGCGCTCTCAATATACCATAATTCGCATTGTCACACTCTGAATTTGAACTCCTATATTGGTACATTACTATTGTCGTCGAGTGTACACGAGTGTATTAACATAAATTATATACTTGCAAAAAATATTGTTAAAATTATGCTCAAATGTAACAACTAGATTTAAAGTGTATGTTATAGAAACACTAAAATCTTTTGTTTTTATTATCACGATACTTATATGCCAATAAAAGTCGCCCTTGTCAAACATTGTGATTTAATTACATTAAATTGTTGTTTATCGTAAGGTATTTTTACTACTCAAAAACAAATCAAATTATAATTTAATAACTGCTCTCGTGTTAAATTAATAGTCGCAAAATTTGAAAGCATTTTTTTTAAACTTAAAATTGTATTTTTTTACATTCAGTTTACCCTTCCGAGTTTCATATTTATATTATACAGCCAGATCTCACTTTGCGCTGTGTCATTTAAATTTCATTTAAAAGAAAAAGTGGACAACGCTAATATTGTTGATTTTTTTTTACGAACGAATTGAATTGCAAAAAATATGATTTGACATGATTTTGAAAAATTTCAGGATGTTTCAAAAATAAATATGACACAATGTGAGATCTTAATATATGTAAACATAATCTAGCCTGCAGTACAGAGCTTCAAATCCAAATAATCACTTTCGTATTAAATGCAAAAAATAGTGCGATTTTTTTTTCTATACATCTGCCGACAATGATTTTTTTTAAAAAAATTTTTGAACGAAACTATTTTTCGCATCATTAATACAAATTAAGCATTAAACATAATATAATATGGCTATATGTATAAAGTAATTAAAATACCACTTCCCTTTAGTAATTATTAAACTAAGAGAATATAATTATATATGTTATATGTTATATTATATGAACTGATAAATGTAAATACATGTTTGTACCTTACTTACAGATACATTTTAAAAAAAAATGACACACTATTATCTCACTATTCCATCCAATTTTTCAATCACGTACACTCGCAAAATTACAATTCTCACCCTTAGCTATTAAATAAATAATCTCTTTTGCCAAAGACGAAAGAATTCTAATTGATTCTTAGCATTTAGATTGTAACGAAATAAAGTAACTGCATTTTGTATCCATATTGAGTTAGATATTTAAATGTTCCAATATAAATGTTATGAACTATACGAAGAAGCAGTTATTTGTCGAAATCAAAACTAAACTTAAAGCATTGTTCATAATGATAATCCAATGTTTATAAACACAGCTATTTCTGAATAACGCAAAATATATTGATATTATGTACTGGAAATATATTGAGTAAAGTACGAGTATTCCACATTTTCACCTCTACCCAAAAAAATATTATTTCGATTCGATATTATTATTATATAATATTTCGTATATATTTTTTACAATTCTTTTAATCAATCTAATTTATTCGAATCGATTTAAATAAAGCGCTATATTTATTAAACGTGGTTTACAATAAATTATTTCTATATAGAATTTGTATAGGCAATTTATATTACAGAGTTTCTTATAATATATGACATAATACCTTATTCGATGCAGCGGCACCTCTAGAGCAAAATGCGTACTCGCACCATGAATGCTGAAGAACCATCCTTTAAAAAACAGAAAGGTTTCTAACTTTCGTGTAAATAAACGTACAAACAAATCATTTTCAAAATTCAAATATATTATAACGTTTAAAAAGATTAATTACAGTCTAAAAAATAATTTATTAACATTATGATATGCCATTTGAATTGCTTTATGTATTTTGACGCATTTAAATTGAATATTTTATCTGAAATAAACCCCTTTGGTCGGAAATCCATCAAGGAGCAGGTGCTGGAAAATCGTTCTCGTTAAATTTTCCAGTTGATTAAATTCTTGCGGCTGCGACAATTCCGATAAGGCCACGAAATATTTTTTAGAAACTAGCAATGATTTAAACAATAAGCAGTAATTGACTATTGTTTATAATTTTCTAATAGAACAAGTTATTTTCACGGCGATTTTCATTAATTTCGTCTCAATTGAAATCTTTTTGCAAATTATTTTCTACGAATCAACAACATTTAAGGCGATATTTATCGCATAAACATGTTTTACAAATTATTAGCTCGTCGCTTTTAAAATTCCAAAAAAAATCCTGCAAATGTCCCGCACGGACATACTGCTTTTACTTCATTATTTCCAACTCATCATCCTCTTCTCATGTCCGTAAATGATCTTCCAGGATGGAAAATTCTGCGTCAGTTTTCAACAGTTCGTACTTCAGAGCACTTCAAAATGGTTAAACATCGCAACAAAAAACTTGAAACGGTACAAAAGACTGTTCGAATTGTTGCAGCGGATAAAAATGATCGTAAAGGATTTAACATCATCCTAGTAACCGTAATAGTTTCGACATTTCTCTTTCCATACTTGCGGAGTGCATTTTGGGGATGGCTCAATAATCAAGAGGTATGTCCGTGTTTTTTGCTTTTTTGCAAATTTGTTGTATTTTTTTTCAATTCGAACGAAAACTTACGAAGCGGTATTACAACATGATTTTATTTAACTGTGGGTAATTACAGTAATTTTACGATCCGCCAGTATTATTGTTGTCGTAAAATGCTGATAAGGCAACGTATTCGAAGAATTCGTTACGGTTTATTTACACAATTCATTATTTTACCAACGCCAGAGCAGAACTTTTACTTTTTATATACGACTTATGTATTAAACATAAACATACGCTATACGCATTTAAATTTGAACACCGAGCGAAATTGAATCGTATTGCAATTTATTTAAATTGCTACTTTCTCATGCACATTAATGTAAATGATGGCCAATTTTTTTGTGCAATCGAATGATACAATATTTTACATTTTACAGTGCTTAATCGATATGCCTCGCGAAGGAAGTAAAATCTTCCGGGAAATTGTGAATTGCGAAATCTGCTCCGATGTCCAAAACGTACCTAAAATAGCCAAAGTATCGCCCGAGGATTTTGAGGTCCTTTACGTGGACCGAACTAAGCCCGTCGTAGTAACAGACGCTACCCAAACATGGACCGCCATCGACCAATTCACATTCGATTATTTTAAACAGGTGCAAAATGTCATTTTGGACGTGCGAACAGCAAATTATTAAAAATTTATCGCGCTTTAGGTTTACGGGAATCATCCAACAGCGGATAACGGTTGCCAGTTCTTTCCCTATCGTACGGAATTTCGTTCTTTGAGGGAGGCGTTGAATATGAGCCGCGCCAGAGCGAATTTGGCACCGGAGGAACCACCCTGGTACATAGGCTGGAGCAATTGTCAAGATAACGCTGGACGAGAACTTCGTCGACATTACGAACGACCGTATTTCTTACCTCTTACCTCGGAGAATATTGCCCTCAGCTGGATTTTTATGGGCGGACCTGGATATGGAGCTCATATTCACGTAATTTTAATTTTTTTTTTAATTTTCAGCGG
Organism: Leptodirus hochenwartii; assembly: GCA_947310635.1. Classification (NCBI taxonomy): domain Eukaryota; kingdom Metazoa; phylum Arthropoda; class Insecta; order Coleoptera; family Leiodidae; genus Leptodirus; species Leptodirus hochenwartii. The sequence goes on along the minus strand of OX371187.1, from coordinate 8,281,468 downwards.
GTGACGAGAAGAACATTTTTCTAACACAATGCATGTGTAATTTTATATCCCTTATCCATATTTACTAATTTCAATGGATATTGTTGATTTTTCTACCCTAATTTTTTATTGCTGAACAATTTTGTAAACGCTATCCATTTACAAAATGTCAATGAACATTAGAAGTTCTTATACCCCAATTTATAAATTACTTTATATTTTGCCTACCCCCTATCCATACACCAAAGTTCCATTGTAACTTTAATTTATTGTTCCGTATATAGGCAATCAAAAAAAAATAGAACGACCTCGTTCTAATTTTCTTGTCATGACCTTTTCTGCAAACATAAACTTTTCGCGATATAATATACTTATAGTGGCGCAACTCGAAGCGAAACATTCCCAAGCTTTTGAAGGAATCTATATTTTGTATTACGTCGAATGTTGCCCGTATTAGAATTATGCAAGGTTCATGGGCTTTGATAGGAAAGGGTCCGGTCATTTCGCAAGGACGTTGGTATAATATCCCACCTTAAAGGTTTTGATAAGGGCACGGATAATAATAAAGGAAATGGGACATTTTGCAGGTGGATAACGTTCGGTATCCTTCGTGGCAAGCGCAACTTCGTGGCCGAAAGCGTTGGCGCCTCGTGCCGCCACCCGAATGCGCCTTCAGCTGTCGCGAAGTGGACGTCATCGTCGAACCAGGGGAGATCAGTAAGTTAGTTCGTTAGATAGTCCGCAATCCTAGGGATTGAATGCAAACAGCACGCCTTTTGTCGATCTCGCCTCCGTCATTTCCCTCCTATAAGTTATTCATCCCACACGTCCTCCACTATCTGACTCACATACACCAATCTAGACCGATGCACCCCTTGCTTTCCTTATACTCTGCCTTCTATAACTAATTGCATAATACCCCCATGTCTAAGAATGTGATCTACTAGTATATGTGTTATCCTAAATTTTATATCCACTTTACGTCGGTTATCTTATTCTACTACCTAAATAAGAAAAATCTGACACTTCTTCTATTTTATCATCTCCGATTCGAACTTTCATCTTTCGCCTGCACTCCTTCTCGTCACACCTCATCACTTTGGTCTTTTTGCATATGTTTATTTTCATGTTTTCTAAGATACCTTGTTTGAAATTTGTCAAGAAATTATTGACTTCAAACTCATAATTTAAAGAACTAATTCTGAGGATGTTTTTTGATGCTTCTAGTTGTTGTGGATACGAATGTGTGGTACCATCAAACATTCGTTCTGCCTGACAATATCAGCATCACGATCGGCTCCGAATTTGATTAATTAAACAAAAATATTTTCGATATTAATATATCATATTCTATGAAATATCTATACGCTCTTTTACATGGGACATATATTATTATGTAATTTTGAAATTATTAAAAATTTATATAGAGTAATAGTAAAAAAAAAATGGTACTCTATACATATAACTTTTATTCGAATTTTTTATTTTATTTTTTGAGATATTTGTTAAATATGAACACGTATCTCAAGTGTCCAGATATCTATATCGTTCGTTTTTCCAATATTTTGAAATTTTTTAATTAAATAAATTGCACGGTTTCTAGAAATATAAAATCGCAATAAAACGCAATTTTTATTTAAAAAAAAAAAATCAAATAAATATCGAAATTTCCACGTTTCTAAAAATTGGCTTAAATTTTATAAACGACATAAAACCATTCTTTTTATTAAAAAATTCAAATAAATACTAAAATTTCACGTTTCATAAAAAAAATTTTAAATGTCACCAAACGCATTTGTTTTTAATAATAAAAAATCGAATAAATATTGAATTTCACGGTCTCTAACAATTATAATTATTTCTTTGCTTACGATCGCACCCTTATAATAAAACAAAGCCGGATAATAAATCATACAATATAAAAAAAATACTAATTAATTAAATCTCCAAAAAAAAACATCACGCGAGCATACTTCGGATAATTTTAATATTTACTGGCTGAATGAATCATTTTATTTTGGGATTATTGCTCGATATTCCTATCAAAATTCGATTCAATTTTCAGTTGGAAAAAAGGACATGCTTATTTGTAACCATTCGCCGTTTGAAAGATTCGTAGTTTAAATATCGTACAGGGTAAAACTGATGACTAACATGTCAGAATATTGATTTTTGCGGAGCGGGTCAGCTCGAATGAAGGGCCAACCCCATATTCGCTTTCGCGGAATAGAATTCGCGTGCCATGTCACGGGATATCGCGCCTCATTGTCAATATCGGTCTATGATCAATTATATACCGTACGTGCGAATTTCGGTTGGCAATATATCAAATATGTTGATAATTTATAAACTGAACGCGCGACGTGTACTTGTTTCAAATTTGGATGAATATTTTCATTTAAAATTATTTATTTTTATTTTACGAACGAAAAAAAAGTGGGTAGTCACGTAAACGTATTAAATTTATTTATTTCTATTTGAACTAGAAGGAATATTGCAATGAGAAATTGTGCATCTTTGAATTTTAGTAAAATTTTCACATGGACCCTTTCATTATTTTTAGTAATTTTTCAAATGTTTGATTGTCTGTTTATGACATTTCCTAATAACGCTTAATTTAAAATATGCTAGTGGTTTTTGATAGGAAATGAATATATCACAAAATACAAAATTATTAAATGAGCAGTGAGTAAACAATTATTTGGAAGTCCCGTGCAAAAATTTTCAATTTTTATTTGGCCTGATAAAATGCGATATTTCTTAATTCCTAAATTTGCAAGTAATTTTTATGTACAATTAATATAGCACGAGATAAGTAAATAATTGAGATTTTATAAATGTTTTTTAGCTATTATTTACCGATCTTAACAAACGTTTAAAAAAATTATGGAGTACTATTTAGTACTACATTTAATATACCGTGCGAACAATTTACTGCTAAACGTTACGCTGCTTCTAAACGCCATTCTTATCATTATTTTATTACAAATTTGATGTGAAATACAAAATCAAAAATTGCAACACCATACAGTACGCGTATAGCACTTAGAGCAAACAACAATACGTTACAAATAGTTTACAACAAAGTGAACGCGAACGTCATCACGATTCAACACGAAAACAATCGAAACCAGCCGATCGAGTGCTGCTGTTGCTGCGGATGGCCCTCAACATAGTACCAATGATCATGTATATATAGACGTTGCAAGTCCATATACGAAAAGGAATCAACTTTAAGCAGTTTATATACCTTTATATACATTTGTATACCTTATACCTTTATATACCTTGTATACTTTATATACCTTTATATACCAGGTATATACCTTTGTACTTTTTCGATCATTTTGATGAAAATCGACAGGTATATGGTATACCTTTGTACTTTTTCGATTTATATATATTTTTTTTAAATTTTTTTTTCGATTTTTCGTCGATTTTGGTCAAAGTTTAACAAGTGCCCAAAACAATGCAAAATGACCATTCTTAAAACTCTATTTTACTGATTCCCTGTTTAAACGGAAAAAGTTGGAATTATCGTCGAAAAACATGAAAAAGGGAAAGAGATATATTTGAAATATTTCGATTTTTCGTCGATTTTTATTTTAATATTTTTTGTCAGAGTTATAGTTGATACTGTTTGTAAAATCATGTTTTGTCATTGTCGGATTGGTCTCGGCGTTAAGGTATCGGCCTACCACCGCTAGGGTCGAATGTTCGATCCTATGTAAAATTTATTGTAAAATATATATGGTTCATTCTTCAACTTTAGTTACTGCAGTAAAATGTTTTTCTGCAAGAATTCCTACGATTATAATAAGAGAACAACAAGTAGTAAGCGCATATTGTAGCTATCATTGTGAAGAAAATGTAATTTCCATTTTGTTTTTTTTTTGCTAAACTGAAAATTATTAAAGATTTTTTAGAAAATAAATTGAAGAGTTTTGATGGTAGTAAATTGTATCTAATACTTCTTTAGGTACAATTATAAAGAAATTGTAATGAGTGACAGAAGTGAAATATTTGTTGATGACGGAAGTTTAAGTTACGAATTGGGCATTTTAAAAATTGTGTTTGATGGGTTGTTGAATGATTAACACAATTTATTCATTGTTTTGATGTTGCTGATGTCGAACAGCTGACCGTGTTCGAACACAGTAATCGAATGCTTGGTTGAAGTCGATTGGGGACGCAACGCGCGTCTTGAATTCAATTAACATATTGCTTATGGGGAGACAATGGCGCCATACTAAGTGGAAAATTGTCAAAATTTCTTTCCCGTGTATTTGGTCAATATACTAGCGCAGTCTTCAGTTATCTTCACCAAGTTCTCGTGGGGAAGATATCGACAGATGTCGCCACATGAAAATCAACCGCTCAAAGTTGATTCGTCTTCGTATATGGACTTGCAACGTCTATGTATACATTGTCATTGATATCACTGACAATGACAATGTATATATAATAGTCGCATACATGAATTGATCATCATTCTTCCAATCTATACAAATCATGTAATATTTGACAACTATGCGTTGATTGCGGTAAATGAATATAATCTGGAAATATAAATATCTTTTTATGGATTAGCCGAACTCTTCCGCGAACTAACCCGATGAAAAACGAAAGAAATTGCAAACAGCCCATGTACCGCTGTAGCTTTTGAATCAACTAGATTATTATAATTAATGCATGCAAGCAGGATTTATCCTAGATATCAAATATTTCAACACAATCATAATTTATATATCACCAACAGAATGCAGCATTTCCTGGCCTATGAAAATTGTGGAAATGCGATTGCCCTCTGATTCTCCTTTTTATATGGACTTGCAATGTCTATATATATATCGTCATTGATAATACTATATTATAATACCCATGTTGCACTCAGCTGCGTAGTTCAAAGGGAAAAACTCGAATTAAACGTCAAATTCATTCCAACATCCGTTTATTTTTAAATACAAAAATTCTTCTAAACAAAATGTACTTTTATTATATTAATATTGATGCACTTAATTTTTGTTAATTTTTTTTTAAAGTTTTTAGTACTTCTGCAAAGAAAGTTCTTTGGTAATCCTGCAGGACGCCACTGTTTGCCAACTCGTCATACGACCAAATGTTTCGCCATCTCTGTTTAGAATGGATCCTCGCATATATCTATCCCAGTTTACTATAAAAGGACGAGTAGCGTGATGGTAGTATAGAGAAAGAAGCGGCACGCTTGAAACTACATTTTACAGGTCCTTCCAGGTCCCCCATCACAACAGCATGTCGTATAACTACCGTGCGGTGTTCATACTTTGCCCATGCTGCATCAGTGGTGCTCAACATTACAAGAAATCTTAAGATACCTAATATTCAAATAATAATACCCGGGTTCTTTTCAAAGCTGCCGTCCCAATCGGAATAAATTGAAATCGTTTTGAAATGATATTTGGTTTTTCGGATAGGTATAGCTAATATTTAGTTTGCACAGTTGTTGAGTAGCACTGTTAAATAGCAACATGCCCACATGTACAAATGTTATAGGTCGTATGAACGATCAGGAGCCAACGTATGTTCACACGTAAATTGACATGGAAGTTCATTGGATTCATGTCGGCGTCTACAAAGAGCCAAATCGCGGCTGGGAGGTGCAGCAACCGCGCAGACCGCAGAAGGCTCCAGACTGCGACACCGATCGACAACGGACAGTTCCAGTTTTGATTCCGGCCGATGCGAAGCGCCGTAAGATACACGCCCTGCCTAAATAAAATTCTCGCAAGAGGTCCGTTGTTACGACCGGCCGTATACGTGCGCATGTGACATTGTTTTGGTCGGTGTGTTGTTTTTTTTTCAGTTCGCGCCTTATTTCAGTTAGCAGGGCGTTGGGTGCCAGTGCCCTTTATCCCCCCCACGCGCGGGTGATTTTTTAATTCGCGCGAACGATCCGGCCATCGGTTCAGATGAATAACAGCAACACCAAAGACAACCGTCCACTATCCGCGGACTATCGCGCCGAATTACGCGAGAAATTCAAACAGGTACGTTTTGTTTTTTGTTCGCGCATCTTTCAATCTACATAAAAGGCCGTATTCTTCAGTTTTGTTCGAAAGGTTATAAAATGCCTATTTTCGCATAATCGATTCTTTGCCGGCTTCGCTGGAATGAACCACTCCCGCCGGCTTTCTTGCTCGCACATTCACGCCCATTTAAAAGCTCTCGAAGGATTATATACAACAATTTGTGTAAAGGACAATTTAGACGCACTCTCAATTCTCTAGGCCCAATTGAAATCCCTGCTAACGTTATTAATACTAATTAAATCAATTGTCTTGGCAATTGCGTGCGCCCTTTTTAAATTTATTTTATTAAATACGTTCTGTCGGATCAATAAATAGACTACTGGATGCATTAAAATCTTTTGATTCTGTTCGACGATTATAATTTATATTCATATTATTCGTAATTAAGCGATAGACCATCTAAAGTAAACAGTTTTATCGCACTTTGCGTTGTTGATAGTTAATGGTTTCATTTTACACGTTTGAATTTGATAAAAGCGTAAGAAAATATATTATAATTGCAAAAAAATAACAATATTTTATTTTTCCACGGTACTTCAATCGATAGAATCATCGATTAGTCACTCATTAGCTCGTAGTTAGTAAATTTCCTTCGCGTAATAAATATTGAAAATTTTTCGGCTCATGGCTGGAGGTGTCTCCATCGACCACCGAAGACAGAAGAATACGCGATCCAATCTAATGAGTCACCGTATTACCTCGTTTCATTCTAAGCAAATAGTAACGGTTCTTAAAAATTAATATATGCCATAGCTAATTCGACGAAACGAAATTCCTTCGTATTGCGACCAAATGCTCTTCATTGACAAAAATGTCACTTTTATCTCTCGTATGGTAAATTTCGTAAAGAATGTCACTTCGTGGGTTTTCCTTATTTCCTGATAAAAAATGTTAGTCACAGCAACTATTATATCAATATTTCCCTTACGTGTATCTATTGACAATATATCATCTTGCCAATATTTGCACCAATCCTGACAAACCCACGTGCTATTTGATGAGCTCATTCGAACCTTTAGGTACTTTGCCAACCAAAGCGTAAAATTCATGTATGTAAATTAATAATTCAACATGTATGTAGATTAATAATTAAGCATTATATATTATACGGTTTGTTTTCGAAGGTGTCTTTTTTCGCTACGTAAAGCATGTAATATAATACACCTAGTTTGTCGGAATATTGCGTTATTTTGATGATATGTTTTACAATTATAGACAATAGTAATGTGTCGAAGTATTACCATTGTCCTTGAAAGTACCTAGAAAAATTGTGCAGTAAGATATTGTAGTCTTTTTCAGTCGATCAAAATTCAAATTTGTATAAATTTGATATTATTAGACAAGAGTTGAAATAATTTTTTAACTTTTAAGGAAAATAACATCCAAATCATATATGTTGACGCATACATTTGCTGAGTAATATCAATCGAATAATTAATCAATTGCTCACGTAAAGTATTTTAACTACTAATTGAAATCGCTACTAAATATTTATTAATCAAATGACAAAATGCTTCAACTATGAATCGGAGCGTTGTGAGACATAAATTAGTATTTTTTTAACGATAGATATAATTTTATCATTGTTTACTTCGCCATTCGTATTTTTTTTTTTTTGGATATGCATTTTAATATAAAACAAAATATTTATACTATTTGCCGCAAACTCGGATTTGTTTACTGCTAAATATTTATAAAATTATGCGGTTATAATAAATTGTTTAGAATTTTCGTGTGATATGGATCAGGTCAGGTCAGGTCAGGTCAGGTCAGGTCAGGTCAGGTCAGGTTTTAATTAATAAAAAATTATTACGGAACTCGAGTGCAAGTTTCTACGAACGCAGTTTTCAGTCAGCATCGCAATTAAATTTAATTAAATCGATCGGCTTTTCTATTTGCATCAAATAGCTAATTACTAATTATATACAGGGTGAATACGGAACATTAATCAACCGAAGCTACGCCTCACGCGGATTAATTCCGATTAACTACGTTAATACGATTAGTATATTTACCATATGAAAAACAAATAGATCTTCCCATGAGTTGCTTTTTTTGGCTTGAAATTCTTCGATACAATACCAGCAGCAATTACTTCGCTGCCGTTGCTCCCATCATGTCTTCGCAAGCGGAAGTCCTCGACGTGATCACTCCCAACTTCGAGCTGCACTCGAAACTTCTCCGTACTGTATCGTCGATATTATAAAACTTTTATTTAATTACCATCCTAAAGAATTTTTTACACTCTTTTGTAATAAATTTCAATTATTTCTGCCGTAGCAAATTGTTTTATTAGTTTCGTAATTAATTATTTGTACGTTATTTATATATTACACCATTGTATTTACGGAAACAATTGTTATCGATTATCAATAATCATGTAGTTCGATTCGCCTGAAATCAATTGTATGCGAAATTTGTTTGAAACAAAAGCTTTTCGGGTTTTCTCTTCAAAACAGGTCTATTGATGAATAGGATACAAATAATCTTATCGGTTTGTCGGTTCCACGCGATTATAACGATTGTGAATTGATTGATAACGAATTCTCGTCGAATCGACAATTATTAGTTTGCAACAGGCAATTGCTGGTACCGCACGTATAGTTCATAAACGGTTTCGTAACTGTGATTTGCACGGGTCTGTTGAATCGCAATGGATTTAAATTATAATCAATCTCTGGACACGGCGTCCTTCCTGGAGCAGATCAAGGAGTCTGTAAAAACGGTACATTAATTACGTTTTAATTAATTCGTTGTACGTTTTATAAAATGATGCGATTGGTTTTTAAATATGTAGAAACGTTGGTATATTCGTTGTTATCAATACGTAGCTTCTGGGTGTGATTGCTTGAAGGGAAACAGATATCATATCGTCAGCGTGCACTGTAAAGTGAGCACATGACGTGGTGGATTTTATTGTGATAAGTTATAAATAGTATTTTATACAACACTTATTTCTATTTTGTAAACCCGCGTTAAGTTTTATTATAACCGAAAATCCGTTGATATAAAGCAGCCGCATGTAGCGAATTATATCATTCATTTAAATGTTATCAGTTGTACAATAATTTCATTTAGAACTACAATGTCCAATAAATTCTATATATGGCCATATTTTTACGCTGTTTTTATCAAAAACCCTCGTGACCTAATAATTGTTTCATTATTTATTAACGCTTTCATAATTTTATATAAAAAAACTTTAGGAAAAAAGTTTTATATAAACTATACGCTCATTATAAGTAGAGTGGGGGCGTTTTAATTACATTTTCTTATAAAAAAAGTTTTGCGCATATGTTGTTTAATTATTAAAAATATTTCTGGCAGCGGCTGGCTTGTGCACAAAATTTTCATAAAGTTTTAGTAAATTCCCACTAGAAGTATTGTTTACAATATACAATACAAAATAACGGCATTTTTTATTTAGTTGTTTTTCCCACTAGAAGTATTGTTTACAATATACAATACAAAATAACAGCATTTTTAATTTTACGTGCAAAACCTACTCTGATTGAAAATAAATGCACGTCGTCTGTTGAGACATTCGGATTTTTTTACGTCTTCATTGCGCATATTGTAAAGGTCTGCATTAAATTAAAGGTGTCTTAGTTACCATCGATAGCCCGCATTTCCATTGGCCTTAATATGTCACCGCGTATTATACGAATTTCCTACAGTGGCCAGGATTATTTGGCCGCGGCCATAATTAATTTCTTCATATGTAGATTCAAGAATCGAAACAAATCATGTTTTAATATATTTTCTTACACATGCTTCTGTGGATTCTATTTGTATGATTATTAAAATCATTATTTTTATAAATAATAATCATAGAAATCATTATTTTTACGTTGCTAGTTGCATAAACAATTAAAATACAACAATTCACGCTAAATCTTTTTTTAAACATTGAGTAACTGTTTGTCATGCTTTTAAAAATCATTTTACGCTTCTAAGGTCAAATTTACGTTCAAATTCCAGAACCACATATAAATTAAATTAAATACACACTTCTTACGGTAAATTATTAGAAATTGTGCTCCTGTATTTTGGATTCATTTCGATCGCGTTGAACGAACTTACAGCGACCAAAAACATGAACTGATTGTTAGCGTAAACAATGGTCAATATTAGAAAATGTCTTCGTTGTGTAATATAAATTCATTCGATTTGTATCTCGGCAATAGTTTAGCGCAGTTAAGAACAGTATTTTTAATAGGTTATTGCAAAATTACTATAAAAGGTATGGCTCTAACCAAACTTGTTATATAAGACTTTGGGCAACCAGCGACAGAAAGAACAATTTTAACTCTATAAATTTCTGCACACTATTGAAACATATTATTTTTCTTCTTGGCGCAAATACAAATCTTTTTAAATCTTTATTTAATCACAAACAGTTTATTACTAACTTTTTCATTAATTTTTTTGTTTCATTAATTTCATTAATTCAGAACCGTAAGTATTTCGTTACCTCATTGCCCAAGTTTACATTTATATGCCTACTACTAGTAAATTGTATAATATATCGCGGTGTGTAAGTACTTCGTTAAATATAGGCCATGGCAGTCCATGGTATTCTTTTGAATATGTAGGTATACTGGTATACCTGCAGTAGCAAATCATCGCGCAATCAACTGGCGAATGAATCACAAAATATCCACTATTTCTTTTTTATAAGTTGCTTCATCAAAACTGAGATTGAACACGAAAAACATTACATCAACGATTTATTGTGCTTTCCTGTACTTCTTCCTGTACTTTCCCGAAAGTTATAGTTTTGAATATGCAATATTTTCAAAAAAAAATTTTTTTTACTTTTAACTCTACTTCCAGATTGATAAGAACAACGATGGTTACATTGATTTGAAGGAATTGCGCGATGCGTTGGACGTGTGCGGTTTCCGCCTACCCGGTTTCGAGATCCGCAAAATGGAAGAGGAGTTCAAGAACGAGAAGCGCGCTCCAAACGGCAAACTGTCTTACGAAGCGTTCGAGGCACTGTGCAATAATCTCAAATCATCCGAAGTTGCTTCATCGTTCAAACAAGTAGTTACAACAAAGGAGAATCTGAAGAACAAGGGCGGCACGTCTATGGCATCCAACGAAGGCACGAAACACTCAGTACGTATCGAAGAACAATTGGCCTTCTCCGATTGGATTAACTCGAACTTGAAGAAAGATCCGGATTTGAAACATCTTTTGCCGATCGATGCCGAAGGAAATGAACTATACCAAAAAGTTAAAGACGGCATTCTGTTATGGTAAATATTTATAAACTTGCGCTTTATTCGGTTTATGTTTCCATTGTTTTTCAGCAAGGTGATTAATCATTCTTGTCCTGAAACCATCGATGAGCGTGCTATCAACAAGAATCAAAAGAACGTTACACTTTACTCTAAACTAGAGAATCTTACGCTGGCTTTAACATCTGCGCAGGCCATCGGCTGTAACGTAGTCAACATCGATGCTAATAGTCTATCCAAAGTACGTTCCTCTTTTTGACTCGCTGATAAAATGCATTTATTTCATTTTACTTCTTTTTCTTCTAGGGTATTGAACATTTGGTATTGGGCCTGGTCTGGCAGATCATCCGCATCGGTTTGTTCAATCAGATCACTCTAGAGCACTGTCCAGGCTTACCAGCTCTCATGTTGGAAGGCGAGCAGATCGAGGATTTGATGAAACTATCCCCCGAGACGATACTCATCCGCTGGGTCAACTATCACTTGAACCGTGCTGGTGTTAATCGCAGAATCAACAACTTCCAGAACGATATCTCGGATTCCGAGGTCTACACTCATCTCCTAAAGCAAATTGCCCCGAATGACGTTGGTGTTAACACTGATGCCTTATTCGTAAGCTAACTGACTATCATAACATATCGAAGAATGATTGTAAATTCCATTTAGGAACGAGATATGATGAACAGGGCCGAAATAATGCTCCAACAAGCAGCCAAACTGAAATGCCGCGCTTTCGTCACGCCGCAAGATGTTACCAGCGGCGTATACAATCTGAACGTGGCTTTCGTCGCCAATCTTTTCAATAATCATCCTGCGCTGGACAATTCTAATTCCTTAATCGAGAATTACGAGGCCATCGAAGAAACCCGCGAAGAAAAAAGTAAATTCGATAACATACAAAATATTGAGCATAATTTTATGATTCTTCGTTTTCTAATAGCTTACAGGAATTGGATCAACTCGATGGGAGTTTCACCGCACGTGAATTGGCTTTATTCGGACCTGTCTGACGCTAACGTCGTGTTCCAACTGTACGAAATCATTCGACCTGGTATGGTCGACTTCAATCGCGTGCACAAGAAATTCAATCCGATGCGCCAGTTCATGGAGAAGCTGGAGAACTGCAACTACGCGGTCCAACTTGGCAAGCAAATTAACTTCTCTCTGGTCGGCATCGCTGGACACGACATCAGCGAAGGAAAGGTAAGAAATTCGTCTTTTACAGATCGATGTATAAAGATACTAGCTGGAAATTGACAAACTTCAGTTCCATTGGTGTATGGACAAAAAAAAATTGATATAAAAATTGATTCTGTAGTTTAGAATCGTGAAGATTTTTTTTATTGCAGGTGACTTTGACTTTGGCTTTAGTGTGGCAACTAATGCGCGCGTATACTTTGTCGGTCCTTTCGCGTTTGGCGGACTCTGGCAGTCCCGTTGTTGAGAAAGAAATTGTCGAGTGGGTAAACAGAAAACTGGCCAACGCCGGCAAGAGCACCTCTATCCGAGGCTTCCAAGATCAATCCATTTCGGACAGCCGCGTTATCTTTGATCTCATCGATGCCATCAAACCCGGAGCGGTCAACTACGAACTACTCAAGACCTCCAATACAACCGAGGTGAGATAGTCTTCGTTTACAGTTAGAAGTATAAAGATACTAGCTGGAAATTGACACTTCAGTTCTGTTGGTGTTTGGATAAAAAAATTGATCACTATATTTCTGTAGTTTAGCATCGAAAGATTAACAAAAAAATATGGGGAGGAAGCATTAGTTAACGGGAATGATATTTATTTGGTCATATTTGTTTTAGATTTTTTTTTATTGGATTTTAATAAAAGTTTAGAACTGTATATGTAAAACTTGAGTCCGTGCGATGTAAGTATGAAATACTTACTTTTAGTTTAAAAGAAGTGGTATAAATAACACAAAAGTATCAGGAAAAAATGTTTTATAACAGAAATTCACAAAAAAAATTGTACCTTAATATTGTCCTCATAAAAACTGCAGACGCGTCCAAAATGAAATGTATCAATTGATGTAAAAATTGAGCTACAATCACTTGATATGAAAAAGGAAGTGAAGGATAATCATAAATATTGATAAACACTGAAACAACATGATTATTTAACATAGCGACACAAATTTACGAAATTTTCTACATGTAACATTCAGATTTTTTTTTGAAGAAATAAGCCAATTCCCACTAAAAATATATATAGAATAACCATGTCGTTCGTACGAACAGGTATTTTGATCTATTTTCTAAATCTCTTAATATCGTCTCTGTACATATTTTACTTATCAATAGATAGTTCTAAGGCCCAAGCTTATGATCAGTATTGTAGAAGGATTAAATCTTATCATATCATTTTAGTTTTAACTTATAAATAATCTTTAAACTACATATTTTTATTGTATGGAAACCTTCAATTTGGTTTGATCCGCGAAATTCCGTTGGTATTTGCGATCAAATATTTATTGAAGTTATTTTAAAGTTTTTAACTTACAATTCTAAATAAAAGAATAATCTAAACGACTAAATTTTTTGTTCAAAATATATTTGCGCATGTCCAGCAAGTAATCGACACATGCTTTATTTTAATAGTCGTATTTAAAAATACGAATGTTACGAAATGTGTTGTGAAATCTTTATTAAAAACTTTCGTTACAGGACAAATTAGCTAACGCAAAGTACGCCATATCAATGGCGCGTAAGAGCGGCGCCAGAGTATATGCTCTGCCAGAAGATATCACCGAAATCAAGCCGAAGATGGTGATGACGATCTTCGCGTGTCTGATGGCCCTCGACTATGTGCCCAACATGGACCAGAGGGGCCAAGGGGATGCCGTCTCCAAGTAGAGTCCTTTGTCAACCATAGCCATTCATATTTCATAATATATATGTCTGTATTCACATTTTCCGATGCCTTTTATGTTTTTTACTTCTTCAAGCGCAAGTCTTCATTGTTTCGTGTGGTACCCGATGATTTGCGTGCACCAATCATGGCCTACCGAAGTTAATTTCAATATTCCGTTTATTGTTGTTATAATTGTTATAATTGCTTCAAATTTGTTTTAATAGTCTGTGATTTAGAAAAGAAGCGTAAATGTTTATAGAAGTGCAAGTGTTATTTTTGAGTATGATGACGAGGGCAGTTCCGAGAAGATTTGAGCGATATCTGGGTATCTGGAAATGCTAGTCGAGTGAACAAAGTATTAAGTAATATAGTGTCCGCTTGTGCAATTAAGAAATGATTGGAAGCAATTTCATGAAATTCGCTATAAGCCAATATCATATTATTATCAATTTATCATATATAATGTTCGCTGAATTGGTTTTATATGCATTTATATTACGACGTGTGTTTATTTCATTTATTTTATTCTCCAGCAATGTAATTGTTGCTAAGTATAGTCTGTGGTGTAATAACCATTTATCACGCTCATCCCCATTTATTCGTATTAAGAGTTACTATATTATTATATATGATTTCGCGATTTTTCGTGTAAATTATTTTTGGAGAGTTTATATTGTAAATATAAAGATTATGCGTGCTCCATTGCAAATGCGATTGTAGTACTAGGAGCCCTTCGAGGGACTACAGCGCCGCGTCTATCGCCGATTAAAAACCAAGACATATAGACGCTAGAATAGGTATTGTAACCCGGTTGATCCCTTAAGGCGAATGATGTTTATTGGCTACGGCCCTACGGGGAACCCAAGTGCCATTTATCCAATAATTTAACGATTAACTAGTGAAAACGTATCACCTAAATTTACACTAACTAATATTGTTTTTAAACAACTAAATGTATGTACTTTATACCATTTGTACTAATGTATGTTTTATTGTATTATACATGTATGCAAATAAAAAAAAATAAAAATAAACAAATATATAGAATTAACTTTGGATAAATACATAGATGGAATTCCCCTTTGTTGCATCGAGATTACTATATTCATTAATACTTGCATTATTATGTTGATTACAGATTTAATTTGAAATGATTGTGAAATATATCGGAAACAAATGCTCTCGTAGAAGTTTCCCGAACATGAATGTGGATTGGAAGAAGATGGATAGATACATATTTCATTAGTCGAAGCGAGGCAAAATAAATTTTCCTGCTGACGACGCACGTCTGCGCTTTCTATAGCTAAAAACGCATCACCTACCTATTTCGCCGACACGGCATTTCATATCATCTTTCATTCTTCATTTGTGATTCGTACATTAAGGTGGTTGGTTGTTTGTTCGTTATAAGTTGATGTAAGTCCTAGTTTTTAACATGCACGTTGCTGAATGTCGGTTGACACACTACTCTTTATATAAATAGCTTGTGTAAATTCGTATAACCTTTAATAAGATTCTTCCCCAGCATCGAAGAAGATATGGCTCCGAAATTGCAGAAACCAGCGCCCGATTTTCGCGGTCAAGCGGTCGTTAACGGTCAATTCAAAGATATCAAATTGGAAGACTACAAGGATAACTACTTGGTCCTCTTTTTCTATCCTTTGGATTTGTAAGTTATTTTCCGTCTTTTAATATGATCTCCACGTGGTATAATTAAGTAATATTGCGATTTATTTAAATTTACTAACAATTTTAATTTTTTTAAAAAGATGAATGGAATTTGATATCATTAACTACCAATATTATTATTTTAGCACACTTTTTATAGAAGCCTTGTCAAAAATTGTTTTTTTTTCTTATAAAATTTGATTTCAATGTAATCCTCATATCTTAATTAAATTTTGTTATTACATATATTCTGAGAATTTCATTCGAATTCTCATTACAATTCTTTGTCTAAGTATAAATTCGATTAGCCTAATGACCTTACATGATATCTGTTCGTTTCTCTTCAACTGAAAAGTTATATTATTAACATAATTAATTAAATATAAAGTTCAGTTGCATTCATTTCAGAACAGCTCAACATTTAACAATGTACAAACTTAACATTACCATGATAAAATATTTTCAGCATTTTGTAGAATGGACGCCTTTCAATGGAGCTTATCTAATTACTTCTAAATATTTTCGTAGAACTATCAATAATTCCGTAGCGAGTTTGCTTTTTAATATTTGCGAAATATTTCATTGTTCATTACGTTTATTTTGTTGGGGGGGCAAAACCGTTATTCTTTACAGCACATTTGTATGCCCAACCGAGATAATCGCGTTCTCTGACCGCGCTGAAGAGTTCAAGCGCATCAATTGCAATGTTGTGGGATGTTCTACCGACAGTCACTTCTCCCATCTCGCGTGGATTAACACCTCGCGCAAAATGGGCGGCTTGGGCGATATGAACATTCCCCTATTATCGGACAAGTCGATGAAGATCTCACGCGCATACGGTGTGCTGGACGAGGACACTGGCGTGCCATTCCGCGGCCTGTTCATCATCGACGGTACCGGCACTCTGCGCCAGATTACCATGAACGATTTGCCGGTGGGACGGTCCGTGGACGAGACTCTCCGTCTGGTGCAGGCTTTTCAGTTTACGGATGAGCACGGTGAGGTGTGCCCAGCTGGCTGGACACCCGGAAAGAAGACCATGAAGCCAGATCCTTCTGGCAGCAAGAAGTACTTCGAGGCTGCTAACTAGATGTCTTCGTTCAGGGTAAGCACCATTGAATCGGATCAATCCGTGCGTATAAATAAATAGGTATAAAAAAAGGATCAAACGTACTTCCCATGATTCGATTTCGATTTTTTAATTCCATTCTTATAGTTTATTGATCCGTTCTTATAGTGCTTATCCTTGTCTAGTTTCTACGTTCTTATACCAAAATTTATGTATTTGCCTTTAACGTTAAACGTATTATTATACTATGTTACCTAAACCGTATTAATAACATTTAAGTTATGCGAAAATTAAATAATGTTTAGTATAATAAATTTAAAACACTGTGTTACTTTATTTAATTAGAAAATAAATGATACTACTTTATGATCTGTTCAATCACCATTAAAATATTGATATTATGAAGAAAATTGAAAGAAAAAGAAAAAATCCTGCTATGAAGAAAATTATTATTTTTTGTAAAAATCTTAAGGTTTTCTGGGGCAAAAAAAACTCGATTTTTTAACAATACTTGTATCTCCAAAACAACGTTCGAAAGAAATTAATTGGTTTTTGGAAAATTCGAATATATAGATTGCAATATTTATTGGAAGTGTTGTCGTAATCCACTAATAAAATAATACCTTAATAACGCGGCTGCTAACTAATTCAATTACAGTTACATAACTTCAGAGATAAATGGAAATTTGACGAGAATTTAAAAAAACCACGATTCTTTAATAATCCCTCGGCTCAATATACGTGTAATTGTTTAAAGCGTTTCAAACACATTTCGGAAAATTAATATTACTTATCAGGATACGTGATGTGTAACGACATCCGAAGTACAAGCATATGGTATTGTAATTATTTTGTACTTTGATAATGATACGTTCGAACGTGACATAAATCATCAAATTTGATAATCGGTGTAATTTAATACGCGCCCCGTTATCAAGAATTCTCGACATGCGATAAAAAACAAATTAGATAAAATCTTTCAGTTGATTTAGGATTTAAAATGTAATAAATTGGGGACGATAAAAGGCTTCTCGAAGCGGTATATTTGTTATACAGCAGAATATTCGGGCGTTCCCGGGCAACGGCTATTCTCATTATCCTTCCAAGATATTTATTATCTGATAAGTGACACTTCAAATAATTTTCTTTTAGTGTATCGCGTGAAAGTAATGAAATGTTCGTAGCTGTGATTGTTTTATTTATTAAAAGTCAATATTACTAATGGCGCGACCTAATTTCCTCGCGGTTGAATTTAGAGTAATATTCTAATAAACGCTTAATAAGATAATAACCCAATGTATTATAATGACGCAATTTTCCTGGCACTTCAGGAGTGTGTTTGTTTGTAGAGGTACATTTCCTTCGAACGCAATTAGAGACCACCAAAATTATTTACAATTGAATCACTAATTTATATCAATAGCCACATTCGAAATGGATTTTTAAAAAATCTTTTCTTTTTTGTTTTATTTGTATTCCGTTTGTTTATACAGTTCAATTACGATCCATAAAATTACAAAATATAATTAACAATGAGGGCTTCGAAAAAAATAAATACTAATTGTATAAAAAAGCGCATGAAAGTATATCAACTGTGTATATAGACTAAAAACAACTCTTGAACAATATTGTGCTATTTTAAAATCTTCCACTGGAATTTAATCTGAAATATTACTAAATAAATACTCTCTTTATTATATCCTCTTACGTACTAAAGAAGGCCTTAGGCGGACGGCATCAATTAAAATATAATTTTCATACACGATAAATATATATATATTAATATATATTAATATATAAATATTAATATATCAAATATTGACTTGGGTATTAGAAAAAGATTACTGAAGGTATATGTTTGGAGTGTAGCACTGTACGGGTGTGAGGCGTGGACTATAGGAAAGGAAGAGAAGCGTAGATTACAAGCATTCGAAATGTGGTGTTATAGGAGGATGATGAGGATTGGTTGGGAAGATAAAGTAACAAATGAAGCTGTACTAGAGTTAGTAGGGGAGAAGAGAAGTATTTGGAGAGTGTTACAGCGTAGGAGAGATAGATTAGTAGGGCATATTCTTAGGCATGGGGGGATTATGCAATTGATCATAGAAGGTAGAGTGGAGGGAAAGAGAGGGGTAGGTAGGCCTAGATTGGAGTATGTGAGTCAGATAGTTGAAGACGTTGAGATGAATAGCTATAGGGAGATGAAGGGATTAGCTCAGGATAGATCGGCATGGCGTGCTGTTTCCAACCAATCTTTAGGATTGCGGACTCTTTAACTAACTAACACGATAAAAATAATCCAATCAAAAGTATATTTATAATCCACATAAGCAGCAGCTAAAACAACTACACTCCATATGAGATAGTAGAATTTTTTATATATAAATATACTTTCGTTAGGTAAGGCAAGAATATTTTCACTGGAAATAAAATTCAGTCTGTTAAAGCCTTAATTGACTTGAAAGTTAATTCTGACTTACTAGATTTCTAGGAATATCGACCTTATTGGCGAAGTTTTTTTTTTACAAATTTTCGAAAGGCACGAATATAATTAAGGCTTTTAGTTATAATACAACTAAATTAAATATTCGTAGTCTATTGTTTTGTAGGAATCGATCGAAATAAGCGTACGGTTGGACAATATAAAAATTGCTTAAATAATTTGTATGTTTAGTGTAATTGTTTAAGAGCCATGCTAATTGTAAACAGTTCCATTAAAAGTGCGTATTTACAGGTACTCATTTTTTTCTTCAAAACAAAAGTTTGAATTTACAGAAAAGAAAAAAACGTATGCGCCGAAGAGAAATGTTTAAAACGATGTCCAAAATCACTTTACGGGAGGCATACGTTTTTTCTCTCATTTAAATATAAATAGGCAAAAATTAAAGTTCCAATAAATATCCTTTATAACATATTTTTTTCACATTCATCAGCAAAAAAAAATCAAATAAAATTTTTATAACGATTTTCAACGCAATCTACACTTGTACATAATTTTTTCACACGCTACAATTACATTATTTTGTATTATCCACTGGATCCTCTTAAGAACCACCAATAGTCCTCAACAAAATATCTCGCGCTAATAAAATTATAATCAATTCTTTTTGAATTTTTGAAGCAGAATAGAACATCACTTCACATATTTGGCAATCTTCAGTTTACAATCACACTAGCGTAGACAGTTCGTGTGTTGAATTTGTGGTTGTGGCGACGCTAGACAAGTCCAGGCCGTTGAGCACGTTCGCCATATTGGCGGCCATATTTGTCGCAGCTGGACTGACGCTGCTGCCCCCACCGCTGGCCTCGCGTAAATGCGCGGGCGACAGGGCGGCAATGGGATTGCCGCCCGAACTGCCGCTGTGGTGCAAACCCATCGGATGTTGCGCCGTCACAATGGGCAACGTGTGATTGTGCGTGTGCAATGGCGAACCGCTCATAGTCGAATGTAAAAAATTCGCCAACGCAACACCGTCTAACGTGCCAAAGGGTGAGTTTTATCAAATTTTCGGAAAATGTCATGTTTGCTTAAGATTTAACATTTATTATGAGAGTTGGCGTAAGAACATCAACTTACCTGTTGCGCAAGAACAGGTACCACTATTACTTAATCGACCGGCTATAGGTGCGGAGATATTATGGAAGCTATTCCTCCCGAAGCCGTGCTGCTCCTGTCGTTCCTGCGCACGTTCCCGCACGGCGTTCGTCTTCTCCCGTTGCCAAATAAGCACGTTATGCACCATAGCACACCCACAAAACACGATACCCAAACCAATAAATGCGCTCGTGACAATCGCCGGCGTCGAATGAAATTGTATGAACGTATACAAAATAATACCCGTCAAAAAGACGGGAATGCTGACAAAGAACCCTCCGACAGCGCAGACGCGCGTTAGAGACGCCTTCTGCAGATACATGTTGGTACGCATACTCTTGATGAGTTTGACGGCGAACAGGAACTGTATAGCGCACACGAGCAGACAGCACAAATTGAGACTAAGCGCGAGGGCGCACAGTGCCAAAGTCACTTCGTACACAATCACATACTCTTCGGCCGTAATGATCGTGAGCTGTTCGGCGCGAAGAACTTCGCGAATATCACTCGCCGTCACCGGCGCGATCTTCAGCAGGAAGATGAGGGAGAGAAGCGCAAGTAGTAAACTCACCAGGCATAGTAGTACCAAACTCACGAGCACCTCTTTGATGCCGTGCTGGCGGTGGGTGTGCGTGTGCGCAGACGTGGGATATGGATAAGGATAACACGGATAAGGCGCATGTTGACTGCTAATGAGGTGCGGTTGCTTCATGTGCTGACGGTGGCCACAGGGTGATGGTACATGAACAGTATTACCGTTTACAGTAGCTGAAACGCAACAATAATAACAACAGTATTTAGTTATACAACATAATAAGAACACGGCTCACTATTAAGTTTGGTCGTTGCGGTGCTAGAATATGGCGCCCGTACGGATGTGTTACTTAACTGCACAGGTATCACCGGTACCGGTCGCAATGTCGTCGCGTTCACATTAACGGCAGTACCGTTCATTAGAGCGCTAGTCGTTGCCACAGCGGGAGCATTCCCCGAAGACATCTTCATCGGTTTCGCGTATATCGCGTGCGCCTGTTGCTGCTGTTTGGACATATCAGTCGCTAAAGCCGCCGTTGATACGGCGCTCAGGTTCAGTAACGGGAAGTTGCCAGTGGTCGCCGAACCGCCGGTAGTACCGGGGGAGGTATGCGCGTGATGACTATCAAAACTAAACATTTAAAATAGACTGATAAAATGTTGATAAGTAATGAAATTTTTGGAAACCTTTGGTTGAAGGAGAGCGCAGCTGGTGGTGGCCTATGATAGCGTTGCTCCCGTTGGCAGGAGGCTGAATTACGATTGCCGTTTGCGTTGGTTCTAGCATTATTGTTGCAGCCGGCCACACCGCTGGCATTCAGCATGTGCTTGAGCATGATGGTCACGCGGAGAATGTGCCTCGATTGCGATTGCCGTCGAATTTTGGTGAGGCGGCAACGGTTCTGGGCGGATTACCGCCGTTGCCGCCGCCGCAACAGGGCGGATGGTCGCTTCTTGTCATAAGCAATGAGTACAAGCAGCTGATTAATTTCGCTGCCTGATTATGAAGAGACATTTAATTATTTTCTGAATTTCAAGTTGCGAATATTAAAGGATTTTTAAATGATCGATTACTTGCCATGGTGGAGTTTTTCCTTCCACTGCATAAGAGGCACTATCTTCCTCACGAACACAAAATGAGCTTATCGGAAAACGGGCAGCCATATTATGTAAAATAGATAAGCGTTTCATCTGCAAAGTGAAAAAAACTTTTTTTAAAATCGTTATTCCGTTTTATTTAAGTTATATTCCATCATTCCGAAAAATCCCATAAGAACACCTGTTGTACAGGAAATAAAGCAGGTGTACGATGCATTAGGTTACATCAGTTATAATTCCCGGGCAAAACTATGAACCATTATTACGTATTTCTAACGTATCTTTAAAATATTTGTCCAAATAGAAGTGAAAGATAAAAAACTAAAATATATCACCAATTATTATATACCTTGGGTTAGTGTTCCTAAACTTTAAATACCATTAGTATCCATTCATTGATCCTTTTCCCACTTCTCCTTATATTTATTTCTTTAGATGTCCCATCATTTGAGCAGGCTTCCGAGCTGAAAGCGTAATTATACAAAAAAAAAAAACCGAGATTTTAAATCTTTAACCGTTTCTTTGGTAATTTAGATATACAAATTCTTCAGCGATGTTTTATAAGTGCGATCACCTGTTCGGGAAGGTTTCGATAATGCGATTTAAGAGGGTAATTTTTTAATTGTAATTTTAGGGGATAGTAGAGGAAATTAAACGCGCTCGTATAAATCAAATGCCACCTGTGTAAAGTGAACGCAAGTGTGCGACCCTATTTACCTTGTTTATTATGAAACTATTTAGTAACTAATACTTATGCAAAGAGCTTATGTCTCATGATTCTGCGCTGTGCTTTGAGTACTAATATACGCGGTACTACCACCTCGGGATAACCAATAGACGTAAGCAATGCATACTTAAGTAAACGAATAGTGTAGGCAACTGGAAAGACTATTTCAATTCGGGGCAAGCGAATCGATACTGCCGTTACTTTGCGGCGCCAATTCATATCGAGGGTTCTCCCGAAGTATGCTATATCTTCTTTTGTTGATATAACAGACAAGCGTCCCCCAAGCAACGGCAATAAGTCGATTGTTTCTTTCATAAATTCCAAGTTTCTTTATAGCATTTGACGAGCTTTCCCATTTTCTATTATTTTCGACTTTTATATTTTACGACTCTTTACTTTTAAATAAAACATACAATAAAAACAATAACTTCTGTAGAAAATAACTTTACAAGTTTATACACAAACAATGAACATCTGCAAATATAGGAATATCAAGTCGTTGCCGCTGGTTCCTCGATATCTTCTTCATCATCGCAGTAAATCTCCACCACATCATTCGACGGATCCTAGAATTAAAAAGGTATTTCAAACTATAGCGAAGCTGAAAGGCATATTTGGGATCATTCGGTGCTCTTAAGTTTCAATTTTAATCTTGAACAGAAAATTTCGAGATCTTACTTGGTATTGTTGATATTCGGATATTAAGTCGCTAACATTCATATCCGCTTCGCTGAACTCCATTTCGTCCATTCCCTCGAGGATGAACCAATGAACAAAAGCTCGCCTAGCGAACATCGATCGAAACTGTTCGGAAATCCTCTTGAAAATTTCTTGAATCGCTGTCGAATTTGCTATGAATGTCGAGCTCATAGGCAAATTTGGTGGTGGGATATTACATAAAGCGACCTGAAAATTTATAAATTCGGTTAATTTATATATTTTAAATATGAAGAAAAAATTGTTCTACCTTAACATTGTTGGGTAGCCAAGGAATAAAGAAGCTGGAGTTCTTTGATTGAATGTCGAAAAGGCGTTGTTCCACCTCTTTAATCGACATCTTACCTCTGAAGATCGTGGAAACGGTTAGATAACGGCCCAAATGTGGATTGCACGCGGCCATCATATTCATAGGATCAAACATCTGGGTGGTCAATTCATTAACCGTCAGGTTGCGAAATTGCACGCTACTTCTCGCTGTTAACGGGGCAAAACCTGGAGGAATAGAAAATATCAACATATTTGTTTCAATTATGAAGATTTCGAAATATTTCAAACCTGGAATGAAGAAGTGCATTCTATAAAACGGTATCATGTTGACAGCGAGTTTTCGCAGGTCTGCGTTCAACTGGCCTGGGAATCGAAGACACGTGGTCACCCCCGACATGGTCATTGAGACCAGGTGATTAAGATCCTCGTAGCTGGGACTGGGCAACTTAAGCGTTCTGAAGCAAATATCATATAACGCCTCGTTGTCGATGCAATATGTTTGATCGCTGTTTTCGATTAATTGATGCATCGACAGGGTGGTATTATAAGGCTCCAGTACCACGTCCGATACCTTCGGTGAGGGAAATACGCTGAAGGTGTTTAATATGCGATCTACGTACTCTTCGCGTATTTTTGAAAGAAGAAGTGTGCCCATACCGGATCCAGTACCACCTCCTAAACTTTGAGTAATTTGAAACCTACGCGCGAATGAAAATTCCTATTTGTAACTCAGATTGTAAATCTGTACTACAATTTTACCCTTGAAGGCAATCGCAACCTTCAGCTTCTTTGCGGACAACCTCGAGGACCTGGTCGACGAGTTCAGCGCCTTCTGTATAGTGACCTTTTGCCCAGTTGTTACCCGCGCCGCTATTGCCGTGCACGAAATTGTTCGGATTGAAAGTCTTCGCGTAAGGACTAGCGCGGATCGTATTCATGGTACCTGGTTCCAGGTCCACCATGATTGCCCGAGGAACGTACTTTCCACCGCTCGCATCATTGTAATATACGTTCACCTTCTCCAATTCTTGGTCATCTTTACCAACGTACATTCCGTCTTGGTTTATACCATGTTCAGATGAAATCACCTCCCAAAACTAAGATGTCAAAATTATCAAAAAGGTCTTTTAGTTTTGATTTTTCTTAAGATATCTTAACAAACGCTTAAATAAGAACATCTTGAGGAAAAAAAGAATGTTCACTTTTTAAATATGGATAATTTTGAACAGATTCTGTTTTTTATAGAAGGAAGATTTTTTTAATCAAGAAACTTTATTTATTGAAACAAATTCTATTTTACAAAAAGCTTCGCTACATTAATGCAGTAAGAATTTTCGTCGTAACATTCTTAAAGAGTGTATTTAATTTTTGGAAGTAAAAGTCAACCAAAGTAGAAAATTATGTCAGATAAGATATATGGAGATAAGTGAAAATGCTTTATTTAAATTTGAATTATTTGTTAGGTGTGCTAAATTACGTCATGGATGAGTATGAGTGATCTGTTGTTTTTAACAGAAATTTGTACCTTACTACCAATTTGGTTTCCACATTGGCCAACTTGGACGTGGACGATTTCCCTCATCTTGAATCAACACAAAAAATTTAAAAAATAATATTAAAACTTCTACGCTCCACCGTCCACAATGACTGAAATATAAAGTAATGAAACCAGAGAAATAGCGAGTGCCCTTGATAAGATCGATAACTAGGATTTTATCGTATATAAATAAAGATAATGGTACATATAGCGACGCAACATTAAAAATTAACGAGTAGACTATGAAATCTATTAAAATATAGATCAATACACTTCAGTTTCGTGGTTGTTAAACTTAACGGGAAAATCAATTAGTGAATTTAAGAATTTTTCGGTTTTGTTGCAAAAATCAAAAACAAATATATGACAAAATAGTTTTTATTAACACATCATATAAATATTTTTTTTTAATTTTTTTAAATTTTAAATATTAACAAAATCTTCAGTATTCTAATAAAGCAATAGAGCATTCACAAATTGTATGACATTTTGTTTTGATAAAATCGCAACAAATACTAATTTTTTTTAAAACGTCTAGGTACAGTTTTTTTTTAAATTTTATTAAATAACTAAACATATTCAGCGTTTCTAAAATAACTAACGTTCATAATAAATATCATTACAAAATTGTTAAAACTTGTAAACTAAAAATAGTTTAGCTAATATAAATTATTACAAATTCGCATATAACATTAAATGCATTACGAAATCTAATTGTAGGATAATACATCGTTATTTACAATAATAAAATCGTCAAACATACGTTAGAAATAGGGCACATGCAGATGCGTTGTTTAATAAAATTACATAATGTTGGATAACACATAAACATTAATCAAAATTAAAATTCCACGTTAAAATTCATTAAAAATTACATTTAGTCTGCTTTTAACACAATCAAACACCATTTTAACTATAATAAAGCAAGTTACAAGGTTTGTATCAACTATTTGCGACTCTGCCCTATTACTAACAAAAAAATACACTCATTGCACGCGCACGTCCAACATAAAATTTATATAACATTGACAAACAGTCTGCGTATTTCTACCATTTCACATTATTCCAAATCGCGCAAATTTACTGTAGAAAAATGCTCAGATTGCAACAAATCTAACGGCTCCTCCGGCAATAATCCAGTACCTACAAAATTCAAAACACCTTGTGTAATGAATTATCTATGGCAGATGATTGGTTGGAAAAACCATCCATTGCAGATTATTATCGAACAGTAACGTATTTATTTCACATTGGAATATGTGTCATCATCCAAATCACATTTAATATAGCTAGACGTACCTAGTATCATATCGGACGGAACACCCAAGCTCTGGATGGCCTGCTCGAGTAGATGGTCGGTCGGGCTACTATCGCCACTGTTGGCGGATTTGCGCGCATTGTTGCAGTCATTTTTTGCTTCAACCGCTGCAATAGCGACGGTCAGAGCATCGGTCGGATCATCGGAGGTCACATCTGTTGAATCGCTAGGAATACTGCCAGTTAGATCGTCCAGCGTATCCGACGTCTCTTCAGACGCATATGGCACAAGACGCGCGCATTCTTGCTGTTGATCTGGGTGTGTTTTCCTCACGTGCAGACATAAGGATGACTTACCGAAAAAACTCGCCGGGCACACTGGTTACACGCGCAAAAATGAATATAAAGAATTATGGTTGACCTCGTCAAATTTACCTGAACATTGAAACGATCTTTGACCGATATGGGTGAGTGTGTGTTCGCGTAGATGCTCACTGCGCAGGAAGGACTTGGCGCATGTTCCGATTGTGCAATGGAACTTGCGGTCGTTAGTGTGCGTACTTTGGTGGCGCTTGAGTTTGCTGGCGGTTGTGAACGTCCACGTGCACATGCCGTACGTGCACCGATACGGGCGACTACCTGTGTGCCGGCGGCTGTGCTCTTTCAGACGACTTGGGTGCTTGAACAGCCGCCCGCAATCCGGATACTGACAGCGCAATTCGGACTCTTGAACCGCGTGCGTACGAGCGTGCGCCGTTAGGCCCGTCGTCAGGAAGAACATCCGCGAACACTCCAAATGCGGACATTTAAACGGAGCCTGCAAACAATAGCAATAAAATCCCGTTTCAATTTTGAAACTAGATCGCTTACTTCGGAGGACCGATGGCGTGCCTTTATGTGTTTCTCACGCATGCGCACCGTTTGAAACTTCTCGTCGCAGTCCAACACCGGGCAGCTCAAATTTGGCACGCGCTCGTGAATACGACGATGTATATTCAGATTGTAGATGGTCGTGAAACGTTTCGCGCATTTTGGAAACGTGCATTCGAAATCTTTGCGATTTAAGTGCGTTTCCTGCGATTAAACAAAACATTTACACACCGAACACCTCTCTTTTATTCGCGAATAAAGGAATAACCTGATGTCGCTTTAGTTTCAGTTTGCTGTAAAACGCCCACTTGCAGCCCTCGCGGTCGCATCTGTATTCTTTGTGGCCGATCTCCATAAGTACGTGCATGCGCGCGGCTGGTTGTCGTATGAAGATCGCTTGGCACTCGTTGCGCGCGCAGAGAAACAGTCGAGCGCCGCTCTGTAGTCGGATGCTCGGCATGCGCAAGTGAGGTAAGGCGGATGTCAACGGTATGGCGGCAAACGATGTAACCGGCATGCGGCACCGAGTGAGGATATCCTCGTCCGGGGGCCGATCGTCCAGTATAGATCCGTTGTGACGTTGGTGCAGATTGAAGGCGGCCACAGCGGTAGTAGCTGTCTCCACAGGTATAAGACTGTGCGTGGGGAGTATAGCCGTATTTGCGAATGCCGCATCTTTCGTCCCCGATTCGGAACGTTCTCTCGTTGGATATATCGTTATCTCAACTCCTCGCTGTGGATGTATCTACACAAATAAGTTAGCTGAGAACAGATTGACGTGGAGTAGTCTATAACTGACCGCAATAGTTGAAAACTATTATAACCACAAGTTTTATTATCCGCACTTCATACATTGTAATGTACACTTACCGTAAACTGAACAAACAATTGTCCTTTCCTAGCATACTCCTCGACAAGTTCCGATTTACTCTTAACAGTCTCCTTACGTCGTTCCGGCGCTAACGACGTGATAATAACCGCCGGGCCGTCGTTCGAGTTGCCTGCTTCGTACTCGCTGCCACCATCGAACAGCAGCGCGTCCTTCGTATCTATAGCGGACAGTTGCGAGAAATGATCCAAGTCGCAATTATCGCTCGCATCTTGACCGATCAGAGCGGAAGCGGCGACCTGCTGGTGCAAGAGCGGCTGCAATGTTTCGTCCGGCAAATATTCGTCGGTGATAATAAACTCGACGCCGTTCTTGTCCAGCCACGCCTCGAAGTTGTCCGCATCGTCGAGGATGTCCGAGCTGACGGTGAATGCGTAGTTGTCGTCCTCCATCCCGTTGTACATTTATAGCGGCGATTACATGTTAATAGCCCGATGTATTGAACGTCGCTACAGTCCTTTTGTGCATTGTTTGTGATGGTGGCGCGGCCACAATGCTTTAAAAGCGAGAAGTCTTTGTGGCCCCGCCGGTGCTCCGTCGTATGTTTGTTTTCACTCCGGGATTTTCGGTGGCAAACTTTGTTAGGCTATGTTTGAAGTTACTTGTTTCTGCGTATAGATATAAAGGATAACGTTTAAACCTTCCGCACCTCGGCAGCATTCGGCTTTCGTTTTATTCCTTCGCTAAATGGCGTGTGAGTGTGTTTGTATCCTTTTTTTCATTTTGAACTAAAGTATCCAGTAAATATCACGTAACAAACAAAGGATTAAATTTACTTGGCGATTAATTGACTGTCGTGTTTTTTCATAATATTTTTATGCCAAGTAGCTAATCGGAGGTCTGCCGAACTTTTTTGTATAAGATAGTACACTTGGTACTCTCTTATACAAAAATCATAAGCGTTGTCTTTTCTAACGAAGAGGGAAATATCACGTGAGTCGTGTAAAGAAGAAGGATACATGAACAACAAATACATGCGTACATTTTGACGTTATTTGTCAAGTTCAGTATTTATTTTACAAGCCGAATAAAGTAAGACTATAATGTTGTACTTGTGAAGGAATCGATTGCTATTATTGTAGACACTGCGCTCACGTATGTGATAATCAATCTCACCTATCTCCTTATTTTCCATAATCAATAAAAAATCCATTTTGCCAAGTGCAAATATGAGCGTAACCTAAAATGTCTCTATTTGCATCCCTAATTGTCGGTTACTTGGGCCATCAAGCCATTTGTAAATTTCCTTGTAAGATATTACGTTTAGCTTCTAAGTAAAGTTGCTGGAGAGTGAATAAACGCCAATTTTGAGTTACTGCGCTACTTGTATTTTAATTGTTACTTCAGCTTGAAAAAACCGGGCCTTATACAAACGTGTAAGCTTGTTTATTTGAGCACGTGTATTTGATCTTAAACAGCATTCCAGTTACTTAAATTTATTCTAAGAAACTTAAATTAATCATCATTTCAACCGTTTTTAAAAATTATCTATATATAATGGAGGTGGTCGATAGTTTCCAGTGCGATCAATAGTTTTAATCAAAGATCAAGTTTAAATCGTCACTTGAGGAATATGCATAAGGTGGATCTAGAACCCCAGACTACAAGGGAGTGTCATATAAAATATATTCTGTTCACTTTTGATCAGGTAATTCATTTTTATATCTTCATATCTGTGCCAAAATTATTTATACTTCTTTCTAATACCATAGTACAAACGAAAATGCTATTTATTATAGATTATTGCGATGTTTCCTACTTACAAGGACTACAATAAACATTTATAATATATTAATCGTTAATGTTTTTATAAACCGTTGTATTGTATTATATATATTTATAAATTGTACATTGAAACTAATTTATGCTGAAAAAGCATAAATGTAATATTTTGAATTTGCCGCGAAATATCTATATGTATAAAACACGAAGTAGTAACCCGAGAGTAAATGCTTCCGAGGTATGGAAGGTTTAAACGGTATCCTATAACATGTACGTAGATGTAAATTGCATCCAAGTACGGTGGTGGCATCTCTGGTAATCTTGTGGGGATTAAGACTGGACCGGCCAGCGGTGATTTTCAAATTTATTTATTTCGAAGAAACGATTATTCGTAATCGCGGCATAAAACAAACATACGATCGCAAAATGTATACGAAAAAAGGACTAATCCGTCTTGGCTTCTGCTGCAACATAATTTTTCGCATCTCTTCTTCTAAATTCTTCTCGATGTTGTTGCGTTAGTTTAACCACACCTTCAGCAGCACACACAATAATTTTTACATTCGCTATCGCATCGAGTTTATTTATAACCGTGAACCAGTCGTTCCTCCCTCCTCCCCGAGGCATACCGGCACAGATTCCACTTTTGCTCGTATTACCAAACATTCTTCATTTTCATTACCGCAAATATAATGGGACTAAAAGACTACCAAATTATATTCGACAATCCATACAATACTTATTACGCGGGGCAGACTGTAAACGGTCGCATCGAATTTTTCTTCGATGCGCCGAAGAAAGTTAGAGGTGCGATTTAATCGGTTTTAAGACGCCAGTTGGGATGATTTTTCTGTTTTTTTGTTTGTTTTTTTTTAATATAGGGATTTTAGTGTGTTTGAAAGGAGAAGGCGATACATCCTGGTACGAAGAACAATCTCGTACGAACAACGAAGGCAAGACGGAAAATGAACGCGTCGATTTGACGGGACACGAAGAGTATTTCAA
This sequence comes from Leptodirus hochenwartii, assembly GCA_947310635.1. NCBI lineage: Eukaryota > Metazoa > Arthropoda > Insecta > Coleoptera > Leiodidae > Leptodirus > Leptodirus hochenwartii. The sequence goes on along the minus strand of OX371187.1, from coordinate 8,250,357 downwards.
AATCCAATATTATTTACTCGGCGGAGCGAGCGGTAAGAGAATTTCCGATTTATGTTCGTGAATCTATCGTTCAAATTGTTTTTGATTTGAATTGGCGAAGGAGGTGAAACGGAGATTCCAGCGGGTCAGCACACGTACCCATTCACCTGCGTTTTGCCGCCCACATTGCCGTCTTCTTTCGAGGGCGAATTTGGTCACGTCCGCTATACTGTTAAAGTCGTCCTGGATCGTCCTTGGAAATTCGATCAGGAAATTAAAGCGGCGTTCACCGTTTTGTCGCCCGTCGACCTAAACAAAAGTCCTTCCACTAAAGTAGTATCTACCTAACCGACACGACATACTTGACCAATTTAAGAAATGTTTTTTCCAACCATAGGATCCTGTGAAAATAACGTTGGAAAAGTTCTTTTGCTGTTTCTGCTGCAAATCTGGTCCTTTGACGGTTGTTGTTTCGCTGCCTCAATCCGGTTATGTCCCCGGCCAGGTGGTGCCCATTGTCGCGGAAATTGACAACATTTCGAACGTGGACGTACCAAATGTTCATTTCACTTTCCAAAAGGTACTGTTATGGTTGTAGTTGTTTGTTGGACTGTTGTGGTGTTACTTGCCCTTTTGTAGATCTCTTTAGTTTTGTTGTCTGATTACGCTTGGTCGTTATAGGCGCTTAGTTCACTTACAGTTAGGGTAACAAGAATTGATTTTACTCCAAGAGTATTTAATTGTATTTATTGAACTTCTTGAGGAGTCGAGTACTAAGTCAGGATTGATTTATTGTTCATGCGTGTGGTATAAGAGGAAAGGTCCTGAATTCTTATCAATTACATAAACATACATAGTAATACATTAGTGGCGCACAATATCTCGGCCCTATAAGAAGATTTTGCAATTTTATAAGAAATTCAAAATCGAGAATTACATTTCGACACATCATAAAATAATAGTTATATATAACAATTAACCAATGCATTACGAGAATCATTAAAAGCGCCTATAACTACCAAGCGTAATCAGGCAACAGTTAGGGTAAGAAGAATTGATTTTACTCGTAGAGTATTTAATTGTATTTATTGAACTTCTTGAGGAGTCGAGTACTAAGTCAGGATTGATTTATTGTTCATGCGTGTGGTATAAGAGGAAAGGTCCTGAATTCTTATCAATTACATAAAGATACATAGTAATACATTAGTGGCGCACAATATCTCGGCCCTATGAGAATATTTTGCAATTTTATAAGAAATTCAAAATCGAGAATTACAATTCGACACATCATAAAATAATAGTTATATATAACAATTAACCAATGCATTATGAGAATCATATTAAAAGCGCCTATAACTACCAAGCGTAATCAGGCAACAGTTAGGGTAAGAAGAATTGATTTTACTCGTAGAGTATTTAATTGTATTTATTGAACTTCTTGAGGAGTCGAGTACTAAGTCAGGATTGATTTATTGTTCATGCGTGTGGTATAAGAGGAAAGGTCCTGAATTCTTATCAATTACATAAAGATACATAGTAATACATTAGTGGCGCACAATATCTCGGCCCTATGAGAATATTTTGCAATTTTATAAGAAATTCAAAATCGAGAATTACAATTCGACACATCATAAAATAATAGTTATATATAACAATTAACCAATGCATTACGAGAATCGTATTAAAAGCGCCTATAACTACCAAGCGTAATCAGGCAGCAGTTAGGGTAAGAAGAATTGATTTTACTCGTAGAGTATTTAATTGTATTTATTGAACTTCTTGAGGAGTCGAGTACTAAGTCAGGATTGATTTATTGTTCATGCGTGTGGTATAAGAGGAAAGGTCCTGAATTCTTATCAATTACATAAAGATACATAGTAATACATTAGTGGCGCACAATATCTCGGCCCTATGAGAATATTTTGCAATTTTATAAGAAATTCAAAATCGAGAATTACAATTCGACACATCATAAAATAATAGTTATATATAACAATTAACCAATGCATTACGAGAATCATAATAAAAGCGCCTATAACTACCAAGCGTAATCAAGCAACAGTTAGGGTAAGAAGAATTGATTTTACTCGTAGAGTATTTAATTGTATTTATTGAACTTCTTGAGGAGTCGAGTGCTAAGTCAGGATTGATTTATTGTTCATGCGTGTGGTATAAGAGGAAAGGTCCTGAATTCTTATCAATTACATAAACATACATAGTAATACATTAGTGGCGCTCAATATCTCGGCCCTATAAGAAGATTTTGCAATTTTATAAGAAATTCAAAATCGAGAATTACAGTTTGACACATCATAAAATAATAGTTATATATAACAATTAACCAATGCATTATGAGAATCATATTAAAAGCGCCTATAACTACCAAGCGTAATCAGGCAACAGTTAGGGTAAGAAGAATTGATTTTACTCGTAGAGTATTTAATTGTATTTATTGAACTTCTTGAGAAGTCGAGTACTAAGTCAGGATTGATTTATTGTTCATGCGTGTGGTATAAGAGGAAAGGTCCTGAATTCTTATCAATTACATAAAGATACATAGTAATACATTAGTGGCGCACAATATCTCGGCCCTATGAGAATATTTTGCAATTTTATAAGAAATTCAAAATCGAGAATTACAGTTTGACACATCATAAAATAATAGTTATATATAACAATTAACCAATGCATTACGAGAATCATATTAAAAGCGCCTATAACTACCAAGCGTAATCAGGCAACAGTTAGGGTAAGAAGAATTGATTTTACTCGTAGAGTATTTAATTGTATTTATTGAACTTCTTGAGGAGTCGAGTGCTAAGTCAGGATTGATTTATTGTTTATGCGTGTGGTATAAGGAAAGTTCTTGAATTCTTATCAATTACATAAAAATGCATGGTAATACATTTGTGGGGCACAACGATATATTGCAGTGGCGTACAACAGTACTTTTAGGCATCCGTAGATAGATTACAAGATCTGATTTTTATGATGTGCTAGATAATCGCTTATCACTCTCAATCGCCACGTCGGGAAACAAAGCGAGATGCCGTTGTTCTTGAGAAAATGCAAGTTGGTGCCGTTGAGGCCGGGGCATCAAAAACGTTCAACCAGCCGTTAACTTTACCAGCACTACCTCCATCTAATCTCACCAATTGCTCTCTGATTGATATAGATTACGAAATTCAGGTAAATCGTCAACTAGCACAGGTACCAATATCGGGGCATGCATTTTATATTTCCTAAACGCGATGAAAGTACCACCGATTTAAATGTTTAGGTGGAATGCGTCGTGTCTGGTATGCACACGAACCTAACAACGAAAATTCCTTTAACCGTCGGTACAATTCCGCTGATGAGCAGCAGCGGTGCGGTACCATCAGCCCCAATGGAAAGTCCAGGAGATAGTAATGTGGCCGTACCAATGGTACCAGCCGATGGCGATCAAGTGCAACAACCTGGATGGTCCACCGGTGGACTTTATCCAAACTGTAAGAAATCACTTGAAATATATGAAATGCTACCTTTTACCATTTCTTTTTTATCGGAGTTTCTGGAGAATTCACGATGCGTTCGTATACCAATTGTTCTGTTTAATCTCGCTTTCTGTTTGACTGTTCATTGGCAAGATTTGAAAATCGTGTTTCAGTGCAACCGTCATTCCAACCGAGCCAGTTTGGCACTACCACCATCCAAGATCGTAACGATAATCAGCATACAAGATTCAACGAGACGAACTTCTCCCCGATGTACCCCGTTTACAATTTCCAAAATAATCAGTGATCGTCGGTATCCGTTCATTCAAAGAAACTTATATTATGGATACACTATTTTGTGCAACAATGTTCTTTTCGACAGATTTGTGCTCAAATTAAATTTGGGTTTGATGCGCATTGTGTGTAATCTTAAATATTAATATATTATTCAGCAAGTGCATTATATATTTTGTAATGTAATGGTGCTTTTTTTAAATGTTATAGTAGCTTATATATGAATTTTTCGTAGGGTAGTTGTGCTTATAAAAGGTAAAAAGATATTTATATACAATTTTATTTTATATTTATAAATATACACTAAATACATATAATCTTCGTAATATTTCCACATAAATATGGTAATTATAATAAATCAATGGATATTTTGTACACTTATATAAAAATGAACTATTTATTGCTATATAGTATCGATATTTGAAAGTATTCTAAAAATGAAATATCATCACGCCTTGCCGATAGAAATTAATTCAATTTCGTAGACGAGTGTTGAATTTGGTGGGATGTGTGGTGGAATACCTTCAAGTCCATAGCCCAAATCTGGTGGAATGACTAATTTGCGTATTTCTCCAAGACACATCCTATCGGTAACGAAAATATTTAAATTAATTAAATGAAATGAATGAAAGCCCCACAAGGTATAGGTACCTCAATAGACCTTGGTCCCACCCTTTTATAGCTTGCCCAGTACTTAAAGTAAAAGAAAAGTGCCTATCTGCGGGATTGCTATCAAATACATCCCCATTTTCGAACATTCCCTAGATTTAAGAAGAAATGTGTTGAGGAAGGTCTTAGTATCTTAGTTTGACATATAGTAAGTACCTTGTAATTCACCTCCACTAAGTCGCCCTTTTTCGTATTTTCCGAACAGGTCCCGCGTTTTTTGACCCCGATTTGTATTTTGGTTTGATTCTTCCCTTTATCTTTTACGTCGTCGCTAAAACACATTTGTGAAATCAGCAGTAGCAACAATAATGCCGAAGGACCCATTGTTCACTTGCATTCGTATTTCGTTTTATTTTAGATTATATAAAATGGGAAACATTTATATAATGTTCACATTCTTTTAGGTTATTCCTCCTCTGCCCCTTTTATAATTCGTGATTAAACTTATCCATTCTCTGGGTATATGATAAATTTAGGCAACTATCTGCGCTAAAATTGAATGCAAATTTTCAATCAATCGAAGGGCTATAGTTTTCTGTAGAACATTAAACAATATTCGATTCTAAATTAATTACGCTAAGTAAAGTAGATCAAAGCAATTGTTATATATTTGTTAGATTTAGAATATGCAAGTGATTTTGGTTTTTGGGAATGTTAAATAGTTGCAAGCTTTCAAAGAGTGCAATTAGAAACAATTTTACATGGACATGCCATATTGAAAATTTTCAATTTGTATTTCGCTTGTAAAAGCGGTTGAATGTCGCATTTTCTAACGTAAAATGATCTCAGAATTCTAAATCTCTAAGAAGTTTGGCAGTAGAATAAATACTTTGGAAGATATCGTAAAAAAAGTGGCTGGGGAAAAAATGAGAAGGGTACTATCTTTTAATTTTTAAATATTTTATTTCTAATTTTAATATTTAATATTTTCACCTAGAAAGTGATATGAATATTCTAGATCCGCAAGTTTATTTGTGGTAGATGGTTTTGGAGATATCGCAAAAAAACTTTGAAAAATGAGAAGGGTATATTTTTTGGTAAAATTTTCATACTTTCGAATATCCGTTTATGGTATTTTCTTTATAGTATTTGATCCAAGGATTTAGAATACGGAAATATTTTTGATGGGAAATGAATAATTTAAAACATACAATTTTTTGAAATGAGCAGTTCGAAATATTTATATGATAAAGTTCCATGTAAAAAATTTCAATTTTAAATTCGCATGACAAAATGTATCAATGGGACATTTTCTAATGGGAAATCATCTCAGATTTAAATGTTCAAGTAGTTTTGCCGTGAGAATAACAGTTTTATACATATAGCAAATAAAAACGTAAATCGCAAAATCCAAATCCTAAAAAATAAGCGAAAAACGTTCGCATTGTTCAATAATATTGATTTGCATGACAAAAGTGATATAAAGCCTCCCACGAAATCTGCTGGATACGCGCCTGGAGCTCTAGTTCCAAACAACGTTTAAAACGATTGGAATAATAAATGCATACCCACGCTAATGTGTCCTTGTCAAATTGTAAAACTTTTTGTCTTAGGAGTTACGAACGTATTGATCGCTTCACCTCCCATATAAACCTGCAACTGATACAGTTGTAGCTGCACAGGTAGGGTAAGTACTGTACGGTACTAATGCTATTATAGCGCTACGAAAGTTCTTGTATTGTCGGTACGTATTCGTGATTCTGTTCGTACTCCTTGACCAACGCGGACGTCCGAAGTAGCAGCACCAGAGCTGTCGCGGATTTGTACCGCCGAAGAGCGCCGTGCCATCTTTTACCATTCATCACCTTCTTCTTCAGTCAATTCTTTCGGCGCGATCAATTGCGATTTGTGACGGCCATGCCCAATTCGTACTAAGCAATTCTGTTGTGTGTTAAATAAAAATCGTGCGTGCAAAATGAAGGGTTTATCGACGATTTGCCTGCTGATTGTAATTGTGGGTGAGCGATCGCAGATTTGAATTATTATCTACAAATAACCGATATATACGTTCGATAATCTACTTCCTCTGCCTCTATATTCGATTCTGTCTCTTCTATCTGTGTACATAGTTGGATTAATAAATATTGTTTCGATAAACTTGAATTGGAAGCGCTAAAACGATATGTGGAACATTCTAACTGTATTTTATAGCAACATTTTTCAACGCTGCCCGTTTCTGTTGTTTTTCTTATTTCATTTGAATAACACCACCTATTATTATAACTGTTATTACGGCTGTCGGATATCTATTTTATTTACTAATCGGCGATGATGCGACATGATGATGCCGTTAACGGCAAAGTCGTACATATAAATTGATAACTGAAGTGAATTGGCACGGCTCGTTAACGGACATCAATTTGTACAGACTGTTTTGCTTTTTTTTAAAACTAACTAGTTATTAAATCGCTATGTAAATATTGTCTATAAAATTCCTATTGTATCATTATAAGCATTTATCGAATATATTAAAAAAAAAAAACACTGTCCAATAGCAAGCAAAACCAAAAGATGCGCGATTTTTGTCGATGGACAAAGTTGAAGACGTTCATCGATTGAGAATCATGCGTCGTTATTGATCTGGGTCAGTAGGTCTTCCGACGACTATTTATTGTTTCTCACGAAACCGGTACTAAAATTGAATATTTGTTAACACTTTTCGCCCGGCTAAAAAATTCGCGATGATTCGATTTGCAAGAATTTCCTGCAGAAGACTTGGCAGAATCCCGCGCTATAGCGGCAGGGTTGTAGATTAATAAAGAAATATATATATTTTAATAATTTTTATTAACAAAACTTCGAATCGATAATTGCGATTTAATTAAAAACGAATTAGGTATAATTTTGCTTAATCGGAATTGTTAAATATCGCTTAGGTATAATTTAAATTCTTTTCTAAATTGTATTGCGAAAGCCCAAATATTTTGCAGCAAGCTTAATAGACTATGTAATTGCTCCGTTTATGATTCAACATTACTATTACGAGTAATTGCATATTAAATATTATAAATAGTCTGATTTTAAAAAGATAATGTTCGGTATTTAGAGATTTACTAATGGGGTATTCCACATCAACAACAATGATCAATCTTTTTTAATAGACATAGATCTATTTTTAATAAATATAGATGCATTATATACCAATTTCCTATTAAAAAAAATGCACCTGAATTTTTAATATTCGAATGGGATGATTTTCGCGCTAGTGTGTCCCTCAACGTCAAACAATGACAGGACTAATTTACACTGAAGCGCAGTTGCCAATAATTTAAACAATATATATACAAATTCAAGAAACTTTAAAATAAGTCAAAAACTGTTCATTAATTAACTCGATTATTAAAAATCAATTATCAATCGCTCACACGTTTGCAATAATTTAATAAAAAAACTCTTTCGATTAAGATAAAGCAATAATACAATCCGTTTGATAAAATACGATACATGGCAAATATTTTTTACATTATTATAATTTTTTTGGGTAAGACCCCATTTTATTTATCACGCTTTCAATGGCTTAGCAATGAAGAACGTTAAAGAGATGAATAAAATTATCGCCATCCGAGTGTGTAATAATTCTTTGCAGGGGACTTATTTCGAGTGGGTGAGGGCACCTGTGTCTTGGAGTCAGATTTCGGCTTCATATTGAACTGTGCGTTTAAGAAGTCGGGACTGTTCAGGGTTCGAAACCTCGGTGGTATCAAGGCGCACGTAGGTCTTGGTAATTCTCCTTAAATATACTTATATAGCTTTAAAAAAAAAATCGGCCTTATCATTCATTGTTGAAGCGGAGGAACGTCTTCTGCCTTTTTTTTTTTTTCATTTCTGCTTTGCGAATGGACCATTACTTAACGCATTGTCCTTTTACCAAACGTAATGTACCGTAAATTAATGGTTTAGTTGGAGTTGACTTAATTATTGTTACAATTTCATTGTCAATGTCTATTCGAAAGTCTTAATCATTGGCTATACTTTCGAACTGAGAAAAATTCCAAGATTTTCTAACTGAATTTCTATAAAATCACAAGTTTCCTTTTCACTTTATGTGTTGTCGAGGAGGAGGTGATGGCTTATGGATGTACTAACAATGATATTGACATTGTCACTGTGGTAATCTGCTACTTACATTGTTTTTTTTTCTTGTGTGTTCTTCGTGCGAGCTGGAAATTACGGTTTATTGTTCCAATTTCGCATTTTTTTTTATTGTTACCCTCAGCCGCGTATTTTATACTAATAATATATGATAATAATTCAATAGAATGTGAAAGTATATTCCACTCGGTCTCCGATATATTTATACAGTGCAAGAATTGTAACAAAAACGCCTACCGCGGTCTTTTGCTAGAAATATTTATTATATATTTATTAATATTTATTTATTGTTACTTATACATAAACTCTGCCAGTTAGTTTTTGAAGAAATCGAATATGTCCAAATAAATCGTACTTTACTTTACTTCGTTTTAATTAGAACTTTGCAGACGATAATTTCTTTCTACACAATTTGCGCGAGGAAAACAAATATGTAAATTATTTATTTTTCTTTCGCGAATTATTTGGAAACAAATTTACTGCAGTTGTACATTTGTTAAGAAAACAATCTTTATCTGCACGATTTTCAATTAAAAAATTTGCGTCACAACATCAGGCGCTACTGTAAATTATTTCGCAATTTGTTTCTTACAAATATTTGAAAATCATTGGTACATGGTGTGTATAGAATTTTCTTTTTTCCGCTCGGCTTTAAACAAATAATTCATAAGCTGGAACGATTTTCGCGCCAATTTACGAGCATTTATAAATCGGTCATACAGGCTTCAGCGTGGGTGACGAGCTGGGATTCAAAGAGTCCATTTCCAATACTGAGATCAACCGGCGAAGATCCGCTCAAGCTTCCAACTTCGCCGCTCAAGCTGCTTTGGCGCAACAACAACAAAATGAACAAAAATCGGTGAGAACGAAATCAATAAATTAAACAGTATTTTGCGAGATTATTGACGGATTCTTTTTGCGCGCCCGACGAATTGTTTATCTTCTTCGATTGATGCTAACATTTTAAATAAAATTTCGCGCTAAGCCGCACATAAATCACGATGAAAAATGATCGGAATAAATTTATACTTGGAAAATTAAAATTAAATGGGATGCTTTGCAAATTGACCTCAATAAGGTTTTTTTTCAAAAATCATTACAAATGCACTTGACTAATTATTGTCACGTTATGTTACGTTAATAATAAGTTGAGCGTGCGTTTATATAACAAATTGGTAATTTTATTGCAAACTATCAAATTGGAAAATTTAATTTTTCGCGTTTGTTGCAAAATTATGATGCAATCGCCAGTTTGCAATAACGATTAGATCTTAACATTGAAAATCGTGTCCAGTCATTGCAAGAATGAAATACGTTCACTTTTAGTTTTAATTCTCGCCTGTTTGGCGATTATTACAGCAGACGTAATATTATATACATTTATGGTACTCAAGCGAGTTAATTAATTATAGCAAACAATTTTTTATTTAAATCGAAAATTCACATACAAACATGTGTAATATCGTTTCCAGCAAATCGTTTAATGCATTTTGTTACGAAAGTTATCGTTAAAAAAAAATCTTAAGGTCCGAAAATGTTCGAACACCCGGTATATAGTAAGATATTATTGTACCAATCGCTTTTTTTCAACAATTTTATTTTGCTGAAAACTATACAATCGAATGTCGTACATTAATCGGTGGGGAGAATTGGAAAGTTACAAAGGTAAAGGTCACGTCACGCTGAATCAAAGATTGAAATAATTAAGAAGTTGTCACTAATGACTTCGATCCATATTTATGAATGTAAATATGCAGATGCGATACAAAAACCACGTCGGCGACGAAATTATACGAAGAATTCGTTCTATGCTCATTTGTGTATTAATAAAATAATGTTCACTTAACTTGTACAATGTATATTTATTTATCCTTTGTAAATGCACCTCGAATATGTAATAAAACGTTCGCAGTGCACTCTTAGCAAATAAGTCGATAGTTTTTTTTTTTAAACTAATAAATGAAGATGCAAAGACACAGTTTCTCTGCCAGAATATTGTTTGTATTGATGAAAGTTTTTGTTTACACGCTACAAAATACTTTTGTGGAAATCGACACCAAACAATTGCGAACTTTCTTTTGCTAGGACATTTTGACTTACTGCATTTGCATTTGTAGATTTATATATATATCGTAATAAGTTCTACAATAGGGATATTGATTAATAAACGGATGGGCATTGGGTAACTATGCATTTTGATTACTAATTGTAAGTGCGATTAATTTTTATTATTTGTACACGCAAAGCATTCATTAAATTTACATAATTGCGATTGTGTCAGACGTAGATACACCGACGATTTATTGGCAACTTTCCGCGGTAATTGTGCATTTTTTATACGGACCAAACAATTCTCTCGTCTAAACTCGATTAATTATTCGATAATAGTTCATTAAATTAGCGATGGCAAACTGTAGGTCACTTTGAGGACCTAGTTCGTAGTTCGTAGTTCATTTCAATGTACCGTTCACGAACTACAGGTCGTGAACTAGTTCACAACCTATATGAAATACATGCACATACTGAAAATAATCTCTTTTTTTTCTCAATATAAATATATTAAATAGTAATAAGTAAATAAATTGAAATATTACAATACATATTTTGAATTAGGAATGACAACAATGTTTATAATTTATACAAAACATATATATAAGGAAATATAATCTTCTCTAGGTACTCACGATTATTTATATGAAGTTCTAAAATACTTATTGGTAGTTACTATATGAAAATGTTTACTACTTTACTAACATTTGAAAATTAAATGTACAAACTATAATAAAATGAACTAGATAGAATCGTTTTGTTTGGCGTTGTTATTTATATTTTTAATTCCGAACGTTCTCTGTTCAAACTTCAAAGCTTTGATTTGATATTAAGTGATTGCATTGCACTCAGTATGAAATAGAAGAACTATAAGATTTAGATGTTTATTTTTGCATTACTGCAAAAATTTGCTATGGCATGACATATTTAATCTTGCGAATATATTAGTTATATTATTCCAAATGAAACCTGATACCAACATATAAATTGTGACTCAGCTCGGCAATGCTGCTGTTGCAATATTGCATCAAGTTTCCTATTTCGTTCCGTTCACCAACACACTTTATCACTAAATAAATATTAGTACTGTATATGTAATGTATACTATACTGCATCGTTTACGACTCGTTGTGATTCATGAACGGTTTAGTAGACGGCGGGTTCAGGACCTAGTACAAGTACATCAATACGCACCATGTAGTTGATAGTTCACGAACTAGGTCATAGTGACCTATAGGTCGTTGCAAAACATCGTCACAGTACGCCCGTCCTTTGATTGAACCGTTCAGAGTGAACGGTTCGCGAGTGGTACATTAAATGAATCAAAACCGATGTGATTAATATTCGTTTTTCAGCAAGTGAGTATACGCGCCGCCAGCCCGTATCAAGAACCATCCAGCAAACCGATCTCTTCGGTACCAACGAATGACGGAACGCAGTTCAGTGTGCCGCCGTTCAAGCCGATACCGCCAGCGGCCGAACGCCCTGCAATTATTGCGCCCTCAGCGAACGTCACCAGATACGTCGCCAAACCGACGCCCGCTTTAACGGGCGTCATGGTCCCAAACCGTAAGGTTACGCAGAATCAAAACAAAATGGCCAGCAACAAGATGGACGCCAGCGTTTTTGCGTTACGTGCGCTGCCATCTACCGTTGGTAGCGCGAACGAACTGAATCTGAATTCGGTACAGCCGTTTGTCGGTACTGCCGATGAACAGGCCCTTCTGGAAGCTGCTTTGTTGAAAAGACAGCAACAATATGTACAAGTGAGTTTATTCGCACGATTTTTCAATTATTTTTAATAAAATCAATTCGCAGATAGTAACCAGCACGACGACGACGACGACGACAACGCAAAGACCGAAGCATTCGAGCATTACAAACATCGGCAAAGTGATGAATGCCCCGAAAGAATATTATCCTGTGGGATACGATAAGAATTTCGACGATAATTTCGCGTCCAGCGTCGAGCTGCCTGAAACGTCGTTCTATTGCGGCGATCAAAAACATTTCCCGGGATTATATGGTGACGAAGACCTGGGATGTATGGTAAGTCAACGATCTATCTTCGTATAGAATTGTATTTTTTTCAAAGTAATTTTTTCAATTTTTTTCAAAAGTAATGCCTCGCCATTGGATCGATATATTAAGCGTTTGAACTACTGTTTAGCGGCACATTATCATTGATAAAATATCGTACATGTTAAAACCAATTATTTGGTTGGTTCAATAACCGGAAAAATATGCCATTTTTTTACTGCAATTAAGGTCGAAAATATTACGTACCGATGCGATTCAATTCCAAGGGTGAATGACTCAATTAGGCAATTACCGAACGTATAATTTAGCTAATTGAAATGTCATAGTAGTCCTAATTGTCGTTATTAATCATCGGGAGTTTAAGTACAGTTTTCTTGCATTCGAATTATCCAATTATGTCAACGCATTTTCTTCAGATTTGTTTTTAATATGCGTTAAGAGAGGGTTAAAGCTTCTTACGTTTGTTGTCGCAAGATAATACTATTATTATTATTTACACTAAACGTGCTGCATACATCGCTTCCATAATTAGAATTCAAATTAACCGAAGCTTAAGCGATTCAAACGCATGTTAAAAATTAATTTTACTCGCTCGAGCGAAAGCATTGTAATCTGCGAAGATATTATTACGTTATAAGTTTTTCAGTAATCCAACAATGCCCTTTTTTGCATCATATTTTTAATAATTCGCAAAAGGAAAATGAATGTTTATATCTTTTTATTTTGTTACAAGTGAATTCGTATAAATGTTGTGAGTTATTTCCAAAAATATTTTTGTGCATTTAATAACGGTAATTATTGTTAATTACCATAGTAGAAATCCAGCGTCATTAATATAATCTGCAACACAAAAAACGCGTAGAAAAATTCACATAATTAACATCCTTCGTGCAATGATTTTTTACCAATTGCTTGTTTTTTTTTTTTTACATTTTCCTGTACTCGTGACTTTCTATATAAAAATGACGATATCGCTTTTATAAATACTTCAGATTTCTTCTTAACTATGGGGAAAAGGTTTAAAAATAGAAGAACCAGAACTGAATAGCATTACGGTCATAATAAGGTACCACATCAAAAGTGCTGTTTGGCCATTGGCCTCTGAAATGTGGGGCAAACATGATCGAGAGTTGTTTAGGTGTATCCAAAATATGCTAATCGTTACCAAGAACACAATTGAAGAAGAAATTAAGTTTCACAAATTGTGCGTAATAACAAAACAAATTGAACTAGCGATACTTCAAAGTATATTAACGAACAAAATAGAAAGCTGATTTATTTTAATTATTTTCCTAGATAATTTGGTTTGTTCATTTGCCTCAGTCTGGGTTGCCTTTGCACTTGACCCAGATGATACTTTTTGACCAATTAATATTTTCTTCACATAATTATAGCCTGGTAGATTACCATTGACGAAACAAGTTGCCGTTAGAGGAATATCTTAATATTAGCGAAATAATCGCTATTTCTTATTATCTAATAATAATTCGGGTCAGATTAAATAAACGCGGGATTTATAAAATGCATTCCGCTCGCGTTAGCTAGGACCATTTATAGTCGTTCTAGCCTATTTTCGGAATTTTTTAATTCATCGCGATTTTCGGTAACTTGTCCCGCTTAAAGATAAAAATCATTATTTCCATGCTTACTACAAAAGTTTACCATTTACCCGTATAAAAAAAATTCTGCGGAACAGCTCGACAGATTCAATGATTTTGGTGTTATATTAAAGCATTTATGTCTATTTTGGCCCATTTTGTTCAAAATTTAAGTGTTTTGCTAAATTGGTCGGAAATTGAAAATTAATAATTACTATTTTCGTCTACATTCATATAGACTTGTATATCATAATCAAAGGCATAGCGGCCATGTACAATCGAGTCAAAGAAATAGTCAATAATTGTGGCTTATAGTGTCTGCCTTAAAATTATTCTAGGCGAGACCTAGCGATGCTATATATATATATATAAATAATTATTTTTTACATACATTTCTTATATTTCAATTTTTTAAATATTTTATTTTGATTTTTGTCAAATATTTTATAGCAAATTATGTTGAATTTATGAATTACAAAATAAATACACAATAGCGTCCTCAAACAATCGGTCAATAATTGTATTTTCTTTTTTCAGTTTTTAAACTATGCATTTATGTCTGATTTGCCATATTCTTGGCAGTAGGTGTACTAGTGTATAGATAAAATTCGGATAATAAAACGCGTTTCTTGATAACAAATACTCCACTAGAGCGAGAACGTTGTCAGAAAACGGCGAAAGTCTCGCTTCAACCAACGCAATCAACTTTTTCGAGTTTATATTTTTCACTTCAACTTACCGTTCAGGGTGCCTTTGAAACTGCCCATATAAAATAGCATGTGCAGAGATGGAATTGCATTCACGTAACCGTGTAGTTAGACTTGAATTTCTCGCCGCGTTCGTCGAGAATAAATAGTGTGTAATCTGTGTGTGTGTTTTTCGTCGTTGTCGCACACACATCTAATATTAATATATGTAGATGGCGATACCAACACGATCAGCAACTGTAAATTAATACGCGATGTTAATTGCATGTTCAATTTCAAAGTCAGCATTTAGAAATATTTTTATATGGACTGTCGTCCATGCTAAGATTATGAATTTTTATTAAACGCGAAAAAATGATTGAATGGGACATTTTTTAATAGGAAATGATAATTTTGATGAAAATCGTCACGTATATATACACCACTTTTTCACTTTTTTGACGATAATTTCAACTTTCTCCGTTTGAAACGGAAATCAATAAAATAGAGTTTTAAGATGATTTATAGCCATTTTGCATAGTTATGGGCAGCACTTGTTAAACTTTGACCAAAATCGCCAAAAAAATCGGAACATTTCAAAGGTTATATACACGACTTTTTCACTTTTTTAGACGAAAATTTCAACTTTTTCCGTTTGAACCGGAAATCAGTAAAATAGAGTTTTAAGACGATTTATAGCCATTTTGCATAGTTATGGGCAGCACTTGTTAAACTTTGACCAAAATCGCCAAAAAAATCGGAACATTTCAAAGATATATATACACGACTTTTTCACTTTTTTAGACGATAATTTCAACTTTTTCCGTTTGAACCGGAAATCAGTAAAATAGAGTTTTAAGACGATTTATAGCCATTTTGCATAGTTATGGGCAGCACTTGTTAAACTTTGACCAAAATCGCCAAAAAAATCGGAACATTTCAAAGGTATATATACACCACATTTTCACTTTTTCTTAGATAATTTCAACTTTCTCCGTTTGAACCGGAAATCAGTAAAATAGAGTTTTAGACGATTTAACGTTTTTACTGAGTTCTAGCCTATTTTCGAAATTTTTTAATTCATCGCGAAAATCGACGATTTTTCCATAGTATAGTCTTCAACTTTTTTTCGACGATTTCCGCGACTTTTTCCGACTGAACTGGAACTCAGTAAAAACGTTAGCTAGGACCATTTATAGTCGTTCTAGCCTATTTTCGGAATTTTTTAATTCATCGCGAAAATCGACGATTTTTCCATAGTATAGATGATACTTTTTGACCAATTAATATTTTCTTCACATAATTATAGCCTGGTAGATTACCATTGACGAAACAAGTTGCCGTTAGAGGAATATCTTAATATTAGCGAAATAATCGCTATTTCTTATTATCTAATAATAATTCGGGTCAGATTAAATAAACGCCGGATTTATAAAATGCATTCCGCTCGCGTAACATTTTTTTAAAAATTATAACGAACACCATCATATGTTATTTTAATTTATTTATTACGTACTATAAAATCTAATTTGGATTATATTATATAAGGACAATACTTTGAAGAAAATTTCAACATATCAATTGACATTGTAATTAGACATTTTGGTTACTTTTTAAATAACGTCCCGGAGAAAATGTTGTAATATTCTTCTTGATTAACACAACATACAATTTTTGGATTTTAATGACAAGCGCCATAAAAATGATTGTCTTAAATATGGGATTATAATATACCAGTGTTTAAGTAATTATATGTAAATATAAACATGGCTTTTAGGTGTAAATGGGCAATTTTAAGTTAACCTTCTTACAGGTTTCTATATTCCAGTCATCTTGCAGATAATTATAATGATAAAACAGTTTTAAAATACATAAGTATAAATTCTCTCGCTATAATTTCGACGAGTTTTTAATGATCTCTAAAATTCTTTCAATACGTTTTATGTCCTATTGTATATATTCACTACTGATCCATGAAAGTTCTTGAAAAAATCTTTGA
Organism: Leptodirus hochenwartii; assembly: GCA_947310635.1. Lineage (NCBI taxonomy): Eukaryota > Metazoa > Arthropoda > Insecta > Coleoptera > Leiodidae > Leptodirus > Leptodirus hochenwartii. The sequence continues at coordinate 8,233,475 of OX371187.1, read as the reverse complement.
AGTAGCACGTGAATATTTAATCTTGAGGTCATGCAAGAAGAAGAATTTTTATTGCGTACCTATTAAAAAAACTGTCGAGGTCAAGAAGAGATTTATTTCAAATAGTGCGCATTTGGCTGGAGATATATATATCTTTTTTAATTTTAAAAGATTGTAAGAACATTAAAAAATGAGAAGAAAAATTTTTGCATTTTTTCTGCAAATCACTTGCAGATTCCAAATTCTGAGTCAAAAGAAAATATCATAACATCAATCTCATATATCTCTCAATATCATATCATAATATCAACTCACTTTCGAAAATTTGAGAAATTTGCCAAAAAATTCAAAGGGCGTCTAATTTTCCAATCCATAAATTAATTTCGACATAGACTCAGACGGGTTAAATTTTTTTTTTATTATATTCACTTGATAAAATGATTGTATGGGACAGTTTCTAACAAAAACATCGACAATTTTCTTAAAAAACAATTCGATGTGATTACAACGTATATTTATTTTGTTTTTGTATAGTTTATTTCCATTATTTATTATTTATAAAGTGAGTATTAGATAGTTGTACTTATAAATCATGCAAACAGTTAAAATTATTTCGCAATTAAAAGAATTTGTTAAATGTACGAATGTAATTAGCGAACTTAACCAAAAAATCCTAGTCAAATTAATGGGCCATTACAAATGCTGTAATAAATATTATATTATATATTTTTGCAAATATTAGAGGTAACGTTGGCATTTATCAGTTCTTCAAGGTTTTATTATTCCTCGTTGTTTTAACTCTTTTGCACCTGATTTGGCATTGACATTGAGTTGTGTAGAATTTCAACTTGTGTAGAATAATGGGAAAAGTCACAATAGATATTTTATAATAGACAATCCATGTGAATAAATTAAATCGCAACGTTTTAAAAAAAAATCTTGAATAAATTTTATAAACATACTAAATAATTTACCAATTAATATCAATTAAAAAAAAAACTGAATTTATTTTGATGGAATAACAATCAACAGTTGGATTATTGGTGGATGTAAAAGAGTTTCCTTATTACAAACACAAAAAATGGAATGGATTTATTGTGACTGGCGATATGTAGGCGTACTTTGAGTTATGCAATTCGCTACTTCGTCGTATACATTCTTTTTGATTCATCCAGCATGATTGAAAACATTATTGCACTTAAGAGTGTGCATATCCGACACACATGAATTTATATCAGAAAACATACAATTTTATTGTATTTAATAACATTCTTTATTTGCCTTGTTGTGGTTTTTACTTTACATATATATTTTTTGCTTTTTCAGGTGTTTCATGTGTGCGCTTTGACCGACGAAGGTCTAATAATGAAGAGTTTTCTTTGTCCCGAGTCGACGCTGTTCGACCAGACTGTTCTAAAATGCAACTTTTGGTTTTACGTAGATTGCAAAAGCTCGAGGAAGCTTTACGATAGCAACATTCCCGTCAGTAAGAGCTATCAGCTTATGAAGGCCCTCACGTTCTTCAGTACGTACAGGAAAGAGGCCGCGTCCGCTTCTGCCACCAAAGATGGTAAAGCCATTCAACTAGATAAGGGGAAAGAATGACGGAACAAATCAGGAACAGCCGTGAGTTTAATATAAATAAAATAGAAGCATATTTATGAGTTTATAAGTGTTTTTATGATTTGTATCGAGACGGATATATTATTTTGCATGCTTGTTTATAATATATATTTTTTATACTTGATACATTTTTAATAGCTATAAAGTTTAAATGTAAAAAAAATATTTTTCTATTTTTAGATCGAATGTAACCGTAAATGAAAAGCTTTGTAATTAGCTGTAATAATCCATGAGATGTCTAAGTCACTCGATTTACGTTGCGTTTTTTTTAAAGTTTATTATTTTGATTTTTATTAATAGTACAACTTAAATTTTTATTATTAACGGCGAAGCTCTTTGAACTACGATTTTCCCAATCCTTATATTTTAGTTATTTTGTAGTAATATACATAGAAATTGTATTTATATTGTGTACATAGAGATTGTATTTATTTTGTTTTAATATTTTTAAGGAATTTTAAATTATTGTTTAGCATAATGTGTGTGTAGTGAATACGTGTATTATTTTATATATATATTTTTTAATTAAACACCAATCAAATTGCAAAACTATAAATCCCAAAAAAGAACAATCGTTTTCAATTGTTTCGGACAAATCTTTATGTTTATGCAATCGCAGTAATAAAATCATTTATGGCATATTTTATGACTTACTAATTGCAGTCGGTTTCATCAAATATCTTTTTAAATTATTTTACACAACACTTTATTTAAAATAAATCTCTATTTTAAATTTTTAAAAACATATGATAAGTTGAGGCAGTATAGCCAATTGGCTCTGTACGTATTGTACAAACATTAATTTATATTTTGTCTATTTCGTATTAAAAAAATGGAGATACTAAAAAAAAATTCCTAATAAATTATCGACAATTACAATTCGACACAAGGCCGTATATAGATCTCTTCATTCGGCCGCTAATTTCTGCTATTCTTAATTATTTAAAAACATTAGGCAATATGTAAATTTATAATGTGATATAAATGGAAAAGGCGCGCATGTGAAATCGCGATTGTAAATACTTATGGTCGTTAAATCGTTTGACAAATATAAATTGAATACGCCACCCTGAATCATTGAATTATATATTATTAATTCCGAATTACGACAGACGCTGCTTGTTTTTAATTTTTATAATCAAATTGAACGTCTGATCAATTGCATGCGCTAGAATATACACCGAAGAAGTTGATTTAACACGAGTATATATTATTCTTACTTTGCGGCTAATATAATATTTCTTAATAATCTTGCATCTTCGCATTTATATATAAATTAGTGATGGGAATGGTTCCGGTAAACCGGTGCAGTCGTTTATTTTTTATCAAAAACCGGCAACCAAGACAATCTCAAATCACCGATTTTCGGTGAAAACCGCGTTTCGGTGAAAACCGGATTTTCCTTCAACCGGGTATAGCCTTAAACTTTTTTTCGACGATTTCTGCGACTTTTTCCGATTGAACCGGAACTCAGTAAAAACGTTAGCTAGGACCATTTATAGTCGTTCTAGCCTATTTTCGGAATTTTTTAATTCATCGCGAAAATCGACGAATTTTCCATAGTATAGCCTTCAACTTTTTTTCTATGATTTCCGCGACTTTTTCCGATTGAACCGGAACTCAGTAAAAACGTTAGCTTGGACCATTTATAGTCGTTCTAGCCTATTTTCGAAATTTTTTAATTCATCGCGATTTTCGGTAATTTGTCCCGCTTAAATATAAAAATTATTATTTCCATGCTTACTACAAAAGTTTACCATTTACCCGTATAAAAAAAATTCTGCGGAACGGCTCGACAGATTTCAATGATTTTGGTGTTATATTAAAGCGATTATGTCTATTTTTGCCCATTTTGTTCAAAATTTAAGTGTTTTGCTAAATTGGTCGGAAATTGAAAATTAAGAATTATTATTTTCGTCTACATTCATATAGACTTGCATATCATAATCAAAGGCATAGCGGCCATGTACAATCGAGTCAAAGAAATAGTCAATAATTGTGGCTTAAAGTGTCTGACTTAAAATTATTCTAGGCGAGACCTGGCGATGCTATATATATATATAAATAATTATTTTTTACATACATTTCTTATATTTAAATTTTTTAAATATTTTATTTTGATTTTTGTCAAACATTTTATAGCAAATTATGTTGGATTTATTAATTATAAAATAAATACACAATAGCGTCTTCAAACAATCGGTCAATAATTGTATTTTCTTTTTTTTTAGTTTTTAAACTATGCATTTATGTCTGATTTGCCATATTCTTGGCAGTAGGTGTACTACTGCATAGATAAAATTATGCTAATAAACACGCGTTCGTTGATAACAAATACTGCACTAGAGCGAGAACGTTGTCAGAAAACGGCGAAAGTCTCGCTTCAACCAACGCAATCAACTTTTTCGAGTTTATATTTTTCACTTCAACTTACCGTTCAGGGTGCCTTTGAAACTGCCCATATAAAATAGCATGTGCAGAGATGGGATTGCATTCAAGTTACCATGTAGTTAGACTTGAATTCCTCGCCGCGTTTGTCGAGAATAAATAGTGTGTAATCTGTGTGTGTGTTTATCGTCGTTGTCGCACACATATCTAATATTGAAATATGTAGATGGCGATACCAACACGATTAGCAACTGTAAATTAATACACGATGTTAATTGCATGTTCAATTTCAAAGTCAGCATTTAGAAACATTTTTATATGGACTGTCCATGCTAAGATTATAAATTTTTATTAAACGTGAAAAAATGATTGAATGGGACATTTTCATATGGGAAATGATAATTTTGATGAAAATCGTCAGGTATATATACACCACTTTTTCACTTTTTCGACGATAATTTCAACTTTTTCCGTTTGAACCGGAAATCAGTAAAATAGAGTTTTAAGACGATTTATAGCCATTTTGCATAGTTTTGGGCAGCACTTGTTAAACCTTGACCAAAATCGCCAAAAAAATCGGAACATTTCAAAGGTATATATACACGACTTTTTCACTTTTTTAGACGATAATTTCAACTTTTTCCGTTTGAACCGGAAATCAGTAAAATAGAGTTTTAAGACGATTTATAGCCATTTTGCACAGTTTTGGGCAGCACTTGTTAAACTTTGACCAAAGTCGCCAAAAAAATCGGAACATTTCAAAGGTATATATACACGACTTTTTCACTTTTTTAGACGATAATTTCAACTTTTTCCGTTTGAACCGGAAATCAGTAAAATAGAGTTTTAAGACGATTTATAGCCATTTTGCACAGTTTTGGGCAGCACTTGTTAAACTTTGACCAAAATCGCCAAAAAAATCGGAGCATTTCAAAGGTATATATACACGACTTTTTCACTTTTTTCGACGAAAATTTCAACTTTTTCCGTTTGAACCGGAAATCAGTAAAATAGAGTTTTAAGACGATTTATAGCCATTTTGCATAGTTATGGGCAGCACTTGTTAAACTTTGACCAAAATCGCCAAAAAAATCGGAACATTTCAAAGATATATATACACGACTTTTTCACTTTTTTAGACGATAATTTCAACTTTTTCCGTTTGAACCGGAAATCAGTAAAATAGAGTTTTAGACGATTTAACGTTTTTACTGAGTTCTAGCCTATTTTCGGAATTTTTGAATTCATCGCGAAAATCGACGATTTTTCCATAGTATAGCCTTCAAGGTTTTTTCGACGAATTCCGCGACTTTCTCCGATTGAACCGGAACTCAGTAAAAACGTTAGCTAGGACCATTTATAGTCGTTCTAGCCTATTTTCGGCATTTTTTAATCAATCGCGAAAATCGACGATTTTTCCATAGTATAGCCTTCAACGTTTTTTCGACGAATTCCGCGACTTTCTCCGATTGAACCGCAACTCAGTAAAAACGTTAGCTAGGACCATTTATAGTCGTTCTAGCCTATTTTCGGCATTTTTTAATCAATCGCGAAAATCGACGATTTTTCCATAGTATAGCCTTCAACGTTTTTTCGACGAATTCCGCGACTTTCTCCGATTGAACCGCAACTCAGTAAAAACGTTAGCTAGGACCATTTATAGTCGTTCTAGCCTATTTTCGGCATTTTTTAATCAATCGCGAAAATCGACGATTTTTCCATAGTATAGCCTTCAACGTTTTTTCGACGAATTCCGCGACTTTCTCCGATTGAACCGCAACTCAGTAAAAACGTTAGCTAGGACCATTTATAGTCGTTCTAGCCTATTTTCGGCATTTTTTAATCAATCGCGAAAATCGACGATTTTTCCATAGTATAGCCTTCAACGTTTTTTCGACGAATTCCGCGACTTTCTCCGATTGAACCGCAACTCAGTAAAAACGTTAGCTAGGACCATTTATAGTCGTTCTAGCCTATTTTCGGCATTTTTTAATCAATCGCGAAAATCGACGATTTTTCCATAGTATAGCCTTCAACGTTTTTTCGACGAATTCCGCGACTTTCTCCGATTGAACCGCAACTCAGTAAAAACGTTAGCTAGGACCATTTATAGTCGTTCTAGCCTATTTTCGGCATTTTTTAATCAATCGCGAAAATCGACGATTTTTCCATAGTATAGCCTTCAACGTTTTTTCGACGAATTCCGCGACTTTCTCCGATTGAACCGCAACTCAGTAAAAACGTTAGCTAGGACCATTTATAGTCGTTCTAGCCTATTTTCGGCATTTTTTAATCAATCGCGAAAATCGACAATTTTTCCATAGTATAGCCTTCAACGTTTTTTCGACGAATTCCGCGACTTTCTCCGATTGAACCGCAACTCAGTAAAAACGTTAGCTAGGACCATTTATAGTCGTTCTAGCCTATTTTCGGCATTTTTTAATCAATCGCGAAAATCGACGATTTTTCCATAGTATAGCCTTCAACGTTTTTTCGACGAATTCCGCGACTTTCTCCGATTGAACCGCAACTCAGTAAAAACGTTAGCTAGGACCATTTATAGTCGTTCTAGCCTATTTTCGGCATTTTTTAATCAATCGCGAAAATCGACGATTTTTCCATAGTATAGCCTTCAACGTTTTTTCGACGAATTCCGCGACTTTCTCCGATTGAACCGCAACTCAGTAAAAACGTTAGCTAGGACCATTTATAGTCGTTCTAGCCTATTTTCGGCATTTTTTAATCAATCGCGAAAATCGACGATTTTTCCATAGTATAGCCTTCAACGTTTTTTCGACGAATTCCGCGACTTTCTCCGATTGAACCGCAACTCAGTAAAAACGTTAGCTAGGACCATTTATAGTCGTTCTAGCCTATTTTCGGCATTTTTTAATCAATCGCGAAAATCGACGATTTTTCCATAGTATAGCCTTCAACGTTTTTTCGACGAATTCCGCGACTTTCTCCGATTGAACCGCAACTCAGTAAAAACGTTAGCTAGGACCATTTATAGTCGTTCTAGCCTATTTTCGGCATTTTTTAATCAATCGCGAAAATCGACAATTTTTCCATAGTATAGCCTTCAACGTTTTTTCGACGAATTCCGCGACTTTCTCCGATTGAACCGCAACTCAGTAAAAACGTTAGCTAGGACCATTTATAGTCGTTCTAGCCTATTTTCGGCATTTTTTAATCAATCGCGAAAATCGACGATTTTTCCATAGTATAGCCTTCAACGTTTTTTCGACGAATTCCGCGACTTTCTCCGATTGAACCGCAACTCAGTAAAAACGTTAGCTAGGACCATTTATAGTCGTTCTAGCCTATTTTCGGCATTTTTTAATCAATCGCGAAAATCGACGATTTTTCCATAGTATAGCCTTCAACGTTTTTTCGACGAATTCCGCGACTTTCTCCGATTGAACCGCAACTCAGTAAAAACGTTAGCTAGGACCATTTATAGTCGTTCTAGCCTATTTTCGGCATTTTTTAATCAATCGCGAAAATCGACGATTTTTCCATAGTATAGCCTTCAACGTTTTTTCGACGAATTCCGCGACTTTCTCCGATTGAACCGCAACTCAGTAAAAACGTTAGCTAGGACCATTTATAGTCGTTCTAGCCTATTTTCGGCATTTTTTAATCAATCGCGAAAATCGACAATTTTTCCATAGTATAGCCTTCAAAGTTTTTTCGACGAATTCCGCGACTTTCTCCGATTGAACCGCAACTCAGTAAAAACGTTAGCTAGGACCATTTATAGTCGTTCTAGCCTATTTTCGGCATTTTTTAATCAATCGCGAAAATCGACGATTTTTCCATAGTATAGCCTTCAACGTTTTTTCGACGAATTCCGCGACTTTCTCTGATTGAACCGCAACTCAGTAAAAACGTTAGCTAGGACCATTTATAGTCGTTCTAGCCTATTTTCGGCATTTTTTAATCAATCGCGAAAATCGACGATTTTTCCATAGTATAGCCTTCAACGTTTTTTCGACGAATTCCGCGACTTTCTCCGATTTAACCGCAACTCAGTAAAAACGTTAGCTAGGACCATTTATAGTCGTTCTAGCCTATTTTCGGCATTTTTTAATCAATCGCGAAAATCGACAATTTTTCCATAGTATAGCCTTCAACGTTTTTTCGACGAATTCCGCGACTTTCTCCGATTGAACCGCAACTCAGTAAAAACGTTAGCTAGGACCATTTATAGTCGTTCTAGCCTATTTTCGGCATTTTTTAATCAATCGCGAAAATCGACGATTTTTCCATAGTATAGCCTTCAACGTTTTTTCGACGAATTCCGCGACTTTCTCCGATTTAACCGCAACTCAGTAAAAACGTTAGCTAGGACCATTTATAGTCGTTCTAGCCTATTTTCGGCATTTTTTAATCAATCGCGAAAATCGACAATTTTTCCATAGTATAGCCTTCAACGTTTTTTCGACGAATTCCGCGACTTTCTCCGATTGAACCGCAACTCAGTAAAAACGTTAGCTAGGACCATTTATAGTCGTTCTAGCCTATTTTCGGCATTTTTTAATCAATCGCGAAAATCGACAATTTTTCCATAGTATAGCCTTCAACGTTTTTTCGACGAATTCCGCGACTTTCTCCGATTGAACCGCAACTCAGTAAAAACGTTAGCTAGGACCATTTATAGTCGTTCTAGCCTATTTTCGGCATTTTTTAATCAATCGCGAAAATCGACGATTTTTCCATAGTATAGCCTTCAACGTTTTTTCGACGAATTCCGCGACTTTCTCCGATTGAACCGCAACTCAGTAAAAACGTTAGCTAGGACCATTTATAGTCGTTCTAGCCTATTTTCGGCATTTTTTAATCAATCGCGAAAATCGACGATTTTTCCATAGTATAGCCTTCAACGTTTTCTCGACGAATTCCGCGACTTTCTCCGATTGAACCGCAACTCAGTAAAAACGTTAGCTAGGACCATTTATAGTCGTTCTAGCCTATTTTCGGCATTTTTTAATCAATCGCGAAAATCGACGATTTTTCCATAGTATAGCCTTCAACGTTTTTTCGACGAATTCCGCGACTTTCTCTGATTGAACCGCAACTCAGTAAAAACGTTAGCTAGGACCATTTATAGTCGTTCTAGCCTATTTTCGGCATTTTTTAATCAATCGCGAAAATCGACGATTTTTCCATAGTATAGCCTTCAACGTTTTTTCGACGAATTCCGCGACTTTCTCCGATTGAACCGCAACTCAGTAAAAACGTTAGCTAGGACCATTTATAGTCGTTCTAGCCTATTTTCGGCATTTTTTAATCAATCGCGAAAATCGACGATTTTTCCATAGTATAGCCTTCAACGTTTTTTCGACGAATTCCGCGACTTTCTCCGATTGAACCGCAACTCAGTAAAAACGTTAGCTAGGACCATTTATAGTCGTTCTAGCCTATTTTCGGCATTTTTTAATCAATCGCGAAAATCGACGATTTTTCCATAGTATAGCCTTCAACGTTTTCTCGACGAATTCCGCGACTTTCTCCGATTGAACCGCAACTCAGTAAAAACGTTAGCTAGGACCATTTATAGTCGTTCTAGCCTATTTTCGGCATTTTTTAATCAATCGCGAAAATCGACGATTTTTCCATAGTATAGCCTTCAACGTTTTTTCGACGAATTCCGCGACTTTCTCTGATTGAACCGCAACTCAGTAAAAACGTTAGCTAGGACCATTTATAGTCGTTCTAGCCTATTTTCGGCATTTTTTAATCAATCGCGAAAATCGACGATTTTTCCATAGTATAGCCTTCAACGTTTTTTCGACGAATTCCGCGACTTTCTCCGATTGAACCGCAACTCAGTAAAAACGTTAGCTAGGACCATTTATAGTCGTTCTAGCCTATTTTCGGCATTTTTTAATCAATCGCGAAAATCGACGATTTTTCCATAGTATAGCCTTCAACGTTTTTTCGACGAATTCCGCGACTTTCTCCGATTGAACCGCAACTCAGTAAAAACGTTAGCTAGGACCATTTATAGTCGTTCTAGCCTATTTTCGGCATTTTTTAATCAATCGCGAAAATCGACGATTTTTCCATAGTATAGCCTTCAACGTTTTCTCGACGAATTCCGCGACTTTCTCCGATTGAACCGCAACTCAGTAAAAACGTTAGCTAGGACCATTTATAGTCGTTCTAGCCTATTTTCGGCATTTTTTAATCAATCGCGAAAATCGACGATTTTTCCATAGTATAGCCTTCAACGTTTTTTCGACGAATTCCGCGACTTTCTCTGATTGAACCGCAACTCAGTAAAAACGTTAGCTAGGACCATTTATAGTCGTTCTAGCCTATTTTCGGCATTTTTTAATCAATCGCGAAAATCGACGATTTTTCCATAGTATAGCCTTCAACGTTTTTTCGACGAATTCCGCGACTTTCTCCGATTGAACCGCAACTCAGTAAAAACGTTAGCTAGGACCATTTATAGTCGTTCTAGCCTATTTTCGGCATTTTTTAATCAATCGCGAAAATCGACAATTTTTCCATAGTATAGCCTTCAACGTTTTTTCGACGAATTCCGCGACTTTCTCCGATTGAACCGCAACTCAGTAAAAACGTTAGCTAGGACCATTTATAGTCGTTCTAGCCTATTTTCGGCATTTTTTAATCAATCGCGAAAATCGACGATTTTTCCATAGTATAGCCTTCAACGTTTTTTCGACGAATTCCGCGACTTTCTCCGATTGAACCGCAACTCAGTAAAAACGTTAGCTAGGACCATTTATAGTCGTTCTAGCCTATTTTCGGCATTTTTTAATCAATCGCGAAAATCGACGATTTTTCCATAGTATAGCCTTCAACGTTTTTTCGACGAATTCCGCGACTTTCTCCGATTGAACCGCAACTCAGTAAAAACGTTAGCTAGGACCATTTATAGTCGTTCTAGCCTATTTTCGGCATTTTTTAATCAATCGCGAAAATCGACGATTTTTCCATAGTATAGCCTTCAACGTTTTTTCGACGAATTCCGCGACTTTCTCCGATTGAACCGCAACTCAGTAAAAACGTTAGCTAGGACCATTTATAGTCGTTCTAGCCTATTTTCGGCATTTTTTAATCAATCGCGAAAATCGACAATTTTTCCATAGTATAGCCTTCAAAGTTTTTTCGACGAATTCCGCGACTTTCTCCGATTGAACCGCAACTCAGTAAAAACGTTAGCTAGGACCATTTATAGTCGTTCTAGCCTATTTTCGGCATTTTTTAATCAATCGCGAAAATCGACGATTTTTCCATAGTATAGCCTTCAACGTTTTTTCGACGAATTCCGCGACTTTCTCCGATTGAACCGCAACTCAGTAAAAACGTTAGCTAGGACCATTTATAGTCGTTCTAGCCTATTTTCGGCATTTTTTAATCAATCGCGAAAATCGACAATTTTTCCATAGTATAGCCTTCAAAGTTTTTTCGACGAATTCCGCGACTTTCTCCGATTGAACCGCAACTCAGTAAAAACGTTAGCTAGGACCATTTATAGTCGTTCTAGCCTATTTTCGGCATTTTTTAATCAATCGCGAAAATCGACGATTTTTCCATAGTATAGCCTTCAACGTTTTTTCGACGAATTCCGCGACTTTCTCTGATTGAACCGCAACTCAGTAAAAACGTTAGCTAGGACCATTTATAGTCGTTCTAGCCTATTTTCGGCATTTTTTAATCAATCGCGAAAATCGACGATTTTTCCATAGTATAGCCTTCAACGTTTTTTCGACGAATTCCGCGACTTTCTCCGATTTAACCGCAACTCAGTAAAAACGTTAGCTAGGACCATTTATAGTCGTTCTAGCCTATTTTCGGCATTTTTTAATCAATCGCGAAAATCGACGATTTTTCCATAGTATAGCCTTCAACGTTTTTTCGACGAATTCCGCGACTTTCTCTGATTGAACCGCAACTCAGTAAAAACGTTAGCTAGGACCATTTATAGTCGTTCTAGCCTATTTTCGGCATTTTTTAATCAATCGCGAAAATCGACGATTTTTCCATAGTATAGCCTTCAACGTTTTTTCGACGAATTCCGCGACTTTCTCCGATTTAACCGCAACTCAGTAAAAACGTTAGCTAGGACCATTTATAGTCGTTCTAGCCTATTTTCGGCATTTTTTAATCAATCGCGAAAATCGACGATTTTTCCATAGTATAGCCTTCAACGTTTTTTCGACGAATTCCGCGACTTTCTCCGATTGAACCGCAACTCAGTAAAAACGTTAGCTAGGACCATTTATAGTCGTTCTAGCCTATTTTCGGCATTTTTTAATCAATCGCGAAAATCGACGATTTTTCCATAGTATAGCCTTCAACGTTTTTTCGACGAATTCCGCGACTTTCTCTGATTGAACCGCAACTCAGTAAAAACGTTAGCTAGGACCATTTATAGTCGTTCTAGCCTATTTTCGGCATTTTTTAATCAATCGCGAAAATCGACAATTTTTCCATAGTATAGCCTTCAACGTTTTTTCGACGAATTCCGCGACTTTCTCCGATTGAACCGCAACTCAGTAAAAACGTTAGCTAGGACCATTTATAGTCGTTCTAGCCTATTTTCGGCATTTTTTAATCAATCGCGAAAATCGACGATTTTTCCATAGTATAGCCTTCAACGTTTTTTCGACGAATTCCGCGACTTTCTCTGATTGAACCGCAACTCAGTAAAAACGTTAGCTAGGACCATTTATAGTCGTTCTAGCCTATTTTCGGCATTTTTTAATCAATCGCGAAAATCGACAATTTTTCCATAGTATAGCCTTCAACGTTTTTTCGACGAATTCCGCGACTTTCTCCGATTGAACCGCAACTCAGTAAAAACGTTAGCTAGGACCATTTATAGTCGTTCTAGCCTATTTTCGGCATTTTTTAATCAATCGCGAAAATCGACGATTTTTCCATAGTATAGCCTTCAACGTTTTTTCGACGAATTCCGCGACTTTCTCCGATTGAACCGCAACTCAGTAAAAACGTTAGCTAGGACCATTTATAGTCGTTCTAGCCTATTTTCGGCATTTTTTAATCAATCGCGAAAATCGACGATTTTTCCATAGTATAGCCTTCAACGTTTTTTCGACGAATTCCGCGACTTTCTCCGATTGAACCGCAACTCAGTAAAAACGTTAGCTAGGACCATTTATAGTCGTTCTAGCCTATTTTCGGCATTTTTTAATCAATCGCGAAAATCGACGATTTTTCCATAGTATAGCCTTCAACGTTTTTTCGACGAATTCCGCGACTTTCTCCGATTGAACCGCAACTCAGTAAAAACGTTAGCTAGGACCATTTATAGTCGTTCTAGCCTATTTTCGGCATTTTTTAATCAATCGCGAAAATCGACGATTTTTCCATAGTATAGCCTTCAACGTTTTCTCGACGAATTCCGCGACTTTCTCCGATTGAACCGCAACTCAGTAAAAACGTTAGCTAGGACCATTTATAGTCGTTCTAGCCTATTTTCGGCATTTTTTAATCAATCGCGAAAATCGACGATTTTTCCATAGTATAGCCTTCAACGTTTTTTCGACGAATTCCGCGACTTTCTCCGATTGAACCGCAACTCAGTAAAAACGTTAGCTAGGACCATTTATAGTCGTTCTAGCCTATTTTCGGCATTTTTTAATCAATCGCGAAAATCGACGATTTTTCCATAGTATAGCCTTCAACGTTTTTTCGACGAATTCCGCGACTTTCTCCGATTGAACCGCAACTCAGTAAAAACGTTAGCTAGGACCATTTATAGTCGTTCTAGCCTATTTTCGGCATTTTTTAATCAATCGCGAAAATCGACGATTTTTCCATAGTATAGCCTTCAACGTTTTTTCGACGAATTCCGCGACTTTCTCCGATTGAACCGCAACTCAGTAAAAACGTTAGCTAGGACCATTTATAGTCGTTCTAGCCTATTTTCGGCATTTTTTAATCAATCGCGAAAATCGACGATTTTTCCATAGTATAGCCTTCAACGTTTTTTCGACGAATTCCGCGACTTTCTCCGATTGAACCGCAACTCAGTAAAAACGTTAGCTAGGACCATTTATAGTCGTTCTAGCCTATTTTCGGAAGTTTTGAATTCATCGCGATTTTCGGTAATTTGTCCCGCTTAAAGATAAAAATCATTATTTCCATGCTTACTACAAAAGTTTACCATTTACCCGTATAAAAAAAATTCTGCGGAACGGCTCGACAGATTTCAATGATTTTGGTGTTATATTAAAGCGATTATGTCTATTTTTGCCCATTTTGTTCAAAATTTAAGTGTATTTGCCAAATTGGTCGGAAATTGAAAATTAAGAATAACTATTTTCGTCTACATTCATATAGACTTGTATATCATATCAAAGGCATAGCGGCCATGTACAATCGAGTCAAAAAAATTGTCAATAATTGTGGCTAAAGTGTCTGACTTAAAATTATTCTAGGCGAGACCTAGCGATGCTATATATATATATATATAAATAATTATTTTTTACATACATTTCTCATATTTAAATTTTTTAAATAATTTATTTTGATTTTTGTCAAACATTTTATAGCAAATTATGTTGGATTTATGAATTACAAAATAAATACACAATAGCGTCCTCAAACAATCGGTCAATAATTGTATTTTCTTTTTTCAGTTTTTAAACTATACATTTATGTCTGATTTGCCATATTCTTGGCAGTAGGTGTACTATTGCGTAGATAAAATTCTGCTAATAATCACACGTTCGCTGATAACGAATACTCGAATAGAGCGAGAACATTCTCAGAAAACGACGAAAGTCTCGCTTCAACCAACGCAATCAACTTTTTCGAGTTTATATTTTTCACTTCAACTTACCGTTCAAGGTGCCCTTGAAACTGCCCATATAAAATAGCATATGCAAAGATGGGATTGCATTCGCGTAACCATGTAGTTAGACTTGAATTCCTCGCCGCGTTCGTCGAGAATAAATAGTGTGTAATCTGTGTGTGTGTTTATCGCCGTTGTCGCACACATATCTAATATTAAAATATGTAGATGGCGATACCAACACGATCAGCAACTGTAAATTAATACGCGATGTTAATGCGTGTTCAATTTCAAAGTCAGCATTTAGAAACATTTTTATATGGACTGTCGTCCATGCTAAGATTATGAATTTTTATTAAACGCGAAAAAATGATTTAATGGGACATTTTTTAATGGGAAATGATAATTTTGATGAAAATCGTCAGGTATATATACACCACTTTTTCACTTTTTCTTAGATAATTTCAACTTTCTCCGTTTGAACCGGAAATCAGTAAAATAGAGTTTTAGACGATTTAACGTTTTTACTGAGTTCTAGCCTATTTTCGGAATTTTTAAATTCATCGCGAAAATCGACGATTTTTCCATAGTATAGCCTTCAACTTTTTTTCGACGATTTCCGCGACTTTTTCCGATTGAACCGGAACTCAGTAAAAACGTTAGCTAGGACCATTTATAGTCGTTCTAGCCTATTTTCGGAATTTTTTAATTCATCGCGAAAATCGACGATTTTTCCATAGTATAGCCTTCAACTTTTTTTCGACGATTTCCGCGAATTTTTCCGATTGAACCGGAACTCAGTAAAAACGTTAGCTAGGACCATTTATAGTCGTTCTAGCCTATTTTCGGAATTTTTTAATTCATCGCGATTTTCGGTAATTTGTCCCGCTTAAAAATAAAAATCATTATTTCCATGCTACTACAAAAGTTTACCATTTACCCGTATAAAAAAAATTCTGCGGAACGGCTCGACAGATTTCAATGATTTTGGTGTTATATTAAAGCGATTATGTCTATTTTTGCCCATTTTGTTCAAAATTTAAATGTATTTGCTAAATTGGTCGGAAATAGAAAATTAAGAATTACTATTTTCGTCTACATTCATATAGACTTGTATATCATAATCAAAGGCATAGCGGCCATGTACAATCGAGTCAAAGAAATAGTCAATAATTGTGGCTTAAAGTGTCTGACTTAAAATTATTCTAGGCGAGACCTGGCGATGCTATATATAT
Source organism: Leptodirus hochenwartii (assembly GCA_947310635.1). Lineage (NCBI taxonomy): Eukaryota > Metazoa > Arthropoda > Insecta > Coleoptera > Leiodidae > Leptodirus > Leptodirus hochenwartii. The sequence continues at coordinate 8,217,452 of OX371187.1, read as the reverse complement.
ATATATAAATAATTATTTTTTACATACATTTCTTATATTTAAATTTTTTTAATATTTTATTTTGATTTTTGTCAAACATTTTATAGCAAATTATGTTGGATTTATGAATTATAAAATAAATACACAATAGCGTCCTGAAACAATCGGTCAATAATTGTATTTTCTTTTTTCAGTTTTTAAACTATACATTTATGTCTGATTTTCCATATTCTTGGCAGTAGGTGTACTACTGTATAGATAAAATTCAGCTAATAATCACGCGTTCGTTGATAACGAATACTCCACTAGAGCGAGAACTTTCTCAGAAAACGGCGAAAGTCTCGCTTCAACCAACGCAATCAACTTTTTCCAGTTTATATTCTTCACTTCAACTTACCGTTCAGGGTGCCATTGAAACTGCCCATATAAAATAGCATGTGCAGAGATGGGATTGCATTCACGTAACCATGTAGTTAGATTTGAATTCCTCGCCGCGTTTGTCGAGAATAAAAAGTGTGTAATCTGTGTGAGTGTTTATCGTCGTTGTCGCACACACATCTAATATTGAAATATGTAGATGGCGATACCAACACGATCAGCAACTGTAAATTAATACACGATGTTAATTGCTTGTTCAATTTCAAAGTCAGCATTTAGAAACATTTTTATATGGACTGTCCATGCTAAGATTATAAATTTTTATTAAACGTGAAAAAATGATTGAATGGGACATTTTCATATGGGAAATGATAATTTTGATGAAAATCGTCAGGTATATATACACCACTTTTTCACTTTTTCGACGATAATTTCAACTTTCTCCGTTTGAACCGGAAATCAGTAAAATAGAGTTTTAAGACGATTTAACGTTTTTACTGAGTTCTAGCCTATTTTCGGAATTTTTTAATTCATCGGGAAAATCGACGAATTTTCCATAGTACAGCCTTCAACTTTTTTTCGACGATTTCCGCGACTTTTTCCGATTAAACCGGAACTCAGTAAAAACGTTAGCTAGGACCATTTATAGCCGTTCTAGCATATTTTCGGAATTTTTTAATTCATCGGGAAAATCGACGATTTTTCCATAGTATAGCCTTCAACTTTTTTTCTATGATTTCCGCGACTTTTTCCGATTGAACCGGAACTCAGTAAAAACGTTAGCTAGGACCAATTATACTATAAATCTAAGCAGCAGATTTATTTACATAACAATATAATTACATCGCTTCTATAAAACAGTTTATAGATTTATGGAAGATTAATGGTATTCGAAGAAGATTAGATAAAATATCTTTTTTTAAGTTATCAAATTGCAATTGCTTTATTCACACATAAAAAAACAATAATAATATAACAAAGGTACAAATATACAAACACTAAGAATAGGCATTACGTAGGAAGGAACATGCGATTTTACTACGAGGAATTAAAATACGCCAGAAGAATTTGGATTGCGTTATCCATTCGAATCTTCTAACTGTTAAGAATTGTGTATTTAGTATCCATGATAATGTCCGCTATAGCCGCCGTCGTAACCATCGGACGATATGGCGGCCCCGTGTCCTCCACTGCCACCACCACCGCCTCCTCCATGGCCACCAGCACCACCGCCTCCACCACCACCGGAGTGTTCCAAGCCAACGTTGGCTACAGCTGCCGCTTCCGCCGCATTCTGTTGCGCTACCTGCGCTGCAGCTTCCGCCTTATTGGCAGCAGCTTGAGTCGCCTGCAAAACAATTGTTTGATTAATTTTGTTTCGGATGCGGTTTTCGATTAGAATTTGCCTCAGAAGATTTTATTAGTTGGTCTATTTATTATTACGGCGAGAAAGTGTACTGAATCGCGAAATAAAGCGGGCATAACGATAATAATTACGTGCGGTATATAAAACACAATCGTGCATCATGGTAAGATTTGTTACGGTGCGAGGTATATAAATGAAACGAATGACGGTTACCTGGAAATCGATTCGGACGCCGTGCAACTGTTCGGCGAGCGCCCCGAGTCGCTGCTTCGCGGCGCCTACCATCCCCGTTTGGGCGCCCAATTCGCCGGCTGCTTCGCTGGCACTTTGGGCGCCGTGATCGGCCGTCGCCTGGGCGGCGTTCAGTGCGGCTGTGAGCACGTTCACTTGGTGCACGGCCTGCTGGGCGGCTTGCGCAGCGGATGTCGCGCTGCGCTTCGCTTGCTGCAGCTGTTGGCTCTCGCCCTCCAGCGCCACCTTCGCATCGTGGAACTGCTGCTCGAGCCCCTGAAGGATCACCTGTTTGCCAGCGAGCGCTGCTTGTGCTGTGGCTGATGCCTGCGCATAGCGTATAGATTTAGCTTTCAAGCGTCTTCGGATAGCAATAAGATCAAAGCACATTATTATCACTGAATTAAATAGTTGATCATATTTTTTTGCGTGTCCCCAATCGCTACCAGCACTGATATTCAATAATAATAATAATTGTCTTTATTTCCATACAAAATACATATATTACAAAGGATCACTTGTTTGATCACCTATAAAAAATTTAACTGCATATCCAATTAGATTCTATCCAGATTTATTCTGGCTTGAATTGAAAATGAAATATTTGATTTTCAGTTCAGTATCGGAAAGTTTCAGAAGTATCGCTAACAGTTTTGCCTTACCGCGGCAGCTGATTGCGCCAAAGTATTTTTCGCCACATAAGCGGCTTGACTAGCAGCGACATGTTGGTTCTGAACAGCGTTGTGCGCTTGCTCAGCGCTGCCCTGGGCAATCTGCCTCAAGCCGCTGCCCGCGCTATAGCCCTTTTTTCCACCGCCGCCTCCGCCTCCGCCTCCGCCAGCACCACCGCCACCTCCATGACCACTGGGCGCCGCCTGGTTATCGAAGGCCTGATATTGATGCGATTCAGCCCCTTGTTGCTGGTAGCCGCTCTCGTTCGTAGATGGATCGCTGTCCGAGCCTCCTTCTAGCGACCTGCGGGACACGCGCACCCCATACCGTGGCCTATCTTCTGGCGCGGCGGATACCACCACTACTATCGTACCAATAATCGTCGATTATATTGTACATTTTTTGCTTTGAAAAGTTTAAAAGTAACTCCAAATTATACTACCATACATTATTTCGGTTCTTAAAATTGTAAAGGCAATATTTAATTTTTTTTAAGTAACAACAACTTTTAAGAAAGTTGCTTTTGTTTTCAATTAGAAAAAAAATCGAGAAAAAATGATGGAGGAATGATTGTAAGTATAAAAAAATATTTTCATCAACCATAGTTCCCTGAAGTTAATCTTTAAAAAATTCTTCTTCTTCTAATATTAATTTTTTTGTTTCACAGTTACTTACCTGCCAATGCTACTAAAACTGTAATTCGCAACATTATGACGAAGGTTCACTAAAATAGAAGACCCTATTAGTATTATTAATAATTTTTAAGGATGTTTAATTTGAAACATCTTCAATCTTTTATACGCTTATTTGTTTCGTTAAAAAACAAATGATCACAGGCAATAAAAATATTTCCAAGCCCTTAGATCAGTGCGCTTCAATAAATTATTTCTAATAACTTCATTTTATCACAGGAAGGTACAATTTTTAACTTACAACTTATCAGGTACACGTCTAACTTCAATCAATATGTATTTTTCGTAGACGGTCTATCCACTGACTGCTCTGATTCGAAAATCGGATATTTATACGGATTTTTTTATTAGTCTTCGAGTCCATTCAATGAGCAAGATGTTCAAGCGGGGTACCACCTGATAGGTAGGGAATGTTCGCTGCAAGAAGGAAACAATGTGCTGGTACCGAGATCCGATTAAATATTGCAATACACGATGACGAGGCGATAGCATTAAAAACCGAAGAAAAAGAACTGGAGTGAAAACTGTAACAAATTATTTATAATGTGTAGCATCGACTCTTTTTCAACGGCTGTTTAGTGCGAGGAAGTGTCAACCGCCGAGTAGAACCGTTTTAGTATCGATATCGTTCTTTTGGTCCAGAACCGGCTTTCGAATACAAACCAATGCAAGCATGGGATCATATTTCAATTGCGTCGAATATTTTTTTGTATAATATATTTTAGTTCAACAAAACGTAGATCTTCAGCATTTTCTTATATACATTTTGGAGGATTTCGAAGAAAGCAATTACGTGCCTGCACGATATCGACTTTTTTGCCAACGTTACGCATTTTGGTTCGAATTTTGAATTTCTCCGCAAGTGCTTTAGAAACTGGTCAATAACAAAAATAAATATATTGGTAATGAGATCGATGTAGCGCTTCACCGCAAATAAGACATTGCAAATAATTATATTTGTTCCGGTCGCCGTTAACAATTAAAAAATATATTGCGGCATAAAATAAGGTGCACAAAAAGTCGCGTCGGAATATAAATGACTGAGAATGCATTTCATTTGCTATAAATAATAGCGGCTATATACAGAAATTGAATGCTTTACGGAAATTGTAATTCGGTATGGCCAGCATTCGGTATCAAATCAATAAAAACTAAAATATATTACGAGTCTTTAATATGCGGCAGAGCGTTAGGTAAGCATATCAATAAAATGCCAATATATGATCATAATGAGCTGATGATATAAGATCGTTGATAGTTTGGATCATTTGCGAGACATTCGATTACATATATAGTGCCTTTTCGTACCGCGCAAAAGTCTTATCGCAATTCTGCTGCTGGACAAAGAAATAGCCGCAACGGGGGTCTAAATTTAAATATGAAATTCAGAGTACATTGGGTAAATTACTTCTTGCTCAAGTATATCTTAATCTATCTAGAAGCAACAATCGAAAATATTTATTTTATGAAGTACATTCAAACGTCGTATTAAAGCGTAACTTTCGTTCGAATTCAGACATGTAACGAAATACTAGAAGATGGACGAATAATTACGTGCCATGGCGTAGTTTGCAAGTTGCATATAGTAACGATGGGCATGTTGCAGCCGCAATAATTAACGTCCTTGCAGGAGAACGTTGTTATCCTGATTCTGCGGCAAAAGAAATTAGTAGCGACATCATGCAGCAGATCGACATTTCAACCATTTTCAAGATGAATATTTACTTGAAAAGCATATTATCGGAATTGATATCTGATTATTAATCTGCACTCGAGGGAGTTTTTTTTTTTTATATTAGTTTCGATAATTTCTCCCACTGAATTTTTTTGCCAAAATTTTCGACAGATTCTAGTATTATTTGATCCAAGGATTTAGAATATGCAAATAGTTTGGGTGGCAAAATATTTCAAAATGAGCACGGAGAAACAGTTTTGAATGGACAGCTTATGTTAAAATTTACAATTTTTATTTTACTTGAAAAATGATTGAATGGAACATTGTCTAAGGACGATTAGAGGATTGTAATTATGCAACTAGTTTTGCCGTAAGTTTAGAAAATATCATCAATAAATTGTAAATTGAAAATGTTAATTAAGAGTACTTACTCCTTTTGAAAATTTTTGGCAAATTTTTCACATTTGCAAAAGTGAATTTATAATTTGGATGGGAAATGGATATTTTAAAAGTGTTGAGTTTTCTTATAGGATTTGATCTCAGAATTTAGAAGCCGCAAGGGATTTTGGCGGGAAATCAATATTTCAAGAAATACAAATTTTTGGATTGGTCTTTTATGACATATTTTTATATGGAAGTTCCATGCAAAATTTGTCAATTTTAAATTCACCCGATACAATGAATAGTTGGGACATTTTCTAATAGGTAATGAATATTTCAAAAAAGAATTGAGTTGTATTTAATATGCGGTTTGAATTTCAGATATATCTCGCATCTATCATGCATTTCATTCATAAATGCAGGTAAAACATATGTACATACGTGTAATATAATATAATTTGTAACATAATTTCCCTGCATTAAATAATTTAGAAAAAAGCGAGAAATTAAACTTCCTAGAATCTATAGAAAATTTCAAACAAAAACAAAAGCGATGATTACAATGTATTGAATGACTTAGTTTAGTTAGTTAAAGAGTCCGCAATCCTAAAGATTGGTTGGAAACAGCACGCCATGCCGATCTATCCTGAGCTAATCCCTTCATCTCCCTATAGCTATTCATCTCAACGTCTTCAACTATCTGACTCACATACTCAAATCTAGGCCTACCTACCCCTCTCTTTTCCTCCACTCTACCTTCTATGATCAATTGCATAATCCCCCCATGCCTAAGAATATGCCCTACTAATCTGTCTCTCCTACGCTGTAATACTCTCCAAATACTTCTCTTCTCCCTTACTAACTCTAGTACAGCTTCATTTGTTACTTTATCTTCCCAACCAATCCTCATCATCCTCCTATAACACCACATTTCGAATGCTTGTAATCTACGCTTCTCTTCCTTTCCTATAGTCCACGCCTCACACCCGTACAGTGCTACACTCCAAACATATACCTTCAGTAATCTTTTTTTAATACCCAAGTCAATATTTGATCTTAAAATCTGTTCCTTTTCTACGAATGCCTTCCTACCCTGTGCTATCCTACACTTTATATCTACCTTGCTTCGATTATCTTTTGTGATTCTACTGCCTAAATAACAAAAATCTGACACTTCTTCGATTCTATTATCTCCTATTGTGATCCTCATTTTTCTACTGCATTCCTTTTTGTCACACCTCATCACTTTAGTTTTACCTATATTTATTTTCATGTTAAAATCCCTAGTCAATACTGCCTGCATACCATTCAATACCCTTTCTAAATTCTTTTCGCTTTCTTCCAATATAGCTATATCGTCGGCGAATCTCAACATATATATTTTCTCTCCCTGTACATTCACACCTACACTATACTCTTATTTTATTTTGTTTATTGCATCCTCTATATATAGATTAAATAATAACGGTGAAAGTGTACATCCCTGCCGAACTCCCTTCCCTATTTTTGCTACCTCTTCTTCCCCCTCAATTCTAACTAAGGCAGTTTGGTGTTTATATAAATTAAAAATTATTCTCCTATCCTTATAATCTATACCCGTTTCTTTTAAAATTCTAAACATTATGTACCAATCTACATTATCAAATGCCTTTTCTAAATCTACAAAAGCTATGCAAGTTACCTTTCCTACCCTCTTTCTTTTTTCTACTACCGTTCTTAGTGCTAAAATCGCCTCTCTCGTCCCTCTGTTTTTCCTAAAACCAAACTGATCTTCTCCTAGCCTTTCCTCTACTTTATTTTCTAATCTCCTATAAATAATCTTTAGCAATATCTTCGATGCATGACTTAGTTTATTCTAAATTATTCGAAATCTTACAATACTCTTTACTCAGATATCTATGTATATACGTCACGATATTCTTGTATTATAACATATTGAAATAGTTCAGAATTGATAATGCCATAAATAGGCGAAACTAGTCGTCATATATTGATTATATTATAAAAAAATCACGGCGGTCTTTAGGTTTTATTATTAGGACATGTAAGCGATTCACAAAAGCATCGGCATTAAAAGTATTATATTGTTCTTTTGTAAGATCTTTTCTTGAATTTGCAAGTGTTATATAGAGGCCCAGTTACAATATTCACATCGATAGATTAGAAAATGTGCAACTAAAATTTCTAAATTATGTTTCACGTAAAACCAATGTCAATATTAATATTCCATCTTTGTACAATGCTAGACCTAACAGTCTTATATAAAATTGTAAATAACATATTTTCTTCAGAAGAAATCACTACGTTAATTGATTATCGCGTTCCCAGCCGTGATACGAGAAACCAATGTTTATTTTAAATTCGTTATAGAAATACTAATAATTCTATAAATTCTCCTTTGAATAGAATATGTAATTTATACGATTCAATATGCCTCAAAAAATATATATATGGAAATTTTTTATTTGTCATTATTTAATTATAAGCAATTAGTTATTAATTTTATCAAGCCTAATATATAATATATTTTGTGTACTGAGCATGTACTGTAATATTATACCATAAAAACGCTTAGTAATTTTTAATCTTTAATCTTTGGCTATATATAGATATTTTATTATTGTAAGTTATATAGTGGTTTTTGTATTTTTAAGCAACTCTGAAATTTAGAGAAATTTTATTTTTTTATTATTATTTCTGTATATTTTTGTGTTGTACAGTAATTGGTGGAGACGTGTGTGTCTCTGCTGTTGTACTTCCTTAATTAAATAAATATATTTATATTTATTGTATGTAAATATGTTATATTCACAACAGTTGTATTAACAAAGTAATTATCCCTATTCAATATGAATAAATATAACAAAATAAGCCGCCAACACATCGGTTAATATAAAAATACATTTTAACGCAGGGGGGGGGGGGGGGGGGGGGGGATGAGACGATGGGGGAATAGCCTCCGAAATGCGCATCCATCTAATAAATGCTTCGTGTTACGGTTTTCGGGTGATGTTTTATACAACATTTTAATATGCATGCCCAAGTTGGTATGGTATACTTCCATAGAGTTCGAGTAGACGACGCCAATGTATGTAGTTCAAATGTATAGCGAGTACATAGTGATAGGGACGCACGATTTGCGAAATGGGTGCGGAAAATTGGAGGATTTTTCGCGTGGCAAAAGTACATGTGGCAACGTGTGTGGTGCGGGGGCAAGGGTGTCCCGTCCCGATGGCTGCGTAAAGCGCAAGACACCGCTTCAATAACGTATCCATCCACGGTCGCCGTGCATACCGCCGTAACACGCTCATAGTGAACGGGTCGCGGGAAACTCCGTGCTCCGTCCGACCTCGTGCGCTAGTGGTGGGACCGCTGATAGAACGGTACATAGAGAGTATGCATGCACTCGGGGAACATCTACGTAGCTACTGTAAGTGTCGCCGACTGTATGTATAGTGCATACGAGCCTCCACCGCATATGTTGATCCATATGGGCCCATGTCCTCTGCGGCCCAATGTGCCCGTGCGATAAATGGGGGAGTTTAGTTTGAGTGCGAATGTGAATAGTATAGGACTCGGTGCTGTGGAAATCACGGTAAACACGTCCAAAAATAACGGTGGTCCGCCGACACCGGACAGTCCAATATTGTACACCACGCCTACCAGTGCCAGTGCCAGTGCTAGTGCCAGCATCGGTACGGTAGTCTTAGTAACTGCCACCACCGCCGCAACCACCGCCACCGTAGCCACCGCAGCTGTCACAGCCGCGGCAATATCCGTCACTACTACCACCAGCAGCAGCGAGTCATTGTCACACACTCTCACGCACTCGCCAGTGCCCATCGTGGCAGTAGTATCGTTGCAGACCGCGGCGAAATCGTCTGCTCCTGTGTCTAATGTTCCCCCGCGGTCGTCACTAGCCAAGGCAGCAGCATTTCCATTGCAGTTGCTGGCGCCGTCGTCGTCGTCGTCGTCGTCGTCCTCCTCCTCCTCCTCCTCCTCTTCCGGTATATGCACGAGTAGCATCGCCAACGCTAGTTATCACAGTTTCGTCGCCTGTGACTCGTCATTGTCTTCACCATCGTCATCATTATCGTCCTCATTCTCTTATTCGTCCGCCTCACGATCAGCGATGCAAGATGAACTCGCTGACAAGACAGCAGCTGTCAGCGCCATCGCCAATAACACTGCGGTCTCGTCCTCCGCAGACAATCATCAGGACCAGCATCATCAGCTACAAACATCGTCTTCGTCACATGATCAACAACAACTCGATCCGGATCAGGCCATCGCGGCCTCCAGCGCTGCTGCGCCTGCATCCCTGTCCTGCCCTATATCGTCCGTGTCTTCATCGTATGGTGCCGTGACGGGCTCGGGCTCCGCTGCTACCGTTATAGCCACGGCACCACCTACTGTCACTAGCACAACCAATGCCACCAGCAATGCAGACAAGGTCATTGCTGCAGCTCCCCTGGATGCAGATGACCTAGTACTGGCTGCTTCCGCATTGTCCTCTTCGGGCTGCAGCCCCGGTCTCGGTTCTGGTTCTGGTCCCAACGCCATTCCCAGAATAGCGCCTAACAGTACTGGAATAAGTACGGTCAATCGTCTCGGTGTTATCATGAGTCCCAGTCCTGGTCCTGGGCCTCCGTCCGGTACTGCCGCTGCTGTAACCGCACTGACTTCCATTGGTGGAATCGGTGTCGGTGTTCCAAACATGGTTAACATGGTCTCGGGCATCAATGATCCCGTTTCCCAAACTACCCTGGATACACTGAACGTGCAAGACCAGGTGCAAGGCAATAAGCATAACCAAGCAATTCCAAACCAATCAGGATCCGGACTGCAGTTGTTCCACACAACCGAACCACCGACAATCCCATCGACCACCCACTGGTCCATCGAAGATGGAGGTTACGTGCCTGGCCTAACGGGACCGGTCACCGGAGTGAATGGGGGCGGCATGGCATTCCAGCATTCCAACTACGCTTCTTCGGCTCAACAGCAGTCCCTGCTCTTTGGAGGTGGCCAAATGCAAAACCACAGCAACAGTCAGCAGCAAGGAAGACGTGCTATAACCGCTAGTCATAACTTCCCACACAATCTAGCCAGACAGCAGCAACAACAGCAACAACAAAGCAGTCATCAGCTATTTAATAAGAGTTACGGAAGCTCGTGGGCTAACCCGAGCCCTAGCAACTGTAATGTATTGCCGAACGTGCCGTCTAGCCCGAATGCGACCAATCCGGCGGGAGTCCCGCAAAGCTGGAGCAATAGCGCTAATAGTTCGGTATGGAACAGGGGCCGCAGCGTGCCGAATCTCACACCCCTGCAGCAGATGGGGGTGTGCGCTGGGGGCGCTGGAGCGGCTGGTGGCAGGAAGCCCAGTCCCACCTTCAATCACCAGCAGATGATCTCGCCGGTGAAGTTCAGGCGGAGTACTTCGTATCCGGGAAAGGGTCCCTTCCCACAGCCGCCCACCTTCGAGATCACCAATATGGACGAGAGTCGGGATCTGCTACCGTACCAGGTAACCGTAACGTGTGGCCAGTGTGGCTCTAGTGGCTCTGGCACAATAGTCCTTCTTTTTCTAAACTACCACATCACCATTCTGTACTACCAATACTACCACCACCACCAACATGACCATCATCAACACAACCATCATCAATGCAAACACCTTAGTAATTTTACCGTGCCATATAAAAATGGTTGCGGTTCCGGTTCCACTTACGGTTCCGGCTACCCGCTACATCACCAGCAAAACACTACGTTACCGAAGCTTTTCTATGTTCTATGGTTTATGTTTGGTTGTTGTACTAGTATGTATTTATATGTCTTTTGTGATAATTTCGTTTTTAATAAAGCATTAACCCCTCCATTTTGTGTTTTTTTTTGTGTTGTTCTTTTATTTCACGCACAATTTTTATTTTTTTAGTTGCGGACGTATTCAATTATTACGTCACATCATCATTACACAGCATACATACATAATACATGTTCCCATCCATCCATATCCCAGCATAATGTTCCCACAAAAACGATTTGGTACATATCAAAAATATCGCTGCTCGCATTTTGGCTGAACCGCTACGCTTTTGTTTGTAGAACGTACGAAAAATGCTCGTTTATTTTATAAAAAATTGACCCAGTGAACTATTTTATTTGGGTACACCAGGAATAAAAATCTTCCACAATAAAGCAGTAGGTTTATAATCAATAATCGGATGTACTGAAATAGTCAGAAGTATTGCCCAGTTTGATCAGTCTAATCGATTCATCTTATAAAAAAAATACACCTCGAGCGAATAATATCAGTCAAATGCAGTTCTAAATGAACTCTTCGAGACATCGATTATTGAACGATGGCAACGTCATTAAAAATGAAGCAATTTTTACTTTTGTTCAGTTTTAGGAAGAAATTTTAACAGGAAGTAGGTCATACCTTTTGTTGGCAATAAAAGCAGCCTTTCGAAGATTGATTTTTATAAAATATGACTGAACGAAGTCTACTAGGATATATCTAGTGCTTGTTGCGGGTTTATGCCGGAGCTGCGGAGAAGTCGCTCTGTGCCTCTGTTGCCGCCCCAAGTCCATTCCATTCCGTTCCGTTCCATTCCATTCCACGTTGCTGTCGCTAAGCTGCCATCCCGTCGTTCCTGCTCATCTCAAAATAGCATTGGCCATGGCATCTCTACATAACACGTAGAATCATCTACAGAGTCGATTACAAACATTCTCAGTAATAATATTTTTCGACTTTAATCAGATAAATATTAAAAAAAAAAACGTTGGCACCGATTAAAATCCCTTCGTGCGTGGAACAAAAAAAATCTTACAATTTTTTTTTTGCAAATTCGTTAGTTAAACGACTTATAATTTCGTTACAAAAGGAGAGTCTCACCTATTAGATGTCTCTGTCTAATAGGTGAGCCATATTCCCGCATTTCTAAAAATATAGAAGATATATAGAGAAATATAGCGAGGTTACAACACTGACAAGATACATCTAAATTGCTATTTAAGACTCACCGATTCAAATTGAAGTCTCCATAAAATATTGTACTAAAAATGTATGGAATACGTAATCGTGCAAAATATATGTATTTTTACATGTTTTGTTTAAGTTTTTTTAACGATTCTTGGTATATAGGTCACGCGGGGGGTGTAATTTTTTTACAATAGAATTCTCGATTTACCCCCAACATAGAAAACACAAACAAAAAAGTATTAAAAAAAAATTAGTGATGAAAATACATTCTTCTGTATTTTGCATACATTACATAAATATGTTAGACTTCTGAATAATACAATGCTATTTTTGAAATGTTATTTTAAACTGAAAAATATTTTGTCACGTCATCAACAAATTCTTCGAGCTAAATCGAATTTTGTAAATAATTACGAAATTCGATTTAGCTCGATTTCGATTTATTATTATTTTTTGTAACATAAGTTACAAAAAAAACAACCGTACTGCGTGTATAAAATAGTCGCTTCTTGAACATGAATATAACATTATCAAATTGGTTTCTACAGGTTGGCTTTTTTAGTATGCACAAAAAATGTTATCAGTAACATGCTTGATAAGGCGCATTTTTTTATTTACTAGTTATTTTGTAAATTCTAATCGTGTAAAAACCAAAAAGTATCATATCAACTAGATACCGTCCAAACCTAGTAAATGTTTATTTGCGAATGAGAATGATTTTTTCATGTCGAAATATAATCTTCTGATAGAAAATCGTCTTGAGTAGCATTATATTTAAAATCTAGCAAATTGTATTTAAAAACAAACAGGATATATAATGCATATTGGAAGAATCCGCCATGGATTTTAAAGCGCAGCTACTGGACGATTGTTGTTCACGAATTTTCCACTTCTTGCAGGAACGATGCGGAGTTGTGAATGCAAACGGCGGCAGTCCTCTGGAGACGATTCGTGGTCTGGAACAATATCTCAACGACATGATGCGTGCTCCTGGGGACACAAATGATATCAAAGGTAAGAATTAGAATTTCCACCAAATAAAATACCCGACTGCAGTTGCTATTAAAATTATCGAACAATTCAAGTAAAGTTTTTTTTTTACTATTCTTTGTGTCTACCGTGCGGACTATTTTAGTCCAGGATATTATTTCTAAACGGAAACGGAACTGTGGGTTCGATCGCTGTGCGACAGTATTGAACGTGACATACATCATAATTATATTCTTCTCAGTAATGTAGTTACGACCAAATTGCCACACGTGGTATGCACCGAAGAGCAAGTTTAAGTTTAAGCTTGCGATTATTTGATCTGTTTATTTAGACTTAAAACATCTATCGACGTAAGGCGGGGGTTTTTTAAATCATGACGAACTTCTCTCAATAGAGTACACTAGTTGTTCATAACTATAATTTAACGGATTATGCAACTCGTAGTACATCATAATAAAGTAGGAATTGTAAGTGCTGTTACAATTTACGGCGTTATTGTATGAATTACAACCAATTAGAAGTAAGATAGGCAAAATTCGAAGAATATTACGTTCGCAAAAATATACCAATTACGATTTAGGGTGATGTACGTTAAATCTGCAATAATGTCAAGGTCGCTTGTAGAATTTTTATCGCAACTATTTTATATAATACAGGTGTTTCGTATTCACTTACCAAACTACCACATAAAATTTAAACTGAGAAATAGCTGTAAATGTTAGACCTTTAGAAAACGCTTTCGTAAAAGTTATAATGCGTACGAACAATTTCGCCAAACGACAAAGGATCTCCTAACTTTTGCTTTACAAATGCAAATGCTCATCCAGCTCCTGGATTACACATTGATTATTAGCACCTGAAGGAAGTTCAGACGTAACATTTCATTTACCGTTAGCTAAAGATTAACGTTTGGATTTCCTCTAGCGCTATATAACTTTTATTATTGTCGTAGATCAATCAATTTCCCGAGGTTGTACTAAAGTTTCATAATTGCACGTGCCAAAATGTGCAGGGCAAAAATGTATTTATTAAAATCGATCGAAACGGTATCTGCTGAAGAGATAATCGTAAGTCCTTTTTAGATTTCTTGCAGCAGATACGTCACGGCAATTTGATTTTCGATTAAATTCTTGGACTACTGCGGAATCTTCTAGAATAGAAGTTTGTTTAGGATTACTCAACCGTTTGAACTCGTTGAAGTAGACATAGTTTTAGCTAAAAATATGTCGGTATCAAATAAAATGGTTTCCAAACTTTTCTTCGTAATGAATCCCTTTAAAATGGATCTGTTTAGAACATAAAATAAACGCTTTCGAAGTCGCTCTCGTAGTCTTTCGTGTATGTTCGCGAATTGTGGTTCTGTTAGTAATATAATAAGAATATTAATACACCTGCAGCTGTTTTTGTTTTTGTAAACATAGTCATTATTTCATCCAGAGTCTTCGTTCATGTTACATAAAGCTCTATGCGCATTTGAATTGAAAATTTCGTAATGTTGTTTGGTTACGATGAAACTCTTCGTGGTTGCAATGGTTAATAATAGACGCGCTAATTAATAATATATTGAGCAAATCGATTGCAGGTTCAAACAAAAAATGCACAAGCAAATTGAATAAATGCGTTAAAATTGAAATTGAAATTTTATTTTTAGTAACTTCGGATTTCAGAAAAGTAAAAGAATAAAAGTGGTGGGTCTTTCTATAGTTGAAGATGAATTTTTTTAAGAACGTTAAACGTAGGATAGAAGAGTAAATTAATAATAGAAAAATAAAGATTTAATAAAAGATTTAATAAAAATATGAAGATTTAAAATTTTTTAAAAAGACGATGAAACATTCAAACACTGTTAATTTGATGGGAGTTAGATTAATAGGACGGATTCTTCGATACTGAAGTATTATATTAAAAGTCCCAAAAGAGCTTTAATAACTTCAACCCAAAATGTTGCTAAACGTAGAAAATTTCGAGGTCAAAACAATTTTAATCAAACTGAAAATATTAATGTTTGGAAATAATTCGTGAACTAATTTAAGCTTTAGTGTGAAATCAGAAATTTCAGAATTATACGCACAGGATTTGGGAAAAAATTAGAAATAAATGAAGGGAAATACTATAAAATTGAAGACGTCTCAAGAGTTAGTTAGATTCAGGACGTGTCAGGAGTTAATTAGAATAGAATAAAATACTAAGAAATATTTTTAGACACAAAAGTATTATACAGGATTCCCCAGAAGTACGAAAAGGGTATTAATTAGTTCACAAATTGTTTGTAAAAATACAAAATTTTTATACAAAAAATCGGGTATTGTAGACCATAAGCTGCTGTGGCACAAATTTAAGCAAAAAATTATTAGGGAAAATTTGTAAAAAAAAAATTTCTATGGCATTTCAAGGTGTTGCACAGCCTTCATACAAATTCCAAATTTATTAAAAAATAACATATAAAAAATGTTTAATCATCCGCATCAATTTACCTAGTTCAGCCTTTTATTATATGACAAATAACCCTTTAAATATATACGTTTTTTAAAGGTACTTTTGCAGAAGCCTGTATATAACCAACCAAAAAAATTAATGCGCATAAACTGTTATAGTCGTAGTGTAGCTATTTTTCGCATCGTATCGAAGAATCGAATTGAAAACCATAAAAGTAGAACGATAGCCACTCATAATTATCCACAGTGCATTTGGCATCAATTTAATACCGATTCATATGAACATAATATATTTTGTAGCTGTAGAACCGTTTTGAGGCATTGTAGATGAGTAGAAAAATGGAAGGGTAACTTTATACCTCAGAATTTCTGAGGTATAAAGCTACCCTTCCATTATTCAACTCATAATATATTTTCTAAGGCATTAAAGAACGAAAAACAGTTCAAACAATACGAAAAGAAATCCAATCATACAGCAACATTCCGAATCGAATGTATCTAAAATCGCCTCATAATATTATTGTCCGGTTCCGAAGAGTAGTTCGAAACGTAAACGACGGTAGTACCAGACCAGGCACTACCATATTATGTCGTTCATTATACGCAATTATTGTCAATAGCGGCTGTTATGTAAACAATAACACACGCAGTACGTACACACAAATAAATCTATGTAAATGGAATGGCCTCGACTGGACAAGGCCAATTTAAAATGCAACCGATGAATCCGATTGAGCTATTTTTTTTTTTAAACACCATTATTCGTTCATATGGCTAAAGTGCAAGCGAAAAGAATTTACAGTACGCGAAGATTTTAGTAAGTTGGTATGTCTTCAATGTATGTCTTCAATCTTATGGATTATTTAGAAACAGCACGCCATTTGTCTGAACTAACTCCTTCATTTCCATCCTTTAGCTAGGCTATTCACCCCCCACACGTCCTCCACTATCGGACCCACATACTCCAATCTAAGCCTACCTACCTACCTCTTCCTTTCCCTCTACTGTACCTTCTACAACTAATTGCATTTAGTCAAAAAATATATCCTTCTATTAATCTATCTTTCCTACGCTGTAATAACCCTTCCAAATACTTCTCTTCTTCTACGCTAGCATATAATTGTCACTCTACCTACCCACCCAATCCTCATCATCTTGCTGTAGCACCACATTTCGGATGCTCCCATTCAATTCTAGCTAAAGCATAATCACATAATCATGGTTAAGCTGAAAGCAGCTTACAGCTGAACTTCGCCAACACTGACAATTATGTATTTATTTTGGATTCAATAAAGGCAGTTTGTTATTATTATTATTATTATCTATTCCCGTTTCTTTTAAAATTCCGAACATTATGTCCCAATCGAAATGATCGAACACTTTTCCTAAATCGATAAAAGCCATGTAAGTGGGTTTTCCTACTCACATTATTCTTTTTCTACCACGATGATTTTTTTTATTAATTCGAACGAATGACGAAATAAACAGATCCGGAATAGTTGATTAGATATTCCCTCGAGATCCGAAGATCCAATTCTATATAATCCACCCCCTTCGCGTTGGATTTCACGTCGGTTTGTTTTTCCTTGCACAGCTGCGAGGACTTGATATAAAATATCAATTATCAAATGCGCAGACTGGATTACATCATGCGAACAGTAAAATTAAATTGTTAGAGGTCGAAGAAATGCATTCGAAGAAAATGGAATAAAACTTTTTAGTGAGGCGTCGCAATTCGCTACACGTTTGAAATAATTTATTTGAGCGAGAAAAATGCAAATATATCGCTGCAACGTTGACGTAGATGTAAATGTTTGGAAAATCTAGTTCACAATTCACATATATAAACCTTAAATCAATACGGGACTGTCGAAATAGAGTGTACGGATTTCAGGCAGCTATCCTCAACATAATGCGCGCTGGAATATTGTATCAAATATACCTGTCCCAATTTTTTTGGTTTTGGTTTTTACACGCCCAAGTGGTACCTAAAAATTAATTATACAACAAATATTTACAAACTACTTGTTGACCAACATTTGGAATTTTTTTTTAAAATTTATACCGACATGTTCGCTTAGATATTGCATTAAAAATGTGTGTTCCAATATTTTTGGTTTTGGCTTTTACACACCCAATTGGTACCTCAAAAATTAATTATACAACAAATTCTCATAAACTACTTGATGACCAATATTTGAATTTTTTTTTAAATTTATACCGAAATGTTCGCTTAGATATTGCATTAAAAAATTTTGTCGCAATTTTTTTGGTTTTGGCTTTTACACGCCCAATTGGTACCTAAAAAATAATTATACAACAAATCTTTATAAACTACTTGTTGACCAACATTTGGAATTTTTTTTAAAAATTTATACCGAAAGGTTCGCTTAGATATTGCATTAAAAATGTTTGTCCCAATTTTTTTGGTTTTGGTTTTTACACGCCCAATTGGTACCTAAAAAATAATTATACAACAAATCTTTATAAACTACTTGTTGACCAACATTTGGAATTTTTTTTTTAAATTGATACCGAAAGGTTCGCTTAGATATTGCATTAAAAATGTTTGTCCCAATTTTTTTGGTTTTGGTTTTTACACGCCCAATTGGTACCTAAAAAATAATTATACAACAAATCTTTATAAACTACTTGTTGACCAACATTTGGAATTTTTTTTTTAAATTGATACCGAAAGGTTCGCTTAGATATTGCATTAAAAATGTTTGTCCCAATTTTTTTGGTTTTGGTTTTTACACGCCCAATTGGTACCTAAAAAATAATTATACAACAAATCTTTATAAACTACTTGTTGACCAACATTTGGAATTTTTTTTAAAAATTTATACCGAAATGTTCGCTTAGATATTGCATTAAAAATGTTTGTCCCAATTTTTTTGGTTTTGGTTTTTACACGCCCAATTGGTACCTAAAAATTAATTATACAGCAAATTTTTACAAACTACTTGTGGACCAACACTTGGATTTTTTTTTTTTAATTTATACCAACATGTTCGCTTAGATATTGCATGAAAAATGTTCCAATATTTTTGGTTTTCACTTTTACTCGCCGATTCGTGTTCGTGCTCTACAAAAATTAATTCGACAAAATGTTTTGAAAAATTACTTACTAAAGAACTTTTTTTATTTTATGTCGATGACATTATAAAATATAAGACAAAAAATATTTCTACAATAATACAGAATGATGATTTTATATAGTCGTATGTTGATTATTTTAAGAAGATTATTGGTTCTTCAGTTTTGAAATTTCTTTTGTACATAGCTTCAACTTAGCAAACATTCTGTCAACGCGTTAAATTCAGTCCAGACTTACAGTTACAATATACAGGATAGTCAAGCTCGTTATTTATATTCTATATTAAATGTTAAAATATGCATTGAAAATTAAATGAATTATTAAGAACATCTTATTATTTTTTTATTTTAAAATATTATATTGCAAATACAAATTTATACAATTTCTATTTAATATTCAATCATTGAAGAAAAATAGAAATTTCATTTTTTCTACATGTATATTGCTACAATTTTATCAACAATTTTTCTAAAATTATTATGTCAACGATATAATGTATTTTTCGTATAGTTATATATTAAATCGGTCCAAAAGAAAAAGTCAAAACTATAAGGACTAGAACATTCTATACATCTACACTTGTTCTGTTTACGAATTTACCCCTTTTTCGAACTTTATCCAATTTTCGTACACATTAAATATTAGTTTTTTAATTTGTGTATTTTATTATATACGAAGAGGCCGATAATTTTATCGATAATCTGATAACAGTATTGATTTTATTGAACACGTATACACTTTTTCATTTCACAGATATCATATTTAATATGTGTATTGGTTTTATAATACAGTATAAATATATTTACGATCGATTTTCTTAGAAATATTGTTATACATTTTTCTAAGAAAAAAACTATTCAAGAGAAATGCACCTTATGTTCGCTAAAAATTTAATTCGCAGAAGACAATCCAATTTGCAGTTTAATTAATTATTCATTTAAAATTAATTATAATTTATTCATTAATTAAATGAACGTTAATTTTAATTTGGTTGGAGTAAATTAAATTTTAATTTATTGTTCGTAAATATAGAAATTAAATTTTTTTTTTATATAAATATACATATTATATGTTTTTTATATTTCATTTCGATACAATTTTCCAGTACTGATTATATTAAAACAGTTTCTGTTTAACGTGCGTTTAATCAAAAAACAAACAGTATTTTATAGAATATTGTATGTTATCATTTTTATAGTGTACATAAAAAATAGCTTTTTATTTAAGGAGCATTTTAAGCAGGTTACATATTTTTTTTGTAATATTAACGAATACCTAGTGCGTAGAATTTAAACGAAAATGTATTCTAATTTAGACAGATTTATTGTATTAAAGTGGCTATTATTAGACTAAATATTCGAATAAACTGTAAATTTCAAACTGAACTTAAAAATTGTGCATAATTTTCCTCGCATTTTTTATTATAATCAAAACTCGGCTGAAAAAATCACTTTTATACCAACTAAAAAAAATGTGGGGCCCTTTCGTATGTTTAAATATCACTATCATGTAAAAAAAAATAGTAACGATTATCAAATTTTTCGTTATTCAACAAATATTTCGCTTGGACATTTTTTATTTTTTTATATATATTGGCGCCTATTCGCGAAAAGTGATAATTCAAATGTCTATAGAAGCTATCAAATTAGTTAGTTAAAGAGTCCGCAATCCTAAAGATTGGTTGGAAACAGCACGCCATGCCGATCTATCCTGAGCTAATCCCTTCATCTCCCTATAGCTATTCATCTCAACGTCTTCAACTATCTGACTCACATACTCCAATCTAGGCCTACCTACCCCTCTCTTTCCCTCCACTCTACCTTCTATGATCAATTGCATAATCCCCCCATGCCTAAGAATATGCCCTACTAATCTGTCTCTCCTACGCTGTAACACTCTCCAGATACTTCTCTTCTCCCCTACTAACTCTAGTACAGCTTCATTTGTTACTTTATCTTCCCAACCAATCCTCATCATCCTCCTATAACACCACATTTCGAATGCTTGTAATCTACGCTTCTCTTCCTTTCCTATAGTCCACGCCTCACACCCGTACAGTGCTACACTCCAAATATATACCTTCAGTAATCTTTTTCTAATACCCAAGTCAATATTTGATCTTAAAATCTGTTCCTTTTCTACGAATGCCTTCCTACCCTGTGCTATCCTACACTTTATATCTACCTTGCTTCGATTATCTTTTGTGATTCACTGCCTAAATAACAAAAATCTGACACTTCTTCGATTCTATTATCTCCTATTGTGATCCTCATTTTTCTACTGCATTCCTTTTTGTCACACCTCATCACTTTAGTTTTACCTATATTTATTTTCATGTTAAAATCCCTAGTCAATACTGCCTGCATACCATTCAATACCCTTTCTAAATTCTTTTCGCTTTCTTCCAATATAGCTATATCGTCGGCGAATCTCAGCATATATATTTTCTCTCCCTGTACATTCACACCTACACTATACTCTTCTTTTACTTTGTTTATTGCATCTTCTATATATAGATTAAATAATAACGGTGAGAGTGTACATCCCTGCCGAACTCCCTTCCCTATTTTTGCTACCTCTTCTTCCCCCTCAATTCTAACTAAGGCAGTTTGGTGTTTATATAAATTAAAAATTATTCTCCTATCCTTATAATCTATACCCGTTCCTTTTAAAATTCTAAACATTATGTCCCAATCTACATTATCAAATGCCTTTTCTAAATCTACAAAAGCTATGCAAGTTACCTTTCCTACCCTCTTTCTTTTTTCTACTACCGTTCTTAGTGCTAGAATCGCCTCTCTCGTCCCTCTGTTTTTCCTAAAACCAAACTGATCTTCTCCTAGCCTTTCCTCTACTTTATTTTCTAATCTCCTATAAATAATCTTCAACAATATCTTCGATGCATGTGATAGTAGGCTAATGGTCCTATAGTTCTCACACAAATTAGCTCCTATTTTCTTCGGCATTGTTACTATTCTACTACGCTGAAAATCCTGTGGTACTTCTCCCTTCTCATATATTTTACAAACTAACCTGTATAATCAAATTAGCACAAATTTTTTTTTTTTGAAACTATCTATGATGTTATTCAAATCAGTTGAATAGATCAAACAGAATATATATTTTTCAAGTCAAAAGAAACCTATATAATTTGTTTTAATATATTTTATTGTGTTTTTAATTTTTGGCCTAACAAATATTTTTCGAAAACATCTAAATTTGGTACGAAATTTCAATTTATTGGAATAAGAAAAAAATTCTCACTATTTCGGTAACAAAAAATATCTACGCTACTGACATATTAAAAAAATATCAGCTTAACAACAACTATACGAATGCCTTTCTTTCTATTGGCCCACCCATGTGCAATTATATAATACATTTTATATTACAAGTAGAATACGAACATATGTAGGCCAATGTTAATTCTTATTTAACATTTGGATTGACTTCATGAAGAATATTTGACCAGAGCTGCAATAGATATTTTATAAAACAAAAATAAAAAATTGCATGTTATGAGAAAGATAGTAACGATTTTTTAATAAATAGAATTAATTAAAGATACGGCCCTGTAATAATTAAAGATGTGTGCGCAGTGCGTAATTGTCAATTTACACGAAAATCGATTTTTTTTATTCCCGTCTAAAAAAAATTATTACCCAGATAGTTGTTATCGAAAAAAAAAATTCAGCCAATGAACGTGAAATTTGCTTAAATATTGTAGCCGACATATTTTTTGATGGAGTATATATCCGGCTGAAATAAAAAAAAGAAATGTTGGCAACTATGCAACTTCGAAACTATGCGTCCTCTCAAAAAATATTTTTAGGATAATTGCGGGCGTATTTGTTTCAAAGAGTTCGTTGAATAGGTAAAAGAGACATGAAACAATTTGACAAGGGTCCGTGATTTATCGACTGTAAAAAACTGATTGTTGCAAATAAAATTAAGTGCAAACCGTTATGTCGGAAAATTATTTTTTTTGTATTTTTGTATTTCGGGCGGTTGATAATAATCATATTGGAACAATTGTATGGTTTCGCGATAAATCGCGATTTTTTTTAACATTGTCACATATTATTGTTTTGCTGTTCATTCACTGATAAAGCAAATTTATAACGTATTTTATCAACTGGGTCAATATTTTCTGTTAACATTTTAAATACTATAAATTATCTACTAAATAAATAATAAATAATTGCGTTTCGAAAGAACTTGGCGACCAAATGCCAATATTTAAACGCATCGTTAACTTTTATATCCAATTTGTTGTTGGGTTTTTTTTTTGGGGGGGCTTCTAGTTTTTGATCGGTAGTTGTATTAAAAGGTAAAACGAATTTTGAATTTTGTAAAATTTCATATTTCAGAAAAATGAATTTATGAAAAACTTGTAAAATTAAACTTTTCAGTTAAATGAAATTTGAACTTTTGAAAGACTTATTAAATCTGTTTTAAAAATTATCACTTCGGTAGTAAATAATAGTATAGAATATCACCCAAATACCAAATTTTATTATTTCAGATTAAATAGAAGATAAAAGTGCTGTAGACGAGCATATTTTTGAATCAGGTCATCCTATTCAAATTAGTTCACTTAAATTTCCTAAAAGTGTTTTGAATTATTCCGAGTTAAATGCTTATGAAAGTATATTCATGCATAAATCTAAATCAAATTTAATGAATTTAGATTCAGGCCCAATTTCATCTTGCCTATTTAATTTATTTAATAAGAACTATTTTTAAATTTATTTTTATTTTATTTATTTTTGGTTATTTTAGGTTTGACAAACCAATGTTTATTATTGTTACTTGTTAGTTTCGTTAATTATTAATTTATATTGTTTTAAAAGATTTACATTTATTTTATTTATTTATTTATTTATACAGAAGTATTTCTATTTAAATACTTCTGTCCGTTGACTTATTTATTTAATAGTATATCAATCACGATTCGTGACAAAGGTAATTTTTTCGTTTTTATCTTGTGCTACTGAAGATGGGGGCATAGCCTTCGAAATGCGCATCTAGCTACTAAATGCTTCAAGTTTACCGTAACTTGGGAATGATATTCTATATTATTAAATCTGATTTTTTTTTTAATGAAATAATATATGAATTTTGGGAAAACTTATAAAATGGGACTACTTAGTAAAATAAAATTTGAACTTTGGAAAAACTTATAAAATATAACTTTTCAGTAAAATGAAATTTGAAAAACTTATAAAATAGATTTTTTTCAATCCAATGAAATTTGTACGTTAAAACAAAACTTTTTGAATAAATCAAACTTTTTTTCAATGAAATAAAATATGAATTTTGGAAAAACTTATAAAATTGGACTACACAGTACAATAAAATTTGCACTTTGGAAAAACTTATAAAATCTATCGACTTTTCAGCAAAAACAAATGTGAATTTTGAAAAATGCTTGTAAACTCTTTCAAAATTTTGCAATTTGACTTTTTAGTCAAATAAATTTTGAACGTTGGAAAAACGTTTGTGAAAATTGACTGTTCAGTAACACGACAAGTGGCAAAATCAATGCTGCATTTTTTTTTTTATTGCAATTTATTGAATACTGCAAAAAAAATGTCCTCGGACGTGCCTTAATTACTATGCGGATATAATCTCGAGTATCAAAGATAATATTAATCGCCTCGTAGAAGAACCGAACGTGTATATTTCGTGAGAAACAGCCCTTAGGCGGTTGCGCGGGGGGTGGCGAAGCGGGCTGGCTGGCAATATTGTGCCAGTGCGCGGTATTGGGGGCAGTTTCCGCGGCGGCAATTCCCGAATTCGCTTCAACCCGAGTCGGGCGTCGCGTTCGAGTCGCGGTGACGTCACGAGAGTCACTGGCCTATTGTGCCGTCGAAAATTGTGTCAAGCATACCAGCACTTGGGCGAATCAATACTGCGCCGAGGAAGCGAATTTCCCTCGTACCCTCCCGGCTTCTACCCCATACACGTATTATTATACATACTAAGACTGAACAATAATTACATAATACGTCTCTTCCGCAACTCGTTCAATTCTACATGCGCCATTGAATTTGGTTGTTTTTTAAAAATTGATCCAATACCGAAATTTGATTAGTCCTAATGTTCAATTGTATAATTTTACGAGATTATGTAAAATTGATTGGCCCTTTTATCCAGAACTGCGTAAAAATTTTCCATGCGCGATAAGCTTTCCTCTGCCCTAGATATATAAATAATTACGTCGTAATGTTGGCAACGCCGAACCATGAAAAGATAATTTTTTAATTTCGTTGTTTGCGCAGCAACCTGAAATTGTGTCACTAAATTGTTCCAGGAATATTTTTTTTTGGTTTCAAAATTTAGTTCCGCGAAAATACAAAAACTTAGATTGCGAGTACTGTTACGTACTAATTTGCAGAAATTTCAGGACGCCCGGTAACGTTAAATTTTACAGCGCAATAATTGTTAATTTAAAAACGAAATTTTTCTTCGGATGTAATAACAACAAAGTTGTCGAAATAATTCTTCCAAGTGATGGTATTAAAAAAAAATTACTTTTGACGTGCAACATAAATTTGAACCAAAATGGCTACCAACACCAACCTGAGCAAACAGCATGTACAGTGCCAACATCCGCAACCCCTAAATGAGAAACTCCTCCACAAAGGGTGTAATAAATTCGACAGTCATAAATATGTTTCACATCAATTAGTCAATAAGATTTTTTTTCGAATAATTTGTTACAAACATTAATTAATTCAGACGATATACTTTAGATATATTTTTGAATCAATATAATCGTGCAATTATCGTCTAAGGGTTCAAATTTGTTTGTAAAAACAATAGAATATTTATGTCAACTGTTGCTATTGTTATATTTATTACGTGATAATTATTTACCAACCAAAACTATAAAAAATATTCTTCATGTTGAAATTTCAAACGTATTTTATAACGCGTAAACAGAAATTCGTTTATATATAGCAATATTTTTGTGCAAATATAAGCAAAAAATAATTTATTATATTTGTGTTGAAACAAAAAAAAATCATCATGCGCTTGATTTAAATTGGACGTATATTGATGCAGAGCGGCAACAGTGCGGTGTGGAAAAGCTGTGACGATGGCTGTAACACGAGCGCTTTTCAGTCGGCCATCATCGGATATACGATCCTAGCCGACAGGATATATACATAGCACAACTAGTATCACATATTCAATTCGATGCTGTAGTTACAGTGGCGCAGAAAGAGTAAACAAATTTTATAACTACTGATAGTAAAATGTAAAAATGTTTACGATTCAATCCATTAACGAATCTAGCAAATCAATTAAATATTTGCATATACTAGACAGATGATAACAAAACAAAATTTGTTGCGTACAAATTGTTTGATGTTCGAATAATATCGATTTTTAAATGCTTGATTGAGCGAATAATCGCGACGTTTTAAGTTGTATTTCGTGTTACAGCTGATATAATGTGACTACAACATTATATTTCCATCTCCGTTCATAATTCCTCCCTTTTAGTCGCAAGGGAACTGATAAAATTGGGGGAGATATACATATTTTGTCCCGATGCAACAGGGACGTACGCCAACATTCAAATAAAGCCGCGATAGATTTTTTTCCGTTGTAAAAATCAAACGAAATTGAATAGAAAATAATATGGAACTTTCTATGTACGTAATATACGATTTTGTAAAAAATGTTTTATGCGAAAATTCCAAAAAAAATCATAATCGATTTTTTGTCGACATGTCGCTGTTAGATTCGGGCAATCGTAGACTAAAAAAATCTCTAACAGATATTACAAAATATTAAAAGCTTTCGATGAAAAGAGAATTTTTCTTTGATTCGATGATAAGATGATTTTCTGCTTTATATGTCGTTGTAAAATTTAGACAATTACAGAATGAACAAAGTCTCTAATATATGCTTTATAATATTAAAACTTAATTGAGTTTCCGATATATAAGTATTATATATTTATCTAAAAAAAATATGTTGTATGCGCTAATGAGTTGTGACACGTTTGTTATGATATATTCAATAATTTTGAAGTGTGTATATTAATCATTAAAAAACATCCAAAAAATACATATTAGTATGATATGTTAAGTGTTAGTTTGAATTTATAATTAATATATAATCAGTTGCCAAATTTGTTAGGACTAATCATCGTTGGAATAATTAGATAGAATGCAAAGCGAATAAATTTTTTTTTAATTTGTGCTGTGCTGATAGTACGGGGTATGTGTAAATTCGTGCCTGTCCGTTGAACGACGGGCGCCGTTGGTATCATTAGAAAAAATGTAATGCGACTAACAAAAAGGAAATTCTTTGGAATTTGTGCTGTGCTGATAGTACGAAGGATGTGTAAATTCGTCATTGTCCGTTGAACGACGGGCGCCGTTGGTATCATTAGAAAAAATGTAATGCGACTAACAAAAAGGAAATTCTTTGGAATTTGTGCTGTGCTGATAGTACGGGGGATGTGTAAATTCGTCCTTGTCCATTGAACGACGGGCGCCGTTGGTATAATAATCAGGAAAAATGTAATGCGATTAAGAAAAAGAAAAATTCTTTGGAATTTGTGCTGTGCTGACATGTGTAAATTCGTCCTTGTCCGTTGAACGACGGGCGCCGTTGGTATCATTAGAAAAAATGTAATGCGACTAACAAAAAGGAAATTCTTTAGAATTTGTGCTGTGCTGATAGTATGAAGGATGTGTAAATTCGTCCTTGTCCGTTGAACGACAGGCGCCGTTGGTATAATTAGAAAAAATGTAATGCGATTTACAAAAAGAAAAATTCTTTGGAATTTATGCTGTGCTGACATGTGTAAATCCGTCCTTGTCCGTTGAACGACGGGCGCCGTTGGTATAATAATCAGGAAAAATGTAATGCGATTAAGAAAAAGAAAAATTCTTTGGAATTTGTGCTGTGCTGACATGTGTAAATTCGTCCTTGTCCGTTGAACGACGGGCGCCGTTGGTATCATTAGAAAAAATGTAATGCGACTAACAAAAAGGAAATTCTTTGGAATTTGTGCTGTGCTGATAGTACGGGGGATGTGTAAATTCGTCCTTGTCCGTTGAACGACGAGCGCCGTTGGTATAATAATCAGGAAAAATGTAATGCGATTAAGAAAAAGAAAAATTCTTTGGAATTTGTGCTGTGCTGACATGTGTAAATTCGTCCTTGTCCGTTGAACGACGGGCGCCGTTGGTATCATTAGAAAAAATGTAATGCGACTAACAAAAAGGAAATTCTTTGGAATTTGTGCTGTGCTGATAGTACGGGGGATGTGTAAATTCGTGCCTGTCGGTTGATCGACGGGCGCCGATCATCGAACGCGCCCCAACTATCCAGTCGGTTGGCAGAGGCACGGGCACTGCAGCGCCGCAAAGCGCGAAGAGCAGTCGCTGTCTCAGCTGGTGCAGCGACGCAATGGAAACCGCGACGCGACTCGCTATAAAGCTACGACTATAATATACGTTGGGAGCACCGTAGCGCGGTCGTAAACCGCCAGTCTTATCGCGAGCTTCGTTCACGTTACAACAACCGTAAGTTGGGGGGCTTCAAACGCGCTCCGCCTCTAAACAACATCTCACGCGGTTCTCGCTCCGGTTCTGACTGGTCGTCTTCATCTACCCCATGCAATTTAATCGGTAATCTATTCGGTAGTTTTCATCGTACGCGCATCGTCGTCACTAAAAAGGGTTTCGCGCCCCCATTCAATTCCAACTATCTATGCACTGGGTACAGTACAGGTAGGTGTTGAGAGCAGCTAAACCGTACGCTATGTTCCGGGCGTACGGAACATCGCCGGTGGAGGCCAGTACACCCCACGGGCACGCGGAGACGGCGGCCGCCACCTGGGGCCTCACATCTTCGTCCTTCAGTACTATAGCCAAAGGTGCGGTAAGCCAACGTAATCGTAGCGCCTCTTATTGAAACAGACGACAAATTCTAAGCGATTAGTGAAAGTAAAATAAATTGATGGGTACGTCTACTTAACATTTTCGGTACATCCGATGGTGCCTTTTTGTTCTATACGCACGTGTGTTGTTTACGTATTCATAATTAGCATCGAGATTGTTCGATGTTGGCAGTATAATAGATACAAGCCCACATAACATAGTCGCGGCCAAAATTGGCCTAATTCAGCTAGCCAGTTCAATCACGTGGTACTACCAACTATTAACTACGCAGATTATATAAGGCGAAGTTCCTATGCAAACGCGAAGCACTGTTAGTACGTACATTTATATACCGATCGAGCGTAATATATAACGAGCATTATCCAATTTAAAGATACGTATCGTCGCATTTTCAGTTTATTCCACTATCGCCGCTGTATTATCAGCGGCCAGCAGGTTGGTCGGGTTTACACATACGTTATAAATATGTGTTGTGTACTCATCAAGACAAATACAAAATATCTAATCTTGGTAACATGTTTTGTGTCGTCCGTACTAGCACTGGTACTTGTACACATAATACATAATATAATATGACCACATATAGAGATGCGCCACCCATCCATCCACCATCCATCCATCCATCCATCCATCTATCACCTTAACACTTAACATTATTCAGATTCAAAATCTCAAATGACTTCTTAGATGTTTCAGTAATGTTCACACAATTCTTTACAATCATGCGATGAACTTGTTTGTTTATGAGGAGTCTAGAATAAAGCTGTTCGGGTGCTTTAAAAAAATATATATATATATTTAGACTTCAGCAATAGAAATCCTCAAAAAATAAATATGGGCAAAAATTTTTTATTTCCGAAATTGAACATAATGTGTACCCACGTTAGGTTCTATGTTCCTCGTTATGATTTAGGATGCGTTCATATGCACATTTAGATCACATATGACTCCTAGCATGCGTATCGAATAGGATACTGATACTAGAGAGCACATGATGCTGCTGCTACTGAAGATGATGACGATGATAGCAATGATGCGTCGCATTACATTACACGAACGCAGTTATCTATGTATGAATGCGCTCTTGCTCTATATGTATGTGTATAAATTCAAATTGTAGTAAAGTAACAACTTCCGTTTGCGCTTCCCGTGAAGGGCATTGGCCGGTTCCGCTTCTGCTGCCGCTCTGCCGACTGACTCGGTAACTAGTAACTGGTAGCTGCCACGTAACTTGAACTATTCCTGGCCCCATCGGGCCTCAGGATGTGCTTCCTCGCGATTTCCTATGTCGAAATTTTTTTGACCCCGTCGCAATTTTTTCTGCGTTGAAAATAAATTCGATTGCGATTCATTAATCATAATCTCGATTTTATTTTAGTTGAAAAAAATTCTGGTCCGCAACGCGATTTTTTTTTCCGTCGAAATGATTTTTCGCCTTGATTAAAAATATTTTATTTCCCCATCGCGATTTTTTTTTATTACCCTATCGCGATTTTTCTGTCGAAACCGTTCTTCTCTTCAGAATCGCTATTTTTAGTCGAAAAAAATCTACTCCCCATCGCGATATTTTCTTGTCGCATTAACTCTACGCCCAAAAGCCGATTTTTTTGCTCCTCGTTGCGATTTTTTTCTTTCCAAATAGTTCGCAATTTGTTTCAATTAAAGAAATTCTTGCTCCTCATCGTATTTATTCTGTGGAAATAATTGTTTGCGTTATCACGCTTTTTTTCAGTCCGAAAAAAAAATTTTGTTGGTAGAAATAATTCTTCTCCGATCTCTCTTTTTTTAAGTAAAAAAATACAATCGCGATTTCCTTTAATAAATCATTTTTCACTTGCATTACAAATTTTTTCTCTAATTTCTCTCAAATCGTGATTAAAAAAATGCTGCTTCGCATCGCTCCCTATTTAAAACAATTCTTCACTTTAATCGCGATTTGTTTTATTCAGAAAAATTCTGTCCCCTTGTTCATCTCCTCATTAACATCAAAAAATCACCATCTAAAGCTATGCCCCAATTTCTTCTAAAATAATGATCCAGATTGACCTATTCCTCTTCGTCGCAACTTCGCTTTTATAAATTAATTATACTATTTTAATAAAAAAAATATATATATATATCCGATTTATTTTACCCATCTCTAGCCCCAGGTGAACTCGCGCTGACGATGAAACCATAAGCGCACAATCCATAAGGCACCATACGTTACCATAAGTCACCAAAACGCAGTGTTTATACCGTTTTTTCCAAAAATCTTCGAAATTGATGCAAGGCATTGCCAGCCAAATATCCTCCTGTTTGTTTTGAACTGTTTCGTTTGCAAAATTTAATTATATTTGATACACGTCATATTCTACAAAATCACTTTGTAAACCAATTTCTTTTACGGTCAATTTGTGTTTTTACGCTTTAAATAAATTACTTTCAATTAAACTCGATTGCATTTTACAGAATATATATTTAACTGCGTCTGTTTTTACAACCAATAGTGTGGTGTTTCAAAACAATTTATAATTTTATGTAACTATTAATGTTTTTTTTTTGGTGTGTTCTGCGGACGCAATCTCATGTTCAATATGCATCAAGTGGGAAGCAAAACGAACATTGCAATTGAATTGAATTTTCTTTTGAAGTCGATATACAATATTTCACTAATAGACATATGAATTATTCTATTATCCAATAAAATTAAAACAATTTTTACATCGGGCGATATTTTCTAATTTTCTAATTTGCGCGACGTTCGAATTGATTCAAATCCCGATTGAAAAAAACAAACAAGTTAATGGCGGAAACATTTTTCGTTTCTCGTTGTAAACTACATACATATTTATAGCGCTGGTCATTTAATAATAATTTATTCCATTCCAAACTACTATTATTTGCGATAACCTGTTCCATATTTATATTTATATTCACTTACACTCACACACATTCTATAACGAATCGATCTTCGTTCGTTCTACTCTTGCAAATCGTAAAAGAAACAAACAAATATTTCACCTGA
The DNA here is from genome assembly GCA_947310635.1 of Leptodirus hochenwartii. Lineage (NCBI taxonomy): Eukaryota > Metazoa > Arthropoda > Insecta > Coleoptera > Leiodidae > Leptodirus > Leptodirus hochenwartii. The sequence continues at coordinate 8,185,623 of OX371187.1, read as the reverse complement.
AATTTATTTTTAACGCTACGTATTCATTTTAAGGACAACTCCTTCATTTATTTATATAGCTATCTGCTACTGGACCTCTATTACCCCATCCTTTCCTTCTACGCTACCTTTTATAACAAATTCTAATGAAGCGTACACGCTTTATTTTTTCCAACCGTCCAAAAGCAACATTGGCCGCATTTATCGTATAATATTTTTCGAAATTTGCTCAAGTCAACAAACGATAAATCAATTTCTCATACCTGCCTTTGTAATATTATGCGCCTAAATGGTTGCGAACGGTTATCACAGACATGCGCCACAAAGTTCTTATAGCTCGCACATGATCTCTAGCGCCTTTTTAATATTGTTACGCAGGTTTATGATATATCATACTACCTCTACCACACGTTGTTTTCCTACCATTCCATTTTCTTTCTAATCAATAGAATCTGCTGCACAATTAGGCATATAGCATAAGCCATAGAGCTGTTCCGATATTGTTATTTTACTGACAAAATATTTGTTTCGTTTCGTTTTTATAAAATTTGATTAATGTTGTGTATTTTTGTACATTGAATTTTGCTATGAATCATGATTTAAACGTTTCTGGTTGTTTTACAGGGAATTACATCGAGGGGAGATATTATGTTTTTCGATAAAAAAAAATCTCTGATAAGGAATATTGTGAACGCATTGTTAGTGACTATTAAAAATAGATAAGTATTACATTTATTAGTATCGAAGTGGCTTATAACCCGAACCCATACTACTCTTTGATCACAATCAAAATTAAACACAAAATATAAATTTATTGGAAAATTTCAACGCGTTTCGCGAAGCGTTTTCAAACGAATCGTTATAGCGAATTGAAAAATACTTTCTTTTAATAGATTTAAACGTCTCTCAGTTGATTACCTCGCCAATTCACGGTACGATGCAAAAAATTATTTATTATAAAATACTAGAAAAGAAAAATTGCAGACCTAGAAAGCGCTGATACGTACCGGTCTATGCAATATACCGTGCGCGATGTAATGGTATGCTTCGTTTCGCTCGCTCGTGCAGAAATTTATTCGATTTTTTTTAGTAAACCTCCGCATTTTATATTTGTTGCATTCATAAATTCATTATTCTCCGATTGCTGAATTATTTGATCCGATATGTAATCCGCGCGGATTATATTTCGTGTATGTTCGTCGCGCATGTATACGAAAATACACGAAATTATATTTCTCTCAACTTATGTCAATTTCTCTTATAATTTGTATACATTCGCGTACAGTCGTTGCGCATGTTTATGAAAATACACGAAATGAAATACAATATATAACAATCGCGTATGGTCGTTGCGAAAATACACGAAATGAAATATAGATTATAAGTAATATAATAAGTTAAGAGAAACATAACTTAACTTATGTCTATTTCTCTCATAATTTTTACACATTCGTATACAACGACCATACGGTGGTTGCGCATGTTTACGAAAACACACGAAATGAAAAACAATATATAAGTAATATAATAAGTTAAGTGAAATATATCTTAACTTATGTCAATTTCTCTCATAATTTTTACACATTCGCGTATGGTCGTTGCGCATGTTTACGAAAACACACGAAATGAAAAACAATTTATAAGTAATATAATATATTAAGAGAAATATATCTTAACTTATGTCAAGCTCTCTTATAATTTTTACACATTCGCGTATGGTCGTTGCGCATGTTTACGAAAACACATGAAATGAAAAACAACATATAATTAATATAATAAGTTAAGAGAAATATATTTTAACTTATGTCAATTTCTCTCATAATTTTTATACATTTGCGTATCGTCGTTGCGCATGTTTACGAAAATACACGAAATGAAACACAATTTATAAGTAATATAATATATTAAGAGAAATATATCTTAACTTATGTCAAGTTCTCTTATAATTTTTACACATTCGCGTATGGTCGTTGCGCATGTTTACGAAAACACATGAAATGAAAAACAACATATAATTAATATAATAAGTTAAGAGAAATATATCTTAACTTATGTCAATTTCTCTCATAATTTTTATACATTTGCGTATCGTCGTTGCGCATGTTTACGAAAATACACGAAATGAAACACAATTTATAAGTAATATAATAAGTTAAGGGAAATATATCTTAACTTATGTCAATTTCTCTCATAATTTTTATACATTTGCGTATCGTCGTTGCGCATGTTTACGAAAATACACGAAATGAAACACAATTTTTAAGTAATATAATAAGTTAGGAGAAATATATCTTAACTTATGTCAATTTCTCTCATAATTTTTATACATTCGCTTATGGTCGTTGCGCATGTTTACGCAAACACACAATATGAAGAACAATATATAAGTAATATAATAAGTTAAGAGAAATATATCTTAACTTATGTCAATTTCTCTCATAATTTTTATACATTCGCGTATGGTCGCTGCACATGTTTACGAAAATACACGAAATGAAATATAGTTTATAAGTAATATAATAATTTAAGAGAAATATATCTTAACTTATGTCAATTTCTCCATAATTTATACACATGCGCAACGAATATACACGAAATATAATGTAAGCGGATTAAATATCGATGATGAAATATCTGGGCCTAAGTTGAACGCATTTGATATGGCGTCATTTTTTTGAAGCAACGTTACGCAATTTGGTGAATAGATGCACTCTCGCTGCAAATAATTCGCGAAATTTGCGTAAATGGCAAACTATAAACTAAAACAAGTTCTTGGCATTCTGTTTATTAATAGAACAGGCCATAGAAAAAATATCAACAGATCCCGGGTTATTTATTTTATTTTATGCAATAAATTTGTATTTCTTCGTAACAAACATCAACTCGACGTATTAGTAAAATTCCATCCGATGGATGGATTATTTTTATACCGACATTTTTCGTTGCATCGTCGATATTGTAACATCTTCGCTCGCCAAACAATTAACACTTCCATCTCGGAATTCCAAAATGTCGTAATAACTCGCTCACTCTCGGCTACCTTCACAAACAATTCGTTTAGTACATGATAATACGAATTGCGTGGTTTTTTTTTTTAATTATCGATGGAAATTTTCAATGCCAATAAAAATGTTTGAACTGACCAACGAAGTCTTATTCTTTTTTTTTGTTATACCAACGGAATTAAAAAATAATTCGACGATTTAGAATAAGTCCGTTTCTGTTAAATATACCGTCATGTAGATATTCATATTTGTTGGAAATATAAAAATGTGTCTTCCACGGTAATGTTTATAAATAAAATTAGATCACCTTAACGTAAACCTACACAAATCCATACTTAAAGTGCAGAGACATGGAGATATATATGTAGGAAAAGTATTTGTTAATAAAAAACACATTGTTCATTTTCGGTAGCAAAATGCAATAAACGGCATTTGAAATGCAGCAAGTTACAAAATTATGCGCCATTGTCAATTAGCAACAGGCAAATGAAACGAACGCGGCGACAAATGCGTTTATTTAAAAATGAAAATGAATATTCGTAGGAATGAAGAAAATACGGTGCTTATAGAATAAACACAAGTGAATTATATTTACTGGTTGTTTCGTTCGTCATCCTTCAGAAGCAATTAAATGCGCTTCAATACATAAACTGGAAACAATATGGCAACATGTTCCATTACTGTAATAGCCATACATTACGATTTCATAATACCTCTGTCATCATATACCATGTGACAACCTTCAAATGCTGACCGTAGCGAAATTATACACGAACTCTAATATTTTCGATATTATTTTAAAATTGGCAATTTTTTATAAGTAAATAAGCAATTTTAGTAAACTGATATAATTTTTTAACTCTTGTTAAACTCTTTTCAACTCTGAATCTTTTTAGAAAAAATATTTCAGTAGAAATAATTTAAAAAAAATATTTTGAGTACCAATAATTTGTTTTTTCATTGTATATATTTACATTATGTAAAAATATAACCAATATCAATAATCCCTTTTAATATGTTTTTGATAGGTTTATTAATTTTTATATATAAAAAAAAAGTTGATTGGATCAAATATTATTTAAAAATATATTTCTTTTAAATAGACCAATACTGTACATATTTCTCTAATAAAATATTTTAATTTACACTCTATTTTAGCTATAAAAAATCATTTTTTGTATAAGCCACGCATATATAAAAAAAAAAATCATCGAATCGAAGACGATACAATTTTTTATTAAAAATAATCAGGTAAAAATTATTTACTTAAATTTTTACAAGGATATACCAAATCTAGCAATAATCCACATACATTTTTTTTGACAAAATTTATATTTATATTATTTTAGTACAATTCCAAATCTGGTCTAATATAATTTAAAAAGAAAATATGTCTTCCTTAAACCCAAATGTATAAAAATTCTTCGCGGGGGCACCCAAGCTATTAAAACACCTCGCGGCCCCTATAAAAAAAATTGTAGTCGACAACAGATGTCATATTATTACGAATAAAAAAAGTTTTTTTTTTTAGAATGTACCCCCACGATTTTAAATTCGATGATGCACAGCATAAAAATAAACGTGCTGTTTTATTTATAAAATAAGTAGCAATGGAAAATGTTGCGATTGTTCATCAGTGATATTGTTAAAATATATTCTCTGGAAAAAAAACATTAGTTTCTTTGCAATTTGTTACATACAGAACGAAATTAATTAAAAAATATGAAGGTAACATGATTTTATAATTTTGAAATTCACAAATTTTAAATTTTAAGTTTTTTATCGAATGTAAGTCTTTCTTCGATAAATTTTTAGATGAAAGTAAATAAAGCCCCTCATATTTGCCTTATGTAATGTACTATGGTTTGAGTGATTAATAAAATTAGCTGAAACTAACACCAATGACATTTCTATGGTTTACCAGGCAGACTATAATAATTTTACTTGTCAAAGAAGCATGAAATTATTACGTAAATTCCCAAAATTCTACACTACTCTCTACAAGATATTTATTTATTTTTATTGATTATATCAGCGAGTCTATTATAAACACAGTTTACAGTATGTTTGCTAAAAATATTTAACATTTTCTCATTTTTTCAGGATTTATTAACGCGAACGCATACCAGTCGATATCGCAATTACACGGTGAGTATTTTTTTTTTACTTGAATCTAAATTTTTGCAGGAAAATCGCAAAGTACTGTTATGAAAGAATTCTCAGAAAATTGTGGAAAAACGAATGAACATCGTTTTTGCACAAGCAGTTTTATCGTATAAGCGAATTTTTCAATATTTTCCAGTCAGCAAATGAATCTACTCTTCGTTAAGGTGCAATGCCCTTACAAGTGTAAATCAATTTCTTCAGACATTTTTTATACATTGACCGCTTCGGATTTAAATATTATGCAAATGGTATTTAATTAATTCGTCTGTCAGTTAATGAATTCTGTATAGTATATGCAACGACATTTGACATTACGACCCCGAGTACGTAGTTCTTTGTTTAATTCTTGCGTTGTCAATCAAATGCGCACCACTGTAAGAAATACAAACTAAAGAAATTCGAGAGGTAAATTTTTAATTTTTAATTATGCGGCGCTAGTAATGAAGATGTGAGAAGTCGGACGAGGTAATTGTGACAGACTATACTTTGTGAAGTGCTCAGATGCAAAATCCCGATTTTTTAATAATCGGGTGTTTTGTAGCAACAACATTTGTCAATTTTTATATATATGATACATTATGCATCGATATATATATATATATATATATAAATTTTCCTAATTAAAAAAATTATAGTAAAAAAATAAGTATACTATAGATGCATTAATTTATATAATAAGCTGAACAAAATAACAATATTTTTTATAAAGCGGGTAATTAATTACAATTATCAACTGTAAAAATGTTTATAATAACTTTAAAAGGTAATTTGAAAAAATACTTCTTTAAATATCAGGATTTTAAATCGGCAAGGCAACGGTGGATGTGACTTTTGCTATGACGCATGCGCGCTGTGCATATTAGAATACCCACGTCATTATGGGTAAATTTAAATTAGAACAAAAGTTAAGCCTATTTTAAAAATATTTACTTTCTTTCTTTACGTATTTCTCTGATGGCTAATATTCTTGTATAAATTATGACCCAAACTTGAAGCATTTAATAGCTGGACGCGCATTTCGAAAGCTATGCCCCCATCATCTATAGAAAAGTAAATAAAAAATATTTTTTTGCGAATGACTAGTACTGTTCGCTTCAATTCTTTTTTGACAAATGCATCTTGACTCATTTGAACTACTTGCTGATATTTATGTACTATGCAATTTATTTTTATTTTGGATGCGCACGCTGAGTTTTTGCAGCAATACGTTCGCTGTTTGTTTTTTTTTTAATAAAAATAGCATATATAACTTTTCGCCTTGGTTAGTTAGTTAAAGAGTCCGCAATCCTAAAGATTGGTTGGAAACAGCACGCCATGCCGATCTATCCTGAGCTAATCCCTTCATCTCCCTATAGCTATTCATCTCAACGTTTTCAACTATCTGACTCACATACTCCAATCTAGGCCTACCTACCCCTCTCTTTCCCTCCACTCTACCTTCTATGATCAATTGCATAATCCCCCCATGCCTAAGAATATGCCCTACTAATCTGTCTCTCCTACGCTGTAACACTCTCCAAATACTTCTCTTCTCCCCTACTAACTCTAGTACAGCTTCATTTGTTACTTTATCTTCCCAACCAATCCTCATCATCCTCCTATAACACCACATTTCAAGTGCTTCTAATCTACGCTTCTCTTCCTTTCCTATAGTCCACGCCTCACACCCGTACAGTGCTACACTCCAAACATATACCTTCAGTAATCTTTTTCTAATACCCAAGTCAATATTTGATCTTAAAATCTGTTCTTTTTCTACGAATGCCTTCCTACCCTGTGCTATCCTACACTTTATATCTACCTTGCTTCGATTATCTTTTGTGATTCTACTGCCTAAATAACAAAAATCTGCCACTTCTTCGATTCTATTATCTCCTATTGTGATCCTCATTTTTCTACTGCATTCCTTTTTGTCACACCTCATCACTTTAGTTTTACCTATATTTATTTTCATGTTAAAATCCCTAGTCAATACTGCCTGCATACCATTCAATACCCTTTCTAAATTCTTTTCGCTTTCTTCCAATATAGCTATATCGTCGGCGAATCTCAGCATATATATTTTCTCTCCCTGTACATTCACACCTACACTATACTCTTCTTTTACTTTGTTTATTGCATCTTCTATATATAGATTAAATAATAACGGTGAAAGTGTACATCCCTGCCGAACTCCCTTCCCTATTTTTGCTACCTCTTCTTCCCCCTCAATTCTAACTAAGGCAGTTTGGTGTTTATATAAATTAAAAATTATTCTCCTATCCTTATAATCTATACCCGTTTCTTTTAAAATTCTAAACATTATGTCCCAATCTACATTGTCAAATTATATAAATAAAATAAAAATTAAATACGCCTTGGTTAAGTACGCATTTTAATACTTAGTACTTCCACAATAGCGTAAAATATTAATGAAAAATCCAGTATTATAAACCATTGCCATGTGGTAATTTATAGGTAACTTGACATTTAAGATAACCTACTATAAGCGAACGTGTTTGCCTAAATTTCTAAATTTGTTTACAATGCAACAACAGATACGAGTGTTAATTTATTTTATACTTTCGTTATGATATATATGTTTTTTTCACATAGCAACAATTGGTATATCTATATTATATATAACTATAATAATCGCCATTGCACCTGATCGTCGTGACAATTAGCGAAACTTTTACTACGTGCTGTTTTAATAATATTTTCTAGAATAATAAATTTTAATAGTAATCGCGAATTATTAAAACTAATTCATAATCGATTTATATTCGAATTTGCAAGAATTTTTACCACTCAGCAATAAGAATAAATTGCTGAAACTGTTTTTAAAATCGTCAAAGGCACAGGGGGGAAAAGAACGATTAAACGCGACGACGAAAACGCTGAAATTTTATTAGTTAGATTTATTAAATTTAATTTCTCGCATTAATGTTGTCTATTACAGACCGATGCGCATTTTAATCACATGATTATATATAATTAGAATCGCATAATTTTCATTCAAGGTATCTCTATGGTTTTTTTATTTAGTATTCAACTCGCAGTTATTATTATCATTTTAATTTGGATTTCTAATATAATGGGGCTCGTTTTATTTTATATAATTTAACTTATCATCACGCATGTAAAGATTTGTATTCTGGAAGAAATATCAAAAAACCTACCAAAAAAAAAATCGTAAATAGTCGATTTAATCATTATAAAATTACGACTCTGTGCGCAGCTGACCTTAATTCTACAAAACGATGCACTTTTGTATAGAATCCAATTGAAACAGTATATTATAATTACGACTTATATAAATAATGCACATATCAATCATTTTGTTTGTTATTATCATTGGGACAAGTAGTTCAAATGAACAATCGCAAAACATTTACGATTATTATATATATAAAAATTCGGAGCAAGCTACTTTTGTACTCTCCTTCAGAACCTGCCAAAATATTCCTCGCTTATTCATGCCGAAATATCTATTTTATCCATGCCAAAAAATTTCATGGGTTTGTCGAAACGTCAAATTGCTACGTTTAATTTATTTTACACCTTTAAATATTACAAGAATTACGCAAAATAATTTTAACCATCGCAATTATTATATAGAATATCACCCAAATACCGCAATAAGCATTAAGTAGTTAGATGTACATTTCAAGCGCCATGCGCCCATCTTCAGTAGCACCAGTTAAAACTTAAGATAAAATACCTCTGTCACGAATCGTGATAGATATACTATCAAATAAATAAGTCAACATTTGAATATTTTAAACATACTAACAGAGGTATTTTATTTAGTTTTACTTGTGCTACTGAAGATGGGCGCATAGCGCTTGAAATGTACATATAGCTACTTAATGATTGTTACGGTATTTGGGTGATATTCTATATTATTATAATTTAACATCGTAGTGATAATTTTAAAAATCGCAATTATTATTTATTCAAAACAGTAAATTTGTTTGTCTATTCGATTTTTCATTATATTTATATTATAAGTGGTTTAATTATGAAGTAATAATAATAATGCTGTTAAAAACTCTTGGTGTTAAAGTAGTATAACTTATAAAGTGCGGTCCTGCACTAGGTACCAATGAAAGTGTCTCGATTTATATAATCGGCAAAAAAGCCGCAATGGTAATTCTATTCACCAATTAAGTTTCATCGAATCGAAATCTTAAAAACACTTCCTACAACGTACAAAAATTCCTTTAAAAACAAAAAATAAACGCGTTTAATTAAAATGTCACCAAAACAAATCCAATTCAAAATAATTTGCTCTTCATCTGACGATCAGGTGGCCGTTGTCCCAATTCCTATTTAAATCGCAATCACGCATTCAATTTCGAATTAATATTTCAATTGCGTACGCCAACAAACCGAATAAATTAATCGATTACAAATCGCGCAATTTTATTTGTTAACAATAATATTTGCCGAAGCGAACAAAGTATTCTACCACATATACGTATGCCAACATCGCCAATATCGTCTGTATTCTATATAGGAGACGCATATACATACACCAACCACTACCGTCACCCCTTACTTTGGGGATGCTTCGTACATCCCCCCAATACATAAAGCAGGCGCAGCCGACTACCCTAGTGCAACTCAAAGAAGAGTTTCGCCCCATGTGCGGCTAGAATTGAAATTGAAACGAAAATATTATTTATATTTAAACAGAACAACGGCAAATTGTTTGTATGGTTCAGCGTCTTGTATTTTAACGAGTATACTCCGGGACGTATAGTAATTTCGAATAGCAATGTAGGAAGAAGAAAGATAAAGCAACAAAAGAAGTAACACTGCGAAGTATATAGAACATACGCATAGTTCGCCCATACGGATATGTAGTCCACGATTCAACGCACCACGTGGCTACGTTTTCCACAAGAGGTCGTCGCTCCCGAAGCTTCGCCAGTGGCAGGAACGACGGCGACGCCGACGCCGAGCGTCGCCGTTAAAGCATCAGCGTCGATCCTCCACGTGCTATATACATATACGTTGTATACCGCACTAACTAATGCTCTATAATTGCTACCGTTAAAGCCATGGGTCTTCAACATCAACTTCTTCGTCCTCCCCCAAAATGAAGAAAAAATTGTTACATAAAAAGTGTTTCACGTATTATAAATATTCGAAAGAACAGTTTTTGGCGGTAGTGTTAAAATATAATTTTAACGTATGTGGTATACCGAAAACGACTTTATAAGTATTTCATTTTATAAAGTATTTTCATTAAATAACAAAAAGTATGTTTCTTTAAATATCATCATTTACAGTTGGTATTGCAACAGTGGATGTGGCTTGCTATAACACATGCGCACGCGCACATTAGACATTTAAATACTACCTACGTCATCTTAGGGAAATTTACATTGGGTCAAATATTACACAATACAATACTTAACTTCTTCTTTTTTTTAATAAACCGTAAATATTTCCGTAGATGTAAAAGAATTTTCTTTTATTCCCGATATACCCCATTTCTTCACAACTCGTTCGTCAGTTAGGAAAATCATTATTACACTCCATACACACGTTTCTTTTGAATAATATAGAATATCACCCAAATACCGTAACAAGCATTAAGTAGCTGGATGTACATTTCAAGCGCTATGCGCCCATCTTCAGTAGCCCAAGATGGGCGCATAGCACTTGAAATGTACATCTAGCTACTTAATGCTTGTTACGGTATTTGTGTGATATTCTGTATTATAATTTAACACCGTAGTGATAATTTCTTTTTAATATTTGAGCAAATTCTTGTTTTAACGGTATGCGCTCTCCTGATGCGTTCCAACATAGAACCAGTCAGGATTATGTACTAAATCGAAATTCGTTTCGGGTATATACCTATATACCTTCCCCCGCTCTTTAGATACACAGGGTGTTCTGTTGTAAATACCGGAGCACGCCAGCTGGATGATAATGAATTTATGGAGCAAGTGCTTTAAAATACGATTGAAGATAGCGAGGAGCAGAAAAAGAGTGGTTCAAAGAATAAATCTAATATGGTGTGTCTTGATCTGTTGTTATGGAATATCCCATCCTTTCAATTGTTCTAATTTGGATTCTTTATACGTTTCCAATAATCACAATATTCTTAAACATTTAGAGCGGCGGTGGCCAACCTTTTTGAAAGCATGTGCGCAATGAAAAATTTTAATAGGCGTTGCGGGCGCAAGGAAAACGAACCATGTCATGTTATCGAACTATACGATGACATGACATCATTAAATATCTATCCATAAAAATACATTAAAGGAGTCAACATTAATATATTCTTACGTGTATATTTATACATTCCAATGTTCAAATTATAAATTCTTGTATTTTAGATATACACTTTATTCTCAAAAAATTAAATTTGTTTTACCCTATATGACCTCATAAGAAAACGATTTTATTAATTATCTTTACACATTTAAAAAAAAGTTGAGAAATGACATTTAAAATGTATTTTTTAGATGATCATGTCACGGGCGCTTAGAAGACCAATCGCGGGCGCACATGCGCCCACGGTCGCGGGGTTAGTCACCCAAATCTAGAGTATGAGAAGAATTTATAGCAATCCATAATATTTTCATTTCTCCCCGGAAGCTCATTTCCAATTTTGCCATAGGAATAACATTTTATATGACGTAAATTGAAATTTTACAACATATTTACTTTGTAGGAAAAAGCGCCTATTTTTCGGCGTTGGACGATCAGGCCGGTGGGAACGCGTTGCTGGAGGAGCCTGGAGGTGGTGGTGGCGCTGGTGTCCCGCTCGGCGTGGGCGGCCATTTAGCGGATGGTAGTGGCGGTTTAGTGGGCGCCCACCAGCCGCTTAGTTCGCCATCGCGCTCGTCGCCCCATTCGCAGGGCAGTGAGGTGGGCGAGCGTTTCTCGCGGAAGGTGTTCGTCGGTGGACTACCACCGGACATTGACGAAGACGAAATCACAGCCAGTTTCCGACGTTTCGGACCGCTCGTGGTCGATTGGCCGCATAAGGCGGAAAGCAAGAGCTATTTTCCGCCGAAGGGATACGCGTTCTTATTGTTCCAGGTACGTTCAAATTTGGGCCGCAATAAACTAAAACTGAATTTATTTAAAAAATTATCACTACGGTGTTAAATTATAATATAGAATATCACCCAAATACCGTAACAAGCATTAAGTAGCTAGATGTACATTTAAAGCGCTATGCGTCCATCTTCAGTAGCACAAGATAAAACTAAAGATAAAAAAGCGACTAATTAAAAAATTACCAAACTTAAAAAAATGCACGATATATCAGTTTAGATATAGTTTAGGTACGCGCGTACTCTTAAATTGTAAACCGAACAATCTTATTAATTTATAATTCTATCAATGTCAATCTTTTTCAATACTAAGAGGCTACATTAAATAAGTTATCTCGTACAAATATCTTGTGAAATAACGTTGACTATTGTTTAAGCACCAACTTAATGCGTTCATGCTACAGATATTCCATATTAAAATATTTCTAAAATTTACCAAATATACTTAAATTTTGAACAAAATGGGCAACTGGTTGGAGGTACATGGGTACAAGTGCAATTCTTGGAAGCAGAGGTGTGTAAGTAAAAGGATGCTTTAATTAATTACTCTATCAAACGGGAAAAAATCCTCAAACACTTTTATATCAAATAGTTATTGAATGGTAATAGAGCCGTTCATATCTTTTTCTAATAAGGTTTCTATATTTTTCAAAATTGCATCAACTTTGGAGTGCGTTTTCTCAAAACTTACTTTTGGCCACTTACACCCCCTCAATTGTGCCGTACATGTGCGATGCATAAATATAATCAATTGATATAAATAGCCACCATAATTACGTTTTTAAAACCTTTTTTGGTCGTAAATGTATACAAACGTTGGTCATAATCGTTGTAATCCGACGTTGCGAAATCATCGTTTAAAAATCAATTGTTCTTCGAAGAGTGTTGAATTTGGACATGACTTTTACTTGTAGGATGAGAACTCGGTGCAGAGCTTGATCGATGCGTGCATCACAGACGAGGATAAATTGTACCTGTGCGTTTCGTCACCCACCATCAAAGATAAACCAGTACAAATCAGACCATGGCGGCTGTCCGATGCAGACTTTGTTCTGGACGCTTCAATGTCCCTCGACCCGCGCAAGACGGTCTTCGTTGGAGGCGTACCACGTCCCCTCAAAGCAGGTAAGAACAGACAATTGTTAGCGGATTATTATTTGGGCTGTACCAGGAAATAGGTTTTTATTTGGCCTTGGTGCTGCCTGATTGTATTTTCATTCACTCGTAAAATAATATTGGAACGTGTGAATTAGCCCGATTGTCGCACTGAGGAAATCGATAACAGGGTCCTTAGTGCCGGTATTTCGGTTGATGATCATATTGGTAGTGGCAGAATACGTTTGGTTTACATTAATTGTAAAATAATCGTTGTGATTTAGTCGAGCTGGCGATGATAATGGACCGACTGTACGGTGGTGTGTGCTACGCGGGTATCGATACAGACCCGGAATTGAAGTACCCGAAGGGCGCTGGCCGCGTTGCGTTCAGCAACCAGCAGAGTTATATCGCGGCCATCAGTGCGCGCTTCGTTCAGCTGCAACACGGCGACATTGACAAACGTGTCGAGGTGAAGCCCTACGTTCTGGATGACCAGATGTGCGACGAGTGTCAAGGCCAACGGTGTGGCGGCAAGTTCGCGCCCTTCTTCTGTGCGAACGTTACCTGTCTCCAAGTAAGTTCTCTCTAGAAAAATAGAGCGCCCATGTTCAATTTTTATACCTCATATGGTTCATTTCATGCCTCATATCAATATTACATAATTTCGAGGCGGAAGGATTTGGCGGCTATTGTCCGTTTTAGCCGTCCGAACGTTGCGTTTTCGTAACGTTCTACGGGTAGGCTCCTTCCTCGTTCCCCATTTATTCGAAAATGAATTAATTGATGTTGCCCTTCGTTAGTATTATTGCGAGCATTGCTGGGCGTCGATCCATTCGCGGCCGGGGCGTGAGTTCCACAAGCCGCTGGTGAAGGAAGGTGCGGACCGGCCGAGAGCGGTACCGTTCCGTTGGTGTTAACGGACGTTCAGGTCCCGCAGCTGCAACTGGCATCTGATCTGGCAGCTCACACACCACCACCCGACACACCTCACCCACACACGAATTGTCTGCTCTAGACACCACCAACAACCATTCATGTACATGGTACATAAACAAATTAGCTGTTAGTCATATTTCAACGTACCATTAATTCCTAATATATAGCATATATTCTACAGTAGCAAAATTTTATTAAATGATATCCTTTTGCTTTTATTATAATCGATTATTGACGAGTCAAGTTCATGTCCGATTGGGTTGTTTGTTGACTACATTTTTTTTTAATGCGATGAAACTGAAATTTGGCATTATGTCTACTAGAACCCATTGATTGTGCGTATAAATGCGATATGTACGCTAAAATATATTTATTTGGTAATCGTGTGAGCGCAGGTGTTGTTAGTAGGGACGCGGAAAGCATCGAACCAATTAACTAAACTGATACACGGGATAATGAAATACCAAATACTACGGTGAAATATTTGTGGTTCTCTCGTAGGTGCAATTGGACGCTCGCTGAAACATGCGGATCTTCGACATAACGCTTGAAAATAAGCATAGCTTTTTAAAAAGATATACTTTTCTAAATATTGTATATAAGGAAACAATCTAATAAATTAGCAATAAAGCGACGTTTTCGTAAGGAATTTGAAATACCAGACGCGGTACTTTATGCGAGGCATATTATTGCGTGATTTTTTGGAGCTCTGACATATCAGACAAGCAGGACCGAAAATTCGCACGTTTCGGCGCAAGACAACTAGCGTCTCGGTACTAGATCATAAAACGCATCTTCCGAGTTAGTATATAAAGAGCATGCGCTACAACCGCGCATGCTATTTATATAAAATGGTGAGCGAGTCACGTTTAAATCGGGATTAGCTGGTCACGAGTACCGAACACATGTATTTCACGTGTGCTACAGAACATACCTGCTTAATAATTTTACTATGGTACAGTAACTCATTTCAGGGTATTGTACATACTAGTCTAATCTGCAATAGCGCGACTATTACTACTACTTTTTACCTTGATAGTAAACTAACCTAATATTATTGCAGTATCGTTAATGTGGATGCCGCGTACGTAAAATACACTCGCATATGTTCACTAATGCATACATACGCTTATATGTTACGATATCTGATTGGTGCTCGAAAAAATTTCTGGATTTTTGTGTCCAAGTTTATTAATTATGATATAAAATGATCATTCGATTTTTTTATTTACGCCTCGTCGTATAAGTGTATGTAAGTGTCTTGTATATGCGACGGTTGTATTTTATTAAATACCAGTCTCCCCAAGAGTTATTATCTTCTACGAGCTATTTTTACCCATTTCTTATAATTGTTGTTATTTATTGTAATTTTTATATGTAATTTTACGTTTTTGTTTTTAACAATTTTAGCGCGCACCGGCCACTTTGGACCAGTGTGCGCGATGGACGGTCGTGCTAGTCAATTTTTTATATAAATTTATTTGTATAAATATCGCCTGTATTAAAGTAGTTAATGCTGTATGAATTTTTGTTATTATATTTCGCGATGTGTGTACGAACTAGACGGAGTGTATGCGAGAAAGAACGTGCTGGTCGCCCAATTCAAAATCGCCTAAGATTTATTGTGAATGTACGTAGAAGCGTGCGTAATTGGACGATCGGTGCCTGTTAGAAGAAGATGCTGGTAGTGGTGTGTCCCGTGTGGTTGTTCCCCTTTTCTCGAGACGCGTTTTCTACACCACGCGGACCAAAAAAAAAAGAACGAACCGTTTTGGACACGTAGGCAATTATAAACACGTAGATAGTCGAAATCCTAGCAAAATGTACTCTTATACTCAACAAGTTCGGAACGGAGCGAGAATCGGGAGAAACTGAGTGAAATCATTCGAGGCTTGTTTCGTGGTTAACCGTGTTTTGTTCGTGTTATGTTTCCTCTTCAAGTCCAGTTAGCTTCTTAACCCGTTTCGGAGATGGGCAGTAGCTGTAGTGCAGTAGGGGGTGTGCCGTGTGCATTACGCGGCAATAGGGCGCAGGGGTGCGAGGTCCGTGCGTACAGTCAATACATTACAATCTGCTGCTATTGAGTACCGTATGGCGTACGGCGGAATTACCACACACATACAATGACTGTGACCTGTATTAAATACTAGACTAATTAATACTAAAATAAATAAAAATCTTTCTAACATATTATTAACGACATATTTCGCGACAACGGGCAAATATCTGCATGATGATAAGTAAGCCCCGAGTACCTGACCGGCCTGCTATAATTATCTAACGATATATTAATAATAATCTAATAAAATAATAATAATCACAATATATTATAACCGTTATCGTAACGAGTAAAGGAAACCGCTTCCCCTAATTGCTTAACGCGCAAGCGCAACCGCGTAACTTGTGTCCGTTCGCGCAACCGCATGAGCAGCTCTTTATACCTCTCTATCTCTCTGTCTCTATCTCTCTTGCTCTTTACCCTCTCCCAATTAATTTTCATGTGTGATAACTATAAACGTCTTAATGTATTAAATGAATTTGCACGAATATGTATAGAATAATATTATTATAAATATATAAATATATATAATTATAAATACTATCAGCTATTCTAAGACTTTGTATTTTTTAAATTTGAATTTTTATACTAAAACTGTTATCAATGGTGAAATTAGTAAAAATTTGATGTGTGCAATAAGTGGCGCGTCAGTATTTGGCGTGAAGCGTGACGCGCGGCGGTGGCATAAATAGTACCCGGAAAGGGCGCCGTGCTGACGTCACAATGCGCGCTCCATCAACGCACGCCCATCGGCCTAGCGCACGCGCGCTAGCGTCCGCATTCGTAGTGGAGTCTTAATAATAACGATAATATAAATATGTAATATTATAATAATATACTAATAATGTTTCCTAGGTAAATATTGTTGTTGCTGTTTTGGCGAGGGGCGTTTTGGCTTTCTACGTCGGCGTCCGAGTCGGCGTCGACGTCGTCGCGCTATTATAGCCTTTATCATTCACCACATCCTTCATAACCGCATGCGCGCTCCGCGATAGTATACGAACCACGCTAACTCAGTCATCTTCCTTTCTAACAGATTTATTGACTATCGCTTGGGTGCCTGCCCTCTATTCTCTTCAAATTGCCTTTTCCTCCATTCTTAGAACGAATCTACATATACACGTGAATATTTTATTTATAACACGCAATATACGAAAGACGTCGCGATCATCTATAAATAAATCGCGCGCTTTGAGATTGGCACTTAGTAATAATCGGTACGGGTTAGACAAGTGCTATACTAGCACGTGTGCCCTCGCGGCGCACGACGTCGTTTTTCTAGGTAATGCTAGCGGGTGTGCGCGCGCGCACGTCGTTTCGGGCGTCGCGATCGCGCGCCTCGTACGGTTATCGGTTGAATCGGTAGTAACGGTAGCATCGCGACGTCGACGTACGGACGGCCCCGCTCGAGAACCATTTTACAACATGGTACAAAATAAATAAAACAAAACAAAACGCTATACAATATTGTGTATGATTTGTAAAGATTTACAATCCTTTTTCTACTGTTTGTATATTCGCTCGCCCACGGGGAGTTCGTCTGAGATGTGAACATTTGTATCATATTCTGTAGGACATCGTTTTATCTGACGATTATTAAATATATATAAAATTATATATATTATATATAAAACAAAATATTATATATATTATGATCGATATACCTTTATATCCAATTTTTTGAGATTTAGAAGTGTGCAATGCAGCAGCGACGCGTCGTGCTCGGCACTTCTATTGCCGGCCGCCGCCTGTCGGTCTGATTCTGATTCATATTTTTAATATAATATTAAGCCTGTAATATGTATTTATTGGAAAATTTTCAAGTTGTATATTTTTTACCTTTTATAAATATTGTTCGGAACTGTATAGACGCTGTTTAGTTGAGCTCTGTATTTGCAATTTATATATTTGGATTGTATAGAGAATGAAATGATAGTTTTATTATATTATCGCGTCTCAATTAGTGATTTTTAGTGAACATTTTTGATAACATTTGAAATTAGACAGCGTTACCCGAGCACTGCGATGATTATATTATTTGGCTACATTATGGCTGTCTATTCGTTACCATTAGTGCAATACGTGCCACGAGCTTGTACACACCGGGCGAGTTACACTCTAAAATCGCGAGAATATCATCTTTGCACATAAGTTAACATTGATATCACCGTTAGGCAGCCTGAATCGGAATCGTGTCGAAAGCTCGACCGAAATCTGCTGTTGTTACCACAGGCGGTCCATGCAACCTCGTGGCCGAATGTAGTATAGTCAATTCTTTCTAATATAACCCTTTGTTGTTAAGCGCAGCTGGCTATGGTCCAAAAAGAAAAGAAAAAAATGAAATGAAGACACATATACACAAAAAAAAAAATCACACACACAGATAATACAGTAACGTTTCGCTAGCTGAGCTACGTTTGACTAGAGCACCAAACTAGAATTATATTTTTTATTTACTTTGTAAACTCGCGCAATTATTGCGCGCCCCTTTACTACTACTATTAATACTATTACTCTACTATTACTACTACTATTATATTATTAATTGTTTTTATATTGATTTTGTACATTTTTGTATGTTTGTTACGTTAAACGTCGACACTCAACGTGCGTTTCGCAATTCTTAACAGACGAAGCGCTAAGTGCCGAATTAGTAGACGGACTTGTGTTCTAACATTAACACGCCACACTGTCCGACAGTCATTTGTTTTATTTTAATTATTTACTATGATGAATGAAATAATGTAGCAATTATAACTCGTCGGGTCAAAAATAGGCAGCTGAGATACTAAATTAGCGTATAAGGAAGAACATTAATTGTGAATAGTCCGAATTCTTAAGAATACGACCATCGTAAGCAAAATGATATAATGAATACGATGTCTTAAGATTTGGCTAGATAACCCGAGTAAATGACAGACAGTAATTATAGTTACACCGCTGGCGAGTTATATCTTATATTAAAATGCGATTTTTACGATATGATACTGTTTTGTTAGACGTCAGACTTTTTATGTTTTATATAAATATTATAAAAATGTCAATTTGTGTTTATTTGATAAACTGCTGTTATAACTTCCGACACTTATTATTATTACCTACCCTCTTCATATAATTCATATGCAATACATATAATAAGATAAGCAAGACATATGTGGGATATTTTAAAATATTCTATACAAGGCAGTATGATTTTTTCGCTATTGCAATTTAATTGTGAAAACTAAGCGCTTCAGACATATTTTCACAAATCGTGAAAATTGGTACGTATATTTGTAAATGGCGTAGTCGCTGAATTAAGCTTGCGCATCGTCGTTTCTTTCTAGCTTCAACTCGAGCATCTGCCTAATTTTCTGAATGGTATCAATATGTGTTTCCATATCCATCTGCTGCCGTTCGCTATCAAGAAGCCGAACGTTTAGCTCACGCAGTTCTTTCTCCATTTCGTCACGTTTCGTCGTCATTATGGTCATTTGGCTGGCCAAACTGCTCTCAGCATCACTGGCGTCCTGGTTATGGAACTGATCGATCATCGCCTGGGTTTCCTCCAAAGATTTCTGCGCCTCCCGCCATTGTAGCTCGCTCTTCTTCACGTCAGACTCTAACTTTTCAATATTTAAAGACAATTCGTCGATGTCCGCTGGATAACCGCCCACTTCTTCCATATAAAGCTGTAAATCAATGTTACAAATATTATTTCACATTTTCGCGGTAAATTACCATATTGGCATGATTCATTTCTTCCTGCACTATTGCCAGTTCAGCGCGGGCTTGAGCTAATTTCTGGCCATATTCTTCAATGGTGAATTGTTGCTGTTTGTAAGCGCTGTACGAATTTAAACACCATTTTTTGCAATCTTCCGGATCTTTTAAATCGGTAACTGTCTCATCGGTAGCAACCTAAAATACGATTCAAAAATACCGATGACTAAAAACACACCACAAGCTCCAGTGGACCTTTTTATCCGCAGCCATCATTTCTAAAATCTTTTTATCGGCGCATGGTTCAGATTGCCGCAGAACTTCCGTGGTACGTGCAGCGATATTCAACTCACCTTGAAGGCCTGCCATAATTTCGCGCAATCGCTTATAGACGACGGTACGTTCGCGTAGTTTGGCAACGAATTGTTTTAGCATGTCGCCCTTTAAATTTTTAGTTAAAACGATAAAAGAGAGTAATAGTAAAATGGCCAGTAGTAAGGAACCTGCAAAATTTCGCTGGGCCCGGTGAGTTTCTGAAACGTGGCCATTTTTTCTGCATTATCTCGCTCAATTATTTCCAATCTTTCGCGTAATTTCATGACATCATCACTGAGAGCTACACGTCTATTTGTAAATGCATCGACTTGATTACGGTAAGCATCCACATCCGAGTCATGATCCGTGGACAACATTGATTTCTCTTTCAACTCCTTCAATTTATCAACGTCCGCATTCACATCAACTATCTATTTCAAAATTCGTAACAGTAAAATTTAGGGTATTCGAAAATTCGGTCACTTACATTCTTACGGACTTCCTCGAAGGAACTGGCAGTGGGATTTTTTTGCAAATCAGGATGACGGAGGAGTTCAATTTCTTCGTCCAGTTTCCGCTCAATAACGACAAGGTTTTCGCGAATGAGGATTTCATTCACACGACATTGTTCAGATGCTTGTTGCATCGGATCAAAATTTTCGACGTCGTTAATTGCTAATTCTTCTAAACGTGACTTTAGTGTGCTAACATTGTTCGTAAGTTCCGCAGTTCTCTTCTTAACTTCTTCATTCTAAAATAATTGCACTTTAATAGCAAGCAGAATGTTTTGCTACTACAGTTCGTTAACTTTTTCTACGAGTTTCTTCAACTGTTCTTGTGATTCCTGGTACTTTGTAACTTCCGCGAAGATTGATTCGTCTTTTATGTGAGGTGTCTTCTCGTATTGCAGTTTGTAACGCTGATCCAAGTTATTTATCTCCGCTCTCATTTTTGCGATATCTGCATTAAGTTCTTCACACTTGGCCGCTTTTTTTTGTTGAGCAACATTTTCCTTGTATATTTTCCAAAACTGATCAGAGATTATTTGGAAGCCATTCATGGCTTCTACTATATCCGGGTCACTAGTTAACTCGGGAGGTACAAAAACCGGAACAACAAATCTAAAAAAAATTTTTTTTCGGCCTATGATATATAATTAATGAACCACACGTTATTGTTAATAAAAACTAATTACTTCGCTAAATAAGCTCGCCGTTTAACTTCTTCTTGATTGTCTAATGTCCAAAACATAATTTGATGTAGGATAATCGAATTGCACTAAAAATATTTATCACTTACACCCCACCAATATAATTAGCAATATAAACTCACTTGCAAGAAGCCTTCCCTAAATTCTTTCGCAGGAATTACGGGCTGGTATTTGATATTTTTTAAAATCGTAAATAGTTCGAGAGCTAATGCTTCCACGGACAAAGAATCGAAGGAATCAATCTACAATGAAGCAGTAATGATATAATTAGAATATATACTTTCAAATCACCTTTATATTCGCAGATATATTCATAAATAATTCCGCGATCAGTTTGAGGTTTTCATCTGAAGATAGGGAGCTAAACGAAATCATATTATAATTCTTTTTTAGTAGGGAATTTGATTCGTCCACGACGAACTTCATTTCTTTCTCGTTTAAGATTTTTTTGCCCGGGGCTGCTATTTTGCTCAACATTTTTAATAGTAAACACAAATAAAAGGAAAGAAAGTCTGCGTTTGTTTGAAACGTTCGAAGAACGATACGTACCCATAGTAACGATTGTAAAATGAATTCTTCTATGAATGTTCTTCATTTTGGCAACGAATACCAACTATATAAAGTTAGTATTCATTGATTTTGGGTTATTTAATTGTTTGAAATACTAAGAATTTAGTCAAATTTACTCAACACGATCGTTTTGTAAATCTATTAAGCTAATTCGTTTACAGATAAAGTTCCAATAAAAAATGGAAATATTTAAATAGAAGAGATAAAAATGGAATTGAACAACGATGTAATTTAGATATCATATTACAAGAAAATAATATACACTGTACATAAAAATTTTTAAAAATGCTTTTTGGTACTCCTTTTCAAATTTTTCGTATTGCTTCGACTTTTGTCATAATTCCCATATCTCCAGCTAAATATCGAAACACTGGCGCCACATCTAATTGGCAATCCTAAAATTTAAAAAGAATGCTTTCTTACACAAAACACAATTTATATAGGCAGAATTTATAAAAGCATGGCAGAAATCGAAGATTTATTATAATATTATATTCTCGTATAAAGTTTTATTACTTTATTTAAAATTGGTTGAATTTCGACCCATTTAAATGCATAAAGATTCGTTTTATTATTGAGCGGTCCAAAATCCACTAAAACAACGTCTTTTGGATAGTTTAAAATAACATCAAAAGTATCTACAACATTATAACAATAAATATCATTGTGCAATCTTTATAGGATTAACTACTAACAATGGTTTCGATTGAAGTTATCTTTTATTTCATCCACAAAGAAGTCTTTTAGAGTTTTAATAATACTTGGCCCATCTTCCACGTAGTGAGCATAATATGTTGGCCAATCTCTCGGTGTTATACCTGATTGAAAAATGTACATTTTTGTTACGTTAAAAATTTAAATTTTTAGTAAAATGGCGCGAAAATCAATTAAATTTAAAAGCGCACTCGCAGTGAATCTTCTGCCATCTATTCGGAATCGCAGCGAATTAAATTTTATTAACAGCGTTATTTATATTGAATAGGCCAAATTTTAGGTTTAAAATAAAATATTTATATACCTCTTAATATGTTATTAATAACGATACATCGAAATTCAGCGGCGGGATGAATATTAGTCCACGGGCGGAATGTTAAAACGAAAGAATCGTATTTATCCGTGTCAAAATCACTAGATATTATTGTAGATGTAGTGAAATATGTTATCAAATCGTCAAAATTTGATACTTGCAATGAATTGCCGAAACTAATAAATTTAGCATCCTAAAATAGAAAAAAAAATGCAAAAATAGTAAGGTGAATGAAATTTCTGTGCATTTTAATCATAAGAAAACGAATGTGAGGAGTTTGAACACATGTATGAATATCGAGGAGCCGAGAGAAGGATGTCAGAATTAGCGAATAATAAGGAACATGTGGAAATGATGACGAATTGTTTCTTCTACAAGACAATTTAACTTACCAACGGAGAGTGCCAATTATTTTTAACAAATGCCGAGCCCCGACAAAAGGACTTAATTACAGAGTTGATCTGCGATATAAATTCTTCATTGCATATTTCTTTCATTGATTCATAATCTAATTCTGCCGATTTAAGAACTTGGAGCAATTCCCGAGGAATTGTTATGATCATGCTCTCCATGGTAACTTGTCTGAATTGTTCGTACCAAGATGTTATTGAAAAATCTATTAAATCTTGCGTTTCCTACAACAGAAATGCGTATTAAATATGTAAAATGTTGGAAATGAGCAGGGAATTTATGTACCAGCATTATTTTGCGTTTTTCAATTAAAATCGATTAAAGGATAATATATATTATTAAAGGATAATGAACGGGAAAATAGAAAACTGACTGAGATAGGCTTAGAAAAAGATGTTTGATGGAATGCACATGTAAAGAAAAGAATTTTATATAAGCTATTTTATCATAGAAAAATACAGAAATACAAAAATTCAAAAAGATTTTATTGAAATAATAAAAAGCACGCGTGATCTTTAATGTATTATATATTGTATTCAATAGATGGCGCTCAACGTGACAAGAATGAAATATATTTCAAATAGTGAACATCAGAGCATATTTCCAAAAAACCCAATTAGAAAGTTGTAACTAACCACTGCGTAATTCCCCATATATATATATAAAAATATAATTTATTTTGGCAAATCGCAAGTAATGCAAATAGCAATATCATTATGACCAAAAAAAATTTCCGCTGAATATTTTAGACAGCTGAAAGTAAATTTCTGTAAGCGCTGAAATGAATTCTTCGTAATTGCTTAATCATTTTTCCGCTTAATATAATAATTCCCCTATATTCATAAAATTCAATTATAATTGTAATATGCGAGTATATAATTTTATAATTATACTTACGCCATTGTTACTTTATTGATGACTTTGTTGAACTATACCAATAAATTATTTTTCTAGATTCATGTCAGTGTATACGCTCGCAGATATTAAATTTTATATTATTGTTTTAATCTTGACATAATTTTACGTTGCGGCAACCAATAAAAAAGACAAAGAAACGAAAATATACGCTTCAGCGTCATTATAATTAAAAAACGACAATCGAAGATCATTCGATTAATAATGCAAATGTCCAAAGGGGGCACCAAAGGGTAATAGATCATTCATAATTTGCTCAAATTATTTTTTCTATTAGAACGCAAGTAGATTTATTGTTTGAAAATTGCCACATTTGTTTATTTTTATATTTGATCGTGACTAAGCAAGGAAAACATTCCAGGCCAATGCCCTTCTATGAATTTTTACATATTTTCGAAATTAATTTCAAAAGGGAACTAAAAGGAAAACGCGACCAAATTAATTTGCTTCGTTGAAAATTGCTCGCACTAATGAATAATTGAAACCAACTGAATTTGTAATGTCCACATAAAACAATCGGAAAAATAATTAAATATCTAAGCGAACGTACAAATAATTAACGCTAACGCATGCTGTAAAATTACATATTTCCTTAATTTTAATTAAGAAAATATATAATAGAAAATAGGAGCTAATTTGTGTGAGAACTATAGGACCATTAGCCTACTATCACATGCATCGAAGATATTGTTAAAGATTATTTATAGGAGATTAGAAAATAAAGTAGAGGAAAGGCTAGGAGAAGATCAGTTTGGTTTTAGGAAAAACAGAGGGACGAGAGAGGCGATTCTAGCACTAAGAACGGTAGTGGAAAAAAGAAATAGGGTAGGAAAGGTAACTTGCATAGCTTTTGTAGACTTAGAAAAGGCATTTGATAATGTAGATTGGGACATAATGTTTAGTATTTTAAAAGAAACGGGTATAGATTATAAGGATAGGAGAATAATTTTTAATTTATATAAACACCAAACTGCCTTAGTTAGAATTGAGGGGGAAGAAGAGGTAGCAAAAATAGGGAAGGGAGTTCGGCAGGGATGTACACTCTCACCGTTATTATTTAATCTATATATAGAAGATGCAATAAACAAAGTAAAAGAAGAGTATAGTGTAGGTGTGAATGTACAGGGAGAGAAAATATATATGTTGAGATTCGCCGACGATATAGCTATATTGGAAGAAAGCGAAAAGAATTTAGAAAGGGTATTGAATGGTATGCAGGCAGTATTGACTAGGGATTTTAACATGAAAATAAATATAGGTAAAACTAAAGTGATGAGGTGTGACAAAAAGGAATGCAGTAGAAAAATGAGGATCTCAATAGGAGATAATAGAATCGAAGAAGTGTCAGATTTTTGTTATTTAGGCAGTAGAATCACAAAAGATAATCGAAGCAAGGTAGATATAAAGTGTAGGATAGCACAGGGTAGGAAGGCATTCGTAGAAAAAGAACAGATTTTAAGATCAAATATTGACTTGGGTATTAGAAAAAGATTACTGAAGGTATATGTTTGGAGTGTAGCACTGTACGGGTGTGAGGCGTGGACTATAGGAAAGGAAGAGAAGCGTAGATTACAAGCATTCGAAATGTGGTGTTATAGGAGGATGATGAGGATTGGTTGGGAGGATAAAGTAACAAATGAAGCTGTACTAGAGTTAGTAGGGGAGAAGAGAAGTATCTGGAGAGTGTTACAGCGTAGGAGAGACAGATTAGTAGGGCATATTCTTAGGCATGGGGGGATTATGCAATTGATCATAGAAGGTAGAGTGGAGGGAAGGAGAGGGGTAGGTAGGCCTAGATTGGAGTATGTGGGTCAGATAGTTGAAGACGTTGAGATGAATAGCTATAGGGAGATGAAGGGATTAGCTCAGGATAGATCGGCATGGCGTGCTGTTTCCAACCAATCTTTAGGATTGCGGACTCTTTAACTAATTTTACAACATTGTGTTCATATAATGTCATAAATGGTAAACTATTAATACATTCTCATTACAATAATATTTTGAGAAATTCTAGTGCAATATTATTTAATAATATCTAAAACGATTGAATAATAACATTCAACAATTTGACGATGGAGATTTCGTAAGGTTTTATCTTATCGGAGAAATGGACGTATTTTTCTTATTTCCCTATATTATGCAAAATGTTGTGTTGCATTTCAAATGTAGGCCATATTTTCTATTTTTTAACGCAACGATTATAGTAATAAATAATATCGCAGTAGTGTTTATTAAATGCATATATATAGTAATTACGCTTTAATTACAATTAGAATACGCAATGTATCGTAATATACTTTAAACCGATCGTGTACAATTGTTTATTAAATAATTCATATATTCATTAATATGCACTTGAAGAATGATTGACGCCATATTGGAAATGAAAATTTTATTGGCAAATTTGTAAGAAAATAAATATAATAGGAATTTTTGTTCGAAATATATACCAGCCTATAAAATATTTTAATATGATATTTCGTTAAAGATTTATGTACGTTGTTTTGCAAGTGAAATTTTTTTTTTTTTCATTAAAAAAGTTGAAATTACGTAGAGTCAAATCTGATGACACATCAAAGCGTCTTGATGGAACAAGAAAAACGTTAATTTTCAATCAAGTATAATGTTGTGGTACCGATAATGTCCGCGCGCGATTATTTAGCGAGCGATTAATTAATCAATTAATACATCCATTTAGTATTTCGCCCCCACCCGGTATAAAATCGTTGTATTGTTACGACATTTGTCCGATTTATGTAATACTCTGGCAGCACGACGCAATCGCAAAGAACTAACGTAATAATAATATGGCAATAGCCGTATAATAATAACGCCGACAAATTGGAATCGGTTTGATATATGTTTAGTAAATATTAGCGCAATGCCCTGAAAGACTAAAAACCGCGAAGGTCACGTGACGGCTGATTTCTTAACCACCCCGCGGTTATATACAGTCGATAGTGTACCGTGTGGCCCAAAAGAATGCTACAAAAATTGCAAATCGGCGCTCGAATAAAATGTCGAGAAAATGTTTGTTTGTTAATTCAATTTTATTAGAACAATTTTAAGATAGATAGATAGTTGCTTATTGTTAAAAAAAAATTACAAACGTCCGAAATACAACAATTGTAGGTGAACTAGTTTATTAAATACTTAAATTTATTTAACAAAATCGATACATTTTAGAATTTGAAAATTTAAAAAGATACATTTCTAAATCGCGTTTCTTAGATAGATGCATTTTTGATCCGATATTTAATCCGCGTGGATTATATTTCGTTGGGCATGTATGTTATTATATAAACGAACATACGCGAAATAATATTTCGTGTATGTTCGTTGCGCATGTGTATTGTCAACGATATAGACTTAAGGGAGATTTCTCAACTTCTCGTAAACCAACAGCAATTTTTGCCAAAAATTTTTATACAAGCGCAACGATCTAACATCGTATTAAAAATACAGCAACCGGACTTAGTATAATTTCGTTTAAAATTTTAATAGTAAATCGAGTATACACCGATTTTTTTTTAGACAAAATCGAATAAGCGTTGAAAAAAACTATAAACTCCTTATATTAATAATAATATGATTATAAATTTAGCAAAATGTTACAGTATAAATCGAGTTTAATCGATTATAAATTTCATCTCATCCTTATTTAATCCGCCTGGATTATATATCGTGTATGTTCGTTGCGCATGTCTCATGTACCCGTACATACACGAAAGTGAATTGAGTTTTGCTAGAACACTTAGTATAATTTCGGGTCAAAATTTCGTTTGAGTAATTCGTTGAGTACGTCAAGTTCACATTTGCAGTTTCTGTGTTGTTACTCGTATTATTAATAATATAATTCGTATTATACGAATCCAATTGAAACGCCGGTAGTTGCTTACGAAATAACGTGTAATTCACGTTGTATATCGTGATTATACAAATTTTGTTGCGACAGTTCGTTGTCTTGCAAAATGCGGTTCGCCTCTCACTGATCGCCGTTAATAAGTTTTTTTAAATAAAATTTTACAATATTATTCGCAGGAAGGGCGATTTAAGTTTTTTTTTTTAGCAATTCATATAGAAGATGCTGTTTCAACTAAACCGCAAATTTGCAAACGTGTTACTAAAACATCCCTCAATTTATTATTTACAAAATTACACATACAAAACGATGAAATTTATTTTAAATATTAATTGTTGATTTTTTTTATCAAATTCTGATTTGAAAAAAACAACTTATATAAACCACGAATTTTTTATTTTTTAAAAACCGCGCACCGTTATATTTATAAAAATGTTTGAACTACTTATATTTTTGAGATTTTTTATTTATATTATTGTATATTTTTTATATTTTAATTATTTTTTAAAATTATTTCTTAATTATTTTACATGGCCACTGAAATGTATGCATTTTGTTTTTTGTAAAAAATGCGCCGTAGGCAATTCTTTTCAATTTTCAATGTGAAATAAAGAAATGTGTCGTCGAAAAATAGCGCCGCAGGCGAATTCTCATCAATGGAAGAAACCTAAAAATGCGCAGTTAGAAAAGACATATTTTTAACGAACATGCAGTAGAATAAAAAAAAAATAATCCAACTCACCAGCGATTGGCAAACTAAAATAAAATAAATACCTAGCTTTGTCTGCGCATGCGCCAATGGTATGCATTAAAATTCTGGACAAGATTTATGAAAATGTTTAACATAGACAATATTTAAATATAATTTCTATACACATATTTTTTCAGAAAGTAAA
The DNA here is from genome assembly GCA_947310635.1 of Leptodirus hochenwartii. Classification (NCBI taxonomy): domain Eukaryota; kingdom Metazoa; phylum Arthropoda; class Insecta; order Coleoptera; family Leiodidae; genus Leptodirus; species Leptodirus hochenwartii. Next base: position 8,156,408 of record OX371187.1, on the reverse strand, counting down.
CATTCTTCATTTTAGAAACTGCAAAATAAATTGTCATATCGCGCCCTTTTTAAAACGTCTTATAATTACTACAAAATATATTATCGACAATTTTCGAAAAATCCATATACGTAACTTTTGAAAAAAATACATCGAATTAACAATTTCTTTTGTCAGCCATTGCGGATCATTTTTCGCCTACCCCTACTTTGTAGGTGGCCCGCGTGTTGAGAACCGCTGATTTATAAAATATTTCAACACGTTAAACGAAAAATTTCTTCAGTTTTGAAACGTTCGAAAACAAAAAATTTGTGCGACCATTTTGTTTCGAAAATCTTTAACTTTTTTTTTAGTTCCCCTGCAGGTGGCACGCGTATCACAGTAGCGATGGCAAACTATAGGTCACTTTGAGGACCTAGTTCGTAGTTCATTTCAATGTACCGTTCACGAACTATAAGTCGTGAACTACTACAGCTTTTAAAAATGAACTAGTTCACGTACTATATGAAATACATGCACATACTGAAAATAATCTCTTTTTTTCTCAATATAAAAATATTAAATGGTAAAAAATAAATAAATTGAAATATTACAATACTTATTTTGAAATAGGAATGAGGAAGAAAAGACAACAATGTTTATAATTTGTACAAAATATATATATAAGGAAATATAATCTTCTCTAGGTACTCACGATTAGTTATATGAAGTTCTAAAATACTTATTGGTAGTTACTGATGAAAATGTTTACTACTTTACTAACACTTGAAAATTAAATGTACAAACTATAATAAAATGAACTAGATAGAATGGTTTTGTTTGGCGTTATAATTTATATTTTCTATACCGAATCTTCTCTGTTCAAATTTCAAAGCTTTAATTTGATATTAAGTGATTGCATTGCACTCAGTATGAAATAGAAGAACTATAAGATTTGGATGTTTATTTTTGCATTATTGCAAAAAATTGCTATGGCATGACATATTTAAGAACCAATTTAATCTTGCGAATATGATTCCAAATGAAATCTGATACCAACATATAAATTGTGACTCAGCTCGGCAATGCTGCTGTTGCAATATCGCATCGAGTTTCCTATTTCGTTCCGTTCACCAACACACTTTATCACTAAATAAATGTTAGTACTGTATATGTAATGTATACTATACTGCATCGTTTACGAGCCGTTGTGATTTAGTACACGACGGGTTCAGGAGCTAGTACAAGTACATCAATACGTACACCGTGCACCATGTAAGTCATAGTTCACGAACTAGGTCATAGTCATAGTTGCAAAACGTCGTCACAGTCATTCCATTGAACCGTTCAGAGTGAACGGTTCGCGAGTGAATTACACATCGCTACACCGATGGCAATGGCATTTTCGTTTCGATAATCTGCACAGATTCGTACGGTGTGCGATGTCGCAAGGGCACCCGCAACATACCGCGTGTAAATAATCATCGTCAAGTTGGCAAATAGAGCACAAATCTAATTAGCAACGATGCTCGTCGTTGCAGCGATATATTTGATCAGCGCCGATTTTGTTCGTTTGTTTAAATTGGAATATTAAACAATACGGCGATAATTCGTTTTCTATTGTGACGTTGAATGTTGGACACTGTTGGAAAATGGTGCACAGATGATTGATTGAACTCGAAGTACTTGATACAACATCTAAACGTGTGTGACCGCTGAAGAAACGAATTGCATAATAAGGATTACGTTTGAGGATCGTATATGCTAACGAGACGCAATTTTACTCTTAGAATACATACGCTAGACCTGCGAAAATTGGCAAAATATTACATCATTCTATTATCCATACAACTAAAGAGATTTTTCCAAAAAAAATTAGAAATTAACATATAATCGACTTATACGCCCCCATACGCATAGTAAAATATATAACCGAATTTATCTCAATTTTTAAGTAACTTAAAGTTAAAGAGTCCGCAATCCTAAAGATTGGTTGGAAACAGCACGCCATGCCGATCTATCCTGAGCTAATCCCTTCATATTCCCTATAGCTATTCATCTCAACGTCTTCAACTATCTGACTCACATACTCCAATCTAGGCCTACCTACCCCTCTCTTTCCCTCCACTCTACCTTCTATGATCAATTGCATAATCCCCCCATGCCTAAGAATATGCCCTACTAATCTGTCTCTCCTACGCTGTAACACTCTCCAGATACTTCTCTTCTCCCCTACTAACTCTAGTACAGCTTCATTTGTTACTTTATCTTCCCAACCAATCCTCATCATCCTCCTATAACACCACATTTCGAATACTTGTAATCTACGCTTCTCTTCCTTTCCTATAGTCCACGCCTCACACCCGTACAGTGCTACACTCCAAACATATACCTTCAGTAATCTTTTTCTAATACCCAAGTCAATATTTGATCTTAAAATCTGTTCTTTTTCTACGAATGCCTTCCTACCCTGTGCTATCCTACACTTTATATCTACCTTGCTTCGATTATCTTTTGTGATTCTACTGCCTAAATAACAAAAATCTGACACTTCTTCGATTCTATTATCTCCTATTGAGATCCTCATTTTTCTACTGCATTCCTTTTTGTCACACCTCATCACTTTAGTTTTACCTATATTTATTTTCATGTTAAAATCTCTAGTCAATACTGCCTGCATACCATTCAATACCCTTTCTAAATTCTTTTCGCTTTCTTCCAATATAGCTATATCGTCGGCGAATCTCAGCATATATATTTTCTCTCCCTGTACAATCACACCGACACTATACTCTTCTTTTACTTTGTTTATTGCATCTTCTATATATAGATTAAATAATAACGGTGAGAGTGTACATCCCTGCCGAACTCCCTTCCCTATTTTTGCTACCTCTTCTTCCCCCTCAATTCTAACTAAGGCAGTTTCGTGTTTATATAAATTAAAAATTATTCTCCTATCCTTATAATCTATACCCGTTTCTTTTAAAATTCTAAACATTATGTCCCAATCTACATTATCAAATGCCTTTTCTAAATCTACAAAAGCTATGCAAGTTACCTTTCCTACCCTCTTTCTTTTTTCTACTACCGTTCTTAGTGCTAGAATCGCCTCTCTCGTCCCTCTGTTTTTCCTAAAACCAAACTGATCTTCTCCTAGCCTTTCCTCTACTTTATTTTCTAATCTCCTATAAATAATCTTTAACAATATCTTCGATGCATGTGATAGTACGCTAATGGTCCTATAGTTCTCACACAAATTAGCTCCTATTTTCTTCGGCATTGTTACTATTCTACTACGCTGAAAATCCTGTGGTACTTCTCCCTTCTCATATATTTTACAAGCTAACCTGTATAATCGTTCCTGCATTTTTTCCCCTGCGTGTTTTAAGTAACTTAAAAATTAAATTAAATATTTTTTTCTGTAGTCGGAGATGTTATATGTACAGAATTGCATATTCCAAATATAAACTTATTTTATCGCTTAATTCAGCCGTAGTTTGGCTTAATCTAAATTAGCAACTTATAGTGAAGCGACATCTATTATATTTGATTGTTAGTACAAGAATACGATAAATGTCTGTACAAGATTCTAAAAGTGTGGTATCCCCTTAACTTCAGTCTGAGACCTATAAGCAGATTATTATTTTAAAAATATCTATGAATTTTTTGGTTCTCGACGCTAAAATAAAGTCTGAATGCAATCGGATTTTATTTCAATTTTAAAAATCACCAATTATATTTCCAAAATGTTCGGTGTAATATTACTATTTTGTATTGATGGTGTGCCTCCTAGGGAGAAACGATACCGCGGTTTATACAGCGGTCCCTATAAAAAGGATCCCGGTGCATGGGAAATATTTAATTGCACGGTATTAGTTTATTATGCTATTACGGTATTATTAGTTATTAGAATAGGCTAAATCTGTGTTATTATAACTACGACAAAATCATTTTACTAAATCAGAAGATATTAAAAAAGAATTTATCACTGACACAGCGAAATAGCGTCATAAAAGCAACTTAAATACGATTTAACTAGTTGTATATTTCTGCACGTTATTTATTAGTTAACAATGATTATTATAATTATGTAAAATGAAATTATCTATACCAGGGGTTCTAAACCTCATTGATGTCGCGATAATGAAAAAAAATCCAAAAATGTGAACTATACACGTGATTAATTTACAAAACTGTTGCAAAATATATTAATTGTTATAAAAGTAATTTTAATCTCAAATTTACAAAACAAGCATTTTTTAACCGAATATTATTTTTAAAAAATGCTTCTGTCTGAAATATAATAAATTACCGCTGGCGGATGCAAATGGCTTTTGCCCGCGGGCGCACGGTTGAGGTCACCTGACTAAATCAACCCCTTCATACTTTGTAAAATAGGTCAGACATATATATTTTGTAAAAAAATTGGACATTTATGTCTACGCACATTAATAGGTGTATTATATAAAAATTGGTATTTGTTTCAATTTAGATCAATGTTTTTGCACCACTAAATTTGCATACGGCGTTAGATACTGAGATAGTAGATATATAACAAACAGGTAATTGTATATGGTTTAATCGGTAACGTGTTTTAGCACGAGATAGCGATTTGCAAATTGCGATTTGCGCGGCGCAAATGTGTATAAGGCGAAACGCGGAAAAACTGTCCTTTTCGCCGTAAAAACGCGACCTGGTATATTATGGACGGCGTTATTTATAACATATCTGGACGACCTTTGAATAATATAATCAGCCGAAGGTTTGTCTCCGTATAACATCATTCGCCGCATACGTGTCGCATAATTTTCGAAATACATTTACGGATACGAAACGTATGTACAGACGTGCACCATTTTCAAAATGCGAAAGAGATTTTTCGAAATGCAAACAATCGATTTGCAGCTACTGTTTTAGTATCTAACAAATTTCTTGTTTTGTTATGGTTTTCTTCAAATACGCTTTCGGGAAGACATTTTTTGCGATGGCTAAAAACAATATATTTCATAAAAAAAATTCATGTTTCAGGAGATTTTTTAAAATTTTTAGTAGTCACAGTAAAATTGTAAACGCCTATAAAAAATCGCAATTATTTGTTGTCATTTAATATTGTTCTTTAACTACTCTTCCAGAGAAAAAATGTCTAAAAATTTACGTTAAAAAAAAAAATTTTATGAGATTTTTTTTAAATCTTTAGTAGTCGCATTAAAATCCTAAAAAAATTGTTAAAATTTTCTGGTACTATAATTTTTTAATTACTCGCATAGAAAAATATTTTTCATGTCCGAAAAAACGAAATATTAAGTTTTTATTTTAGGAGAGATTTTCAAGAAATTTTGTTTGAAAATATCACTCAAATTATATTGTACTCTAATAAATTTTTTCTACTACCCTGTCAGGGAGAAAAAAAAATGTTTTCAAAGAACGATATATTACTTAAAAGGATATTAATAGCTGAAATTTCAGGAGAGATTTCAAAAAATATCAAGTGTCACATTAAAATCATAATCATCTATAAAAAATCGCCCAAGTTTTTTTGGCTTCAATTAAGAAAAAAAAACTTATTTTAGATGTTAAAAAAACATAATATTACCTAGTATAGAATATCACCCAAATACCGTAACTTAATGCATTAAGTAACTAGATGCGCATTTCGAAGGCTATGCCCCCATCTTCAGTATATATATAATAGTATATCAATCACGATTCGTGACAGAGGTATTTTATTTAGTTTTTATCTTGTGCTAGTGAAGATGGGGGCATAGCCTTCGAAATGCGCATCTAGCTACTTAATGCTTTAAGTTACGGTATTTGGGTGATATTCATACTATTATTTAACACCGTAGTGATAATTTTTTAAATAATATTACCTCATAAAAATTAAAGACTAAAAATTCAGGATACATTTTTGTTAGATAATATTGCTTAAATTTTCTTGACCTCTAATGTTTATTTAGTTACCTTTCCAGACAGAAAAATCTGTTAGATTTCTAAAAAAAACAACATAATGTTACTTCTTTAAAAAATTAAGAGGTGATATTTCAGGAGATTATTAAAAAAATTGCACAAATTTCTTTTCCGCCAATGATTGATTTTCTTCTACTGCCGTTTTAGATAGATCAAAATTTATTGGCCAAAAAATAAAATACGACGAATATGTATTATAAAAAAAAATTAAAGAGCGAAAATTTCAAGAGATTTTTTATTGAAGTCACATTGAAGTCATAATACAAACAAATAAATTTCGACGTAAAACGAGGACCGTACTTCTGGTCATATACATAGGCCTGTATGCAGAGGCAGCGCAAATGCAATTCTGCATAACGCTAACCTACCTTAACCTTCGTTAGGCCATCCAATCTAAGTATCTTGCAGAAACTGGCGCGAGTGTATTAATGCACATTTCGAATATGTGCGTACCAATTGCACAATATATTTATAGCGTATATACAAACTGCAAAATAAGTGCACAGAATATTACTTAAAAAAAAATTACTCCAAGCAGTTGTAATGCTAAATACGCATCTCCGTAAATAAAACCTCGTCAACAATATACAGCGCACGTAAATATATATTTTTTATATGTAAACTAAACCGTTGTATAAAGAAATTTCGAACTCTATAATTATTTTTTTAATACGACCACATGCACCAGTTGAGGTTTCTTTGTTAAAAAATGTCGAGTTTTAATAAAATTTGAGTATTTTTATTGAAAATTCCTAAATAAACTAAAGTTTTATCCAATAGAAAAATTTATGATGGTATTTTTTACAATTCATATGAAAAAGGGACCTAAGAATTAATACGCCCGCTTATACACATATATAGTCGACAATTGAAAAATTTGCAACATTTTTTTGCTTAAGACAATTAAATATACCTAAATTACTGATTGCAGTAAATTTTACGATGCGGTGATGAAATCGATAATTATTTTAGTTTTTACTACCAGATGTACTATTTTAATTTAATTTATTGTAAAAAAATTGTAATTTTTACTAAATTTTGAGTAATTTTATTGAAAATTCTTAAATAAACTAAAGTTTTATCCAATAGAAAAATTTATGATGGTATTTTTTACAATTCATATGAAAAAGGGACCTATGAATTAATACGCACGCCTCGACAATTAAAAATTTGCAAAATTTTTTGCTTAAGATAATTAAATATACCTAAATTACTGATTGCAGTAAATTTTACGATGCGGTGATGAAATCGATAATTATTTTAGTTTTTACTACCAGATGTACTATTTTAATTTAATTTATTGTAAAAAAATTGTAATTTTTACTAAATTTTGAGTAATTTTATTGAAAATTCTTAAATAAACTAAAGTTTTATCCAATAGAAAAATTTATGATGGTATTTTTTACAATTCATATGAAAAAGGAACCTAAGAATTAATACGCACGCCTCGACAATTAAAAATTTGCAAAATTTTTTGCTTAAGATAATTAAATATACCTAAATTACTGATTGCAGTAAATTTTACGATGCGGTGATGAAATCGATAATTATTTTAGTTTTTACTACCAGATGTACTATTTTAATTTAATTTATTGTAAAAAAATTGTAATTTTTACTAAATTTTGAGTAATTTTATTGAAAATTCTTAAATAAATTAAAGTTTTATCCAATAGAAAAATTTATGATGGTATTTTTTACAATTCATATGAAAAAGGAACCTAAGAATTAATACGCACGCCTCGACAATTAAAAATTTGCAAAATTTTTTGCTTAAGATAATTAAATATACCTAAATTACTGATTGCAGTAAATTTTACGATGCGGTGATGAAATCGATAATTATTTTAGTTTTTACTACCAGATGTACTATTTTAATTTAATTTATTGTAAAAAAATTGTAATTTTTACTAAATTTTGAGTAATTTTATTGAAAATTCTTAAATAAATTAAAGTTTTATCCAATAGAAAAATTTATGATGGTATTTTTTACAATTCATATGAAAAAGGAACCTAAGAATTAATACGCACGCCTCGACAATTAAAAATTTGCAAAATTTTTTGCTTAAGATAATTAAATATACCTAAATTACTGATTGCAGTAAATTTTACGATGCGGTGATGAAATCGATAATTATTTTAGTTTTTACTACCAGATGTACTATTTTAATTTAATTTATTGTAAAAAAATTGTAATTTTTACTAAATTTTGAGTAATTTCATTGAATATTGTTTGGGAAATTACGTTTTTTTTCACCCTAAAAAGGCCGAAAAATCCATGATAATACAATTTGTAAATATACAATTCAAATAGAAAAGGACCCTACGAATTAATTTGACTACAGATTTAACCAAAAGAAATGTTAAAATTTTCGAAACAATTAAAGTTTCTTAACATACAATCCACATAGAAAAGGGCCCTAAGAATTAAGCTGGCCATAGATTAAAATGAAATGTGTCCAAATTATTGATGGTTATAGTCTTTCTAAAATGAGGTGTTGTAATAAACACTTGGTATAAGGATCGCATGGAGTGTTCTTGTAAGTAAGTTAGTATAGGTTTCCTTATTGCTATTTGGTGCGTAATGCAACCTTGTTTGCCGAGGTCTTAGCTGTAATCCCGATAGAATTGTACGATCATTACATTACGTATGACCATACACTATATAATTAATAATATACCCAACGACGGCAAAATACAATCACATTATTTAGTTTATTGTGCTGTATATCGTTCATAAAACGCGAATTCAATTACTTGTTAATATTGGAAATCTATTAAAACGTTAAACGTGCCTCGATCGAGATGGTAATGTAAACAACATCCCCGCGAAAAAACGACTCTCTCAAATGAATGGAATAGAGATAGCAATTTTTGCATTTTTTTTTTCAAATTAGACCACGAAACTATATATTTTAAATTATTTGTTTTAAATGAAAAGTGTTCAATAAGGTACTGTTTACTATAATTAACAACAGATGTTGATTTAGTTTATTCATGGCCCCTCACCGGATCCTAAAATAAATTTTACCTTTTTATTTTTAATTTTTTTTTAACATCCCCGCGGAAAAAAGGCTCTCTCAAATGAATCGAATGATGATAGCAATTTTTCAAACATTTTTTTTCAAATTAGATCACGAAACTATATTTTTAAATTATTTGTTTTAAATGAAAAATGTTCAATAAGGTACTGTTTATTATAATTAAAAACATAGGTTGATTTAGTTTATTCATTGCCCCTTACCGGATAAAAAAGTCTCTCTCAATTGAATCGAATGAAGATAGCAATTTTTCAAATATATTTTTTTCAAATTAGATCACGAAACTATATTTTTTAAATTATTTGTTTTAAATGAAAAATGTTTAATAAGGTACTGTTTATTATAATTAAAAACAGAGGTTGATTTAGTTTATTCATGTCCCCTCACCCGATCCTAAAATAAATTTTACGTTTTTATTTAAAAATTTTTTTTTTTCCCCGCGAAAAAAGGCTCTCTCAATTGAATCGAATGAAGATAGCAATTTTTCAAATATTTTTTTTTCAAATTAGATCACGAAACTATATTTTTTAAATTATTTGTTTTAAATGAAAAATGTTCAATAAGGTACTGTTTATTATAATTAATAACAGACGTTGATTTAGTTTATTCATGGCCCCTCACCGGATCCTAAAATAAATTTTACCTTTTTATTTTTAATTTTTTTTTAACATCCCCGCGGAAAAAAGGCTCTCTCAATTGAATCGAATGAAGATAGCAATTTTTCAAATATTTTTTTTCAAATTAGATCACGAAACTATATTTTTTTAATTATTTGTTTTAAATGAAAAATGTTTAATAAGGTACTGTTTATTATAATTAACAACAGAGGTTGATTTAGTTTATTCATGGCCCCTTACCGGATCCTAAATTAAATTTTACCTTTTTATTTTTTTATTTTTCAAATATTTGCAATAAATGAGTATTCCAGCTAAATCCGCGACTGGATTTTTCAATTAAAATCGACTATTTTTTTAACTAGAGCATAAAACTTTTTTTAAAATGTATCTGTCTTCGATGAAAAAAGCTCCTAAAAATGTTCAATAAGATGCTGCTTAATATACCTTACACCAGGGGTGGATTAAATTTAATATGGCCCCTCGCAGTATATTAAAATATATTATATAATTTATAGAATAAAAAGAAGTGCAAGAATATTTCGATTTATTTTGTAATTGTAATACAAAATTGATAATTTTATTTATAGTATTTTATTGGGATCTATTTTTGAAATGAGCCCAACAAAAAGATACGCCTACAGGATCCGGGCATGGATTTTCCATTTAAAAACGACTATTCTTTAGTTATAAGACTAAATACCGGTTTAAATTATTCGTTTTAGATGAAAAAGAATCAATCCAATATAATTGCAACAGGGGTGGATTTAATTTATTCATGGCCCCCCACGGGATACTTAGGAATGTCTTACTAAAATATATTTTACGCATATACCATTCTTAACAGTCAAAATAATATATTTATATATTTTCTCTAAATAATTATACAATAAAATGAAGGACGAGAAACTTTCTAACAATTTAACTGAATAAAAACAAACATATTTTGAACAAATAGTGTATAAAGATATATTTTTAAAAGGGCTTGATTTCCCATTTACAATCGAATAACTTTTAAAGTAGAAGGTATATATTTAATTAATTATCAGACGTAGATAAAAAAAAATCAATAAGGTACTGTTTAGCAACAGGGGTGAATTTAATTTATTCACGGCCCTTCACAAGATACTAAAATATATTGTACGCATATAAAATTAAACAAAAAAGATCGATAGTTAAAACAATTCTATATTTAATTTTGATCGATAAATTTATTTCGATTATTTTATTGGCGCATATTTTTCAAATGGCCCGTCCAAAATGGATACCTGCTGAATCCGTACCTGAACGTGCAAGGGAATTAATGTAAGGATTTATTTATTTACTTATTTTTTTGCAACCGAACAAAACCTTCGAATCTATTTAGTAATAATTGAAACAAAGCGCAATGTGTAATACGGGTGTCGCAATAAAGTAATTAAAATTATTATATCAGTTTAATATCCGCCTTGATGCAATTGGGATGATATCACTCCGTCCTGTATATTCTAGATACACGTTCTGGGAAATTACACAAATCGAGAATTATAGATTTATATATATTGTCGTGTTTTTCAAATATTATCTGCAGATTATCGAAGTAATTAAAAGTTGTTTGCTCTCCCAGTAATTGCAATATTAAAAAAAAATTACCAATTTACTGCGCAATATTTTTTTTTAATACACAAATGTCAATCAATGCTTTTTTTAGTTCAAATTTGTGGAAGTACTAAAATATTTTACTACGAATAAAATAAATGAAACTACAATTTACATACAAGATGATTCAATTAAAAAAAAATTTATTTTTACGGAAAAGTCATTTAAATTAAACGTTTCTTAGCGCTTGCCTTAAAATATTTTTTCGGTAGTGAAAATTCGTGGTTATCGGAAAAATACAAAAAACATTTGCCAAAATCGCAAAGTAAAAAAAAGCACGATTATAAATGTTATAAATACGAACATATTTTTATATACATTTGATTTAATTGAAGTCTATAGTACTTCGAATATCCATATTTTATTTAATATTTTTCAAATTATGGCTTGTATAATGAAGAACGAATTAAAACATTGCCGACGTTATGTGGAAATTATAAAACCCGATTGGTTAGAACGTTCGCGTACAAAATCTATTAATTACTTTCGGTTAGATAAAACAAAGTGATAAGAACGAATCGGCGATGTGGTGATGGTGATATCATCTGAGCAATCAGCATCGGCAATCGTCGATGACTTTCACGGCTGATGCGCTAATCGCGATCTTGAACAAAGCATAAACAATTGACGAATGATTTTTCTTCGCCGAATTATTGGTAATTGTCAAATCGTCGATTAATCGCGATGCAAATAAGCGATAGTGATTTTTTTTTAAATTTGTTATTTTTTTTTACATTTTTGAAAGGTGTGTGTGACTATAAATGATATCCTTCGTCAATTTATGGCATGTCGAATATAAAATTGTTCCTACTACAAATTACGGCTTATTTAATAGTTTAATTAGGTTCTGCATAATCGAGTTTGTCCTTCCTGAATTCCTTAACTTAGTTCCTGAATATTGCGTACGTTTATGTATATAAAAATCAGATGAAGAACAATCGTTTGTAACGCTCATTCAGTTGCGTTGTTTAAATGAGTTGATTTGATAGAATTTTCTCTGAAGATTTTTTTTTTTGTATAAAGTTTACAATTTTTGAAATAATTCTATAAAACGTCTCTACCATGTGAAAATTATTTTGGTCCAAGTAGATATATATTTTTTTAATTTCATATACATTTACAAAAAATATGGATCACTTTTTGTGCAAAATATTTTTTTTTTAGAGAATCGATGTTTCTTTAAATGTTTGTAGAATATTTGCATTTAATACAAATATTTAAAAAATCAATATCTGAATTTATTACAAAAAAATTAAATATTATAGTTATTTTTTTGAAATATTTAGATTTAGATTTATTGTAAAATATGATTAAAAGGATTCTCTAATGGGGTAACTGGGGGGCAGTTACCCCATTCTTTGTAGATTCGTTCTAGAATGGCAATGTAAATTTTATTTTAAAAAGTTTGGTTGCTTTTTACGTTAGAAATAATTAAAATAATCAAAAAGAAATTTTGTTTGTTTCTTCTTGTGCTTTCTTGTATCAACAAAAAAAATCAACGCAGGCAAGCCACGTAGGATTATTTATATAATTAATTTAAAAAATTTAAAAAATAATTGTTTAGTTCAATAAATTTTCATATATTTTTCTAGATTAAATTTATTAAATTATTACACAATAAAATTTTTGTACTTATATGACGAGGGAGGCGATTCTAGCACTAAGAACGGTAGTAGAAAAAAGAAAGAGGGTAGGAAAGGTAACTTGCATAGCTTTTGTAGATTTAGAAAAGGCATTTGATAATGTAGATTGGGACATAATGTTTAGAATTTTAAAAGAAACGGGTATAGATTATAAGGATAGGAGAATAATTTTTAATTTATATAAACACCAAACTGCCTTAGTTAGAATTGAGGGGGAAGAAGAGGTAGCAAAAATAGGGAAGGGAGTTCGGCAGGGATGTACACTTTCACCGTTATTATTTAATCTATATATAGAAGATGCAATAAACAAAGTAAAAGAAGAGTATAGTGTAGGTGTGAATGTACAGGGAGAGAAAATATATATGCTGAGATTCGCCGACGATATAGCTATATTGGAAGAAAGCGAAAAGAATTTAGAAAGGGTATTGAATGGTATGCAGGCAGTATTGACTAGGGATTTTAACATGAAAATAAATATAGGTAAAACTAAAGTGATGAGGTGTGACAAAAAGGAATGCAGTAGAAAAATGAGGATCATAATAGGAGATAATAGAATCGTAGAAGTGTCAGATTTTTGTTATTTAGGCAGTAGAATCACAAAAGATAATCGAAGCAAGGTAGATATAAAGTGTAGGATAGCACAGGGTAGGAAGGCATTCGTAGAAAAGGAACAGATTTTAAGATCAAATATTGACTTGGGTATTAGAAAAAGATTACTGAAGGTATATGTTTGGAGTGTAGCACTGTACGGGTGTGCGGCGTGGACTATAGGAAAGGAAGAGAAGCGTAGATTACAAGTATTCGAAATGTGGTGTTATAGGAGGATGATGAGGATTGGTTGGGAAGATAAAGTAACAAATGAAGCTGTACTAGAGTTAGTAGGGGAGAAGAGAAGTATTTGGAGAGTGTTACAGCGTAGGAGAGACAGATTAGTAGGGCATATTCTTAGGCATGGGGGGATTATGCAATTGATCATAGAAGGTAGAGTGGAGGGAAAGAGAGGGGTAGGTAGGCCTAGATTGGAGTATGTGAGTCAGATAGTTGAAGACGTTGAGATGAATAGCTATAGGGAGATGAAGGGATTAGCTCAGGATAGATCGGCATGGCGTGCTGTTTCCAACCAATCTTTAGGATTGCGGACTCTTTAACTAACTTATATGATGATTTCAAGTGTATTAAAAATGATATTTCAAAATATAATAAAACTCGGTGAAAATCAACGTTTGAAAAGTATGAAAACTTCGCTTAAGTTGAAACGCCATATATTATGTCAAACAACTAAACTGTTAAATAAAGCGCTGATTTAGTATTCTTGTTTTTTTCGCATCTTTAACATAACTTCCGTGTATCATTTTGCTTTATATACACAATGAATTGACAATATATACATATATAAAGAGGTATCGGTTTACAAATACATATAAAATGTGATTTTGCTTTAAGGAAGTTGAGGAAAATTGAACAAGACCGGCTCGGCTCAGCTCGTCCGATGTATAAAGCGCGATTACAATAAATGCAGCAAGGTTAACTTCAGCTCATCGAGGCTATATGCATGATATGACCATTTATTGTCTGCTTCCACGATTTTTTAATTTTTTTATAGTATATTTACAACAAATAAGGATCACTACAAAAATCCAATGTTTTTTTTTTAATGCGAAATTTTTTTTTTTTTCGTACAACTCGACGATTTTTTTTTTTTTAATTTTGCATTACATTTGCAATAAATATGAGTCAAAACAGAAATTAAATAAATATTTTTTAAATGCAAAATACAATTTTTCTTCAACTAGACGATTCGATTTAAATGTTTGTTGAACATTTCCAATATATATGTAAAAAATCAGTAAATAATTTTTTTATTGCGAAATACATTTTTTTTTTGTCAAGTTGACGATTTTTACAACATATATTTATATATATTAAATTTATAAAGAAGCTCACTACAAAAATGCCATCCATGATTTTTTTTTACTACAAAACTATTTTTGTTGGAATTATTGTAAATGAAACGTAATAATATTATTTACGCACCCCATTTAGGTACCCCTTTGGGGAGTCCTTTGTAAATTCGCTCTAGATTAGATAATGGCGATAATTTTAATATTTGTTTATTTGCAGCTATTTTAAGATTACGCGGTGACAAAATAAAATCGTACAAATTATTAATATTAATTAATTAATTAATAGTCATCTGCAAACAAAGAATAATTGCGTCTCAATAAATCAAATTATCCAAACTGTTGTCTACAATTTTAGTGGATAATATATTTCGAACTATATTATCGTTCAACGCCCATTTGAAAACAATTAAAAACACAAATTTCTGCATAATTAAATATAAATTAGGACAAATATAAAAATTTGATCCAATTGCGTATTATAATGAAAAACGTATTAAACAAACCGCTTTTTCTAGCACTAATTAATTAATGATATCAAAAATTGTTGTAAATTTTTTAAAATTTAGAATAAACAAAAATTTACTAATAAATTCCTATTATTCGTTGCAACTAACGAATTTCCGAAAGTTTAATTTACTTTTAAGTTTAGCAAAAAAAAAAATTTTTTTTTACATTCATAAATTAGGCCTATCAATATGATGATATAAGTCGATGTTTGTTTAAAATCGCGGTCGAAAACAATGGTCTCATTCTGGATTCTGGCAAAATCATTAATTTTCTATTTTTACACATAAAATCGCTTTATTTGTTCGAGATGGCCATATTTCCGATATCGATAACGATCGATCGAGAGGCGACTGTTTGGCTGTTGTCCTAATCGAGGTGTTCGCGTTCCATGAAATTTCATTATGACAAAACGAGCCATTATCCAATCGAACACGTAGTACTTTTAATTTCGTTTTCTGTTTACGCATTTATCGTGATACAGAAAAACCCAGTTTAATTATTATATTTTTTTCAGGGAAAAAAGGCTAGCAGCGGATCAATTCGGTTTTAAAAAGAACAGATGAAAGAGGCTGCTTTAGCTAATAGAAAAATAGAATAACAGTAGAAAAGGCAACTTATGTAGATTTAGAAAAGGCATTCGATAATATAAACATTTGGACATATTGTTTAGAAGATTAAAAGATGCGAGAATAGATTTTGATATAGGAATAAATTTTCAATCTACATAAACATCAAACAGCTTTAGTTATAATTGAGGGTGAAGAAGATACAGAGAGAATAGGAAAAAGGAGTCAGGCGCGAAGTAGCACGAACACGAAATAAATAAGGTCGCGTCAATGCGCACTCGTGTATTGTGTATAGTATGTATTGTAGAAAAGTGAGTCAGGCATTATTATTATTAATTCTAATTATCGATCCGGTTTTAAAAAGAACAGATGAAGGAGGCTGCTTTAGCTAATAGAAAAATAGAATAACAGTAGAAGAGGCAACTTACGTAACATTCGTAGATTTAAAAAAGGCATTCGATAATATAAACATTTGGACATAATGTTTGGAAGCTTATAGGAAGCAAGAATACATTTTTGTATAGGAATTAATTTTCAATCTACATAAACGTCAAATAGCTTTAGTTAGAATTGAGGGCGAAGAAGATGAAGAGAGAATATGGAAAAGGAGTCGAATCAGCGCGAAGCAGCACGAACACGAAATAAATAAGGCCGCGTCAATGCGCACTCGTGTATTGTGTATAGTATGTATGGTAGAAAAGTGAGTCAGGCATTATTATTATTAATTCTAATTATGGACGATGCAATAAATAATGTTAAAGAAGAATATAAAGTAGGTGTGAAAATTCAGGAAGAGGGAGCAGAGATGAAAGGGAAAGGGAAGAAAGGGAGCAGAGTATAGAGTTTAGTAAACGATCAATTACAAAAAGCTACGTAATTTCAATTATCGGTGATCGATCATAATAAAATCTAACACCTACACAACTAATAATTATCTTTTTGATTTCATCTCGCGAGATGAGGAATTTCCAGTACTCATGCCTACGTGCCTAAAATCCGTATGCAATTCCAAATAAAACAATAGCGCACTTTTATTAACTATATGATGTCGAACTATCTCAATCTACCATAAATTATTAACAAACAAGTTAACTAATATCTACAATAGCTCTAAAAATTAATATATATTTTTTGCACTTCAAAACAAAATAAACCCATATTCAAAAAATATATAATACATTTATTCATGTGAAAGAAAAAATTTTAAACTTCCAAAGAACAGTATCGATTAAAGAAAAATCGTTACTCAAGCTGTGCGTGCTTTTCGAAAACTAAGCGTTCATCTTCAGTAACAAAATGATTTAAATAAAAATTGGCTTTTGCTAGTCAGTCACTTGGATTTGATTAATTTTGCCTAAAAGAAATGAATGTACAGAGTGTTGTGATCTGAACGGCTAGTTCGAAAATTGGCGAAGAATTATGTCAAGGTGACGCGGGCCGCGAATAATTGTTACGTGACTTGCCGAATTCGCGGTTCGTATTACGCCTGCATGAAATAAACGGCCGTGAACTACCAAAAAAACGCAAGCATTACGCTCATTTCCGGAAAGAACGATACAGAGTATTATACCATTTTATCACCCATTATCAGTCGATAAAAAAATACACACAAAAAATCGCGTAATTTGATTTTTTTTGTGGCAAAAAGAATATAAGACATCACGTAACTAATACCGCGTCTTAAAGCATTAAGTAGCTAGATGCGCATTTCGATGGCTATGCCCCCATCTTCAGTAGCACAAGATAATAATAATAATAGCTACTTAATGCTTTAAGTTTCGGTATTTGGGTGATATTCTATACTATTATTTAACACCCTAATGATCATTTTTTAAATTCCTATATTGGCAAAATATTTTGACTTGGCAAATAAACACAAAAAGTGCACATTTCAATTTTATTGGCAAAAAAATGAAAGCACCGAGAAAAAAATATTAATTACTATTTCGCCTTCATTGTTAATACGCGCTTAATTGTTTTTTTGGGGGGATTTCGACTTGACCCAGTGCAATCAGTGCTTCAGAACACAAACAAATCGCGCGCGAGTTCGATTTCTCAGACAATTATATTCCTCGGCGGATACTAGACGGAAACGCGAAGGCATATAATTCTAGGTGATTTCTTTTTCTTTCGCTTTCCGGCAGAAGAAAGTGCACGCGCTAGTAGGTCGACTCCAGTCTCTAATCTAATCCGAAGCATGCTCTTCTAAAGATGCCTTCTGCGCCACGAAACACAAAGAGACTTATCTGAATTGGCAGGAATAGCAGGCGGGAAGAAGAAACCGCTTCGAGAGTGCATGTTGCCGTTGCATAGAAATGCATTATGACGAAAGAGAAAGCTGGTAACGGTGAAAGATAATAACAACGGTAATACACGGTAAAGTAGAAATGTTATAGCGCACTATGCATAGTCTACGTAAAGAATTGATTGATGAAATTGTTACAATAGAAAATTTGAATTGAAAAGAATTCGCTTGGCACATGTTTTGCAAAATTCCAATTGAATTACATTACAACTGTCCCGCGAATTAAAAAAATTGCATTATATAAGTTGATACTTTTCATTTTAAAACGTTTCCATTTTAAAATTACTTAAATGCTTTATATTACTTAATTTGTATTTTTTTATTATTCATCGATTTAAGAAATATTTATAAAAAGTTGTAGGTAGATAAATATAAAATCAGTAATTTCACGAACACTTACTAATTCTTATACAATTTTTTTTTAAATTTCATTATCATCTTGTAGAAATTTCGCAGTATTACTTTAAGTAATAAAACGAGTATAGGACTTTGGATAACATCTTGCGCCAACGTAGTTTATTTTTATTATTTACTCTCAAATTCAATCGCAACTAGGTTAGTGTGCCAACTTTTATTCTCGATCGTTTTGAATATTCTTCATGACTCTAAAGTATCATAATAAAAAACTTAAAGCTATATGCTATATGTATTGTTCGTTTAAAGTCCAAAGCACGCACCTCATGACATATCCAGATTTATTTTGAATTTTAAGGACGATTTTTAAGATTTTTTTAAATATAAATCCTAAATGCAAACATCTAATGTGTAATGTTGAATTTTGAATTTTTATTTTGACTAATTTTATTTACGTCACGAAATAATTCATTTGAAATGACAAATGGACCAAAAATTTCGAAGCACCATTGCATATCTAGTTAGTTTTTTAATTTCTAAGTACGATTTTGAAGTGGAAATAAATATTTGAAAAAATCTTAAATATACACATATAATGAAAAATTACGAATTTTTGAGTTCGCTCCGAATTTATACTTCGATTTCAAAAATTAATTTGCGCTACGAAATAGTTCATTTGAAACGACGAATTCGCTTATATCCAGTTGATTTTTTTCAAAAATTTAAGGACGATTTTTAAAAGAATATATTTGCAAAAATCTTAAATAGCTTGGGTAAATTCAAAAATATTTTTGTTTTACGAAATAGTTAAGTGTAAATAATAAAAAAACCAAAGCACCTCTACTAGAGGTGTTTTAGATATACTCAGTTGATTTTTTTTTAATATTTGAAAAAATCTTAGATATACACATCTAATGAAAAAATTTAGGAAACAACAGCTGTTTTTTTTTTTTTATCTAAATAGATTCCAAAAATTATTTCGCGTTACGAAATAGTTAAAATGAAATGACGAATCGATGATAAGGATATGTGAACTAACTGGTTAATTAACAAACAAATACGCACACAATATAAGTCAAGATTGGACCGTTCCAATTCGAAACTGGGCTACGATTACGAAATATCCGAGTGGAAAAATGGAAAGCAAACAAAGCGCTACTTATCATTTGAAGTAACGCATACGCGTGCCTTATGTACGACATTATGTAGTACGTTCTACATAAATATAATTACAATGAAACAAATATCAACAACACACAATATACCACCAAAAAAAAATCGGCGGAATATGTTAAAATCGATTGTCTTTAGAAATAGGCCAGCGACATATTTCGAAATAAAAGCGATATTTGTGAAATTGAACAACATAGAAGAGTCAGATTTTTAGTCGGCTAAATATTGCATTTTTTCCGTAGAATCTTTTTGGTTTTGACTTTTGTAGTACTTCGCGAATATTCATTTTCTCGATATAGTCAAAATTCAACTAGGTACAATTTTGCCTATTTTTTATGCAATATTTACTCGTGTTATATTTTTCTCTTTTTCTATAGTATATTCTATTCTTTTTGGTTTTGATTATTGTAGTACCTTACGAATATTGATTTTTTTAATATAAACTACGTACAATTTTATCTACATTTAAAAATTATTTGTCTTATATTTTTTATAATTCTTTCCATAACAAATATTGAAAAAAAATTATCTTAGTTACGGTTCTGTAAGCGATGTATAACGGCTAATGAATAAAGGGTTGCTGAAAAACTAAAGGTTTAATCGACGTCCAAAAATCAAAACTAAAAGGACTCATTGCGCATCATCTTCCTGCACCCATATTTCAAGCGATCCTGACGCAAACTTTTTGTTAAAAATTCGGCGGGTTATGTAAAAATAGAATTGTCATTAGAAATGGGTCAATAATAATTTTTTTTAATAAAAACGGTATAGCAAATTGAACAAGGAAAAAGAATATTTACTTATTTTGATTATATACGCATAAAAATATATTTAGCTCTTCGCTAATTATAAAAAATTTCTATTTTGTCAATAGTATATCCTACTCTGTATGGTTTTGACATTTGTAGCATCTTACAAATATAATTTTTTTCAAACGAATTAAAATATAACCATAATTCATCCACAATACGCAAAAAAAACAATAAAAATATCGTAATTACCGCCCTATAAAAGTACTAAATCGACATAAAAAAGTGAAAACCAAAAACACACCCACCCAATCCTCATCACCAATGTCCATAATGCTTTCTTCCTACATTTCTTACATCTTTCGCACTTCCATCTAACAGGAAACACATTTTCGAATACAACGCACATCTTCGACTTCATTCATTTCTTTTACCCACGATCCGGCAAGATGTTTCGAATCATTTTACAGTTCCTTAGACAAAAGCGATAAATCAATTCGCGCCGTATCGTGTATTTAATTATTCTCGTCCATATTTTCGCCAAGTTTTAATTGGAGAGAGTTTTCACTGAGCCTCCGTAAGTAGGTTGCATAATCTAGAGTAAATATGTCTCGATTCGCCGTCCGTTGATAACCTATATATTTACCTGCCTGCTTTGCATCGACCAGAATCAATTGTTTTTCTTAATAATACCAGTATTTTGTATAAGGTTTTTTTAAATTATCACTACGGTGATAAATAATAGTATATCACCCAAATACCGCAACTTAAAGCATTAAGTAGCTAGATGCGCATTTCGAAGGCTATACCACCATCTTCACTAGCACAAGATAAAAACTATAAGGATTTTTGTTGAATTGTTCAAAATATCAATGCTATCAATGTAAAAATATGACGTATAAAACAAATACGCGACGCCGGGTTATATTCTTGTAGACTTGATGATGGCAAACTTGACCTAGACCATGACATGTTGGCGAAGCGCGGGTGAATATCGCGGGCTTTTCTCTATATATGTGTCTGCGCAAACAGAAATGGTGATGCATTAGATAGTAAATCGGCCCTCGGCGAAGTGAAATCTGTTCACCCATCTGCGTTGGTGTATGTCTTTTCGTTGGCGCGATATGTCCTATTGACCTAGAATACTTGGGTCAAACGTGTCGCGCCGATTCGCGGTACTCCGCGCACACAATGCCGCGGAAATTAATCTGCGCTCGCCCAATATTGCGCGGTCGATTCATAAAATATAATCTACGATTTTATAAATCGAAAAGTTCAGCTCTGTGGCGTAACATGGAATATTACAATGATTGCCGCCCACTAAATAATCGCATAATTTCTTAAACACGGTATTAGTGAAACACACTGAAGAAGGCAGCTTGGCTGCCGAAATGCGTATCTGTATTTTTTTATACAATTTGTGGTGTAACTACTGTAATACTTTTTTTTTTTTTTAGAAAATGTTGATTTGCATATTAGATCTTTAGTATATACCCAACGAAAAATTATGATACTTTTTTTACTTTATATTTTCTAATGCATTAAAATGAAAATATTTCTCATGCACTTCGCCTAAGTTTATTTTATTTTTTAAATAAAGAAATTTAATATTTTTAAGATTGGCAATTTGTAGGCGATATTTAAATGTCTAATATGCCCGGTGCGCATGCGTTATATCAAAAGCAATATCGAATCTAAATGCTGATGTTAAAGAAATATTTTTAAAAATCAGTTTCTTCATTTTTTACAAATGTATTCCTTTTGGCTGTACTTTCTTAATCCAGCAATAAATGGATTTATTATTATTATTATTATTATTTATGGCTGATATTTATTTCTCAATATTCATATTAATGAAAATATTTAAAAAAATCAAAAATGTTTTGGTTATTATATAAATTATTCCCACTGTATGTTTATTTTTTAATATACTAAAGAAGTGATTGGCAACAATGTCCAGAAATACCACACACGTCACACAAATATTTTAACGCTAGCGCGAAATATATTTTATTTATAAATCACAACATTTTTAAAAATTTTAATATTTGCTTCATCTTAAAAAAAAATTAAATTGATAGTTTTTATTGAAATTAAGGAACCCTATCACGTGTAATCACGTTCTCTCCTTGGTTTTTCAAGGCAAAGTAATTTATTGCAATTTTACAATACTATTGGTTTTTGTATGAAGCATAGATATTAATGAAAATTTTATGGGCACATTAAAAATCACGTAAACTAAGAAATTGTAATGCGAAATAAACAATACTATCGCGTTATTGTCGTTGTATTTGTTCAATAAAATTTACGGTAGATTGAATTATTTTTATAACTGTATATCGAAGAATTGTATTTAAATTGAACGTTCATCACGAAATATAATTGATCACAAGGATCAATAGAAACGAAGACATTTTTAATATATTTGTTTGTACTTCTCATAATGGTGTTGATAACATTGAATTGCGATACTTTATTTTATTATTTCAAATTCGTTTAAAAAAATTTTAAAAATTTCGTCATTGTGTCAGCATAATGAATAATAATTCCAAAATTATGTTTATACGAAAACAATATAAAGTAGATACAGAAATTATTCGCGGAAAAAGATATAAGAACAGATTACGATCTTTCTCGAAGGATTAGATACGGCGAGTTGTTCCTTGAATTATATTTACGTCGGATTTTTTTTTTAACAGCGTTTAACCTAGTTTTGTATTATGTGGGAAATGTCGGGGCGCAATATTTTGGCAGGCCGCTGCCAAGGTGAATGAAACTTTAACAAAAATCACGGCAGCGCACGAATACCAATGCTCCCATTTACGCGAAAAATCAACTGCCACCAAACTTACGTAATTTAGTTCCTAGAAAAACTCTAGAAACCTCCGACTTCGATTTCTTTACTAAAACAAAAATTATTATCGCACCAAAGAAATTTTACTTGAAATAATAAAATCTCCTTTTTTTGTGTATCGAAAAATAAACAGTACGTTGTAAATATTTATCTAATAGATGAAAAGATTTTTTTATATCTTACAATAAGTAATTTGCAATCAATTCTATTTGTCTATATATATTATGAAAGTTCTCTAACACACAATCGGAACGTTTACGACATAATTTCATTTTGGCTGACATTGGCAGTGTAAATTGTTGTATTGTAATACGCTATCTAAGAAACCGCCGCTTGTTACTTATTACTTGTTATTACGGCCGCAGATATAATATCGTCGTTTTATAATACTTCTTATACAGGCGCTACGATGGGCCTAGATACGTAGATAACTCGCCAATTATCTATGTAAAAGTGGCCTGTTTACGAATAATACAACTATTACTATACTGCTGTTACTACTTTCACTACGACACTACGCTAATTCCCACAAGTCAGTATCGGACCCAGTTCACAAATTTTACAATATTACTCCACGTCTGAGCTAACTCCTTCATTTCATCGTTTCATGAAACATACTATTCATAGACAGTACACAACACACGAGTGCGCATTGATGCGGCCTTATTTATTTCGTCCTCGTGCTGATTATCGCCGACAGTGCCGATCATAATCGAGCGCTGATATATCGAGCGAGTCATTAATATGTTAAGAATAATAATAAGAACGAAAGATTTTATTGAATATAAATCAAATTATTGTTTTCAAAATGTCCACGACAAATAAGTAGTGCACAACACACGAGTGCGCAATGACGCGGCTTTATTTATTTCGTGCTGACTAAATGACGGTTTTTCCAAATCTTGCTTCTTTATAAATTGTAACTATAAAAGTTGTACGAATAAAAAAATTCTTCTACCCTCACATTCAATTTGACTATACGTTTTACCAAGAATCTTGACGAAAAATTAAATTGACATCCTAATCGAATGTCCTTTCCAAATCTACAAATGCCAGTTTTTCTACTATTACCCTTTAATTCAAAAAACCATTATTATTTTTAATTATACCTCGACTATATAATTCCAACATGTATAACCATACAAACTACATTAAATTATTGAAAATTTGCGCGAGTACAATTGGAATAAATCAAATACGGTTCTGCTATTAAGCAGACATAATGAGAACCTGTCGAATGATGCAGTGTATACAATAATTTTCTGGAAAGTAGTAAGTGTGATCATTAATCGAAATAATTCAACGAAATACGAGCCATTTCACCTAGTTTACACTGTGTATATACACATCGAGCATTTTCCTTTGATCGGCTGCTGATGGATAGATTTCTTTTCCGCTATCAACAACAAAAATACAGGAAATTGACAGATCTAAACTAACAGCTTTTCTTAAAATGTTTAACAATATTCATATATTTTTTGTTCATTTTCACAATATTTTGTCTTCGCTTTATACAGGAAAATATTGCGTTAAAATATGGCGTACTAGCGGCCATGACTTTTAGTTCTATAACTTTCGTAACATAGCCGAATTCATACAACGAACAAGAAATCGAATGCACGATGTGGTGTTAATCAGTTCGCGAATAGAGATTAGATTTGCTAATCAAATTGAGGACAAGTCGGACAAAAATAAAATAAAATCGTCAGTTAAATTCAATGTAATAAAACAATTATATCAAACAATGATTTTCAGCGTAGTAGAATAGTAACAATGCCGAAGAAAATAGGAGCTAATTTGTGTGAGAACTATAGGACCATTAGCCTACTATCACATGCATCGAAGATATTGTTAAAGATTATTTATAGGAGATTAGAAAATAAAGTAGAGGAAAGGCTAGGAGAAGATCAGTTTGGTTTTAGGAAAAACAGAGGGACGAGAGAGGCGATTCTAGCACTAAGAACGGTAGTAGAAAAAAGAAATAGGGTAGGAAAGGTAACTTGCATAGCTTTTGTAGACTTAGAAAAGGCATTTGACAATGTAGATTGGGACATAATGTTTAGAATTTTAAAAGAAACGGGTATAGATTATAAGGATAGGAGAATAATTTTTAATTTATATAAACACCAAACTGCCTTAGTTAGAATTGAGGGGGAAGAAGAGGTAGCAAAAATAGGGAAGGGAGTTCGGCAGGGATGTACACTTTCACCGTTATTATTTAATCTATATATAGAAGATGCAATAAACAAAGTAAAAGAAGAGTATAGTGTAGGTGTGAATGTACAGGGAGAGAAAATATATATGCTGAGATTCGCCGACGATATAGCTATATTGGAAGAAAGCGAAAAGAATTTAGAAAGGGTATTGAATGGTATGCAGGCAGTATTGACTAGGGATTTTAACATGAAAATAAATATAGGTAAAACTAAAGTGATGAGGTGTGACAAAAAGGAATGCAGTAGAAAAATGAGGATCACAATAGGAGATAATAGAATCGAAGAAGTGTCAGATTTTTGTTATTTAGGCAGTAGAATCACAAAAGATAATCGAAGCAAGGTAGATATAAAGTGTAGGATAGCACAGGGTAGGAAGGCATTCGTAGAAAAAGAACAGATTTTAAGATCAAATATTGACTTGGGTATTAGAAAAAGATTACTGAAGGTATATGTTTGGAGTGTAGCACTGTACGGGTGTGAGGCGTGGACTATAGGAAAGGAAGAGAAGCGTAGATTAGAAGCACTTGAAATGTGGTGTTATAGGAGGATGATGAGGATTGGTTGGGAAGATAAAGTAACAAATGAAGCTGTACTAGAGTTAGTAGGGGAGAAGAGAAGTATTTGGAGAGTGTTACAGCGTAGGAGAGACAGATTAGTAGGGCATATTCTTAGGCATGGGGGGATTATGCAATTGATCATAGAAGGTAGAGTGGAGGGAAAGAGAGGGGTAGGCCTAGATTGGAGTATGTGAGTCAGATAGTTGAAGACGTTGAGATGAATAGCTATAGGGAGATGAAGGGATTAGCTCAGGATAGATCGGCATGGCGTGCTGTTTCCAACCAATCTTTAGGATTGCGGACTGTTTAAATAATCAAACAATTCCAGGTATGCGATGACATTTTAATATGAAAATTAATCAATGCGTTTGATAGAATAAATACGCTACAAAAAATATTGCGCATTTTTACATAACATTTTCTGTAAAATATACAACCATTTTTCATATACTAAAGAAAATGGGGGTATATAACTGTTTCAGCTATTCATTTTGGGGTTCAGGTGATGCGATAAAAAAAATATATATTTTGCCAAATTTTACCATGCATGAAAATAAGATTAAAGAAACGAAAAAAAATGGGAACGATATAAATATCTATAGACCACATTGGCGTCGGGTCCACGTTATAAGAATATAAGGGTGAAAAATCAAATATATGCAATATAAAAGATAGATAGTTAAAAATAAAAAAATTATTGATAATTTGCGATAATAGTACAAATAATGAATGCAATTTTTTTTTTAGATTAGTTAGTTAAAGAGTCCGCAATCCTAAAGATTGGTTGGAAACAGCACGCCATGCCGATCTATCCTGAGCTAATCCCTTCATCTCCCTATAGCTATTCATCTCAACGTCTTCAACTATCTGACTCACATACTCCAATCTAGGCCTACCTACCCCTCTCTTTCCCTCCACTCTACCTTCTATGATCAATTGCATAATCCCCCCATGCCTAAGAATATGCCCTACTAATCTGTCTCTCCTACGCTGTAATACTCTCCAAATACTTCTCTTCTCCCCTACTAACTCTAGTACAGCTTCATTTGTTACTTTATCTTCCCAACCAATCCTCATCATCCTCCTATAACACCACATTTCGAATGCTTGTAATCTACGCTTCTCTTCCTTTCCTATAGTCCACGCCTCACACCCAAACATATACCTTCAGTAATCTTTTTCTAATACCCAAGTCAATATTTGATCTTAAAATCTGTTCCTTTTCTATGAATGCCTTCCTACCCTGTGCTATCCTACACTTTATATCTACCTTGCTTCGATTATCTTTTGTGATTCTGCAGCCTAAATAACAAAAATCTGACACTTCTTCGATTCTATTATCTCCTATTATGATCCTCATTTTTCTACTGCATTCCTTTTTGTCACACCTCATCACTTTAGTTTTACCTATATTTATTTTCATGTTAAAATCCCTAGTCAATACTGCCTGCATACCATTCAATACCCTTTCTAAATTCTTTTCGCTTTCTTCCAATATAGCTATATCGTCGGCGAATATCAACATATATATTTTCTCTCCCTGTACATTCACACCTACACTATACTCTTCTTTTACTTTGTTTATTGCATCTTCTATATATAGATTAAATAATAACGGTGAAAGTGTACATCCCTGCCGAACTCCCTTCCCTATTTTTGCTACCTCTTCTTCCCCCTCAATTCTAACTAAGGCAGTTTGGTGTTTATATAAATTAAAAATTATTCTCCTATCCTTATAATCTATACCCGTTTCTTTTAAAATTCTAAACATTATGTCCCAATTATTTTTTAGATTGTAATTTATTAATTGGATTTGATAATACTGAATTTAGTGTGACAGAACAAAATGTTTGATAGTGAAATATCGCGAAACAACACCCCGAACGTGTGTATTTCACCGTTGACCCACTTTTGTGGCTGACAAAATGCAAAGAGGCCGTAGGTAAAGCGATTCAATAACCGCGACGTATTTAAATCGCGCTCAGGTAAAAGCGCTCACCTAGTTTTTTCCAATTGAGCAATGGCAGATTCACTTTGAAAGCTTACTTTTATTTCTGGTAATACTCCGTAACAGTGTTATTTCATATATCTGCCAGGTCTATACTTCGGAACCAGCAAAGCCGAACGACACTATTGCGTTTGTTTTGCTATAATCGTTGTTCCGCCATAATATAATATATTCCGCTGTATATATATAAAAAGTTTGTTTCGGCAGAGATTTTATATATTCGCAAATTGCGAGTGCCCGCGCACGTTTATTAAATTCGTGGACATTTCGCAAACGCGGTTTAACAGTTATATAACGATTTGATGATCTCCAATTCGAGATCGAATCAATGAATTTTGACCCGACAGCTTTTTCAACAGAAGCTCCTTATTTAGAAATGGAAAATGCCAAATCTGAGCGACTAATTTCTGAATGTGAACGCGATTTTTTTCAATTTATAATCGTATATTACGACGCGCGTTGCATTTACGACATAAACATAAATCAAAACGAAATACAGAATTTTGTAACGCGATTGACACATTTAATTGCACCGAATTGAGGCAATTGCAAAATGATTTCAGCGAATTCGAAATACAAAATATTAGATTTATTTATTATATTTCGCCTCAAACTATACAGCGATTAAAAATCAGACATAAATTTCGTATATAGAGAAGTCGGACAATTCTAAGATACAATAAAAATGTATTTTAGATCATATTCGTTGATTGTCGAGGTGATTTTAGCATGGGCCGTACCGAGGAGACTCGAGTTACGTATTTTGGTGGCCACGAGATTTCGAGAAGCGCCACACCACATCGTGTTCGGTGACCCCATTCGTGTAATATTTTTAAAATAATGCCAGCGATATAATACGTCGTGATTGTAACGCACAGACAACGTACTGCAACAAAGTTATAATTTTATTTGACTTATTTCAATGAGGCGAAGAGTTGAGAGTTTCGCGCGAAAGTGCGACCGCGATTTGACTGACATAATTTCTCCCAGTGGTGTACACAATTCGGTTGTTTAGGACAATTTCGAAGACATTACGAGCGAAGATGATTTGTAGCAATTTCTGCAGGTAACGAGCTTATTAAATTGCGGTTAAAAATATTTTTATACGGTCGAAAAATTGCAATTTTATTTTCGAGTCAGTGCATTCTTATGAGGTCTCAGGATTGTAAATGTGCAGGTTGTTTTGGTACCCCCTACGAATAAAAATGGCCACATTTTCGAATGTCTGTTTATAGCATTTTGGTCCATAGATTTGAAAGTGGTTTTGACGGGAAATGAATATTTTAAAAGATACACATTTTTAAAACGAGCTGTTAGAAACTGTTTTACGTAAAAAAAGTTAAATTAAATTCACGTGACAACATACAAAAATGGGATAATAGGAAATGCTCGATCTCCGGATTCTAAATCTGCAATCATTTTTACTGTAGGACTAAGAGTTTAATAGACATCGAAAATTGAAAAACAATAAAGGTACCCCCCTCGGTTTTTTCTAGGGTATAGCATATGCAAGAGATTTTCATTGGCGGTGCATTTTTCAGACCATACAGCTTTTTTAAATTTCGCAAATTTTCGTTACTAAGGGTAACAATTTCCAGATGTTACACAAATTTTCCAATTTTTCTCCAGATGGCACCCACCTTCGTTCAAAAACGTTGAAAACCTCTGCTTTTGTTAGCAAATCACATAGACACTTCTTCTATGTATACAAAACACCATAGCATCCTTCCTCTTCTACCGTACAATGGCAAAGCTCTCTGTCACTTCTTTCTCTGACCTGGTTCATGGTGAAATTGAACATCATGCCGTGTATTTTATATATAGTTATAGGTAAACCATGCCACCACGTATATATCATTCGGTTATCGTTTTGTAATTGGCCTGTAACTAAAAATATATTGCTCATATACACGGACCATGGCTTCACACATTACGTGATTCGATTTCTTAACGCAAAAACAGTTTAGCGACATCAGTTGATCTTGAAAACATATTTTGAACTTACACACACGTACATGTGGGTTCATAAAAACAAAAAAAACAATAAATTAAACAATTTTTTAGGGCCCTTTTACATTTCATGAAATATTTGAGGTATTATCTTGTGCTACTGAAGATGGGGGCATAGCCCTTGAAATGTACATCTAGCTACATAATGCTTGTTACGGTATTTGGGTGATATGCTATATTATTAATTAACTTCATTTAAAAGGACATTTCCTTGGTGATTTATTTTTTTCGCATCACATCTTTGGAAATTATTAACTTTAAAATTGCTTAGCACAATTTTATGACGATAAATATAGTTATTGGAAGAGTAACGGTGACGTATGAAATAAATTATCTTTATTTATTCCACGCGCATGTTAACTCCCAAGAGTGAAATATGTTACAGAAAATCTTGGCATTTCAACTCGATTTACTTCGTATTAAACATCGCCTTGATATTATCTATTTATCTATCTATCTATATCTGGTTGTTAGTTATCAGATTAAAAAAAAAAAAAAGGCATTACACATACGCATATTTATTTAAAAAATAATTTATATATATTGATAATAATTGATATATTATATAAGCAAACTAATTGCCATGCAATTAGTTTGCTTGTATTTTTATTTTGAACTTTTTCAGGATTTTTACCTGTTCATATATCAAAAACTTTTTGGGTTGCTGTGAAATGTATAATTCCTTGTACGATTTTGTTTATTTAAATTGTCTACTGGTTTCGCATAAGCATCTTCACGACAAAATTGCCAAATTATAAAAGATATAGACCCGAAATAATTCACAAATGTGAATAAAGAAATATCTGCTATTTCATTTCACAAAATTCAAATTTGACAGTATTGATATAAACAAAACCATACAAGGAAGTACACTTTTCACAACAATCCTGTAATTAATATAAAAAATATAAAAATAAATTTTTATATTTTTTATATTTTTCAGAATCACAAGCGCAGGATATATACGTGGAAAATGCCAGGAGATATAGGGAGGTATCAGATAGATTACATACTGGTTAAAGAGAGGTTTAGGAACCAGATTAAGAATTGTAAGAGTTACCCTGGAGCAGATATTGATAGTGACCATAATTTAGTAGTCCTGGACTCAGAGGTCAAATTCAAGAAATTACAGAAGTCTAAACAGGTCAGAGTAGATGTCGATAGGTTAAAATTAGCTGATGTATGTGAAAAGTACAAGCAGAAAGTAGAAATCATGGCTAATGGAACATCTAGGAACGACATAGATTGCGAATGGCGGGAAATCAGAAATGGGTTAACTACAGCAGCAAATGAAGTATTAGGCACAAAGAAAAGGGCAGGTAGGAGGGAATGGATCACGGAAGAAATAGTTGAAATGATAGAAGCAAGAAGGAAAATTAAAATTGGAAACACAGAAGCAGGACAGAAAAAATATAAGGAACTAAGGAACTTAATTAATAGGAAATGCAAGCTAGCGAAAGAAGAGTGGATAAAAGGAAATTGTGAGGATATTGAGGAGGATATGAGAAGAGGTAAAGTAGATTTGGGTTACAGGAAAATTAAGTCACATTTTTCTAAAGTAAAACCAAAGGGTAACATTATATGTGATAAGCAGGGTAAGGAACTCACAGAAAATAAGGAAAAAGCTAGAAGATGGAAGGAGTATCTTGAAGATTTATATAAAGGTAGGCAGGACATGGAGGAACT
This sequence comes from Leptodirus hochenwartii, assembly GCA_947310635.1. NCBI lineage: Eukaryota > Metazoa > Arthropoda > Insecta > Coleoptera > Leiodidae > Leptodirus > Leptodirus hochenwartii. The sequence goes on along the minus strand of OX371187.1, from coordinate 8,124,661 downwards.
AGAAAGTGTGGAACAGATAGATGAGGATGACTTAGGTCCTAGCATACTTAGGTCAGAGTTTCATAGAGCATTAAATTTTCATTTACGGAATAACAAAGCAGCGGGGATTGATATGATACCAGCCGAATTAATAAAACACGCAGGGGAAAAAATGCAGGAGCGATTATACAGGTTAGTTTGTAAAATATATGAGAAGGGAGAAGTACCACAGGATTTTCAGCGTAGTAGAATAGTAACAATGCCGAAGAAAATAGGAACTAATTTGTGTGAGAACTATAGGACCATTAGTCTACTATCACATGCATCGAAGATATTGTTAAAGATTATTTATAGGAGATTAGAAAATAAAGTAGAGGAAAGGCTAGGAGAAGATCAGTTTGGTTTTAGGAAAAACAGAGGGACGAGGGAGGCGATTCTAGTACTAAGAACGGTAGTAGAAAAAAGAAAGAGGGTAGGAAAGGTAACTTGCATAGCTTTTGTAGATTTAGAAAAGGCATTTGATAATGTAGATTGGGACATAATGTTTAGAATTTTAAAAGAAACGGGTATAGATTATAAGGATAGGAGAATAATTTTTAATTTATATAAACACCAAACTGCCTTAGTTAGAATTGAGGGGGAAGAAGAGGTAGCAAAAATAGGGAAGGGAGTTCGGCAGGGATGTACACTTTCACCGTTATTATTTAATCTATATATAGAAGATGCAATAAACAAAGTAAAAGAAGAGTATAGTGTAGGTGCGAATGTACAGGGAGAGAAAATATATATGTTGAGATTCGCCGACGATATAGCTATATTGGAAGAAAGCGAAAAGAATTTAGAAAGGGTATTGAATGGTATGCAGGCAGTATTGACTAGGGATTTTAACATGAAAATAAATATAGGTAAAACTAAAGTGATGAGGTGTGACAAAAAGGAATGCAGTAGAAAAATGAGGATCACAATAGGAGATAATAGAATCGAAGAAGTGTCAGATTAGTAGAAGTACTAGAGTTAGTAGGGGAGAAGAGAAGTATTTGGAGAGTGTTACAGCGTAGGAGAGACAGATTAGTAGGGCATATCCTTAGGCATGGGGGGATTATGCAATTGATCATAGAAGGTAGAGTGGAGGGAAAGAGAGGGGTAGGTAGGCCTAGATTGGAGTATGTGAGTCAGATAGTTGAAGACGTTGAGATGAATAGCTATAGGGAGATGAAGGGATTAGCTCAGGATAGATCGGCATGGCGTGCTGTTTCCAACCAATCTTTAGGATTGCGGACTCTTTAACTAACTAAAAATTAAAATTAAAATAAAAAAAATAAAAAACCCTTTTCAAATACCTTGTAATTGACACAACAATTAATCAAAAACGTTTCGTGTAAAATCCAGAAAAAGTCAACACAACGAAAAGCGTGCGTTTTAAATTCATAAAAGGTCGTTGTCGCAGATCTGAAAATCGGCCGATGCTGAAGCGTTTTCATTTAGAAAAATGTACAGTTTTGCATCGGAAAATCATCGGTTTTTGGAAGAGCGATGTATCCGCGTAAAAGTACAATTATTTTTTATGGAACGAAGCGATATTACGAGTGCACCGCGCGATCTGGGGAAAGTTTTGTAATATCGCATTCATTAGTTTTGCCGTAACCTTGTTACGGCTGAATCTCTATGTGATAGAGTAATAAACGACAGCAGCGCTCTGTTAAGAAAAGAGAAATTTTACCGCACACACACACATACGTAAGTGCCGAGCAAAAACATTGATGGAACACCGTCGTATTGATCATTTGATGGGAATTGGGAACAAGCGTTTCTCTAACGCTTCTCGCTAATTTATTCCGATTTGTGCAGCATCTAAAAACAATTCGCACGTACAATTTTGCGCACAACAATCAGATATATGAAGTGCAATTTTCGGTATTTTATTGCAATTTTTTTTTACGAACTTCAACGTCGATTTTTTCGCAAATTATTGGATAACAGCATTTTTCGGCACAGAACATTTTGCTTTTTGTGTTATTAATATACAGCGTGAATTAATATTAGCCTATTAGCGTACAATGTTTGTATATGTACATATATGTGCGACTATGACCTAGTTTTAAAAGCAGGTCGCTGTAGTCGTTAGAGCGGTGCTCGCGAATTACAGGACCGTCCGTATACGAAATATTCAATTTCTACTTCCTTATTGTCACCAAATTAACTTTAAAATTATTATGTTTGCATCATTAGCGGCAGAAACTCTATTAATTCGAAACGATATAAATCATCCGCAAACCAATTGCCATCGACAAGCATCATTGACACGTCGCGTGAAGATGCAAGAATAATGAAAAACTGAATATATATTATTAACTCGCCCAGGCGCGATCATTAATAGGGAACCAGGTCACTTCAGGCTCGAATAAATTTGCAGACCGTACTTTTTTTCGCACTTGGCGTTTTGCATGCAATAGACCGGCGATTAAGTATTCGTGAATTATGGAACACGCTTTAGGCTATGCGTCATATAACTGTACAACTGTGCCAGGAAGAATCGATTTTTAGATTCAATCGAAAGTACGAAATAAAGTACTTCCGCGAAAATATATTATAGAAGTCTGTTGGCGTTTGTTTTTTTTCTTCTCCTAGTGCGTTCTTGAATAAAGAAATGCGAAAAATCTGCACTGAGCTAGTACCGTTGCGCGACGTGAATTTCATATTTATCTACGTTTTTTGCGAAAAAAACATTTATTCAATGTTAGAATAATAAGGACATTTCCTGTTGTATAGTTGTAAACAATATGCACGTAATTTATTTTATAAAAGGATATTTGCTGTATGTACTTTTTTTTAAAATTAATTATGAACTTATATATTTTGGAAAAACTTAATGCAAAATGAAATTGATTTTTTTTTTATGATTATCGAAATATTCCAGTTTGTAGATAAGCGCTAATTATGAAGAAATTTTTATAAATTGTTTTAAATTTTTATAAATTATCGAAAATTATATTCTTTTTACTAGAAACCCTGCATTTTTCATTTTATTAATTATAAAGAAAAGTTATTACAGAAATTTTCTCTATAAAAAATGTTTGAAATGGAAATTGCGACGTTTTTTAAGTACAGGGAATATACAGTGATTAATTTCCAAAACGAAATTCAAAATTTCACTGAAAACGCTCATTTTCCTTTTTTTGATACTCGTCTATTTTGAAGAAGAGGTGGTGCAGAATTTTTTTTATATAAAAATATCTTTAAAATGAAAAATGCTGTGTACTTTAAGTACTAACATCGAACACGAACATAGTAATTAATTTTCTAGTTGGTTCAGCCAAGTTCTAGGCCAAATGCAATCTCCGTCTTGTCACACAATAGTTAGATAAAAGAGAAAACGGGCATACAGGCCGCAAAATCACGGTGAAATCCAATAAACACGATTTTCATATTCCGGGTAAAAAAAAATCTATAATATTCAGTCGATGCTAAATAATATTTTTATGCTGCGACGTACTTTCAAAAAAATCGACCAAACGTATTTTTGCAAAAACAAAATTTAGATATTTTTTTTAAGCAACTTCCACAATTAAACAAGCGATAGACAAGACTTCAATTTGTAGTTGTAGAATCCGATTTGAGGCATTTTATAAAATGGAAGGGTAGCTTTATACCTCAGGTATAAAGCTACCCTTCCATTTTTCTACTCAACACTTCAATTTATTTTCATTTGAAATATACAATCGCGCCACCAAACTATCTCGTCTTTTTTACAAAAATTTCGCGCGATTGAGCGTGGTTCGTGAATCAGCCTGTTGGTTTACATGTAGGTCAGTACCAACTAAATATATGATTAATATGAAACGGATATGAAATCGCACGTGTATTTTATATAGTAAATATTAATCGATCGGTTAATTTACACGCGAATAGTCCGAAGGAAATTATTTTCTTCACTGCGATTTATTTAATCGCAGAAAATTTACTAAACGAAAGTTGTGATAATGCACATTAATTAAATTACGTATACAATAATCTTCTTTTTTCTTGTTTATTGCAACTTCTATATATAGATTAAATAATAACGGCGAAAGTGGACACCCTTGCCTGACTATCTTCCCTATTCTAGCTACTTCTTCATTACCCATGAATTAAAGTAGCTTGATGTTTATATTATTGCTTTTAAAGAACTGTCGTTCTTTTTTCCACTATCTTTCTTAACGCTGAAATATCTTCTCTCATCGATCTCTTCATCCTGATGTTAAACTGATCTCCTACCAGCCTTTTTTTACTTTATTCTCTAACTTCTTATAAATAATCCTAAACAATATCTTCGATACATACGATAGTGGACTAATGGTCCTTCACTTCCTTCACCTCTCCATCGTGATATAATCTACAAACTAGCCTGTTCATCTTTTCCTGTGCGTATTTTACTAATTGCGCTGGTATCATAAACAATTAATTAATAAAAAAAAAATATATATACACCCGTGGCGAACTTGTTGATATTTTATATGGTACATTTTTTCGTGGGCAACGCAAAACAACGTATATTACAAACATGTTTTCGTCCGTAGTTCATTGAGTCCTTCACAACAAATCTTTTTTTGTCGTCGCGTCTGTATTTATTTGGCCAGGTCGTCGATCTTTCGATTAACAGAATATCGAAAAACAAATTTATATTGCGATTGTGAATACCTGCTAATATATTATTACCAAATAATCGCGCCGTGTGTTCATTGAATGCATTACATATTTTTGTTATTTTCTGAACTGCCTTTTTTTTAAGTAAACACCATTTATAATTGCATTTACCGTCTGCGTTTCGCATTATGGCAATGTACGAATTATATTAGTTATTGCAGTGTTATTGCGAATATTTGTTTGAAAGGAAAACAAACGCGAATAGATAACAATTTCACAAATAGCGCCGGTATAGGAAAACATTTCAGTCGTGCAAAAATATTGATTGTAAACATTTTTGTGATTAAGCTCAGTTATAAACAACTGAAGTAAATTTCAATAATATTCCCGTAACGTAATAAATAGTCTGTCGCATAAATACGTAAAACGAATCGATAAAACTTTGCATACTATAAAATTTTCGGAATTTGCATGTAGAAATGAACAGAATGTTCATCGATTTTTTCAAACGACCAAATAAATTCGTTGTCTGTTCTAAAAAACTATTAATCTAAACGTAGAAAACGCGGAAAATTCGTTTTCGTCGCTTCGCGAAATTCAAATTGTAACAAATACACTTTTCCAACGAATTAAGCGCGCGCTATTTACTGTTTTCAAGGCACAAGTTACTTTTCATCCAAATATACTTGGCATTGGGTATTACCTAATGGTTTGTTTTCCGAAATACTGCGCTTTTGTGTGTATTTATATTTTTCGAAGATCTAATAGTCATTTGGAGAAAAACGTCGGCCGTTGCTTGCTGTATTTCAATGGAAATTATCGCGCGGAAAAGTCCTATGACACACCTGAAATATTTTCATTGACACAAATTATATTTTTCGAAACAATAATATTTCTAATTTTTTAGTTGTACGATACGGCATTGAGTTCAATGCTAGCAAATATAATAGATATATTTCAAAAATTGCAAGGATCGACAAGGACTGTGCTATACAGGATCATGCATTTCTTTAAATTTATTGTAGTTATAATTTTACGTTCTCTTTGAGTTTTCCTAGAAAAAAAAATATTTTTCTACAACTTGAGTACATTAAAATAAAATAACTGCCATATATCTTTCAAGAGAAATGTTTACATGTGTTTAAAATATTTTTATCTAGGCATAATTTGCATAATATTTGACCCAATGTAAATTTCCCCATGATAATGTAGGTAGTATTTATATGTCATTTATATAACATGCTGCGCATTGTTTTAGCAAAAGCCATCCAGCGTTGCCATATCGAATGGCAATGCTGAGATTGAAGAAACATAAAAAAAATACTTTCATAAATTATACCACACATGTTTATACACGGATTATTGCCAACACTGCCACAGACAAATATTTTTTCAAATATTATAAAATTGTAAATATTTAAAAAATGTAAATAATTATATATATTAAAAAATGAATTCCTCTCTCTTTGCCTAACACTTGCAAATAATTATTCATGTGGACGGATTTCAGCGATTTTATTATCGCTAATAAATTATTTATAATTTACGTATCTTAGTCTTGAAGGAATGAATTTCCTCTTTTATTAATTTTTACTAATATGAAAATTGTGTCATAAATACTTTTTTTTAAGTAGAATTTTAAGTGATTGAGAGAAGTGAAATATTTGTCTAATTGTTGTACTACTGCGGATGGAAGCTTAAGTTTCGAAATGCACATTTACCGATTTTTCTTTGCTTTTCGAAGTTGGATTTTTTATTATAATAGTGTATATAAACATTGACCAATAAATTATTATTACATTTCAATGTCAAAAATCTACGGTCATCTTTATGCATTTTATTTGAAAAAAATTTGTTTGGTCGGACACGCTTTTTTAAAGTAAGAAACAAGAAATGCGTTAGACATCAAATTCACGCGCAAAAGTTTCCTCTCTTGTTTGATAATTCCTGTTGGTAGGGAAAGTCTTAATGTGCCACAAAAAATTTAAAAGCCAATTAAAGACACGTAATTTTTTTTTATAATTTTAGCGCCCTTCAATTTCATTTCATTTATAACAGACGACTATGTATACATCCTTGCAATGCAGTGGTATAGCCTTACGAGGACGCTGCAGGACTTGCGCGGGCACCGCACCGCTGACGTCACGGGCGTCCTTGACGGCTCCGCAACGACGCCGGCCGTCGTCTCGTAACCCATGCTCACTGTTATATTAAAATCGTACATATATACTGGGCAACTCATTCAGACATTGACCCTGTTATTCAGCACATATGCGAATTGAGGCGGGTGAGGTGCGGCGAAACGATTTTCGCATCTTCCTGCCGTCCCAGGCGACCGCCACCAAACGCAGTACTGGCAATATATAAAAAAACCAATGAACGGTTTATATATGAACCATGCAATAAAGACGTTCATTAAAAATTTACATAATCAATTAGAAACAGCACGCTATGATTACAATTCGAAGTTAAAATTTTGACACTCGTATATAAACAATCATTTGTGCGCTTGTGTACGAAGAGCGCATGTCAATAAGACGCGCATGCGATATGTATACTTGAGCTACACCAAAATTTTGCTACTGCAAGTACGTATTCTGGTTTTTTTTTCATTTTAGAAATTGCATATTTACGTAACCGTTGACGCTTGATAATAAATAAATCGTCTGATTTTCGTGAGATGTTATATATCTAAAATATTTGTATAGATAATAAACGTAATAAAATCAGCATTGTTCGAAACAAAAGTTATTGTATGTAAATAGTTTTTTTTTTTTGCGTGGGGCCCTGCCATAGCCAGGTAGTCTGATGTGTCCAATTGAACACGCATATCACTTAATTATTATTGTAATTCATCATCGCACGACCAAAATTCCAAGGTTCGCAGATGAGATAACGACGAAATATCGCGCTATATCGCGGTCATCACATAAGGGGCGCGCCCTGGGTGACAAAATTCTCTCGCATAGCCGCGGAAATATTCGAAACAACGATAAAACTAACAATGTCGCTAACTATAGCCGTTCCTGCAATATTTTTCGGCGCGAATTGGACGCGACTTAACAATGCAGATCCGTTTCAAGTCAAATGGATGTGTCCGGCATCGCCACACTCACCATGTCCAATCCAGCCAACATCTTAAACATCTGCATGTGTGTGATGAAGGAATCCGCGGGTCGATGCAATTCTGCCCCGAAAATAGATTTCAAGGTGACTGCCGTACTGTACGACGTTGTCGCGCGCTCGACATAACGAAACATCTTGAAAACTGCAACAAATTGACAAAAAATTCATATATCAAATATTTGTGTTCAATCGGAACTTATGTCAACGCATAGAATTTGCTTGGGCGAGATTTATTGCCGTGATCAATCAGATTGTTGGATTTTTAAAACCGAAACTTTTTCGAGAAGATTTTTTTTGTGAAACATTTTATATAAAGGATATGTGCACAACAAACGCTGGCTACATATAGACCCACAATGTGTGTATAAATTTCAAAATAGCAACGCTTCTAAAAATAAACGATCGTTCTCTATCCAGCAACTATGTTCGTAGGTCAGTATTTTGACGGTCCGTGACGTACGCGAATTAAATCGCAATTATTGGCGAGACGGAGAATGCATTTGTATAATTCGACCCCGAGATACATTTATTAGGCTAATTAGAAATGCCGATATCTGCAATTTAATTAAAAACGTGATTTAATGAGGAACAATTCGTCGCCGTAAGAATGCGGTATTTGAAATTTAAGGACGCTTCCAACAATTCGATTCTAAAACGAACCGATATTTGGAGGGGGTGAAAAAGCGACATTGAAAAGTTTACCATCATTTTCATGTGCGGTCGTAAATATGTTCGGCAAATATGCGCGTCTAAATCATTCGGTTGAAATAAATAATACCTGGTATACTAACTAGTTTACATATACGATGAGGTTATTTAACACAAAGACCCGCGAGTGCGCTTTATTCGTTTTATTTTAAGTCCGCTCAGGGTCGCACAAAAGCACGCACACCGTGCAGTTTTTCTCGTCGGTGCAATGTGAATATTCTTACACCAGCATCAACAAAGAATCGCTCTTATATTTCCCAAATAATTCGTCTTTTTTTTCCAAGTACTATTAATTATATTCCCTCACCAACCATAAATTAATATTACGCTGCAGATTTCCTTAAATTGAGATATGAAGGTGATTTTTTTTTAAAATATTTTCGTGCCAATTTACATATCAAATAATATTTCGCATAGACGGGTGGTGAAAAACCGATTCGTCAGCTCGTTCTTCGCATTTTATTTAGATGGGCATCGTGAATTGTGATGTCGGTTGGCAATGGCGAGGACCAACGAGTCCATGACAGTTCAACGAGGATGAGGCGGAGGACGACGTACTTGCGGACAGACTAACAGACAGATGGACGGGTTGAGTTTAGAAGGCCAAACACCCGAATTTTGGGGTCACAGACATTAGCGCAGCAGCAAAACAGATAAAAATAACACGGCGCCGCTGCAATTTCGGCGTTTTTCGCGGAATCCATACAATTTGTTAATTTCGAACAAATATATCGGATTTGCGCGATTAAAAACGATTTTTTTCAATTTGTTCCCTCTTCCGTCTTATTATCTAATAAGATCTTTCAAGGAAAATACATAATAAAAGTCTTCGATACCAAAAATTCTACTAAAAGGATGGTATCCCATAATATTATATATTATTGTAGGCTATTTTCATAATAATACCTAATCAATTTTAAAGGAATTTCAAAAAAAATATGTCGTATTAAAACGCGTTCTAAATTGAGAAAACAATTTACGCAGAACAATATTATACAGTTTAATTAAAATTAAAATATAACCAATAGAATTTAAATTAAAATAGAATTCAAATTTATATTGCGTATCTTCTAAATTTTTAAATTATTTTATCTACGATTTAAATACGTATCTATATTATTGTTAATATAATATAAATTCGAAAATTGCGAAATGTGTGATTCAATTATATACAAAACGCGCATTTCGTATTAAAATTATAAAACAAAGCATTGCGCCGGCGAATTGTATTATTTCATTCGGAGCGGAGTTGATATTTATTAAAGATGTGTAATCATAGGTGGTATTTGAGGGCAAAAGCTTTCGTCGGAAGGTCTGAAACAAACAAATGCGTACGTGAATCATTGCAATTAATATTACGGCGACATAGAAATGTCCTTTTTATGTCGTGACTAATAGCTATACAGGGATATCTAATTTATTATCGACGAACGCAATCGTTTACGATCCTTTGTTTTCGGTATTTGCGCGAAAAACGTGGATATCTAAACGATCGTGTTAAGAGACTGCGGACATTTCGAATCTAGTTTACAATGTTGCATCGTTTACGCGCGGATTTGTTTTTAATCGCCAAAGAAGTCATTAAACGTGCGTAAGGACGCTAACAACGGATGCTGTTACGTTTTGTTGTTAAACAAAAGGGATTATGACATTTCATTTTGTGCGCATGCTGAAATATGAATGACTTCATTCTATACGCTTTGTGAAACGACACAAAAATATTAAGGGGTACTAACATTTTATATTCGAAATACAACAGATTCTGGTGAAAGAATATTCTTCCAAGACTAGATGATGATCATTTTATTAATAAATATTATGTATAGCCGATCTTTATTAGAATTATATATATATTTATAATTTTTAAAACGATTAGAATATTATAATGTTTTTGTCGGTTGTGTAAAAATATTTGTGTGACGTATGTGGTATTTCTAAATCAGTTGCCATAATAACGTCTTCACAAGTTAAATAATAAACATACACAAAAATTATTTAATTTGGATTAAAATTTAGTATTTTCATTTAGACGAATATTAAATAAAAACTACGTACTATAAACAATTAATATAAATGTTTCTTTAACGTCATTCAATATAGCAACGGTGGATGGACTTTTACTATGACACATGCGCACCATGTATATCGTTTATTTAAATACTACCTACGTCAAATAGGATAATTTACATCCGCTCAAATATTAGGCAAATCGCCTACCTTAAGAATATATAATTCCTTTATCTAAAAGAATGAAGCATATCTTTGATGAGAAATATTCTTATATTCTAGCTGTACAAAAAAAAAATTCATGAAAGATCAAAAAGGAGCAAATTATATAATTGAACTGGCTATTGTTTAATTGCTTACGATTTCACAGGCGCGTGCGCACCGTGCGTATATCAGATTTTTAAATACTACCTACGTCAAATAGGGAAATTGACATCGGCTCAAATATTAGGCAAATCGCCTTAGACCTTAAGAATATATAATTCCTTTATCTAAAAGAATGAAGCATATCTTTGATGAGAAATATTCTTATATTCTAGCTGTACAAAACAAATTCATGAAAGATCAAAAAGGAGCAAATTATATAATTGAACTGGCTATTGTTTAATTGCTTACGATTTCACAGGCGCGTGCGCACCGTGCGTATATCAGATTTTTAAATACTACCTACGTCAAATAGGGAAATTGACATCGGCTCAAATATTAGGCAAATCGCCTACCTTAAGAATATATAATTCCTTTATCTAAAAGAATGAAGCATATCTTTGATGAGAAATATTCTTATATTCTAGCTGTACAAAACAAATTCATGAAAGATCAAAAAGGAGCAAATTATATAATTGAACTGGCTATTGTTTAATTGCTTACGATTTCACAGGCGCGTGCGCACCGTGCGTATATCAGATTTTGAAATACTACCTACGTCAAATAGGGAAATTGACATCGGCTCAAATATTAGGCAAATCGCCTACCTTAAGAATATATAATTCCTTTATCTAAAAGAATGAAGCATATCTTTGATGAGAAATATTCTTATATTCTAGCTGTACAAAACAAATTCATGAAAGATCAAAAAGGAGCAAATTATATAATTGAACTGGCTATTGTTTAATTGCTTACGATTTCACAGGCGCGTGCGCACCGTGCGTATATCAGATTTTTAAATACTACCTACGTCAAATAGGGAAATTGACATCGGCTCAAATATTAGGCAAATCGCCTTAGACCTTAAGAATATATAATTCCTTTATCTAAAAGAATGAAGCATATCTTTGATGAGAAATATTCTTATATTCTAGCTGTACAAAACAAATTCATGAAAGATCAAAAAGGAGCAAATTATATAATTGAACTGGCTATTGTTTAATTGCTTACGATTTCACAGGCGCGTGCGCACCGTGCGTATATCAGATTTTTAAATACTACCTACGTCAAATAGGGAAATTGACATCGGCTCAAATATTAGGCAAATCGCCTACCTTAAGAATATATAATTCCTTTATCTAAAAGAATGAAGCATATCTTTGATGAGAAATATTCTTATATTCTAGCTGTACAAAACAAATTCATGAAAGATCAAAAAGGAGCAAATTATATAATTGAACTGGCTATTGTTTAATTGCTTACGATTTCACAGGCGCGTGCGCACCGTGCGTATATCAGACTTTTAAATACTACATACGTCAAATAGGGAAATTGACATCCGCGCAAATATTAGGCAAATCGCCTACCTTAAGAATATATAATTCCTTTATCTAAAAGAATGAAGCATATCTTTGATGAGAAATATTTTTATATTCTAGCTGTACAAAAAAAAAATTCATGAAAGATCAAAAAGGAGCAAATTATATAATTAAACTGGCTATCGTTTTATTGCTTTCGATTTCACATGCGCGTGCGCACCATATATATCAGACTTTTAAATACTACCTACGTCAAATAGGGAAATTGACATCGGCTCAAATATTAGGCAAATCGCCTACCTTAAGAATATATAATTCCTTTATCTAAAAGAATGAAGCATATCTTTGATGAGAAATATTCTTATATTCTAGCTGTACAAAAAAAAAATTCATGAAAGATCAAAAAGGAGCAAATTATATAATTAAACTGGCTATCGTTTTATTGCTTTCGATTTCACATGCGTGTGCGCACCATATATATCAGACTTTTAAATACTACCTACGTCAAATAGGGAAATTGACATCGGCTCAAATATTAGGCAAATCGCCTACCTTAAGAATATATAATTCTTTTATTTACAAGAATGAAGCATACATATATATCTTTGATGACATATATTCTTATATTCTAGCTGTACAAAACAAATTCATGAAAGATCAAAAAGGAGCAAATTATATAATTGAACTGGTTATCGTTTAATTGCTTTTGATTTCACATGCGCGTGCGCACCACGTATATCAGACTGTTAAATACTACCTACGTCAAATAGGAAAATTGACATCGGCTCAAATATTAGGCAAATCGCCTACCTTAAGAATATATAATTCCTTTATCTAAAAGAATGAAACATATCTTTGATGACAAATATTCTTATATTCTAGCTGTACAAAACAAATTCATGAAAGATCAAAAAGGAGCAAATTATATAATTGAACTGGTTATCGTTTAATTGCTTTTGATTTCACATGCGCATGCGCACCACGTATATCAGACTTTTAAATACTACCTACGTCAAATAGGAAAATTGACATCGGCTCAAATATTAGGCAAATCGCCTATCTTAAGAATATATAATTATTTTATTTACAAGAATGAAGCATACATATATATCTTTGATGACAAATATTCTTATATTTTAACTGTACAAAAGAATTTTCATGGAAGATCCTAAATGATGGCCAGTTGAAATGATATAATTTGCACTGGCTATTGTTTGATTGTTTTCAATTTCTCGCATTTCGGTTATGTCCTGTATATGTCCTGTTCTGAATAAAGTTCGGTGCAATAGCGAACAACAAAATATGCGCTTATGCTCGGTATCGGCGAGCCTGAACGCCGGTTCACCGCAGTCGCCGACGACGGGTCGACGGAGACCCTGGATGGGAACGATGCACTTTGCTGAAGGTCGCGCCGACATAACACATCACCGACACCAAACTATGTTGTCGGGTCAGTCCCGATTGCGCCGAACCTATCGTCGATTAGAGCATTATCCTAACATTCATACGCGACCGTTCCCAATCCGCAAGAGTCGAATCTCCGGACGGCTTTACAAACGATCTGCGGTCAAAGGCGAACCATTCGCACGCTTATACGCAAACGATAATTGGCTGCGAAATAATTATGACAGGGACTTGACATTGGCTGTCTAACTGACGCTTTTTAACCGACAACACTGGTTAAATGAACTTACTACGTAGCGTCTGGAGCTTGCACAATGTAATGTACACAGAGACATACGTAAGGCTAAAATAAAAAATTAAAAAATGATCCCACTGCAATTGCACGCTGTCGTATGTAATATGTACGAAGTACGCACATAAGTATACGTTTATTATTCAAGAATATGGTTCGTGTTTCTGGTGAATTATGATATCATCCTTACAGAAGAATGTACATTAATGTTAAATTGAGTTTTTACAATCGAATGTGGTTCAAATTTAAAATTGATAAAAGGATCAAGCTTCTAAAACGCTTCGCGTTTTTTTTTTTATCAGAAACATATTTCCACAGAGATCAGTTAAATTTCAATCTTTTATTTCGCAATATATAGTGCGATCGTATTTTTTGCTAATTGTACAGTCTACATCCAGAATTAGAATGCAAAATAAAGCGATTATGGGGTCAATAACACGGATTTTACGATGTTGTTACTTTAGACGAATTGTATTACAAAAAGCAAACGAGATTTCAATTCGTCGATTTAAAGAAATTGACCGAAAGGGTTAATAGCGCGCATTTCGCCGCTTTACTGGAGTCGGTCAATCAAAAAGGTATAAAATGTATTTTTAGGTCGTTGTTTTTGCAACCGACCGACAGCCGCGGAGCAGAGCTATGTCTGACAAGCAAGGCGTAAAAACAAGTGCATCGCCCTGAAAAATATTGACTGAAATCAGGCTATTATACATATATGTTTATAATGTCTGAACGGTGTGTCTGCCGTATGAAATGGGGCCCCATTTGGGGGGTTGCGTCGATTTAATCGCATAGTCCTTCGTGTTGGTCGGTGCAGTAATTCCACACTCCTTCCAATAATAATCGTCCACCATCGTACAAATTAGCATCTGTATACATTTCACATTACAGTATAAATCTGTTCGAATTTCTATCATCTCGTTCCATACATTTAATGATCTGTTGAATTAATTCCAAGTTAGCTAATGTCCTGTTAGCTAAAAATTTTTGTTACCGTCTATTTACAAATAACAACTCGATTTTCCAATTTTTTTTCAGAAGCATTGTTTCAGCTAGCGAAAATAGGTCGCCAGCGAGGTTGCAATAATATTTTTCAAATGTTGTCTTTTCCATTTACTCATCGCTTGACGTATGCACCATATATGTACGATATTAATATTTATATCCGGCCCGCGGTTATTAACTGAATTATTATTATATTAATACGAGGTATATATGGCGAAATATGATGTAGAAACGCGCATAATAACATCGTTCGTTATTTGCAGAGTTTATCGAACTTTTCGCCCGACCTTAGAATGATTTCGACGCGACAAATCCATATATACTGGCGGCTTCTTTCGGACAATGAAAGCCAGCTTCGTGTTTTCCTATATGCATCATCCACACGCGGTGGAAAAACAGAAGGACAACGCCGATGACACGCTCCTCGATGTTCCTTGTTCCTTCATCGCCTGTACCAGAAAAATGCTCTACGCAAATATTTCAAATTACGTGTCTTCCCTCGAATATTTGCCTTTGTATTATGAAAATTGATTCTTTCGCGTAGTTAGTAAAATCTAGAGATTGACTTAAAATCGCACGACATTTGACAATCTTTCCTTAGCTAATTCTTTTTTCTTTTCTCTTATTTATTACATCTTCTATATGTATATATACAATAATAACGGCGAAAATGTTCATCTCTGCCTGATTCCCTTTTCAATCATACACAACGCAACATACGAGTGAGTAATGACGGGGCCTTATTTATTTCATCCTGGTGCTAATCTTCGCCGATCAGTTTCGATGAGCTTTGTTCTCTCTTCTTCCCCCTCAATTCTAACTAGAGCGGTTTAATATTTCGACAAATTGAATATAATTCTTCTAATCTATTCCCGTTTCTTTCAATACTTTACACATTATATCTCAATCTACGTTATCAAAAGCCCCCTCGGAAGTTTTTCGAGCAAGTTGGGTTATTTTTCGGATATTTTGGCCGTTTAAAAATTTACTAATAGGCAGCATCCTTTATGTACGATGAACAAAATCGCACGCCAAATATACTATATATACCAGTCTAGACGTATTGGCAACATAATATTTCAATGTGCAATGTTTATTCGCAATAAATACTAATGGTATCGTAACAGTACATGAATTGCTTAGATAAAAGTTTCTATCAACAACAAAAAAAAAAGCTCGACACTTCATCATGCACGCCTCAAAATTTAGTTCAATCAATTTATCAAACTTTTTGCACAAATAAAAATCATCTTAAGTCATTTTCCATATATTACCTCACCTTATGTACATACTCGTGCTTTTAATTCTAGCAAAAATGCCTATTCTGCATATATCCTACAAAAATCATTCTATTGTTCTTTTATGTTATAATGAATCATGAGATTGGCTCGTTCTAGAAAAGGAAGCGTAGTGACACCACATATAATGCGGCCTCACCATGGACCTCACGTCCAGTTCGGTAATCCTTCGAAGGATATTTGCGTGTAACGAACCCAAATACAGGGTCAAAACAATATTATACGACGTTACAATATCAATCCTTCAAAATTTATCGTAATACATGCGCTTACTTGAAGTTTTTTTGTTTGAAAACACTTTAAGGATTCATTATAGCATAAAATCCTTATATATATATAGCAGGATTCTACATTTTCAGTTTGATAACGATTTTGCGCATAAAGTAGTTCTAGTACTTTGACGGTGGAGTTACGTTGAGCTTTGTATACACGCTGGATTGGATGGTATAAATAAAGGACCCTGATGGGTACAACATGATCCTGGGTACCACGCAAGTCGACCTTGTGTGCACACCAACCATACGTAGTTTGTACAAATATGCATTACATAGGTAGTACCTCGTTGGTATAACTCCGAAGCATCAGATAGTTTCGGTCATTCACAAAGTGCATCGGCTTTTTATCAGGCTATTCGTTTTAATAAAATTATAAACGAACCGACCTTGCCGCTGTTTACATCAACAAGTTGCGAATAACAATATCAACGTATTCGCTTGTTGTTCTTTTAAAATTCGATGTGTCGTCGAAAGTGCGGGTGGTAGGTTTAAAGAAAAATGACGCTGAAAGATAATTTAACAACCATCTGATTTTGGCGAACAAATTAATTTGCTTGCATTTCTCAATAATTCATCGGGAATAGAACATAATTTTATGTATAGTTTTTTTTCAAACTTTATTCATCTGCAACTGTGAATTATTTGAATTTAGCTACAGTAAAAAAAAATTTTTTTTTCAGAGTTTGGAACTGACCTTTCAGTTTTCAATATGGAAAACAGTAGAATTATTGAAATCTTGAGAAAGCATTTTTGAAATCAAACTATAGATGTGGAAATTTCGATTCTGTCCCAATTTCCCCATTTTTTCGATATAAAATAATATCGGAAAATCTCACGTAACGAATGTAGCACCAAGATCAGTACTTCTGAGCACAACTCGTCATTTCCATTTCGGGGCGCTCCTTTCTCCATTCTTTCATGGATTCACGTGCACACTCCTCAACGCTTGCATATACTCAGCTAGCTGTTAGAATGGTCAAAGTCAAGATTGCAGAATAACTCTTCGCCTCGTTCTAACGGCGAAATTACATTTATACAATTCCAGGTCAGAGAAATTGCTCAATCGCTGTATTAATTATGTCATTTCTGCATTTTCTATTTAGGATATAGTCGAAAGAAATTAATTACGATGTGTGTTAAGAAAGGTAATAATGATGTAAAATCGAGTAGTTACGAGATGAAGTTGTATACATCGAGTTTTGTTGGGGTACGTTCGTGTTGTTCTTTGCTAAGCGAGAGCGGCGGGGTGTATTTCAATGTCAGTCGTTGGTATTGACCCGCAATTGAATTTGGCAAGAAGCGCCGCTGTGACATAAGAGTGCCAAATATTATTCTCTTCGCGGTGGTGCGTCGTAATTACGCAAAATGTTCGTAAACTCGGTGTCGATAATGACTTGGTAATATTGGTGGTGCAGTGGTACCGGTGCTCGCAGTATTGGCGCACGCCGGGCCCTACACGCGGTACTTCCACCATATCGGCGGCTGAACGACCGGTGGTGGAGGAGTCTCCGAGCAAATCATGGGCCCGCGATATCCAGCGCACGGTGCGATTTGCATCTGGGTCACTGTCGCACCGCCAGCGCGCGACCACTTTTCCAATTCTCGCAGCGCCGTTGTGTTCTTTTACTTCTTCCACATATAATCTATTATTATTATAACTACAACAACAACACTGTACTCGCGCCAAACAGTCGCTTACAACAGTACTCGCCCAACTTGCAATTTACAACGGTCGCCGCCGTCTTGGTACACGGCCGCAATTCACATTCGCAATCGAGCATTCGTTTCGTTGCTATTGCTCGGTGTAGTCAATCAATCCTCAACATTAACCGGGAACCCATAGCCGGATCCGATCCAATATATCTCGCGCATTTGGTGGTGCAGCTCCTTCGTTCGCCCGTTAGACTCGTTGCCGGTGCTTCGTCCTGGCAACGTTGTGTGTCCCGCAGTCTCAGAGTGTGTATCAAAAACTGGATTTGATTTTTCAGTGATTTGTGGATAGTGTCGTGAAGAATTGATCGAGTGGTGCCAGACAGAAACAAACGGAACGGATTTATAGTTTTCCCTTGTGCGCGGTCAAGGACCAAACGGCACCATTGCGTCCTTGCAAGAATTGGCGAGACCATTCGGCTCGCTCTCGATGCCGCTCCATTTAACCGCGGCCATGCATACCGCCGCCGACACCGGATTACTCTTCTCCCACGGAGGACCACATGGTAAGTGGTCAAACATTTTTCCAGATCAAAAAAAATCTATACACTCGACATAAGAGCCGTTTTAATGGGGAAATTTGCATTAAAAAAAAACAGAAATTTGGCCAGAACTACAGATTGCTGGACAGGACACATAGAATTCCGTATGTGTGTCTCTAGGTCTCGAAGGCAACGGCGTTCGCCGAGTGGAAACTAGTTTGCTGGTATTCCTGCAGTTTTTCCAGCAGTTGCTGGAGAGACATCGGTATATTGCACAGAGCGGACGGCAGGAGATCTCGTTCACGCGCCACGTGACGAAACTGGCGTCTGCCGCGTGGAGGAAATTCTTACTCCTTTCTAACGGTCGCCTAATGCACGTGGCCTGTTTGCTCTCTAACACCGTTACCATATCAAATACTCTGCGCCGTTTGTCTGAGAACTTTCGAATTGGTAGGCTCGACATTGAACCTGAGAGCGCACCAAACAAATGTCACGTTGCATACTCCTGCGGTCTGCTTTGCAATCCTTACGAATCCTTTAAAGTTCTAATCAGCTACTCAGTTCGAGAGACTTAGATATTTATACTGGGAAAGTTTTCTCGAGCAGCGTTTCGACTTTTTTTTGTTCAAGCAAATCGTTTGGAATAACATTTCGCGGTCGTTGCGCCGAAAATTTCTTTGTATTGTAAAACGATATTTACCAGAATTCACCGCATCTTCATTGTCTAGGTATTTTTAAACTGAAACCAGCGCAGCTTCGTGTAAAATCTCGAACGACATGTCGGTGTTTTTTTTTTATCTTAAACACGTAATATAAAAATGCGCATTTCAAGACAAAGCTGAACACCTATTAATTAATTGAAATTTTATAGCCTCGCGCACATGTCTGTTCAATGTGCGGATTGCATATGATGAATGCATTCGTTTAAAAAATGCAACTAGTTCTAATCCGACACTCGATACGTTGATAATATCATTACAATTAACCAATTTCTACGAAATTAAAACGCTGACGCTTTGACTTAACACCAAGCCGTTGTGTCGCGCTTCTTTCACCGATTGCGTAAAAATCGTTGACTTGTCAACAAGAATTAACTATTTTTATAGATAAGTAGTTACTTTGTATTCATATTTGCAGTAAATTTTAAGCGGATTGTCGTTATTTGGCCCGCTTTTACATAATTTATTGCGGCGTTCATTTGAAATAGAAAGTACGCTGTATTAAAATATTTTGTTCTATATCCATATAAATTTAAAAAAAAATTTAAGTTTTATTTGTAGCATATTTGTACTGCATCATTTTATGCGATATTGAATAACAGTTTTAACTAGAAATGTGCTAAAATTAGATAGATTGGAATTCGATCGTGTATCAATAAAATCGATGTTTTTTTCTGTCGCTTAAATTTTTGATACATATATGGAATCTGGAGTTTACACGATTGTTGTAGAAGTATGAATTCGAATTGATTTAATTATTCGCTCCTTGTAACCTCTAGGAAAGCTATGGACGCCAATCGGCGTCGTTTACAAACGAAATCTATTACAATATCACGACCTAGTTTCAATACTGCTCAACTAGTTCATATAAAATGCAAGTTAATTGCTAAATTATGTATTATTACAATTTCAACACACTTTTTTGTACGAAAAACTTATAAAACAAACGCACACTTCCTCAGCTCTTACCAATATATTACGAAATAAAATGCGCGAATTATTTCACTAATGCTAATATTTCTCAACTGACGTCATTTTCGTCAACTTCGAAGTTGTTAATAAAATTTCGTATTTGCCTATCGATATCGAATTATTACCACACAATTCCGAAATCGAGAGCAAATATTTGTATTTATGACTTTCTTATTTTCCCAATTTCAAAATTATGTCACCAAATATAGTGAGCAGATTAAGCGTTTCATAATTCCGAAATAAATACATTTACTGGCCCGTCTGTCTCTGTGATAAAATACTGATAACGAATGAACTAGTTTCAGCGTAGTATTTACGTTAGCCGTGACGTAATTCTTGACATTATTCCAAATTACTCACGCGATCTCATCTTTATATGACAAAACATTTAAAAAGTACGTAATTTTAACACGTAGCGTTACGTATTTTAACACTCTGTATCTTATAGAATTTTTAAATTCGAATTATCAAATTTGACATCGTTTCGCGCAAGCGTAAATGGCGTTATTCACGTTCTACACATGCGCAATGAAGGATTAACTAGTTCGATGAGTGTTTCTCTTCGGAGCGTGGTTTATTAATTCGTTTTATTGAAAGATTTAAAAAATATATACTATTTTAATTATTTATTTACTTAATTTTATTATTAACAAACGCTAATAGCGTATCTCATGTTATACAACTGTGCATAAATACCTGTACAGGCCCGACGACTATTTCCTCGATATCTAAATACGTTTTATTATAAATAAAGAAATTCAACAAATTATTCCACAAAATTTTAATACGAAGTGCAAGTCGAATTTTCAAATCTTACATCGTTTTTTTTTTACAAGGCTAAAAGGAAAGTTTGTCTTCGGCGAGCGATTTTTTAATTCGTTTTATAAAAGGATTACAATTTGTAAATAATTTTACAACGTGTAGTGCATACAGGATTCTTAAATTAGAAATGTTCAAATTGTACGCTCCTTCGCGTAAGCGCTACTACGTTCTACGCACGCGCAGAGAGATAGATAGCAGTTTCTACGCAGCGCTTTTGATTAAATTTAAATTTGTACATTACAATTATTTAACAGTTTATGCGTGTGTCCGAATTTGGTCGGGAAATTTGGCAATAATAAGAAATTCGAAATCAAACAATCGTACGTACACATAAATACCTAACCGGAAGTGCAGTGCATTTACGATCGTACTTTACGTTAAATTAAAGGTTATATCGCAACCTTGCCTATACCAGGTTTTGTTATATACCGGCGCAGTGAGGTCAACCTCTTCGAAACGCGTGTTTTGTTTTTTCCGCAAATTAATTGAATAAGTACACATACGAGATACAAATAGAACATTTATATATAAATACGACAATATTAGCCGCTTGACCCCATGTGTCATTCGTACAACAATTTTAAACTTCATTTGCATTTTAAACAGTTTCAATTTTGATAAATCCATACGTGCTGTATGATGCGGCACGATTTTCCACGAAACAAAAATACCGTTTCGTTATGTCAGCAATATCGTTCCGCTTCGCATTTAATTTGTCTGCTGATTGATCAATTCTAATTATATATATAATTCGAATATATAATTGTGCATATGCACAATTATTCATTAATTTTTGCTGATATATCGAAGATAATCATTTATTAATTGGATAAAACAGTTTCCTTTTTGATTGCGATTTTACTGCACATTTCCGATCAAAGTTTAGCGATCATATTACGATATTTCGACATGATTTTATTGGTATACCTGATTGGAAAACCCTGTAATTATATAAAAAACCTATTGAAAATAAAAATACCTAATTAGATAATTATCGCTACGCCGATTGTTGCGCGAAAATAATTTTACACAAGCTAAATTTATATATACGAGCGTTAATATTTTATTGGCTTTATGACGAATACAGTTATTATCAAAAACCTATCGAGGCACTTCCTTCTCATGTTTGCGCAATCTATTTTTTTTTCAATTAAATTAAGTGTCGACATAATTTCTATTGTTATAGATTAGCTATAAAATTCCCAGTATATCGATTGTTATGCAATTTGTTTGTATTTCGTGGATTTTAAGACATTATAAATATATTTAGACTTTGTAATTGAGAAAAAACCGATATTGATTATATAGGCGAATTAAGTAATAATTTTTAATTAAAAAATATATACAGATAATCTCTTTTTACCATTTGACTGTAAACATTTCAAGAGGTCAAATTCTTTATAAAATTGATACAATGTGATGCAATATTTAAAAAGAAGAAATATTTTTGTATGGAATTTAAATTAAATAAAAATATTATGCATCTATTTGCGGACAGATTAAGGCCTAATCAGAAAATTTATTACGACAATTATCATAATATTTACACGTATATACATAATAACGTAAATATTGTTTACCAGTCGCATTTTTTTTTAATGTTTAATCTTCTGATAATAGCTTATTTTTATGCATTTAATAAAAAATATTTTCACCTTGAACCATTGCGTCTAGAATAATTTTTTTTTGTTAACATACAAACTTTTTGCGCGAATAATGTTTGAAATAACCCATAAATCCTGCCCTGGCATTAGTATAAGATCAATAAAATAGGCCTATATGGAAATTTTTCAAAAATTGCTGATAGTGAAATATAACATTTTTTTTTGTTGCAATGTGATTTTTTTCGAAAAAATTGTATATTATTTCAACTCGCGGTATCCGTCGATTTGATGGTATTTTACATACATCAGTCTAGACCTTATACAACATTTTTAACATTGCCGTAATGTTATCTTCGACAAATAACAAATATAGAACAACGAAAAAAAATTCTAATCGCCTCGGTCGCCTGTCCCCTATTCAAACCGAAACCGATATTCGGTTCGAGATGCCAAAATAAAACGCGAGAAACGAAATTCTTTGCCAAAAGGCCATCGATCGAACAAATTAACATGCTGCCATCTGTGTCCACCTCTTCGGTGCGTTAAGAACAATTTAACAAATAATATGCGATGTTCGAGGAAAAATAATTAGAATGACATTTTTGATGCAGCAAGTAATTATTTCTGGTTAGGCAGGAAATTTGATAAATAAGAGATTAATTAATTAATTATTGTATTGATTTGTGATTTTTTTATCGATTGATATAATATTTTTTAAAAGAAAATGTGTAAAAATTGCCAAATTTTTGATTTAAAATTTCATATAACATGAACATCGAATTTGGCAAAGTTTATCCAAGAAATAAATTAGTTTATGAATTAAATGATTAGTTCTGATAAAGCCTGAAGATGAAATTGTAATACATTTCGAAACGTCGCTTTAGAACAAGGTAGTTTCATTTTGAATTGTCCGAGAATACCCGATAACTACAACATAAATATTAATTTATTACGGACGAGAACTAAGATTAATTAATATCCAAGAATTTTTTGACGAAAATTTAATTTAATTTATGTCTTTCATTCATTGATTAAGTATCTTTTAAAACAAAAGTGCAAAAATTGCCAAAATTTCGATTAAAAATAAATATTTCATTAAGAACTTTTTTTAAAAAACTTAATATTACTAATAACGAAAATCGAATAATTTATTGATAAATTAAGCACCTTTCATTATCGGAAAAAGTGCTAAAATTGCCAAAATTTCGATATAATATTTCATATCGTTGGACATTGGACTTGACAAAGATTTTTTAAGGAAAATTAAATTTAAAAAAAAACATTACGTCGTATAAAATCACACTTTTATCGAATGTTCGAAAATATGAAAAACACGACGTTACAATTACAGATAAACGAATTCATCAGGATATGATTTTACATTTTCAAACAAAAAAAGTGCATTAGCCAAACATCTTATCACCAATTTGCGACGTTCTTACGCGAAATGTTCTTTTTTGCTTTATATTTCATCGAATATAATATTTAGCGAAATCATAATCATTACCGCCATTATAACAGTTTGCTCGCAGCCAGCGGCGGTCTGTTTATGCTCCGTGTAATAATTAGTTCTTGGAGGATGTGTGAAAAATCAGTCACAAATTACGCACAATACGGAGCGAGAAAGTCGCATTTTTACGCGGACTAGCGAGAGCGAGATAACAGTCCGCGTAACAACTGGCTAACGATACGTTAACAGTATTCTATTTAATCTACTTTCATATTTCAGCGCTTTCACTTGGCAAGAACCGTTAGATTCTGCAAAAAGTAGGTTGTCGCCACCACCACCACCGCCACCGCGACCGCCGCTGCAGCGGACATTGTATTCTATAGAACGGACGGACCTTCACTATTCGCTTTAATAACTCTTCAGCGCCATAAAAGAAAAAATATCGGTCACGATTCTCGAACTGACAGTGACATTGCCTTACCTATCTGTTTCTGTACTACTTATTATGCGCTCTTTCTCATTGTTCAATTATTTTATGCGTAACTAAACTCGCCGAAATAAAGCGTCCAACAACAAAAAAAAAAACCGTTTATCGCAGGCAAAGTTCGAGGCTGCCTTAACAAATGAAACAAAAGAAACCGGCTTGTTATAACAAACACCGTCAACAGTTGAATTATCGGAGCAATGACAGGATTATTGTTTTCTACAACATGGCGATTTTTTTTTTTAATATATACATTAAAAGGCATTCTTTGTGCTACAAAAATACAGCGGTGCCCGTCCAGCGATAGTCGCCGATAGGACTTATCGTCGGAGCAACCCTGAACTCGTTGTTCGATATTTTTAACATAGCGTTTATTGTTAATGGACGACAAACAAATGCACAATGCGCATATGGGCAGCTCGGTTAATGTTTATTACGAAATAATCGCGCTATTCTGGATACTAACCTAACACAACCTAATCTCTGCCGTTTATACCCGCTGACATTGACCGTGTCATATAAAGAATTATTTTATATATACATGCCTTCGTAGATCTGTAGCTAAACACATCATTCTACTATCCATAATTTACGCCGCGCAGGACCGCACTAGCCTAACTGAAATGAAAAAAAAGAACACCAGTTAGTAGTCGAATATATACACTTAGATCGTGCACAAAGCACATTTTCTAATCACGTGATTAAAAAAAATGGAAATATTAAAATATCAACTAGAAAATGAAATATTCATCGAAATGTATATGCATTTATATTTTTTCAAATTTCAAATTATACGATTTTTTTTCTAATACACCCCTATTATAGTATATCCTAGTCTTGTTGGCTTTGACTTTTGTATTGATTCCTCACAACATAAGATGAATAATACAGAAACTCTTCGTACATTGCCTTTAAATATTCGACATCATTGAACTCAGGTTTTTATATGTTTTGCTAATGGGTGGTGAGATTATTTACAAATTTATTTATAAAAAGTAATCATAGGCATTACGCAACTATTATATCAAAAAATAGAAAATGACGTTTTATTATTATTTTCATTGTTTACTCTCTTCGTTGTCCTCAATTTATTTACAAGTGCGTCATTTCTGCGAAAAATTGATTCTGTATATAAAATCAATATTTATATTTCGATAATATATAGTAAGTATGTGTTTAATAAAATAAATAAATTGTTTATGCAATTAAATTAAATTAAATTAAATTAAAAATTTTCTAAAGTTCCACCTTGGATTTTTCAAGACCATGAACTTACTTATTTATTTATGGTCCGGATTGAATTATATTTTCTGAAAAATTCTTCTATATTGGGTTTCGAACCGGCGGTCACGTGGCAGTGGTATTAGGTAATAAAATCTTCCATTCGACGATTATCCAGAATCCAGAATGCTTTATATTTCAACTAAAAAAATGTGGTTGCTGAAATATACAGGCTTGCTTAGAAATTAGACAAAGCTACTCATCGATATATTCGTTTTTTTTTTTTGTAGATTCCGAATTAAAATGAAATAAAATGTAAAAAAAACATTGTTTGCTTACAATAACGTTTTTCGTAATTTAATATATTTTTGTAAATAAATATTAGATTAATAAACAAAGTCACGAGCGAAAAATTGGCACTAGAGATTATGTGCAACTAATATGAAATAGCGTTATTATTATTATCATTATGTACGTTTTATAAGGTAATATAATAAATGTTTTGACTAATCTGCGCTTCTTCGAATAACATGTTTTCGTGTTTTTCACGTTAATTGTTTATCGTAACGACCGGCGCGTCTTCCAAAGGCGAATGTACTCAAAACGCTTGATATACAGGTCTATATTTGTAACGAATATAGGTATAATGACTATTATTGCCGCAGCCACACCGTATATTCTATACATTTCGCAATCAGCCATTTGCAACTGTACAATCTTATAGCCGCTTCATTTTTACAAAGCATTATTTTTAACATACACAATTCTCCATATTTGCCATCCTAATACCCTGTACAACAATGCTCGCGCAAATCAATAAAAGAAAACAGCATTTTTCGCAATTAAATCTCAATTTTAAATCGATTGTTATCGGCGTTTCCTATGTCCAAACTTGAATTCACAAAAAAATCTCTACCTCTTCATACATACGTGGGGGAGGCGCACGTAAGGTGCAAATATATTAAACCTGGTAAAACATGTTTAATATACCAAAAATATTACGAAAATCGATATCACTAAACAGCGATATTAAGAAAAGAACAAAAAATTTGCAAAAATAAAAATAAATTTTATTACACCTGAACGAAAAGTTTCAGATTGAATGAGGAGCCCCAACGTGTCGGATGGACAAATTACTGTTTGCGTCGTTTGTTTGGTAGTGCTTTGTTTGGAGCGTTACGTAAGGTGACGGAGATCATTCGCACGTTGGCTATTAGCGTGGCTTTGTGCGTTCTGCGCTATGTATCTGCACGGCCCAGCCACGTCCGTGCCGATTCTCGAACGAAGGTGACCCCCGGCCGTTTGGTAGACTAGACCGCGTATATTGGTGAGTCAGCGAGGGTGTTGTCCTCGCCGCGCGCCGGAGACGGTGCCGGAGACGGAGACGTCGGGTTACCCCATACCCACCCACGAGCCGCCCGCTGCATGTCCCTGACCTGGGCGGCAGTCGCAGTCGCCACCCCGCACCCGACCAGCGGTACGGGTATGGTAAAGTACCGCCGAAACTTCACCCCCCGATAGAGATCGGCAGCGGCCACTTTTTCGCGGTCGCGAAGAATATTGTTCGTTGTTCTGGTTATGTGCGGTGATATAATCGAGTTCGTAGATGTGTTTGGTAAGGTCACGTGTCGGTAAATTCGACGGTGGAATAATTATTCACGTATCGCAGACTCACGCTGTTGCGCAATATTCGATATTAATTCACGGAAATGGTAAAAATATATTCGATTCATCCCAAGAATTTTATTAAATTCTACTCGAGACTGCGATATATAATATTTTCTAAATAAAGATTATTAAATATTCTTTATCGCATTTACAATTATTTAAGAAATGCATTCTATTATATTTTAAAAATGGTCACTACGGTGTTAAGTAATAGTATAGAATATCACCAAAATACCGTAACTTAAAGTAGCTAGATGCGCATTTCGAAGGCTATGCCCCTATCTACAGTAGCACAAGATAAAAACTAAACAAAGTACCTCTGTCACGAATCGTGATTGATTTACTATTAAATAAATAAGTAAACGTGACAGAAGTATTTCAAAAATGGCATATAATATGACCTATAAATCTTATAAAACAATATAAATTAATAATTATAGAAACTGACAAGTAACAACAATAAACATTGGTTTATCAAATCTAAAATAACCAAAAATAAATTAAATAGACAAGATGAAATTGGGCCTGAATCCAAATTCATTAAATTTGATTTAGATTTATGCATGTATGTATATACTTTCATAAGCATTTAACTCGGAATAATTCGAAACACTTTTAAGTAATTTAAGTGAACAAATTTGAATAGGATGACCTGAGTTAGTCAAAAATATGCTCGGCTACAGCACTTTTATCTTTTTTATTTAATCTGAAATAAGCTAAATGCTCCTTAAATCTAGTTTCAATGGGTCTACGTGTTAGGACAACTAGAACAATATATTTCATAAATACCAGATTTTTTATTGAAATCAATCAAATGTTTTAAAAGATTTATAGGTGATATTATATGCCATTTTTGACTTGTGTCATGTTGATTTGTTTATTTAATAGTATATCAATCACGATTCGTATTTTATTTAGTTTTTATCTTGTGCTATTTAAGATGGGGGCATAGCCTTCGAAATGTACATCTAGCTACATAATGCTTTAAGTTACGGTATTTGGGTGATATTCTATACTTTATCATTCTATTATACTTCATTTTTACGAAATTAGAACTTTCGAGATTTTTTTAAAGATATTTCAACAAGGAAAAACTTCATTATTTTATGATAACATACGCATAGGACAAAAATTACTCACTACAAAATGTACATAGCTCTATTATCATTAATCTATATTTTTTCTAATATTATCAAGATAAAATTTTATTTTAAATATTTGTCGTAATCGTCTTTTTTATTATCCTGTGAGTATTCAAAAAATTTCGTCGACGCAATTTACAGAACAAATAATTTTTGCTCATTAAGATCGTGACATTTTATAGCTGCGAAATAATTTTCGAAACAATCGAATATTTTTAACAATTGGTCTTGTCAATACTACAATGTGATGCAATAATAATAATAATGTTTTTTTGTCGGGAGAATGCCAAATCAGTACATTGCATAATGCAACGACAAATAAGTTGACATTGTATGACATAGTCAATTATACATTTTCTAATCTTAAAGTAAGGAATTCCTGTACTGCTTATATTGGATTCTTTAGCAGAAGTTCCATTATATATACGCGAAAGTGTTAGTATTCCGTGTTTCTCTTAAGACAATCGATAGGCAGTTGTAGTATTTCGCTTGATTCCAAGGATTCTGATTCGTAGTAATTAGTCTATTCGATGAAACGTGCAGATCTATTCTTCCCCTGGTGTCATACTCATTGGTGTAGTCATACTCGTTGGCCAGAAACTTATTTTTGTTTTTGTTTTTGTGGACGGACACGCAAATTGTTTATATTTGTATCGGTTGTATATTACAATGTCAAAATTTAATCTGATTTGGTATTTATTACTGGTAGTTTTTTTATCGTTTCCATTATATTATTGTTGCTATACATTTTCCCTCGGGTTGAGTGGAAAAACAGCGTATTATTATTTTCTTCAACTGCTAAAGCTACATTTTCTTGATTTTCCTGCTGAAGTTCATTCTTGTTTGGATCATTACACTTCGTTTAGTTCTCTTTATTATCTTGTGAACCTATACTTTTGTTTATAATATTAAGGATTATCACGTTTAAACCAGTTCAAACTTGGCTGAATGTAATTTTCAAACAATAAAGCATATTTATTATTATCATAAAAAATGGTTTCCACGGTGCTCTGCATTTCACCGATGATCAAATCCTTTTTTTCGTGTAAGGATCACTATTTTCATATGTACGCTTGCTCGTCAAGGTAAAAACAACTCGATAAGGCCAAAGTAAGTAGAATTGAGGCAAGTGTTTTTTGAAAATGTTCCGTACAAAACATGCTGAGCTTATTTTTGCGGTGTGACCAATGCGAGATCATTTTTGATCAATTTGATTCAATTTGGAGGTTTTCGGATGTGCCGCCAGCGCCAGCCGTTGACAGATGGGCAGCCGGTGTGCAGGAGCCTTTGTAGCGTCGCGACGGTGAGCTGCGCCAGTTCAAACTTGGTTGAATGTAATTTTCAAACAATAAAGCATATTTATTATTATCATAAAAAATGGTTTCCACGGTGCTCTGCATTTCACCGATGATCAAATCCTTTTTTTCGTGTAAGGATCACTATTTTCATATGTACGCTTGCTCGTCAAGGTAAAAACAACTCGATAAGGCCAAAGTAAGTAGAATTGAGGCAAGTGTTTTTTGAAAATGTTCCGTACAAAACATGCTGAGCTTATTTTTGCGGTGTGACCAATGCGAGATCATTTTTGATCAATTTGATTCAATTTGGAGGTTTTCGGATGTGCCGCCAGCGCCAGCCGTTGACAGATGGGCAGCCGGTGTGCAGGAGCCTTTGTAGCGTCGCGACGGTGAGCTGCGCCAGTTCAAACTTGGTTGAATGTAATTTTCAAACAATAAAGCATATTTATTATTATCATAAAAAATGGTTTCCACGGTGCTCTGCATTTCACCGATGATCAAATCCTTTTTTTCGTGTAAGGATCACTATTTTCATATGTACGCTTGCTCGTCAAGGTAAAAACAACTCGATAAGGCCAAAGTAAGTAGAATTGAGTCAAGTGTTTTTTGAAAATGTTCCGTAAAAAAACATGCTGAGCTTATTTTTGCGGTGTGGCCAATGCGAGATCATTTTTGATCAATTTGATTCAATTTGGAGGTTTTCGGATGTGCCGCCAGCGCCAGCCGTTGACAGATAGGCAGCCGGTGTGCAGGACCCTTTGTAGCGTCGCGACGGTGAGCTGCGCCAGTTCAAACTTGGTTGAATGTCATTTTCAAATAATAAAGCATATTTATTATTATTATAAAAAATGGTTTACGCGGTGCGTTGCATTTCACCGATGATCAAATCCTTTTTTTTCGTGTAAGGATCACTATTTTGATATGTACGCTTGCTCGTCAAGGTAAAAACAACTCGATAAGGCAAAAGTAAGTAGAATTGAGGCAAGTGTTTTTTGAA
Organism: Leptodirus hochenwartii; assembly: GCA_947310635.1. Classification (NCBI taxonomy): domain Eukaryota; kingdom Metazoa; phylum Arthropoda; class Insecta; order Coleoptera; family Leiodidae; genus Leptodirus; species Leptodirus hochenwartii. The sequence goes on along the minus strand of OX371187.1, from coordinate 8,093,693 downwards.
AATGTTCCGTACAAAACATGCTGAGCTTATTTTTGCGGTGTGACCAATGCGAGATCATTTTTGATCAATTTGATTCAATTTGGAGGTTTTCGGATGTGCCGCCAGCGCCAGCCGTTGACAGATAGGCAGCCGGTGTGCAGGACCCTTTGTAGCGTCGCGACGGTGAGCTGCGCCAGTTCAAACTTGGTTGAATGTAATTTTCAAACAATAAAGCATATTTATTATTATCATAAAAAATGGTTTCCACGGTGCTCTGCATTTCACCGATGATCAAATCCTTTTTTTCGTGTAAGGATCACTATTTTCATATGTACGCTTGCTCGTCAAGGTAAAAACAACTCGATAAGGCCAAAGTAAGTAGAATTGAGTCAAGTGTTTTTTGAAAATGTTCCGTAAAAAAACATGCTGAGCTTATTTTTGCGGTGTGGCCAATGCGAGATCATTTTTGATCAATTTGATTCAATTTGGAGGTTTTCGGATGTGCCGCCAGCGCCAGCCGTTGACAGATAGGCAGCCGGTGTGCAGGACCCTTTGTAGCGTCGCGACGGTGAGCTGCGCCAGTTCAAACTTGGTTGAATGTCATTTTCAAATAATAAAGCATATTTATTATTATTATAAAAAATGGTTTACGCGGTGCGTTGCATTTCACCGATGATCAAATCCTTTTTTTTCGTGTAAGGATCACTATTTTCATATGTACGCTTGCTCGTCAAGGTAAAAACAACTCGATAAGGCTAAAGTAAGTAGAATTGAGGCAAGTGTTTTTTGAAAATGTTCCGTACAAAACATGCTGAGCTTATTTTTGCGGTGTGGCCAATGCGAGATCATTTTTGATCAATTTGATTCAATTTGGAGGTTTTCGGATTGTGCCGCCAGCGCCAGCCGTTGACAGATGGGCACCCGGTGTGCAGGACCCTTTGTAGCATCGCGACGGTGAGCTGCGCCAGTTCAAACTTGGTTGAATGTAATTTTCAAACAATAAAGCATATTTATTATTATCATAAAAAATGGTTTCCACGGTGCTCTGCATTTCACCGATGATCAAATCCTTTTTTTCGGGAAAGGATCACTATTTTCATATGTACGCTTGCTCGTCAAGGTAAAAACAACTCGATAAGGCCAAAGTAAGTAGAATTGAGGCAAGTGTTTTTTGAAAATGTTCCGTAAAAAAACATGCTGAGCTTATTTTTGCGGTGTGGCCAATGCGAGATCATTTTTGATCAATTTGGAGGTTTTCGGATGTGCCGCCAGCGCCAGCCGTTGACAGATGGGCACCCGGTGTGCAGGACCCTTTGTAGCGTCGCGACGGTGAGCTGCACATCGCGCGGACAGGACTAGACGGCCGATACAGTGGCGGAGGATACGTTTGGGCGGGCGCGTTCGCGTTCGCTATCACGCGCACGGACGCTCGCACGCACAGATATCGCTCGCTAGTAATAACAACGTGCGCTCCGAGCACGAGAAACAGTTACTGACCGACCGTTAATGAGTTTGTACGTAGCCGCCGAACGCGAATTAGATGCGCAAATCTTTCGTCGGGACGAATTAATCGGGAATTTATCACGGTGGTATTTCCTTGTATATGCGGGTTAGACAACAAAAATTTAGTGCGCTCGATTTAGGTGGTTCCTACTGTTCGGGTGTTGGATTTTTTTTTCTGATTTTTCTGCAATCGCGTGTTTTATTTTTTCCAAAATTGTTTGCATCAACTAAATCGTTGAAATAGTTGGTGAGTATTTTTTTTTTGATATAAAATATTTGCGATTTTGTTCATGTCATCAGCAGGCGCAAAATAAATGAAATTACGACTGTTTTTGTTTTTGTTGTTGTTGTTTCGACGAAATGCGCGCGACGGAATTAATTTTCGCGGAATTCTAATTGCGTCGATGCGAGGCGAAAATATTTGAATACATTGGGGTCAGGTCGGAGCTGCGGGGGAGCCGATTTTTATACAAAATCAAAATTGTACTTTACGTATTCGCATGCTCTAAATAACCAGCAGCGACGCCTTCATCTCTTCATATAATAGCTATTAGTAAATTCATATATACACACTCACATCTCTTCGTCCGCTATTGTTGTTGGTACATTATTACAGTTACGTTGAAATGTCTCGGGCTTGATCTAGATGTTCAAGACACAAGAAAAACGGTCTTTGCGTTGCATTGGGGCGTTTCGACACGTCTCGCGGTCTGTCATTGCCACTCGCTTTATTATTACATTAGACGGACAACAGAGGCCCGAATGCGCATGTATAGACCGTAGATACCATAACTTAAGAAGCGCCCACAGGTACTCGCCGATTAATATCGCATAAAATTGTTACGCCACGTTTCAAAAAATGGCGCGAAAGAAACGGAAAATCACCAGTTCGCACTTCTGACGTTAGAGGCCTAACTTCGTATCGGTCGCGACGAGATTTTAATTGTGCAATTTTGTTTCATATTATTTGTTGTTTCCATTGTTGTGCAAGGCTCACGTCGATTGCTTTGTTCCTTTATTAATCAACTATATAAATAGATAATGATTTTCTATACGTGTGCAACAATTAGATATACACACACAAACTGGCTGGCATTATACATTACGCTCTAAATACGATCGTTTATCTATTTACCACTATTATTGGCATTCGTTTCGTAAAGTTTACATGGCGGTTAGGTACAGTTAAAAAAAAATCAGTGTCAAATACGATGACGTCACGCGTCCTGCATATATTCGTATTTGCTCAGCTATTTATCCCCCCCCCCCCGCTAGAGATGCGCGCACAATTTTTTCGGGCTAATATATTAATTACGCAAATACGCGGCGCGATTATGAATTTATATAGCCGCAAATCGAGAAAGCCGTAAGATCAACAACTGAAAATCGCTCGGCGTACCATTAAGGCATAATTAAATACACGCTGGTCGCCGAGTAAAACTGTGTTAACTGCGTTGTGTTAACATCGAATTTTGTCGAATACCGTTACGCTGACATAGTTACGGCGTATAATCTCGGTGGACTTAATATTTTAGCATATATCCGTGTCTAACTGAATAAATTGGCCGTCGATTTTGCCGTACGATTCATTCTTTCCCGATCGAATGCGCTGTTGGAAAATGCAAATGCTCCGAGACCGCAGCGTAATCCGTTCTAAAGAACAGAATATTTCGCGCAGGTATGCGCTAATAGGCCAAATTTCGTAATGTTGGGTATCAATCGACATGGACGTAAATGCGCGCACTTTGCTTTGTTATAATTTTTAATATTCTCGTAATACGCATTTTTTTTATGTAGCCTAATTAGACCCATATCTTCAAGGATTTGGGCCTCGTAGGGTAATTACCGACTAAATACTCCTCGCGTATCAGCAATGCCTGAAAAATATGCAAACTATATATATTTTTTTTTCCAATCGGATTGTTTTTTTTGTTGTGTGAGTTGTGACGCAATCATACGCGATTGAGTCATTACAAAATAAAATCGTATTGAATAATCTTGTAAAAAATTACATTCCGAACCGAAGATTTTCACAACTGACGCGTCGCGTATATATGTATTTTTAGGTAAGTCATCTTTACGCGGTTTTTACACTTCATCACCGCTTTAAAGTTCTCGATCACCGCCAATCTGTTGCAACAAATTATGTAATGTTCATAAAACGGGGTCTTATACGAACACATCCATTACGATTTTACTAGGAAAGTTGCGAAACGTACGTTCATATCGTTCTAGTAGATACTTACAGTTTCTCGTAATCCGAAGAACGTATTTTCGATGCCAGTGTCATACTTCGAAGGACCGATCGAAAGGATATCTAAAAAAATAATATTCTTTGTAACGAACAATGCGTATTTAAAGGTAGTACAATGGTTCTTTCTTAAAAGAAGCACACATTTTATTTCTATCATCAAAATAAAGATATTTGTTAAAACGAAATATATGTTTTGTGGCGTTTTTTTAATAAAGAATTCAATTTTATTAAGCTACCCATTCGCAATAGTGTTAGAACTAATGTAAATTTCCTTATAATGACTATATTTCCCTATAATGTACGTATTATTTAAATGTCCGATAAAAATGTTGCACATGAAGAATAGCCAAATGTTATTTAAATACTATAAAATACAAACAAAAATGCAATAAAGGTCGTATCCAAAAAAAAATATATATAGAATGACTTGTTGAAGTGGAAGACTCGATTGAGTCTAATGAACGGTATTGTCCGTCTTAAGCTAGCAACTATTAAACCGTCTTATACCGTACTAATATCAACGGCGTAAGACAGTCTATTGTAGGACATTCTTAACGCGCGAAGTTCCACTAGCCTAGTTTTAGCAGATTGTTGAGCGCACTCACCACGCCAACTGCTTTTACCTAGCTTCGAAAAGACCAAGATTTTGTACATCGCACAATATTTCTTTATGCGGCATTTTACTTGCGTTCGTATTTATTTCCAGCACAGAAGGTGACCTTAAAAACCACCAAATTACCCAAATCGATTCTAACGAATTATTTTACAACTGCGATATTTATGTTTCAATAGGGCCCCGAAATACTTCAAACAGTCGAATTTGAATCGAGCCATTTCTCTGCTGGGGCATACATTATTACGGGGCTTCAGATTCCACGGAAGTTACGTCTTCGCACCGAGAAATGTTACTGCAATTTACGCGCTATCGATATATTTCGTGGAAACAGCACGTCGGAATTTAGCTATTCATTCTGCGGTACTATTACTTCATTGACAGTGCGCTTTTTGTTGTTATTGATCGTGTGCAGGTTGATCGAAGTTAGATCCGAAGAAATATTACATAAACGGTTATTATATTAGTACGTTTGCCCAAAATTCTCGTCATCGTTTTCGATGTAACGGTACGGTGACTAAAATGCACGCTCTTGTAATGAGTTTTTCTAACGTCACTTCTTTGCTAGAACGTTTATATAAACAAACATATTACAAATTGTAATGCCTAAACGCTTTTTAGTGGTCTACCACATTCATGCCAGATATACTTGAATAACATGTTGTTTTTTTTTTTTTTACTCAAAAAATAACTGGTTTTATCATTAATATGATAAAATATATTTTTAAATGAACTGCATAAATCCATCCAGTTCATTTAAAAATATATTTGGGATTGTCAACATTAGGAAGCATCAACAATGTTCTACGCGTATTTTTTATGCCCCCTACATTTACTTGCCATGGGATTGCACGAAATTGTCGCCGAAGTAAGGTTCTTTGTTTTTTAAGTTAAGGTTTTTAAAATCGTTTAATGCCACGTCCACATATGATACTATGATGGCCAAATGCTTCGACAATAAATGTCACATACAAAAACGTTTTTATTAAAATCATTTAATGCCACGTCCGCGCGGTATGAAACTACGTAACAAAAGTTGTTGACGCATTTTCATTATATTATATCGGAAAAGCCGTTTACAGTAAAGCGTGTCTAGCTGTGCATTTTCATCCGGCTTATTTCTGTGTCGCACAGTTTCATTTTCAAACGCATTGAAACGGTATTGTAATCGGCCTCTTAGCCGGCTTGTGACATTGTTCCACATAACGAGGTATATTTTTACGGTTTCGTTTTAGAAAAATCTTGCTCTCCTATGGGTTGATCGTAGAAATAACCTTTCAGTTCGTCTACATATCCATTGTTGCGGAACATTGTAGCTACTGATTATATACATGCGAATGAGCTCGCAGATAACGTTGCGTAATGCGCATACGAGAGTTATCCTGAAACACGATTAATCCGAGGAATTTTATATGTAAAAACAAAAATGATCTAACATCTCCACGTAATATTTAATACAGTAACAATAATAAAAATGTACTAGAGGAAGTGATATTTTTTTCCACACTTTAAATCAATTTATCGTTCATTAGATATATGGGAAGCAAAGTTTGTGGAAATGATTTTTGGTGACTGCGTAGGTGAAAATATGCACAATTTTACTATATCAGTTAAAAGAGCGCAAAGAACATTATCATTAAGTGGGCACATCGGAGGCGGTATTAAATTTTATTACCTCGGCGGAATATTTCTGTTTAAATGGAGCATGTAGTTAGTGGCTGAACACTTGATTGTGTATTGCAGTAACATTGTGCTGAATATTAATATGCGGCTAATTACCTGAGCCGATGGATTAACATCGATTTTCTAGAGATAAATAGCGGCTAGAAAGTGCCTGTTCGCGTTCGGAATTTTTTTGGCACCGCATATGAGCGGAGCGCATCATTTGGGAGTAAATTGTCAACGTGGCGTGCTCGGAATTCGATTGGATAATCCAAAATCCCCGTTGTGTCATAATTCGGAAATGCTACGAAATGCTCGTGCGCTATTTTAAATCGTGCGTTCCGATAGAAACTTCTATACGCGTGGGAATTTATAGTTTCCTGGAAAATGTGCACAGTTTCATCGGAAGGATTATTCACGCGGCCGCTGGCACATGGAAATAAATTTCAGTTTCCATCGGTGACGTTTTCTGTTTGGTTTTTGTTCTAGAAATTTCTATTTGTTAGTTGTCTCGCTCGCTGCGATTATTTGAATTTTTGAAGATCTACGTATAAACAAATATTCTACTACGAACGCAGTTGCGAATCGTAAACAATTCGCATGGTTGTTTTTATAAATTCATTAACTGTATTTCCTAACAGACAATTTTTAAGCGCAAATAACAACAGTTATGTTTTGGCGCCTACTTAATAAATTGCGAAATATTTAAAAGTGTCCGCACAACGCGAATAAAAGTAATACTTCTATCAAGTTGGCAAATTCGCGAATTTTTGCGAATTTATTCTTATTTTCACCAAAACCAAAATAGGCACAAATTTCCGTTCACTAGGTGCCATGTGCTCATTTGAATTTTTTTTAGATAATCTTTTGACGCTGTGAAATTTGTAATACTCGCGAACAATCTCACGTAATACTCACAAACTGATAATCATACTACGATTTAGTTGTGGCACCAAGAAACTAGAACATACGAAAGACGATAAATATATAAGATGATCAACAAAATATATAGAACTGATTTAGGCAATATAAAAATCGAGTCATATCATAACGTAACAGTTTTCGTTGTTACGTTAGATTGCCGTGTACATCATTTGAAATCCAACCGTTGATTGCACTTGCATTTAGTTGAAGCGCATTTTAACACTAGCCATGTGAATATTATACATGTAGGTGTGGCAAATGTAATAATATGATTAGAAGCGTGAGGAACATTTATAGCAACATGTCGCGCCATAACGTGACATTACATCCGCTGGCATAGAGACATTGCTGGACGTGTTGATTATCCTCGATTTATCCCATGTATCTTTGCATGTTGTGCATACATTGCACTGGCACCGACTTCTACGCGCTCTCGATCGTCCTAGAAGAAGCAATGCGCGTTACATAGTCTTGCGTCTTTTGTATATGTCGTTGCCATTGACCGTTTCAAGGTCTTGGTTGCATTTATTATGAAGCGATTTTGCTGCTGGCTGAAACATGTCCAGCTGCAACCAGCCGCAGCAACTGCAACAGGATAGTTAATTATAGCAGAGACGTTCAGTAGGTATATGGGGTGGAGCGTTTCGATTTCGTTCGTTCTACTATAGAGCTGGTATCTTAGGCAAGTCGCGGCCGCACGCTATATGCGGTGTACAAGGGCAAAGTCGCTGGAGAAGACAACGTCTGGTTGGAGGACGGAGGTCGTACAGATGGGTCGCTTTGAAGTCGTTGATCTTCCACGCTTCTTCAGACTAACTCACTCATTGCGAATGAGCGAAGAATTGATGCCAAATGTATTAAGAGGCTTTGATAGTGTATGTAAGGGGCACTAGCTGAGCAGGTGACCGGCGACGTCCTTGACTGCGATGATGCACTCGCAACAAAACCTGTATTCGCAATGTCCATTTTTCCATGGCGTGTGTAGTTAAACATATCCAGCTTTAGCATACTGACCGGCTATGTTACATCCAATTTACCACTTACCCAATTAAAATATGCTTTATAGTTTGTACGTGCTTATAAGATGAGATGATTTATCTTATATCAATGTGTACACACCCCATTTTTTTTCTTTCTTATAAATCGTTTATACGTGTCGACTAAATAGTTCGTTTCTTCAATTGTTACAGATGTGCGTATAAAGGAGCATATGATGGTGGCAGACTTCATGGGTCGTAATCAGAGTGGGTCTCCAGTGAACGGCGAAATACCACACATAACGTCCAACATGCCGGGCAGCCATTGCCGCGACGGCATCCTCTCAAACACAAACTCGCCCAGTCCGGACAGCTATCAGGGTAGCTACTCCGCAATGAGTCCCCACCCCCATAGCGGTGGCGGCGGAAAGGCCTCCAGTAATGGAAGCAATGGTTCCACCAAGGGTGAACTATTGCCGCAACGGAAACAGCGCGAATTCACGCCAGAGAATAAGAAGGACGACAGCTATTGGGACCGCCGTCGACGCAACAACGAAGCCGCTAAGCGATCCCGCGAGAAGCGTCGCTTCAACGATATGATTCTGGAGCAGCGAGTGCTCGAGCTCACCAAAGAGAACACCATCCTCAAAGCACAACTAGAGACCATCAAGGAGGAGTTCGGAATTTGCGGTGAAAGTGTCGTGAATGTCGAGAAAGTACTCGCCACCTTACCATCGAACGAACAAATGTTAAGTGTAACAAAACGTCAGAAGATCTCGCACGGAAGTCAATTCTTCGGCGGTGGATCGGGCCATAGTCCTATACCGACACCTGTGATTCAACCAGTGGCTGGGCATCCTGGATCGCCATCTCCACCACCGTCCATGCAGACGCCCTCCACGCACGCGACATCTGGCCTACAGCACCAGCATTCACCGCCCGCTTCTATGCACGATCCGGCATACCGGGAGATCGTCGATTATCCACACCATCCCTACCCCGGCCATAGTCACCCCAGCCACTCACCTTATCTCCCTGTACACCATCCCCATCACCCGCATCATCCACATCATCCACACCACCTGCCCCATCACCACACGTCCAATCACACCTACACTATCCACCAGACGAATGCCAGTACGCTCAATCACCACGACCATCACCACAACGGCGACAGTAGTAATGGCGACGGTGACGGCGATGCTGATGTCGATGGTGATGGTGATACGGTTAATGCTCTGAACCTAACGTCTCGGGCCTCCCGGGCATCTCGAGCCCGCCAATCCCAATCGCCAACCACTTACGAGGTGAGCAGCAATTCGGGCGATGAGTCTTCTACCCTCGCACCGCTAGCTCTCACGACAAACACAAATGGCCACACTCATAACAGTACAGAGGCCAATAATAGCTTGCCGCTCAAACTGCGGCACAAGCAGCATTCCACATCCTCGTCGCACCATGTCGTGGATAAGGATGCGGCCAACACGCTGCTCTCCCTGCAACATATCAAACAAGAGCCGGGCAACAACAGTCGCTGCAGTCCCCCGTACGACGGCGAGGGCTCCAGCGACGAACGGGACTCGGGCATCTCGCTTGGATCGGAATGTCCGCCGCAGCACCCGCTACCATCCATTATCCCCGACATCTCGAAGGCGATGCGCATGCGGTCCGAGATGCGACTGGAACAGATCCCGCCCGTGGACGTGGCGTACCTGCGGAACTGCGTGGTGTACCAACGCACCAAGCAGCACACTAAGGAAACACCGGCTTAGTGCGATTACTTTTGCTGCCGCCTGCGAATGTGATTCTTACTCATCTATAAATAATACACGTGTACTTTACTTGCGTTGCGAACGAGTATGAGAATATAGTACGCATTATATTCATGTAAAATATATTATAGAGCAGTCGCAGCTTATCAGCGGCTGGTTAATCAAGCGGTGATTGAACCGATCCCTTCTATGGATGCAGAATCTTTAGTGTTATTTGCATAATGAAAATCGTGATAGAATCTTTCTACTGTGTTGTAACTTCCAATTGTGATGTAATTATCGAATTTAGGGTCAATGAGTTTCATCTCGCGGACTTACCTATTCTCTATAGATCTTACTAGATGATCGTTGATTCTCGTCCCATATGAGAGAACGTTCAGCGCCGCATATTAAATATAGCTATTAAAAAAAATATATGTAAAAAAAACTATTATATTTTATCCAACCAAGAATACCACTATATAATTACTATATATAAGTATATTTATATGTCTTATAGCCAATATATTAAAAATAGGTCAAACATTTCATATCAATGAAATGATACGTTGATATCGGCGTCGAGAACGACGGTTGTGATACTGAACCAGACCAGAGTAGTGTTGTGGCGAGGACATAAATTCTTTTTTTATGAGTATATATATGTATAATCTAGATTTGATACTTTGAATATTTATATATACGTGTATACTGCAGTGTATGTAAAAAAAAAACAAAAAAAAAACTATACAGTATACCGAATAGATATTCTAACAACAGTAGTCATCAAACGATCTACCAGAGCTAATTTATTAACTAGGTTTAAGTATTTATTATAAAATGCAACTATTGTACTTTTGTTGTTGTGAGTTTGTTACCGGTTTTGTAGGAGGTTAGAGTTGTTGTACGGCGCGGCACGTTGCAACTGTTTGCGGCAGATTGGAAAGATGACGGTGAACAAATGTATTCTATAATTACTCATGTCAACTGAAGACATTGATATGCTTTACCGCGGATTTATTATATTCAAATCGATCTATCTCAACTATATAAACGATAATTATATAAACGTAATTATAGTTCTACTATCCCTGTTAGTACTATATTATTTTTAATGGACGGAATGCTTTATTTATCTTGATATTTTGCCAATGTATACATGTATGGTATACTAGAAGTATAATAATTATCTAAATATTACTAATCAAATGATCATATTCGCTCGTATCGATTATTCTCTATTCATTTCGCTCAAATCGGTTGGATCACTGCGTACGATTCGCAACTTACGTAACCATCATCGGACTTTGTATTTATTTTTTTTATAGAGAAAACAAAACAAACTGAGACACGTAAGCAGCTGGAAAGACAGCCTTTCTTCGCCCCTTTTAATCATAAACACACTTACATTTCTACATTAATGTGGTCATTTTAGAATATCTTGTATATATATCGTAGACTAACCATTCTATCGCGTCACTCTTTTTCAAATACTATATTCCTTCCGTAATATTCTTTATATTATATTAACCACAATATCTCGTCTACTCGCAACGCACCTATTTTTTTTTTTTTTATAACTGAAATAATCGTGTGATCTATGTAATTTTGTGAACGCAAATGTCGCGCGCATGCCTACATATTGGCTTTATTTTAATTTATTTTTATACAATTATATGATAAATGTATATCTATGTAGAAAGGCCGTAACATCCATCCATGTTGGTCCTGTTGCACTAGATTCGTGCGTTATATACAATAAATATACGTTTATATTCTATAATAAACACAATAAATAAAAGCTCGTGCTGGACTACGCATTCAGTATGTCATTCGCTCCTGTGCCCGGACTGCTCCTTCGGGAAGGTCCGCCAACACTGAATGTTATACTCGCCTCGTCTATTAAACGAATCTATTTTCTTGTACAATCTGTGTTTATGTTTACTAACATAATGGGAAAAAAAAAACCGTTCAGAATCGCTCTCCAGCGCTACATAATTCATATATAATAGAGAAAATATTCATATATTTTCGTATTACCGTTATACCGTATCCTAAATTATGTATATGAAATAAATATTTGCATCGTTTTTACTAAAACAATATTTCATTGTTCCCACACATTGTCCTGGATTTTTCAAATTTTTGCAATTTTTCAATTGATACATTCAACAATATTATTACACGAATGATAAGATTAAATTGCGAAAACGCAATTTCCAACTTAACATTTATTAAATTAAATAAAACTTTTTGACTTACGAGAAATCATATTTACAATTTATATTCGTTCAGTTAAAACAAAATTAATTAATATTTTTTATAATTAATTAATATTTTAGATACATTTGCGTTTTATTTAATTAACAATGACTTTTTAAAAGTGTGAAATTTAATCTATTGTTGTTACGCAAATTGTGACGTTAGCAACTTTAATTTAATAACAGGTAATGTATTTTTCACTACTATACAATTTAATTATACCGCTTAATTTACGATTGCCGAGAACTATTTCAGATTTGCTTTTCTCTTTTTGTAAATGAATGGATTCTATTTCAGTTTTATTGCGATATAATCGAGCGAGCGAAATCACACCCGAAGAAACGTGTTTGGCAAAAATGTTCGGCGGCATAGGCACATGGTCCACCTCGTGATCGTTTCAAGAATATCTCAATCGCCGTATATTTTTCTTTAAATGAAAATGACAATTTGAACATTTATGTAACGTATTATTTCCTATTGCTATAACGCAACGACCGAACTAATTGAATTATTGCAATTTACCATTTGCTATTTAATTGATACCGTCTCTCAAATGTGTGCAATAAAAGCGCTTTGTTGTCGTAAAAGCAGCGATGTCGCGGCGCAAGAATCTTCTTCAGAAATTACGTATTTTTGCAATCGCCTGTCACAATCGGATATCTGACTGTAACATTTCGTGTATAAGAATATGAGTAGCGCAATTCAAGGTACTAGCACATTACATCACCAGCTAATTATTGCGAGTGAAAAAAAATTATTACATCAGCGGTAGTCGAAGCCATAGGTAAAATCGCGATATTGCTAATAAACGGATGGGTATAATGACCTTAAACATATATCGTAAATGTTACAGTAACTGTGATTACGGTCTGCCTTTTTATGACGATCTAATATAGCGTGTTATCATATTAGAACCAAATGAATATATTATTAACATCATTAACAAAATGATTAGTTTACTATCCTAATCTTCAAAATTTCAACAAGACCATTGATTAACTAGTTAGTCATTAATTTTAATTTATAGCGTTCGTCGTTTTTTACAAATTGAAAATAATTCTTCAATCTATTTATGCTCCTTTATTCTCTAACACCCTAAAATCAATATCTTCGAAGCATGCAATAGTAGAAAACGAATAGTTCTCTCATGAATTAGCCCCTACTTTCTTGACGGCACTCTCACTATTATACTACGTTAGAAATCCTGTGGTACCTGAATATATTCAAAATATTTTTATTTTCCATTTTTCTCCATTTGTTCACCATCGTGTAGTTTGTTAAAGAGTCCGCAATCCTAAAGATTGGTTGGAAACAGCACGCCATGCCGATCTATCCTGAGCTAATCCCTTCATCTCCCTATAGCTATTCATCTCAACGTCTTCAACTATCTGACTCACATACTCCAATCTAGGCCTATCTACCCCTCTCTTTCCCTCCACTCTACCTTCTATGATCAATTGCATAATCCCCCCATGCCTAAGAATATGCCCTACTAATCTGTCTCTCCTACGCTGTAACACTCTCCAGATATTTCTCTTCTCCCCTACTAACTCTAGTACAGCTTCATTTGTTACTTTATCTTCCCAACCAATCCTCATCATCCTCCTATAACACCACATTTCGAATGCTTGTAATCTACGCTTCTCTTCCTTTCCTATAGTCCACGCCTCACACCCGTACAGTGCTACACTCCAAACATATACCTTCAGTAATCTTTTTCTAATACCCAAGTCAATATTTGATCTTAAAATCTGTTCTTTTTCTACGAATGCCTTCCTACCCTGTGCTATCCTACACTTTATATCTACCTTGCTTCGATTATCTTTTGTGATTCTACTGCCTAAATAACAAAAATCTGACACTTCTTCGATTCTATTATCTCCTATTGTGATCCTCATTTTTCTACTGCATTCCTTTTTGTCACACCTCATCACTTTAGTTTTACCTATATTTATTTTCATGTTAAAATCCCTAGTCAATACTGCCTGCATACCATTCAATACCATTTCTAAATTCTTTTCGCTTTCTTCCAATATAGCTATATCGTCGGCGAATCTCAACATATATATTTTCTCTCCCTGTACATTCACACCTACACTATACTCTTCTTTTACTTTGTTTATTGCATCTTCTATATATAGATTAAATAATAACGGTGAAAGTGTATATCCCTGCCGAACTCCCTTCCCTATTTTTGCTACCTCTTCTTCCCCCTCAATTCTAACTAAGGCAGTTTGGTGTTTATATAAATTAAAAATTATTCTCCTATCCTTATAATCTATACCCGTTTCTTTTAAAATTCTAAACATTATGTCCCAATCTACATTATCAAATGCCTTTTCTAAATCTACAAAAGCTATGCAAGTTACCTTTCCTACCCTCTTTCTTTTTTCTACTACCGTTCTTAGTGTAAAGTATAGCAAATCGCAAATTTCGAAAAAAGCAACATTAAATGAAATAAAGACAAATTAATACATTGTTGCAGTAACCAAAAAAAAAAAAGTTATGATCTCAGATAACACTTAAAGTTATAAAATAATTTCTGTTGATTAGAGTTTCTTGCCATTCATCCATTTATTTATTATTTCGCAAGACAATAAAAAATTGTAGATAATACCGAGCGGATTATCAAAAAAAATGTTATCTAGTAAACATGCACACAGTGACTCACAAATAAATATAAAAATAAATCAAAAAGCATTACGCAACGCAAAAACAACGAATTCCAAAAAAAAAAAAAGCGTTAATGAAGGAATTTTTTCTACAGCATTTTAGGAATTTTTTTTTGTAAAATGAGGCGCCGTCATTTTTTCGAGCGCGTGAATTTTGTGCTAATCTGAAATTTTACACGTACTTACAAATAAATAATTAGCAAAGTATCAATTAGATAATCGATTGAATATGCCAGGACCGCATTATTACACGCTTTTTCAATTAATTGCATCAATTAAAACGTACAGTCAATAATTTAAGAATGAGGTAATATTGAACGATATAAAATCTACTTCCACGTCGGATTTAATTTTACCAAAACGCTGAACCGAATACCATTGAATGAGGCATACACATTTAGTATGTGAAACTATCAGAACCGATAAATAACAAGATAGGTACAAATAATTAGAAAAAACACAATAATTGGAATAGGTGATTTGACATGATGCAACAATTATATATAGACGGAAAGGAATTATTAGTTTATTTTTTAACTTGCTTACCCTCTTACCGCATTATTTGTACAATGAACGTATTTAATATTGCTACATATGCGATCGATTTTTACAACAAACTAAAGTCCTTTTTATCAAAGCATAAATTATGATATATAATAATTAGTCGACGAATGGACATTTTTTGAAAGAAATTTATCATTCGATTATTATTTCGCATTTTGCTAAAATATATTACGAACATTCTAATATTGAAATTTACGTTTATTACAGATAATAAACTTTCAAATAAAGCACCGAAATTTTCTGAACTACCCTTAATAATTTATTTTACGATTGCAAAAAATATCCAAAATCAATTTGATTGATAGCGTCATATAAAAATAATGTCTAGTACGTCCATCTAGTTTATAAAAGTAGTATTATAAACCAATCTTTTGCAAGCAATTGATCTTTAAAGCATATGTACAGAATTGCGGTTAAATTTAAATAAGCGCGGGAAGAACATAAATTGGTATAAGACAGTATAATTTCGCGTTCTCTCATTTGACACGAATTAATCTTATAGAAAAACACTCCTGAAACCGACAACAGATGTTTATGAATAATTGAGCGTTTAAGTAGAGAAATAATTAAGCACCTCTGAAAAATTAATACGATCCTTCGATACACGATTCAGGTCGTGTCAAGTCATTTGCAGTCGAACATTTGCATAACATAGGACAATTTTTTTCTTAAATCGAAAATAGCTTCAAGAAACCGTCACGATTTATTTCGATATATATATTGCAAAATATATTGATATTTTCTTTTGATTGGATATAAAAAATAGTTTGTCGCGTTCATAAAATTGTTCATATTTACAAAAGTTTTCCTTGTTTGAATGGTGGTTATTCTTCGACTAGAAGAAGTGTTACATTAGTATCACGTAAAATGTCCTATAAAATATTATGGTGTAGTAATTTTGAATAATCGATACGATTATGTTGTAGTTTCTAAACCGGAGAAGGTGGTAAAACTTGTTGCCCTTTGCAGAGCTTAACATATAGTCGGGAAGGGCTCGAAGGACGAAGCAAGGATCGGAGGTGGAGGCGTTGGGCCCATGGGTCAGTCGTTGGCCGGCAACGTACGCACTTGGCTGCCCCGTATGGACAAAGTGACTGGAATGATGGGCGGCAACTACGAAGAAGACCGCGATCCAAAACGGATTACCAACCACCTACAGGTGCCTTAACAAAAAAAAAAATACTTTGCCCACAATCGCTTTGTTTGTCAATCTGCCAATATTTATTTGATTTTAGTTTCTTTGTTGTTGCGAATGTATTTGTAAGTACTACCCCCCCAAAAAAATGCGTTAATAATACAAAACGTTTGTTTGGGGGTGCGGCTAAATGTATCACACAATGAAATATACAGTGTGTTTCAAGAGAAGTAAATTATTTTCAATGTTACAGTAAATAAAATAAAAACACTTTCGCTTTGTATTCCGGGGGGGATTTAATTTTTAATCGACGTTTTCCGAGACCGTGGGTTATTTTCGAAAAAGAAATTTTTCTTCGGGACGGTTGATGTCGACCGTGAATTCAACGAAAATAGCGTTTTCTATTAAAAATTAGTTGAATGTAAATAAAAAAATTGAAACGTTGGTGGTAGTTAGCGAAACCAGGTGGGAAATATAAAAAAAAAAACCCGTAACAAATTTCAAAGAGTCAATTGGATTGGAAATTGAACAAATTTCTTCGGAATATTAGAAATGCTCGCATATTTTGTGGTAAATTTGCGGTTTACGATCGATTTTTTTCAATTAATTTGTGCAGATATCCTGGCAAGAGGTGATAGCGGAGCCACCGGATATTCGCAGTCCAGAATGCGCGTGGCGTGTCAGCACGCAATGCTTCCAGCTATCCAGAAATATCTGCTACATTTTTCTATCCGTAATCATCGCTCCGATTTACGCTCTTTGTTTGGGCTGTACATTCGCCTGTTTAGCATTCGAGGTAATATAAAGTACTCGCTTTTCTAAAATGCTTTTAACATATCTTCTTGTCGTCAGCATATCTGGTGTGTTACGCCGTGCTTGCGCGCGTGGCGGGTCACGTGCCTTAGCACGAGGTCCTGCATGCAGGGATGTTCGAACGCAATCCTGGCACCGATCTGTTTCGGTTTGGGACATTTCTGGTCTAATATTAGATTACGCACGCGCACAGCCATGGCGGACGATGACGATCGCAATGAGATCATGATGATTTGAGTTCTTCTTACGAAGAACAAAAACTGGATTGGCGTAGTGGAATTATTATATGTTCGAAGTAGTTAATTGTACATTTTTTTAATTAAACTCTATATAAACGTTTGTTTATTTAATCGTTGATTCGCACGATTTTTATGCAAGCTGAGATTGAAGATTGCAACGAAACGGAATAATGTTTGTTATTTATGTATATTTATACTACGGAATCAGGGCGGACGAAAAAATAATATAAAAATCGATAAGTTTGCGCGGATATTTTTCTGAATATAACTCGTAGGTGGGTCAGCGGCATTGTTATAGAAGTGCTGTAATTTTCTTGTTGTGTTAACAAATGCGATTTGCTCGATATATAACAGTTTGAACTTTGAGCCGCTTTCAGTTGGTTTAATTCGGATTGTTGCGGCATCTGTGAGAATATGACTCAACTTGGTAAAAATGCACTAAAGTCAACATATTTCGCGAAAGATAAGCAGGACGCTCAAACATTTTTTTATATGTGGCGGTAAATTGTAAAACAATTTATTAGGAGCTAGAAAAAACGACATTACTTTATTAATCTTTGTCATATAAATCATTTTCGTTGTATTTGATTGGATTTTCTTCAAAAGGTTCGGATATCGACATCTATAAATTCCAGTATTATGTGTGTGTGTGACAACAACGATGGACATACACACAGATTACACACTTCTTCATATTCGCTTCGATCGAGTTTAGAAACATTTTACCAAACAATTAACCAAATATATTGTCGCTTTATTATAATATCAAATCATTGAAATCGGTCGAGCCGTTTCCGCAAAACGACTATCGTAAGAAACGCTTTAACGAAACAATTTAAATATAAAGATTGGCATTTTTCTGTCGTCCACATATGCAAGATGATCGTAGCAATAAAGTATCGACTTTTGTTTACACGGGTGAATAGTAAACGTTTGTAGTAAACTTGGAATTATTGATTTTTTTTCTTTAAAGCGGGACTTTTCAAAAATCTCAAATTACCGAAAATCGACACTGAAATCCCGCTGAAAGCCACTTCAATTAATATATCTTCTTTATGTATATATTTATCAAAATACTTAGTTTAAAATCAGTGGATTACTAAGATCAATTTCAATTTAAACTAATTTATCGCTCAATGCGTTTTTATATTAGAAATTACGTCGTATACATACGAAATTTGACATAATTAAATAGAATTATTTTTTGAAATATTTATAACTCCGATAATTAAAGAATCGGAGCGAATTACGTTTACGGTAAATTTGCATATTTTGAGGAATGAGGGTTTTTAGGCCTTTTTAGGGTGGAAACTTTAACACTGAATTGAAAAAACCAGGCGGAAACAATCACTTGAATAGCATTTTTTTGTTCAAAAAACTGTATAAAAAGCTGCTAAGCAAAAAATTAAGCCAAACAAGTTACCTTTTTTCCACAGGGACCATGAATATTCGTCCCGTCCCCCGTTCATAGCCTCCAAACACCCACTGACCTCCGACACGATGACCTCTGTGGTACTTTCGACGGCCAAATTTGCTCCTTTGCCGCCTCGATTTTTTTTGGTTTTTATGGTTTTTGGACCTTCCTGGACACAGAAAAATTAACGCCGGATTTTTAGGAATTTTTACCGTAAACCATATTTTACCCAAAGAATCTTATTTTAGATGAGCACGTAATCGGCCATCGAACGTTAACGTAAAAATATCTACACCAAAAGTAGTCCAATTTCGATACAGATGCTGAAGAAATTGTACTTTAAATTAGGTGCTTATTAAGATATTGTAAAATAAAATCGTGCTTAATACATTGGCATTTTGAAGAATAACGCGTTTGTTTCGTGAAGAAGACATGATATAATAAAATTTCATGTTCATTGCAGTTCGATAATTTCTCAATTATCAGGTAAATTGACGGAGCGAATTACGTTTACGGTAAATTTGCATATTTTGAGGAATGAGGGTTTTTAGGCCTTTTTAGGGTGGAAACTTTAACACTGAATTGAAAAAACCAGGCGGAAACAATCACTTAAATAGCATTTTTTTGTTCAAAAAACTGTAAAAAAAGCTGCTAAGCAAAAAATTAAGCCAAACAAGTTACCTTTTTTCCACAGGGACCATGAATATTCGTCCCGTCCCCCGTTCATAGCCTCCAAACACCCACTGACCTTCGACACGATGACCTCTGTGGTACTTTCGACGGCCAAATTTGCTCTCATCGATTTCGACCACTTTATCTTTGCCGCCTCGATTTTTTTTGGTTTTTATGGTTTTTGGACCTTCCTGGACACAGAAAAATTAACGCCGGATTTTTAGGAATTTTTACCGTAAACCACATTTTACCCAAATTGACTTTGTCCTGAAGTAACCATAATTCGATATAAAGAGAAAATTAAGACTATTAAGATACTTCGATTTGTTGCTAAGATGTTGTACAATTGAACTTTTATTAAACTGAAATTGTATCTTTTTTGAACACCTTTGTGGATGTATTTTTTGAAATATAGATTTTATACATATATGTGTACATAACAAATTATTTCTAATAAAAAATCATTTCGAATAATAAATAAAAACACAACAAGAACATTAATTATTCGGCAAAGAATATCAAAATCTTACTAATCAATTCCCAAATAAGTACAACAAAATTATTTCGAGTATTCATCATTACAAATGTTCAACTAAATTAAAAACGAATGATAATTAATTCCTTTAGAATTCTTCTCCGACTTTTTTAAAACCCACATCTTAAATCAAAAAACAATCGCCTGAGAAATCCAATATTCCTGAGACAATGTACATTTGCGCACTACACTATTTATTCTTACATTAACAGTTACAGGAAATCTTATTGTAGTTATTTAACAAAACACTTACCAATTGAGAAGTTGAAGTCAAACACGAATTAATCATTTCCAACACCCAAAAACAATTTAAAACTAAATGATCTCGATGCGGAAAAATTAATAGTCATTCGAGGCACCGATTTTTTAACGCAATCTTCAATATTTCTCCTTCACTATATTGAGGAAGACTTTAAAATACAACTGGTGACTCTTTCACACGTACTAGTTCACTGTGACTATTGCCTATGCGCTACACATTAAATCATAACCAATACTAATAGATATATCTACCTAGACAGTTCTGCAGAATTGAATAAATTCGCCGGCCGGCTGAAAGTTACTGATAACAATCCGGTTTGGACGAAGATAATTTGCCTGGCGTTAACATAAATATTTACAATTCGTACGCTGCGCAAGCAATATACGAGTCATCAACTAGTGTTCTGCGGACAATGTGAAGATATCATTGCGATCTCTAGTTCAAATATATCATTCAACTCGCGCTGTGTAAAATATTTTTCAAAATCAACTAAAGACGAGTGTTTAACTGCAACTTTTTGTTCAACTTCTCAATTGGTAAGTGTTTTGTCAAATAACTACGATTTAATAAAATTTCTTGTTACTGTTAATGTACGAATAAATAGTGTAGTGCGCAAATGTACATTGTCTCAGGAATATTGGATTGTTTTTTGATTTAAGATGTAAAAGCATGCAAATTTAGTGAGATGAAATAGAGGTTCGTTGAAGATCTTGGAAGAAAGGAATTTAGAAAATTTATTAAATGGTATGTACGAAGTAATGATCGGGGATTATAACGTGAAAATAGATACAAGCAGAACCAAACTGATCGAGGTATGACAAAAAGAAATGCAGGCGAAAGATGATGGTTAGAATATGAGATGATAGAATAGAAGAAGTGGGGCAGACTATTGTTATTTAGGAATTAGGACTTGGGTATGACAAAAAGGTTGCTAAAATCATATGTGTGGAGTGCAGCATTGTACGGATGTGAGCCGTGGACTATAGGAAAGGAAGAGGAACTTGGAATAGAAGCATTCGAAATGTTGTGCTATAAGAGGATTGGTTGGGTAGAATGAAAAGTGAGGCCTAGCTAGAGTTAAAAAAGACTAGTACGTTATATTTTTAGACATGGGGGTATTGGGAAATTTGTTATAGAAGGCAAAGTAGAGGGAAAAGAATAGGTAGGTAGGCCTAGATTGGAGTATGTAGGTCAGATGGTGGAGGACATAGCTATAGGAGAGAAATGAAAGAGTTAGCTCAAGTGAGATCGACAAATGACGTGCTATTTCAAACCAACCCTAGAAGTGTAGATTAACGAACTAAAATAAGTTGTGTTATTGATGTGGGTTAAAATCAGAATTTGTCTTCACCTAAAAATATCGGTATATATAAAAAAAACAATGGCTTCTTTATGTGTAAATTTATTAAAATTATCTACTTATCGTACATTTTTAACAGAAACTAAATAAAATAAAGCACTATATTTCACTTTATATAAATAACTGTGACTGAGATATGTTCCGTGTTTAAATAAATAATTTCATTTTATAAACAGCTAAAACCACTTCAAGGAACATTAACAAAAAAAATATCTAAATTCAAATAATCATTTTCATTTTTCATCAATTCCTCGATCATTAATTTAACAAAAAAAACATTTTTCTTTTAAATATCGTATAAAAATTTGGCTAATCCAAAATGCTATACTATCTCAAAATTTTGCACCGCGTCTTAATTCCCTAGCTTTGAGCAATTTTGCCGCCCCTTTTAACAGCTCGCTTCTTAATATTCTCCATCGTTTTCATGATGAACCACCGGCTGAGACGCGGCGAAATATAATCGATCGTATTCACGACAGACACGAGGAGCGTGTGCGGAAAATAGCCGGTGGTACGTTGGCTAACACCCACCGTCTTCAGGGCATCCGCCACGTACCTCTTCGGCGATGGGGCCATCCACGTGGACGAACGGATTTTGCTCATTTTCGTCGCCACATACCCTTCAGAACAACAAATCGATTATCAAGGTAAATTGCATTTGTTTTTTTTGTTTTTTAATTTGGATCATTATTGTTGCTTCAATTCGTTTTTATAACAAATTTTTACTCACCTGGTAAAATGCATTGGACTATAATCCCTTGTTTGCTGTACTCGGTGCTTAAATCGGCGGAAAATTTATCTACATATGCCTAAACAAAGAAAAAATAATAAAGTAATTAACACACAAAATGCTAGAAGCTGCAAGGAGTAATTCGAAGATTTATAAAGAGGTAGATAGCGAATGGAGGAGCTAGAAAGTGTAGAACCGTTAGATCATGGTTAGGTCTTGGCATTCTTAAGTCAGAGTTTGATAATGTGATTTAATGAATAACAAAAGAGCAGGAGTAGATATGATACCTGTAGAGTATAAAAGTTAGATAGTAGAGGACGTGTGGGATGAATACCTATAAGGAAATGAAGGAATTAGCTCAGAAGATGGTGTCATTTGCACATTTGGTGTGCTGTTTCCAACCAATCTCTAGGATTGATTGTAAAATCGTCACTACGGCGCTAAATAATTGTATAAAACACCGAGATTGCTATACAATTGCAATTGTAAGTGAGTGGACAGAGGTATCTTTATTTGTACTAGTGAAGATGGGGGCATAGCCTCCGAAATGCGCATCTAGTAAACAAATGCTTTATGTTACGTTTTCTGGGTGATGTTTTATACAATGCTAGGATTGATGATAATCGAACTAACTAAGTGCAAAAAGTTTTTATGCTATTTATACCTTGCTGGCTGAGTACACCGTCAAAAGCGGGCTTGGTATTTGCGCAGCCGTACTGCTCACATTGACCACGAGGCCGCGGCCTCGTTCGGCCATGCCAGGCATGACCAGGCGGCACATGTAGGTTACGCTAGCAATATTGCAGTTTATAAGATCGGCGTACAGACGATCGAACAACGGCCTTGCTAGGAAGTAATCTGGATGAGGGTAGCTCATCCCCACGTTATTTATAAGAACACCGATGTCCATACCGGCTAATTGTTTGTCAATTATTCGATATATCGCGTCTGTATCAGCTGCAAAGTCCACGGCAATTGTACGTGTTTCTACATTGTAGGATGCCTCTGAAATTGAAATATATATTTTTTAAATAAAAATTGTAAGGATAATCCTGTATTAGGTATTGATGTTGTTTAAATTAAAAAAATATATATGGATTTACTTAAAAAATGGTAAAAACTTTTGGACATCAATCGACATTTTGTATTTTGCTTTCAACTTACCAATCTCACTAGCAACTGTATCCAATTTGGATTGAGTCCTGCTGATAAGGACAATGCTGAGTCCTTTTTTTGCCAAAGCCTCCGCGTAGGCTTTGCCTAATCCATCGGTAGCTCCAGTGACAACTGAAAATTTAACAAATAATTCTCATTATAATAATTGGAATATTAATTGATTACTATATTGTTGAATTTTTAATCCGCGCGGATTATGTTTCGTGTATGTTCGTCGCGCATTGTCATGTATACGAACATACACGAAATATAATCCGCGCGGATTAAATATTGCATCCGTAAATCAGCAAAGAAGTAATAATTTCGAATAAAAATTTCGTTGTAGTAAATCGATTTACTTTTTTAGGTAAATTTAGCGAAATTGAATAATCTATGCATATAAACTTAGTTCATTTCTATCATAATTTCTCGACAATAAACATACTCGAAACATAATCCGCGCGGATTAAATATCGGATCAAAACAGTCAGGAGCCGGACATAATAAAAAAGTATTACGCGTTTGGAAATTTTAAAATGCGATTTAATATTGATCAAAAGTAATCGAAAATTTAAATATATTAATTCGCGGTTTTCTGCAAACAATGAACGAGTATTTGTATTCTAACTCTGCGCAAAATTATGACTTGAAAAAGTAAATATTATATTAAAAATTATTGATTCTAGTGGAAAATTATTATTTTAATCTATAATACGCAATAGAAATGTCGTTTACTTATCCGCATGATATCAAAAAAGTGTACATACATTTATTGTACGTACATTGCGTATAATCGCTCATTTAAATTTATAAATCGCTTTTGTTCCAATAATTAAAATGGTAAAATAATCCGTTTAGCATAATCGTATAAAGGCGATTGGCTAAAAACAACTCGGCAAATTGTATGTAAAGAATCGAATACGTTTTCCAATCATTTATTTGATTTAAATAAACGAAACTTTATTTTAATTCACAAGAAACACAAAACAAGTATTTTTTTCAATATTACAATGCGTAATGATTATGTGATTTTATAAATATAATAGAATTAACAGTTTTTAAATAATCTTGAAATATTGCATCGTGGGAGTTAAATAATTGCTGGAAATATTTTTTATATTATATATATTTTAATATGCTAATTTTAATATAATAAAATTTGCTACAATATATATGAAAAAAACAAAAACAGAAACCGATTTCAATAATTTTTTTATTGATAATTTTCATTTTATTTGATACTTGACTTTAAATTAGATCTAACAAATATTGAAACGATCTAGACTTTTTCAGATTTTAAAATTACAAAGAGTTTTTTTTTTTAATATTTTAAAATTGTAAATGTTCATTGTTTCATTAAATTCAATATATTTAGTGCCAAATATTTTATAAATACAATTTTTGATTAACCAATTGGGTGAGGTGATCAAAAAAATATTTGAAATAATTTTACTATTAAATTTCGATATACAGATTCTTTATACTTCCTTAGTTTTCATAAAAATAATGAAATGATAAAAAAATGAATGAATTCAATTTTGTAGGCTTTTTAAATTTTAAAATATTCCCGAAAAATGCGTTAATATATTTTTAAATTTGATATTCCAAAAAAAAATATTTGTAGAATATGCAATACAATTAATTAAATAAATTCACTTAATATTCAGATTTCATTAAAAAATAATGAATGTCTATTTTAAAGAATTGTACAATATAAATGAATTAAATAAAATCACTTAATATTCAGATTTAAGAGCAAAATTGAATAAAGACAGCTATATTAATTTTATTAATAAACTTTAAAATTTCCATTTCAATTCATATTGCAAAAAAATCCATTTTGAAGAACACAAATTAATTAAATAAAATATATTAACAATAGGATTTCTAAAAAAACAACTTGAAAAATAAAAATTGATTATATTATAATAGTTTTCTATGTTTTTGATTTCCAAAAAATTCCGGACACAATGCATTGATATATTTTTAAATTTCATATTGCCGAAAGTCAAATATTGCAATATGATTTAATTAACTAAAATCACCTAATACTGAGTTACTGTGTAATAAAAAATTATCTTAATTTTCTAGAATTTTTGGTTTCCAAAGACCTGAATGTATTTTGAATTTCATATTCTAAAAATTCACATATTGCTATATAATTTAATTCAATAAAATCAATTAATATTTATAAAATACGTTTTTTTTTGCAATGGAATCAAAAATTAAATTTTCTGATATCAAGTAGCACACAAAATTCACGATGCAGCACTTTTATTTCTGTTTATCAATCGAAACCTTATCAGCGTTTATAATTAAAAAAAAATCCGCCGCCGTCGAATTTTGCACATATATCATTTCACATCGAACTTACCGGCCCATTTGCCCAGCTCTTTAAAATTGACATTATTCAGCCCGAATTGGGGCGCCAGTAGGTTATTATACACCAGCCGGATTAGGCACCGGGAAAGCTTCCACCCGAACACCGTCAGGCACAATAAACCGAACACTTCCAGCGGGCTCATCCTGCTCATTCGAACTAATCACGTCCTGACTGATGGAACGTAGCGGAATATCCCGCGACTGCAACGACGGCGGCGATCCGTCAATTATTGTCGTATCGAAAGTATTGATAAGAACCGATTTTTTAATGCATTTTTTATTAAATCGCAATCATGCTGCGTGCGCTCGGATCGCTCGTTGCATGTGCGTATACATTGCATTCGAATGTAAAGCCGCTTCGAGATGTCGAAGAATAATGCGAACGCAAGCGCTCCGAAGCACTTTCTCCGATACGAGTCCGTACACCCCTTTCTTTTTTATCGTTTTAACAGATATTAGCAATACAGGACCGTAAATAATTTGCGGTGACAAACATTTTACGCAACGATTGCTGTACCGCAACGAATTAGTGAACCAAATGTCGTTCATTGTGGGATAAGCCATATTTTTCCTCAACATATAAATAAACAAATAAATAATCAATTTATTGGTGCAAAAGATACAGAAACATCACCAAAGGACAGTATCAGCATATGCTGTACATGAGCACAACTGTTCTTCCTACTGCCCCGAAATATTTTTATAATTTTTCAAATTATTCTGCCTGAATTTTTATACACCGCAAATTATTTTTATACAAATTTTATACACCGCATTTAGCAAATAAAACCGAACATGCAAATATTATTGGCTCTCCTGTTCTTACTCTAAAGAAATAATTTATTCGGAATTAACGAAAGCGCTAATTGTCGCGTTGATTTTTCAAAGTTCTAAAGCGGTTTCCTGTTGAAATGATCTAAAATTTGTTGAAAATTGTCATGACTATGCCAACTGAATTTGAACTAATTTTGAAAATAATATGGTACTAGAAAGATTGACATTTAATATTAATAACAAAATTATAACTTAAATCCACGAATTCTATATAAATATCCATTTTTTATAATTAAAGATGTAACAATCGCAAACTTATATAATTTTAGTATAAATTATTGCATTATCACTTGTTATTGTAGATTTCCATCATATTTAAAAAAAAATCATTCTTCGGTATTTATTTTACTAAAATATGTCTTATTGCATGTGTTAGTTGAAGGATTTAAATATTGTGGCTTCAATTTTGAATTAATCGTTTTTTTAATTTTTTATTTTTAATACCGTATCAACAGATCATAATTTTTCAAAATTCTTCTGATTGAAGTTATCACTGACATTTAGCTGTCATTATAAAACGAGAATTATAAGACTTTTATGGCTAGCAAATTTCTAGCATAATAAATAATTTCGAACAATACTTTTTCTTGTATTTCGCTTGATATTTGTACGAAATGGCAAAACAAAACGTATGGTATTTAAGTAAGAAAATGTACAAATCGCAATAATAATTTGAAATTGTCGAAAATTAGTATTAGTTCAAATTGAATTGTCAAACTGTTTGCAAGTTTTTCTTTATTTTAACAAGAAACGGTAATAAACTTTGAAAAATGGTAGGCGGCATTTATTTCGTTTCTTAATTCCGAACATTATTTCTTCATTACTTTATTTAAAGTAATCAATTATTTCTTCACCGTTTTGCTGTAAAATATACATATTCGATATGTCTCATTTTATATGCTAATTTACCATGTATCAAATACTGTACATTTACAAAGATTTAAGTTACTTGCATCAAATTGAACATATTCGTGCAAATAACATGGTATACATCATGCAAAACATTTTCAGCTATAAATAAATGAATTTCTCACACATAAAAAATCACTCGAATCTTATAAACTAAAAAAAATCGCTGCCATTATAAAATACGAAATTTTGTTATGGTACCATAAAACATTTCATATCCCTTTCTTTTTTACACATCTTATAATATCTTTTTATTGCCTCTAATAAAAATAATGTGTATTTCGTCTGTACAATTTTTGTTTCATATCAACTTACACTTTTCGCATTTGTTCATTCTATTTAATCATTATATTCAATAATATTTGGTAACCGCTGGAAGTAAAGCAACATTACTTATACTTTAAATTATTGCTTTCTCTCGAACTCGATTCAATCGAATTTCGACGTCTCACGAAGACTTTCAAATCCAAGTTAATAATACAGTAATAGTATTAATTTTTCTCATACTCTCGCAGCATTATTTACCGCAATTAGTATAACTATATACTAAAATAATAAACATGTACACAATAAAAAAAAATTCTATTCGGCACTTCTTATTTATAGATATTCGACTTAATAAATGCAAAAACTTTGAAAACGCCCTTTTATAAAACTGAACAATTTTTGGAATTTTTTAAAGCAATTAAATGCTTCAAAACAATATTTTTTCAACCTATTGTATCATGCTGCAGCGTAATGAATTTAAAAAAGTTACGCTTTATTCTTAGTTTGGTTCACTTTCTATCTCTTCGAAGTCGTCCTACTCTTGAATCTCTTGTATAGCAAGTTTCGTTTCTGCACGAGAGTAAAAGCGGATATTGACTTCTTTTCTTGTATTTACAACAAGATTTTATGGCTCTGAAACGGGGTCAATCCAAAGACATAATAATTCGGACAATTAGTTATTTTTATTCGCCTTTTTTAAAATAAAAATATTTAAGAATATTTTTAAAAAATATTTCCATATGTACAATAATATGTTTTACACCTTTTTACTATTAGTAAAGCTGTCTTTTATTTAACATGTTCTTTGGGCCTTTTTTTAAACGTTCTCTTCATTTAAATGCTTGAATACCTGTAATAGCTCTTCCCAAAATTAAAGCATGAATATCGTGAGTACCTAAAATTACAAAAGAAAATACTAAAATTGCTAAATTCGAAGTCCACTGGCACAATAACACACCTTCATATGTATTTACAGTTTCCAAATTCACCAAATGCCTAATAATATGATACTCATCGTGGATTCCATTTCCCCCCAACATATCCCTGGCGTTTCTGGCAATATCCAAAGCTTTTCCAGCGTTATTTCGTTTCAACATAGATATTTGTTCGGGGGTATGCCTATAGAACAATTCCAAAATTATTTTTAACTGTAGCCCCGAAGTAGTTAATTTATTTTAAAATCATCACTACGGTGTTAAATAAATATAGAAAAGCTACGAATACGGACTGCTATATAAGGAACGATTCAAATCATTGTGGTCAACATAAATATGCTGTTTTAAATTTTTTAATTAACCGCTTATTAAAATTTCCTTTATCTAATGATAAATATAACATTGAATTAAATAATATCCGAAATATAGCGGTGCAAAATGGCTATTCCTCTATAATTATAAATAACATATTACGTAAATTTAAACGAACAAGAGATATCAGAAATGTTAGTAGTTTAGTGCAAAGTAATAACTACTTCTAAATTTATTAAATTACCTTTGGATCTTATTATTACATGTGGTTTAGATAGCATTTTAAATAAATATACTTTTAAAGTAACATATAATAGTTTTAATAGTCTTGCTAATTTTCTAGGAAATCCCATAGATTTGATTGATTTCAATAAAAAATCTGGTATTTATGAAATATCGTGCTTTAGTGTCCTAAGGACAAACACGTAGACCAATTGAAACTGGATTTAAGGAACATTTCAGATTAATTAGAATGGATAAAAGTGCTATAGCCGAGCATATTTTTGATCATTCAGGTCATCCTATTGAAATTAGTTCACTCAAATTGCTTAAATGTGTTTTGAATTATTCCGAATTAAATACATGCATAAATTGAAATCAAATTTAATGAATTTAGATTCAGGCGCAATTTCATCTTTTTTATTTAATTTATTTAATAAGAACTATTTAATTTATCTTTATATTTGTTATTTTAGGTATGACAAACCAATATTTATTGTTGTTACTTGTTAGTGTCGCTTATTGTTAATTCGTATTGTTGATTTATAATTAATATTATATGCCTTTTTTTAAAATACTTCTGTCATGTCCCTTATTTAATTGTATAGTAATTAAGATTAGTGACACAGGTATTTTATTTACTTTTTATCTTATTTTACTGAATAGCATTCGAAATGCGCATCTAGCTAGTGAATGCTTTGAGTTACGGTATTTGGGTGATATTTTATAAAATTAGTTCATTTATTATTTACAAATTCTTATCCTTTAGTCGTCCCAATTGCAGGCACGCCTGCAGTCCTAAGCCGATCTCGGTAACCATGTCGGCCATTTTCTTTTGTATTAGCTGATTCGCTGCTAATGGCCGCTTGAATTGGTGCCTCTCCAAAACGTATTTCCTAGCAAGGTCCAGGCAAGATTCAGCCGCTCCTAAAGCGCCCCACGCAATACCATATCTAAATCCGAAAGTTAAACGATGAAGATGTAATTAAATTACGTAACGTTTTTTTTAAATATACCGCGCGTCGTTTAGACAACCGAAAGGGCCAGCTAAACCTTCGGCATTGGGCATCATCATCGCCTCCGGCACGCGTACGTTGTCCAAAAGAATCATACCGGTAACAGAGGCGCGTAACGACATTTTGCCTTCAATTTTCGGTGTTTCTAAACCTTTTCCGCTAATGCTGCGATCTACTATAAAGCCGCGTATACGATTTTTGTCATCTTTTGCCCAAATGACGCATATATCGGCTACAGGGGAATTCGTAATCCTGCGAAAAGGACAAATTATAATTAATCGAATTATTTACTCGTTAATTGTATAAAACGTCACCCAAAATACTGTAACACGAAGCATTTATTAGCTAGATGCGCATTTCGGAAGCGATGCCCCCATCTTCAGTAGCCTAATAATAGAACAAATAAAGATACCTCTGTCACTGACCGGGATTGCTATACAATTCAGGTAGTTTTATTTGATCTATTATTGTGCTACTGAAGATGGGGGGCATAGCCTCCGAAATGCGCATCTAGCTAATAACTGCTTTGTGTTACGGCTTTTGGGTGATGTTTTATACAAGTATTTAACGCCGTAGTGACGATTTTACAATTTACTCGTTAGTTTGTGATATACCATAATATGAGAAATAAAGGAATTTAACAAGTCAAAGAAGATCAAGTGAAAGTCGAAGAAATTCAATGTGAATTTATTTTAAGAGAAAAGGATGTTTTTTTGTTTACCAAGTTTTGCTGCCATTCAGAATGTAGGTTTTGGTTGAGGCGTCGTATTTAGCTCGCGTTTCCATACCGCCAGGATCACTGCCATGGTTAGGCTCGGTTAGGCCGAAACAACCAATCAAATCGCCTTTTGCTAGAAACATTCAATTATAAAGCGACTTTCAGATGAGGCATTTTTATTGTAGATTCGTCATTATAAAATAATTGTATGCAATATAAAATTTATTGAATTCTCTTGCCAAATTCAAGTTCTTTAACAAATACCTAATTTTAATTTTAGTTATTATTATGGCTATCCATAAATTATTTCAATTACGCGCAGGCCTAAATGATTGCAGTTTTCTATCATGCAGCTCTTTAGTTCATAATATGTATGTAAGATTCAATTTAATTATCAAATAAAAGTTCTTTTTGCTCAGTTTAGTTTGGTAACCCTTGAATTTTGTTATGCGTTTGCGCAGTTGATCATAGATATCTGCAATTCCTTTTCATAGTTTATAATAAGTACGATAGAGGTCGCATGATAGAGGTCGATATTTATTATAAAATCGTCACTACGGCGTTAAATAATTGTATAAAACATCACCAAATAAACCGTGACACAAGCGTTGTGTTTATACAATGATATTTCGTTTAATTGTATAGCGATCCCGGTGTGTGACAGACGTATCTTTATTTGTTTTATTATTGTGCTACTGAAGATGGGGGCATAGTCTCCGACATGCGCATCTAGTGCTTTGTGGTACGGTTTTCGGGTGATGTTTTATATAAGGATTTAACACCGTTGTGACACTTTTATAATGTACGTAAGAGATCGCTTGATTTTTACTCAATTGTATAGCAATTCCGCTGGATGAGATGACATTTGGAGCTACTGAAGATGGGTGTATAGCCTTCGATATGCGCATATAGCTATTGAATTCGTTGTATTTATTTGGCATTTAGTAGAAAATGTGGGCGAGAAGCATTTTTAATTTCACCTAATAAAGGGATGTATTTTTCTTTCTGCGCTTCGCTGCCATAATGGTATATAGCCCCCATTATCAAAGATGATTGTACGCTAACGGCAGATCGGTATCCACTATCAACTTTCTCAATTTCTCTTGTGATAAGGCCATAAGCCACGCTGGACACACCCGAGCACCCGTAACTGGAAAAACAAATACCCCCGATCGATTAAAAGCATTTATGCACCGCGAAATATATTACCCATTTAATGTGCAACCGAGAACACCCAATTCCCCCATTTCTTTCATAATAGCTTTATCAAACGCTGAAAAAATGTTTAATATAATTTTTGCAATTGCGTATTAATTAGAAAATTGTTACTTACTCTCATTTCGGTTTGCTAGCAGAATACGCGGTTGCAATTTTTCTTCGCAGTACGTTTTGAAAGAATCGCGCATAATAATCTCCTCTTCCGTTAGTTGCGATTCCAAATTTAACGGATCCTTCCAATTAAAGACGACTAAAAATATTTGTTCATTAATTTGAATCATACAATAATTAAAAACTAAGTATATATACCTTGACTTTTCGCGCTGGAAACAAATCCTGTAAAAATCAATTAAAGAAAATATGTATTTTTCTTATGTAATATGTAAAATATTTTTTGTTTGTAAAGGATACTTGTGATATTTTTGATTCCATTTCCATTTCGCAGATAGTTACTGGTCAGTTTGCTAAGAGCCATGGCTACAAAATGATAAAATTTAATTTTACAATTATCTAAATCAGAGATTAAAATGAGAAAACGATTCCTTTAAACTATATAAAAAAAAAAAACGCGTTTTGGTGAGATTACATAAGCGAAACAAAACGCTACATAATTTTTTGCGTAAATTTTATCTATTCTGTGAAGTTCACTTTATCTTGTTTACTTAGCAAATATTAACGGCTTAAGTAAAAGATTTGAAACCGCGCGTACTAATTGCGCAAGTCGCACTGCGCAATTCGCGTACATGTGTGGCTATATATTGATTTTTTATTTATCGGTATTAGAGGTTACTTAAATAAATGTACGAAAAATTTTTCGGTTTTTAATAGTAAAAATTTGCAGTTGTATTGTACAACAGAAACTCATAAGCAGCAAGCTTCTTATTAATTTACAAATTTCTTCTATACTTACGTATTATATTAGATTCTGAATTGTCAAGCGTTCATTAACCTCTGGATGTCACATACATACTATTCTATTGGCTAAGCAAGGTCGAATTTACTGAAAATAAAATACATTGCGTTTGTGCATATTGAACAAATTTTGAACGCCGTAAAAAAATGGAGAAAGAATTTCGTTCAATTTACTATATTTTCAAAAAATTTGTTAATAACAATATATCATAATAATCTTAATAAACTAGTAATATTTTTTTGTGATAATATATGCGCTGAGAGTATAAAAATGTTTTGCCAAAGTACAGTAGATTTTGCCTTATAAAAATCGTTTGTCGTATGAGCCTACTGTACTTAATATTTTAGCACGTCTTAATATTTAATATATAAATAGTTGATCTTAACAATAACTGGATGAACGTGAAAATAATCATTATCTAGTTCAGATAGTCAAATTGTGCTAGTTGCAAAATCAGCTCTACCTAGAACGGGATTAGAATTATATGTACGATATTTTTTTTAGTATTTTTCGTAAGTAGATGCTCGAAAATTGATTTTTTGGAAAGGGATATCTCTAAAAACCTATTAAAAAACTAAAATTTATTCGGGCAAATTGTATAGATAAACAGAGCCGTAACTAAGATTTTTATGACCATAAATAAACAAAAACACTTTTGTCGTAAATTAATGTTGAAATAATTCTTTATTTTTTGAGTAAGATCTTGTACGAAATTTTTTTTTTATAAAAACATTTGTTCAAATTGCTAGTTGATATGGCATTTTTCGGTACTCAAATTTACAAATTCTGTAACAATTATGTAAGAACTAAAAATCAGTTTATTATTAAAAAAAACAACCAAACCAAGTAAAACATATTTGTATTATTAAAATAAATATATATCTAATCGTACTGTATTTTTGTAATTTGGCCTTAAATTATATAGCGAAAATCATATATAAATGAAAGCTGAATGTAATTTAAAAATTTAAAAAAACAATTTATTAAGCTCATTTCTAAATGCCGAAATGCTTTGGTAATTTTTAATTGAACTTGTATTAGACAATAGAAGGAAGATAAATTTACAGAAGCTCTTTTTTTTTTTAATGAAGATGCTGAAGCACTTCACAATGTGAACAATGTAAATTTACAACAAAATTGATCAAAATTTTTTATTTTTATTAAGCTGATTTTTAGTGAAGATGCTTAAATACTTCGTAATGTAAACACACTTGCATAGCCAAAGCAAATTTTATAAAAATTATTTTTTATTATGTTCATTTTTTAAAGGAACTACTTCGCAATGTAAATGAAAATGTTAATTTACAATATATCCTATCAAAGTAATTTTTTTTTAAAATTTTTATCAACCGAAGACGCTGAAATACTTTGTACATTTCAAATTGACAATAAAAGTTGTGTACATTTTCATTAAATTGTCTAATAATAATTTATCGGGCAGATTTTTTGAATGAATACGCCATTTCGTACATTTCGCTCTTCTACATTTACATGGTAGGTCGTACCCTAGTTATGACTCTGTATGTTGGTGTAGCCCCTGTAAAGCCGTCCCTGATAAATATCTAATTATACACACACACACACACACATGTTGCTTTAACACATTCGCACGTCCGTGAAATTCCAATTCCTTATTTTCGTACCTAAAATGATTTTACTTTAATAGTATCGTTTTCGTTACTTACATCGCTAATGTGAAGAATTTTATCAAATTTGCTCGACCGAAATTGAACTATTAACACTAGATTATAAATCGAGTATATAAATATCGCCTAAAAGCAGCATATTTTTATTAATAAGCAACGAAATTGCACCTGCTCGTAAGGCCTATGTTCTTTAGTAACAATTAAATTAAAATCTGCGACGTTTAATCGAACTTTTATAATGTTGCGTTGTCAAATTTCTATTTATATTTCACGAAGGGAATAGCCCCCGTTAGTTCTTCATTTCAAGCGATTTACTTAATTGGCAAGTATATATTTATTACAATATCGGGTAATTTTCAAATCATTGGCTAACAATTCTTGCGGCGATTTATTTTAAATGGCCGCCCGCGATTTATTTTCAAACTACTCAACGTGATTGCATATGATAAAATTGTGATCCATATCGCCCCTTTGATTTATACATCGTTAAAAATTGACTAAGTGTTTCTTTGGCCATATACTGATTCTTTGCGAAGTCCGTGAAATGATTGCGAAATCCTGAGAGACGCTACTACGTGTTCTTCCGCGTGTTTCTTCGCCGCTTCATCGCGCCAGCCTGTTTCAGCAGGTGAGCGTTCTCATCGTCAACCTCAATCGGCGGGTCCCACAATTTTAAGTGCCTCGGCAAATACACCAAACCCGCCAATGTAACCGCTAAAAAAATAGCAAAAATTTCACGATGTTTGTTACGGATATAAGCGTACAATTCACACACTGAAAGCAAGTTATTTTCCAAACGATTGGATTTTTTTTATATGACTATAAAAAAAAAAGTGATTGCTATAAGATTTTTGTTTTAAGGGGGCGGTTTGCTTTGTTAGTTTTTCGATTAGAAATATCGTATATCCTTACGTCGTAAGGACGTAAAATTTTAAACATACATTAATAGAGGTTCTTGTCAGATAATTACATATTCTGACGTTAACTATATTAGTGATTTCTTTAAAAAAAATATCAAAATTGAGCATTTTTTTCAATGGGTATTTTGAAAAAAAGTTAAAAATGAAACATTTAGGCATTTCGAAACATTTTTGATATAATTCTTTGATTAAGTATCGCTGGAAATTATAAATTTCTAATTGTCTTATAGAAATACCTATCCAACTGTAATTGTCATTATTCAAATTGCAATTTATCAGCAATTAAGACGAAGATTTTTTAAATAAATAGTGTCTAATATTGAAAAATATTTTTGCAAATGCTTTATAAATTTCCACCACTGACTATGTTTATCGAAACCATTCTTTACTCAGACATTCCAAAACACATTGGAAGTTAAATCTAAAAAACGTATAATTTCGACATGCACTGATCAAAAGTCGTTAGTTAGGAATTGCAAATTCATGATTGACTAATCAAAACAAATATGAAAAAAAATCGCAAATTTTTCTTTAGGAAATTTCTACCAACCGCCCTCTTATTAAAAAAACAGATTCAAAAAATTGGTGCGAATTGATCATTTCTTCTGAATGTTACGAACCATTTAGTATACAGGGGAATACGACGCTGAAGCTGAGTGTAGCCGATCGAAAATATAGCGTTTCTGTGAAATACAGTACTATTGTTATCATCAGCGAACACATCCCCATACTAACAACACTGAAAGCAACAATTAGTCAACATAAACATCGATTTGAACGCAAAGCGCCTTATAAACACCATAAATCGTCGAAAAAGTCTTTCCACAATCCAGATTATTTACAAATGTTGGCAAATCAGCAATGAACTCGCATTTACGGAGACACTAATTAAAACTACATAAAATAGGTCATAAAATTACTTTTGCGACACTTATCTGGGACACTGTGTATATAAAATCATTTGTGATTCACTAAGCAAATTGAGATATATGCGTTTGCATCTCTTCATCTAAGACCTAAATGCAAGCTGTGATTTTTAATATTAATTTTATAAAATATCATTACCAAATACTGTAATAGCTGGGTGCGCATTGCGAAGGTCACACTTCCATCTTCAGTAGCACAAGGGTAAACTATATAAAATACTTCTGTAATTATAATTGCACCAGAAGTCAGTTTATTGCATGATAGAAAACTATAATCAACTACGCATGCGCGTTTGTCGTTTCCGTACCGTAAGAGAACTAGACGAGATTTCATTAATAATCGATTTTTTTATATATTAAAATCAGTAAAAATTTTGATATTTCTAAAAAAAATCGGCAAGGCCTTTTGAAGTACTGCATGCTACTTCAAAACTCTTCAAGATATCTATCATTAAATTTAATCCCGTGCTATTGAAGATGGTGGTATGGCCTTCGAAATGCGCATATCACTATTAAATCAAACGTTTTGTGATATTCCGCGGTATTTCGGTGATATTTAATATAATTATTTAACGTCGCAGCGACGAATGTACAATTTCTGACATAGATTATTTATACG
Organism: Leptodirus hochenwartii; assembly: GCA_947310635.1. NCBI lineage: Eukaryota > Metazoa > Arthropoda > Insecta > Coleoptera > Leiodidae > Leptodirus > Leptodirus hochenwartii. The sequence goes on along the minus strand of OX371187.1, from coordinate 8,056,383 downwards.
TACGGTTTGTAATGAATGTACAGGGTGCAGTGAATAAGGGCCAAGGCCTTTAGGATCGAATATATGCCTAATATCCTAGATGTGGTATATTCCTCTGCAAATAAACGAATATTAGCTGTAACTGAATCTAGAATAGAAAGACAGTTACCGTCCACAAAATCGTTTGTGTCCGCGAGCGTTTTGCTGAGAAATGAACGTTTCTCGATGTAACTGCGGACGGCCGTCCCCAGGTCCATGAATGCCACAAATGCAATCCAGCCGCGGAATGCGTACATCAACTTGCGCGGCATTTCTCGCGGATATGTCCACAATCAATTGCAACGTGGAATATAATATAACATCCCTTTTGTCGAAGTAATAGGAACAATTGCGGCGGCGGCTGCTTGAGTTTCGTATCGCTACCTGAAGACTACACCGCATACTACTGCATATAGCGTCGGGAAGGACCGCCGGTAATGACGTCATCGGTGCCGTCGATTCGCAGCGCTGCAGTAGCGGAACGGCGAATGAACGAAACACGTGCTGGGTGCGATTGTTGCGAATGCAGACTAGTACGGTGATTGGCTGTGAGCTCGTATGCGATTATGACCTATGTCGATTATGATAGTGTACGATTAAAGTGATCATACTAAGCGATGTGTAGTTCACTCGCGAACCGTTCACTCTGTAAGGTTCAATCAAATGACGGGCGTACTGTGACGATGTTTTGAAACGACCTATAGGTCACTATGACCTAGTTCGTGAACTATCAACTACATGGTGCACGGTGTACGTATTGGTGTATTTGTACTAAATATATACATGCAGTATAGTATACATTACATATACAGTACTAACATTTATTTAGTGATAAAGTGTGTTGGTAAACGGAACGAAATAGGCAACTCGATGCGATATTGCAACAGCAGCATTGCCGAGCTGAGTCACAATTTATATGTTGGTATCAGATTTCATTTGGAATAATATAATTAATATATTCGCAAGATTAAATATGTTCTTGAATATGTCGTGCCATAGCAAATTTTTGCAATAATGCAAAAATAAAAATATAAATCTTATAGTTCTTCTATTTTATACTGAGTGCAATGCAATCACTTAATATCAAATTAAAGCTTTGAATTTGAACAGAGAAGATTCGGAATAGAAAATATAAATTATAACACCAAACAAAACGATTCTATCTAGTTCATTTTATTATAGTTTGTACATTTAATTTTCAAGTATTAGTAAAGTAGTAAACATTTCCATCAGTAACTACCAATAAGTATTTTAGAACTTCATATAAATAATCGTCCTTACCTAGAGAAGACTATTTCTTTATACATATGTTTTGTTTAAATTATAAACATTGTTGTCTTTTCTTCCTCATTCCTAATTCAAAATAGGTATTGTAATATTTCAATTAATTTATTTTTTACCATTTAATATTTTTATATTGAGAAAAAAAGAGATTATTTTCAGTATGTGCATGTATTTCATATAGATCGTGAACTAGTTCATTTTAAAAAGATGTTAGTAGTTCACGACCTATAGTTCGTGAACGGTACATTGAAATGAACTACGAACTAGGTTCTCAAATTGACCTACAGTTTGCCATCGCTAGATTACACGTTCCGATCCCTAATTTTCGGTAAATTGTCCCGCGTCCCGCGAGATTTTTGAAATGTCCCGCTTTAAAAATCAAAATCATTACTTTCCAGTTTACTGCAAAAGTTTACCATTTTGACGTGTAAACAAAATACTGCGGAAACGGCTGGACGGATTTCAATGATAATTAAACGTGATATAAATTTTTTTTTCCTAGGCCAAACTTCCTTACTTCCAAAGTTCATCCTAGGCCAAACTAGTTTAAGACACGTGACCACCCGAAATAGTAGTATTGAGCTCAAAGACAAACAAATGGTCTGCCAGGTCAGGTCAGGTCACGTCAGGTCAGGTCAGGTCAGGTCCGGTTAGGTCAGGTCAGGGCAGGTCAGGTCAGATATTAACTATTATTTTGTACTTATTTTTATATATTTTTGTTTTTCATAAAGAATATTGCTTATTATTTATTAATCTAAGTAACATTTAAAAATATTGCAATAAATGTTGCAATAAATGTTTCAATAATTGTCTATTAATCACACCAAATTATCCAAAAAAATACATTTTAATTTCAGGATAAACTCGTTTGGCCTGCAACATATATAGATATATATATATATATAATTTATTCATTTCATTTATATTTATATAAATTTCTTATATTTTGAAATGTTTAATATTTTATTTTGATTTTTTTTTTATATTTTACAGCAAAATATCTAGGATTTATAAATTCCAAAATAAATGCACAATAGGGTCGAACAATCGAGTCAAAAAAATGGTCAATAATTGTGTTTTTTTTGGTTGTTTGTAAACTATACATTTATTTGCCGGATTTGCCATTTTTGGCAACATATAATACAAACATGTATATGATTTGTTGATAACAATACTCGAGCAGTTGCTACAGGTGTTGTTGAGTGTTGTCGAAGCCAAGGTAGTCTCGCTTCAACTGTTGAACAAGTTACCATTGAATATATAAAAGGTACCACAAGATACCATTGCTCATATAAAATAGCATGTGTAGATAAGAGATAGCGTTTACGTAACAATGTATGCTAAGTCTGAACTGGACGCTCAGTTCGTTGGGAATCGCAAAAAAATTCTAAACTCGATCGAAGTGAATATGGAAAAGTGTGTAATCTGTGTGTACGTTCATCGTCGCGGTCAGACACATCTGATACTAGAATGCGCACACGCCGATACCTATTTGGTCGGTGTTAACTATTACGTCTTCACATTCATTCGCGCTATTTATTGCCTCTTCAATTAAAAAAGTTACAGATTTTTAAAGTCAGAATTTAGATACATTTTTATGTGGACTGACCACACTAAACATATCAATTCTTATTTTACGTGAAAAAAATGACCGAATGGCACATTTTCTAATGGGAAATGATATGAGGATTGTAAATCTGCCTAGTTGAATATAAAAACTATAAAATGTGGAATCAATGTAAAATTCTATTGAACAAATTCGTGTGCCATAAGTTTTATGAAAATTTAATTAATAATTCGAAGCATTTAAAAAAAATCCACCAAGTGAAAAATATGTGTATCAAAAACAAGGAAAATGATTTATATGGTAAAGTAAAGTTTTTTTGTAATTCCTAATATATTAGTTTTTATAATTTTTTGAGAGTGCTGTTATAAAAGGCAATAATCGCAGCGAATAACATCAGTTTGCTCAGACGCATCAATAGCATCAAATCTCAGTCGCCCGGTATTATGCAATTAATTATTGCAAAGGAAAATACATGGTATTAACCCATTTGAATATTTTCGTTATAATTTTCACATTTTCCCATGTAAATGATCTATGGGAAATGATCTTAGTCTTCTAAATCTACAAACATTTTTGCTATAAGATAAATAGTATAGAAGATGTTGCAAAAAAATCTTAAATTGAAAAATTCATATATATATATATATATATATATATATAATTTAATTAATTATTACGCATTAGTAGTCAAAGAATTACATTTTCATAGTTAAGGTTGATTGTTCATTTATGTACTTTTTCTTACGCAATTGATAAAATTGCGTGAAGATAGCAATCAAATGACATAAATATTATTAGAATTGAATAAGATTATATTGTATGTTTACATTTAGATATTTACATGGTACAAAAGATCGTTAGTTTTATAATTCCATTATATCATTTTTCATATTGCATAACGTTGAGGTTTTATAAAATCGTCTTAAATTTGATAATTATTAAACTGCATTTTAGCTTCGAATGCAGTTAACTGCATAATACTTATCTAAATCCTCGAAGTAAAACATTGAATGCAGTAAGTTAAAAAAGACGTATTTCAACTTTTTCCATTTGAACCGGAAATCAATAAAATATAGTTTTAAGACGATTTATAGCCATTTTGCATTGTTTTGGGCACTTGCTAAACTTTGATCAAAATCGACGAAAAATCGAAATATTTCAAAGGTATATATATATACACCACTTTTTCACTTTTTCGATATACCTTTGCTTTTTTTCGATAATTTTTCGATAATTTTGATGAACAGCTTACCTAACAGATTTTTGCTTATTTTATTTTATATAGAAATTTTATTGGGATAAAATTAATAACACAAATAAATAAAGTGACCATACGTCTCGCTTTTAGCGGGACAATCCCGATTTTCAGTAATTTGTCCCGCTTAAAGATAAAAATCATTATTTCCATGCTACTACAAAAGTTTACCATTTACCCGTACAAAAAAAAATTCTGCGGAACGGCTCGACAGATTTCAATGATTTTGGTGTTATATTAAAGCGATTATGTCTATTTTTGCCCATTTTGTTCAAAATTTAAGTGTATTTGCTAAATTGGTCGGAAATTGAAAATTAAGAATTACTATTTTCGTCTACATTCATATAGACTTGTATATCATAATCAAAGGCATAGCGGCCATGTACAATCGAGTCAAAGAAATAGTCAATAATTGTGGCTTAAAGTGCCTGACTTAAAATTATTCTAGGCGAGACCTGGCGATGCTATATATATATATATAAATAATTATTTTTTACATACATTTCTAATATTTAAATTTTTTTAATATTTTATTTTGATTTTTGTCAAATATTTTATAGCAAATTATGTTGGATTTATGAATTACAAAATAAATACACAATAGCGTCCTCAAACAATCGGTCAATAATTGTATTTTCTTTTTTTTTAGTTTTTAAACTATGCATTTATGTCTGATTTGCCATATTCTTGGCAGTAGGTGTACTAGTGTATAGATAAAATTCGGATAATAAAAACGCGTTTCTTGATAACAAATACTCCACTAGAGCGAGAACGTTGTCAGAAAACGGCGAAAGTCTCGCTTCAACCAACGCAATCAACTTTTTCGAGTTTATATTATTCACTTCAACTTACCGTTCAGGTGACATTGAAACTGCCCAAACTGACTAAAATCGCCAAAAAATCGGAATATTTCAAAGGTTATATACACGACTTTTTCACTTTTTTCGACGATAATTTCAACTTTTTCCATTTGAACCGGAAATCAATAAAATATGGTTTTAAGACGATTTATAGCCATTTTGCATTGTTTTGGGCAGCATTTGTTCAACTTTGACCAAAATCGCCAAAAAAATCGGAATATTTCAAAGGTATATATACACGACTTTTTCACATTTTTCGACGATAATTTCAACTTTTTCCATTTGAACTGGAAATCAATAAAATATGGTTTTAAGACGATTTATAGCCATTTTGCATTGTTTTGGGCAGCATTTGTTCAACTTTGACCAAAATCGCCAAAAAAATCGGAATATTTCAAAGGTATATATACACGACTTTTTCACATTTTTCGACGATAATTTCAACTTTTTCCATTTGAACCGGAAATCAATAAAATATAGTTTTAAGACGATTTATAGCCATTTTGCATTGTTTTGGGCAGCATTTGTTAAACTTTCACCAAAATCGCCAAAAAAATCGGAATATTTCAAAGGTATATATACACGACTTTTTCACATTTTTCGACGATAATTTCAACTTTTTCCATTTGAACCGGAAATCAATAAAATATAGTTTTAAGACGATTTATAGCCATTTTGCATTGTTTTGGGCAGCATTTGTTAAACTTTGACCAAAATCGCGAAAAAAATCGGAATATTTCAAAGGTATATATACACGACTTTTTCACTTTTTTCGACGATAATTTCAACTTTTTCCATTTGAACCGGAAATCAATAAAATATAGTTTTAAGACGATTTATAGCCATTTTGCATTGTTTTGGGCAGCATTTGTTAAACTTTGACCAAAATCGCCAAAAAAATCGGTATATTTCAAAGGTTATATGCACGACTTTTTCACTTTTTTCGACGATAATTTCAACTTTTTCCATTTGAACCGGAAATCAATAAAATATAGTTTTAAGATGATTTATAGCCATTTTGCATTGTTTTGGGCAGCATTTGTTAAACTTTTACCAAAATCGCCAAAAAAATCGGAATATTTCAAAAGTGTATATACACGCCTTTTTCAAATTTTTCGACGATAATTTCAACTTTTTCCATATGAACCGGAAATCAATAAAATATAGTTTTAAGACGATTACGATTTAATTAAAAAATTAAATAGATGATTGTTATTCAGGCAAAACAAATAAAAAAATTGGATATTCAACCGGATTATTACAAATCTAATAATTATTACAATTTCTTTTAACCCGCAATTTCGTTTTTATTACTTTGGTCAAATATATAAGAAATATTTTAATATTGCAAAAACTCGAGGTAACTCGATACCAGATTTATCAAAACATTCGCTGCGCGAGTTTGTTTATATAAGATAACGCGACACAAAGAAATAAATTTGGCTGCTGCGACACGTATAGCAATAATTACTTGTATTTAAGAACAAATAACGTATGGCATAAGATATAGACTCCAACTCAACAGGTGTTGATTAATGCAATAAAATTAATTTTACAAAAAATAAGAGCAGTGTTAATTTACTGCCTTTTAAAATAGTCATACAATGTAAATTTGGCAAATATTTAAAAAATTTAAAAAATTCTTAATGCGTTCTACAACTTGAAATAATATAAAAATTTGATGGCAGCAAGGATAGATTCTACTATTTTTTTGTTTTGTTTATATTTTGAATTTTCATTGTTTTAAACTTTACTTCGTTCTTCTTTTTTAGACCCAATAGTAGGTTTTAATATTAAATAATATTAAATCAAGCATTTACTAAAAGTACACTAAAAAAATTTTTTTTAAAACTTTATATGATATTTTTAAATAGCAGTTGATATCAACTAATTATTTACATCGACCCACAACTTTTTCATTTCAGTACTTGCCTGACACGCGCGTATACGCAATGAACGTAAATGTAGCTTTACGCCATTCAGCACATGGCCATCGCGAGCAGCACGCAGACAGTACTTCAGCTTGTTCCACATATAGTTACACAGCAGCGAAAGCAAGGACGCATTTGTGGCGCTCCCGTTTAAGCCCGATTGGAACGTTAAATACCGAACCGATATATGCGGGAATAGTGTCAAGTTGTTGGGGGCAGTGTTGGCAAGTGATTGGCGTTTGTCCCATCCCCGGGGAACAAGTGGTTTGAACGGGAGAGGGTGATGGGTGATTGAAGGAAGATATCACTCCAAGGCATGTGAATCTGAGTATGCCAGGTAAGTCAATGTTCGTATTGTGCGCGTGCGGTGATTTATTGCTTGATCTAGCCGTGTTGTCTTGATGAAAGATTTCTTGTCATTGAATTTACATTTTAGCAAGTAGACGTACATTTCTATTGCAGCATTTTGAATGTGGCGCATTTCAATAGTTGATATTTAGCCGAGGTTTCTCGAAATTTTCTTCCAGGTTGATAATATTTATTAAAGCTGCAAGTGGTTTCAAAAGTTTTGTCCGCGTAGATGAATTTAAGACGGACATGTTGTTCTAATTGCTCAACTAAATGCAAGGTCATTCTTATGCTAGTTTTATTTGCAATATGGGACATAAATTAAAATATGTTGTATCATTATGGAGGTTTTTCAAAGTTTAATAATTTTCACAAAAGTTTATGTGATTTAAAAACAGTGTTATCAATGTCCGATGAATTTAAGTCGGGCATATTAATAAGTTCTAAAGTTTTTTAAAATATTTCGGAAGGTACAATTTTTTTAAATGCGAATTTACAATTATTTTTATTTGGCGGTCTTATGTGACGGTTTTCATTTTCAAAATGACGCTCTAAATTGACCGAGTTAGACATTTTCTAATAGAAGATGATCTAGGGCGAGAAACGTAAAAATGTACGAAAACGTAAAATTTAAAGAGTTGGTCTTAACCATTCATGCTGCTGATTTATAATCCGAAGTTTATTTTTTATCGATTTACCATTGAATAAAACTGTTTCAATATGTAAAATGGTTTTAATCAAAACTTCAATTTTTCCACCTCAGTTAAAAAATTCATTTTGACACGTGTTATATAGATTACAAAATGGAATAAACAACGCTCTTCCTTTGCCCAATGCATTTCAACTTCAATTGGAAAATCTCTTCGATCTCCATGATGATACCGAGGCCTTAGGCCTTCCAAAATACAAATCCACACCGTTCGGACATCGCCACATGATGTGAAATGAGAAAATTGGATGTTCTTTTTACAATTAAAAAAAAAATTTTGAAGGTAATCTCAATATGTAATCGATGTACCAATTTTTTTCCAAACATATTTTCAATTATCAGGAATGAATAAAAATGTTTAATTTCTGTTTCAGTGTGAAGCTGATTGTCAATAAATGAAGATGGATGATTGTTACTTGGGGAGTGAACTAGATCAATCAACATCTACAGGGAGAACCGCAAGAAAGTTTGATGGTTTGTAGAAGATTTTACGCCCCATGTTAAGCTGGGGCGCGGTGAGTCAAATTTAATTTCAGCATGCAATTTTGCTATTTAGTTATTTGTGATATATATTTTGGTATGTCCAAAATATATATCCAAATATTTATTTGTTTGATATATGTATTTGTGTCAATGTTCTTCACTGAACGTTGGAACATTTCGTTGATAAGGAATGGAGCTTATCAAAAAATTGAAAACGCAGAATCATGATTCCTCGATAGATTAACACTCCCAAGTCCATCAGACGCGTAGGTAGAATAGATTATAAAATTCGGACCATAGGTAGTGGAATCATGATTGTTTAAGTCAGGCTAAAAAGGATCAGCACAAGAAGAAATCTACAAGCACCGGCGCGACGATGGAAACTAGTTAATTTTAAGATAGGTTTTTCTTCGCAGGTCTGCTTTCGTCCTGGTGCACAGACTCCTCCTTGAGGGGTAGATAGCATTGAGTCCTTCAGACACGTAGGTAGGGCCGCGTCTCTTCTGTTATCTCTTATCTCTTGCACATGGCCGTGCTGTATCAGTCCCAGATACGGTACGGTGCGGGTGTCGTGTTAGTGGAGTCTGCGCAGCCGGTTGATGAGACGCCGGTGCTTCTACCACAAAGCTCTGCGAGTCTAAATAGACATTTGGGGCCAACGAAAGGTTGGAGAATTGTTGTTTGATTTATTTGTTTGTGTAATAAAATTATTATTATTTTTAAATTGAATTAATTTGGGTTTGCTTTGAGTATTTTTTTTTTCAGACGTTCCATTTGGATGAAGATAGCCGCAGGAGTAGTTATCCTTGGTTAAGGGTAGCTATCGGATATGTTGACCCCGCGGACCCTGAGACTGATGGATACCGATTTTGAAGAGGTACGTTATAGTTTTGTTATAGTTGGATAAGGAGAAAGCTGGGATATATTTAGGAGTTAATTTTACAAAAATAAAAATAAAACATACCGACAATGCGGGTACCAATGAAATTGATGAACAATAGTGATTTGTTTTGTTGTAATCTCTTGTTATTTGATGGTGTATATAATTAATTAGTTAAAATTTATTGCTGTCTTCATGAGCAGTCTTCCTGTCTGAATATCTAGCGTCTTTTCGACCGACCTCGATAGAAGTTGGGCTATAAACATATCAATTCCTATAAATTCCTATAAAAATTCGAGAATCTTCAACGAATATTCTAAGAATATATATTTTAAAATCAGATTACTTATAATTCTTTTTGTTACTTATAATATTTTCAGCGTAGTAGAATAGTAACAATGCCGAAGAAAATAGGAGCTAATTTGTGTGAGAACTATAGGACCATTAGTCTACTATCACATGCATCGAAGATATTGCTAAAGATTATTTATAGGAGATTAGAAAATAAAGTAGAGGAAAGGCTAGGAGAAGATCAGTTTGGTTTTAGGAAAAACAGAGGGACGAGGGAGGCGATTTTAGCACTAAGAACATTAGTAGAAAAAAGAATGAGGGTAGGAAAGGTAACTTGCATAGCTTTTGTAGATTTAGAAAAGGCATTTGATAATGTAGATTGGGACATAATGTTTAGAATTTTAAAAGAAACGGGTATAGATTATAAGGATAGGAGAATAATTTTTAATTTATATAAACACCAAACTGCCTTAGTTAGAATTGAGGGGGAAGAAGAGGTAGCAAAAATAGGGAAGGGAGTTCGGCAGGGATGTACACTCTCACCGTTATTATTTAATCTATATATAGAAGATGCAATAAACAAAGTAAAAGAAGAGTATAGTGTAGGTGTGAATGTACAGGGAGAGAAAATATATATGTTGAGATTCGCCGACGATATAGCTATATTGGAAGAAAGCGAAAAGAATTTAGAAAGGGTATTGAATGGTATGCAGGCAGTATTGACTAGGGATTTTAACATGAAAATAAATATAGGTAAAACTAAAGTGATGAGGTGTGACAAAAAGGAATGCAGTAGAAAAATGAGGATCACAATAGGAGATAATAGAATCGAAGAAGTATCAGATTTTTGTTATTTAGGCAGTAGAATCACAAAAGATAATCGAAGCAAGGTAGATATAAAGTGTAGGATAGCACAGGGTAGGAAGGCATTCGTAGAAAAGGAACAGATTTTAAGATCAAATATTGACTTGGGTATTAGAAAAAGATTACTGAAGGTATATGTTTGGAGTGTAGCACTGTACGGGTGTGAGGCGTGGACTATAGGAAAGGAAGAGAAGCGTAGATTACAAGCATTCGAAATGTGGTGTTATAGGAGGATGATGAGGATTGGTTGGGAAGATAAAGTAACAAATGAAGCTGTACTAGAGTTAGTAGGGGAGAAGAGAAGTATTTGGAGAGTGTTACAGCGTAGGAGAGACAGATTAGTAGGGCATATCCTTAGGCATGGGGGGATTATGCAATTGATCATAGAAGGTAGAGTGGAGGGAAAGAGAGGGGTAGGTAGGCCTAAATTGGAGTATGTGAGTCAGATAGTTGAAGACGTTGAGATGAATAGCTATAGGGAGATGAAGCGATTAGCTCAGGATAGATCGGCATGGCGTGCTGTTTCCAACCAATCTTTAGGATTGCGGACTCTTTAACTAACTAACTTATAATATAGTCAGCAGTTATTTTAATTTATAATATCTAATTAAATTGAACTTTAAAACATTAAATATGTATTTAAGATTGTCTTTTTTGATATATCTCCTCTATATGTGCTCTTAAAAAATATTTTGTTATTTTGCTCTATTGCATGAAGTCGAATTGGTGGATATTGTATTTTGTGTTTAATATAATATGAAGTGGTAGAACAGCCAATTTTTTTATTATTTGTCATTTATAAAATTTTGTATTTTTGTTAATTTATGCTGAACTTCGCCTTTTGGGTATCTAAGAATAATATACTGTGTAAAATCTACAATATGTAATTTTTACAACATAGTCTATAAAAATTCTTCTTTTTCTAATTATTATTATTATTAATAAAAATCTTTAATTTCTGTTTCAATGTGAAGCTGATTGTCACTGAATGAAGATGAATGCTTATTACCTGAGGAGCGAACGAGATCCATCAACATCTACAAGGAGAACCACACAAGAAAAGTTTGATGGTCTGTAGAAGATTTTACGCCCTTATGTTTTTATGTTAGGCTGGGGCGCGGTGAGTCAAATTTAATTTCCACGTGCAATTTTGCTATTTATACTTGTATATTTATTTATTTGTGATATATATTTTGGTAAGTCCAAAATATATATCCAAATATCTATTTGTGTTGTGTATTCCAATGTTTTTCATTAAAGATGTTGGAACATTTCGATGATAAGGAATGGAGCTTGTATAAATATATATCAATATATTTATATAAGTAAATATACGAACGTCAATATCATTACATTAATTGTTATAACAAACAAGACTCAATTTTTGTTTTATTATATTTTACTCATTTTTACTCGCAGTTCAATTATTTTACAATTTGAGAATAATCTTTAGAGCTACAGAACTAAATTTGAAAATTTCTTTCGTCGTTTTTTTTTTTTTAATATCTTAAATCTTTTTAAATTAACACTTTAAATATTATATGCCCTTAAGGTTTTTTGCCATGTACTTCAGGTGGCCATCTCATATGCTGCCCTTAAGGCCTTTTTTATCCATTTTTTTCAAGTCATCGAACCAATTTGCGATTGAAACAAAGGGCTAAATAAAGTTTAGGGACATTTGTGAGCTGGGAAATGCACTAACGATCTCAGTTTTGGTACCAACGTAAAATATATGCCCATCAGGCTTTTTTGCTATTTATTTCAGGTCATTGAATCTCTTTGCGATTGAAGCAAAGGGGTAAATAAAGTTTAGGGACATTTGTGAAACTGGGAAATGCACTAACGATCTCAGTTTTGGTGCCAACGTAAAATATATGCCCCTCAGGCTTTTTTGCAATTTATTGCAGGCCATCGAATCTCTTTGCGATTGAAGCAAAGGGATAAATAAAATTTTGGGACATTTGTGAACTGTACTAACGATCTCATTTTTGTGGCAGCGTAAAATATATGCCCCTCGGGCTTTTTTTGCTATTTATTTCAGGTCACTTTCAATTAAATTAAAAATTTTGTAAGATCTGGAGAATTTTTGATAATAGGAGAATTTGTGTATTTTTCATGAAAAAAAAAATTAGATAATAGAAAAAAATAATAAACAAAAGAAAAATCAAACAAAAGAGTTGTGGTCTTCAAATTGTTAACAGATTTTTTCACCACTCATAAAATAGTAAATAATTTTGTTTTTAAAAATTAATTTACAATTTAATAAAACAAATAAATATCAAATTAAGAAGAAATCAGTTGGCAATTTGGGGGGGGGGGTGGTGGGTCCCACAAAAAATTTTTTTTTAAGAAATGTGGACTTTAGATTCTTAACACTTTCAATTAAATTAAAAACAAATGATTTGATTTATTTATATAAAGCCAGCACTGCTACGGCCTTGTTGGTTGTAACCATGCACTCTCATGTCCTGCACTTGGATTTCTGATTGTTTCAATAGACATTATAATCTGTTGCGTAGATGGCGACACAATGATCAATAGTCCTTTTCAATTGCGGAATTAAGAATATTCGAGTGTTCGCAGAAAAGTTTAAACTATTTTACATTTTTCGATAACTCAAATATTTATTAATTAATTAAATACAAATATAATTGCTGTACAACATTTAACATTGCACTATTATCGATATGTAATTATGTCTGTTTATTTAACATCTTTGGCATTTTTTATATTTATGGTTTATACTCTATGGGTTAACTAACTATCTAGTTTAATAAAGTACTAATACTATCTTAATAATAACTATATGATAAAGGTTTCTTTTAAATACTTAAAAACAATCATTTAATTAAATATTATATATGCATTTATATAGCACTTCTCCAGGCATGTTTTTTCAAAAGTGCTAACGAATATTTAATCTTAATAGGCGATTATTAATAAAGATAGGTAACTTTGCGCTAAATACTGTATAACTTACATTTTTACTTATACGTAACAATGAAACATACAGGCTTATTATATTATATTTATTTCATACGGATTTTTGAATCCATTTCCTAGCATTTTTCTTTGTAAGTAATACAAATATCCACCCAAAATAAACGTAATATAATATACAGAAATAATCTAACAAATACACAATTATACCGCTCTGAAATAAGTTTCAGAAAATAGTTCTCAAATATACGAATGGCGCAGGTGTTCTCTTAAATGAAGAAACTTCGATGAAAATACTTTAAAATATTAAATAATTATATTATCGGAGAAGAAATAATAACGTGCATATAAAATCTAACGCAAAAATACTAATAAATATATAATATATATATGTACCACTATAAATATAAACTACATTATTTTATGTTAACAAATCTATAAACGTGAACACAGAAATGATAAATTTTAGGACTCGAAATCACTCGTTAATAATATATTTGGTGTTCTATCTACAGTGCGAGCGTCGCGGCGCCCCCGGCGGGGTATCACTGAGCTTGCGCGACCAAAATTTATTATTAAAAATGGCAAACAAAATCGAGAACAAAGAAAAAGTATCGCATACATAAATTATTTAAAGTCCCAGATCAATTAACGTTTATTGCTTTTGTTGCGCCGCCTCGGCCTGCATCTTCGCCCGAACGGTTGTCACATCATCTTCGATTCGTACTAATAGACGGATTTTCTAAAAATTCACAAAATATATTTGTAAATCCTTCAGAATCAATTTTTTTTATTGTCAATCTATCGGCAAAAGAAGCATTAAATTCGCTTCTCAGTAGCGGAGAAATGAACCGAGTTTCGTAATTATAACATAACAAATGCATATTTCTAAGACTAAACCTCCATCTGCAATAGGAAAGCACATTTGCACATACCGTTTCTCTGTCACCAGGAGTAACATGCCATTTGTAAACCATGTATCCTGGAATGCAAGCCATCGATGTTAGTGCCGTAAACCATCCGAAGAGATGTGCCCATAGTGGAAACTCGTAACTGAGATACTTCACCGGTGTCCACTGGATCAAGTTGAAGATGAACACACCCTAAGATCGAAATTTTACTATTACAATATAACAATTAACACGCGAAACAAAGATCTCTTACGATGCAAATCACTGGCGTGGTAACTGTCCAACAGAACTTCCACCATTTCATCGGATAATAGCCGATCATTTCTTTGATTCCGTCGTAGAACTTGTTCACACCAAACGCCCAAGAGACGGCGATGCATTCGAAGAAGATAAGGAACAGCAAACAGAAACCGCTCACGGCGTACGAGTCCAATATTTGGAACACGTACATACCACCCTGAAGATTATTTTAACCAATTTACCATTTTAAGTGAATCAATGATTAAGTGCCCTTACCTCCGTAATGCAAGTTAAACCAACCAAATACGAAATGAAGCATACAACAGCGATGAAGATTTCTTTCCTGCGACGCAATAGATGCGGCCATTCGTCGATGATAGCGGTCACAAAACCTTCCATTGTACAGAACTGGGAATCGAGACCGATGAGCAGTATCATAAAGAAGAAGAGACAAGCCCAGAGTGGCGAACCTGGCAATTGTAACACCGCTGATGGATACGCCAAAAAGGCCAAACCAGGACCTGAAGTGTTTACGAACAGCTTGTTTAAAATAAAAGAAATGTGAATGGCCAGGATGATATTACCCGAAGCCGCAACTTCTGCCACTGGCTTTTGCTGCTCATGTGCCATAAAGCCGACCACGGAGAAGATCACGAACCCGGCAAACATGCTCGTACTGGAATTTACTGTACAGACGATCAATGCATCCCTGAAATATTACCAGTGTTATTAATAAATGTATGAAGCCATTTTCAAAATGACTTACTTATACACATTATTAGTGAATTTATTATAACTTCCCAAAGCAACGAGAGTTCCCAAGCCTAATCCATAAGAGAAGAAAATCTGTGTAACAGCATCGATCCATACTTCTGATTGTTTTAGCTTGGACATGTTCGGCATAACGTAGAATTTGATTCCTTCAGCGGCTCCGGGTAATGTCACACCTCTGATAAGTAGAACGGTTAGCAGGACATATGGGAAGAGCGCTGTGAAGTACACAACTTTGCCAGTCCACTTGACCCCTTTCCAGATGCAGAAGTAGCACACAATCCACACAAAGAGCAATGTGGCAGCCAGCTCCCAGCGGATGCTGCCTACCTGCTCGATCCCACCCGAAATCATCAACGCTCGTCGCCTGTTATGAAAGATTTATATCATAAGCTGTCTTAAATATCAGTCGAAGAATTATTTAGTTTAGGAGAGAAAGAAATTTTAAAAAAATTAGAGAAAAAAAGGACATACTCCCAGAACTCTTTAACGGGGTCTGTTAATTCCGCAAGTGTGACATTGGAATTTTTCAAAGAGCAAATCTTTGTAAACGTATTATTTTCGTTGTATTGCTCCCAGCAGTTCAAAGTTCCACGATCGTATGGATTGACACATAGCTTGGTGTTCCAAGGGTTATTGCAGGTACGCCAGGGTACATCTGCAAAAACAAGTTAACGATCAACATAGAGTATTGATTTAGTTTTCAGTTGAATGGACGTCTAACATATTCTTTTATCAATATTTACATTAGTCCTAACGGCAGTACCTGCTCTCAAAGACATGAAGAAGTAAAATATTGCCCAGGCTAGAATGACGATGTAATAAATGTTCATCCAGCATGACATAACAGCTGCTGCGTATCCGATGCCTATAACAATTATTAAATAATTAGATAATTACCGACACTAATCCGACATCTTATCTACCTTTGAAAATAGGAGCAATTTTGAAGACGCCCAATCCGCCGATGGTCATCATTTGGCCTAGCGCTAATTCCAAGAAGAACATTGGTATGCCCGCTAGGAAGAGCGTTATGAAGTAGGGCACCAAGAAAGCGCCTCCTCCATTTTTGTAACATAAATACGGAAACCGCCATACGTTGCCCAGCCCGATGGCCAAGCCCACCACGGACAGTATAAAGTCCAGCTTGCTGCCCCAACTGCCGCGCTCTGGCATTTCTTTCTTCACCTTGGAACTGACGGCCGTATCCGCCGAGGTATGGGCCAACGCAGGCATCTCGATGGCCTCGTCGTGGCGGTTCAGTATGCTGCTGTCGAAGCAGCCGCTGCTCTCGTCCTTCGTTCGGTCGGCCATGATGTAGCGACGATAGTACCCGCGTGATGATGACTTTTGCGCGTATGGGGACTGGAAATGCCGGCTGCGACGTGTGTACCTACCTTTGTCTCTTCCCCCAGCTCTGGATCTGCCGTCAACGTCAGCTCTTCACCATTGCACGCGACGAAATTTTTGAAATCCTACAAAAGATCATACTATGCAACAGCTCTTCCCCAACAGTCAGCAGATCGAACAAAAAAATATATGAATTCTAAATAATGGTACTTTAAACGATTGAACATTTTTAGTTTAGAGTTGTACATGTTAAAAAAAAGGATTAACAAATAGATGATTGTTTAATGTGAAAGCGCATAATGGATCCTTCGAATATTAAAATGCATTCGTTTAAAAAATGTAAAACTCTTCTTCTGACTGAAGTGATGACAAATTGGAGAAACATTGAATTGAAGTCCAACTAGATTAAATTTGGGTATAAATCTATTACGATTAACAATTTAAACTTTTAATGGATTGATAAAAAAAATATTTGCTCTTGGATAGTTTACTTCGAGGCTTGGATTGATTTTGATCTTAAAAACGATTTAAGGATACGCGGCTTAATTTTGATCCCGATGCATGCACAGTTTGGTCCATTGTTGCAATATCTATCCAAACTGTCGCATCAATGCATCAATCATTAATGAGCAGGAAGTCATTCCAACTTCCGCTTCTAACGTGTGAATTATATTCGTAGCGTTTTTTGCACTATAGATACTCTTTTGATATATTAAAGAAATTCGAATAAACGGTACTACTATTACTCTCGGTGATATTTCATGGGACCACATATTTTGCATATCTAGGCCAATACTATCACGATTTAACTGCATATTTCCGTCCGTGCAGAGTATGTGTCGTCTATTGCGGCCCTTTCGCTGTCCGATTTGCCGCCGCCACCGCCGCCGCCGTCCCCCTCACCAAAATAGTAAACGGCCCTATCCAAATAATCGGATAGAGTACTAGACGGTACCTCGCATAATGGTGGTCGACATCGCGTCGAAAATTTAAAATGCGCGCTGCTTCATCACAACATTCGGGAAGAGCTTGTTCAATTTATAACTAGCAATTACGGTCATTTCGCTCTCTAGCTAATAAGAGGGTACGCGCTCACAATCTGATCGCGTTAAATGATATGTAATGGGACAATTCTGATTCAAACGTTTCATGAAAATAATTTTTTCAATTCGTTTTCCACGGCCAAAAACATCATTTCAAATAATCTATATATATAGTATTGGTAATTCAGCAATATAACTGTATAAATATGATTATTTTTTTGAAATGTTCAACATAAATGTTTAATAATATTGCAGGCGTTTGAACAGTGTGAATATTTACCGCAAATCTAGATTGGTTGATCCCCAACGGATTGTCGATTTCTTCAGTTAATTTTAAATATTACGAAACGCCTAGATAAACGAAATACACAAAAAAGGCACATATAAAAACTATTCCAAATCCAGATATTAAATTGTCCACAAAAAACGCGCACTAAATCGATGCTATACAATAATGTGTGAAGCACTTAAAAAAGAAACACGTGCACTGAAAAAAGTTGTCTGGTTTCACGACAGTAGTTTCCGGGTGTTAACCAACTGTTGTCTGTCTTTAGCAACCACTAGCTGTTACTGGAGTGGCTAACGATCCACTGACAATTCTGCCGGTGGTTTGATAGCAACTTCTGGTGCCGCCGCCGCCGCCGCAGCCGCAGACGCTCTTTCTCCCACCACCGCCACCACGATCACTAACTAAACGAGTACTACCTTTTCGCACATACACGATAAGAAGAAATCATTCGAAATCGCTTCTTCGAAATATTTCTAGTTTCAGTAGTAACCGTTGAATTTATTTTTTTTGAAAAATCATCGTTCTGAAACGTTCCGTTCAAGTTTCTGTGACGTGGCAGTTCTAGAAGAATTTTGATGCACTTGTTGCGATGCTAAAATCTCTTATATAGGCGCGTATCATCAAAAAAAATTTGCACGAGGGATTTGATAAAATTGCAACATTTGTTTTCGTTGATATTAGACGAAAAGTTGTGGAATTCTAAAAGAATTTGCTGATTTTTACTAGTAACTTGATTCGTGTATATTTATATTTTTAAAAAATCGACGAATATCGTTCTATATTGAAATCAGCTTGAAATTTTGTTGTAGCTCGAGAATATGTTAGTCAATTTTGCAAGATTTCGAAGATTATAACTTTTCAGTTTTGGATATGGCGATATATCAGGATTGGAAAAAGACGACAAGAAATTACTTGTAATAACTAGGCTGGTTTTTTCTATTATTTTGTATATAGTGACAACTTTACTAGGTACATTGTTATATTTTTAAATAGTATAATCTTCCGTCTACGAACAATTTCTTAATTGTTTTAAGTAACCCCGTTTTTTTTTTTTTATCTACATCAACGAGATGGCTCTGGATGATGAAAAGCTCCTCCGTGGATGAATATTTTCAATTAAAAAAAAAACAATCGCTTTACAAGCTAATGTTGCTGAGTATGATGAACTGTAAACGATCATGAAGGAACGACGTTTGTATAATTGCCATCGAGCAGCAGAACACACGATATGTGCAACGGTATAACACAATACTTCCTTTCCCGCCACCCCAGTATTAGGATGTACTACCTAGCGCTACCGGAAAACCGAAATAGAACCGTTACAGTTACGATACTTTCGCATATTCCGCTTGCAACATGCTCCCGCTATGTGATACGCATGTATACATGTTACAAACGCTATTGCAAACGATAAAGAAACGGATTATTAACCGGCGGTCGCCCACATGTTGCCCTGGGCCGCAAATTCTAGTTCAACAGTACCCTCGTCTCAAAAGCAGCAACTCGAAAATCCTCGGGGCTTCCACGAATTTATATTGACAAAGAAAAATTGATATATGATCATTTGAACAATTATATATGTTTTTATATTAAAGGATGATTTATCAAGAATAATGTTTTTCGAGTACCGTTCAATCGGGAAGGATTCCGTTTGCAAAAATATTCTTTGTAACGGAAAAGTGATTTTTAGTTTTTATCAAAGCGGGTTATAAGTTAAGCAATATATATTTTTGTTGTAAGGAAATTTTACGGTGATATCTCGTTCTATTAACAATATGTTTTTGAGTTCTCTTCAGTAGGGTACCCTGGAAGAAGGATTCTGTTAAATAATGGAACTGAAAAGTGATTTGTAGTTGTCAAATCGGGTTATAATTCAAACTTGTAATAGTGATACCTATTTTGTAATTTTAAAGAAAGTTTCACGGTGATTCATCAACAAAAAAAACTTTAGTACCGTTCATTAGGGTAACTTGAAATAAGGATTTCGAATTCAAACATTTATATCGAACGGTAAAGTGATGTTTAGTCTAATAAAACAATTCCAAGCTGCCATTATTTTTTATAATTTCAAGGATGTTTCACGCTAATTTCTTGTTATTTCATCAAGAAACTGATTAAGTACAATTAGGGTACATAAGGGTACCATGATTCTGAATCAAAAACATATTTGCAAACGACAAGTGATTATTATTTTTAATCTAACAAACGTCTAAGTGGTTGTTTGCAAAGTGAATTGACAATTTTTAGATCGTGATAGTTTAATGGTATTTTTATGAACTGTATCGTGCAGATAAAAATGTGTGTTAGAGCGTTTGTTCATCGTGCGTTGTAATTGTTTGACACTGACTTATGTTCGTTAACATCCGATACGTTTCATTCGTTTATATCTGAATGATATCCTGAAAGGATCTAATATCCTGCATAGTACAAAGCGAAAATAACAGATTTCCAAACAATTTATTTTATCGTATGAACTATGTATTACTTAATTTAGTACAGTCTAAGATAAAATCGCGAAAAATGCTTGGAAGTGGCATTCGATTGAAAATATATTTTTTTGCATTTATAAGTTTATTTACACCAATAAAACCACAAAATCGTTACATAGCAATCAGTAGAATGTTGACACAACAATTGTAATATATTTTTGCAGCGTAGTGTTTTATCTTAAGACGATCCTCGGCTACTCCTCTACCCTTCACCAGTTCCATTGTGTAATTTAATATTTATATAAACAATATAATCATTTTAAAAGTCGTTTTTTTTATCACAATGAACTCCACCATCTCTGTTAATTGTTACGTGGAGATCTAGTAAGTCTAAAATACTGTTAAGATTTCTATATGTATATATAAATTTTTGAGACATATATCGATTAAAATAAACTTAAGAAAAAGGCTTCAATTAATGTAGTACTTGAATATGCGCTCTTAACTAAAATGTTCTCTAAAACATTTACTAAAATTAAATTGTTTTCTGAAATAATAATTTGTGCACGGCCGTATTAAATTGGACAAAAGGTATATATTGAAGAGGTTGTATTAATATAGTATATGGCACAATAATATTCATCTATAACATTCATCAACAACAACTACTTTACATTTTGCATTTAGTTACAATAAGATTTCTGATGAATAAAACATGTGATCGTCAATTTAGTCACTCATATCGAATAACGTAATTCAATAAATATCTCCCAATATATGATAGCGATAAATAAATATTGGACACGTATTTTTATAAATCTTTCCGTATACACATTTGTTCTTAATGTATGCGTTAAATTCGGTGTTGATGAAAACAATGATATTTTACGAATATTAAGTGAAGACTGGATAATACGTTTGTATGTACAATAAAATTTGAAAACTGCGTGGAAGACAATAAAACAAAACAAAAATCTTACAAGTTTTCCTACGGTGTCTTTACGATGACTAAAGGAGACTTATATACATCATGAAAACTCCTTATTTTAGGCTCCCAAAGACGTAAACCCGATTTTCCGAACAAGCGCGTAGTTTTACGTGTCGTACAATATTATTTTCCATTTACTACTTAAATCTAACATCGTATTGTTCAATCAAACTTATTGAGCGAAAGTATTTTTCGTTTTTAGATGAATAAATGGATTTTCTAAACACACTTTTACATCATAAAAATTTGTGCTTTTCTCGCACTAGTAGATGCTCGAAATAAATATTGTTTTTTGAACAGATTGCACGAAATAATTTTGTTAGACATTTTTGTGAAATTTCAATCATGTTTGGGGAGATTTTGTGGCCGAAGATCTAATAAACTTCGTATATTTATATAAAATAATAAACTTAACAATTTGTATATTTAAACTACCGATAAAATTTCATATTAATAACAAAAATATATTAAAACATAAATAAACATTAAATTCAACAAACAAATTATTTGATAGACCTACCAAAGATTGTTTATCTAACAATAGTGCAGCAAATGACATATCAATTAGGTTTACATTAATTAATATATCTTGACTAATTTGGATTAGATTTAAAAGCACAGAAGTTACTTAAATTATGCAGCACAGATCAAATTACATTTACGCACATTGATTTTTAATAAGATGATATATATTTTGGTGTGCAAACTAAACATCGAATACCGATTATTATTTCTTACTGGCCATTAATTAATATAATAAATTTACATTCTTTTAATTTAATTTTTTGAATAGAACAACGAAGTTTTTTGACACGGAGAAAATGTGGTATATTTAAATGTACTTACGATATAGTTAATATATGTATGCTTTTTAATTATTCATCTTCTAAAAATCGTTCCAACAATCAAACTCTAAAAAATTTCGCGCGCTTCAAATCCTTCATTTTGATATACTAGTAAGTGCGCATACATTTTTTTTTTAAACTACTACAATATACATTTTTCAGTGTCACTTTAATTTGTTAATTAAGTATAAGATTACCTCTCAATTATCTTTATTCTGAATAGTTAAAATACGACAACAGTCCATTTAATTGTTCAGTGCCGCTTAAGATTTGTTTTCCATTTATATACAATCAATACTTCGATAGAATCATTTCTTATTTCTTTTCTCTTTTCTCAATTAATATAAGTTTTAATAAATATTATCTAATATTAAGTAATGATATAGTTTTATACTCTTTTACATGTTCAGAGTTTATAAGTGTAATTTTTTTGTGTAAGCGAATTTTTAAAGAAAAACTAATTTAAGAACTAATCGACGTCTTCGATGTGTTTTTCATTTTATAAATGTGTCGATAGAGTTCGTTTTTTAAAATGTACATTTTTTTTTTTTTAATACTGGATCCTATGTTTTTTTTAATTTGGCACATTGACAGAAGTAGTTCAAATTAAAAATTCGATTTCCATATTACTAAAGTGATTTGTTAAAGTGTTTATTTAGATTAATATTAGATGCATTAATAATGGATGTGCTTGTTCATTTTTTAAATTAATCGCACAACATATTAATAAATTTATCTAGTTTTAAAGTTACTCATTTTTTTACAAACTATATATCATAACTTCATAAATGTTGTAAAATCAATTTCAAAGCGCTCTTTCTTTTTTGCGAAAAAATGTATAGAATATTTAGTACCCAAAGCTGAATTTTTTTTACTTTTTTTAGTTGTATAATATATTAATATTTATTTACACAAATTTCACATAATGCTTGTGTAAACATTTTGCTGTTACGGTCGAATAGGTAAAAAAGTACAAAAAACAGCAAAATGCTTTCAAATACATTTTATGTAAAATGTGTAGATCGTATTTTCATTTGGCATTCTTAGAAGAAAAATATATACATTATAAGTTTTTCTTTTTTAAAAATTACATTTAATGTTATTTCAATTATTACGATTTTCTTTTCTTTTCCTTCGCAGTTTATTTAAAAAAACGAATGAGAGTTTGTATATTATACACCCATTTTTCTATCTTCAGCTTTGTGGTAACTTTTGATAACATTTTGTACAAAACTTTGAAAATAATATTTTAATTCGTTTTACCACTTGACACAGAAGAAATGCATAATAAAAATAAATGTTTTTTTGATATTTTTTTCATAATACTAGTAGCAAATTGATTTACGAAAAACCAACAAATTTAACAACTTGCATAAAAAATAATTCCAATTCAGTTGGTGAGGGAGCTTTCTTCTATACTCGGACTGGGCATGGCGGTTATAGCGTCATCTGCGGTAGAAGCAGTGCCAACCCCACTAGGCCCGGGGGTACTAGAATGAAGGGCACTGCCCCCGGCCCCGTTGTTCAGGTGCTTCAGGCTAGTACCAGCACCACCGCAACGAGTTGGCGAAGAGCGACTATTACTGGTCATCGACTGCACAGTTTGCGATCGAGGTCCAGTAAAGCGCATGCTGTACGCTGCACGTTCTGTCGTTGCTCCCTGCACGAATTATCAATCGATTGCCGAAGAGGCACGACATCGATTATGTAGTAATCGAATTTTGAACAAATTTAGTCGATAGAAACGAAGCGTGCGCCAGCAAAATTATTTAGTCGGGTATAATGCCGAATGTATAATAAACATTTCTAATAATTGATGTGTGGCAAGCTTATTTTGTGATAATTGATAATGTTATTTGCTCGAAACTAGTCGTGTCAACAAAAAATATTGTTGCGTGATAGCTTTATTATCTTTTTCATTCAATAAAGTTTTTTAGTATGCGTTTCTTCGCTTCTAAAGACCTGTAGAATATTCCTCGATGAAGAGATCCATCCAATATTATATACATTGAACATCAAACAGTCAGTGCTTTTATGAATAGTGAATATATTATCCATACATATATAAAATATTACTTTAGCTTCTTATAGGTAATCTTTCATGATGCTACAGAGAAAAATATTTATCCTCGTACAATTTTGTTTAGAAATCTGCAATATTAGATTTCATTCCCTCCAACATCGAAATAAAAGCGAGGAGAACGGAGTTTTTTTTTAATCAATGATTTAAATGACTAACATTTTATTATTTATATATGTGTGTGCGTATATCAGTGTAAAAGCGCAGTGGATTGAATTATTCACGAGAGATCCGGTCTCTTCAGGATGTTCAAACAATAATATGGACGAGTTCCAACGAATGAAATGCCGTTTGAATCGCGAACAGTATAAGACGGTAGAAATCGCGCATTTACATTGTAAAAGAGATGCAAAAATGACGATGTATACTTTTTTTTTTTTAAATAAATACGGCGAACTGGAATTGGCGACAGAGTTATCAAACGAACGGAAATGCTACTAACATTGTGTTGCGACCGAAAAATAAAATACAGTACTTGTCGAATGTCCAAGAAGTTACAGTCGATTTAACGAGGGAAGTATATAAATAAATTGTCGGTCAGTTTATGTCAGTCTTTCGCTGTTCTAACGAATAGAAAGACAAGTGATGTATTTTACATTTGGACAATGTAAAGTGTGAACATCGAACAATGAGATTCTCAAACCAAACCACACGCAAACCAGGTGAACGTCTAAAGTGGAAATAAAACACGTAGAATATTGCGATAGACACGGCAAATTAAGGATGTCTTACCCAACAAAATGCAATGCCTCCGACCGTGCAGCATGCATCAGCTGTAAATTGTTACAGGTAACAGTTAGAGTATAGGCAGGTATAGGGTCAGGGTATGGGAAACCGGTGAGATATTACCGAGATACGGCGAGATATCGAAACAGAGAAGAGAGGGTGTGAGTTAGAGGCGCATTAGAGCATGGTTTCGGTCTGTGCAACGACTGCCGATTGCGATTGCGTATGCGAATGGCGATGGTGGCGGGCGACGCCGACGCCAGCGGCGACGTCAGCTACTACCACTAGCACCAGGTTGCTACGTACCTGGTTGCCGTTATTCACCTGGCGCACGTTCTTGTACGGCTGGAACAGGACCAGGTACACCTTGGGCGTGAACAGGCATCCCAACGCAACGCTCGCGCTGATGTTCAAACACATACACATGCTTACTATTTGTATCTGCAACATTACACTCAAACTTCAGTACAATCCTTCACAAAATCCTGCGAAATATTGCAAAATACCTCTACTCGATGACTGTACAATTTATGCAATTTTATTATCTACACGAACCATAGCAAAAAAATGCATGTTTGCAATAAAAAAGTAGACATTTTCAGGAATAAAACTGATTTAAAAAAGCAATTTTCATGTTATTATGCAAGTACTTCTTAAAAAGCGAGTACTCTATATTAGTTAAAGAGTCCGCAATCCTAAAGATTGGTTGGAAACAGCACGCCATGCCGATCTATCCTGAGCTAATCCCTTCATCTCCCTATAGCTATTCATCTCAACGTCTTCAACTATCTGACTCACATACTCCAATTTAGGCCTACCTACCCCTCTCTTTCCCTCCACTCTACCTTCTATGATCAATTGCATAATCCCCCCATGCCTAAGGATATGCCCTACTAATCTGTCTCTCCTACGCTGTAACACTCTCCAAATACTTCTCTTCTCCCCTACTAACTCTAGTACAGCTTCATTTGTTACTTTATCTTCCCAACCAATCCTCATCATCCTCCTATAACACCACATTTCGAATGCTTATAATCTACGCTTCTCTTCCTTTCCTATAGTCCACGCTTCACACCCGTACAGTGCTACACTCCAAGCATATACCTTCAGTAATCTTTTTCTAATACCCAAGTCAATATTTGATCTTAAAATCTGTTCCTTTTCTACGAATGCCTTCCTACCCTGTGCTATCCTACACTTTATATCTACCTTGCTTCGATTATCTTTTGTGATTCTACTGCCTAAATAACAAAAATCTGACACTTCTTCGATTCTATTATCTCCTATTGTGATCCTCATTTTTCTACTGCATTCCTTTTTGTCACACCTCATCACTTTAGTTTTACCTATATTTATTTTCATGTTAAAATCCCTAGTCAATACTGCCTGCATACCATTCAATACCCTTTCTAAATTCTTTTCGCTTTCTTCCAATATAGCTATATCGTCGGCGAATCTGAACATATATATTTTCTCTCCCTGTACATTCACACCTACACTATACTCTTCTTTTACTTTGTTTATTGCATCTTCTATATATAGATTAAATAATAACGGTGAAAGTGTACATCCCTGCCGAACTCTATATACTAACTAGTTATTAGAAATTTGTCAGTCGCAAAATTTTTAATTTATCTATGGCAAGATGATGGTAGTAGAGATATTAAAGCAGACATAATTTCCTTATTCAATGAATTGGTTACTTTGGATATTTAAATTTCACCATATGCTCCCTCATGTACGTTTTTATCACCACCTTCGCCTCTAACGAATGAAACATATTTTAAATGTTGTTGAATTTAATTGCCAGTATCACCACTACCACACAAATAAACAGCCCCCATTAATCGAGCTTTTCTTTCATTTGATCACACATCAAATTATTTGCTACAAAGATTGCCATCTCCGTGTAAAACCTAGAGTTACAAATACGGAACGAAAGATCGCTAAAGCATAGACAAACCTTGTAGTCGTTGTTAGTTCCGAAGTAGATGGGCAGAAAGGCGAGCCAAACGATGCAGGTACTATACATGGTGAAGCCGATGTACTTGGCCTCGTTGAAGTTCTCCGGGATCTTGCGGGTCTTGAACGCGTACCAGGTGCACAGGATGATTAGAATAATATTGTAGACGAGCGACATGACTAGGGCGAAGGTGGACACGCGACACGTGAGCACAGCGGTCAGTGGATAAGGGTAGATTTCGCCGATATCTGGCCGTTCGATCACCAGCCACACGATCGCACCTATTAGCTGAACGGACACAATACCTAGCGGACATTGAGGAGATATTGCGTCAACCGGGTTGAAAAAAAAACAGCTTCATTCTATTGGTTGGAACATTCTTGTTATTTGAATTTGCTTCGGATTTTTACTAGCGCATTCAATAAACGAACCAGTTCGTTGCGTTCTGTTTCGTATCAAAGCGTTTTTGACCTGCGGTAGTTACAGGGCGTTTTTTTTTAATTAGCAGAGAATGACAGAAGTATACGCATCATAAATCCTAAACCGGCATAATGGCTTGACCAATACAGTACATAGCAGTGCTATTCGAAATAGTATGGTATCAGTCGTGTAGCACATTGTATATTCCAGTGCAGTACATTATTTTTGTAAATTCATGAAAAGTATCACTAATATTATTTAAAAATAATATGAAGTCAAATATGGCGCCTATTTATCACTTAATAAAATTTGAAAATAATTTCGAAATAAAATCACTCATAAACTTCAGCTGACATTTTATATATTTATTTCCCACTTATTGAAAATATTGTTCAATGTTCGTATTTTTATTAACGATGGAATATTTAGATAATTATGTTTTAAAAGGATTAATATTAACTAGAGATAAGAGATATACAAAATTAATTTATTATAAAACACAATCAATTGAAAACATATTATATAAAAAGAGAAATAATTTTGTATATAATAAATCGTCATCATAAACATCGCTATCACTATCTGTACCTCCATTAATATTGATAATGAGATCTTCTGTAAAAGTATCTATCTGAATTTCCGAGGCAAATTTAGTTTTCTCAATTTCTAAAACATGATTGTATCGCTTCTGTCTTCTGCAAAGAATAAGTAGGTGTGTCTAGTGCAGAAATTGTGCGTCCTAAGAAATGCAGTGTTGACAAATCACCACGTACAGTTATAACCATTTTATGCAATTAGAATGAATTCTTTGAAATTAATACAAAATGCAAAAAAGTTATACTAGAATATAAGAAATGTTGATAAATACTTATTGTAGTATCATATTTATGTTATAATTAATTTGTACGATAGCTATAAAATAGTGACAAATTTAAATTCTTAGACCTAGAGTATTTTTTGTTATCTGGCACCACAAGTACTGTATAACCCCGATAATCACAACCCTATGCGCAGACGACTACCAAAATTCTCCGCCAATTAAAAAAAAATTAGCTGTACATTCATTGTCCTTTCCATTCAGTGGCGGTTCCTAATGCAGGCCGCAGGGCCGCGCGACCCTCCTGAATATTGAGCGCATCACCGTAGATATATAATTGTATTGCGATATTTTTTCTCGGCATTATTTTTCCTATAAGATAAAGCTTGCGCGGCGAATATACCTAACACACATGACTCACACGATATGGCAGCTAGCAAGTACCAGTCAAATGCATATGCCCTATCTGTTGGAAGCGCTAGAGTTAGAGCGACGGTATGCAGTATAGCTATATAGCTATACTGGCAATATAGCTATATCGTTAATATGTAGTACACATTCCAGCGCCACGCAGCCACACAGTACAGGTTAAATGCATATGCAATTATCTCACTCTATTGCAAGCAATAGGTGAGAGCGACCGTATGCCGTATGTCTTCTCTATTTCTTCGGTCCTCTTGTACTGTATAACGACTAGTGTACAACATTCCAGCGGCTTTGGATGAGTCATAGCAACGTCACGTCACGCTGCTTGTACAGCGAGAATATATATCGTTGTTTATGCTATTCTGGGCTACGATTCTTTAGCGTCCTAACAGAGAAGCCTAGTAAACAGTAAAATTGATATAGATATTGTTGCCTTGTTCTGTGAGTTACGTATGTACGATTTTGCCACGTGTTTCTCCAAGAATATATTTAATAGAAATAATTTAATAAAAATGAATAGTGTTAGTTCTTTATTGAAAATAGAGTTTTGTAGACTTTCTCTTGTGGACAAAGTAAAAATTAAAGAATTAGGTAGGGCATTGCCTGATTTAAATTGATCGCAAACTTGTGCAAGGAGTGCTCAAAACCGGACATTTACGCGGCGGTTTACAAGAGACACTTACAAAAAAAAATTATAACACAGATGAAGGGCTGAGTTATTTAACACGAAATCGATGCCAACATTTTCTAAACAATTTCCAGTGGACCTTTTGGTAACCGTGTGTCATGCATATTAATTTTTGAATAAAACCAGATTAAAAACAGAATTAGAAGTCATTTACTCGCGTCCGGATTTTTATCAAATAATTGGAGCCACACATTTTCTTTCGTTATTGCTACAAAATAATCTCAGTGAAACTTTCCCGGAAACTATAAAAATACTTAAAATTATTTTAACAACCCCGATGACCACTGCTGAATCAGATCGTTGTTTTTCAACACTTAAAAGAATCAAGACTTTTTTGCGAAATGCTATGGGTAATGAACGTTTAAACGCGTTGGCGATGATGTGTATTAATAAAAATGTGGTGCGAAATATTTACAATTTTAACGAAACAGTTTTGGAAAAGTTTATATCAATGAAAGATAGAAGAGTGGAATTCACTTTCAAGAAATGATTGAATTTAATCACTTTGCATCCATTTTAGGTAAGATTTCTCACTATTATGTTATTTTTTAAGAAATGCACCTCCCCAGATTGAAATGGCACGAGCCGCCACTATTTCCATTAGATATATGTTGGTTTACAATTAAATATTTTCGTTGGCAAATTTTCGTTGAATAATTTGCCTTGCTTTTTAAATAAATAATATGAAATGTGTCGACTTTTTTTGTTAGTTGCATAAAAGATTTCAGTAGAAGAAAATTTCCACGTTGAATTAAACAGTATTTTTTAAAATTAAATATGTTGCTATGCGTCCACTGTATTCCGAGAACATTATTTCGTACAATGAATATAAATCACGAGCAGTTATTACGCAGGGGCAGATAAATTTAATAGCGACCATTAGGCAGCAATCCGCGGATATATATTTTTTTGTGGTACAAGCGCGCGGTCCCGCACTCGACACAAAGATATAATTGTAACAGCGTTGATGAAAAGGTCTGCTCCACCTGAAGAACAAATGCTGGCTTATTCGCTTTATGTCCGCGTTCACTAGTTGTGAACTCGCGCGTACATGAATTTCTCTTCAACAAATGGAAACCAATAAAAGAAATAATTCGTGCATTTCGTTACTAATGAAATGTGTATTTCTGGATATATCGGGAATTGCATAATACGACGCGTAACGTATAAGCCAACTCCAGATATGAAATATAAAGATTGTTCGATGCTATTTTTAACATTTCTAATTACGCTTGATCGTAGATTTGACGAACAGAATTGCAAAATTCTCGTTACAGGAACGCGCACGAGCGTTCTCAATTGTTCGTTTGATATTACAGTTTCGCAATTTATTTTCATTGGAATTTATATATATATACCAATAGAGTGACATAAAAGGAAAATGACCCGTGCGATGCATTTGCGATTTATCCGTTTTTTTTGTTTGTTTTAATTTTATTGATTATCAAATTACTTCACACCCGCGCCTATTGAGCGCGGAAGATGACTCGTTGGAAAAAAGCTACTTACCGTCAAAATATACGACACTTCTTTCATTTAAAAAAATGTTGTGTGTCATTGAGATGTGTATCACGCTCGTGACTCGTCCTCGGTTCAGTCGGGTGTTAACAATTTCTCCGGCGTTTTATAATAGAAAGCCATTTAATTCAGATAACTTTTTATCGGCGCTCAGCGTCCCTATTCAAGCAGCCAGGGATGCCAAATCACTTTCAGATACATGCCAAATTTAAAAAGAAATCGTTAAATGGCAGTACTTATCGCATGACCTTTATTATAAACACGGACGCGCCATTTGTGCAAATATATTTGGTTTTTTGTGTGTATGAAATGAATCTTAGAAATTCGCTCTCACGAAACTTATTATCGCTTTTTAATCAGTCACCGATAAGTGAAAAAGCATTATAATTCGGCTTTTAATAGTATTTTTATGCAACTAAAATGCCATTATGCAAATACAAATACATTTGAAAGTTGGCTGGTGCGCCGCTTGATCAGCTTCTTCAACATCAGCTGATGTTGATGGGCTTTTATATAGATTAAAAACAGGATTCTTCGCCCGCATCGTCCCATACCGAGAGGGTCCACGTGATAAATCGCAACCGCTTAATTCTTAACGTCTATTACCTTCGAGACGTTTGTGAAAAGAACTGACTTCGTTTACAGCTTACATTTCGTCACTATAAATCTACATTGTGTGGGGAGATATAAGATAAATTACTCGAACATTTTTACATTAAAAAAGCAGCGCTTCTATTTCATACGTTTCAGCGTAATTCATACGTTTCGATTTTCTTCTATTTGTTGCGTTAACTAAGCACTAACTTAAGAAAGAAAGCGAAAAGAATTTAGAAAGGGTATTGAATGGTATGCAGGCAGTATTGACTAGGGATTTTAACATGAAAATAAATATAGGTAAAACTAAAGTGATGAGGTGTGACAAAAAGGAATGCAGTAGAAAAATGAGGATCACAATAGGAGATAATAGAATCGAAGAAGTGTCAGATTTTTGTTATTTAGGCAGTAGAATCACAAAAGATAATCGAAGCAAGGTAGATATAAAGTGTAGGATAGCACAGGGTAGGAAGGCATTCGTAGAAAAGGAACAGATTTTAAGATCAAATATTGACTTGGGTATTAGAAAAAGATTACTGAAGGTATATGTTTGGAGTGTAGCACTGTACGGGTGTGAGGCGTGGACTATAGGAAAGGAAGAGAAGCGTAGATTAGAAGCACTTGAAATGTGGTGTTATAGGAGGATGATGAGGATTGGTTGGGAAGATAAAGTAACAAATGAAGCTGTACTAGAGTTAGTAGGGGAGAAGAGAAGTATCTGGAGAGTGTTACAGCGTAGGAGAGACAGATTAGTAGGGCATATTCTTAGGCATGGGGGGATTATGCAATTGATCATAGAAGGTAGAGTGGAGGGAAAGAGAGGGGTAGGTAGCCCTAAATTGGAGTATGTGAGTCAGATAGTTGAAGACGTTGAGATGAATAGCTATAGGGAGATGAAGGGATTAGCTCAGGATAGATCGGCATGGCGTGCTGTTTCCAACCAATCTTTAGGATTGCGGACTCTTTAACTAACTTAAGATGCGTTTACATATACGTAATACTGTACTAATATAGTTGGATTATCTTTGTCAAAGTTGGACAATTTATTATGAACATTATTGTTTCCTATGTGATATAGGTCTCGGTGTATTGTGATTAACTAATATCGGACCGCTTCAATCTTATTGCGTGTATGTTGCCAATATAACCGTGCAAAACGGTTTTATCTTCTAAATAATAATTGTCGTTAGTTGACTATTCGGATATTTGAAAAAACGGGTGTTTATAAAAAGTTGGATGTATTTTTACTGAGACGGTACCACATTTTAAATTTGAATGAACCGTTAAAGCGGTTCCGGGCGATTTCTGCGAAACGTTGTAAGCAAATCGCAACGGTTTCCGTTGCGCGACCGAGCCAATTTACAAACTTCCGCTAATCTCGCTAAGTACCGCCAATATACAAATTTCGCTAAAACCTTAAACACCTTCAACATATAATATCGCGTTACTTGTTTCTGAGCTGCCTCAAATTTAAAGCGTTACATAATCGCGCTGAATTTATTCATTCGATCAAATTATATGTTCGCGTTTAGCGATGAAGCCATTGCGGATATACAGCGTGTTTTTCGAAACACATAACAACTTACCTAGTGCTATAGCAACCTGCGAGATAGGAGATGTATATACGGGCCTCTTGATAGTCTTAACACCGCGATTGAAGATCCTCGAGATGCGATTTGTTTTGGTGAATATAGCGCTGTAGCAGATGCTCAAACACAAGCCCAAACCAACGCGCATTACCGCGCACGTTTCCACTGTTGGTCTGGCCAGGATTATAAAAGACATACCTGGAAGAAAGAACATACATTTCAAGCGCGCATCACCCACAGCACGTCAATTGTCAATCCTACCGTAACAACAAAGAATGCCGCTAAGTAGAACGTAGCACAGTTCCCGACCGGATGCCATGATGACCGGTGTCCGATTGTATCGGACGAAGACGCAAGCCGTGAACAGGGTGCAGAATATCCCGAAGCCGCTGAAGATGAGCGGAACTAGTGCCCATGGATTCAACCAGTCGATCACCAGAGCCTTAAGTTTCACACAGTCGGTTTTGTTGCTGTTTGGCGCAAATCCGGGCGAGCACGGCTTGCAGCTATCATTGAACACGTACGAGTCTTCGCGGCATGCCACACAAGACCAACAACATTGATCCTGAAATGGAAGTATTCAATGTCGTCTTGTATATTGTTACAATGAAGGATCGGTGTAACTAATAACGACGAGGGAATATAATATCTTGCGACATGCGTACGCGTGTATAAGCTGCGAATTTTATGCGGCGATCGGGGTGAAAATATCTATATTTATATTAACAATTACGTGCCATTACCGATGCATGGCAGATCAAGAAAATGTACAGGACCAGAATGCGAATATTATTTTGTACGATATCGAAAATGAGACATACGAACAATAAAAAAAATATGTATTCTTACGTCAGAAATGTCCATTAGTTGTGAGGAATTAAAATGTTTAGATTATCCCTTTATATATTATCTTTCTGGTGTGTTCGGGATACGCTATATATTCTCGAATAATATATATGTTACAGGGACGGCGCACGTTGAAGCAAATATTTACGGATTTGTGTAATGTCAAAGAACTGCCGAGAGTGGATTTATTGGCTCTTTTGCAACGAATAAAGGAGCTTGAATTCTATCGTATTCCATATAATCTCAATAGTGATTGTACAAATAATTTGGAAATATTACTACCAACTAGATATAAAATTTAAATCGCTCTGGACAAAATATATTTATATAATAATATCATGGTTAAATGCGAGTTTTGAAGCGACTTCGTCAGTCAGAGTGCACTTACTTGATAGTTGCGGATATGGCCGGAAGGACACAAATCACTGCAAATCGACTTTGGTATTTCGTTGGAGTCCTTCCACTGGAGCTTGTCCTTATCCAATTTCAAGCTGCGGGAGAAGAAAACACAAGTTACGGATCATAGATACTCAAGATTCTACACATGCTAACTTTCCACGCGCCGCGACGGTCGGAATAAATTTACCGCTGCAAATTTGAAGGATACAACAACCGCTATTTGTTGGAAAAACTGGTTTCAGTCCCCACTTTCTACGTAATTATAGCTTATTGTCAAATAATAGTTGCCAAACTATATTCATGAAAAATTCTTCTCTTCGATTTTTATGCTGAAAATTGAGCCGTTTTTTTTCAGAAATAAAGTAACAAATAAAGAAGAATGGTATTTTTTCTAATCTCATTTTAATTAACTTTTGAATGCAATTAAAATAATTACAAAACATTCCAGACTAGGAAAGCTATTTAAGCTTCTGTAGTTTTTTGTTGAAATCAAAAATTTTTTTTTTCATGCTAATTTTCGTATTGAATCAATTATTACAAGTTTGAGTAACGATTTTTCGAAATGTACGATTAAATTAAATTAATTCGTGGGTTCGGATTAAGATATAAATTTACGAGTCGGGGGGGGAGGGGGCGTTTGTTTGCGCACGTAAAGAGGTTTATACACTCGTATTAAATATTACGACAGTTCGCAGGCGTAGAAACGGGTGGATGAAACGAAACGAGCCGCTCTTCGCCGCTGGCAAACTACTAATTGCGGAAATTTGCCTGAAATTTCCGCGTACATATCATCGAATAAACGAAACGAGTGCTCTCTTTCCCGTTATTTACAGGAAGCATATAATTATATATGACGGCTTGCGTTTGGTCACGTCTCTTTCACATTCTTGTATAAGCGCGCAGATGTGTGTACGTGGCACACTCTCGTGCGTGTTAAAGGAACGGGAAAATTTGAACTTTCGTATCGCTCAATCTACTGCAAAAGCCGCATTGATTTTTCTCCCCAGCATTGCACAAACATCGAGTTAAACTACAAAGTTAACTTTATAAATTCCTCTTAACCGCAGAGCAGCACGACACTTTTAAAATGAACCACAAATAATCGTGTAATGTAGTGTTTTTCAGACACGCTTTCGTAAAATACCGGTTCACTAAATTATTCAGAAATAGTAATCACATTGCGGAACTCGCGTTAATTATAATTCCGACTTTATTGGTTGTTTGCTAGATGACGGGATTGATTTCCTTCGTCGGCAAATATATACGTTTTCGTTCGCAAACGAACAATCCGATATAATGATCATATAGTGCAAATTTCTCCGTTTCACCGTCCGCAAATTTAATTAAACTAGTTCTGAAATGTCATTTCGTATCAGTTTGCTTAAGTCCAATTTCCATTTGTTTACATTATCAACAATACCTCATTCGCACCTTAAATAAACCGAGTATGTTGGTCAATTTTGTTTTTTCTTCTTACGCTTCGCATATTAAATGTTAACCCAAACCTCAACGACATGAAATAATGCGACCAGCATTTCTGGGACAATGAATGAGATAGTGGACGACACATTTATATGGCCATCGTCCTACTGTCCCAAACGTCCATCCAGATATTCCTGGCACTGGCGCACGACATAGGTCGGTACTGATGTTGGGAACAGACTGTATAATGTGCAGGACTTTCTGAAGCGAAACGTTTGTTTCGTAGACGACTTTTCAAAAGAATCCCGTTCTTAACTAATTTAACGTTTGTGGCATATACCGTAAAAACCCACGTATAAGATACCCCCTACTTTTTGAAGGCTTTTGACCAGAAAAAAGGAGGAGCTATAAAAAAAGTTGAAATGTCCGAAATCTGCCGGTGGATCCTTCGCGCTTGGGATGAGATATCCGTGGATGTTATCAAAAAATGCTGCATTTCCAATAATTTGGATGGAACTGAAGATGATATCGTTTTTGGGAACAATATGGTATTAGAGGACGAACTGGGTTGTGCTGAAGATTTAATCTATGCGGATGATATGCCTGAAGAAATGGAGCCTATTGTTGTTGAAATGTATTAATCAAAATAAAGTGTGTAACATGTTTCAAACATCACATTTTCAATTGCTTGTACCCGCGTAGTCTTGAGCTAGTTTAACTAACTCAGAAATATGATCAATTCCTACAGCGACGCTGTTAATAAAAAAGAATTTACCATTGGTTTTAAAACTAGAATAAAAATATTTTACCTTTTCTTCCCCAATATCAATGCCATGCAAGCAGTTAGGTATCCACTTCCGGAACCAACATCGAGGGCTCTCTCCCCTTCTGTGAGCCTATCAGCGAGCAGTTCCAGCGCATGCGCATGCATATGGGGGGCACTAATCGTAACCCCGAAACCTAAGTTGCTACCCCTAAACTTAAGCTTCTACCCCTACGTTTTAACATCGAAAATTCCAAAAAAAAAAGTGGTATCTTATACGTGGGTTTTTACGGTACATATTGTGAATCGTTTATTTCAATATAATTGTGATCGAATTTGATTTATAACAAAAACAGCAAACATTTGCGCAATGTTTACAAAAAATTCTTCAAGTATTCCGGCAAATCGCTTACGCACATATTATCATTAGGCAGAGCAGGTTAATTGGACTTAAATAGGGCGGTTCGTGCGTGTATACGCGAGCTCCCCCAAAACATAAACACAGATTCCTTGAACTAAACCGGTCGCCCCCCCCCCCCCCAGCTGGGGCTCTGGTGGGCGGCCAATTCGGAAACTTCCTGCCCCGGGCGGTACACCTAATGTATACACACAACGTCTTCTGTAATAGTAAACTCGAGCTTAACATTCCACTGAAATTGAGAGGAAAGTTTTCAGTTGCGAAAATAAATCATCTTTTAAAGAAATCTAGTTTTGTTTTGGACAAATTTCGAATAAAATTTCTCGCAACATTGCTTCAGTGTTTGTATCCAATTCCTCCGGCATGTTGTGCGACGGTCTTTTATAAATTGCGGCAGCATTTCCATTCTGCACACAGCCACCGGTTATTATATCAAGTTCATTAGGGTGGTGGCGGCAATGCCGGTGTGTTTCTTTACTTTGTATAATATGCAGGTAGAATGAAGTCGCTACTTCGGCCACGTATACCGTTAACGTCTTTAGCGAAACATTTGCATAAGTCCACATAAAGCGATGTAAAAGCAATTATACAATTGATAATTCTGTCCGTAATTTTACACATTCTTTTAATTCGATCGTAGCGATATTTTTTAGTCGAAGTTTTCCGTTTTTTTTTTTTGTGAAGATTACGAATCTTGCAATAACCGGGCGCTAATTTTCGGAATTTGTTTAGGTAAAGCTTTTGTAAACGTAGCGCGAGTTTAGATATTAATTTTAAATTTCGCTGGTGCGCCGTAATTATAACAACACATCTTCAGGCTTCAGCATTCGCCAAACGAAGTGCTCTCCAGAAGATATAGCGTAGGACAGTTTATGTCTGGCAGAGGTCCGGTTTATAATAAATAAAAACAACGTAAGTGCAATAGTTGGACCATCGCGTAATTAAACCGAAGAGAACAAAATAAAACACACTTAGTGATTTAAAGACATGTCTTAAATTATAAATACGAGAGACCAAATTTGCACGAAGGTAACGGAAGAAATTGCCGTTTATTTTTACTGCAAGTTGTTATAAGGAATGTTCGTTAGTGTTCTATTTAATTGTGTGACAAAATGCCGAGCAAGCTATCAGTAATCAGAGTCATATAACTGCCGCCGGCTTATGTTCTTTTGACAGTTGCAGTTATATCACAAACAGA
This sequence comes from Leptodirus hochenwartii, assembly GCA_947310635.1. Taxonomy (NCBI): domain Eukaryota; kingdom Metazoa; phylum Arthropoda; class Insecta; order Coleoptera; family Leiodidae; genus Leptodirus; species Leptodirus hochenwartii. The sequence goes on along the minus strand of OX371187.1, from coordinate 8,018,220 downwards.
CTAAGAGGACGCGTGGCGCCGCGACGCGAAACGTCGTCTGTCGTCGCCATCCTGCACAGAGATAATTCGCATAACAAGTACACAGGCGAGAGATATGCTCTGTAATTATATGTACACACTCTTAGTGCCCTAGACAGGAGATGTGTTTCAACTAGGAGGGATCCCTTGACAGTTGTCGGAGTCGGGAGTTTGTACCGCTTCCCGTCCTGGAACGTTGTTTTTATTTGTATGTAGTTTTAAAAGCAACAGTTACACCAACATCATTATTTCGAGGAGACTATTTAACTAACGAACTCAATTTGCATTTCATTTGAAGCGGCGTCACTTGCGCTGATATAATTTTAATTTTTAATCCATTCCAAAAAGCCGAAAGCTCTTCCTAACGTTCGTTCCAATAATTTATCATAAATCACTGCCTGCATCAATATTTTATCTGAGAATTCATTGACATTATCGCCAGCGTTGGCCCAACACAGATTTAAATAATAATAAATTCGATTTCATGTCATTTATGAATTCTGTCTTAAGATAGTCCCCCGCAAATTCGTAATCAACTAAATGAATGGTACTATTTAACAAAAATAATGTTACCGAATCTAGAATCGCTTAACAAAATAGTGAAACATAAAACGGAACGTTTGTCCTGAAATTTTAGCAATGGCTGGAAAACAGACTGGCGTCAAGTTTGTGAGGCATTAGACAGTTGTCAGGCGTCGGTCATTGACTGACCACGATCTAATTACGATAATTGTTCGCTAACGATTTGGCCGTCGCGACGCTCATCAGCCACATATGTGTAGCTGGTACCAGAAAACGATTCAACACGATTATAACCGATCGCATTTAACATCTGGCGATCGCAAACTGCTGCGAAGGAAGATAATACGTTCTGTCGAAACTTGTCACTGTCACCGTCTCTAATTGGCGGAGTGTTTCAGAACATGGCGCCGATTTATCGTATCGGATTCAGCCGAGCTTCAGTAGACATTTATCTATTCCTAATCAAAGTACATAGACATTAAAAATTCCTTTCCACCGCACTGAAGAAATACCAGCAATTTGTTTCTACTTTAGTAAATTTTAAAATTCATTATTCAGTCTTCAGTCTATGTCACAAGTCACCATCACATCATTTCAATTTTTATTGATAAAATACCAGGGGCATTTTGCAAGTCTTGGTAGTTTATTTGAAAAAAATGTATTTAATAAATAAACAAGCAACTATCGCTACGATGTAGCTATTTATGTTCTTAAGCTATTCGAAGTAAATGAGGCTCGCGCGGCGTTCGGATGTTGCTGCCCATATATTTACGCTTCCCCGTTTAAATTATACAACAATATCTTAAAAGTTATCACTACGGTGTTAAATAATAGTATAGAATATCATTGAAACTACATTTAAGGAACATTTAGCTCATTTTAGATTAAATAGAAAAGATAAAAGTGCTGTTGCCGAGCATATTTTTGAACAGGTCACCCTATTCAAATTTGTTCACTTAAATAACTTAAAAAGTGTTTCGAATTATTCCGAGTATGAAAGTATATACTTGCATAAATCTAAATCAAATTTAATAAATTTGGATTCAGGCCCAATTTCATCTTGTCGATTTAATTTATTTAATAAGAACTATTTTTAAATTTCTTTTTGGTTATTTTAGATTTGACAAACCAATGTTTATTATTGTTACTTGTTGGTTTCTTTAATTATTAATTTATATTATTTTAAAAGATTTATAGGTCATATTATATGCCATTTTTGAAATATTCCTGTTATGTTGACTTATTTATTTAATAGTATATCAATCACGATTCGTATTTTATTTAGATTTATCTTGTGCTACTGATGATGAGAGCATAGCTTTAGAAATGCGGATCTAGCTATTTAATGCTTTAAGTTACGGTATTTAGGTGATATTCTCTACTATACAACAATACTTTTCTTGAAAATGATGTAGGCAATCTTGTAAAGGGGTTTCCCGAGTGTATCGTTTATCTACCCTCTTTGTTGTTTCTTCCGCATGGCAATAATGTAAAAACTTCATAAGGTGCGCGATCGTTTTCGTTACGAATTCACGCGGGTACGCAACGCTCGGGCGCTTCTTACATTCGAAAAATGGATCATTACTCACACATAAAGTATGCATGCAAACGTCTGAATAGATGCATATTTTATGAGTCACTGTGTATATGTGGGTAGCATGGTGTTAGTTGGAGGATATGTTAATAGTCAATATCAGTATGCTCTCGGGTGAGTCGACAAATATTCACAATCTCTGATGAAGATATATAAAATACAAAAATAACACAACGTATCGAACAATGAGCGTGACGTTTACGTTCGATGTAAATAAAATAATATGAACGACTTTTATTGTTTTCAGGTACGTAATAGCCGTGCGTATATATACAAAATTTTCCGCATAGGAAAATTTGAAGAGGCACTTTCTTGCCTCTTATGTAACGTAACCAGCTATTGTATATTATCATAATAAGATATTTGCATTCCATTACTATAAGGCGGTATTTCCAAAGAGAAAAGTCCCTCGCTGACTCTTCACGGTATAATTCGGTATATATAAAACGCCCGTTAAAAAAATCGAAATAAAGTACCTTCAAAAATACTATCCGTTATTCTATATAATAAAAAATATTTCTTCGATAATAAAAAAAATTTTAGCATGTGTAATTCCGTTGATATTTACTTTTAGAAAAAAAACAATTTTAAGGAAAGTTTTATTATGCCGTATTTATACAGCACCAATGGAATTCCTCCATAATGTAGATATGAGGTAGAGCGTATGGCGGTTTACCTAAAACGAGAAGAATTCCTCCGCAGGAATGCGCCAGACATGATCTGAAGACATAGCTGTACCCACGCAAGTATGGGGGTAGCATTAAACAGACTCAAGTTCAATGATATTTTCTAATCGGATCTGTGCTCAGCAAACTATATTCGAAAGTCATTTTAATAAAGAATTAACAATATAACATTTTCAATATAACATGGCTTCTGAAATTCTCATTAAATTAAGGGTTGCGCGCGTGTTGCGGTTATACCACTTACTTTTCTTTCCACGAGCCAATTTGAACGTAGTCGTATTTTCCGTCGGTCTTCCTCTGATACTGGTAAATGTTGTAACTGCCGAAGGCGTCCCCGTCGCTGTTGAATTTCACGTCCGTGCCCTGGCGACCTGAAATCAACCGTTAAAATTAAACAGAATCATTTTTTTATTGGAAGGAAAGTACCGCGTCAGCTTATAACATCGAATAAACTCGCGTTTCTTTGTTTCAGTCTGCGCCGTAGTTGAAGTAAATCTATGTCTTAAAGTGGACTTCTTCGTCGGTGTTGGAATCGTTTAATCTCATAGCGAGCATATTATCGCCCTAATTCGCGATGGAAATCGAATTACCGCCGCCGTGGGAAAGGTATAACTACTACTTAAAACTTCTAAAGTGGTTTCATTAAATTTTCTCGGGCGTTATTGGTTGGTGAGCACGACGCATCCAATAAAAGACGCTGTCAAATTGATGGGATAATTCGCGAAAATACGTCTTGTGCATCAACTTTAATTCCGATTTAAATCTGGTCACTTGTTTTTGTTTTAAACGATTCATAAGATTTAAAAACTGAAGTAACTACATCCTTTCGCGTATATCTGCTTTTTATTACCGAAATCAAAATATATCTTCAATTTGCGTTTTATGTTCAATAAGACTATATATATATGTGTGTATTTTCTTCAGCAGACAATTCAAATTTCTCATTTCCATTTTGTAAATTAACATAAAGTAACCACTCACAACATTTCCATTATTAACGGATTGCGAATGTATTAGCTTAAAAGTTCTTGGCCACGTAGTTTTGAAAAATGAATTACTGTATTTTTAAAAGCAGCCGAATGAGTTTGCTAAATGAATTCTTCAGCCCCACTAAATCTCTTAAAGGCACAGTAAGGACGTAACATTCTTACAAGGCTAATAATATTACCGCAAATTATTAATTTATGAAGATTTTGAATTTTGAAAATTTATGAATTTATGAAATGCACAGTTTTGCTAGTAGATATATTGTTTGTAATTTTTTTTTAGACATTTTTCCGCAATAATTATAATTTAGTACTATAAATCGTTTATTACCATTAATTTGTTTTTGGAAACACATTGTACGTTGCTGATAAAACCCATTCACAGGTTTCTTTTTGCAATGAGCCTGTAGTGCAATTACTTTAAGAGCGGATTTATTTATACGATGGCCTAAATCAGATTTCCGCAACTTCCCTAAAATTCAAGCAGATTTAGCCCGTCCTATTCTCTTCACCATCTGAAACTCTATCTACACCGTTTCATCTTATACAGACAATCTTCAATCTAATCTGTCCGTATCTCAGTCAGGCTCTTATGCAAACCACTTTCCGTTCCATTCCCATAATATTACCTATTTTGTTGAAATTTAGATGAATCTACGATGATGTTTATAGGAAAATCAGAGGCGCGCACCTTCTATTTTCTATTTACAAAAAATATATCAGATTTCGCAAAAGGCACTGAATCGTAATTTATACAACAGACTGGAAATTTTAATTACACACGTGACCTCTGAAATTTTTATAAATAATGGCGTTTCATATTGAAAATTTTAGTAATTAGCGATAATGATACATTCCGTTTATAATTTAGTCTTTTATGGCGTTTTTTTTTCTTCGTTAAAGCTCGATCAAAACCGACACATTGCGGAGGAATAAAATATCGTCTGGGCAAATAATAACGTCGAGTTTTTTACAAATATATCACCTCGGGTAATCGGAATACAATATTTCTGTTAACAAAGTACAAAGCCGTTGTAATTTTGAGTATTTCGTACATATCAAAAGTTTAGCAACGCCTCATCGTTTTTGTAAAACGAATTATAAACGGCGCGCTGCCAATGTTGCCAATATACAAATTCAATTCATCATATACGTAATGATTTCTGAGGGGCATCTTGACTGTTTGCGTTTCATTTAAATTTTAAATACGCGCCGACGCAACAATAACAAACATAATACTGGGCAATAATGGTTGTACGAGCCCTTATAATTCCGAGAGTCCCAAACCATGTGACACAGAACGGCTGAAACGAGAAGAGCCCGAAACATACATTTTATATACGTATTGATAAGCAATTTTGTCAAATATATCTATTATTTTTCTATACAAGTAATGATCATTAGGTTGGACTAATTTTAAACTCTCGTGCGGGCCAACATAAAGTTTTCCGCAACCATTTTTCTTTCTAAAAAAATAAATATACATATGGATAAATTGACTATGCATTCTGTTCGAATATCTGAATTAGTTATAATGATAATTACGAGCGTGTTCGTTTGAGCGATCAATTCTTCGCAAATTCTAGTCGTTACGTGATAGCTAAAGTTTCGGCATAGTAATTTTGGGGATTGCATGTTTCTTAATGGCCGTACTGTGCCATATGGCACTGTGGCGGTGCTCCTTCGGACAACGTAATTTATCTGGCACATACATGTGTATGTATCGCTGTCATTATCTGGACGTGGATATATTATATTCTTAGCACATAATGCGCGAAAAGTTCGCATATTTTATTAAGTTTAAACTAGAACTCTAGCACGTTTTCATTTGCCTTTCTGTCTATTCACCCAATTTTATTAAAACTGATTTTAAATGTTTCTATCGCCTGTCTTCCTTTCCTATTGTCCACGCCTCATAGCTCTATAGTTTGAACTCCACACATACACTTTTAATAATGTTTTTCTAACACATAGTTTAAAAATTGATACTTTTCTACCAATTCCTTCCAACCCTGCGCTATTTTATATTTTATATATACCTTACTACGACTATCCTTCGTAATTCTACTTGATAAATATCGGAAATCAGAAAATTCTTCTATTCTAGATTTCATTTTTCGCCTACATTGCATCTCATAACTTTGGTCTTACTTACATTTATTTCCGTATTATAATCCCTGGTCATCACTTCCTACATACCATTTAAGACCTATTCTAAATTCTGTTCTCTTTCTTCCAACATAGTTTCATTGTTAGCGAACCTTATCATATATGAGGGTAAAGGACGAAGTAGTAAATTCTCGCAAATTTTATAATCTTTTCAATTTTCCGACTAGTTTCGATCATCTGGGAAAAAATGATCAGGTATTTGATAAAATCAATCAGCATTAAAGTATTTAAAGAATTGTACATGTTAAAACATTTAAACAGTTTTATGACGTAGATTTTTTGATCATTAAGAAATTTACAAATTTATTACATGATGGAATTTACTACTTCGTCCTTTACCCTTATTACTTTAGCTCACATTCACACTTCCACAATTACACTTATCATATATATTTCTTCTCCCCGAATTTTGATACCTATAGTATCTTTTCTAACTTTGTTTATTGCATCTTCTGTATATAGATTAAATAATAATGGCGAAAGTATATATCCCTGCCAGACTACTATCCTATTCCTGCTTCCTCTTCTTCCCCTTTAGTTCTAACTAAAGCAGTTTGGTGTTTATATAAATTGAAAAATAATAATTTTATATCATAATTTATTCCTGTTTCTTTCAGGATTCTAAACACGTTTCATTTACATTATCTAATGCCTTCATATTATGTCGATTCATTAATAGTTAATTACAAATTTCTTAGCGCTGAAATATTCTCTTTCACCCCGTTGTTCTTCCTAAATCCAAATTAATCTTGCGCTATTCTCTAAACTTTTATAAATATCCTTAAATAAATCTTCCTGTAGAGTCCTTTGACTTTCATACGAATTAGCTTATATTTTTTGGAAGTACGACGAGCTTTTTTTTTCATGCAGGATTGGAAGTTAAATAGTAAATCCTCACAGTTTTTTGAAATATGTTAATTTTATTGTAATTTTCCGACTAGTTTCGATATATTACAATATCATCATCTGGGAAAAAAATGTTGTTTAAAATTATGATATGCTTTAAACATTAAAGACCAGTCAATTACTAAGAAGCGGTCATAATTTTTGTACCAGGTTTCTAATATAACAATTTTTTTTGTATATTTTAAATTATTTTCACAATGTCTAAAATGTGCTTTTAGTCGAAATTAGTGCTGTCAAATTTCCTCTCATGAACCGGTAACCCGGTACAGTCCATTGTCACCGGTGCACTGGTGCACCGCTTACCGGTGCACTGGTCCGTACCATACATACGGGTACGTATGGTACGGACCGGTACCTAAAAATAAATCGGTGCACCGAATCCGTTGATGCACCGGTATGGTACGAACCGGTACATTGATACGTACGGTACGGACCGGTGCATCGGTACGCATGGTGCGGACCGGTACGTATAGTACGGTCCGTACCATACGTACCGGTTTCCCCTAGTATCTGATAGTGGTCTCCTATAAACTTAACGAAAAAGGCGAAAGAGCGCGGGTAAGAGAAAGGAAATAGTGGAATGGAACGAATAGAATGAATTCACCCTCCTCAGAAAGCTAAAGCAACTGTGGAATCTATGTGCTCATTTATTAGCAGTTTATTATATTTTTGTGGATAATTGACATGAAAAATAAATGGTGCGGTGGTACACAGCGGTGCGGTGGTACACAGCGGTGTGGTGGTACACAGCGGTGCGGTGGTACACAGCGGTGCGGTGGTACACAGCGGTGCGGTGGTACACAGCGGTGCGGTGGTACACAGCGGTGCGGTGGTACACAGCGGTGCGGTGGTACACAGCGGTGCGGTGGTACACAGCGGTGTGGCGGTACGTACCGGTACGTACCGGTGTACCACGAAAGGAAAAGTAACGGGTCCCCAACAAAAGTTGGACCGGTGCACCGGTACACCGGGTTACGTGACAGCACTAGTCGAAATCATAAAAGTAAAGTCACTGTGAGGATTTACTATTTAACTTCCAATCTTACGATTCTTACGTCCAACCTTAGATAATGGACTTTAACGATATTATTTTCTCATGTTAAATAAAAATATGATCAACATCTCGCTTCTAATTTATCACACAGAATATTGCAAACGACAAAAACTTACCTGTAAACGTAACATTGCGGATATATTTCAAAACCTGAGGTCCCGGCGGTGCGGGTTTCATTTCCTCACACTGGTCGATGTTCGCGTCCGGGAAACATTCTTCCTTCACCAGATGGTCCACCGCAAGAGCAGCGGCATACACCGCGTCAACTGCAACGGCAAATTAACATATTCAGTGCCGCAACCCCGACAACAGCAACATGTTTCTAATTTAAATATGAAATTGAGTACGTGCTATTTTCCGATTTTATAGGTTTATTCTGCACATGCATTTCTTATTAGCATGCACATCATTATTTCCCGTCACAGCGGCGGTTTGCGGTCGCAGTTCGTATATCGTCCAGGACCGGCAGGATAATGGTCGACCACGTCCTGTTAGCGATTGGCGACTGGCGAGCAAGCGACAAGCCACAAGGATGCTAGGATCGCGTCATCGCGCTAACAAAACGTACTAATTAGATGCCAACGAAAGAAGCGGTTTTTCGCAATAGCGTTCTTCGCCCACATAGTGAAAATGACAATTTTCCGCTCCGGAATATTTTATCAATTTTCTATCAAATATAACAAATAGCCGTTGAACTTGAACGAGAATGCCTTTCATAATGGCGGCGAAAAGACGCTCGATGGTCGTAGTTTATATATTATATAATTACAGCGCGAGGAACAATAGATAAGTCGGCGTACAGTAATACAATGCGAAGAAACGAATTAATGAGGCGTCGTTTATTTGCTGGTATGTATGTAATGCGGTCTTATAAAATATAGATATTACGCAGACGTAGCAAATTTCCGCCCTCATCTGCAAACGGTACACAAGCGCCAAATGAACACCTAATACCCCGTTGTTTTATAATTAGTCGAATATGTACAACATTATCTTACATTCGTCTGTTTCCACCGAGCGATGTAGTGCAATAATCATTTTTCAACTCGATTTTAATAATATACTGCTCTCGTGATTCCAGTAGCAAATATTAAATCGCACTCTTCTGCCTAGAAATATAACAGAATAATGTTTATTTTTAATTTTTGAAGCAAGTTATGAACATCCTGTATGTGTAATTCCATAAGAGCCTAAATTTACTGTAAATAATACGCAACAATGTCATTCTCCACTTATACTTAGTCGGAAAAAGAACCTAATTTAATCAATTCAATACGCAAAATATTCATTTTTAATCTAATTTATGTAACAGCCGATCGTTCATTTCGAAACTAATAATTTTACCGTCAATTTGACTAAGCATTCATGCAAAAAAAAAAACATCTGACAACGTTTAATAAAAATTTAATTTAACAAGAATATTTTTTTAAATTACAATAATTTATATCACAATTAAAAACGAGGATTTAATCGATTATAGTTTCGAATTGTAATTTAATTGTAATTTCTCTTCTATAAATGGAATATCACAACATAACAGCAAAATCTATAACCTATTTAGAGTATTTTTTAGTTCACAAAAATTGAAAAATTTCAAGACGCCACAAATAGGCAAATTGTATTGTTGCTTCTGTTCAAAATTACTATATGCAGTGAGAAGTACAGACGTTAGAGCGTCCATTGTTTGTGGATATTGTACACAACTAAATACAGGACGTCGCGACGCTCCCCGCAGTCGGTGCTTAGAAGGAACGAGCGCTAACAAATGGATTCAGAACGCGGATGTTCTAGATAAGGGGGCGACAAGTTCGTTCCAACATTATCTTTGCCATGTCTTAATCTTCTGCACACTGCGAACAAGATTGAGACAAGAATGAAACGATTATTGTTCTTAAAAAAAATATCTTTAATCGGCGGTGAATGATATTTTTGAGCATTAGCGAAAAAACGGTAATAATATTTATATTAGCCTTCAATTTTGCGAAATCTGAAAAAAATATATATTTAAAGTGAGCTTTACAACGCTGCATTTCCGAATTTCCAATTAGTACTCCCAAAAAAAACAAGTGTTTCAGTTACTGCTTTTTGCAATCGTTTTTCTTGTATCGAAGTATTTATTGTAATCATGCTATAGCGTATTTTAAAAATTATCACTACGGTGTTAAATAATAGTATAGTAGAATAATAATAAAAATAATCCTTTATCTAATGATAAATATAACATTGAATTAAATAATATCCGAAATATAGCGGCACAAAATGGCTATTCTTATAAATTATAAATAACATATTAAGAAAATTTAAAAGAACAAGAGATAGATAGCAATTAACAATTAACAATAGCAATAAAACGAATGAAAATAATTTTAGAAAATGTTTTTGTTCACATCAGCATTTAGATTCGGAATGACAACACTGGATGGGACTTTTGTTATGGCACATGCGCACCATACATATCAGACCACTTACGTCATCATAGAAAAAAATTCTTTCGTTTACATGTTATGCAAATTCCGGAAAAAATATGCGACACATATTTCGCTGATAAATTACATAGCAAATATTCTGAAAAAGTTTCATTTTTTTTCCGTAACAAATCGGATTAAAGAAAGTGTAAATTCAGCAGGAATGTCTTCGTCTTTGAACATTTTTTTGTCGCACTAAACTTGATTTAAACAAAATATCAGCTAGTTATTCTATTAGCAAAACAAATTCTTTTAATTCTACCATGTTTTTAAATCAACTATTATACACGTAAAGTGTAGAATTTTAAGTAACTTAAAAAAAAAAGAAATGTTATTTTATCTAATGATAAATATAATATTGAATTAAATAATATCCGAAATATAGCAGTACAAAATGGCTATTCTTATAAAATTATAAATAACATATTAAGGAAATTTAAAAGAACAAGAGATATCAGAAATATTAGTAGTTTAGAACACAGTAATAATTCGTGTTAAATTACCATTTGATCCTATGGTTTAGATAGTATTTTAAATAAATATAATTTTAAAGTAACATCTAATAGTCTTGCTAATTTTTTAGGAAATCCCAAAGATTTGATTGATTTCAATAAAAATTCTGGTATTTATGAAATATCTTGTTCTAGTTGTGCTAAAGTATATATAGAAGACAAACACGTAGACCAATTGAAACTAGATTTAAGGAGCATTTAGAGCATTTCAGATTAAATAGAAAAGATACAAGTGCTGTAGCCGAGCATATTTTTGACTAACTCAGGTCAAATTAGCACACTTAAATTACCGTAATATTTCATCTGCGTATTTTCCGTGCGTGATTAATGATACTTTGGAAAACTGAGGGGGTGGGTGCCATCGGTCAATCGCTTATTTGTAAACGTTTTCAACATTTCAGATGGAAATGTATCGGACGTATCATATTACGGAAAGCGCAAGAAGAGGGGAACGATTAATCAACGCGCGATATTTTTGCACTCGATAACGACGTCGCAATGGTGCGCAGGCTTTGGAAATATTCTTAGAATTTATTTTGCAATTCCGAAACAGCTTACTGTCTTGTGTCCGTATTTGTTATTTTATTAAGTGCGTGCACGTTCAATGTCTTCTCGTAAGATATTTACAAGGGGAAGTAATTTACTTTTGAGATTGGACCCGATTTCCTGGAAGAGAAACAATTTTTTGAAGCGTATCTGGTTGTTCCGTCTATCAGCGCGCTATATTTTCCGCCTAAGTCTGATTTCTCTTCCCACAGAAATGAATATTTCATTTTCAATTTCACGCGAAGTTGCCGCAGACAGACGCTGACATATTTGCGGATAAAATTTTCGAGACGAATAAATTGCACGTACCAATCGCAGCCATAGTTAAATAGTCGGTAGTAAATGACGGTTTTTTCCGTCTGTTGGAAAATACCTGGAAACTGTACGTGCCTTTTGGAACAAGTAGCACTCGGTTCATTGCCAACTGATATGATCATATCAGCCACTCACAAAATAGTGATATATATTCACGTTACAGTGAATTATTCCAGCAATCCGTTTTTATATATATCTTTTAATAGGTACGGTGATTTATACATCCCGTTCTTCTCATTGGCAAAGATAATCCGCCAGCCGCGCAAACATCCTCTCTTCCCATTACCAGTTACCGTTTGACATTAATTTGAATATCGCTGCTGCTTTGAATGTCTGACATAAACTCTGAATGAGCGGCAATATGGAATCATAAAAATATGAAGCAAAATGTGATATTTACAGCTGCTGGTGTTGCATTCGTTTCTATAATCCATTCGGTGGCTTGACATCTAATCAGACCCCCATCTGTTAATTACCGTTTAAAAATTGATCAAATGCCAAAGTGGCCATCCGGCCAATCCACTGTCGGCTCGTCGTTGATCGCATCATATTTATCTCGAGTCAATTAAGTTCTCATCGCTATTTCAAAATAAATAAAAACGGACGAAAAAGAAGTCGACGTTCCAAAATTTATTATATACCTACATTAAAATACTGCAGTATTAATTAAGAGGTACTACATAATTTCCAACGTAATAATGTTTCCAAGTGACAATGCTGAAAAATAAGCAGCTAAGAAGAAAAATAAGAAGAAAGAATTAGAGTTGGAAAAGCAACAAAAATAGCATTCATACTTTTAGAAAAGGCATTCGATAATGTAGATTGAAATATCGTGTTTAGAATTTTAGAAGAAAGAGGAATAGATAATACAAATAGGAGAATTATTTACAATCTATATAAATATCAAACTGCTTTAGTTAGAATTAATGGAGAAAAAGAGGTAGCTAGAAAAAAAAAGGAGCGCTTCGCTCAGGGATGTATACTTTGGCCGTTATTATTGAATCTATATACAGCAGACACAATAAATAAAGATGAAGAAGAGTATAGTAAAGACATCAAACTTCTGGGATAAGAAATATATATATGATAAGGTTCGCTTACAATATAACTATCTAGGAAGAAAGAGAACAGAATTAAATGGCATGCAGGAAGTGATGACTAGGGATTATAATATAAAAATAAATATAAGTAAAACCAAAGTGATGAGATGTAACAAGAGGGAAAGCAAAGTTAAAAAAGAAGGTTCGAATAAAAGATGACGAAAGCGAAGAAGTATCATATGTATATTATTTAGAATGTAGTATCGACCGATGGAAATTGTTGTAATTATAAAGTGCTTTTGAATCTAAACTTTAAATTGCAATTATGAAAATGAGAGTCATAGTTTCGTTATAAATCGTATAACAACTAGAACAAATCCTTCCGAGAAAATGTGACGGTTTATTCTGAAACTAGAACTTTAATCCTCAAATAATGCTCTTCCACTGCGACTGTTGCGTTATCCTTCAGGATAGCGCATGGGGATGTACGTACAATTGTATTAAGTGTATATATATTTGGTGTGCGTCATACGACTATAATTGTCATGGTATGGAAACATATCCATTAATGACTGCGTAAGATAGAAATTGAAATGGCGCAGAATATAAAAGCTTTAGTTGTATGTTGTATGGATCTGGCAGTTTGGCATATTAATGCTAATAAAGATAAAAATAGCAATGCAATTGCGTATAAAAAGCTGCTTTGTAGCAGCTTGAATAGGTAATTGGTCTAGTACAAAGTAATCACGTTGTTGGAAAGAAATAAAAGAATCGCCTCGCAGTTTTAATTGAACGTAATAAAACTGCCTTCCAGCGGTAATGGGGTAAACTAGACTATTGGAAAAAGCCCAGATGTTTTTGTGTTTCATTGCTTGTTTGTGTTCGTTAAACAAACGCCACATATATTTATGTTTCGGATTTATTTTTCATTCGTGCGTGGCGCTCTAAAAATAAATATCAATATTAATTTGCGATTAAAACTCTGTCGTTTAGCTTATAATTGGAACAATACTCGTCCCAAAGGAAAATTGCGCACGATGCAATTGGCGATGCGTGACTGGAAAATGCTGACGTGGACTGAATAATTGTTGCAGCCTATTCGAATTTTTCCTACATTAAGTAGATTAACAAATTTTTGCTTTTTACTCGGCTTTACCAAACTCCTCGAACTAGATTGAATATACAAGATGCACGTACCTTGAGCATGTCTAATTTGTTCAATACCCTTGCCGCAATTTGACTAATTGACTTTACATCATGCTTCATTTTCCTAGCTAAATTAAGCCTGATCAATTGCTTCCCTAATTGATGATATTATATTCATCAAACATTGCCTAGAATAATAGTTACATTTGCATATTGCAAATTTATTAAATATCATAAACTAAACTTCTAAGATTATTTCAGCTTGTTCAAAACTAAGTAACATATTAAAAATAGAAATAACATAGAACGAAAACTACCTGAAATTTGTTCATTTTTAATTAACCTATTGGCCGATTAAGTTTGGTGAGTTAAGTCACTGTTATGAAGATTGGACTCAATAAGAACCTAACTGCGTTCAGTTTTAGTGGTAATATTCAAGTACAATTTGTTTAAAGTTTAAACGGAAATTGTAGTTGACTAATGCGACGCGTCCTATTAATTCGGGGGATGCAACCTGCGAAATGGTTTATTTGTATTCGCCCCCTTTGTAAATGGTTCTGTGTATGTTCCGTCAAAGGTTGGTTCTTCTTCTACAAACAGATGAAGATATTACAAAAGCGTTTCACGTCATTTTATAAGCATTACAAATAAAAATTTTAACGAAAAAGAAAATTATTTGCAATTGTAGTACATAATTCTTACGAATTTTGTGTTTTGTTTCTAATCAATAGGTTCAAAATGAAAACGAACCAAGAATTGTATAGAACATCTAGTTTTTTCATCGTCCTATATTTGAGCACTTCGGGCAAGAGTCCTAGAAATGTTTCTTCGCAATTACTTCCTTGGTTGTGGGAAATATAGTGGCGATTTAGACGAGAGCTTTTATGTTTCACCGGCGGGAAGGATTTCCAACACAGGATTGTTCTATATATAGAAAGACACAGTTGCGAGAGCGTTCCAGGAATGAATTTTCCATCTTTTTATTTAAAATCTAAAACTAAAAATAGATAAATAAATCAACTATAAAGAACAAATTAAATTGTTTTCAAGTCAGCCTAATATTTAACAATTCTAAATTTAAGGCAAGCGAATAGTTTTATTTTAATAATGTGTAAAATAAACTTAACGTAAAGAAAAATGCAAAAATAGTTTTCACATAACTAGATCGACGAATAATCTCATTCACACGCTTTCAATTCATGTGGCTAAGTTTCAGTTTGTCTTCCTGTTTCAATATGGTAGAGTAATAAAACTTTGTATTGCCTCGACGAAACACGACATCTTTGTACAGAAAAAATAAAACGCAAAAAGCAAACACGTTTCGACCGAGAATCGAACAACATGAATGCTTTATAGTAAATAAATCATATCATATCCCGTGGGAATACAATTTTTTATAATTAGAAAATAGTCTCGTACTGTGGATACGCTTAAAAATAATAGTGCTTCCTGTTTTCTATTTCACCTCACATATTACCTAATGCTATAACTATTTACGCGCTGTTTTCTCGTTCGTATTTTTTCCGGCCCCTCGAAACGAACATACATCTTCGTATATTTTGAGATACTGACTGCAATTTCCTTCATATACTTCCATCGGACTGTTTATATAACACACAAACCAATCTCAGTTCCACACAACAAATGCATCACCGCGCAGTCAAAATCGGAAGAAGTCAATTTATGAATCGCCAGAAATTTGACCGAATCCTTTTTTTGTATCACGTGAAGGTAAACGACGAATTTCACAATTTCGTATACATATACCGATTTTTGCATCTGCTTCGCCTTTTACACCTAATTTCGTAACAATCCCCCCTGTCTAAAAATTCCTCTACCGTCCCAATATTAACATTTCAATGCGATATATTTGTTCGTATTCGTTTACTTACCCACAAATGGTACCAATCCTTCCTGTTCGTATTCGCTAATATCCTCGTGTCCGGTACAGCGTGGCCACTTCGGTCCGGGACGCCAACCGCCGAACTGATGGTACCCCGGACTTTGAACGTCGTCGCCATCCTGTGGTTTCGGCTCGTCGCCTTCTTCGCCATTGTTGTCGAACGTGCACTTGTTGTGTTGACTCCAGAACTCGCGGAACCATCCGTTGCGGCAATTCACCACGTGACGTGGCCGCCCTTCTTCGATCACGTGAATATTCGTGCCGTTGCATGCGCCGACGTGTAGCTGCGGACGCAGCGACTTGTAGTAATCGTCAAATTCTGAAAATTAAATATAAATTTATTTATATAGACTTATTTATTTAATAGTATATCAATCACGATTCGTGATAGAGGTATTTTCTTTCGTTTTTATGTTATGCTACTGAAGATGGGGGCATAGCCTTCGAAATGCGCATCTAGCTGCTGCTTAATGCTTTGAGTTACGGTATTTGGGTGATATTCTATACTATAATTTAACACCGTAGTGATAATTTTTAAAACGTTATATATAATTTAAATCGTTTACCGGTATCGTACATTTATGCCATCATCAGAAGGAAATTGTCGAATGTTTCACAATAATTGTGGTATAATAAAATATTGCCATCAATTATGTATTTAAAATTAGTTGATGTTACACAAGTTACTCAGCCACATCTAGTTTTTCTAATGACAATACACAAGCGTACCC
The DNA here is from genome assembly GCA_947310635.1 of Leptodirus hochenwartii. NCBI lineage: Eukaryota > Metazoa > Arthropoda > Insecta > Coleoptera > Leiodidae > Leptodirus > Leptodirus hochenwartii. Next base: position 8,001,627 of record OX371187.1, on the reverse strand, counting down.
ACAGCACAGCATTTCTCAATATAGGTGAGCATGAAGGTGGAAGAAGCGGTGTAACCATGTCATCGATATTGAGAAGAATAAGTTCGATTCAGAAATACGGGTTGATAGTTTTACTGACGATTTAATAATAAATATTAATGGAGACACCGATAGTGAAAGCGACAACTTTCATTCAGATTTTTAAATGCGAAAAATATTTTTGTAAATAGTTTGTTTTTGAGAAATTTGTTGATCAAATCAAATCAAAATTACTTCATTGAAAATATTTTATAAATCAGGTCGAAAAAACTTTATATTACAGTTTTACCATTTTTTTTGGGATATTTGAATTTTATATATTATTAAACGATATAATATATAAATCAAACAATATATTGACCGAAGAGTTTTATATAATTATTATATAATGATATTACCTATAAGTTCAGGTATTTTTTTAAAGTTATTATATTATTGTTATTTTTGTACATTTTAGCCTGTAGGAAGATTTCAAATAAAAATCGAAACGTTGGCAAATACTTATATAGTATTTGCTTCATTAGTGTCCGCTTCCCGTTATTCATTATTAAATAAAATATTTTTTAAATAATATTAGTGGCACTTTTCATAAATCTGCAAAAAAAAATGTACTGCACTGGAATATTCAATGTGCCGTACGACTAACGCCATACTGTTTTTACTAGCACTGCTCTGTACTGTATTGGTCAAGCCATTATACAGGTCGTGATTTATGACGCGTGGACTTCTGTCACTTTCCACCACCTTCAATAAAACGGTGTATTTTATATATTATATACCTCATACAACATGGACAAAAACACATACAATTTAAGAAATTTTATTTGTAGACACATTTGTTTAGTCAACGTAATTTTCTCGTGTCGGTTGTATTTATGGCAAAATAATTTCGATACATTTAGGCATTATTTAATCCGCGTGGTTTACATTTCGTGTATGGTCGTTGCCCATGCTTACAAGCATTTAAAAGACGTAATCTCTCAAAAGTTATGGACAACGGAACTGGACCTTATAACGCCTGTAGAAAACCATGCGAAATTAATCGTATTGAGACCATTTTTTTTTTTGGAAATCGTGCGCTATATTGAATTTAATTCGACTGTTTAAATAACAATCACTGTTCACAATACAACAATTCTCAGATTATTGCGAATCTTTATTTTACATATTAAACGCAGATGAATGCAGGATTTCAGTTAATTTTGCAATTGATATTATTTAAATAGCAACAATCGCGAATAAACGTACATTAGTATCGGTTTTGATTTCATATTATTACATAATTAAATCATTGCGCGAATATTAAGCGCGAGATATAATATAGAGGAACATTTTGCGAAATGGTTCAGTACATTTACGCCAATGCATTTCGATTAATTATCACAAACAATTCAATTTGTCGGTAGAGCAATATTATTCCGATATATTTTGATTTCGTGCTTTGATTAACAATCATCATAAAAAAATATATTGCTACATTACACAACAGCGTTAAAAAAATATTTTACCGTTCCTAGTGCGCATATATATATTTTATTAAAATAAATATTTTTCTCATCTCAAAGAGTCTTTAATAACATCATAATAATAGCTAATAGATTTCAATTTATCCGTCACTTTTGGTCGGAATAGAATGGGACAAATGAAAACAAAAAACGACGCCCCCCCCAAATAGATAGAACATTATTATTGTAGGACGCCTTCAGAATCGGTAAAGAGTGGAAGAGTGCCCTTAATACAGCCCCATTACGCGTTTATATGGGATTCATCCCTGTCGTACGGGCTGAAATGGGATTCTTCCAACACATTTGAAAATGCTCGATTTAATTTTTACAAATAATCAGTTAACATAAAATGATGAACTAAATAACGTTGACATTTTAAAAAATTATCTGTTTTTACACTTCGGTTAATTTGCTTCCATTTTCACTAACGTAACACATTTAATGGAAAATTATATGCATTTGCTGCAATAATGAATATAGCGTCCAGAAAAATGCATTTGGGTCATTTAAGAACGGGTTTAACATATATAGGTAGCTAAAGAATCACGTGCCATATCTCAAACGGTAATGAGCATAATAAAACTGAATGTCTAGTATTTTCCTGTGCAAAGCTAGAAGAGTTGGCAGAGAAAATGCATATAAATACGAATCTAGAGTTGGAATCACCCTTTTTTGGTCCAATTAATAATTATTACAATTAGTGTGAAGGATGTTAGTAAATTCGTTTGGAGCGTAATTTAATTTGCTTTCGAAAAATATATGCCAAGAGTTTTTAAGAGGAATTTAAATTATATTGCTAGTTTTTATAAACTTGTTCGTTGAAACATCATTTTATTAATTATGTATAAGTTTAGAGAAGAAACGCCTAATTTGAAATTTGATAAAAACAACCGCATTTTCGAAATTATATGCTTTGAAAAAGATTCGTGCCGAATAAAAGCGTGTCATTAGAAAACTTGAAAGCATGTACTAGAAACTTACGGTGTGTGTCAATTAGTTAAAGAGTCCGCAATCCTAAAGATTGGTTGGAAACAGCACGCCATGCCGATCTATCCTGAGCTAATCCCTTCATCTCCCTATAGCTATTCATCTTAACGTCTTCAACTATCTGACTCACATACTCCAATCTAGGCCTACCTACCCACCCCTCTTTCCCTCCACTCTACCTTCTATGATCAATTGCATAATCCCCCCATGCCTAAGAATATGCCCTACTAATCTGTCTCTCCTACGCTGTAACACTCTCCAAATACTTCTCTTCTCCCCTACTAACTCTAGTACAGCTTCATTTGTTACTTTATCTTCCCAACCAATCCTCATCATCCTCCTATAACACCACATTTCGAATGCTTGTAATCTACGCTTCTCTTCCTTTCCTATAGTCCACGCCTCACACCCGTACAGTACTACACTCCAAACATATACCTTCAGTAATCTTTTTCTAATACCCAAGTCAATATTTGATCTTAAAATCTGTTCCTTTTCTACGAATGCCTTCCTACCCTGTGCTATCCTACACTTTATATCTACCTTGCTTCGATTATCTTTTGTGATTCTACTGCCTAAATAACAAAAATCTGACACTTCTTCGATTCTATTATCTCCTATTGTGATCCTCATTTTTCTACTGCATTCCTTTTTGTCACACCTCATCACTTTAGTTTTACCTATATTTATTTTCATGTTAAAATCCCTAGTCAATACTGCCTGCATACTATTCAATACCCTTTCTAAATTCTTTTCGCTTTCTTCCAATATAGCTATATCGTCGGCGAATCTCAACATATATATTTTCTCTCCCTGTACATTCACACCTACACTATACTCTTCTTTTACTTTGTTTATTGCATCTTCTATATATAGATTAAATAATAACGGTGAAAGTGTACATCCCTGCCGAACTCCCTTCCCTATTTTTACTACCTCTTCTTCCCCCTCAATTCTAACTAAGGCAGTGTGGTGTTTATATAAATTAAAAATTATTCTCCTATCCTTATAATCTATACCCGTTTCTTTTAAAATTCTAAACATTATGTCCCAATCTACATTATCAAATGCCTTTTCTAAATCTACAAAAGCTATGCAGGTTACCTTTCCTACCCTCTTTCTTTTTTCTACTACCGTTCTTAGTGCTAGAATCGCCTCCCTCGTCCCACTGTTTTTCCTAAAACCAAACTGATCTTCTCCTAGCCTTTCCTCTACTTTATTTTCTAATCTCCTATAAATAATCTTTAACAATATCTTCCATGCATGTGATAGTAGACTAATGGTCCTATAGTTCTCACACAAATTAGCTCCTATTTTCTTCGGCATTGTTACTATTCTACTACGCTGGAAATCCTGTGGTACTTCTCCCTTCTCATATATTTTACAAACTAACCTGTATAATCGCTCCTGCATTTTTTCCCCTGCGTGTTTTATTAATTCGGCTGGTATCATATTAATCCCCGCTGCTTTGTTATTCCGTAAATCATTTAATGCTCTATGAAACTCTGACCTAAGTATGCTAGGACCTAAGTCATCCTCATCTATCTGTTCCACACTTTCTAGCTCCTCCATGTCCTGCCTACCTTTATATAAATCTTCAAGATACTCCTTCCATCTTCGTTAATACGAAGTGTGTCAATACGTTAATAAATTTGTAAGGTTTTGTAATGAAGTTTGAATAGAAATCGAATAAAAAGAAAAATATGTAACATTCGTTTATACACGTACACATTCGTACGCATATGCATATTATACACGTGCCAACCCGAGGGTTTCATTTATAATCTCCAATAACATTGTTGCACAAAGTTGGGTTAAATTTTTACAAATGCCTTTTCGCTATGCCGCGCCAATTCGAACTGTAGAGAGACTTGAAACTTTTGCATTTGCAGATGAGTTTCCAATGAAATACTTTAGTATTACAAACATGACTCGCTTATTTCGCGACAGCATAAATTTACATCGAACAGAATGTTTTTTTTTTGCGAATGCAAATGGTTATTGTAGCAAAGAAATTGACTGCGTGATATATTCGCTGGCTGTAGAAAGCGCACATCTTCACCATAGATCAAGCCATTCGTTCGTAGCAGTAATGGTTATCGTTTGTCAAACTTTTCGGGATTGAACTTATGTAGGTTGCGTGGCTCCTCGACTAGATATTTGTGTCCGAAATGATCGTCGGTTGGATTCAACATGTTCCCATAAAATATGAATTGGACAACGCGCGCGTATAGAGTCCTCTTCGGTATAGGACCTCTTCGGTGCGCTTGGTATATGATCCCCCCCTGATAAACTGGCGTTTTATGATAATTGACACATTTGCATCGACATATCTTCGCGAGTTGATTTCGCCGACGCACACTTCCTCAAACAACTCGACCATAAAATGCTTTTATGGTTCGATGCTGCTACGCTTATTATCATCCTACACGAATGAACAATATTGACACTTTTGATTTTGTTTGATCGTTTTGTCAGTAAATACGATTATATTTCAAGTGAACTGGTTCGGTATATTAATATTTTGTATATTTGAAACAAGGGTTGTTTACTTTATGGTCCGTTTACTGTATTATTTGATTCGTTATTTAATCCGCACGGAATGAAAGGGATAAATTGCCAGAAGTTTAGGAGAAATTCCTAAAATATAAATAAAATATCACCCAAATACCGTAACTCAGTCATGTTGACTTATTTATTTAATAGTATTATCAGTAACGATTCGTGACCGAGGTATTTTATTTCGTTTTTATCTTGTGCTACTGAAGATGGGGGCATAGCCTTCGAAATGCGCATCTAGCTGCGTAATACTTAGAGTTACGGTATTTGGGTGATATTCTATACTATTATTTAACACCGTAGTGATCATTTATAAAATTTATTTATTGGTGCAAAATAAACAATGTATTGGTGCAAAAGATACAGAAACATCACCAAAGGACAAGATCAGCATATGCTATACATGAACACTGTTCTTCGTACAATAAAACGAAGTAATATAATTAAATAATTAATAAACTATTGGTTGAGTAAATTCCCTTACAGGTTTTTTTATATTATGTAAATTTTCGACTAGTTTCGGCTTATGGCTAGTCGAAAATTTACATAATATAAAAAAAAACCTGTAAGGATTTATTCAACCAAATAGTTTATTATATTCAACCATGTGCACAACGATGTTTAATTAAATAATTATTATTTCTCCAGAAAAGAATATAAACAAGACAGAAATTCATTTATGTATACAAAAGTTAGTTAAAGAGTCCGCAATCCTAAAGATTGGTTGGAAACAGCACGTCATGCCGATCTATCCTGAGCTAATCCCTTCATCTCCCTATAGCTATTCATCTCAACGTCTTCAACTATCTGACTCACATACTCCAATCTAGGCCTACCTACCCCTCTCTTTCCCTCCACTCCCTTCTATGATCAATTGCATAATCCCCCCATGCCTAAGAATATGCCCTACTAATCTGTCTCTCCTACGCTGTAACACTCTCCAAATACTTCTCTTCTCCCCTACTAACTCTAGTACAGCTTCATTTGTTACTTTATCTTCCCAACCAATCCTCATCATCCTCCTATAACACCACATTTCGAATGCTTGTAATCTACGCTTCTCTTCCTTTCTTATAGTCCACGCCTCACACCCGTACAGTGCTACACTCCAAACATATACCTTCAGTAATCTTTTTCTAATACCCAAGTCAATATTTGATCTTAAAATCTGTTCCTTTCCTACGAATGCCTTCCTACCCTGTGCTATCCTACACTTTATATCTACCTTGCTTCGATTATCTTTTGTGATTCTACTGCCTAAATAACAAAAATCTGACACTTCTTCGATTCTATTATCTCCTATTGTGATCCTCATTTTTCTACTGCATTCCTTTTTGTCACACCTCATCACTTTAGTTTTACCTATATTTATTTTCATGTTAAAATCCCTAGTCAATACTGCCTGCATACCATTCAATACCCTTTCTAAATTCTTTTCGCTTTCTTCCAATATAGCTATATCGTCGGCGAATCTCAACATATATATTTTCTCTCCCTGTACATTTACACCTACACTATACTCTTCTTTTACTTTGTTTATTGCATCTTCTATATATAGATTAAATAATAACGGTGAAAGTGTACATCCCTGCCGAACTCCCTTCCCTATTTTTGCTACCTCTTCTTCCCCCTCAATTCTAACTAAGGCAGTTTGGTGTTTATATAAATTAAAAATTATTCTCCTATCCTTGTAATCTATACCCGTTTCTTTTAAAATTCTAAACATTATGTACCAATCTACATTATCAAATGCCTTTTCTAAATCTACAAAAGCTATGCAAGTTACCTTTCCTACCCTCTTTCTTTTTTCTACTACCGTTCTTAGTGCTAGAATCGCCTCCCTCGTCCCTCTGTTTTTCCTAAAACCAAACTGATCTTCTCCTAGCCTTTCCTCTACTTTATTTTCTAACCTCCTATAAATAATCTTTAGCAATATCTTCGATGCATGTGATAGTAGACTAATGGTCCTATAGTTCTCACACAAATTAGCTCCTATTTTCTTCGGTATTGTTACTATTCTACTACGCTGAAAATCCTGTGGTACTTCTCCCTTCTCATATATTTTACAAACTAACCTGTATAATCGCTCCTTTTATATATAACTTTTATACAAAAGTTACATATAAAAATTTATCATATGTATACTTTTGTATAAAAGAAAAAAATGTATAATCATTTAATTAATTTACTCGGCCAATTTGTAGTAAATATACCAGATATAAGAAAATCACATAAGAAACGCATTTATATTATATTTCAACACAATTTTGGAAAATAGTTTGTAATTGATTTCATACAGAAAATGCCAAGTAAAGATATCGATTTCAGAATATAAACAATATAAAACAATATGAGAGAATAAACATTGTATACAATAATTCTATATTACTTATTGCCACTATTACCACTATTACAAAACAAATCAGTTGGGTTTCGAGCAAGATTTTTCTTAATCCATTTCTAATAGTATGCAGCGATTTATTTCGTAGTGGAGAGGTCATTTATTTATTTCTTTAATTACATTATATTTGAAACCAGACTTGTATTAAGTAGTCGTACGAATTGGTGTGGACAAAAGGCCTCTGCTTCTACTCTTTAGAATATGTACATCCGTTCTATACTCGAATAATTGGTAAAAATATGGTGACATTTTGATTTGAACATTTTAAAAGCGAAACGTTTATTTTGCATATCTAGCTACCTGGTTGGCTGCAGTTTATATATCCTCTTGTCTTCATTTTAGATAGAACAAGATATATAAATCGCGCATATTAAGTATCGGATCAAATAATTCAGCAACCGAACCTAAAAATCTTATTGCAGTTAATTTGCAACATTTCTAATATTAAGCGACGCCTGGCCAACTTTTAATACAATCGTAAAATATAAATTCCGATTTCGTTGAGTTATCGATACAGATGTCGATTTAGATACCGGGATGAATCTCCGTTTTCCACTCGTAATGTAAAAGCAATCGCAATTTCCACTTTTCCACCACGGAAAGCGGCTCGATCGCAATACGGCGCTACAGGATCGCAATAAGCCATTACAGCTGGACATAAAAACTCACCGTAGTCCTCTATAAGCCATTCGTGTAACGGTTTTATAGACACCCGCCTTTCGGTTTGCTACATTTCAATTCTGAGCGCAAAAGCGATAATCGTACAATAATTTTAAGTGCACCAAAAAGTATCGATGATAATTTTTGTTATTATAAAACAGTTTTTCGTTAAAACGATCCAAATTGTCGAAGGTAAGATTTAAAAATTACGTTTACATAAATATTTGAATCCGTTTCGTTTCTCTTATTTGGTAGAAACATGCAGACGTTTATATATGTGACGGAAGAATGGAATTTCGTTGCGGCGCTTTATTTGATTCAAAGTTTTACTTTTGTCAAGTGTATATTGTTCATTCTTGCTCCATTGAATTTTGATTTAACCTTTTATAGCCGTCACGCGGCTTCTTTTGCCCAAAACAGAGAAATTATCAATTTAGAAGCGGCTGCTAAAATATACGCGAGAGGCAATTTTAAATGTTCGAAATCATCAATCGGGTCATTAGCAATGGCGGCTCGTGCCATTTCAATCTGGGGGGGCGCATTTCTTAAAAAATAACATAATAGTGAAAAATCTTACCTAAAATGGATGCAAAATGATTAAATTTAATCATTTCTTGAAAGTGAATTCCGCTCTTCTATCTTTCATTAATATAAACTTTTCCAAAACTTTTTCGTTAAAATTGTAAATATCTCGCACCACATTTTTATTAATATACATCATCGCCAACGCGTTTAAACGATCATTACCCATAGCATTTCGCAAAAAAGTCTTGATTCTTTTAAGTGCTGATAAACAACGCTATGATTCAGCAGTGGTCATCGGAGTTGCTAAAATAATTTTAAGTACTTTTATAGTTTCCGGAATAGTTTCACTGAGATTATTTTGTAGCAATAACGAAAGAAGATTTGTGGCTCCAATTATTTGATAAAAATCCGGACGCGAGTAAATGACTTCTAATTCTGTTTTTAATCTGGTTTTATTCAAAAATTGATATGCATGACACACGGTTTCCAAAAGGTCCACTGGAAATTGTTTAGAAAATGTTGGCATCGATTTCGTGTTAAATAACTCAGCGGCTTGTAGATGGCCACGATACGAGAATCTGTCCTTCATCTGTGTTATAATTTTTTTTGTAAATGTCTCTTGTAAAACGCCGCGTAAATGTCCGGTTTTTAGCACTCCTTGCACAAGTTTGCGATAAATTTAAATCAGGCAATAGCCTACCTAATTCTTTAATTTTTACTTTGTACACAAGAGAAAGTCCACAAAACTCTATTTTCAATAAAGAACTAACACTATTCATTTTTATTCAATTATTTCTATTAAATATATTCTTGGAGAAACACGTGACAAAATCGTACATACGTAACCACACAGAACAATGCAACTATATCTATATCCATTGTACTGTTTACTACTAGGCTTCTCTGTTAGAACGCTAAAGAATCGTAGCCCAGAATAGCGTAAACAACGATATATATTCTCGCTGTACAAGCAGCGTGACGTCACGTTGCTATGACTCATCCAAAGCCGCTGGAATGTTGCACACTAGTCGTAATATAGTACAAGCGAACCGAAGAAATAGAGAAGACATACTGAATACGGTCGCTCTCACCTATTGCTTGCAATAGAGTGAGATGAGTGCATATGCATTTAACCTGTACTGTGTGGCTGCATGGCGCTGGAATGTGTACTACATTTTAACGATATAGCTATATTGCGAAGTATATGCAGTATAGCTATATAGCTATACTGCATACTGTCGCTCAAAGTCTAACGCTTCCAACAGATAGGGCATATGCATTTGACTGGTACTTGCTAGCTGCCATATTGCGTGAGTCATGAGTGTTAGGTACGTTCGCAGCGCAAGCAAAAATAATGCTGAGTTAAAATATCGCAATACAATTATATATCTACGGTGATGCGCTCAATGTTCAGAAGGGGCGCGCGGCCCTGCGGCCTGCATAAGGAACCGCCACTGGTCATTAGTTAAATCTATCAACTACATAATTAATACAGTGCCAACAGGAACTGTGTCGGTTTAATCATCTGAATATTTACTCAGCTACAATTCACGTTTACTTCTAATAAGCGATGATTAATATCGCTAATTATAATATAGATACTGCTTTTATGATTGATTTAAACGATATTAACCTGGATTATGCTTCAAATATAAAATTGAACTTAGAAAAATGTATAAAAACGGCTTTAATAAATATTTTCGTACACGTCGACATTTATATAATAAAAATCGATTGGCGGTGATTAATTAAAAATGTAAATGTGTAGTTTTCAGGAGCGGTGATAAGTTTCAATCGAAGAAACGAATTTACTAGCCAATATGCTGTAAATGAACCGAAGATATTTTACAGCTGATTGTTTAAACTACAGTAGTTTAGGAAGTTTAATAATTATAATCTGAAACGACACAGCCGTTATATTGATATATTTGCAATATCCCTTTTAGGTTACTTTAATACGTGGTTTTCTTTTATTCCTGGGATGTAGTTATAATCAGAAAATATTTTGGTTGTTATATCTTTGATATAAAAGATTGTATATATATATGAATGTTAAAGGACAGTGCACATCACAATAATATAATAAAATAATTTTATAAGAAGTGTAGGCCTCGGCTGTCTTTTCCACAAATATTAATAATTTATAAACTTTTAGTTTCTTAAGTTAAGGTTTCACAATCGCCTATATAGTTCATCCCAGCCTTTTTGGTTTTATATCCCATTTCGCGCTATATATTAAACTTCTTCTGATTTTTTGACACTTCTCGCGGAGTTCTCGTCTTGCATACCCAATCACGGTGAGCAGGTGCGTAACCTGCCGTACAAATGAACTTCGAATTGCGAAAGAAACCGACGAAAAAAGAAATTGAAAAATTGACGATGGTCTGGATGCGTTTGATCAATAATTAGCGCATACAAAAGACATTGTTATTTGCTTAGTTGTGGTAGATAATATGGTTTGTCTAAAGATGTCACCGAGTCATTGTGTCCTTTTTGCTTGGATGACGTGGCCTGTGAAACAAATGCCAACGACGACGGGCCAAATTTAATTAAAAAGCCGGCGTACAGGTTGCAAATTAGGGCCATTAACCCAGTACCTATACACCATCAGAGGTGGTGCTTAGGCTTACTACTCCGCCATTGATTTAACTATATACACACGGTGGCCGCTTTGAAATTCGTCTCGCACTAGCGATCAAAAGTTTTTCTATTTTAAACTTCAGGTCATTATTAATAATAAATTTCGCAATACAGAAGTAAAAAAATATATTTTTTTCTTTTAAATCGTGCAGCGAGTAATGGTAACTAAATTATTTCTAATCATATATATATAGTGTTGCTAGGAATTTAATATATAAGGATTTATTATGTAAAATTAAATATATGCAAATATTGGCTCTCTTGTAAACTAGTAAAGAAATAACTTGTTCAGAATTTTAAAAAATGTCGTATTTATTATCTCAAAGCTCATTACCATTTCCAGTATTAAATTGAAGATAAGCGGCAGATCGACAACTTGCCATAACTGAATTTGCAGAAATTGCAATAAATTTTTTTTCAATTTCGCGCAACTATTCAAATTTAGAGCCACCGGGTAATATATATGCTTCGCTCTCTGCTATTTTATGAAATTCGTGCGTTACTTGCCAATTGAATTCTCTCAGCGTGTGGAATATATTAACAGTCACCTAAAAAAAACCAAAAAAATAAATTCATTTTCATTCATTCAAAAAGAAATTATTCGATTTACTCCTCACTCCGTGATTCCTTAAGAAAAATCGTTCAAAATTTCTTTATACTGCAATTTAAACTATCGTAGATATATACACTGATCCTAGCATAAATCCTTATAACCTTCTTAATAATGCAGTAAGTTCGTTACTTAAATTAACCAGCACATCTTTATGTTTATACAAATAGTCGGTTGTAAATATTTAATTTTTGTTTAGTTAAAGAGTCCGCAATCCTAAAGATTGGTTGGAAACAGCACGCCATGCCGATCTATCCTGAGCTAATCCCTTCATCTCCCTATAGCTATTCATCTCAACGTCTTCAACTATCTGACTCACATACTCCAATTTAGGCCTACCTACCCCTCTCTTTCCCTCCACTCTACCTTCTATGATCAATTGCATAATCCCCCTATGCCTAAGAATATGCCCTACTAATCTGTCTCTCCTACGCTGTAACACTCTCCAAATACTTCTCTTCTCCCCTACTAACTCTAGTACAGCTTCATTTGTAACTTTATCCTCCCAACCAATCCTCATCATCCTCCTATAACACCACATTTCGAATGCTTGTAATCTACGCTTCTCTTCCTTTCCTATAGTCCACGCCTCACACCCGTACAGTGCTACACTCCAAACATATACCTTCAGTAATCTTTTTCTAATACCCAAGTCAATATTTGATCTTAAAATCTGTTCCTTTTCTACGAATGCCTTCCTACCCTGTGCTATCCTACACTTTATATCTACCTTGCTTCGATTATCTTTTGTGATTCTACTGCCTAAATAACAAAAATCTGACACTTCTTCGATTCTATTATCTCCTATTGTGATCCTCATTTTTCTACTGCATTCCTTTTTGTCACACCTCATCACTTTAGTTTTACCTATATTTATTTTCATGTTAAAATCCCTAGTCAATACTGCCTGCATACCATTCAATACCCTTTCTAAATTCTTTTCGCTTTCTTCCAATATAGCTATATCGTCGGCGAATCTCAGCATATATATTTTCTCTCCCTGTACATTCACACCTACACTATACTCTTCTTTTACTTTGTTTATTGCATGTTCTATATATAGATTAAATAATAACGGTGAAAGTGTACATCCCTGCCGAACTCCCTTCCCTATTTTTGCTACCTCTTCTTCCCCCTCAATTCTAACTAAGGCAGTTTGGTGTTTATATAAATTAAAAATTATTCTCCTATCCTTATAATCTATACCCGTTTCTTTTAAAATTCTAAACATTATGTCCCAATCTACATTATCAAATGCCTTTTCTAAATCTACAAAAGCTACGCAAGTTACCTTTCCTACCCTCATTCTTTTTTCTACCACCGTTCTTAGTGCTAAAATCGCCTCCCTCGTCCCTCTGTTTTTCCTAAAACCAAACTGATCTTCTCCTAGCCTTTCCTCTACTTTATTTTCTAATCTCCTATAAATAATCTTTAGCAATATCTTCGATGCATTTTTGTATCGATTTAAAATATATATAATAAAGTTAGTTTCAACAGCTTATAATTTCGTAATAAGATGGAGAGACCTCGACCGAAATAGCGCGCTCGGTGGCGAAACGTTCTCATTAATAATGCCGGCTGATTAAAAATCGAGCCGCGTCGTAATCGAGTGTCAGAAATTTCATAAAAGTTTTTAAAAAAATGTGGCGTAAAAGCCAGCGTGTGTACTTACGTAAGAAGTTCCGTTTCGGTGGTTAATTAAAAAGGCAACGTCGGTTGATGGCGATGATATTTTATAAATACCTACAATTTTATCTTACTTGTTATTTTAACAGTCGATATGAAAATATTGTGCCAGTTGTGGAATTAACACGAAATGAATACAAAACCTGAAAATAAATCCCGAACATATTGAATTCATTTTCATTTTATGGAATATATCGACGTGTGTTTTTCTTCGCATTTCGAATTGTTTAGTACGTGGCTGTCACATTTCTAGTTTAAACAAAGAATATCGGTCGGAATAGTGTCTGACCGCTGTGTCAGGCTTTCGAGGAATTCTTGCTAACAGTTTTCCTGGCACGGTTCCAACGGAAATAATAACAGAGACATTAGCGTTTAAGGAACTATCCGAAATGGCAGTTTTTTGCCGCGAATTTATTAAAATATAGATCCGGAGGAACGTACGTGCGGGTGAAAGGATATTTTATATTACAAAAACATGATTGTCCTTCTGCGCAGTTAGAAAACGTCATATACAAACATAAAATGTTTGCGAGTGGTAAAATTAATGTTAAAACAGAATAGAATTTTTGAAGAAAAAACTAAGTATTATTTTTAGTTAGGATATCTGTGTAGATATCCGAAATTATCCTAGATATCTTAAATTGTATTTAGGATATCACTGTTGAGAAAAATACATCCCGAAAAAGTGCATTTCTTTTACTAACGCCTGGATGGAAAAAATCGTACCGAATTAATCAGCATTTAGAAAATAGTTAGCAGGGAGGAGTAAAAGGTCCATAGGTCGATAGATTACACAACCGCGTTAAAGCAACGATAAATGCCTAGGATGTAGAACATCGACGATAGGTTTTTTTCAGACCCAAACGATCGCCAGAACTCACAATTCCATTCGAATTCGCATCACATCGTGCCTCCTTGCCACGTAACGATTTGTTTACAAGCATTTGCAGCGTTCAATACGACAAATTCTCAATATTGTGCAATTAGCAGAAGCTACGATAAAAAAAAAGAACGAATTTGCTTATAACACATCGAAATTTCGTGCCGGCAAAAATTAATGAGTGCGCTTCTGCGAATAGACGGTGCGAAATCTTCGCGTTTAGTGAAATTTAATAAACGGCAGCGCGGTGGGATTCAAAGAGCACCTCTCAAGTGGCGTATTAACACTGCGAACCGACCATCATCGTGCTGGTGATAATATTATACGATGGTAATATTATTCCTCGCCGTCGTTATACAGTGTTGCCGATTTACTGCTGATAGATCAGATATGCAAAATAATTGAGCACTTTGAACCGCTAATACATGATTATTACTCACCAATCGAACATCGAATGCTTTAATCAAAACTGTCCAACTATAAATATCTAACTGATAAAACAACATATAGAAATACTATCTTTGAATGTTGCGATATTTTTTTAATTTACGTATAGTTTGTATGTAGAAACGACGCGCTTCTGTTAGGCTGTTTTTACGCTCAACTTCGATCAGCTGGAATGTGATTTAACTGCTTCAAACATGCTGAAACGACGGTCCTGGCGGACGCTCCTGCCCTCGCCCATCTTATAACTACATCCAAGTTTCGCAATAAGTTGCCGCAGATTATAAAATTCCTTTTTGCCGCAGCATAAACCACGCGAGCACTTGTACATTTTGGCGCCGAGGCACCTCCACGCCTCAATCTGACGATGACGGGCTCGTCGCATGATTTATGTCGGCAATATTTCAAACCGCGTTGTAGTACGAATTTTATTTAATTATCGTATCCTTTTTTTATTTTATTTTATTATCGAGGCGATTTTAGCACTAAGAACAGTAGTAGAAAAAAGAATGAGGGTAGGAAAGGTAACTTGCATAGCTTTTGTAGATTTAGAAAAGGCATTTGATAATGTAGATTGGGACATAATGTTTAGAATTTTAAAAGAAACGGGTATAGATTATAAGGATAGGAGAATAATTTTTAATTTATATAAACACCAAACTGCCTTAGTTAGAATTGAGGGGGAAGAAGAGGTAGCAAAAATAGGGAAGGGAGTTCGGCAGGGATATACACTTTCACCGTTATTATTTAATCTATATATAGAAGATGCAATAAACAAAGTAAAAGAAGAGTATAGTGTAGGTGTGAATGTACAGGGAGAGAAAATATATATGTTGAGATTCGCCGACGATATAGCTATATTGGAAGAAAGCGAAAAGAATTTAGAAAGGGTATTGAATGGTATGCAGGCAGTATTGACTAGGGATTTTAACAAGAAAATAAATATAGGTAAAACTAAAGTGATGAGGTGTGACAAAAAGGAATGCAGTAGAAAAATGAGGATCACAATAGGAGATAATAGAATCGAAGAAGTGTCAGATTTTTGTTATTTAGGCAGTAGAATCACAAAAGATAATCGAAGCAAGGTAGATATAAAGTGTAGGATAGCACAGGGTAGGAAGGCATTCGTAGAAAAGGAACAGATTTTAAGATCAAATATTGACTTGGGTATTAGAAAAAGATTACTGAAGGTATATGTTTGGAGTGTAGCACTGTACGGGTGTGAGGCGTGGACTATAGGAAAGGAAGAGAAGCGTAGATTACAAGCATTCGAAATGTGGTGTTATAGGAGGATGATGAGGATTGGTTGGGAAGATAAAGTAACAAATGAAGCTGTACTAGAGTTAGTAGGGGAGAAGAGAAGTATTTGGAGAGTGTTACAGCGTAGGAGAGACGGATTAGTGGGGCATATCCTTAGGCATGGGGGGATTATGCAATTGATCATAGAAGGTAGAGTGGAGGGAAAGAGAGGGGTAGGTAGGCCTAAATTGGAGTATGTGAGTCATATAGTTGAAGACGTTGAGATGAATAGCTATAGGGAGATGAAGGGATTAGCTCAGGATAGATCGGCATGGCGTGCTGTTTCCAACCAATCTTTAGGATTGCGGACTCTTTAACTTATCGTATCCTGATTTTCGCAATTTTTTTTTAATGCACCGATATTACAGTTTAATCATTTTTAAAAAGTATATATCAAGTATTGGTCGTGACCTTACGCCATCCAAATGTCAATTAATTAGTAAACTATCAATACAAACAAAATCGGAGTTTCTTCCGCACAATAAATCTTCGAGATTTCTTTTTTAAATAACCCAAAAGAGCATAATTTGCCGTAATTTGACCAAAAGTAGGAATAATATTGGCGATGTGAAATACATTTCCCAGAACTCTTGCGTATGTAAGGAAAATAAGAAGATGAATTGGAATTTTACAATGTTGATTGAATTCGTAGTAGTTCTTTGTGCGAAGAGTTGCACGTGTACTAATATATATATTTTTTAAATGACTTCTTATATATAACAAGCGTGTGGAGATCCCACTAACATTTTATTATAGGGGTAAGTTTTGCAATGGAAAATGCATTTCTTGGAACCACTCAAGTTCGAAACATTAACTTACTTTTGTGATAGGAAATATATATGATTTTATACAAATAATATAATATGTGTGTTCGATTTTCGCATACTGTTTGGATGGAATTAATTGGGGGGCGCGAAAGGAGCCTCCCCAAAGGATCTTAAGTAGATCTTTCATTCGGATTTCGGGCAACACATATTTAGTTCTTATTATAAATAAGAAAAAACTCAACAATGCTTATGAAATAACTACTTTTCTATATCTGCCATAAACGATTCATTATTAGTTAAACTCTTCTTCGTGTGGAAATAGCATTTCTCGTTCTTCTGCTTTACCTAAAACCGCTTTGAGCTTCCTCTAAACTTACTTCCACCTTATTTTCGAACATTTTATAAATATCTTCGATGAATGCGATAGTAGACTCGCATCAATTAGCTCCAATTTCTTCTACTTGTTAATATATTCTCGTCCTCGGCATATTTTTATTATCGCATCTTTTCCCGCTCACATAATTCGCAATAATTAATAAACTAGAAAATATGTTAATTGTCGATAATGCATGTTAGAAGCAGCGGTTTTAAAAGAGTGTAAACAACAAATGTTTGTTGTGTATATATTCTTATATATCGACATGTTTTCCGTTTATTTTTCGTCTTTACCTTGGATAGTATTTCGGTGCGGTAAGATGGTGATAGCGCCCTCGGCGGCCCACTCCTGGTCGCGCACCGGGTGCACCTTCTGTCCCCAGGCGTCGCTGCCAATCCACATGAAATGGCCGGAATGGTTGGCACGGATAGTGGCGTGTAGTAGCTTCCTGCAAACACAAGAGCACATATGTTCTGTTAGCGCAGAGAAAAGCGAGCCCTGGCTCAAGGCACCACACACTCGTACCAGCTAAACTATTGATGTGTTTACTTTGTCAACTAAAGTATACAATTACATGCAAGTTGTGTTATCCTACTACCTGTCCCATGTATAAATGGACGCGCGAAGAGTTCAAAATAGCACTCGCGTACTTCTAAAACACACGAATTCACAGATGTATTAATCGCGTTGTTAAATTACCCCGGCCCTAGATGGGGTTCTAAATAGATAAAATGTTACTTCTATTCGAACGGCCTCGTGCTATTTTTTGTTTGTTTTAATAATTATGAATCTTCAAAAGCTGATGTTTTAGAAATGTTATCACCGCGCAGAGTTGAGGTTACTATTAATTAATATAACATCGTTTTCATTAAACAATGTTAACGTCAGCCCATAATTAATAAATAATAAATCAAAAATCATAATAGTGCACGTGCTAATTTTTATTATATTTTACAATACCATATTGGCCAAATATCAATATTAATTACCTCCTATAAACTCGAATAATGGCGCAAAATCATATTTTGCATACGCGAATTCATTATTTTACCCAAATCTATAAAATTAGAAATAGGAATATACGACTTTTAAAATTATTTTATAATATTCGACGTAAATTACTACATGTACAAATTTAAGCTCGATTTTTGGAACAGTACTTGACCGGCCAATATCACGTTCAAGAACCGAGTTGATACTAAAGTGCCTCTGATATCGTAAACCAAGACAAAAGCACCCTAATGCATAACACCGTTTCTGGCACAATTCGTCAGTTCTTAATCTAAAAAAAAGATAGAAATTTTCCGCAACCGTTTATGCGAACATCGTACAATTGATGTGTTTATTATATTTTTATAACTGACCGGTCAGTATTTTTACATATTGTTAAATACGTTGTTATAAAGTTGGGATAATTAGTGACTGGTGCTTTACTGAAATATTCGGTCAGTTAATCCATCAGCAAATTTTCCAAAAACAATTTATAATAACGAAACCGCGGTAAATGAATAATCGAATAATTGATAAAATATCGACAGTTTACGAAATGAATTTTTTTTTTTTTAAGAGTCCGCAATCCTAAAGATTGGTTGGAAACAGCACGCCATGCCGATCTATCCTGAGCTAATCCCTTCATCTCCCTATAGCTATTCATCTCAACGTCTTCAACTATCTGACTCACATACTCCAATCTAGGCCTACCTACCCCTTTCTTTCCCTCCACTCTACCTTCTATGATCAATTGCATAATCCCCCCATGCCTAAGGATATGCCCTACTAATCTGTCTCTCCTACGCTGTAACACTCTCCAAATACTTCTCTTCTCCCCTACTAACTCTAGTACAGCTTCATTTGTTACTTTATCTTCCCAACCAATCCTCATCATCCTCCTATAACACCACATTTCGAATGCTTATAATCTACGCTTCTCTTCCTTTCCTATAGTCCACGCCTCACACCCGTACAGTGCTACACTCCAAACATATACCTTCAGTAATCTTTTTCTAATACCCAAGTCAATATTTGATCTTAAAATCTGTTCCTTTTCTACGAATGCCTTCCTACCCTGTACTATCCTACACTTTATATCTACCTTGCTTCGATTATCTTTTGTGATTCTACTGCCTAAATAACAAAAATCTGACACTTCTTCGATTCTATTATCTCCTATTGTGATCCTCATTTTTCTACTGCATTCCTTTTTGTCACACCTCATCACTTTAGTTTTACCTATATTTATTTTCATGTTAAAATCCCTAGTCAATACTGCCTGCATACCATTCAATACCCTTTCTAAATTCTTTTCGCTTTCTTCCAATATAGCTATATCGTCGGCGAGTCTCAACATATATATTTACTCTCCCTGTACATTCACACCTACACTATACTCTTCTTTTACTTTGTTTATTGCATCTTCTATATATAGATTAAATAATAACGGTGAAAGTGTACATCCCTGCCGAACTCCCTTCCCTATTTTTGCTACCTCTTCTTCCCCCTCAATTCTAACTAAGGCAGTTTGGTATTTATATAAATTAAAAATTATTCTCTTATCCTTATAATCTATACCCGTTTCTTTTAAAATTCTAAACATTATGTCCCAATCTACATTATCAAATGCCTTTTCTAAATCTACAAAAGCTATGCAGGTTACCTTTCCTACCCTCTTTCTTTTTTCTACTACCGTTCTTACTGCTAGAATCGCCTCCCTCGTCCCTCTGTTTTTCCTAAAACGAAACTGATCTTCTCCTAGCCTTTCCTCTACTTTATTTTCTAATCTCCTATAAATAATCTTTAGCAATATCTTCGATGCATGTGATAGTAGACTAATGGTCCTATAGTTCTCACACAAATTAGCTCCTATTTTCTTCGGCATTGTTACTATTCTACTACGCTGAAAATCCTGTGGTACTTAAATTATTTCACACTACTAAAATCCTACTAAAATGAATTTTAGGTGTGTGAAATTTTGAATCGTTGCAAAATTCTTTTTACGGTCAATAGCGACCAAATAAAATTCCTAGCAGTGAAAGCTGTAAAATAATATACAGAAACTTATTCCAGTTTGTATTTAGTAATGCCGACTGCGTTGTCACATTCAATTATGAACGATTTCAATATCAAAGGCGCCGCTGTTCGTTCGGCCACGTTGCGGCGGTGCCGCATAATTTGATCTTCTTGTTTGTTACGACATTTTCGCGCAGAATATGCCATTTTTCGTATGTGAGGCGAAACGAAAAATATAACCACTACTCTACGCTACAACTAAATGCAAATGTAATTTGCATTATTTCGACAACACACGGTAAACAATAAACATTTAATTAAGTCTAGTTTGCGATTTGCTACACGATTTAGTTTTGCAATTTCCTTTTCGCGTATGTCGCTGGCGATTAATGCGCACGTGTAAGAATCGGGATCCTTAATAAAATCGCATTTCACCGGCGGACTGTTGTAAGCCAGCAATTCATTGTCCATAAATCGACATTAGCGAATGAAAGATTACTCACCTAGTGTTATCCTCATCGACGAACAGAACAACAGCCTTGGCTTGAGGACGTAACATTAGCCTTTCGATGACGCGATCGAAATCTTCCACGCGACTGTTTCGCAGGATCTTCTCAGAAGCGGCGATGCAAATCCCAAACTGGATTGAATAAGAAATGAAAGAAGCAATTCCCTGCAACAACAACAAAAAAAAAACATTTTCTAACGGTGATTTTGTTTTGGTAACAAAGAAGCTGATTAAAAGGCCTTTGGAAACTGAATAGCTATTAATCATTTTTACGGATTAGTTTGCGTATAGAAAATTTACATTTTATAGAGTGCGTAGATTAATGAAGGATTTACCGATGATTTATTAACGAGCGTGATAATGAAACTGTCAGTTGATCCGGCATATCGATTCGGATTTGGTAATACATATATCAATATTCATACGAAGGATAACTAGTTTGTTGACGTAAATCCATACGAAATGTCCCTTTGAAACATCGTGGATATTATTGATAAGCGCTTGTTGAATAAAGTTAAAATTCTACTTCTACGAATGAATATATTAGTGGCGTGCACTTCAGTTTTGAAAAAAAAAACACCAAGATTTGATGCCATAAATTCGCATATAATTCAACAATATTTCTACATTGAAATTTTGTAGTTGATGACATTCAGAATAAAATATAATTAATTTGTGCTTTGGGACATAATGTTTAGAATTTTAAAAGAAACGGGTATAGATTATAAGGATAGGAGAATAATTTTTAATTTATATAAACACCAAACTGCCTTAGTTAGAATTGAGGGGGAAGAAGAGGTAGCAAAAATAGGGAAGGGAGTTCGGCAGGGATGTACACTTTCACCGTTATTATTTAATCTATATATAGAAGATTCAATAAACAAAGTAAAAGAAGAGTATAGTGTAGGTGTGAATGTACAGGGAGAGAAAATATATATGTTGAGATTCGCCGACGATATAGCTATATTGGAAGAAAGCGAAAAGAATTTAGAAAGGGTATTGAATGGTATGCAGGCAGTATTGACTAGGGATTTTAACATGAAAATAAATAAAGGTAAAACTAAAGTGATGAGGTGTGACAAAAAGGAATGCAGTAGAAAAATGAGGATCACAATAGGAGATAATAGAATCGAAGAAGTGTCAGATTTTTGTTATTTAGGCAGTAGAATCACAAAAGATAATCGAAGCAAGGTAGATATAAAGTGTAGGATAGCACAGGGTAGGAAGGCATTCGTAGAAAAAGAACAGATTTTAAGATCAAATATTGACTTGGGTATTAGAAAAATATTACTGAAGGTATATGTTTGGAGTGTAGCATTGTACGGGTGTGAGGCGTGGACTATAAGAAAGGAAGAGAAGCGTAGATTACAAGCATTCGAAATGTGGTGTTATAGGAGGATGATGAGGATTGGTTGGGAAGATAAAGTAACAAATGAAGCTGTACTAGAGTTAGTAGGGGAGAAGAGAAGTATTTGGAGAGTGTTACAGCGTAGGAGAGACAGATTAGTAGGGCATATTCTTAGGCATGGGGGGATTATGCAATTGATCATAGAAGGTAGAGTGGAGGGAAAAAGAGGGGTAGGTAGGCCTAGATTGGAGTATGTGAGTCAGATAGTTGAAGACGTTGAGATGAATAGCTATAGGGAGATGAAGGGATTAGCTCAGGATAGATCGGCATGGCGTGCTGTTTCCAACCAATCTTTAGGATTGCGGACTCTTTAACTAATTTGTGCTTATCTTGTAAGTATATGTCATTTCGTATATGTAAGTTTTGTAGTTACAAATCGAGTATTAGAAGTAGCAAGAATATTGCGTGTTTGCGTTTGTGGTCCGAGAGGACATAATAACGGCGAAGAGGACAATATACAACGCAAACTGCGCGTGATATAAATGTCGGAACGAGAAAGAGTAGGATGATGGTATGGTTACAGAAAATAAACCAAAAACACCTACGTGCACTTACAAAAAAAATACGGAAAATTCATTGCACTGAATCGTTGAATGTTTTATTTAACTAAAATAATCAATTCACCTATACATAAGTTGTTTTTTCTACTCTAATTCATATTTCTATGGTTAACATTTTTCATTCCTCGTCTGTTCTTCAAAAAACAGAAATGATTTTTCGTTAGCCGTTGCAAGATTTTATAATAAATTTATTATAAATCATCAATAATACTGGCGAATTAACTACAACTTCTGTATGTGCCATAAACGATTAATATTATATCCGCTATAAACAATTCATTACTCTTCTTAGCGAGAAAATCAACTTTCTCATCCCTATTTTCTTCATAAAATCGAATTGATCCTTTCTTCCACCGTATTGTAGAACTTCTACCAAATAATACCAAACAATATCTATCATAAATGCAATTATTAACTAATAGTCCTATAATTGTATAAAACATCACCCAAAAACCGTAACCAATAGAATAATGGTATGGCTACTTTAATGTAAATTAATCTTCGATAAATGTTACGGTTTTTGGGTGATGTTTTATACAATTATTTATCGCCGTAGTGAAGATTTTACAATAATAGTGCTATTATAGTTCTCGCATGAATTAGCTTTACATTCTTCGGCGTTTTATTTTATTTTACCACGTTAGTTAAATAGTCGTCAATGCTAAAAGGATTGGTTTGAAACAGCACGCCATCTGTCGATCTATCCTCAGCTAGTCCTCCTTCATCTCCCTATAACTATTCATCCCGCACGTCCACAACTATCTGACCCACATACTCCAATCTAAGCCTTGCTTTCCCTCTTCTTTACCTTCTGTAACTAATTGCATAATACCCCCATATCTAAGAATGTGACCTACTAATCTATTTCTCCTGCGCTGTAATACTGCGAATACTTCTCTTCTCCCTTACCAACCCTAGTATGGGTTCATTTGTTATTTTATCTTCCCAACAAATCCTCATCATACCTCCTGTACCACCACATTTCGAATGCTTCTATTCTGCATTTCTCTTCTTTACCTATAGTCCACGCCTCACACCCGTACAATGCTACACTCCACATACACTCAGTAATCTAATACATAAGTCAATATTTGATCTTAAAATCTGCTCCTTTTCTACGAATGGCTGCCCATACCCTGTGTTATCCTACATTTTCTATCTACCTTACTTCGGTTATCTTTTGTGATCCTACTTCCTAAATAAGAAAAATGTGGCACTTCTTTTATTCTATCATCTCCTAATCTAATCCTCATTTTTCATTTACTATTCCTTCCTGTCACACTTTGCTCTTTCATGTTATAATCCCTAGTCATTACTTCCTGCACACCATTTAATACATGTTCTAAATTCTGTTCTATTTGTTCCGAGATAGCTACATCGTCGGCGAACCTCAACATATATATTTCCTCTCTATGGGGAATTTTCACACCTACGCGATACTCTTCTTTTATCTTGTTTATTGAATCATCTATATACAGGTTAAATAACAATGGCGAAAGTGTAGATCCCTGCCTGACTCTCTTTCCTATTCTCGTTGGTTATTGTACATTTTTGTTGCAGAAACAACAATTCCTGTTTCCTATCATATTGGGTCAAAGTGAGTATTTTAGGTATGAATATATATGGTAGAAGAAATACGCGGGCGAGCGTTGTTTCAGAATCGTTGGGACGATCCGCTATAAAACTCGGGAATAGGCCGGAAGAGAATAGTTTAATTAGCCCGTAGGTGTAGCGGCGCACATTTATTACTCGTTTACACATGCTAGGCGGGATGTTAAATGTTGTACGTTCTTTTATTAAGAATCGTACAAATTGTTATCAAACGTAGCGTCGTGTCCTCCCATCGCGCGGTTATTAATGTATATTCCTCGGCGGTACGCGAGTGGACAGTCCATTCAAACGTTACGAGCGTCACTTATTGTTGTCCCCTCTGGAACGGGCGCACGTATTGCGGGTGTCTGTGTGTTTTGCATCGAAAATGGTTGATTTTGGGTCGTGTTTGCGTTACATTTGAGGATAGAGTGCGGCGGCAACATCGAGCGCAAATCTCGCCGCTCGGTGATCCTGAACGTTTCGCTGATTGCGCTTCTACAATGCTCTTCCTGATGCTTACAGGCGGATGATAAATAGCGCCAGATCCGTCGAGATGTGGAGAATATATTCGTCATCTCGCGACCAGCACGCGCGCGTTATAACACATCGTTGATAAAGTTGGCAGTGGTTTATTTAAACCGGATGCTCGACTTGACGTATTGCCGTAATACCCGCTCCTCGAAGAATTTCTTCGAACTCTTCGGCAGTTTAAAAAAATTCAAATTTTTTGTGGGATCTGCGATGATAATGACACAGTTTTGTTCGAAGGGCCGCTTATCTAGAATCGCCAAATGTTCCTTCGTACAAGTAGCAAAGAGTGGCGACAGCAATCATTTTGCTCTTCGTACGTGCACACTTCCATTTCGGACATTCGGCTTATAGGAATAATTTCGGCACCGAGATGAAATGGAATTATAATCGTGTTCCGCACAATAATGACAGCCGGTGGAGGGCGACGTGGCATATTGGAATAGATGTGAAACTCTTCGTTGTTGTTGGAGGTCGTAAATTCGGATTTCGGCATGCGGAACCGACGTAAATTCACTACTAGATACCATCGTGTTTTATTAGACACCAATCGTATGAGATTAATTTGTCCCAATACTAATTGATAATATCAATTGTTTTCCCTAAAATTCGCACTGTATACTACATGCAAATTGAACGATCTTAAAAAAAAATTACCGCTTCAATTAAATTCCTTCGTGCGCATTTTGTATTATATAAATATTTTTACTGGTACACAATAAAACCAGGACATTCCAGAGATACAATATATAGAAATAATTCTTACATTTTCAGCACTAATTGGTAATATCCGATGATAATTAAATCGTTCATTTTGAAAAGGGAATAAATCAATAAATCCTAAATACAACTTTTTGTATTATAAGGACACATGTCTTCACCCAACCTATCCTTTTATTAATGCACATACACAAGTTGTTTAAGTATATTCTCCTTAATGGTTAGTCCTAGACCGTTTTTCCAAGTTCCTGAAAACTTTTCAATTTTGACTTATCCCCTTATCTATATACTACATCCAACTTGAACGATCTCAAAAAAAATTGACCGCTTCAATTAAATTCCTTCGTGCAAATGTTTTATTATAGAAATATTTTTACTGGTGCACAAAAAAAAAAAAAAAAACCGGGACATTCCAGGAATTCCGATCCGTACAAAAAAAACAAACATATGGGAAATAATTCTTACTTTGTCAGCGCAAGAAATCCCCCAATTCTGAAAAATATGTTTTGTTGAGGTGCATCTGAGCAACTAAGCGGCTTACTCAGTTCAAGTATGTTATTGAATGTGTATATACGCCATTCCTTCAGCTTCCACCAATCTTTCGCTGGAAATATAAATTGCGATAAACATATATATACTCGAAAATCCCCACCGCAAATTTCAACGAACTTGACCTACCTACTTCAAATACAATTTGAATTGAAACGCAAGTTGTTATTCAAATTGTTTTATCGAAATATTAGCTATTGTATTATTGTATTCCAAATAGGTCATGTTAGATAGATAGAGTTTTATTGTTTAAAAGTACAGATTTGGGCATACAATATTATACATAGTAAACATATTAAACATATTGATTTCAGCTAATATATGTTATGGAGAGAATTACGTATACAGAATGTATTTAGATACGAATCACATAGTGATAATATTTTATGAAAATCACAGGATTATGTCACTCATTTTAGTTTTGTAGACTTAGTATACTAAATATTGTCATACATATTCATATTAAATTAAAATAAAGATGATGATAATTAAGATTTTGATATAAAATAGGTAATTAAAAATTAAATAAACGATTAAATGGCGTAAACAAATAAAATCAAGAAAACATATCACTATGTTTTGTTGTAAGCGATTTACTTTGTTCTGTTTGTACATAAATCGCAAATTCGCAACTTATCCGTTTTTTCCAAGTATTTCTTGGTACCGTCAACAATATCCCTTTCATCAATCTATTTGTGAGTGCGCTGTAAAACCACGTTTGTACATAAATCAGCAAATTCACAAATTATAAATTTCTTTCAAATATCTTCAAAAATAAACATCAATCTTTTAGTTAGTATACTTTTATATAATTGCGCTTACATAAAATTTCCTTGGCAATTTAGTTCAATAATAAATGAATCTTCATAAGTAACCACTCGATCTGTAATTGCTGAATTATATATTTAAATAATCAGAGTTAGTTAAAGAGTCCGCAATCCTAAAGATTGGTTGGAAACAGCACGCCATGCCGATCTATCCTGAGCTAATCCCTTCATCTCCCTATAGCTATTCATCTCAACGTCTTCAACTATCTGACTCACATACTCCAATCTAGGCCTACCTACCCCTCTCTTTCCCTCCACTCTACCTTCTATGATCAATTGCATAATCCCCCCATGCCTAAGGATATGCCCTACTAATCTGTCTCTCCTACGCTGTAACACTCTCCAAATACTTCTCTTCTCCCCTACTAACTCTAGTACAGCTTCATTTGTTACTTTATCTTCCCAACCAATCCTCATCATCCTCCTATAACACCACATTTCGAATGCTTGTAATCTACGCTTCTCTTCCTTTCCTATAGTCCACGCCTCACACCCGTACAGTGCTACACTCCAAACATATACCTTCAGTAATCTTTTTCTAATACCCCAGTCAATATTTGATCTTAAAATCTGTTCTTTTTCTACGAATGCCTTCCTACCCTGTGCTATCCTACACTTTATATCTACCTTGCTTCGATTATCTTTTGTGATTCTACTGCCTAAATAACAAAAATCTGACACTTCTTCGATTCTATTATCTCCTATTGTGATCCTCATTTTTCTACTGCATTCCTTTTTGTCACACCTCATCACTTTAGTTTTACCTATATTTATTTTCATGTTAAAATCCCTAGTCAATACTGCCTGCATACCATTCAATACCCTTTCTAAATTCTTTTCGCTTTCTTCCAATATAGCTATATCGTCGGCGAATCTCAACATATATATTTTCTCTCCCTGTACATTCACACCTACACTATACTCTTCTTTTACTTTGTTTATTGCATCTTCTATATATAGATTAAATAATAACGGTGAAAGTGTACATCCCTGCCGAACTCCCTTCCCTATTTTTGCTACCTCTTCTTCCCCCTCAATTCTAACTAAGGCAGTTTGGTGTTTATATAAATTAAAAATTATTCTCCTATCCTTATAATCTATACCCGTTTCTTTTAAAATTCTAAACATTATGTCCCAATCTACATTATCAAATGCCTTTTCTAAATCTACAAAAGCTATGCAAGTTACCTTTCCTACCCTCATTCTTTTTTCTACTACCGTTCTTAGTGCTAGAATCGCCTCCCTCGTCCCTCTATTTTTCCTAAAACCAAACTGATCTTCTCCTAGCCTTTCCTCTACTTTATTTTCTAATCTCCTATAAATAATCTTTAGCAATATCTTCGATGCATGTGATAGTAGACTAATGGTCCTATAGTTCTCACACAAATTAGCTCCTATTTTCTTCGGCATTGTTACTATTCTACTACGCTGAAAATCCTGTGGTACTTCTCCCTTCTCATATATTTTACAAACTAGCCTGTATAATCGCTCCTGCATTTTTTCCCCTGCGTGTTTTATTAATTCGGCTGGTATCATATCAATCCCCGCTGCTTTGTTATTCCGTAAATCATTTAATGCTCTATGAAACTCTGACCTAAGTATGCTAGGACCTAAGTCATCCTCATCTATCTGTTCCACATTTTCTAGCTCCTCCATGTCCTGCCTACCTTTATATAAATCTTCAAGATACTCCTTCCATCTTCTAGCTTTTTCCTTATTTTCTGTGAGTTCCTTACCCTGCTTATCACATATAATGTTACCCTTTGGTTTTACTTTAGAAAAATGTGACTTAATTTTCCTGTAGCCCAAATCTACTTTACCTCTTCTCATATCCTCCTCAATATCCTCACAATTTCCTTTTATCCACTCTTCTTTCGCTAGCTTGCATTTCCTATTAATTAAGTTCCTTAGTTCCTTTTTTTTTTTTTGTCCTGCTTCTGTGTTTCCAATTTTAATTTTCCTTCTTGCTTATAATAGTATAATCAGAGTATAAAAGTTAAAACCAAACGTGCTAGAATAAACTATAACAGCGGGAATTTCAAATAATCCGCAGCGTGTTTAATTTTATTACATAACTTCGAAGACAAAATGCCTATTTATTTACAAGCTTAATTATGGACGGAAAAAAATCATATTGTATCAAAAATTCATGTATGATTTTTTTTCTTTGGTGTAATTCCATTTGACGTTTCTACATATTTTGAATATATAAGCTAGAGACTGTTTCGTTAGTACAAGACGATTAGTTGAACCGTTTTTATGTAACGCCGTGTGACAGCGGATAATTATTCATAATGAACCCTCACTCTTTAGTCCATAAATTAAAGCTGGAGATTATATTTATGTATACACTCGTATATGCGATCTCGTTTACATATATCATCTTCATCGCCGCTATAGAAGAAGAGCAACGCTGCACGCGTTTTCGTTACCAACTTCCGAATGAAACAAAATTTAATCTTTACGCGATTTATCGACAACGCGTTGTTTATAAAAGAATGTCTATCCACCATTCAAGCTTGAACTGCGAACGATTTTCAATATCATTTGAACAACGTGGTCACCGCTATTATTGTCTTTTGTATGTTTTTATGATTAAAAAGACGATGATAAAAAACATTCTGTAAACGTGAATATTTATGGGGAAGAAATAGACGTGCGCAACATTGCTGGTGGATAGAAAGAAGAACTTAAAACATGTATTAAATTGGAATGGATGAGTAGAGTGAAGATTTTGAAATGCGGTTTAATTGTAAAAGGACGACGATTGTGTGTGGCAAAAAAAAAACTGATTTTGGGTCATGAAAAATTAACCTTCGTATAGTTATAAACTTTTAGTATTTAATTAAATTGTCCTGGTGGTGTGCTTCGTGTAAATATTCTGCGCGAAGTATTTAGTTTCGATTTCATATTACAATTACGCAACAACAGTCGCGCGACATTGCCGAAACTTCCTTCCGGTTGCGGGTTTGTACTTCGCTTCCCGATAATTATTAAAACGCGAAGTTTCGCCAGAGTCTTGTAGCCGCGAATTTCACGTAACTTATTAAACATGAAGTTTCACTTGTCTTGCCACTCGATCCGTATAGTACGGTGGAGGAAACGGTTTTTATTGGTGCCGAGCACAACTTCCCCACGGGCCGCTACGCACACCAATACGAAGACATTCAACGAAACTGAAAAGCCCCAATATTCCCACATAGTAAACCAGTACACTATCAAATACCAACATTTTTCTCCCAAACAAACAAATTGAATACCATTTCGAAATTACCGTCCCGATAATATTTTTTTGAAGTGAAACTTCTATAGGCGCGGTAGGGCAAATTGGCCTGAACGTCACGAAAAGTGAAACGATTCCGTCACGAAACGTGAAACACGCTACGCGCATGCGCCGCGAGTACCGTGTGTATACGTGGCATAAGGCAACCAGTAGACGTTTGCGTATTTTATTATATATTACACAACCACAGCTTAATCTTTTATCTAACAATTTCCATTGTGTGAAAAGTGAAATGGAAAAAAAGACAAGTACAAACAGAGTGCGAGCCTTTAGAGAACGGAAGAAAGCGAATAAACCGCCAAGAAAAGTTCCAACAAGTACCTTGGAAAGAAGTAGAGAGTATTGAGCCAGGCAAAGGGCGTTAAAGAAACGCAGTGGATAACATAACCTTCCAACGACCTCAAATATACTGGATGAATCGATACCGTCGTTAAGTGAGGACACAGTGAGTGGTATAGAGAATTTGAATGCCACTGATTCAGGCATGCCGTTTACACGTGAAGATACATGCGGTGTGAGAGATCAACGAAATGAATCTGATACAGCTGAGCGAGCCATCGACAAATAGAAATGCACCCACTAGTGCACCATACACAAAATTTACATTCTTTCAACCTGCTTATCGCGAATTTGATAAACAATTTTTCAATAATCCGCTAGGTATAGTGCGTTCCTTATAAAACAACTATGGCTACAATATTTAATCCAAACTCCTCTTTATAGACTGTACGATATTACAGTTAATAATGCTTTCTTTGATGATCAGAGTGTCAATCAAAATCAACAATCAACAATCAATCGTTAACAAATGGAAAAAAGCAATGCATAAAATCAATATTTCCTAGGAGCTAAGAAGTTTCACTGCTACCGCGCGAGAAACTCACGCATGTTTTTTTATAAGACTAGGGTGTGTATTTCTTCGGGAGTCGAAAGTTTGTCTTCCGTATATTTCTCGTGGTGCCAATTAGCTGATACTTGTAGACTTCCGTTAATAGCGTGCTCGCAAAAAAAAGGGGGGCTTCACACCACTTGGAAAATCTGCACGAGCCTTCGCATGGACGTAATATGAACATATATGTGCGCGAACGAATGAATACGCTGCATTTGGTCCTCGGCTGAGATAATTAATTGGAAAATTTAGCGAGCGAATGGATTTTAGACGTGCGATTAAATGGAATCGGTGAGCTGGGCAGTCGTAATTTTAGAACTTGATTCACGGTATGCAACCAACTAGTATCAAATCGATTATTATTAACAAAAACGGATATAATTGCAGCTCGACTTAAGCGGCAACTGCAAATTAATTGAAATGTTCCCTCTTAGTTAGTCGTCAGTGTTAGTGATTGATTTGGAATAGCACGGCATTTGTCGATCTCTCCTGTGCTAACTCCTTCATTTTCCCATAGCTAGCCCTCACCTTCCTAATCATTATTTCCTGCGCACTATTTAATAACCGTTCTAAATCCTGCTCCCTGTCTTCTAATATGACTGTATCATTGTCTTTTTCTTCTGCTTTAATTTTCACGGCTCGACTACAAATTATCCTTCTTTACGGCACCTTCTGCGTATCCCCTTCATCCCTAGCCTTCATTCCAAATACGATGTCCCAATCTTGGTCTTTTCCAAATCTACGAAAAAAATTCAGGCCCTCAAATAAACCCCTTCGTGTAAGTTGCTTTTCCCACTCTCAATCTATTTTCTATTCTATCGTCCCTCTGCTCCTCTAAGAACCAAATTGATTTTCCGCTGGTTTTTGCTAGATTTTGCAATAAATTAGTTTCTATTAAGAATTGCATTTTTTTATTTTAATATTATATTATAGTGTAGTATTCTGTTTAGTCAGATTCTTCTTATCAAATGGCTTTTCTCTTTAAAACCAAATTGATCTTCCGCCAGCCTGTCTTCCACTCTATTTTTTAACCTTGTATAAATAATACTTAACAATATCTTCGATGCGTGCGATAGTAGACTAATAGTACTATAGTTCTTACATGAATTAGCTCCTACTTTCTTCGATATTGTCACTATTATACCCCGCTGGAAATTTTGTGGTACCTCTCCCTCGTCATATATTTTACGAACTATCGATCGCTTGTTTTCACCTGCGCATTTTATGAATTCATTTTAGACAAAATTCAATTTCAATTTGTTGCCCAAAATCTTCAAGATCTCTGCAAAATATATCGGATCAACGAGAAAGGTCACAGAGTAGAAAATAGCCGCAAATGCTGTGCACTTGACTTCATTATACCAAATACTTTATTAATTAATAACCAGTGGCAACTTGGCGTTAGTTAAACGCAGATATGACAAATACATAAACTGCGAATACAACATGAAATGATTTGTTTCTATTAAGCTTGTATTGTTAAATAATAGAAACCCAACGGATATGGACCGCAATAAATGGCTTTGATGTGATCTTAACTTTGCACGTGAAGGATGAAGGAATATCGATTTGACACGTCAAACTATTAAATTAAAATTTTCTAGCCATAATGAACATGATGACCCATAATCTACATTATAATGACTTTTCACTACGTCACTTTGTAACTGACTTTTCATTTTCGAATTTTATACGATCTAATAAGTGCGTGTAAAATGTACGTTAAGAGAAACGTGATACTATCGATTCGATCTTTTTTTCATTTCCCGGTCCCTTGTTTCTCCTAATAGAATTTGAGTAAAAAAAATAACTGATTGTATTTTTGTGGCGGTCGTGCCACCGCGCTTTCGTGCCATCTATCTGCAATATAAATCGGACGCTACCATTTGAATTAAGAAGAGGAATTATAAGGAATCGCTACCTGGGCGACTGTTGCTATAATGGATTTAATCGTCGTGTGCCTGCCGACTTTATTCTATTCGATTTTCTTCGTCGCAAGACAATATCGTCGCCGACAAAACAATATTAACTAATTCCCTTTAGCACAACTTGCAATATTTTTATATAAAAAAAACCAATTTTAAAAAAAAAAATTTTGCAACACCCTGTATCGCGTATCGTAATTTTAAAATAAATTCCTTATTTCGAAGAAAAAAATCATATAATTGCATTTTTTTGAATTAAATACGCATATTGTCAGAATTTAAATATTTCTATAATCTATCACGTTTGTTTATATATACATGAACCGGTAAACGGAACGGCGTAACGGTAATAGTCGCATATATGGCGGAATTTACTGCGATCAGTAAATATTGATCGTATTTCCCGATTTGCCATATATTAAGTACGAGGCAAACAAGATAAAATGAATGGAGCCGAAACTAACATATACCCCCAAAATAAGGGGTGATATATTAACTCCATGACAAACTTTGAAATGCGATAAATAGAAAATCGCATAAAATATTACCGGTTATATAAAATAGTTACGATGGTATTAAAGAAGCTCGTTTAGTGCGATAAAATTATATTATCATTTTGGTCGTATTAAGAACTTTTTGTGTTTTTTAACGTAGGCTCCTGTATATTTGATCTGAAGATATCTCAAACAAAGCGGCACTAAGGGTGGACCGATATATATGTAACCTATAAAAATAATACACGCTAATAACTGTTTTCTTCTTCTAAAAAGACGAAATACACAAAAATGCGACATAAAAGTTTATGATGAATTTTCGTATCTTATAATAAATTTTCTCCACTGCTGTATATTTGATAAAAACTACAAATAAATTGGTTTTTTTTTACTAAATAAATATATCAAATATTCCGATTTTTAATTATATTTGAATAAAAGAACAATTGAAATATTAAAATTGCATATTCTGTAAATTTATATTGCATTTTATGCTAGTTTATGTTATAACACAAGTCCTTGCATAGATCCTAGTATGTGTAGTAAATGTGCAGTAACTTCATATGAAAAACGTGATCATATGAAAATGGAAAATCTAATTATATTCCACTAGAACAAATATATTTAAACATTTCATAGATTAAATAGTTTTTCTGCAGAATTCCTACTGCATTATAAGAGAAGAAATGTAAAAGAAAGAAAAGTTAACGAAGCGATAATTTCCTTTTTGTATTATTGTTGATGAAATCAAAGTTGTTACAATTTTCCTAGAAAATTAATTCAAGATTCAAAAACGTTTGAATGTCCTAATACTTTTTAAAAATATAGTTTTATTGTTGTGTGAAAAATTAAAAAATATATAAAAATAATGAAAAGTAGAAAATAACGATTTAATTTTTTTTTCGATTAAATGTTACCTTCACATACATATATATTTTTATTGTGGTTGTTTTTTGGTATACCATTCATATTTTATTTAATTAAAATTTTATTTACGAAAATCAATTTTGATCAATTTACTTTACTTTATTTCCCAGAAAAACCTCAAAGATGCAAAGCACATAAATACTGCTGTAAAAATTTATTTCTATTTTTTTTTAAATGATATATTAATTGTTTATATATATTCGCAACGTATTTCAAATCAATCGATGTTTTTTTATTAATCATCTGGTTTCCGTGTCACTAAAATTAATCGTCAGCGCTTTCCTTTTATTATATACTCCTATTATTATATTATTATTATATATATACTGTTTAGTTTTAATATACCTTGCGGAATTTACAGCCTATACTTAATTCCACCGGCTATATTTTAACACCAAAGGAATTATTTTTTATTAACCTCTCAAATTTTGTTCCGATCGAATTTACAACAAAACTAAACGTCCGCGTTTTATTCTGTCATTTTTCTATCCGCTCAACAATAAAGCAACGTAATAAACTTCCTTAATTTAATTTTGATTTAACGATGATTAAAATGGCACTAAAAATTTTACTGGGCAATTTTCCTGATGGAATAAAATTTTCGCGCTTTAATTTCTATTTGCATATAGTTAGAAAATCGTAGCTTAAAGTCTTTTAGTGTTTTTATAAAGTAAATAAATGTCTACGTGATGAACGATCTCGCTGTATGCTAGTTTTCAAATTGGAGTTTTCCAATTGGAAAACTCCATTGAATAATTATAAAAATATATTGATAATTATCAATTTGGAGGGAAAACAGGTTCGTGCCACGCTTAACAAAGTTTTCCTTATTAATATCCTTTTATTAATAGGCGAAGGAATCCTTTTAAAAATAGCCGTTTCTTAATTGACTGCTAGAAAATTGATGACGTAGGCGGCCCAAATGCAGATAACACAAAGAAAACGTACAGCGTTGTCAAATTTTGACAAACAACTGTCTTTTTTAACCAAATTTCTGATTCCAAATTACTATTTATGTACTATTTTATTATTCATAAATCGAAGCTTTATTAATTGAAATCTGCAAAGTTTTGAAAAACAAAAATGTCTGCAAATCAAAAAAATGAATAAACAATTAGTTACTTATAAAAAAAAAATGTTTTCAAACTGTATTCTGGACTATTATACGCCGAGTGAATATTATCGTACAACCAACATTCTCGCGAAAACTAGACAACATCGCCTATCTCTTCACGGAAGATGGTGTGATAAAGATGGAGAGCATTGTATCTCGACGGGGTCTTTATTATCTTCATATTGGCTCATCGCTTTAAATCGTCCTACTTTTCTTTGTATAAAGCAACAGCGGAACTCCCGAAAGTCCCAATACCAATCGACGTTCACTTCCACCATTCAGTATATGCTCCACAAACATTGATGGTACATTCACGTTGCGTCACTGCATATACCAAAAAAATACGCGTTAAAATTGCATATATACGAACATATATTTGATTTCAAAAATTGTTCATTCGGTT
This sequence comes from Leptodirus hochenwartii, assembly GCA_947310635.1. Taxonomy (NCBI): domain Eukaryota; kingdom Metazoa; phylum Arthropoda; class Insecta; order Coleoptera; family Leiodidae; genus Leptodirus; species Leptodirus hochenwartii. Next base: position 7,965,536 of record OX371187.1, on the reverse strand, counting down.
GAACGTTACCAAAGTTGATGTGTACAATTTATTGATGTATTTGTAGAATAAAGAAAATCATTCGAAGAATATACTTGATGAGTATTCACAGTCATATGTCGGTGAATAAGCGAATGCGTTTTAGGTCTTCCCTTATTAGGTCTTCCCTTTTAAGTCTTCACTTCCCATCCGCCAATTTTACGCATGATTTAAATCTGTGTCGGACCGCAAAACTGAATTCAGTAAATGCAATCTATAAAGTTCCAATACTTTTCTACAAAAAGTTCAATATATCGATAAATTTTTACTTGAAGTAAATGTTGTTGGTGATATTTCAAAAAGAAAATGTTTTGGAGCGTCGCCATAAGTTCCCGTTAAAATGAATTCTGTCAAATCGAAGGGATCGTATCATTTTAAAAAACGACAAGATTTGATAAATGTTCTCGCAGGAGTTTAAGGTGGTTCCGTCTTCGGGACGGCGGCAAGTTTCGCAAGCGATAATTTCAGGCGAGTGAGTAGATAACCATCCAATTTACGGACAATTGATCCCAATGTCCTAGTTGCACAATCTTCGAAAGTTTTGTTGTAAACACATATTATTACTGCACCGGCAGTAAAGTAACAATATAACACCATAATCGAGATTTATGTCCCTGTGAATAACACAAACAAATGTCTCCAAATCCAATTTTAATCACCAAGTCATTTTAGCCACCAGATTTTTTGAATCTATTAAATATAAAACCATTTATAATTCCTTTGTACTTTTTATAAAACAACATATACAAGGCATTTATATTTTATTGCGTATTCAAGATGTTTACGTCATGAATAATTCCGCAAGTAATCTCGAAAGATTCTCTCGTTCTTTTTCTTATTGGGGAAATAACAGTGTTCGAATACGGTATTTTTCCTTCTCCACTAATAATATCGACCTCTGAAAAATCTCCGACAATATCACGTTTGATAAAACCGGAATTATCTTTTGGACAAATATGAATCTGTTCGCATTGTGAAGAAAAATAATGGGTTCGTTAGTAATCCATCTCGAAAGAATATTTGATCCTTCATATTACATTATGAACTGATTTTATCAGGAAAATGTAATTAATAAATTTCATTTTGAAGTTACGGTGGCTTTTTTGATGTACAGGATCAAACAATTAAAAAAAAAAAATCACTTTATCTCGCAGAATGGTTTTCTTTAAGCAACGAATTTGCGAAACTCGTTTTATATCCTATCTTGCGTTTTTCTTTGGATATAGAAAGATGCTCGTAGATTTCGATATTCATTGATTCCGTTCCGATCCATCTAGCAATAACCGTTTAACGTTTCATAATATTCCACTTTGATCTGCAAAATCACGAGTTAGCGTTTCAGTAATTTTGCAAATCAAAGTTAGTTCAAAAACCAACTCAGCGAATTCACCATCATCATCATCATCTAACTTCACTGATCCGCGCTTAATCGACTGGCTCGTTTTAGATGTATTCGTCATATTTTACGATTTAATTACATAATTTTAGTTGAGCGGTATTTTTCCGGCGATATATATTAACCCGTTAAATTATTGCCGGTAGATATGTTCATAACGGCTGGAACCGTTTCCGAACAACTCAGTGGCTGGCCGGCGTAAATATCGCGTCGTAAAAATATTACGCGCTTTTAATAATAGCGTTCGATACACCCGAAAATTTATGTTTTATATAACTTAGTATATGTGCGAGCGTAGAAACTAAAAACACATAATGACCATCGCGAGAAAAGCATACAATTTCTACAAAAAATATATTATTCCGCGTTGTCGAGAAATAATATTATTTCAATTTTAAATCCTACCGAGTTATAGTGAACGTTGGGGCAGTAATAAAAAATTCCGATGTTTTTATGAAACGCATATCGAAAAAGAATGCATATTTTCGGTATGCAATTTTGATATGTTTGCCAGACACGTGTTACCAGCTCATTTCAAAATGCTATTTGTTATTTGCGCGTTCAGACAGGTTCAAGGACAATTTACTCAAGGAAAATACCAAATATATTTCAACTATATTTGCATAAACATCATCTTAGTATAATTGTAGCGCACCGAAAAATATTACGCAACCAGTTAGTTAATCGATTCGAATAAACCGCATCGTTACAAACGGCATAACATTAATAAAAACGTAAAACTGAAATTATTTTTTATTAATTACCTTTTCGCCATATTCCCCTTCAACGGCAACTGTGGATACGTATTTCCAACCCAGCTCCCTGATGATGCTGCCTATCGCTTGAGCTTGAAAGTTATCAGGTGGCACGACGCGACTAAAATATTCAAATCGCGTTTTATCAGATAGCTCAGTGCTGGTGGATGCATAACTAATCTGAGGTATCTGAAAATATACAAAAAATATATGCGTCAGTATTGTACAAGAAAACTTTAATGCAATGCTTCAATGAATGCCTAATATATAGCAATTTTTTAAATTTGTATTTCGGTGAACCATTTATGTTGCAATTCTGTTTAATAAATCGCTGATTTATTAAGTTGCCTAATATCAAACGCGACCTATTAATTATTTAATTAGTTCCAATGCAACTCGATTATTTTTCTATTATTTTATATTGTTATTTTTCAAACATCTGGCGAAGTGGCGAACATTTCGCTGTATTGTTCCGCTTTGGATATAATTAATATAGCGTATTGTGTCTTCTTTCAACCAACACGTACAGCTCGTTTTTTTTTTTAATTGGCGGAGAATGACAGAAGTGTACGCATCATAAATCAAAAGCGGCATAATGGCTTGACCAATACAGTACATAGCAGTGCTATTCGAAATAGTATGGTATCAGTCGTGTAGCATATTGAATATTCCAGTGCAGTACATTTTTTTTACAAATTCATGAAAAGTATCACTAATATTATTTAAAAATTATATGAAGTCAAATATGGCGCTTATTTATCACTTAATAATATATGAAAATAAATTCGAAATAAAATCACTTAAACTTCAGCTGATATTTTATATATTTATTTCCCACTTATTGAAAATATTGTTCAATGTTCGTATTTTTATAAACGATGGAATATTTAGATAATTGTGTTTTAAAAGGATTAATATTAACTAGAGATAAGAGATATAAAAAATTTATTTATTACAAAATACAATCAATTGAAAACATATAATATAAAAAAAGAAACAAAGTAAAATTAAAACTATATACACAAATATTTTAATTTTGTATATAATAAATCATCATCATAACAATCGCTATCACTATCTGTATCTCCATTAATATAAAATAGAAAATAAGTGCACGCAATTTAAAATTACTAATAAACTCTTACCTATTAGCTTTGGATTGACTTTGAGCTGGGCATAGAATATTATTTCGATTTTGAACAAAAATATAACTTTTATTTCAATAAATAGAATACTACCAAAACACGTTACGCTTCTGTCTTCTCCAAAGAATAAGTAGGTGTGTCTAGTGTCAATAAGAAATGCAATGTTGACAAATCACGCGCACAGTTATAACCATTTTATGCAATTAAAATGAATTCATTGAAATTAATACAAAATGCAGAAAAGTTATACTAGAATATAAGAAATGTTGATAAATACTTATCATAGTATCATATTTATGTCATAATTAATTTGTACGATAGCTATAAAATAGTGACAAATTTAAATTTTTAGACCTAAAGTATTTTTTGTTGTCTGGCACCACTGGTACTGTATAACCCCGATAAGCACAAGCCTATGCGCAGACGACTACCAAAATTCTCCACCAATTAAAAAAAAAACATGCGTGAGACTCTCGCGTGGTAGAAGTGAAACTTCTTAGCTCCTTGGAAACGTTGATTTTATGCATTGCTTTTTTTCCATTTGTTAACGATTTGATTTTGATTTTGATTGACACTCTGATCATCAAAGCAAGCATTATTAGCTGTAATGTCGTACATCCTATAAAGAGGAGTTTGGATTAAATATTGTAGCCATATTTTTATAGTTCCTTTTCTCACCAAACCAATTAAATAACTCGATCTGTGTATTGTTCTTCTTTTTATGTGGACATTAATACAATAATCATCATCAATGTCTCTTGGCAAATGATTCACCATCGTATTCACAGATATCGGAACATTAATAATTTGCCCATAAATCCCATGTTGACCATGTACATGTCGTAAACGTCGAATTTGTATAAATGGAATTCTGGGTGAAGTTAACCTCTCTAATACTAAATCTAATTTTATTAGATGACCAGGTAATTCTGGGTAGAGAAAACCATTTGACTTCGATAACATTGGAATTGTATTCCGTGTGAGAGCATTTCGGCATGAATTGCACGCTATCACATCTTCCATGATAATGGCTGGAAACGCAGTATGTAAAAGTTGCTCGTGCTTAGGATCAACAGGTTTCACATCGTTCTTAAATCATATTCGATCACATATGGAACACACTGTACCTAGCGGATTATTGAACAATTATTTATCAAATTCGCGATGAGCAGGTTAAAAGAATGTAAATTTTGTGTATGATGCACTAGTGGGTGCATTTCTATTTGTCGATGGATCGCTCAGCTGCGTATGAAACACTCGGCGCATGCGCGTAGCGTGTTCCATTTTTCGTGACGGAAATGTTTCACTTATCGTGACGTTCAGGCCAATTAGCCTTACCGCGCCTATAGAAGTTTTACTTCAAAAATTAGCTGTATCTTGTTTTATTGTAAATGAAACGACATTTATCTAAGAGTTGCCTGGTAAATATAAAAGTCCGGTACGGGTTTTATCAAATATATGACGCGAACGTAATAATAAGTCATTTGTTCCTTTCATGACTGGACAAAAATAAAAAATTATTGGTATTGGGAAATTGAAAACATTCGGTATATTTGTGGACGACGGCAAAGGATCAACTGTCCTGAAGAATGATAATGGCAGCCTGTAAAAGCTTCGCATTTAGATAAAATTAACTTAATTATATTGCAGTAGTTTATAATGGTATGAACTGTTAAAATTGTTGAAGTAATATTTGCAGAATTGTGTAAAAAAATAATCAACACTTTGCATAGAAAAATGACTACCAGAACAATAGTTGGCAAAAAAGACTATTGATTAAACTTTGGATTTCGCATTGTTATTTTTTTAGAATTTCTTTAAGAGCAGCGCGCATCAAGACAATATATTTTCATAATACTCCCGAGACGACTGACTTTTCATTCTTTTTAACGCAGTGCAAAAGCACATTTGACCAGGTTATACCGCCGCGTGAAGCTCTCGATAATTCCTCTACGTACGACCTGAAGAAAAGCCCTTAGAAACTTTCCCCTCGCCATTTCGCGACAACGCAAGTACGTGGACGTTGCCGGTGTATGTTACCACTTTCGGAGTTTCGCGATAGATCAGAATAAGTAGCGCCGTGAAACGGGATTAAAAAATATGAATATCAAAAGGAGAATATATGCCGGAGTGCGCCCGGGATCGGAACCGGGAACGAACATACGACGGAGCACTCGCTCCAAGGACATCGTCTCAAAATATAGAAGAATATACATTGCGAATATACTGGACGATAACTCAAATTGCAATTCGCAAAAATCATCGAATGTGATATGTTTGTATAAAAGGCGTTTTGCAAAAAAAAAAAATCCAATTACTATAAAATGAAGCATGGGAGTAAATATCACAAGAATATGCATAAAAAAATTATCAGCTTTTCCCAGATTGATAAAAATCAAATCACATTAAACAATTTTTAGGTGTATACTATTTAAAGTATTAAGTATTTGTGACATTATTTAGTTTTTATCTTGTGCTACTGAAGATGGGGGCATAGCCTTCGAAATACGCATCTAGCTACTTAATGCTTTAAGTTACGGTATTTGGGTGATATTCTATACTATTTGTTTTGCAGTTGATTTCTCATATAAAAATCTTTTCTCGTAAATTCGTTTTTTGCGTATATTGTCCAGTTGGATTTGTTGAATCGCTTGTTACATTATTCATTTCTTGTATACATTATCGAGATGATATTTGCATGGGTAATATTACACTATACAAACGGCACGCGGAGAAAATAATCTTCTGCTCATATTACCACTATTGATGTCCCAGAAAAAATATAGCATTAAAAATTGGAAAAATCCATTTCAAACTTGCATCCATTTATTTCAATAAACAAATCCGTTTATTTAATAAAATTACAAATTTTTCTACTTCCAGTACATCATAGTAAATAAAATATACTCGTGAAAAAAGTCAGTTTTTCGATAAAAAATTTATTTTAGTTTATTTTAGTTAGTTAAAGAGTCCGCAATCCTAAAGATTGGTTGGAAACAGCACGCCATGCCGATCTATCCTGAGCTAATCCCTTCATCTCCCTATAGCTATTCATCTCAACGTCTTCAACTATCTGACTCACATACTCCAATATAGGCCTACCTACCCCTCTCTTTCCCTCCACTCTACCTTCTATGATCAATTGCATAATCCCCCCATGCCTAAGAATATGCCCTACTAATCTGTCTCTCCTACGCTGTAACACTCTCCAAATACTTCTCTTCTCCCCTACTAACTCTAGTACAGCTTCATTTGTTACTTTATCTTCCCAACCAATCCTCATCATCCTCCTATAACACCACATTTCGAATGCTTGTAATCTACGCTTCTCTTCCTTTCCTATAGTCCACGCCTCACACCCGTACAGTGCTACACTCCAAGCATATACCTTCAGTAATCTTTTTCAAATACCCAAGTCAATATTTGATCTTAAAATCTCTTCCTTTTCTACGAATGCCTTCCTACCCTGTGCTATCCTACACTTTATATCTACCTTGCTTCGATTATCTTTTGTGATTCTACTGCCTAAATAACAAAAATCTGACACTTCTTCGATTCTATTATCTCCTATTGTGATCCTCATTTTTCTACTGCATTCCTTTTTGTCACACCTCATCACTTTAGTTTTACCTATATTTATTTTCATGTTAAAATCCCTAGTCAATACTGCCTGCATACCATTCAATACCCTTTCTAAATTCTTTTCGCTTTCTTCCAATATAGCTATATCGTCGGCGAATCTCAACATATATATTTTCTCTCCCTGTACATTCACACCTACACTATACTCTTCTTTTACTTTGTTTATTGCATCTTCTATATATAGATTAAATAATAACGGTGAAAGTGTACATCCCTGCCGAACTCCCTTCCCTATTTTTGCTACCTCTTCTTCCCCCTCAATTCTAACTAAGGCAGTTTGGTGTTTATATAAATTAAAAATTATTCTCCTATCCTTATAATCTATACCCGTTTCTTTTAAAATTCTGAACATTATGTCCCAATCTACATTATCAAATGCCTTTTCTAAATCTACAAAAGCTATGCAAGTTACCTTTCCTACCCTCATTCTTTTTTCTACTACTGTTCTTAGTGCTAGAATCGCCTCCCTCGTCCCTCTATTTTTCCTAAAACCAAACTGATCTTCTCCTAGCCTTTCCTCTACTTTATTTTCTAATCTCCTATAAATAATCTTTAGCAATATCTTCGATGCATGTGATAGTAGACTAATGGTCCTATAGTTCTCACACAAATTAGCTCCTATTTTCTTCGGCATTGTTACTATTCTACTACGCTGAAAATCCTGTGGTACTTCTCCCTTCTCATATATTTTACAAACTAACCTGTATAATCGCTCCTGCATTTTTTCCCCTGCGTGTTTTATTAATTCGGCTGGTATCATTATTAATAGTTTATTTTATATATAAAATATTATGATTTACAGAAAATAATTGAAGCCTAAATGAAATTCTTTTATCGTGTACTTAGAAATTTGAAATAATATTACCTCGAATCAAAACAATTATCTATTTTTTGAATAATGGCTGACACGACAAATTGCAAAAAGCGCCGAAGGGTAGATATTTTTCCATGTACCTTTGCATTCTTGCAGCGAAAATTCTTTATGTGTACATTTTTGTTAATAATAATATAAAGCTACAAAACATCGAAACTGCAGCCTTTGTCTCAAAACATGTTTTAAAAGGCATATAGCATGAAATCAAATGTTATTTGATACATTGTTATTTAAAGTTAATAATTTGAAAGTTTTTTTTAAGTGCTTTATTAAACAACTTCATTATAGTGCGTTTGTAGTTGCTATGCCAATAGTCACATAGGAAGAACTTTGTTGACGATCTCTTCATCGTCACTATATCTCGATGTTGTTATACGTGAAAATATCATTTATCAGTCGCATTTCGTACATCCTTACGAATATATGATAAAATTACATTTGAGTAAATAATATCATGTATTCGCGTAATTCAATTTATCGTCAAAGTTGTAACTTTATTATATTTATCTTAATTTTTAAACATTTTGTACAATACAAATTTAGAATTTAGAACAGTTGAGATATTTCCCGAAATTATTTAATTTTTATAGCGTGAATTATATTGCGTTATTATATATTCGATATATTTGACGTATTTCGTAAACAAAAATTACGTAGCAGCCACGAACTTGCAAAATTTTATGAAAAAAAATGCGTTCGTGACATTTTTTTTTGTTTTTTCATACGATACGGATTTAATTGTGTGTTAGCTATATAGGATGGCTCTAAATATAGAAAGATTATGCTGTCATAACGGAAGGCATCTTTTTTACCATTCTTTTTTATGAATATATACGCGAAATATCACTACTGCCCGTTATACAACAAAAAATCTGCACAATATTGTTGGTGCGAAACTTTAAAATATCGTTCTTTTGATTAAACTTTTCCAGTCGGAATTACAACATGAACGAATATTTTTAAATGACAACGCGTTGTTTTATTTTTTTATTTTTTTCGTTTTACTATTTATACAAGCCACATGAAAAATTGTTTAGTAGCTCTAAAAAAAAAACAAAAGTTCGCTTGTCATTTTGCTACAAACAGCACATAGTAAATTTTGCCACAAAAAGCACATATCAAGTACGGTTTAAATTTCAGTGAGTTTGTGTTTATTCACATCTAGCTTTTTAGCTTATTTCTGCGCTTAGATATAACAAGTCGGAAACGGGAACGCACTTTTGGGACTGCAAACTTTTGCGCACAAATTAACTATGCACTCATGTTCCATGTAAAAAGGCAAAAAGATAAAAAAATTTCGCTTCGCAACAAATCAAGGCTTTTATAAATCAACAAATGCTATGCAACTTGCTTTGCTTACTCTCATTCTATCTCGATTACTTTTCTGACCGCTAAAATAGCCACTTTTATTTTTTTTTCAACCGGATTTTAAAACTGCAATTAACTACAATATATGCCATAAACGATTCATATTATATCCGCTATAAACGATTCATTATTACTTAGTGCCTCTTTCGCCCTGTGTTCTTTCTAAAATCGAATTAATTTTCCATCAGCCTTTCTTCCATCTTATTTTCTAACGTCCTTTAAAAAAGAATCCTATGGAAGATGCATGAAATTGTTGTGCACATGAATTAGCTTCTACTTTCATTAAAATTATCACTGATGTATTTTCGCAAAAAAGTGAATATTGAAAATCGTTTAATTATGTATGCTCGAATAATAATTTGCAAACATAATCAGTGTCGCAACAGTAATTTAATAACGATACAAGAAATTGTTGCATGTAGCAATAATCAAATGAGCTCGGCAATGCGCTTTAGCTGGCTGACGACATAGTTTACTATTACTGTACGCCAATATTCTCCCTAGTTAGTTAAAGAGTCCGCAATCCTAAAGATTGGTTGGAAACAGCACGCCATGCCGATCTATCCTGAGCTAATCCCTTCATCTCCCTATAGCTATTCATCTCAACGTCTTCAACTATCTGACTCACATACTCCAATCTAGGCCTACCTACCCCTCTCTTTCCCTCCACTCTACCTTCTATGATCAATTGCATAATCCCCCCATGCCTAAGAATATGCCCTACTAATCTGTCTCTCCTACGCTGTAACACTCTCCAGATACTTCTCTTCTCCCCTACTAACTCTAGTACAGCTTCATTTGTTACTTTATCTTCCCAACCAATCCTCATCATCCTCCTATAACACCACATTTCAAGTGCTTCTAATCTACGCTTCTCTTCCTTTCCTATAGTCCACGCCTCACACCCGTACAGTGCTACACTCCAAACATATACCTTCAGTAATCTTTTTCTAATACCCAAGTCAATATTTGATCTTAAAATCTGTTCTTTTTCTACGAATGCCTTCCTACCCTGTGCTATCCTACACTTTATATCTACCTTGCTTCGATTATCTTTTGTGGTTCTACTGCCTAAATAACAAAAATCTGACACTTCTTCGATTCTATTATCTCCTATTGTGATCCTCATTTTTCTACTGCATTCCTTTTTGTCACACCTCATCACTTTAGTTTTACCTATATTTATTTTCATGTTAAAATCCCTAGTCAATACTGCCTGCATACCATTCAATACCCTTTCTAAATTCTTTTCGCTTTCTTCCAATATAGCTATATCGTCGGCGAATCTCAGCATATATATTTTCTCTCCCTGTACATTCACACCTACACTATACTCTTCTTTTACTTTGTTTATTGCGTCTTCTATATATAGATTAAATAATAACGGTGAGGTGTACATCCTTGCCGAACTCCCTTCCCTATTTTTGCTACCTCTTCTTCCCCCTCAATTCTAACTAAGGCAGTTTGGTGTTTATATAAATTAAAAATTATTCTCCTATCCTTATAATCTATACCCGTTTCTTTTAAAATTCTAAACATTATGTCCCAATCTACATTATCAAATGCCTTTTCTAAATCTACAAAAGCTATGCAAGTTACCTTTCCTACCCTCTTTCTTTTTTCTACTACCGTTCTTAGTGCTAGAATCGCCTCTCTCATCCCTCTGTTTTTCCTAAAACCAAACTGATCTTCTCCTAGCCTTTCCTCTACTTTATTTTCTAATCTCCTATAAATAATCTTTAACAATATCTTCGATGCATGTGATAGTAGGCTAATGGTCCTATAGTTCTCACACAAATTGGCTCCTATTTTCTTCGGCATTGTTACTATTCTACTACGCTGAAAATCCTGTGGTACTTCTCCCTTCTCATATATTTTACAAACTAACCTGTATAATCGCTCCTGCATTTTTTCCCCTGCGTGTTTTATTAATTCGGCTGGTATCATATCAATCCCCGCTGCTTTGTTATTCCGTAAATCATTTAATGCTCTATGAAACTCTGACCTAAGTATGCTAGGACCTAAGTCATCCTCATCTATCTGTTCCACACTTTCTAGCTCCTCCATGTTCTGCCTACCTTTATATAAATCTTCAAGATACTCCTTCTACGAGTATCTTGAATTCTCCCTAATTTGCTACTAATACGGGAACAAAACCTTCCCGTAAACAACAGCGGTTTCTGATCTGGAACTTGTGCACCTCTGAAAATCCACAACATTATGAAGTTCATGCATAAATTCGCATTTGTTTTTTTTTTTACATATCCCGTGCTTTATATCATCCCGAATATATCAAATATCCAAAGCCAAAGCTGCGATTAATATTTGCGCGATGTTTTAAACGAATAAGATAGGACGACTTTTAAATAACATGGTGTCCGAAGCGTTTTTTTATGTATTCTTTGTATATATTCGCGGGCGATGTAACTTTTTAAGAGGGACTTTTCGTCTTCGATTTTGCAATTTATGCTGCAGTATAATAGTATAGAATATCACCCAAATACCGTAACTAAACGCGTAGCTACATGTACATTTTGAAGGCTATGCCCGCATCTTCAGTAGTACGAGATAAAAACTAAATAAAATACCTGCGTCGCGAATCGTGATTGCTAGTTAATTAAATAAAGAAGTCGACATGACAGAAGTATTTCAAAAATGGCATATAATATGACCAATAATAAAACCTATAATAATTAGCATATAATAATTTAAAACAATATAAATTAATAATTATCGAAACTAACTAGTAACAACAATAAATATTGGTTTGTCACACCTAAAATAACCAAAAATGAAATAAAAATAAATTTGAAAATAGACCTTATTAAATAAATTAAATAGACAAGATGAAATTGGGCCTGAATCAAAATTGATTTAGATTTATGCATGTATATACTTTCATAAGCATTTAACTCGGAATAATTCAAAACACTTTTACGTAATTTAAGTGAGCTAATTTGAATAGATGACCTGAGTTAGTCAAAAAATATGCTCGGCTACAGCACTTTTATCTTTTCTATTTAATCTGAAATGAGATAAATGCTCCTTAAATCTAGTTTCAATTGGTCTACGTGTTTGTTTTCTATATATACTTTAGGACACCTAGAACAAGATATTTCATAAATACCAGATTTTTTATTGAAATCAATCAAATCTTTGGGATTTCCTAGAAAATTGGCAAGACTATTAAAGTATTATATGTTATAAGTATGAGTTATGAGCAAAGAAAACAAGCGTTTTTATACACTTTCGTGCTTCTCGGCTTAAAACTGTATTTCTCACGACAAAAAAATATTTTTTATGTGTGAAATTAATTATAATTGTATAAATAAGTATAAGTTTTTTTTTTTTTAATTATTTGATCGAAATGTCGCATCACCATTACTACAAAGAAATGTATAATGTTGAATGCGCATTTTTAACTAATTTTCAGCTACTTTACATAATCCTTATTTGATTAGACACCTACCGGTGATTAAATTACGGCAAAACACGACGTCGTAAACTCTTAAATTTTGTATTCAAATAGGGTAGCCAGCAGCCAGCCTCTTAATTACAAGTCTAAACTTAGTACGCAGTCCCAGTCGGAGTCCAAAACTGGAGTGATATAAAATAGGCAGTGGCGGTTCCTTATGCAGGCCGCAGGTCCGCGCGCCCCTCCTGAACATTGAGCGCATCACCGTAGATATATAATTGTATTGCGATATTTTTTCTCGGCATTATTTTTCCTATAAGATAAAGCTTGCGCGGCGAATATACCTAACACACATGACTCACACGATATGGCAGCTAGCAAGTACCAGTCAAATGCATATGCCCTATCTGTTGGAAGCGCTAGAGTTAGAGCGACGGTATGCGGTATAGCTATATAGCTATACTGCATATACTTGGCAATATAGCTATATCGTTAATATGTAGTACACATTCCAGCGCCCCCAGCCACATAGTACAGGTTAAATGCATATGCACTCATCTCACTCTATTGCAAGCAATTGGTGAGAGCGACCGTATGCCGTATGTCTTCTCTATTTCTTCGGTCCGCTTGTACTGTATAACGACTAGTGTACAACATTCCAGCGGCTTTGGATGAGACATAGCAACGTGACGTCACGCTGCTTGTACAGCGGGAATATTTATCGTTGTTTATGCTATTCTGGGCTACGATTCTTTAGCGTTCTAACAGAGAAGCCTAGTAAACAGTAAAATTGATATAGATATAGTTGCATTGATCTGTGAGTTACGTATGTACGATTTTGCCACGTGTTTCTCCAACAATATATTTAATAGAAATAATTTAATAAAAATGAATAGTGTTAGTTGTTTATTGAAAATAGAGTTTTGTAGACTTTCTCTTGTGGACAAAGTAAAAATTAAAGATTTGGGTAGGCCATTGCCTGATTTAAATTTATCGCAAACTTGTGCAAGGAGTGCTCAAAACCGGACATTTACGCGGCGTTTAACAAGAGACATATACAAATAAAATTATAACGCAGATGAAGGACAGATTCTCGTATCGTGGCCATCTACAAGCCGCTGAGTTATTTGACAGGAAATCGATGCCAACTTTTTCTAAACAATTTCCAGTGGACCTTTTGGAAACCGTGTGTCATGCGTATCCATTTTTGAATAAAACCAGATTGAAAACACAATTAGAAGTCATTTACTCGCGTCTGTATTTTTATCAAATAATTGGAGCCACACATTTTCTTTCATTATTGCTACAAAATAATCTCAGTGAAACTTTCCCAGAAACTATAAAAATAATTAAAATTATTATAACAACCCCGATGATCACTGCTGAATCAGAGCGTTGTTTTTCAACACTTAAAGGAATCAAGTATATTTTGCGAAATGTTATGGGTAATGATCGTTTAAACGCGTTGGCGCTGATGTGTAATAATAAAAATGTGGTGCGAGATATTTACAATTTTAACGAAAAAGTGGAATTCACTTTCAAGAATTTAATCATTTTGCATCCATTTTAGGTAAGATTTCTCACTGTTATGTTATCTTTTACGAAATGCCCCCCCCCCCCCTCCAGATTGAAATGGCACGAGCCGCCACTGAAGATAGGGCGACCGACTCGTGACGTCGGGACGCCCGATTTGATACAAGGATAAGAGAACTTCCGACGAGTGCTTGCCTGATAGCATTTCCTTTCCTCCGCATGGCACACCAGGCCATTTTAACTATACTGTTAGTTATGCCTTCTTGAAAGCCCGCTGCTCGACTTGCCATATCCCGATATTTTCGATGTAAACTTCCGCAAAGTTCGTTATGCCACGGCGACAGCATCAACATCCAATCCGCTTTCTCATCGCCGTCGCAACGAAGACATGTGTGTTTAAACACACTTCCTCCAAGCTATGGTGATGATGTGTCGAACACACACACTCGCACATGTGATGTTGTGATGCCTTCACCAAATTACAGCTGATGCAACTTCGGCGAAGATCAATATTGAAGCTGAAGAAAATCTAGACAGCGGAAAACTTTGTTTTGTATGTAAAAACGAAATGATTGCAGAGATGGTCACATTTAGGTGTAACTTGACTTGGTATATCGTATATCGCTAGCAGCCGGGAATAACGTCGGCTCACCGTTGGGATTTGGGATGAGATTATGGTGTGGAATAGGGAGCAGAGATGCGGGACGCGGATGGCGACAGGAATAGAACAACGTGAGTGAGTAAGGGAAACGACACAACGCCACTGTGACACCTGCCGTGTTGTGCTTTGGGACTTCGGAACATCCCACACACATACGCAAGCTTTTATCAGGACCATATCTGGGAACAAAGCTGATTAATACATTCTTCTTCTTCTTTGAGTGCCTTCTCCTAACACAGGTTGATTATCATAATGGCTATCCTGATCCTGGACACTGCTACTCTGAGTAACCCTGTGGAGGAACAGTTGTACCATTCCCTTGATTTTTTGAGCCATGACGTTCTTCGTCTTCCTGGATTCCCTGTTATCTTCCCTTGTATAATCAGTTGTAGCAGGCCATATCTTTCTCCTCGCATAACGTGACCGAGATATTGCAGTTTTAGCGAAAAGAAATTGGCCAAACTTTAAATTTAGTAGCTTCAAAATTAGATTTAATGAACATGTTAATAGTTATATATTTAAAAAAATATATAATTCGAACTTTGCTAACCATATTTTAAAATCTCACCATAATTTTCCTAGTATTTTCCTATAATCTCCCCCCCCCCTAATATTCGATATTATCTATAGGTAGATTGTTTATATATAAATAAATTTTCTGTAATTCGTTGTTCATTCGTTGATCATTTAATTTTGAATTTTCGACCAACAAAATGCCATATTTGACTATAAAACCTACCACACTTTTTTTAATAATTGGAAAAAATGTACCTTCCTTTGCACTATTATTTAAAAACAATGTTGATTCAATTAAAGTATTGTATACATCTTAAGATGCAATCGAATCGAATAGGTAATGATTTTTTAATTTGCAAGCTGCGTGTTTCAAAAGTAATATAATATTTTATAAAAAATATACTCGAAATTCAATTTTTAAATTCTAGAATTATAGAAAATTTCAACATGAAGAAGGTGAACAAACGAAGAAGATAACAAAAATGAATGTTTCAGTCGTGTTTAAGTTTCCCTTAAATGCATTGAAACAAACAATCCCTCGATTATCTATATTTGTCATGTATAATTTTTCTCGACAAGAAAAACTTTCAAAATTGGATTTCTTATACATTTACCTCACATTAACCAGCTCTTACATTCATCCCATACTAGGCTAGAACAGTTTTTCAATTAAAAAGTTTTATATTTTTATCACATTATCTTTTCTGTTCTAAACTTCAAAAGTACAGTATCCAGTTATGAAGTATTGATAAATTTTAAATAGTTAAGATACTGTCCTGTTATGAAGGATGCTACCAATCCCATTTAACAGGTTCCTTTCTTTTATGTGCTTATAGTTAGGCGACCTAACGTCAGCAACCCCTATAAGGATTTTGTACTTTGCCCGCAAATTTTCTCGAAAATTGAATTAATTTTACGAGAATATCTATCGTTATTCCACGAACATGCTTAAAATGTCTTTGTATCGGTTAATGAATTGTTAAATTTTTGCAAGATAGCACAATAATTTAATAAATTCGAAAGTTTCGATTTCTGCTAATTTGATTTTGCTTACGTTTAAGGACCTCTGACCGATTTTGCCGCCGTATCGCTAACATTCTCCGCATTGTGACATGTCAGAGATGACATAGATATCATGATCGTGATCAATACCGTTTATCCGCAACCAGCCACCGTCTTATTGGCCAGTTCATATATATATTGTCATCTCTTCGTAAATACACAGTTTCACATTTCACCTAAAATGCCCCAATTTGTTCTCGAATCGCACAGCCCATAAACAAATAGTTTTTGTTATTCGGGAGTAACATTTTACAAATGTAATAATTGGCACTGACATTGACATTGATTATCCTTTCGCCCAAAGAATTTCGTGGCACTGAATAGTTTGCACGTGTAAAGAATCCTTAAAAAGAATCCATTTTCTGTGGCGAAAATTTAAACGATTCGTTTGTTGCGTAATGATATTCGTAAGATGCGCACGGATTACATGGATGGTGACTATAAAAAGAGGACGAATTTAAAAAGAAAACGGGATATGCGTTCACATACGCTACATGTCGATATTTTAGGGGTAGTAGGGGCTGCTGCGTAAAAGCGTAAACGACGGTGATTTGGCGGACGGTTTAACTCCAGAAATCGGTATTAGAAAACCGCAAAATTTAGTCAAAGTCAAAAGCAAGTTGTAAATTAATTACAAAATTTCAATGAAAATAAAAAAGCACCTGGTGTGCCTGCAGCTTCAAATGATCTAAATTTCTAATAATCGCCATGAATAAATTCAACGCAATCGCACAATGAATAATCATGAAATTTTTTGAATATATTTTACTGCGTAAATCCTTTTTTCATTTTCGTTTCCAGTTTATCGTTGTACAAGCTTTTCCAGCAACAAATTTATTACAAAATTATACAACAATCTAAAAATTTGCTGGTATATTAAAAGAACGTTCTTTTTTTGCATTTCCCCCCAAAAATTTGTACGCAATTTACAATTTCTCTTTTAATTTGTCAAATAATATTACGAAAATAAATATATTAAGTCTCCAATCATATATGAGATTCAAATTTGCAAGTGTTTTCAATTGTAAAATTTTATTATAAAAGATGTTCTTTCGAATATTTCGAACCATCTGCTCTAGAAACGATATCTTTACAATTTGTATGCCTCTGGAAGATTATAGAAGAAGTTCAATTGAATTATAGCGCGACAAGAAGGCTGGCTTACCGCAATTGAATATAGAAATCGGTTTTCTTATAGTGGGTCAATTTTCTTCGCATTGCAAGTCGACATTTATACGTTTTTCTCCAGAGGTATACCACCAAGGTGCACTTCACAATTCACATTCGAGTAATAAGGGCGAAAAAAACCTTTTACTTGCTAACCATTATTGAATAAATACGAATTTATAACGAATAAATTGGCAAAAAGTTTTTCGCGATAAAGGAAATATGGCGATGGAATTAATTTTGAGCGTAATTCGGTAACTCGTATTAAAAAAAAATTACGAATCGGTAAAATGTTACTTTGAAACTAGCAGTATTGGAATGAAGGACAACAATTTTCAAACAAGAATCAACGCGTCGATTTTTATTTCAAAATCTTTTTCAAGGCTAGAAAATACTATTTTTATAGGCTGAAAATATAAGGCTGAAAAAGATTTTGAAACAAAAATTGAAACGTTGGTTCTTTAAATCGATTGTTTGAAAATTGTAGTCCTACATCCCAATACTTCTACTTTCAAGTTTAAAAAAAGAGGACGATAAATAAACGTAATTGTAAATCATTGCATTTAGTTGTTTATATAAATGAATTTCTTACCTTGAAAAGTCTTAAGATATTGGCGACCATGATGGACACCACACTGAAAGAAGCCCCTATTACGGCAGTGACGGGTTTATGAGGTACGTAGACGGGTGGCTTGCCCGACTCACACAAATATTCGGACATGTCCTGAAAATACAATTTTTTATACTATTTTTTTATAATCTATAAAAAAAACGCAGGGGAAAAAATGCAGGAGCGATTATACAGGTTAGTTTGTAAAATATATGAGAAGGGAGAAGTACCACAGGATTTTCAGCGTAGTAGAATAGTAACAATGCCGAAGAAAATAGGAGCTAATTTGTGTGAGAACTATAGGACCATTAGCCTACTATCACATGCATCGAAGATATTGTTAAAGATTATTTATAGGAGATTAGAAAATAAAGTAGAGGAAAGGCTAGGAGAAGATCAGTTTGGTTTTAGGAAAAACAGAGGGACGAGAGAGGCGATTCTAGCACTAAGAACGGTAGTAGAAAAAAGAAAGAGGGTAGGAAAGGTAACTTGCATAGCTTTTGTAGATTTAGAAAAGGCATTTGATAATGTAGATTGGGACATAATGTTTAGAATTTTAAAAGAAACGGGTATAGATTATAAGGATAGGAGAATAATATTTAATTTATATAAACACCAAACTGCCTTAGTTAGAATTAGGGGGAAGAAGAGGTAGCAAAAATAAGGAAGGGAGTTCGGCAGGGATGTACACTTTCACCGTTATTATTTAATCTATATATAGAAGATGCAATAAACAAAGTAAAAGAAGAGTATAGTGTAGGTGTGAATGTACAGGGAGAGAAAATATATATGTTGAGATTCGCCGACGATATAGCTATATTGGAAGAAAGCGAAAAGAATTTAGAAAGGGTATTGAATGGTATGCAGGCAGTATTGACTAGGGATTTTAACATGAAAATAAATATAGGTAAAACTAAAGTGATGAGGTGTGACAAAAAGGAATGCAGTAGAAAAATGAGGATCACAATAGGAGATAATAGAATCGAAGAAGTGTCAGATTTTTGTTATTTATGCAGTAGAATCACAAAAGATAATCGAAGCAAGGTAGATATAAAGTGTAGGATAGCACAGGGTAGGAAGGCATTCGTAGAAAAAGAACCGATTTTAAGATCAAATATTGACTTGGGTATTAGAAAAAGATTACTGAAGGTATATGTTTGGAGTGTAGCACTGTACGGGTGTGAGGCGTGGACTATAGGAAAGGAAGAGAAGCGTAGATTAGAAGCACTTGAAATGTGGTGTTATAGGAGGATGATGAGGATTGGTTGGGAAGATAAAGTAACAAATGAAGCTGTACTAGAGTTAGTAGGGGAGAAGAGAAGTATTTGGAGAGTGTTACAGCGTAGGAGAGACAGATTAGTAGGGCATATTCTTAGGCATGGGGGGATTATGCAATTGATCATAGAAGGTAGAGTGGAGGGAAAGAGAGGGGTAGGTAGGCCTAAATTGGAGTATGTTAGTCAGATAGTTGAAGACGTTGAGATGAATAGCTATAGGGAGATGAAGGGATTAGCTCAGGATAGATCGGCATGGCGTGCTGTTTCCAACCAATCTTTAGGATTGCGGACTCTTTAACTAACTAAAAAAAAAATGAAATTTGTATAACATATCACTATCGCTAGACAATCTTTAACGCTTAATTCCATTTTTATTTTATGGCAAGTGTTGGAGGACCTCGGCCTCTTGTAAAAAATCCTTCGTCTTTTGTTAGAAGGCCTTTTATAATATACAAAATAATACATCAAATTGCAATATCAATATGAAATATTATACCCGGTATATAATATTTTAAAGAACGTAAATGTAGATTTTCGCTTGGCGTAAATGGCGTATTCATTTTCCAATTGTACTTGGTGCATTTTCGCACAGTTAAAACGTTGCGTATTTCTGCGATTAAGTAAGTATATTTAATTTCGGTTAATATATAGGGTCTCCCAAATTGCGTGCTTTACATATTTTGAGCGTGTTTAATAAAAACAAATCTTTCGAAGGTATGGAATTGTTGCGAAAATCATAATTTTACACGTATGATTAAATCGGTTACGTTGCTAACTTTATTCGCTTAAAACGTGAGTACACCGAAATTGACCGACCGTACGATCTGAAATGTCATCGAAGGTTGTGCAGAGATTTTAAATTGGTCTCCCCATTGCGCGCGATTCTTGTATTTGTCGGCGAATTGCATTTTCGCACGATTTGCGCCCGAAATTGCCACATTTATTTCGGCTGCACCGTTGCCGCCTTGAAAGCAAAAATAAATAACGACAATTGCCGCATATTGAGAAATACCTGCGTTTTACCTAATATTGCTTTCGGATTGCATATTTAAATCGTAAATAATTGAAAAATATTCACGCAACGCCATCCTTGCTATAAGACACACTTTGTGTAATAAGAAAACGGTTTAAACGGAAGAATTTTAAGGAAATGTTATGTTAGCTTTTTTTTTTAATTTCTCATTTTAATCCAATACACTTCTAATACATTTTTAAATCGAGTACATGTTGCAAAAGTTTTTAAATGTCTTCAAATAATTAATCTCAATTTACAGAAAATCGAATTAAACTTTCGCATTATTTAATACAAAAAAAAAACACTTTAAAATGATTGAAAAGCGTTTTGTAAAAGAACATGACTTTCCTTCAGTAGCGAATTTATGATTGCAGTTTCATTGACATCACTAGATGATGTGTCAACTTTGAGAATTCAATTCGATAAAGTTATCCAAACTAGTGAAAATCTTCGCACGGTGCGTTTCTATTAAATTCCGGCATTATAAAATTTCAAGCAATAAAATCTTGTTTCGTAATTCTACTTCCTAAATAAAAAAATATGATACTTCATCTGTTTCCTTCTTATCACACCTCATCACTTTTGTTTTGCTTATATATATTGTCATATTTGCTAGATTTTGTATTCTATTCGTTTTCGTTATAAATCAGATTTACTATAAAACATCATATTGCTCATGAAAAGTCTTTTCCATATCTGCCATTAACGATTCATATTATATCCGCCATAAACGATTCATTATTATTAGTAGTTGGATTCTACTAAGCGATGAAATAGTCTCTCTCATCTAAAACTGTTTCCTCTAAAACCAAATTGGTCTTCCGTTATAGTGACGAGAATTGTTTATATCGCTATAACGCCCTTAATTTTCATAAATTCTTATTGCAAAAAGAATATAATCTCAAAAAGGTGCATAGAGCAGAATATCCTTTCGCAAACTCTGTGCACTTGACTTCACCTCATTTTCGAAAATACTTTTATTTATTTATTAATAACCAGTTAGTTAAACAACAAGTACATAAAGTGCAAGAACGACATATAATGAATTTTGAAATTTTCTATAATAAAGCTTGTATTCTTATACAATAGAAACCCAACGGATGTGGACCGCAACAAACGGCTTTGATGTGACCTTAACTTTGCACGTGAAGGATGAAGGAATGTCGATTTGAGATGTCAAACAATTAATTTGGAAATTTCAAACTGCTTTTTACCGATTTTATTATAATAAGTAAAACATAAAGAAGAGATGTCAATCGCGTCATATAAAATGTTGTCAAGTTCGTTCTCTGAGCTACGTAAATAAATTTTAAAAAGTCGTTATTACTAAAAATCACATAATCATAACGTGCTCGCGTTAAGCTCTTGAATACGCCGATTATTTGTGGCTTAATAGCTAAAAATTCCGGATTCGTGATTTCTGGAGACACACTCGCCGAAAAACTTTCAGGTATATTCTCTATACGTAGATAGTACATCAACGGCTTTAGATTGTAATAACGTGAGTTTGCATATTTTAACAAACAAGAGCACGCCAGGGAACTCGTGCTATTTATTACTATATAATAGTGTTACCACACGAGCGCACAGTTTGCCGCGGTAATTATATGTGACACTTTCACTCACATGAAATCCTGAAAATAAAATTGGGAAATGAATTCTGCTTATTTCAGCCGAAATAAATTATTCCGCAACTAATGGTCTAATTATATAAAGCATCGCCCAAAAATCAGAATACAAAGCATTTATTAGCTAGATGCGCATTTCGGAGGCCATGCCCCCATCTTCAGTTGCACAATAATAGAACGAATAAATATACCTCTGTCACTCACCGGGATTAATGTACAATTGTATACAATTATTGGGATTGCTATACAATTGTATAGAATTATTGGAATTGCTATACAAATGTATACAATTATTGGTATTTCTATACAGTTGTATACAATTATTGGGATTGCTATACAAATGTATACAATTATTGGCATTGCTATACAATTGTATACAATTATTGGTATTGCTATACAAATGTATACAATTATTGATATTTCTATACAGTTGTATACAATTATTGGGATTGCTATACAAATGTATACAATAATTGGCATTGCTATACAATTGTATACAATAATTGTATTCACTTATTGGGATTGCTATACAATTGTATACAATAAATGTATACAATTAAAGGGATTTCTATACAATTGTATACAATTATTTGGATTGATATACAAATGTATATAATTATTGCTATTGGTATACAGTTGTTTACAATAAATACATGCACTTATTGAGATTGTTATACAATTGTATAAAATAAATGTTTACAATTATTGGGATTGCTATATAATTGTATCCAATTATTGGGATTGCTATATAATTGTATACAGTTATTGTGATTGTGATACAATTGTATACAATTATTGGTATTTGTATACAATTATATATAATTATTGGGATTGTTATACAAATGTATACAATTATTGGTATTGCTATACAGTTGTATACAATTATTGGGATTGCTATACAAAAGTATACAATTATTGGGATTGATAAATTGTACACAATTGTATACAATAAATGTATGCAGTTATTGAGATTGCTATACAATTGTATAAAATAAATGTTTACAATTATTGGGATTGCTATACAATTGTATACAGTTGTTGGGATTGCGATACAATTGTATACAATTATTGCGATTGGTATACAATTGTATACAATTATTGGGATTATTATACAATTGCTATAATCCAATTGTATAGCAATCCCAATGAGTGACAGAGGTATCTTTATTTTTTAATTTTTTTTTTTAATTCCACTATTGTGCTACTGAATATGGGAGCATGGCCTCCGAAATGCGCATTCAGCTAATAAATGCTTTGTGTTGATGTTTTAAACAATTATTTAATGCCGTAGTGACGATTTTATAATGGTCTAATCATTTTCGAATGTATTATGTATTTCGTTTTTCATAAATCATATTTTAGCTAATTTAACGAACGTGAAGCAACTAATATTTGAGTTTAGTTGTGATTCCTCTCTTTCAAAAATGATGTATGGCGTCATTTGTAATGTTCCGTCAAACGTGAAATAAGAGGCACATTATGGTGTCATATTGTTCGCGCTGGTACCAAGTGCTTCTATATTGCCCTGGCTTGGACAGCCCTTCGTGTCTCTTATACAACGGCCTTTTTGTTGCGCAAAACTTTCAACAACACGGCCAACGAGATTGTGTATCGCTTCCAGAGTGGATATCAGGTCCCTAATAGATTTCTTATAACCCGCTCCCGACT
Source organism: Leptodirus hochenwartii (assembly GCA_947310635.1). Classification (NCBI taxonomy): domain Eukaryota; kingdom Metazoa; phylum Arthropoda; class Insecta; order Coleoptera; family Leiodidae; genus Leptodirus; species Leptodirus hochenwartii. Next base: position 7,941,786 of record OX371187.1, on the reverse strand, counting down.
CAATGCAATGGCTAGTACTGTAAAGTTAGACCTTCATTGTTTATTCAGCCCTTTTTTGTAAGGACGACCCTCGCTTGCCCGACTTTCACTATTGCAATAAAACGACGTACAAAAACGTTTCTGAACAACTTGCTCGCAATGTAGCAACTGGACGAAATTCCGCGCGAGTTCCTCGGGAACGAAATGCGATTTCCACGATATTAACCCGCGTATATTTATCGCGAGATTGACTTGGCTTAGCTTATTGCTCTTGTACAGCTGCGAGTTTCAAAATAAATCTCTGTCCGATACTGTTCTGTATTCCCCATGTGTGCGTATACCTTTGAAGAAGAAAATTGCCACTAAAGAAAGCCTAATATCTTTTCAGGAGTGAACTATTAGTAAGTTTGCTTGTGAAAACTTTTCACTTTTGACGGCTAACCGTTTTTCTTGTAGGATGAGAATGGCGCGTTTTTTTTATTGATTCCTAGTCGATTTCCACCATTGCAAACAAACACATACGCACATAAAACGGTTTTTAAACTTCTTATACATAATCAAATGTAGCGGCCAACTTATATTCTATATATACGATCAAGATTTGTAAATAACCATCATTTATTCAAGATCATTCGTTTCTTTTTGTCGCATATAAGCGTAAATAGATATCAGTTGCAGTAAATAATGAAAATCGCCGAAGACAACTAACATCCTGTTAATTTCTGAAATATTTCGTAATCGGCGCATCGCATAGGTATTTATTAAAAAAGAATACCAAACGCAATCAAATGCGCTAGATAAGGTAATAAGTAACTTTGCGCTACGTTTTCTAAACATAAAAGTCTTCCAATAAATTTAAAATATTCGATAGTAGCTGAATATTTCAATAGATACAGCTTAACGAAAAGTGCAGTTGGGTGTTTTTGTTTTTCTGTGAAAGTTTCAGGTAAAAACTTTCAATTTTGATGTCACGTGAGAAAATGATTAAGTGTGACATTTTCTGGCGGAAAATCATCTCGGAATTCTAAACCTGCAAGCAATTTTTTTTTTTGTGGGACTAACAGTTTTAAAGAAGTCGTCAAACATTTTTAAAATGCAGGAATATTTTTTTGGTCATATTTTCACATTTTCGAATATTTTCTAATAGCATTTGATCTAAACATATAATAATTCTAATCGTTTTTCAATTGGGAAATTAATATTTCGAACAATCATCGTAATGAAATTCGGGACATTTCAGTTAGAAACACTTCTAAATATAAACTTCTTTCATATTTTATATATCCCGTTTCTGAAGAGACTCCCCGTGTATTTGACGTTTCATATATTATATACGACGGAAATTTCATTACGGCTGATCATTTGCGAGCCAATAATAAAACGGTGTATATAAACACTGCGCCGTTTATTGATCTTTGATTAATTTTCTTAATATTGGACGTGGCTTTATCGCCTATATATAAAGCCTTCCATATAAAAAATCTCGAGTCCAGCCAATCGCCCAAACTAATTATAACGTACATCGTAATAAAACGCATTCGTTCTTTTCAAACTATTCGAGATGACGAACATTCAACAACAGTACTTCAGTTTCCTTCATTTCTTTTAAATAATATAATTAGATGTATCGTTGGACACGGAAGACTTCGTTCGTATTCATTCGATTCTATTGTTTCGTTAGTAATAGATAGTTCAACATTTGTTCGAAGTCGACCCAATAAATATTTCAGACTACTCGGTTAAAGGACTGGCGAAAATTTGTTCCCTACTCGCAAGTTAAATTTCTTTTGTTCAATTTCTGTTAGCGAAAGAGGGCGGTTAAGTTCGATCCGCAAAACAATTTCGTAATGCAGAATAGTATCGATTTCAACCAATCAACCGAATAAATTGAATAAGTCGTCGACTTTCTGATTACTTATTTTTTTTAGAAATTACAAATCAAAACAATAAAAATTAATAAAATATATACCGGGATTGCTGCTTTTAATTACGACATTTGTTGGTATTCAATATATAATCGTACCGTAAAATATATGATTTTTTTATATCGCCCTTTTATCTAGTGCACTGCGAATTTTTGTTCTGTAATTCCACCCCTATTTGTACGAATATCATTTTATTCGCGGGGAATATGTTCGACAGGATTTACGCAGGTATTCATACTTACGGTCGTAAATCTTCGATATGAGCGGGCGTACGCGATGATCGGGCGTCTCTTTTACGGAGCGGGCTAAAATTTCTTGCGACATATTGGCGTTATAAAAGCATTCGGAAGAGACGTGGAGAGGGGGGTGCGATGTATGTTTGGATCAGGGGTGGCTTTCGACGGCTAAACAACCCCCCCATCCCTGAGCGAGTTTCGCAATGGCTCGGCAGCAGATTTACGATATTTAAAGTTACGGCGGACACTCCAGGAATGTCATATTTTTATCGAATATCAACCGCCCTTAAATTTTATATGTGCGTAAACAATATAGGAAAATAATAAAAGCATTCGGAACAGAATTGGTATTAGGTCTATTGGTATTTGTGTACAAATTATTATCCTGGTATATACTTTTGCTTTGAAGAATTTTAAACGCTAATAAATTTTCTGTTAAACTATTAAAAAAATCTGTATTAATCAGTTGTGTGTGTGTGCGCGCGTGTGTGTGTGTGTGTATACAGAATATCAGAATATATACACAATGAGCGTTGATAATATACAGAATATTTCAAAAGTCCCGCGTAAAATTCATATCATTTTAATAATTTTGTTGTAAAATTGATTTAAATATTTGGCAACAATTTTTTGTAATACATTTCGATATTAGCCCCCAACTAGCACCGCCCCATAACGTAGAAATTTATTAAATAAATTTTGACTTTACTGTATATTAATTTCCTATAAAAAAAAATTAATCGAGAAAACGTGATTTCAAAGATTTCGAAAATTGTCTCCTGCACTGATATCATTTTCTTATGTATGAGGCACTTGAATGACTCGTAGCGAATTTATTACAAAATAAAAATAAATAAAAATTATATTTAATATTCATATACCTAAATTATGTTTTATTATTATAATATTCAGTATTCGACAAGCAGTTTGAAAATGAAGGTAGCTGAGGATTTGGGGGTGAATAGTATATATCTAAAAAAAAATTTTAAATATCTAAATATATATTTTTTAAATTACAAACGTATAAATAGTTTGCTTAAATATTGGAGCATTTTATTCAGAAATATCCCATTAAAGAAATAGAAATTTTATGCGGAACTTTTACTAAATCCTGTATATCTTGTATATTGGCCAAAGTCCAAAATCTTCTATATAGAAAAAAGTTAGATTTCCGAATAAATCCGTTTTATTACAATCCGCAACTAATTCAAAATCCACGTTATTTTGATATATAGTACAAAATGTTTGAAGGTAAACAATTTTCAATTTCCGCAATATTTGAAATTATTCAACCAATTTTTATCTCAAGAAAATAGTAATGCGTTATTGACCACCTTTTAAGCGACCATCATTATATTATCGCGTCATTCACACAAACTTAAAAAGAAAAAAACAATCAATACATCGCTTAAACGTAGATTAAACAAATGTTATACCATAAACCATTTTTCTAATACTATTTTGACCACTGCTAATATCATACAGTTCGATCGCAAGCACAATATACAGTGTGATACATATATTTTCGCACGTTATTTTTTTATAATTCTAATCGTTCCTTTTTTTTTCAGCCAAAAAACAAACGTTATTTTGAATTGAAAAAAAAAAATGCAAAATACATAGTTGGTTCCCCATTTGTATATGTCCCCCCCCACCACAACTATAGACCTTAGGGGGGTACCAAAGGGGGGCGCTTCTAAAATATATTATATGCATGTGTCTGTCATACAATACAGGTCTTTCAATGGAAAAGATGAATTTTCACGAGTGCCAATAAATCTTTTGACGCGCGTCGCGCACTTCACATGCTCCCTCTAGCGGCGGGTGACATCTGACGCGCCACGCATACAGCGACACTGTATATATGAAAGTTCACAATATAAAGAAAAAAAAAAACGCATTCACGCTCGAACTTATACGCACCAGTAAGAGAGAAATACATTTTCCGTATTCTAATTTTAGACTACATTGATATACATTTCGATATGGTTTTGTTCCTATATTAATACGTTCCGATTTAGCGTATGGGAATTTAAATTTATTGATCTATATAAACGTGTACAAATATAATCGTCATATCCCCGGTGATACGTCAAATTTTACGGTGGGATATCCCGAGTTAGTATATTCAAAATCCCGCGGGATTTTGGGACAAAAAAAATTGTCCCGAGCTTTTAAAATACACTACTTCATCTTGTATAACAACAATTATCATAATAAGTTTTTTTTAAATGCTTCTATTACCCCCACGTTAACTCTAATAAGTGTTTATTCAACAATTAATGGGACAAATGAATTGGACTGAACATTATTCATACATACATTTTTTAAATGAATTTTTTTAGAACTGTTTTTTAGAATTTCTGTTAGAACCAATATAATTTTCATAGAACATGCAACGCTACGGTTCGATATTCGAAATATTTATAATTCAAAGCCCCAGTACATAGAACACGGTATTAATCTCCCCTTTGGGTAGTCTCCCAAACAGCAAGCATGTAGATTAAATCTTCATCAGCAGGCGACCCTATCCAACAGCAGGTGTTAACTCTACGCAAAGATAATTTAAAATTCTCGCCAAGACGGCTCTGCTTTCATTCGCCAGCGTTTATTTGCGCTATTGAGCAATATTTGGAAAAATCAGAAGGGTAATAATAAATATCTTTATTAGTTCTCTGTACATGAATGAATGTGAACAAGAAAAGGAAAGAAATAAATAGAATTCGATATAAGAAAACTAATCGCAAGGCGAAGTTCAGATTTATACTTCGAAAAGCTCTACCACTTATACCTTGAAATTTTTTATACATTAAAAAAAAACAAATATAGATGCATCAATATATAAATCATACAATTAGCTTAAGATTATTTAATATTGACATATCCCAACATACATATAACGTTTACTTGTTTGAAAAACAGAGAAAAATATTATAAAATCGCGAATACATTGTACAACTAATATAATACAAATCAATTAATAAATCTCAAAGATTTGATTGATTTCAATAAAAAATCTGTATTTATGAAATATCTAGTTCTAGTTGTCCTAAAGTATATATAGAAGACAAACACGTAGACCAATTGAAACTAGATTTACTAAGGAGCATTTATCTCATTTCAGATTAAATAGAAAAGATAAAAGTGCTGTAGCCGAGCATATTTTTGACTAACTCAGGTCATCTATTCAAATTAGCTCACTAAAAGTGTTTTGAATTATTCCGAGTTAAATGCTTATGAAAGTATATACATGCATAAATCTAAATCAATTTTGATTCAGGCCGAATTTCATCTTGTCTATTTAATTAAATAGATTTATGGGCAATTTTTAATATCAATATTGTTATATGTAAATTGATACGAAAATGCATTCTTTAAGATTTGTGTTCTATGAAGAGGAGGAGTTAGTGTACCCTGAAATCTTGTATTAACTGTATGAACTTGCGTTCTAAATTTTTATTTTGTTATATAAATAAGCAGGTTTTTTCTATGTAATTATTATACGAACGGTATTAACACATTGCGCACGGTACCCGTTAAATAATATCGGCGGAAGAGTTTTGCGCCGTTTTAGATATGGGAATGCGAAACGATTTGGAACAGTTCCATCAAAATCTCGTGAGCTACTGTAAAGTTACCCTAGCTCAAGTCAGGCGAAGCCAAATTGTTCGATTTTTGGATTACAATTTCGGTAAAATATGGAAATTTGGCACTCGATAATAAAAAATCATTATGTAGACTGACTTGTATATTTTTGTTAAACACCGGAGTTTGTTTGTTGTTTATTTTGGTACAATTCAACATCTTAACTAACAACTCGGCGAAATTCACGAATCAACAGCGACGAGTTTCGAAGATACGTTCAGCTGGAGCGATCGTAATGACAGACGGCCGCGGTATATTGCGATTTTCGAATTACCATACTCCGGATGAACGTCTGGATGAACCCGCATCCCACGGTTCATCCTGAATGGGATGTGGGAATGGATCTTTCGCATCCACATTATGCCCCACGACACACATTCTGTTTGCATACGATTAATCAAATACTGATTTGCATTATTCGCCACCATACTCCCAACTCGCGAAATACATAACGACAAAAGATTATTAATGCTCAAAGTTAAGATAAGATGACGCGTGTTTAAATAACTATCGAAATAATACAGAGATTAATCAGGTATTATTACAAGCGACTTATTGCTATACAGAGAGTTATAAATTAGTGATTTTTATTAACTATTTGATAACTTCAGCTGATTTTTTATATATTTATTTCCCACTTATTGAAAATATTGTTCAATGTTCGTATTTTTATTAACGATGGAATATTTAGATAATTGTGTTCTAAAAGAATTAATATTAGCTAGATATAAGAGATATAAAAAAATTATTTATTACAAAATACAATCAATTGAAAACATATAATATTAAAAAAAGAAACAAAGTTAAATTAAAACTATATACACAAATATTTTAATTTTGTATATTATAAATCATCATCATAACAATCGCGATCGTTATCTGTATCTTCATTAATATAAAATAGAAAATAAGTGCACGCAATTTAGAATTACTAATAAAAATCTTACCTATTAGTTTTGGGTTGACTTTGAGATGGGCGTAGAATATTATTTCGATTTTGAACAAAAATATAACTTTAATTTCAATAAATATAATACTACCAAAACACGTTACGCTTCTGTCTTCTCCAAAGAATAAGTAGGTGTGTCTAGTGCAGAAGGTGTGCATCCTAATAAATGCAATGTTGACAAATCACGCGCACAGTTATAATCATTTTATGCAATTAAAATGAATTCATTGAAATTAATACAAAATGCAGAAAAGTTATACTAGAATATAAGAAATGTTGATAAATACTTATCATAGTATCATATTTATGTCATAATTAATTTGTACGATAGCTATAAAATAGTGACAAATTTAAATTTTTAGACCTAGAGTGTTTTTTGTTGCCTGGCACCACTGGTACTGTATAACCTCGATAAGCACAACCCTATGCGCAGACGGCTACCAAAATTCTCCGCCAATTTAAAAAAATATATGCGTGAGACTCTCGCGCGGTAGAAGTGAAACTTCTTAACTCCTAGGAAAGGTTGATTTTATGCATTGCTTTTTTCCATTTGTTAACGATTGATTGTTGATTTTGATTTTGATTGACACTCTGATCATCAAAAAAAGTATTATTAACTGTAATGTCGTACAGTCTATAAAGAGGAGTTTAGATTAAATATTGTAGCCATATTTTTATAGTTCTTTTTCTCACCAAACCAATTAAATAACTCGATCTGTGTATTTTTTTTCTTTTTATGTGGACATTAATACAATGATCATCATCAGCAAATAATTCACCATCGTATTCACAGATATTGGAACATTAATAATTTGCCCATGTTGACCATGTACATGTCGTAAACGTCGAATTTTCTGGGTGAAATTAACCTCTCTGATACTAAATCTAATTTTGGTAGATGACCAGGTAATTCTGGGTAGACAAAACCATTTGACTTCGATAACATTGGAATGGTATTCCGAGTGAGAGCATTTCGGCATGAATTGCACGCTATCACGGGTACCTAGCGGATTATTGAAAAATTGTTTATCAAATTCGCGATGAGCAGGTTGAAAGAATGTGTATGATGCACTAGTGGGTGCATTTCTATTTGTCGATGGCGCAGCTGTATCCGATTCATTTCGTTGATCACTCACACCGCGTGTATCTTCACGTGTAGACGGCACGCCTGAATCAGTGGCATTCAAATTCTCTATACCACTCACTGTGTCCTCACTTAACGACGGTATCGATTCATCCAGTGTATTTGAGGTCGTTGGAAGGTTATGTTATCTACTGTGTTTCTTTAACGCCCTTTGCCTGGCTCGATACTCTCTACTTCTTTCCAAGGTACTTGTCGGCACTTTTCTTGGCGGTTCATTCGCTCTTTAAAGGCTCGCACTCTGTCTGTACTTGTCTTTTTCTCCATTTCACTTTTCACACAATGGAAATTGTTAGCTAAAAGATTAAGCTGCGTTTGTGTAATATATAATAAAATACGCAAGCGTCTACTGGTTGCTTTATGCTACGTATACACACAGTACCCGCGGCGCATGCGCGTACCGTGTTTCACTTTTCGTGACGGAAGCGTTTCAATTTTCGTGACGTTCAGGCCAATTTGCCCATATTTACACATATATACATTTTTACAATATTATTATTATTTGTCACCTAACTCTAGTATTGTGTGTGGCATGTAAAGAATAGAAATATGTTTTATAATGTGAGGTTGACTCAAAATTTGTGGTGTATTGAAGTAATTCTGATTTTAGATATTCCCATTCTACATATATAATAATTCCAAATCGCAAGTCAAATTTTGTTAATTAATTCTAGCCATATACTTATCTTTTAATATACCAAATATCTCATTTTTTTGTGTGATAAGGAAAGCTAGTTAGCCGTTCTTTTATCCCTTTATTAAATATTCTTGTACTTGAAATTGTTTTAAGAATAGCAAGGACCAAGTTATATATTTTTGGACCAAGGGATGTTGAAAAGTATATTTCGGGTGTATTCCTAGTTGATAATATTGTACAATAACTGTGTTTAGGGACTACCTGGATCTTCAAGGACCAGCTTATGATGGATTGAATATATAGTGCCTTATCGATAGAATTTTTGTTTCCTTATATAAGGCAGCTGTTGGGTAGAGGTACGGCTTATTGGATATTATTTTAAGTTTTTTTGTTTTTTGGGTCATTTCGATTGATCTTGGCGTATTGTTATACATTCCTCCCGAGAAAGTATGGCATATTATAAAATAGATTGCATAAGAGAATAATTATAAGCATCTTATGTGAAAGAAATCCTTTCAAGACTCTAAATTTATCAAATGTTCTTTGTAAGTTTTTGCAAAATGTTCTTTGCATCTTAGTTTGTCAAGGTATTTAGATTCCAATGTTGTCTCTATTTTATAATTGCATTTACAGTTATTAGGAATTGTACAATTTAGAGTGTGGATTTTTAACCATTTCAATATCGTTTATTTGCGTTAGTTAAAGAGTCCGCAATCCTAAAGATTGGTTGGAAACAGCACGCCATGCCGATCTATCCTGAGCTAATCCCTTCATCTCCCTATAGCTATTCATCTCAACGTCTTCAACTATCTGACTCACATACTCCAATCTAGGCCTACCTACCCCTCTCTTTCCCTCCACTCTACCTTCTATGATCAATTGCATAATCCCCCCCATGCCTAAGAATATGCCCTACTAATCTGTCTCTCCTACGCTGTAACACTCTCCAAATGCTTCTCTTCTCCCCTACTAACTCTAGTACAGCTTCATTTGTTACTTTATCTTCCCAACCAATCCTCATCATCCTCCTATAACACCACATTTCGAATGCTTGTAATCTACGCTTCTCTTCCTTTCCTATAGTCCACGCCTCACACCCGTACAGTGCTACACTCCAAACATATACCTTCAGTAATCTTTTTCTAATACCCAAGTCAATATTTGATCTTAAAATCTGTTCCTTTTCTACGAATGCCTTCCTACCCTGTGCTATCCTACACTTTATATCTACCTTGCTTCGATTATCTTTTGTGATTCTACTGCCTAAATAACAAAAATCTGACACTTCTTCGATTCTATTATCTCCTATTGTGATCCTCATTTTTCTACTGCATTCCTTTTTGTCACACCTCATCACTTTAGTTTTACCTATATTTATTTTCATGTTAAAATCCCTAGTCAATACTGCCTGCATACCATTCAATACCCTTTCTAAATTCTTTTCGCTTTCTTCCAATATAGCTATATCGTCGGCGAATCTCAACATATATATTTTCTCTCCCTGTACATTCACACCTACACTATACTCTTCTTTTACTTTGTTTATTGCATCTTCTATATATAGATTAAATAATAACGGTGAGAGTGTACATCCCTGCCGGACTCCCTTCCCTATTTTTGCTACCTCTTCTTCCCCCTCAATTCTAACTAAGGCAGTTTGGTGTTTATATAAATTAAAAATTATTCTCCTATCCTTATAATCTATACCCGTTTCTTTTAAAATTCTAAACATTATGTCCCAATCTACATTATCAAATGCCTTTTCTAAATCTACAAAAGCTATGCAAGTTACCTTTCCTACCCTCATATTTACCTTATTTGCGTATAGCATATGAATGTTGTTTCACTAATATTCAATGACAAGTAATTTTTTGCTTAGCCCCAAATATTTGTTAAGCCCTTCTCAGCTTTATCTTTAGTTCCCTGCCAAATGAGTGTATAAAGCGAGTTGCCGGCGGAGATTTGAAATGTCTTCATTTTAATTTCGTTGTTGCGGAAAATAAAGAGCGCTATTGTAAATCGCTTAATATAATCGAAAAATATATAATTTGTTAAGAAATTTTGCAGCGGAAAGGCTGGCGAATGGAATATTCATATTCATCTACATACATAATCAGCGTGTGAACGCGAATTTTTTGATCTCATAAATAAAGCAAGCCTTCATTGAAGCTCGCGCTCGTTTACGAAGATAAATAAGCGCACCGGCCGTCTTTGCAGTCTGCACACAAGAACAGGAGACTACAATACGCTGCCCGTGTACTCCCGCGGGCATTTTTATGTCGGGTAATATTTAAATTTTTCGTTGTTTTCGCGATCGACGCTGAGACAGCCAATCACTAACTGGATCGTCTGCTATATTGTCAGACCATATCAACCATCTACATATTTGTATTTGCCCAGCACTTCTGATGCTTTCAGATTGACAATATTTAGCTTCCTCCGTAAATGTTTACTCCTACTATATAACCTTTCAACTATAAAGCCTTCTCCAAATCGATCGCACTCCCCATTCAGGAAAAAATATATTATCTAGTTCTTAATTAAAAATCGGACGACGTCGCTTGCCAAAAATAACTGCTCTCAATTAAAGGATGCCATTAACATTTCCGCAATACATCATGACTTTATACATGCTGAAGACATATTTTATATAAAATCTGATACGCTGGCTACATCTGCATTGCTTATAAGATCATTGTAAATGTCATATTCACGGTTTATATCTTCTACAGGAGGCTGTCTGTACATTATCGAACAGGACAAGTATATCTCATTTTATATCGGATTAAGCGTGACATCGATAGACAGATAAATCATTATATTACCGCAAATCGCACATGTCTCAAGTCAACGATTTTGGCCGTCATGTCGACGTGATGTGACGCAATTATATCTCAATAAACGCCCGTAATTGTTTTTACAGTCAATGCGAATTTTAAAAATTACAAGATGGAATTGGGCCTGAATCTAAATTCATTAAATTTGATTTAGATTTACGCGTGTTAGTTAAAGAGTCCGCAATCCTAAAGATTGGTTGGAAACAGCACGCCATGCCGATCTATCCTGAGCTAATCCCTTCATCTCCCTATAGCTATTCATCTCAACGTCTTCAACTATCTGACTCACATACTCCAATCTAGGCCTACCTACCCCTCTCTTTCCCTCCACTCTACCTTCTATGATCAATTGCATAATCCCCCCATGCCTAAGAATATGCCCTACTAATCTGTCTCTCCTACGGTGTAACACTCTCCAAATACTTCTCTTCTCCCCTACTAACTCTAGTACAGCTTCATTTGTTACTTTATCTTCCCAACTAATCCTCATCATCCTCCTATAACACCACATTTCGAATGCTTGTAATCTACGCTTCTCTTCCTTTCCTATAGTCCACGCCTCACACCCGTACAGTGCTACACTCCAAACATATACCTTCAGTAATCTTTTTCTAATACCCAAGTCAATATTTGATCTTAAAATCTGTTCCTTTTCTACGAATGCCTTCCTACCCTGTGCTATCCTACACTTTATATCTACCTTGCTTCGATTATCTTTTGTGATTCTACTGCCTAAATAACAAAAATCTGACACTTCTTCGATTCTATTATCTCCTATTGTGATCCTCATTTTTCTACTGCATTCCTTTTTGTCACACCTTATCACTTTAGTTTTACCTATATTTATTTTCATGTTAAAATCCCTAGTCAATACTGCCTGCATACCATTCAATACCCTTTCTAAATTCTTTTCGCTTTCTTCCAATATAGCTATATCGTCGGCGAATCTCAACATATATATTTTCTCTCCCTGTACATTCACACCTACACTATACTCTTCTTTTACTTTGTTTATTGCATCTTCTATATATAGATTAAATAATAACGGTGAAAGTGTACATCCCTGCCGAACTCCCTTCCTTATTTTTGCTACCTCTTCTTCCCCCTAATTCTAACTAAGGCAGTTTGGTGTTTATATAAATTAAATATTATTCTCCTATCCTTATAATCTATACCCGTTTCTTTTAAAATTCTAAACATTATGTCCCAATCTACATTATCAAATGTCTTTTCTAAATCTACAAAAGCTATGCAAGTTACCTTTCCTACCCTCATTCTTTTTTCTACTACCGTTCTTAGTGCTAAAATCGCCTCCCTCGTCTATCTGTTTTTCCTAAAACCAAACTGATCTTCTCCTAGCCTTTCCTCTACTTTATTTTCTAATCTCCTATAAATAATCTTTAGCAATATCTTCGATGCATGTGATAGTAGACTAATGGTCCTATAGTTCTCACACAAATTAGCTCCTATTTTCTTCGGCATTGTTACTATTACGCGTGTATATACTTTTAAAAGCATTTAACCAGGGAATAATTCAAAACACTTTTAAGTCGACAAATTTGAATAGGATGACCTGAGTTAGTCAAAAATATGCTCGGCCACAGCACTTTTATCTTTTCTATTTAATCAGAAATGATCTATATAATCCTTAAATCTAGTTTCAATTGGTCTACGTGTTTGTCTTCTATATATACTTTAGGACAACTAGAACAAGTCATTTCATAAATACCAGATGTTTTATTAAAATCAATCAAATATTTGATATTGATAATAAAATTAGCAAGACTATTAGAAGTATTATATGTTACTTTAAAATTATATTTATTTAAAATACTATCTAAACCTTAACAAAATTTGGAGTTTATTTATGCTTTAAGACTGTATTTGGGTAATATTCTATACTATTAGTGAATGTAAGTTTAATATTCTTCGTCGAATATTTTTGTATATTACGCCGGAGTCAATAACATTGATTCTGTTTTATTGCCAGATATATATCGCGAGATATACGTTCTTCCATTATTCCATCATATCTAGCACATTCTTCGATCGCCTCATCCGAAATTTCATCTCATCCGCCAGAAATCTGCTTTCCGGTGGCTTTCACCCTTACGTTATATTTGAACGCACGCGTGTGTGTGTGTGTTTTTGTGTCTTCAGCTCGGCGCTGTTCGCTAGAGCCTTTCCCACACTAAAATCCTTGGATATTACTTTATAAAGTTATATCTGACTTTTGCCACCCTCTTGTTGTTTCGCAGATATGTTCTGCCCCCTGGTCATATCAGTGTTGATATTTGAAAACGTCCGCTCCAGCCGAAAAAGCAAACGTTTTAACTTCGTGCATTCGGTGGGGTCGTCCAATATCACCAACAATGATCGATCGTCGTAGTTTTTAATTTGATTCGATGCGTCGCAGTTAAAAAAATGTTGTTTATAGTTCTAAATAATGTTGAACATTGTATAATATTCGAATGAAATCATTTTGGCGATATGTTCAATTGTTTGATAAACGTGTGTGGTATTTTTCGAACACTGTTGCCAATATGTTCTTCATAAGATGGAAAATAAACTTTATACAACAATCAATTATTTGCAATATTAGTAATTTCATCGAGGCAAACATTAAATACGAATTATACTTATTTTTTAAATGTTTCAGATGCGACGTGGCAACGGTGCATGGGATTTTCACTATGACACATGCGCACCACGCATATCAGACATTTAAATACTACCTACGTCATCATAGGGAAATTTACATTTACGCAAATTGCCTACCTTAAACATATTTAAATAAAAATGTGCATCTAATGTTTTCTTGAATATATTTTAACAAACAAAAGATTTCTATATTACATCCAACGATGCAACACTCTGTATAGTTAGTTCCAAAACCATTCTAAAAAGAAAACAATAATTAACGCACACGTTCTTCTCGCGATGTTTCAGACGAGGAGGAATATAATTTCTATATCGTCATTCTTGTTAATAATTTTTGAACGCTTTATTTTTAACAAATACATAACGTGTGATACAACAAAATCCCATATATTCGTGTATGTAGACATTTTATGTCAACGAATCAATCTATCAAAATATATAATCCCGTACATGAAACATTCCATCAAAAGAGCTGTAATAGGCCCGTGTTAAATGTACGAGATATTGATGTATGGGCCTATTAAAATTTCACAGTCGATTTATTTCATTTAATTTAGCGAGTAATGAATTTTAAATCATACTTTTTGTATTGAAAGAAAAAAAAACACATACGTGTTTTTTTATGTTAAAAGTAACCCAAAAAAAAAAACGTTTTTAAATACTTACGAAATTATTAAATATTTTCGAAAAGATAACATCGCGTGGCATAAGATATTAATCAACTTTTAGATTCGATTGATTTATAAATTTAAATCTGCAATTAATATCCGGGCGAAAAATGATACCACGTTGCTCTTTGATTAATTAATTAATTAATTAATCTATTTTAGGGAAAATGATATATGTTAGGCTTGATATGCGTAGTATATTCTAGTCCTTTTGGTTTTGAATTTTTGACTTCGATTAGTACCGTACAATAGATATCCATAATATTTTTTATTCACTATTTATTTGATAATGTAGATTGGGACATAATGTTTAGAATTTTAAAAGAAACTGGTATAGATTATAAGGATAGGAGAATAATTTTTAATTTATATAAACACCAAACTGCCTTAGTTGGAATTGAGGGGGAAGAGGTAGCAAAAATAGGGAAGGGAGTTCGGCAGGGATGTACACTCTCACCGTTATTATTTAATCTATATATAGAAGATGCAATAAACAAAGTAAAAGAAGAGTATAGTGTAGGTGTGAATGTACAGGGAGAGAAAATATATATGTTGAGATTCGCCGACGATATAGCTATATTGGAAGAAAGCGAAAAGAATTTAGAAAGGGTATTGAATGGTATGCAGGCAGTATTGACTAGGGATTTTAACATGAAAATAAATATAGGTAAAACTAAAGTGATAAGGTGTGACAAAAAGGAATGCAGTAGAAAAATGAGGATCACAATAGGAGATAATAGAATCGAAGAAGTGTCAGATTTTTGTTATTTAGGCAGTAGAATCACAAAAGATAATCGAAGCAAGGTAGATAAAAAGTGTAGGATAGCACAGGGTAGGAAGGCATTCGTAGAAAAGGAACAGATTTTAAGATCAAATATTGACTTGGGTATTAGAAAAAGATTACTGAAGGTATATGTTTGGAGTGTAGCACTGTACGGGTGTGAGGCGTGGACTATAGGAAAGGAAGAGAAGCGTAGATTACAAGCATTCGAAATGTGGTGTTATAGGAGGATGATGAGGATTGGTTGGGAAGATAAAGTAACAAATGAAGCTGTACTAGAGTTAGTAGGGGAGAAGAGAAGTATCTGGAGAGTGTTACAGCGTAGGAGAGACAGATTAGTAGGGCATATTCTTAGGCATGGGGGGATTATGCAATTGATCATAGAAGGTAGAGTGGAGGGAAAGAGAGGGGTAGGTAGGCCTAGATTGGAGTATGTGAGTCAGATAGTTGAAGACGTTGAGATGAATAGCTATAGGGAGATGAAGGGATTAGCTCAGGATAGATCGGCATGGCGTGCTGTTTCCAACCAATCTTTAGGATTGCCGACTCTTTAACTAAATTCACTATTGAATGAATGGTATGAAAAAACAAAGAAAGTTTTTACAGAAAGTTTTACTATTTCTAACACACATTACGAAAAGTTCAGATTATGTATTGACAAATTCTGACGGTATTAATTATATTAGTTACTTTTGCAAAAATCTCAAAATCGAGCATCTTTTTAATAAAAAAAATGCACTTGTTCTTTGCGGCTCTGCCAAAAACGAATACACCATGTGAAAAATTTGCCGAGCTCTTTATTATCGAAATCTCGTAACAAATCGTATTCTTAACTCAAAAATTGCAAATCATTTTAACAGTTAAAAATGAAAACTGATAAATGAATATGAACAGTAAATTCGAAAAAAATCGTCCAATTATGGTTGTCATTATTCAAAAGCTGAGTATTTAAAAAAATCGTATAGGCGAAGATTTTTAAATAAATAATGTGTAATATTAAAAATATATAAACAACAATTTTTTTTCGAATGGTTGACAAATTTATATTACTGTGTTTGTTTATCAAAAATTTTCTGAACTCCGAAATTACGAAACATTTATTTTACATATTGCACCAAATATTTGGCCGATTACTTCAAAATCGTAAATTCTCGATTAATTAATTGAAATTAATATGGAATCTAGATTAAATTATTATAGAATGCACAAAAAATATTTTATTAATATTTTATGCTACCTTAAGCAGTATTATAATACATAACCCGCGATGATTACAAAGATTTATATATAATTTATACAAATAAATATCTTCTTAAAATTTCATTTTAAACAACATATGGCTTATAATTTATGTTACTAATCGACAAGGTGAGGAAATATATATGTTGAGGTTCGCCGACGATATAGCTATATTAGAAGAAAGGGAGCAGAATTTAGAAAATGTATTAAATCGTATGCAGGAAGTAATGACTAGGGATATAACATGAACAAATATTTAGGCAAGACCAAAGTGTTGTGGTGTGACAAGAAGGAATACAAGCGAAGAATAGAAGATGATAGAATAGAAGAAATATCAGATGTTTGTTATTTAGTATTACAAACGATAACCGAAGTAAGGTTGATGATATAAAATGTAGGATAGCACAGGGCAGGAAGGCATTCGTAAGGAATTTTAAGATCAAATATTGACTTAAGTATTAGAAAAAGATTACTGAAGGCATGTGTGTAGAGTGTAGCATTGTACGGGTATGAGGCGTGAACTGTAGGAAAAGAATACAAGCATTCGAAATGTGGTGCTATAAGAGGATAACGAGGATTGGTTGGGAAGATAAAGTAACAAATGAATCCGTTAGTAGAGAACAGAAGTATTTGGAGAGAATTACAGCGCAGGAAAGATAGACTAGTAGGTCAAATTCTTAGACATGGGGGTATTGTGCAATTAGTTATAGAAGGTAAACTAGAAGGAAAGCAAGGCTTAGATTGGAGTATGTGGGTCAGATAATGGAGGACGTGCGGGTTGAATAGCTATAGGGACATGATGGAGTTAGCTCAGGATAGATCGACAGATGCGGACTATTTAACTAATTTAATTGACATCTAGAAGCGGGAACCAATAATAACTAGGGCATACTATACGCAATTAATTGATGGACATAATGCCCTGTATTGAGCAATCACCTTTGGATTATATTGAAGCAATAAGCTGATTCATGTGTCTCAGGTCAAGAAGCCGTGACTCTCCGGAGATTATCGCCCGTGGGGAGTTCTGGGGGGGCGATACGTCCGAATTTACCGATCCCATTGTCGGATTGCCGCGATATAACTGATATGCAACCCGCCGATATAGCGAAACGTGATGGCCGATGGTAGGTTAATTGCATTCCGTCAATTAGAAACGCTGTTCGGTGCACCGATATTCGAAATTCGGTCAAAGGGCGAGTTATTAATTGTACGATAATTGAATATATACCAACTAATAATCTACAACATTCTTTCAACGGTTTAACATTAGCCTCTAGAAGAACCACTAAATACTTACCAACACCAAATATTTGGCTCGGAAAGGGAGTCGAACCTGCAAAATTCAACCGAACGTCTCTAATTAAAGCACGAAAATAAGTCGCGCTCGCGCGATTCTATTAATATTTCATGACATTTTGCGGTAACGATGCTTTTCCTAATTAAGGGTGAAATCTGCATAAAATTCAACGTCGCATATTTATTCTGTTGGACAGCGGTGCGAAATAAAACTACCGTGTTCTTTACAGCGGAACTACTGAAGAGTTGTCGAATTGCAGAGCACGGGATGGGCCTTTCAATTACTGTTTGATGAACGACGAACGTTTTACAACGAGAATAAGATATTTAGTGTAGCGTGAAAACTTTTCACAACAACTTCGGGCGAGAACGTTGTACCAAATAAAATAGCGTCGCAGATGAACAAGTTGAATCGAATTAATCTATTCGTCGGCAATGATTTCGTTGCGTTTTTCCACCTTTCTGAATTGTAATTGTGTATTTATAAGCTAATTCTGTCGCGGTTTAAATCATTAACATTCGAGCAATAGGATGTGTAAAATTCGATAGTTCTTATTAATTCGGTAGTAGAAAAAAGAAAGAGGGTAGGAAAGGTAACTTGCATAGCTTTTGTAGATTTAAAAAAGGCATTTGATAATGTAGATTGGGACATAATGTTTAGAATTTTAAAAGAAACGGGTATAGATTATAAGGATAGGAGAATAATTTTTAATTTATATAAACACCAAACTGCCTTAGTTAGAATTGAGGGGGAAGAAGAGGTAGCAAAAATAGGGAAGGGAGTTCGGCAGGGATGTACACTTTCACCGTTATTATTTAATCTATATATAGAAGATGCAATAAACAAAGTAAAAGAAGAGTATAGTGTAGGTGTGAATGTACAGGGAGAGAAAATATATATGTTGAGATTCGCCGACGATATAGCTATATTGGAAGAAAGCGAAAAGAATTTAGAAAGGGTATTGAATGGTATGCAGGCAGTATTGACTAGGGATTTTAACATGAAAATAAATATAGGTAAAACTAAAGTGATGAGGTGTGACAAAAAGGAATGCAGTAGAAAAATGAGGATCACAATAGGAGATAATAGAATCGAAGAAGTGTCAGATTTTTGTTATTTAGGCAGTAGAATCACAAAAAATAATCGAAGCAAGGTAGATATAAAGTGTAGGATAGCACAGGGTAGGAAGGCATTCGTAGAAAAGGAACAGATTTTAAGATCAAATATTGACTTGGGTATTAGAAAAAGATTACTGAAGGTATATGTTTGGAGTGTAGCACTGTACGGGTGTGAGGCGTGGACTATAGGAAAGGAAGAGAAGCGTAGATTACAAGCATTCGAAATGTGGTGTTATAGGAGGATGATGAGGATTGGTTGGGAAGATAAAGTAACAAATGAAGCTGTACTAGAGTTAGTAGGGGAGAAGAGAAGTATTTGGAGAGTGTTACAGCGTAGGAGAGACAGATTAGTAGGGCATATCCTTAGGCATGGGGGGATTATGCAATTGATCATAGAAGGTAGAGTGGAGGGAAAGAGAGGGGTAGGTAGGCCTAGATTGGAGTATGTGAGTCAGATAGTTGAAGACGTTGTGGATGAATAGCTATAGGGAGATGAAGGGATTACCTCAGGATAGATCGGCATGGCGTGCTGTTTCCAACCAATCATTAGGATTGCGGACTCTTTAACTAACTTATTAATTAATTAAAGAAATAAATAAAGATGAAATTGGGCCTGAATCTAAATTCATTAAATTCGATTTCGATTTATGCATGTATATACTTTCATAAGCATTTAACCAGGGAATTATTCAAAACACTTTTAAGTCGACAAATTTGAATAGGATGACCTGAGTTAGTCAAAAATATGCTCGGCTACAGCACTTTTATCTTTTCTATTTAATCTGAAATGAGCTAAATGCTCCTTAAATCTAGTTTCGATTGGTCTACGAAGATGAAGATGGGAGCTATAGCCTTCGAAATGTACATCTAGCTACTTAACGCTTTAACTTACGGTATTTGGGTGATATTCTATATTATAATTTAACACCGTTGTGATAATTTTTTAAATGCAATAAGATAGTTTGTGTGAATGACTATAAACATTGATATGACTAATCTGCCGATACGTTTCCTATTATTGTAGAAAGTAAAAGATGCTACAGATGATAAATTACTCGGATACAAGTAACAAATAACAACAGCATTTATCATTCCATTTCCATTATTATAAGGCTCGGAATAACAACAGATAACGCTATATTTCGCGATTCAATGGAGCACAGAAGTGGAAAATGACAACAATGTTTTGTGTTACAATCAATATTTAAAAAAAAAACTAATCAAGCAAAAAATAGCAAATAAAGATCTGCATGAATTTATTTTATTTCGTGCTAGAATTTTTAATAGTATAGATTTATAGATAGATTTATTTATACAAGCGAAGGTCGAATATATACAGGGTATAATCATATAGAAACTTTTTTGCAAAAAAGGAGTAGGTATTTTCGATTAGGATTTGAAAAAGATTGCTTATTGCAGACCAAAAATGAACTAATTTATTTGAAACTATTAAATAAAATGACTATTAATTAATAAAAAAAAAAGCGTCGGGAGATTGCGGGTTCGAATAGCATTAGAAGAGTTTTATTTGCCCAACAAAGAGATGAAAAAATCAAAAATCGCTTTTAATTTTTAGAAGTTCTTTAAAAATTTGATATATATAGTAACTTATAAATATATATTTCAGTGGCTTTTTAAAAAGCTAGATATAAAAATATCAATTTGTCCGCTTTTTTTTCATACCAGCTAGCAGTAAAGAAAAAATTTCTGTGTTTTGGCTGCAAAAAGTTATGGGTAAAAATGTCGATTTTTCTTAAAAAGTTGCAGTCATGTTTCAGTATTTTTTCTTCACGAAGGTAAATGCGAAAATGTCGATTTTTTTTTGTACTTTTTTTCATAAAAGCTGGCAATAAAAAAAAATTGTTTACTTTTCCTTCGTTATATTTCATTTCATAAAATTTTGACAAAAATAAAATAAACTACATCGAACGTTAGTCACTCTTCCTTTTTAGATTCGACGTATTTTTAATCAAAATCAAATTGTCCGCAAGACAGTTATTATTACTATTTTACGCAGGTATTTTCAATCACAGTTTTAATGCCATTCATTTATCATCGGGTGATTCCTTGTCATTTAATGCCAAATTCATTTTGAATTCGTGTCCAATATGGCAGACACGTAAGTTCGGCGTGACAAAAGGGATTGTTTAATCCACGTTTATAGCGGGGAATTAACGATACAAGCGATTATTGCATTAAACGTGTATATCGTTTATTTGCCTATCGAAGCGAATGCCAACCCGAATCGGAATGATTCGCGCTTGTTTTTGTTGTAATAGGATTTGCAATATTTACCAAAAACATGTTGCCACTAATTGATTTATTATTTATTACGCAACAATTAATATAAAAACCAATACGTCTATAAGACACATTTTAGTATATCCCAGCCATTTTTGTTTCGGCTTTTGTAGATCGATTACTAATGGTACATTTCAACCAAAACGAATATATAATATTGATGAACTAAAAGCGTTCGCGTAGGTGTACGCTAACGCAGCAAACCGCAAATTTAAATATTACCAATTTGATACATTTTCGAGCTTGTGCAAATGTTACTTCGGAATGATCTATTTCCCCCTATCTAATATTATTCTGGCTGCTTTTGGAACTAACTTCGGGTGCTTCAGACGATTGACTGCCACCGAATCAATTACAAGTTTCACGTCGAACCGCGCTCCTCAAACATTATTCTCTCGGGCATTTATATTGTATATACAACACAAAATCCGAATGAATAAATTAATTTTATGGCCCTAAAACCATCGAACTGAGCATAATAATAGTATAGAATATCAACCATATACCGTAACTTAAAACATTAAGCAGCTAGATGCGCATTTCGAAAGCTATTCGAAGTATTTTCAGTAAACTAATTTGAATAGGATCACCTGTTCAAAAATATGCTCGGCTACAGCACTTTTATCTTTTCTATTTAATCTGAAATGACTTAAATGCTATTTAAATCTAGTTTCAATTGGTCTACGAAGATGAAGATGGCAGCTATAACCTTCGAAATGTACATCTAGCTACTTAATGCTTTGAGTTACGATATTTGGGTGATATTCTATACTATTATTTAACACCGTAGTGATATTTTTTTAAATAAGCATAATATTTTAGACTATCTAGATATTTATTTTCATATTCTAAGGCTACCTTTAGAATTTTATTTATACCTGACTTTATTTATACTAATATTTTAGAATATCTCGTTATTTTCGGTTTTTCTTATGTTTTTAGAATTTCATAGCGTATTAAGATTTAGTTCTGACCTAACTTGCACCTCGAACTAATATTTTAGTATAACTCTATGTATGGTATTCATATCTTAAGGGGATACCGCACTTTTTGAATTTCGCAACGCTTTAAAATTTAACTCTGACCTGAACAAACCTTCGGACTAATACTTTTAAAATATCTTGATATTTATTCATGTTTTTCATATATTTGCGGTATCAAGAATTTTACAGCGCGTCAAAATTTATTGTTAAATTTATTGCACCAATGCAATCTATTTTTAATTAATTGTTTACAAAAACAGTTGGTACTTCAAGTAAAAACATTTTACTAGAACACCAGTAAGTCTCGATTTCCTTTATTAATTTACGATAAAAACAATTGAATTTGTAATTGACCGAAAATAATAAACGAATTACTAATTTTCAGTTTTTACTACCGTTTGGTAGTGAAAATTGTACCTCTTTAACATTGCCAGCATATATTATCCAAAAGTCCATGGTATCCCCTTAATATTATGATAAATCCACAACGGAAAAATACTGTATAAACCAAATATCGTACAAATTATGTTTACTACTGCCGAATATCGAATGCACTTGCAGATAAAACTTCTCGAGTGTTAAATAAACGATAATAGTAGTGACGACGGACGTATTATTTGTATATTATCGTTAGTTTCCATATGGGGCAGTAGGGAAACGCATTAAATGGAATTGTCGCAGTAGCGTCCTCGTTCCCTTGCAATTTTAGGCGCTCCGACACTCCGTCGTATCTCGGGATAATAATCGCGCTGTGCAGAAGAACCCTTTTAACAGTCCAACAGAACGGCAACCCATTTGCTATGAAAGCGTACATAAACGGCTTCCTTTTCGATTTTGTCTAGACGCAGTATTATATTTCCATTACATGTCCTTACAGACGAACAAATTGACAAAAGCTAGCGAAAAATCGCAAGTTCGACTAATTTAAAAAAATTGCTTGTTTATGGTTTCGTACAATTTTTCATCAATTGTATGCTATATGGAAAAATAAACGAAAAAGCATTTACAAATTGCATATCGGACTTGACAAATGACTTGTTCACTGAATGCTTAGATTTGGAAATTATCGCTATGTCAGTTCCAGAAAATCTACAATTTGACTCTATTTTATATTGCACAAAACGTGCCGATCCACCGGCTGCTTTATACCGGCCGGCCCTGCGTATATCCTCAATAGCGTGGTGAAGAATATTCATCTTCGGCAGTGTGAAAATTTAATAAATCAAAATCTACCAAAAACAATATGATTTTAATTAAATTGTTGATCCGAATAAAAAAGCTTCGAATATTTTTGTTCTAAATTCGATGATTTGTTTTTTTAATATCCTTTACAGGGGCTCGAATTTTCAAATATCAATGACTACATAATTACTTTTTTACCTTATCACTACGGTATTAAATAATAGTATAGAATATCATTCAACCACCGTAACTCAAATAGCTAGATGTGCATTTCGAAGGCTATGCCCCCATCTTCAGTAGCACAAGATAAAAACGAAATAAAATACCGAACCATTACAAATCCTATACAATTGAATAAAAAGTCAATATGACAGAGATTTTTTTAACTATGATATATATAATATGACCGAGAAATTTTTTAATTTAATAATTTGTAAGTCATAATGTTTAAATTCTATTTAATGCTTTGTAATAAGGTATTTGGGTGATAATCTATACAACAATTAAAACAATTGCCCGAAATAAATGAATTGATTATTATTACTCATTAATAACGTCGGTTAATTTGAATTGTGTTCATTATTCTTCAGGTATGAGTACATTATTAATTGTCATCGAATATATTTGACGGGAAGTCGATCACGTATAAATATGCTCCACAAATTAATGTTATTTGGCGTTATTCTGCGATTCGGGTCGCTCAAATTGGTTTTTTATTCTTCTGGCGCTGCTGATTGAAATTTAATTTGTGCTCACATGAGGTTCTCTTGCGAACGTATCGGGGAAATTATTCAATTGTAAATTTCAAAAAAATATATTTGATCGTCCTTGTTTTTTATAAATTGTAAGATAACTAAATATCGGAATTATTTCAATTATACGTATTTATAAAAAAATCCGCGAAATATTCAAATGTATGTTTTGGACATATTGTATATTGGAAATATTGTGCCGCGTTCATTTCACCCTCAACCCCGGGGGTATTTATTTCGTCGATCGGATAACCACGGGAAATTGTAGTCACGCGTTTTAAATTGCGAACGAATAAACAACTTTCAAGGAAATTTTTGCGACTAGCAAAATATAAATTTACAGCGTTTTTTTAAACCAACGTCAAACTTAATTTGAAAATTCGAATTAGACAGTCACCTGTCCTGGAAGTATTTGCGAATCGTCGCAATTCGCAGGACGTGTGAATTGAATGCTCATAAATCTCCGATTAAATTATATACGCGTTGCGCGTATATTGGTTCTCTTAAGGGATGTGGCGGGCGTCGCTCGGGACGTTTGGGGATGTATTATATTTAACATCCTGTCGCATCAATGCCGCAGATTTATCAAGTTTATCAAGTGAATTTCCATTTGGTACGAAACAAAAGCTCGCGCCGTAGACGAATATATTTTCGCTGACATTTATACAGGAGCCGTATATAAGAGTTTATTACGCTGCATAAATATAACGTTGTCCGGGATTCGGGGAATTCGCATTGGTTTGTAATATAAATCATCAAGATTAGGTTGTGTGTTCCTGTATTCATGATATAGTGCAATCCACGACAGTGCTACACCATCCAGTTTTTGGCGCGAACAAAAATTTAATCTAGTCCAGCGTTGTCAAACTTCTTCAAGACCGCGGCACTAGCGATGGCAAACTGTAGGTCACTTTGAGGACCTTGTACCGTTCACGAACTATAGGTCGTGAACTACTAACATTTTTTTAAAATGAACTAGTAGTTGAAATACATGCACATACTGAAATAATCTCTTTTTTTCTCAATATAAAAATAAAAAATGAATAAATTGATATACTACAATACTTATTTTGAATTAAGAATGAGATAGAAGAAACAACAATGTTTCTAATTTATTAGTTAGTTAAAGAGTCCGCAATCCTAAAGATTGGTTGGAAACAGCACGCCATGCCGATCTATCCTGAGCTAATCCCTTCATCTCCCTATAGCTATTCATCTCAACGTCTTCAACTATCTGACTCACATACTCCAATCTAGGCCTACCTACCCCTCTCTTTCCCTCCACTCTACCTTCTATGATCAATTGCATAATCCCCCCATGCCTAAGGATATGTCCTACTAATCTGTCTCTCCTACGCTGTAACACTCTCCAAATACTTCTCTTCTCCCCTACTAACTCTAGTACATCTTCATTTGTTACTTTATCTTCCCAACCAATCCTCATAATCCTCCTATAACACCACATTTCGAATGCTTGTAATCTACGCTTCTCTTCCTTTCCTATAGTCCACGCCTCACACCCGTACAGTGCTACACTCCAAACATATACCTTCAGTAATCTTTTTCTAATACCCAAGTCAATATTTGATCTTAAAATCTGTTCCTTTTCTACGAATGCCTTCCTACCCTGTGCTATCCTACACTTTATATCTACCTTGCTTCGATTATCTTTTGTGATTCTACTGCCTAAATAACAAAAATCTGACACTTCTTCGATTCTATTATCTCCTATTGTGATCCTCATTTTTCTACTGCATTCCTTTTTGTCACACCTCATCACTTTAGTTTTACCTATATTTATTTTCATGTTAAAATCCCTAGTCAATACTGCCTGCATACCATTCAATACCCTTTCTAAATTCTTTTCGCTTTCTTCCAATATAGCTATATCGTCGGCGAATCTCAACATATATATTTTCTCTCCCTGTACATTCACACCTACACTATACTCTTCTTTTACTTTGTTTATTGCATCTTCTATATATAGATTAAATAATAACGGTGAAAGTGTACATCCCTGCCGAACTCCCTTCCATATTTTTGCTACCTCTTCTTCCCCCTCAATTCTAACTAAGGCAGTTTGGTGTTTATATAAATTAAAAATTATTCTCCTATCCTTATAATCTATACCCGTGTCTTTTAAAATTCTAAACATTATGTCCCAATCTACATTATCAAATGCCTTTTCTAAATCTACAAAAGCTATGCAAGTTACCTTTCCTACCCTCATTCTTTTTTCTACTACTGTTCTTAGTGCTAAAATCGCCTCCCTCGTCCCTCTGTTTTTCCTAAAACCAAACTGATCTTCTCCTAGCCTTTCCTCTACTTTATTTTCTAATCTCCTATAAATAATCTTTAGCAATATCTTCGATGCATGTGATAGTAGACTAATGGTCCTATAGTTCTCACACAAATTAGCTCCTATTTTCTTCGGCATTGTTACTATTCTACTACGCTGAAAATCCTGTGGTACTTCTCCCTTCTCATATATTTTACAAACTAACCTGTATAATCGCTCCTGCATTTTTTCCCCTGCGTGTTTTATTAATTCGGCTGGTATCATATCAATCCCCGCTGCTTTGTTATTCCGTAAATCATTTAATGCTCTATGAAACTCTGACCTAAGTATGCTAGGACCTAAGTCATCCTCATCATCTAATTTATACAAAACATATACATAAGGAATATAATTTCGTTCCGTTCACCAACACACTTTATCACTAAATAAATGTTAGTACTGTATATGTACTGTATACTATACTGCATCGTTTACGAGTCGTTGTGATTCATGAACGGTTTAGTACACGACGGGTTCAGGACCTAGTATAAGTACATCAATACGTACCACCGTTCACCATGTACTTTATAGTTCACGAACTATAGGTCCTTGCAAAACATCGTCACAGTACGCCCGTCATTTGATTGAACCGTTCAGAGTGAACGGTTCGCGAGTGAACTACACATCGCTTCGCGGCACATTTCGAGAGTTTAAAAGAATGTGGGATAAGATAGACTACGACGGTATAACTGAAAAGTTAGTTAAAAATCCAAATTTGTTGTACTAGACAATTAGATTCATTTTTATCAGTTTTGAACCAACAACATGATAATATTAAAATCATTTTAGAAACTGAAATCGATCACTGTATAAACTATATTGATTTAACCATAAATAGACAGAATTCATTTTTTCTTAATTCAATACTTTCTCATCTATAACAATCTTCACGTCCTTTGAAACATAAACTTGCAGCTTGCAAATCTTTGATACAACACTGAGCCTTCTCCATTCCTCTAAGCATTGAACATTTTAACATACAAATTTCGAATATTCTTGAGATTGCTTCAGTTGAATGGTTTTCAAAAAACATCCCGTCCACAGGAAGCATAAGCCAATGATTTTCAACTCTATCTATCTGCTCTTCATACTCTTCATACTTTTCATGCTCTTCTACCAATACTATTAAATATGTTTCCTTTACTTTGTTTCCACCGAACACACAAAAAAATTGCTAATACTTTATCTAACCACAATTTAAATCTATAAGAACGAACATCTTACACACACTATCCAATCTATTGTTTAACCATAAAGATAAGACACATAAAGTCAATTTAACCGCAGTGGAGTTTATAAGATTAATTGTCCAGATTGCAATGCAACATATATTGGCCAAAGTAGCTTTAAAATTAGATTTAATGCACATGTTAATAGTTATAAATTTTTAAGAAAAATAATTTTGCTAACCATATTTTAGAATCTCGCGATAATTTTCCTAGTATAGATAATTTAACAATTTTACATGTTTGTTCAAAATTAAATTTGCCGAAAACACCGAAAAAATCGTGATTATAATTTACTTAATGACCAAATAGACAAAATATTTTTTGTTCGAATTGCATACTTTATTCGTTTTTTAACAAAAAAATTTTATTAAAAATTTTAAAAATCGTTTATTTTATTCGTTTGCCACTAAACTCCTCTTAATGGTATCAAAAATGTATTCTTAAAAGAGTAATTTTTTTTTTTAAATTTTCCTTTAATTGAAGAATGTGTGAATTCCAATAAAATGTGCAATGTCTATTACCACCCTGTATATATTTTTAAAATTTCATTTTATACAAAAATATAATACAGATATAATACATGACCTTCTCCTCTGTGGATAAAAGTTTATAAAAAAAATATATTTTTTTTTTATTAATTTAAAAAATTGAAAACGACAATTCGCTTTTAATTTCTTTTTAAATATATTTTTTGATTAGACTATAATTTTCCAACTGCGTTTTATATTATGATATAGCAAGTATGGCTTGCTATATGGATCCTGCCTATTGGTCCTTATTTATTAGACAAAAAGCAGCAACGTCAAATATTTACCCAAAATTCTATATAACTGACAAAATATAACGTTATTTTAGGTAAAACTAAACGACGTCCATGTTGAGGTGAAATAATAATCAAACACAACAGAACAAACAAAGCAAACAGTTTCCTGTACATTTATATTTCTGAAGGACAATCCAGATTCATCTAGTGCCCAGATGACAGGATAAACAGTAAGCATGGCCCACTCCTGTAGGACATGTCTACATCCTTATCGGTCTTCTGTTTACTAATTTATCTATTATCTCCGATCTAACACATAAATAGATATACAATTTCAGAAGAAATTCTCAATTGCGATGTCAACCTGATTTACGAATTAAAATGCCGCCAGTCCAGTTTTGTAATAATATACAACAATGCGGGACAACGAGACTGTCCTCTAAGGAGTTGTTAAACACAAACTTATTTAACTCGTTACGGCATTCATTAGACGTTCATTCAAACGAATTTAAGAAGTTTGTTTCGTTTTACACAGTGAGAAAATCTGACGCTTTTAAAACTCGAACACGCAGCATACAGACAGAACATGTTTTTCTCATTTTTCTCATTGCAAATTATATTTTGATTTGTTTCAATTACGTAAATAATAATTTTTTTGCGTGATATTTTTAATTCCTTTCATATAATGAATGAATTAATGAAACTAAACGAAATCTCCAAAGACGGTGTAATCCTTTGTTGTAGTCCCTTATTTCAACAAAGTTCTCGAAAGTACAAACATTAGAGCGGTTATCTAACTGTCAGTTGTCACTAAATACATTT
Organism: Leptodirus hochenwartii; assembly: GCA_947310635.1. Taxonomy (NCBI): domain Eukaryota; kingdom Metazoa; phylum Arthropoda; class Insecta; order Coleoptera; family Leiodidae; genus Leptodirus; species Leptodirus hochenwartii. Next base: position 7,912,300 of record OX371187.1, on the reverse strand, counting down.
CACATGCCTATACAGGGTGATTTTATTTATTTCGATTATATGTATCCACAGTTTTTCCACTTTTACGCATTCTCAAAATGATTTTTTAATTATGTAAAATAGACTTTAAAATTATGTGAGCTATTAACCCCCCTGTTTATTTTTTTTATTCAGTTTATATAAAAACATAATCGATACAAATATCTTTTTTCGACGTATAATTTTTTTTAGATTAGAATTTTTATTTATTTTTTGATGAGTGCGCTAAGACGTAAATTTTTAACTGAAAATTCAAAACGGCAATTCGAATTAAAATTAAATTTTAGATTTTATTTATATTTTTAATTATATTCCGCGTTAATTGCAGATTATTTAATTTAACTGTTGCATTTTATATTATTTTGATATAAGCGCGGCATTCAACATTCCTATTAATCCTTATTTAATACAAAAAAGCAGTATCTTAAAATTTATTTATAAAAATTGTACGATTAACAAAATGTCATTTTTTTACTCCTTTTAATCAACGAATATCTCAATAATAATAAAAACGTTACATGTAGTAATTTTTTTCTGTTTTGTATAAATATATTTTATATCATAGCTTTCTGCAGACTTTCTATTGTATACTTTTATATAAAATACATTAGCTGTTCCATATATCACCTATCTTGTCAACAGACTATCATTCATTCATTTCTTCACCATTCCATTTGTTATACACATTCGCGCTAGCGAAAAAACAACGAACAACTTTGCGCCGTTTTATATAATTGAAATTCCCCATTTTCCTGACGAAAATTCGGAAGCTAAATGCATTTTTTATGCGCTACGTAATATCGTACGTGCTTGCGAATACATTTCGAGATGTTTAACGTTTTATAAACATCCGAGCAATAAACAAAACGGAAAAATGAACGATCTTTTTTGTACAGGAATACCGAATGCGATTTGTATTTGTAATTTTTGTGTAACTTTGTAGCGACAGGCATTATTTTGCAAAAGTAAATATGAAATTCGCCGTCGACTCTTCGTTTAGTAATCACATTACATCCCGGCGAAATGTATCGTAATATTTATGTAGCAGGGTTCATGTATTCGGGATAGGGATGCTCCCATTACATAATCGCGTATCCAGACTGATGATTTTTGTACGCAAATGTGCTTTAAATTCTCAATTACCTGTTTTACTTAAAGCACCCCGCCAATGAATTAGTCTTTCCAATATGATTTGCAGCTGGTAGCTGCAACAGTTGCTTTTGAGTCAAAATTTCATCCAATTACAAAAATTGCGATAGGATTTCCAGTTATCAAATTTACGACAAAATATCATAGTTAAAGAGTCCGCAATCCTAAAGATTGGTTGGAAACAGCACGCCATGCCGATCTATCCTGAGCTAATCCCTTCATCTCCCTATAGCTATTCATCTCAACGTCTTCAACTATCTGACTCACATACTCCAATCTAGGCCTACCTACCCCTCTCTTTCCCTCCACTCTACCTTCTATGATCAATTGCATAATCCCCCCATGCCTAAGGATATGCCCTACTAATCTGTCTCTCCTACGCTGTAACACTCTCCAAATACTTCTTTTCTCCCCTACTAACTCTAGTACAGCTTCATTTGTTACTTTATCTTCCCAACCAATCCTCATCATCCTCCTATAACACCACATTTCGAATGCTTGTAATCTACGCTTCTCTTCCTTTCCTATAGTCCACGCCTCACACCCGTACAGTGCTACACTCCAAACATATACCTTCAGTAATCTTTTTCTAATACCCAAGTCAATATTTGATCTTAAAATCTGTTCTTTTTCTACGAATGCCTTCCTACCCTGTGCTATTCTACACTTTATATCTACCTTGCTTCGATTATCTTAAAAATATATCATACTTCAAAATTTCCTTCGTATATATATTCAGTAAAAGGACATTAAGAAATTACCTGATTCATGTATGACCGGACAAATTCCATGCTCTGCTCCAAGGCGTACGTATCGCTACTGCAGCTGTCTATAATAAGGGCGCCCAGGGTGATATTGGGCAGTATATTGGGGTCATTGTTGATCTCGTCGATGGCGAACAGCATCGCTTCCAATCTTTGCATGCCTTTCTCCTCTTTCACCTGGCCACAAGGAGACTCATCTGTCGTACCAGCGATCTGCTCGTGCATGGGAAAAATGCCGCCCAGGATTATATCGCCCGGCAATCGGAGCAACTTGCGGCCCTCGTCGACGTGATTGTTATTATTACCGTTCTCGATCATTTTTATGTTTTTATTCTGGCCGAATGACTGCACCAGACTGATGCAACAGATCGTGATCCGCCAATTATAGCGAAACATGACTTTTTGTTGTACGACCATTTATTCGTAGCTGGATAGTATCGGAAGAGGAATAGCGAGCCACGTGGTGGCAAACGACTTAACGTTTACATTTTCCCCGCGAAAGTTAAGTTTCGGGGTAAGTTTCGCTGATGAGCCGCGCACGCGTCCGTTTCTTTGAAACCGCTTTCGTATTAATCGCACCTGGGCGGCAGCGCCCTTGCGTATGATGCGACACAACCAACGGGATAACTGCACACTGAGTTGGGAATACGCGCTGCGCTCCCATATATACCCGGCTCGTGGTGCTGGGGTATGTAGGCATGTGTATTGGGGGATGCTAGTGGTGATGCGGACGCCGACGCCGCTGCCACCGACGTATATGCCACCGGTGGCTGGTAGCTGCTGGTCCAGGACCTGCGTTGTGACAGCTCCGGGACAGGAGACCAGCGGAGCAAAGCACACGCAACTCCGAAGAACATCCGACCCATCATCCGCCGTTGTCACCGTCCGTCGTCCGCACTTAATTTTACACCCCACAACAACGTTGAAATTGTATTAAATTATTATTATTACAACCACAAATATTGCGGAGCGTTATTTTGTCCTGATTTGGACTTTGAGCAATCATTTTTAAAATGCGAACAGTCAATTTAAGCAATCGATTAAAATGAACGGGATGCGATCCGCAATAATGACCTCGTCCTTTAATATTTTAAATAATTAAAAATACATACTACCACGTGCTATATAAATTATTGAGGATTATAGCTATAATAGAAACTATTTCAATTGATTGTGTCTATAAATAATTTGTTGTTTTATAAAAATGTTAGAAGGTTAGCAAATAAAATGCAAGAAGCTTTTAGTTTTAAGAAAAAAATAAAGACGATTCAGGCTATTTTAGCTTAAAAGGTTTGATAGTAGGAAAAGCAACTTACAAATACAATAGTATTTTAAATAAATATAATTTTAAAGCAACACAATTAATACTTCTAATAGTCTTGCTAATTTTCTAGGAAATCCAAAAGATTTGATTGATTTCAATAAAAAATCGGGTATTTACGAAATTTCTTGTTCGAGTTGTCCTAAAGTATATATAGAAAACAAACACGTAGACCAATCGAAACTAGATTTAAGGAGCATTTAGCTCATTTCAGATTAAATAAAAAAAATTAAAGTGCTGTAGCCGAGCATATTTTTGTCTAACTCAGGTCATCCTATTCAAATTAGTTCACGTAAATTACTTAAAAGTGTTTTGATTTACTCCGAGTTAAATGCTTATGAAAGTATATACATGCTTAAATCTTGTGTTACTGAAGATGGGCGCATAGCGCTTGAAATGTACATCTAGCTACTTAATGCTTGTTACGGTATTTGGGTGATATTCTATATTATAAATAAAATAGATTTAGAAAATGTACTCGATAATGTAGATTGGAACACAATGTTTAGTATCTTAAAGAAACAGGAATAGATGATAAGAATAGGAAGAAGAGGGAAGAATAGGAAGCAAGAATACAGGATAAGAAGTCAGGGAAGAATATGAACTTTCGTCGTTATTTTTTCATATTTTTATAGAAAATGCAAACATGATTAAAGTTACGTATAGTGTAGGCGTGAAAATTCGAGAGGAAGCAATAGATATGCTGAGGTTTGTGACGTTACCGTTTTGTTAGAAGAAAGCGAGCTGAATTTGGTACAGTTATTAACTGGTGTGCAGAAAGTAAAGACTAGGAATTATATAGTGTTGGCGCTGACCCGAGCCGACAATTGCCGATTGTACCCGAACACCAACATACAGTATATAAGGACGCGCAACGCGTTTTCTCAAACGTTTAACGCTAAACAATTCTTGTAGGATATTTCCAACATCTTCAATTTTTACCCACAATTCAGCACGTGGGTTAATTTTGATTCTGTAAACTAATCACTTTATATATCCCCATAAACAAAAGTCCAATAGATTTAAATCAGTGACGCGCTGACAATGATCCACTTCCACGACCAATCCAGCGACACGCAAATTAGGCATTTAAATTATTACGCATCCTTCTTGCATAAACCACGTATTCGTGGTTTATGCAAGACATTAATAAATCTTATTCGATAATATTACATATTATATTATATTATTATACATACATCCAGTGGCGGCTCGTGCCATTTCATTCTGGGGGGGGGGGGGGGGCATTTCTTAAAAACTAACATAATAGTGAGAAATCTTACCTAAAATTGATGCAAAATTATTAAATTCAATCATTTCTTAAAAGTGAATTCCACTCTTCTATCTTTCATTTACGTAAACTTTTCCAAAACTTTTTCGGTAAAATTGTAAATATCTCACACCACATTTTTATTAATACACATCATCGCCAACGCGTTAAAACGATCATTACCCATAGCATTTCGCAAAAAAGTCTTGATTCTTTTAAGTGTTGAAAAACAACGCTTTGATTCAGCAGTGGTCATCGGGGTTGTTATAATAATTTTAAGTATTTTTATAGTTACCAGGAAAGTTTAACTCAGATTATTTTGTAGCAATAACGAAAGAAAATTTGCGACTCCAATTATTTGATAAAAATCCGGACGCGAATAAATGACTTCTAATTCTGTTTTTAATCTGGTTTTATTGAAACATTGATATATGCATGACACACAGTTTTCGAAAGGTGCACTGGAAATTGTTTAGAAAATGTTGGCATCGATTTGGTGTTAAATAACTCAGCGGCTTGTAGATGGCCACGATATGAGAATCTGTCCTTCATCTGTGTTATAATTTTTTTTGTAAATGTCTCTTGTAAACCGCCGCGTAAATGTCCGGTTTTGAGCACTCCTTGCACAAGTTTGCGATCAATTTAAATCAGGCAATGGCCTACCTAATTCTTTAATTTTTACTTTGTCCACAAGAGAAAGTCTACAAAACTCTATTTTCAATAAAGAACTAACACTATTCATTTTTATTAAATTATTTCTATTAAATATATTCTTGGAGAAACACGTGGAAAAATCGTACATACGTAACTACAAATGCAACTGTCTTATCTGGCTATTCTATATCAATTTTCCTATATACCTATACTCTATATTCGGCGCTAAAAAATCACGGCCTATACTAGGCTTTTCTGTAGGGATGCTAAAGAATCGTAGCCCAGAATAGCTTAAAACAACCATATATTCTTAGCTGTACAAGCAGCTTGACGTCACGCTGCTATGACTCCTCATCCCAGTCCGCTGAATTGTGTGTGGCGATATATGTATAGCGCTACGCGAACCAAAGAAACACAAGATATACTGCATACTCTAGCGCTTCCAACAGATAGGGCATATGCATTTGACTGGTACTTGCTAGCTGCCATATCGTGTGAGTCATGAGTGTTAGGTATATTCGCGGCGCAAGCTTTATCTTTTAGGAAAAAGAATACCGAGATAAAATATCGCAATACAATTATATATCTACGGTGATGCGGTCAATGTTCAGGAGGGGCGCGCGGCCCTGCGGCCTGCATAAGGAACCGCCACTGCATACATCGTCAAGCTTTCCTTGCTTTTTCGCTAGTGGTGCCTTCTTCCGCTATTTTTGCTCACTACGAAATAAGTTAGGATATCAACAGGCGTCGCTAGTGATACAACATTCTCTCAAAGTACGAAATACTGATACATACCCATTTTTTATATAGATATTCTTTGTTTAGAGTTATTTCTAACGACTTTAAAATTAGCTGGCAGTACATTAGCCTTACAGAAACATTTTCACGATCGGGGAAATAATTATTCCGAAGCGTCTCCAACAATAAATCTAATTCATTTTAATTGCTCAATTGTTTTGCTATTATATTGCATTATTTCCCCCAATTTTAATCGTCTTTAGGACACGTACTGTAACAAATCTAGGGGCAATATTTATATTTTTCTATCTTATATTTTTTTATACTATAGCTATCTATAAATTAATATTAACAGATTAATTGAAACTCAATTTCTTCGTAATAAATCCAATAAAAGCTAACGAAATGCCATAAACTACAATATATGCCATAAAAGATTTTCCTAATGAAATAATATAAAGTCGTAACGAAATACGTCGCTTTTTTATAGCAATAAAATATTTACTGTAATACATAGAATAAATAATCTAAATTAATCATTTATTTCTATAAAACATCACCCAAAAACCGTAACACAAAGCATTTATTAGCTAGATGCGCATTTTGGAGGCTATGCCCCCATCTTCAGTAGCACAATAATAAAACAAATATAATCGTATAGCAATCGCAGAAGTATCTTTATTTGTTTTATTATGAAGATGTGGGTAGAGCCTCCGAAATGCGCATGTAGCTAATAAATGCCTTCTGTAACGGTTTCTGGATGATGTTTTATACAATTATTTAACGCCGTAGTGACGATTTTACAATAATACTTTATTGTAATTCGCCTAAATACCGTATCCATACCAACTATATGCAACACAAACTGCATAAAAGTTTCATAAATTTGGTACACTTCAATTTGCATTTGCTGTAGATAGGTAAACCGCTTTTCGAATGTTTTCCAAATTACCAAAAAGGCAGCGAAACGTTTTCCTGGTCATTCTAGGTTCTGCTTTATTCTTACATTTCGGAGTATATGCGTTCAAGCCATTATTAAAACCGAAACTCGCGAGTAGTGAAACTGTCGAAAACCCGCTGTCGCGTAAACCGTCATAAGTTATGCGAATACGAAGACCCCTAGGTTTGACGGGATTCCAAATTGGATTTGCTACAATTCTCGGGGTACTCGGTGGTTTTTACATTTGGAAACCGTATTTTGCCGAAAAGCAAGCAGCTATTAAAGCCGATAAAGTCAAGACAGGTACATTGTTTCAGTTTACTTTGTTTAAATATGCCTTTATAATATTCTATATTCAGATCAAGATGGATAAAAGGGAACCGTGGAGGGCCCGAATGGCCGGCAATCCTAAAGTGTTACTAGTCGGCTGCATTTTTGGCATTACGGGAGTAGTTATAAGTTACAATTTCATAATCCGACCGTGGCTCAGGCGACGAAGGCTCTCCGAAGCGGAGGAATATGCCAAAGTTCTTTACAAAAGTCGCTCGGAACCTTATTCCAAATGATTCGTCAATTGTTTAATCTGATCGATCATTTTTAATTAAATAAACGCAGTTACATATTACATAATGTTTATTTACATCGCATCTACAATTTCGGTGAATACGGTATTAGTATTTTTAAGAAGATTCTTCCGTGGGATATTTGGTGTTGTAATAGGGTAGATATTGGAGGACTGCTTTCCAATCTGTGAAATACAGGCCTGCGACACCTGCAGTTGCCCCATATACGCCTGCTGAGTTTAACCTGGTGATAATAGAAAGCTTATGTAATTTCGTTCTTCTGGTGGATTATTTTACATACCATAGTCCAGCTAGCTGCATATGTTTCTTGCCCAGCTTGTTTAAAATACTCATTGCGGTTTATACGAAGCCTGGATGTTTTTTTTATAAAGCCCTAAATAAGGAACCTTACTGATCGGTGCAAATAACTCGCAGATCAGACTTGTCTGTTTGACACTCCATCCATTTTAAAGCAATATTGCAACACTGGTGCCTCGCCAAATACCAACTCTCAGACATACGTTTACATTCCTCTGACACATCAGGTTTACGTGTTTACAATACATGTGTCAATTGCATAGTGTACACTTCGGTGCATATCATTTGTAGGCGACTCGAGACAAATAATCTCATATTAATTACGCGTTCTTTTGCGTGTTAATATCAATTAAATCCACGTGGCTATTAGTTGCAGCATCCACAGTACTTGTCGTACATTAAATCCGGGTGTCGTATATACGCGGGTAGTTGATACACTTGACGTGGCAAAACAAGTCGTTCGAACATAAAAAGAACGTATTCCTTTAATCCTTTGTAGTGTTAGTGAGGTTTACGCTCAGCCGGAATTATGGGTTTGACGATATCCGGCGTATTTAATCGCCTATTCGGCAAGAAGCAGGTTCGCATTCTGATGGGTAAGTCTACCAACATAACCACAAACAGCCACCCCATTCGTATCGTTATTTGCACAGTTGGTTTGGATGCTGCCGGAAAAACTACAATACTCTATAAGCTGAAGCTGGGCGAAATCGTGACGACTATTCCGACAATTGGCTTTAATGTAGAAACGGTCGAATACAAGAATATTTGTTTTACCGTTTGGGACGTTGGCGGCCAGACAAAAATCCGCCTGTTGTGGCGTCACTACTTCCAAAACAGTCAGGGTCTCATTTTCGTTGTGGACTCGAACGATCGCGAGCGCATCGGCGAAGCTCAAGAAGAATTACAAAATATGGTAAAACTTGCGTATTGTCGCATTTGATCTTTTATTGTCGTTTTCGCGTAATTTAAGTTAGTGGAAGAGGAACTACGGGACGCTGTACTACTAGTTATCGCCAATAAACAGGATTTACCCAATTCCATGAACGCTGCCGAATTAACCGATAAACTGCAATTGAATACATTACGTAATCGCCACGTAAGTTCTCGTTTATTTGTTTTTATTCTTCGGCGTTGCATTTTGATACCGTTTCGTCGTGTTTCAGTGGTATATTCAAGCCGCTTGTGCAACGCAGGGTACCGGTTTGTACGAGGGCCTTGATTGGCTGTCAAATGAATTGGCGAAGAAATGAAACACCACTTACAAAAATATCGTTAATTATTGTAGTTTGTACGCATTTAATAAAAAATCTAATTTGATCGAACGAAAAATTAAAAAAAAATAAACAGTACGAGTTTGTGATGATGCTGACTCAAATCCATTACCATCTATTTGTAATTATTAACAGTAAAGTATATTTAAATATAGTTATTTAATATTATAATTTTTCTTGTGATCTATATAAGTGACTGAAAATAAAACAAAATGGTTTTAATATAAACACCCGCCTGAAGATCTGTAAAAACCACCAGCGCTTAAAATCGTTTTAAAAATAAATTTCTTTTGTAACAACTTGCTGAATTACTGTAAAATTATAATTTTTCAAAAAAAATCACCGCTTCTAATTTCGATGTATTTTCAAAAACTAAACATTTTTTAAATAGAGCCTCGTTTGTACAATTATGTTGTAACGTTGACCTGACGATTATATAATTTCTAAATAACTTGCAAAATTATAAAACTGTTTACATCAACAAACTTCTTCAAAGTTTATAAGGAAAAAAATAATTACAATAAATGTATATTTTTAAATACTCTTTATTAAACTCTTAAAAATACCTCTGCATATCGGTAAGATATTGTGTTAGACAGAAAAGAATTTTATTAAAATATTCAAAGCAATAAATTATATTAAACAAGCCCGTATCCTTTTTGGAGTGTGTTTTATGAATACTGTTTAGATTTCACCGAAAAGACGTCAATGAGCGATTAATTTAGATTCTCTGTAATTGTCACAATAACTTCAAAAAGGCACAAAATGGAACTACCAATTTGCCCAGGCACGCAAGTACATGTATTATTAATAATACAATATTAAAAAAAAAATACGGGCTGCCAACTGAATACGTATGGATAAAAGGTACGCCAAAACCTTAAAACAGAACATATCATTAATCGCTAGCGAATAAATATCTCGAATACAAAAGAACAAATGCTAGTTGGTGCGCAACTGATAGTCGCCGTTCTGCGTGATGTAGCGGACCCAGGGCAACGCTTGATAGCCGCTCTTCTCAATTATTTTCAGATAACGCACTTGTATACCGGACGTCGTAAAATAGGGTATCTCAAATTTCACCTAACACCAACACCCATTTATGAATCATCACAAAAACAAGCAAGCTTCCAAACAATAGCAAAATAAGAATCTCGCGAGAATCCTTTTAATTATTCCAAATCAAGCGCGAATTTATGTTATTTCTCACTGGGCCGCAGAATGTTGCGAAATTACTGACGTGGTAAATTTGTAAAATATATCGAGTACCTGAATAGGGGGCTTTCCTTCGGTGTCCTCACACTCGACACTGGGTAGACCGAAGTGCGCGCGCATTAGGTACTCCTTACCGCCCGGGAATGACTTTATCGACCACGTGATCGCGCTCTGCTCGGGGGCGTATTTCACGCTGCCTACGGTCGTCTTGAAGCGCGGCGAGTCCGCGTCACCAGGCACCGGAATCACGATCTCGACATTATTCGCTGTGGAACGACGCTTGAACTAAAATTGATTATTGATAAACACGATTCTACGATATCTGCGAAAAGATACAAATAGCGCCAGATTTGGAAAACTAAACAACGACAGCTTAGAGTAAAATCATACTTGAGATTTAGCTTTGATCATATATTCGACGCGACTATGAGCGTGCCGCTCAATGACCGATTCGATCCAAATAAGCGGCTTCACGTGCGTATTAAGTCGGTAGCTCATTAGTTCGAATTCCCCATCAGGTGGAATGAACGAAATCGTCCGATCGTTCTCGAAGCGTGATAAGCGAACGCATTGATGGAATTTAACGTCCTCCAGTTCGACGGACTTGGACTTTCCTCTGCCGGTGCTCTCGAACAGCACTTTATCGTTCAAGCCCAGTCGCAGTTCCGGCATACCAGATAGATACACGCGCATCTTGATTGCGCCAACGATCTCGCTGCGCAGAACGTTCCCATTAGCGTTCGCGAGCAGATTCACCGACTCGATCACATCGAGGAAGACCTCGTTCTTGCGGTACTTAATGCCCTCCGATCGCCACGATACGGCGTTAGTAACCGCCATCGGAATACGCGGCTGGATCTCGAGCTTGTGTCCCTCCTGCGTGATATATTCCTGCAGTATCTTGCTGTCCGTGGTTTGCGGATAGCCGAAATCTAACAGTTCGTCTAGCAGTTCATAGATCACGACGAAGTTATCGCGAATACTCTCCTCTTCCAGCTCTTTAAAGTATTCGACCATTACTTGGACGACTTTATGAAGGAATACGAACACCAATACAATGTTGGCGTTCTTTCTCGTCGTGCTGACGATGTATAGGTTGTTGGTTTTGATGTAAGCGAAGGTGCAATCGTTAGTTTCTAGAATCGGAGTGAGCAGGCCATCCTCTTCCTTTTCCATCAGTAAAGGCATGAATTTATCGATAACACCCATGTCTATGTCGCCTCGATAGTTGCGTGATATCAAAACCTGAAAAATAATCGCAGATTTACCCAATTTTTAATCATTTCTTATACACCTAAAGGATATATTATATCGTAAGTTTTATCAATCAATATAGGCGTGCTATATCGTACCTTGCCCTTAATGTCTAAAATATAAACTGCCGAAGAAGACATGGCTAGACTAGTTCGCCAGGTTGATTTTTAATAGGTAATTATGCAATTTCGTATTTCTAGCGGCAATACTGTTGTGTGTCAGTTGTTTCGTTATGCGAATTTCGAACGCATCTGCAATATCGACCCTTTTAGCAGCATTTATATGATTTACGTTCAACTATTTCCTAATACTTAAATTAAAAACCACTACAAATATATACAAATGATTGCTATATGGCAGGTTAGTTGACAATGTTGTCGTTGACGTGACGTTGCACGTTGAAACAGAGCGAGTGAGTGAATAAGTGAATGCATGACTTAAGTGCCATCGTCTCCCCACACATCGTTGTTGCTTCGTAACATATTTTTTTAATTAAAAAGAGATTATTTCATTTGATTAATTAATATAATTCATTGAATAAATGTGTATTATTAATTGTAATATCGCATTTATAAGAATAAGCATATTGTTTATATATTTTTATATAATATTTATCGTATAAGTATATGATTTTACCGCTTGCCATACATACTTGTATGTCTTGTCGCTACAAAATGCAATTTTAATTAAATACGCTTGATACGTATTGATATATAAAAAATAATATATATTATATATCGACACATTTTATTATTTATTTTTATTGTAAATTCGCGTACGTTGCAACGTCACGTCGTCCAAACAAATTTCCCGAGCGTAATGGCAACGTCGCGTGCCGACGACAGTTCAGTTACCCAGCATGCAATTTAAGTGGGAGTGATGTCTTGCAGTCAGAGGATTCATGTTTTCCAGAAATCGTTTAAATATGCGAACGTGTAAAGGTCCTTGAGTGAAAATTGTTAGTGCAAAAACAATACATTGCTTCTGCGAGTAGGAATCCTCGCTGAAGTGTCCGCTTGCGTGTGAATAGACCCGGATTATATAGTGGCGGCACATTGGTGACGTAGTATAACTCCATTGTATATTGGCCTGCCTAGCCTGGATTCCCTCGCCTATACGGTGAACGTTCACCACAGGACGAACGTAGCTGAGGTGCGTATTCTGGATTCGGTGCCGTCCCTAGGGCTTTGCCCCGCGAACAATGCACTCGCCAATGCATCATTCGCGACGAATTGAATTCAGCCGGGGCTGCTTATACGTAGTAATATCCACTTCGAATCGAACCGCGATGCAATACATATAGATATTGAATTGTTCATTAGACTGGTTACATACTACCGTGTAGTATGTAAACATATTTTCGCCCCGCCCCACCGTCGGTGTTCTAAATAGTCGCCGAAGACACGTTTTGTAGTAATGTTTTAAATAGCTACGCCGTAAATGTCGCTATTTATTTGTCCGAGTCGTTCGGTGCTTAACCTAATTTAGATTGTCAATGGCGTGTAATTAATTAATTTCGACCACTCCGGCTCGTTTGTATAACGGACTTACGTTTACCTAGATCCATAACAAAAAAAAAAAAACTTTCTCATAATTGCGTATTGTTTTCCATCATTTTCCCGTCGTATGTTACGTGCTTTATGGGGCTACGTAATAAACAGGTTCATTAATTATTAATTTCTATTTTGTTTGAGATTGCTCATTAATGAATTGACTGCATATTGATAGGTATCAACTCCGTCTGTGTAGAATGCAACCGAATGGGTAAAATGAGGACGTATTATGTATAGCACGGACGTGGTGTGACTCGAGAACGTACCTTATCTTCGAGACAGGTGAGCCGTCTTTGAGCAAAACCATATTCGATAATTGTTAATTTGTAACGATCTATTGAAATCTTAACGCTAGAACTAGTTCGGTTCTGTAATGGGTTTATTGGTATCAGTAGACAAATAACAACTTCTGCCAAGTAGGTACCTTATCATCATCATCATCATGCTCATTTTATATTTCTTTTACATCTCACTAAGCCTAAAGTATATATAAGAATTATGCGATATGTTATTGTAAGCCGATTTCAGTTTACTAAAGATTTTAAATAAGTCACGTAGATGTAAGTAATGTGTCGTGCAACTCTTCGTTCTTTGTTTAATAATATTTTAAACATTCTGCGAAGTCGTAAATATTTCGTGTTTCAGTGCTAATAATATTTACTGCTAACCGTTTACTTATATACCCGGATTCGACTAAAGAATTTCTATTGCGAACTGGTCCAGATTCATTCCAGGGTTCATATTAATGGAAAGGGGTCTTGGGTATCGGTAATATATATTTGGAACGGAAGGACTTTTGCGGGGGTGGATAGGCATTATAAAATTGTCACTATTTCGATTTTGGCTAAATCTGTCATTATAATTAAATCGCTTATCTGTTTGCATGGACAAATTGCCCTTCGTAAAGACGGTGATCGTCAATATGACCTCTAATCAATTTGTGGACGCCTGCCTGTAAGTAATTATTGTTTTTACTATCTCGTTAAAAGAAATAGTTACGTTCTTAATCACTCGGGCCGATACCAGAAAATGTTCCAACGATAAATTAATTTTAAAAGTCATTAATGTGACAGCAAACAGATTTTTGGTATCCTCTATTTGTATATATATTTTTAAATTAAAATTTTGAGTGCTTTTATTAATATCTGTAGAGCAATTGGAATGTTTTCTGAAACTGGTGCGACTCACTCTATAACAGCATTTTTGTCGTTATCGCGAGTAGACGTTTATTTTATCTGTTAAATGACTTAAAATAAATAAGATATCGACCAGTTTCATTATATGCTGAGTTATTTCAGTCCATGATTATAAGTTGTATTAAAAAATATATATATAAACACCCACTAAAACGTGTTTGCTACGCGAGAACGATCAAAATGTTGGGCATGTAAGAATACGAACGCGGTCTTTTGGTGCTTTGGTACTAGTTAACATTCGCTAAATAGTTTTCGCTTGTACTTACCACTTGCAGGCTGGTGAATCGACGCGTTGAGAAACGAAAGGAACACTCGGTTACACACACTGAAGTCACACAAAGGTAGGCCCTGTAAAACACAGATTTTATCCTAAATAAGCGAGCCGGGATCATTGGCAATTTCCACTTTTCCAGAGAGAACGAAATCTTTTTTAACAATCCCTGCTTCAAATATACTAATCACGAATTGTGTGGTCCCCTTTGCTTTAACAACGCAGTCACTAATTCATTTGTTCTGACAACACTTGTTTTTTATCATTCGCCATTATCACTCTTTCTTGATTTTAGGCGGATTTTACAAGATACAGGTGCCGATATGCAACATTACAAGTAAGTTCTGTCCAGGGGATAATTCGAGGATATAATCACTCAAAAATACGGATAATCACATTTCTTTCGAGCAACTATTTTTCGAGTGATATTTTCTCGTTCTTTTTTTTTTTTTAGATTTTATGCACTTGTGTAGCATTTTGAATACATTGTTCGCAGTTACAGAATAATTTTTTCGTGTATTTTTCTAATTTTCTTTATATTTTATAAGATTTCCAAGAAAAACTTTGAAAAAATTATACCGCAAACCTTATACATAAATTTCGCAATAATATTACGTTTTCGAAACAATTCGGTGTAAGTTTTGTCCGATTTGTTATGATGCTTAATCATCAGAAATATAATAATTAATTGGTTCGTAAATGCTTATTACCTGCAAGTGCGAGGTGTCTGGTGTTATTAGGAGCAGCGGTGCTGGTTCAGACGGTGGCACCGGCTCGGGCAGCGGCGGCAGCAGCTTCGTCGACGGCGGTAGCCACCAGGGTCACAACGTAGGTCTAGGCGGTCTCGGCGGCCTAAGCGGTGGTATCGGTGTTGGTTCATTCCTGCAGCATCAGCATCAACATAGCAATGGCCACAGCGAACAGCACTCACCCAATAGCAGTCGCATGTCCGTGCACAGCGACGAACCCCTAGTGCGCACCAGTACCACCACCACAACCAGCACCACCACGCACAACAATAAGTACCAACAACAGCACCAGCAACAGGTCACCACTGTCACCAAGGTGGTGCGCGAGGTGCAACAGCTTGGCGGCGAGACCGTCGGCGATTACATCTCAGTGCCGTTGAGCGGCAGCGGCATCTACTCTCAGGCACAGCAACAACAACAGCCACAGCAGCAACAAGCGGCCGCGCCGCCATCCTACGTAGACTACATGGAACAGACGGCGCCATCAGCGACTAGCGCCGGCGCAGCTGCCGCGCATCACATGTATACGCACGGCTACCACCAGCCACACGCGCATCAACACCACTATCAAGACTACGAACACTATCCGGCCACAGCAGGGGTAACGATCGGCGCGCATCCGGTGTACGGCGGTGGTTACGGTCCTGTTGTGGTAGATGGCACACCACCATCACCCACTGATGAGCACAGCGTCGGTGCGCCGTCGCCCTTACCACCGAGCCAGGTTGGTGTCGGTGGGCCCGCGGTTGGCAGCTACCTAGGTGTCGGTGGCGTCGGCTCGGGCACCTACGACGACCTGCCCGACTATCGTGTCACCCCTTCGCCCGGAGGTCCTGTTCTTCTCGGCGTCGATCCCTATCAAGATGATCGGGCGGCCAACATGAGCGTTGTCTACGGGTAAGCCTGTCTATACACTCTAGTCACCGCATTGTTTAACTAACTAAACTAACATCTGATCACCGGATATACGTAATTATAATTTCGATTCTGCACGCGTTTGTTTAAATAAAAATATGCAAATTCGTAGACAATTGAATATAGGTCTTCGGCAAAGAAAATAGTTTGAAGATTGTAAATTTTCATTACAATTTTACTTTATTTAATTCGATGGTCACGGTGTTTGAATAAAATTGAACTTATTTGAATATCATCTTTGTTACTGCGCAGAAAAGTATGGATTGCTACTTTATTTTAAAAATTATTAATAACTACATAAACTGTTGCGATTTAATCAATCTCCTATCATTACACGTTCCAACATATGTTGTGCGCAGATCTCCATTTTACATATAAAGTACTGTAAAACGTTTGTTTTACATATCCTAAATAATTCCCCGGTAAGAGCATGTAACACAATTAATAATTATAGCATCGATCTTGTATCAGTTGATAAGCTCGCTTTTCTAGAAAAAAAAAACTAAAAATAACATTTAGTTAAGACACATTTTATACAGATTTTATAGTTGAGACACGTTATAGTTACGCATCTCCGTATCCCCGGCCGAATTACGAGGACACAGTGGTAAACGGGCCTATGGTGGGTTCGATGCGGGGCCTGTACGGCACCACGGGCGGCGGCCACGGTGTCGTCGGTGCAGCAGATGATGTCGACCACTTGCAGTCACATCTTAGCAAGATGGGAATCGGAATGGGGGGCGGAAGCGTCGGCGGCAGACCTGCCATGCACGGCGGTATTGGTGGCTCGCCTGGCAGTGTCGGTGGCGTCGATGACGACCAACGAGGTAAGTATCTGCAATGCGTCCGATCTAAGAACTATTTTCCAAAGTAATTAGTCGCGAAGCAATGAAGCAGATCATTTAGCAGAAAATTCCCGGTCTTTAACCCCATCACTACAAAGAATCGAGAAATTTCTACTACAAGTCCTACTCTGACCATTTCTTAGCCAATTTTTTTTTAAGTTCATTACGCTATTTTGTGATACGAAAGGTATGCGTTGGCGTGATCCAAACCTGCCCGAGGTTATCGGTTTCTTGGGAAATGCCAATAACGTAATCAAGGCGAACGCCGCTGCCTACCTGCAGCACCTCTGCTACATGGACGACCCGAACAAACAGCGCACCCGTATGCTAGGCGGCATTCCGCCACTGGTCAAGCTCCTTGGCCACGAGAATCCAGAAGTGTATCGTAACGCCTGCGGTGCTCTGCGGAACCTGAGCTACGGCCGCCAAAACGACGAGAACAAGCGCGCGATCAAGAACGCCGGTGGTATTCCGGCCCTGGTCGCCCTGCTACGACACACCACGGAAGCCGAGATCAAGGAACTGGTCACAGGTGTTATATGGAATATGTCTTCGTGCGAGGATTTGAAGAAAGATATAATCGACGATGGCGTCGCCGTAATTGTCACTTGTATCATAATTCGACACTCTGGCTGGGACGCGCAAGGCAACACCGGCGAGACATGCTGGTCGACGGTGTTCCGCAATGCGTCCGGCGTTCTGCGGAACGTAAGCAGCGCTGGAGAATACGCGAGGAAACGATTGCGCGAATGCGATGGGCTTGTGGACGCGCTGCTCTTCGTCGTGCGCAGTGCCATCGATAAGGCCAACATCGGCAACAAAATCGTCGAGAACTGCGTCTGTATCCTGCGCAATTTGTCGTACCGATGCCAGGAAGTAGAGGATCTCAACTACGATCGCAATCCGCCCACAAATCTTGGCGCCTCATCGCAACAGATTATATCCTCGACTACCACCGGTTCAACAAACTCCGCTGGATCGGGCAGTCGCGTAGGAGCGTCGAATAGTAGCTCGAAAGGCGAGAACTTGGGCTGCTTTGGCGGTAGTAAAAAGAAGAAAGACGCAGCGAATGCGGAGTCGAAGGAAAATGCGGCTGGAGGGGGTGTGGGCGTCCTAAACATCGGCGGCACTGCGACTCTAGCTACATCGCGTCCCACACACGGTCCTGGGGAGATTGTGCGTGGAACCGAACTGCTCTGGCAGCCGGAAGTCGTCCAGTCGTACCTCACGTTACTGCAAAGTTGCTCGAATCCGGAAACATTGGAGGCGGCCGCCGGTGCTCTGCAAAACCTGGCCGCATGCTATTGGCAGCCGAGCATCGAGATCCGGGCAGCCGTCCGCAAAGAGAAGGGTCTACCAATTCTCGTGGAGCTCCTGCGCATGGAGGTGGACCGAGTAGTGTGCGCCGTCGCGACGGCCCTGCGCAATCTTGCTATCGATCAACGAAATAAAGAACTGATAGGCAAATACGCGATGCGTGACCTGGTGCAAAAACTGCCATCAGGTGAGTTTTATATAATCCCACGTTAATTGTTACTCGAATTGCCTTGTTCCTTGTTTCAGGTAACCCGCAACATGACCAAAGTACAAGCGACGACACAATCGCCGCTGTTTTGGCGACGCTAAACGAAGTGATAAAGAAGAACGCCGAGTTCAGTCGATCATTGCTAGAGGCGAGCGGCGTGGACCGTCTCATGACCGTCACCAGGCAGAAACAGCGCTACACACCACGTGTCCTGAAATTCGCCGGACAGGTAACCACTGCAATATATCGTTGTGCGCCACTAATGTATTACTATGTATGTTTATGTAGTTGATAATAATTCAATAACTTTCCTTATACCACACGCATGAACAATAAATCAATCCTGACTTAGCACTCGACTCCTCAAGAAGTTCAACAAATACAATTAAATACTCTACGAGTAAAATCAATTCTTCTTACCCTAACTGTTGCCTGATTACGCTTGGTAGTTATAGGCGCTTTCAATATGATTCTCATAATGCATTGGTTCATTGTTATATGTAACTATTATTTTATGATGTATTGAACTGTAATTCTCGATTTTGAATTTCTTATAAAATTGCAAAATCTTCTCATAGGGTCCAGATGTTTTACGCCACTGTAATATATCGCTGTGCGCCACTAATATATTATTATGTATGTTTATGTAATTGATAAGAATTCAAGTACTTTCCTTATCAATTACATAAACATACATAGTAATACATTAGTGGCGCACAACGATATATTGCAGTGGCGTACAACAATAGCGATACGAATTAGAACATCCGCCAATGATATATAAAATTCTCTCGCGCAGGTTCTGTTCACGATGTGGCAGCACCAAGATCTACGAGAAGTGTACCGTAAGCACGGCTGGAAAGAGGCTGACTTTGTAACGAAGACTGTTGCGGCACGAAATGCCGTGCCAATTGCCGCCGGCGGAGGTAGCTCGGGGATTGGCTCGGGAAGTGGGAGCGGCGGTGCTGGCAGTGGTGCGGCTGGTGGCCCCAATTCGCCCAACAACAATGCTAACAGCACTCTCAACAGACCAATGGCCTCGCAAAGTGGCACCCGCTACGAGGATCGAACGATAAAGAGAACGGCCGGTCAGGGACAGCCGACTGCTGGTAGAGGGGTCGCTCCTATATATCAGAGAGTAAGTTATTTGTATTAAACGTTTTGTAGGTTGGTTGGGATTAAATCTAGATGGTGTAACAAAAAGTGGATACTAGACAAACTTGATACA
Organism: Leptodirus hochenwartii; assembly: GCA_947310635.1. Classification (NCBI taxonomy): domain Eukaryota; kingdom Metazoa; phylum Arthropoda; class Insecta; order Coleoptera; family Leiodidae; genus Leptodirus; species Leptodirus hochenwartii. Next base: position 7,892,540 of record OX371187.1, on the reverse strand, counting down.
GTTTTAAATAATCAGTTTTGTATTCAGTTGAATTTTATGCTATGTTATATAGTTGTAAAAGTGATAAAAAGTTTGTAAATTTTTGCTCCTAAATGTTTTTTCTTTTTAAATTTTCTTTTGGCATTGAGACGCGCCGACATTACGCTTAATATAAATACTGAATACATGTTCTGAAAAACACATAACATAACGTAAAATGCATATGAGTAAGATAAACAATCGCACGATTTCATAGAATAATTGCATATAATATTGGCCTTATTCTGTTCATTGCATAAATACACGACATTCTCTAAATTTAGTGCAAAATTTACCATACAACTAAATTATTTCTGAAAAAACACCAGATACTGACGTTTTGCAATTAGTAATATAGCAAGCAATTGTTCCACTGATTTAGCTGTCTGACTGTTATAACCAAATCCAACAACAAATTTTACTATTAACGTTTATTGTGCAAACGCATATATATGATTTTAAGCAAAAAAATATTCGTGATTTCTTCACATCCCCTTCAGTTCTAATTATAGTGCCCTGAAAGCAAGCGATTTAATTATCATTTTTGTATCTTCGCAGAACGAAGATATTCCGATGGCGGACATGGCGTACCCAGACACACAACTGGGAGGCGGTAGATCGTATCCGGGCGGTCCGAGTCCCGGTCCGCCCGGCTCTAATCTGCCCTCAGTAAGTCGCTAAGTCCCATCAAATTAACACCACCCTATTCGTATACAACATTCCCGATATTAGCGGCTTTACAATCCCCTATCATCTCCCCCCCCCCCTCCCCGAAACCTGCAACAAAACACCGTGCTAATGAATAGACAGTAGGGAGAATCGCTACCAATCCCCTTCCCATAAACGCGCAGTGTGTATGTATTAGACGCGCGAACTGGACGTTGTCGTCGGTGTTGTTGCGAGGATGCTCAATACGGCTCACACTCTAACAGTATTATACATATTAGATTGTTCGGTTTTGTCTATGGGTGAAGTATTGTATTATGTGTACGGAACATTTAAAATTGAATATAACGATTTTTTTATAGCAAAATACGCAGAGTGAATTAAAAAGTGCGAATAGTTAAGTCGGGTGGAATATTGACACATATATGTTCGTTCGTTCAAATAGCGTAGAAAATGTCAATGGCTCCGTCCATATAATACAATATACACTTCGTCTTGTGGGTTTTTCCATAGGCCAACGTTTAGTGATGCTATTTTTAGCACACTAGCGTGAAAGACTACAGAAAAACGCGTCGGCCTCAGTATTTGCTTTTAGGCTTTATGAAACCGTTTTGTTGAAAGCGTTCTTTTCAATTCTTTCGACGATTAGTGTCCATGTTCATGTACAGATATTTACCATTACTATACATATTACTGAAAATATATAAATACGAGTATATTAGATTATTTAAGTACCTACGGAAGTAATTACATTTATAAATGATCCAATTAAATTGCCCGACTGTGCCATTGCGATGCAGCCACGTTGCCAGTTTATTGTACATACGTGTGAAATTCGAAACGGGGACGTAAAAAGAGGAACGTAGATTAAGATGAATGCAAAAAGCGCGATACAGATATGCGTCGTTATAAACGCACGTGCGCTTTATTGGCTGTGGTACGGTCTTTTTACTCTAATTGTCGCTATTATTATGTCTACATTATATATAAATCGTGAATATTGAATGTAAGTTTTTACATTTCTACTCAGTTTCGGTCAATACGTACTACACACTACTAAACACATTTTAGTTTCGTTATGTAGTCTTCACTCTATTTGAATCGGTCATTTCAAAAACTAGAAGTCTGCAACCGAGCTTATCGTATATATGAAGAAAACACCATAAAAATCAGTTAGACAATCCGTAAAATCTAGTTACAAAACAAACTTCGTCAAATAATCGTTTTTTCATTGATGATAGATTTATTATCGTGCGCATATTTCAATTACATTGACGCATGTGCTTTTTGAAATGGTCGGTGCAATTCGATCACGTCCGATCTATGTATTTAAGAACAATTTTTGTTTAGCATACGTAAAAATTACTAATTAGGAAAAGATAGCAATGTCTTTGTATATCTACTGCATAGAATCGTAGCGTAAATATGGGTACACTGTGAACAGGTAAACAATAATATTGTGGGACGAACAAACACTTACAAATGAACAAAAGTCGACGGAACAAGTACATTTCCATTTCGATTTTATTATAAGGCCGATAACAACTGTTACTATGATAATGCATATGTTCGGCTAAGCTGTTTAACAGGTACTCATTCCGCACACCAACTAGTCGGACGTGTGCTCGTGCGCACGTATCATAAACGACGTACCACGTCCGTACGCCCCAAAGCGTATCGTGTCTCGTATCTCGTACACGCTAAGTACTAGTATGCGTGTGTGTGTGTGAGCTCTAAGACCCGGGCAGCACCACCGCGCCAACAACAACAGCCGTCGCCTCCGCCTGGTCCAGGTAAGAACATAACGTCAACCGTGCCCGTCTCTGTCCCTCCGTCCGACCTACAGATACAACAGATTGTTTGATTGGTTGGTTGTAGCTGGTGTGTAGCTGCTCGGGGCTTTTGTTTACTGCACACTGAAATACGTGACACAATACCAACATCAACAACTCGGCACACCGTTGTAACGAACAGAACTCACTAGACATCGCGCGTATGTGTCGGATCGCATCGGTAGCTGTCTGGCTCGAGAGATCGTTTTGTTCGTTCGCGCTGTGCCCGCGGCCGCATCGTTGGACACAAGCACGCGTGCGCCGCTCGAGTGACCGATGCGCAGGACGACGCAGGCGCGCCCAACGATGCGGCTGCGCAAACAAGAAGCCCCCACCAGTGTGCGCGTTCTGCTTGCCATGAGGGATCTAGTACCGTGACCTATCGCGAAGTGTCGTAAGAAATCGCTAGACGTCGAGTTCAATGATATGAGTGACAAATACGTTAAACACTAACTAACTAAAATAAATGTCCGACGATTTCTGTAGATCCCTCATGCGCACAATTAATCATAATCTACAATCGACCCCGCATGCACCTTCCCCTATCTGTAGATCCTCCATATTTTTTTTTAATAATTACGCATTTATAATGCAGCACATATGTTCGAAGGTGTTTTTTTTTTTTTCTGGTTACGGTTTTCGTTTGAGGCTGTTTTTGATTCCAGCAGCAGTTACTGCTTCAACCGGAACCGGTATACGCTCAAGTAAACATGGAGAAGAAGCGGAACCGGCAACTGAGCTTGGGTAACAATCACTTGGACGCCGATATGATGGACCAACAGCTGTCGTACCACCATACGGCGGCTGGAGGCGGCGGCGGCGGCGGAGCTCCCGGCAAAGACTCCTGGGTCTAGTGCTGCTAGTCTAGCTCATCCTCACATTCTCATACATATAACACGACATTGAGTTACAGAATCGCAGTAACAACGGGGTTCTGCAATATGTACCACACAACACGCACATGAAACACGTGATTAACAAAACATTGCTGTTGTGGTAGAAAGAATGATGAATCAGATTGTGATATTTATTGCGCACACGCGCTTTCGGAGGGGGTGGGGGGTAATCGCTACAAACGTCCCAGTACATCGCCAGTGTGAAATGAATTTAACCGTGCCGTGAAATTTTATCTATTTGAATATTCATATAGGTGTCCTTATAACGTAAATGATTACGTTTCTAATTTATCGATTGGTCGCTTGTACTATTATTTCGTAAATGTGATTTAACGTTTTATTTTATTCGTTAGGAGGGAATTATTTCAATTGAATAGCTGCTATTTTTTTTTAGAATACCAAATTCTTATTTTATCCAAGGATTATATTGTTAAGAGACGGAATAATTTGTACTGAGCCCTCCGATACCTGATCACACCACATTTTAAGCTATACGGGGGCGTACCTTTTACGTCTCCTTAGAATGTGGTAAGATCAGGTAGCATAGGGCTCAGTTCTAATTATTCTGTCCATAGGTATCTAATGTTTCTTAATATTATTTTAAAAGAACTGAGATATAGCATACAATTATGGCTACTATATTAGTATAAAAATTTAAAAAAAAAAAACAATATGAATAAATTAACATTTAAGAAATTTTGTAATATTTTATGTTGTGCGATAGGAATACAGAAAATCAGAGCCATATTTTGCCGTGTACTCTGTCTGAAGGGACTTCTTTCTGGTACGACAGCGCAAGCGCTACAATATCTGGATTAGCCGTTCATTTGAGGACAATTTTATGTAAATTGCGTTAAATGAATGTCTTTTCCGATACGCCGCGATATACACAAACTACACTACACATTCATCTAGACATAAGTCAACATCTAACGAACATTTTCTACTATGAAAATCATATGATATCGTCAATCTGATACGGATCGCTCTTTGATTTGTAAAACCCGTACTAAAGACACCAAAAGCATCGAAGTCTGTCCACCACTTCCATTCCATGTTTTTTTTTTTTTATTATATTTTGACCGGTCCCAACTGCTCACATAATGCAAAGATTACGTAGCGGAGATGTCTTTAAAGTTTTTATTAATTGACGCATTGTACATTCAATGTGTATACGCGCAACGGACATAATAGATGTCGAAAGTATTATAAATGGAGAAGACAACGGAACAATCGACAGATATGATTAAATAAATAGAACTAGACTCGATCTCCCGATCTACCAATCTGCCTCGCCTAGCCTCCGTATCAATGTTCTGTCGCATATTCAGAAGAAAAAAAAAGTATAAACATATAATGCACTGATTCATATAAAATATGTAATTTTAGTTCGTGGTTTACTGTGATGAGCTTCAAATGAAATTGCTGTACATATTCCTTTGCGTCTAAATTACTTAGTAAACATGTATTATTATTATTTTGTTTTTTAAATACATTTTATTTGAAATGAATTTATTATATACTTGAATTATAATCAATATACACGTTTATAATTATTTTTAGCATACATTATCCTACCTTTCATTCTATAGCATTACGATAATAAATTGCAGTAAATATTCTAACAATCGATTCGTATAAAATGATAATATCCCCATAATAAGTTGTCACGCGAACATAATTATCCGCAAAAGTATATTTTAGGAACATCGGTAGAATCCAAACGACGGTGATTAACATTTACGAACAATATATCGCATCTTCAAATATAAAAAGTTTCGTATTGTATTTCGATAACGTCTACGGCATTAAATTATTTCACTGGAATATTTCACAAATAATTTAATATAAAGCTAAGTGCGCATTTCGAAAGACATGCGACTATCATCAATATCAAGAACCAAATAAAATACGTCTCACTTATCTAAAACAGCAGTTTTCTGCTTTCATGCGACCTCTTACGTGTGTATTATGAACAATTGTATATTATGACTGATAGAAAACGGTTCAACTACGCTTGCATGTGATGACAATAACCGCTATTAAATGTAAAATCGTCACTACGGCGTTAAATAATTGCACAAAGCATTTATTAGCTAGATGCGCATTTCTGAGGCTATACCCCCCATCTTCAGTAACACAATAAAAGATACGTCTGTCACTCACCGGGATTGCTATACAATGTGGCATTTAGATAAAAAAAATCGAATTATTTAACGCCATAGCGAACGATTCACTTCATAATAAAAATACGGATATATTTCATTTCTACAAATTCAATTTTGCCAGTCCTGTGACTTGACCATTCGCTGTCGCCACCTACCGACCAGACGGTTCCGCGTGTAAGTGTTTCTAGCATCTCTTTCCGACTGCCGCACGGTAATTAGCCGGAAAGCCGTTATCTCTATCATTCGCACGATGACTATAATAAACGATATTGATGTTGGCGTCCGTGCCGTCGCTGCGCGCGTTGTCTTAGTCGCTGCTAGGCAGTTGTTGGTGTCGCTGTTGCGGTGGTGTGACAGTGTCGCCAGAGTCCGATGTATATAGTCTCGTAGTGGCTGGTTTTCGCACGATGCGGAAACAATAATTCGCCGTGGCGAACGTTCAACCGAGATGATCGTTCCGTTTCGCGGGGACGCATACGACGATCATATTCGCTACAACACCACCGCTAAATGGCGAACGTAATATTTAAACAATAATGGCGCCCATGATTTACACATTGTATGGTTTCGCAATATTCTTTTTCATGTTTTGGTGTGCAATGTGGTTGCTGCATCTAATAGCTATCTTCTATGGGTGAGTATGGCTCGTTGGGTATTCTATGCCGGGAAATATTACGATCAGCATAACCTCAATCACCGACATAATGCAGTCAGTACAGACGAACCTCGATATAAATCGTAAGAATTATGTCATACCTTTCAAATTAGACGAATGTTGGGATTTCAAATTTACAAATATTAACTCGTTGAATTAGTAAAGTTGGAAGGTATTATTATTATTGTTTTAGAAATAGAATCTACACATACTAAAATATTGTTTTGGCAGATATTATATTCATTTTCGAATGATACAATTTAATTTGATAATTCTTAAATATCGACGAATTACTCTTTAATATCTAGAAATTTAGGATGTTCGCCTAACTATCCAATTTTTACTAATATTTGAATTCAAACAGCATGGTATCAAATCAGTGGTTACCCGCCCCTTTCACCACAATTGTATAAAAATACAAATACGTATTTCGATAATCAAGCTGTCTTCTTCAGTGTATACAATAGGACAGGCTAGCTCCTAGTCTTTGGTTAAAAAAAAAAGTTCAGCATATACACTCGCAAGTGTATATACTGAACTTTTTCAGTATATACACTTCAGCTTGGTTATCGGAATACGTATTTGTATTTTTTTATACAATTGTGGTGAAAGGGGCAGTAACCAACCACTGATGTATTTCTGCACCACAGAATAAAACACTATTATTTTAGCGTATCAGATTTAATTTTGATCTGTAAAAAACAAGGAACTTGATAGCTTCCTAAATGCTCATTTTTTTTATACAAATCATTTTCTGTACTAAAAATTTAATGAATTACTAAACTTGAAGATAATGTCTAAACGAAGAGAAATAAATTGTTAGTCGAGGTTCGTCTGTATTTCAATTTGAACCAACTATCGGATTTATTTAATTATTTAAACTGTAACTTTTCACCTTTCGCACGAAATGGGGCCACAGTCAACGTTATTTCTATTTTCCTTCTCATTTTTTTCCAGAAAATACCGATTGCACAACAAGGCATCTCCCACCGATCTACCGTTTCCAGGGGTCTCTGTACTAAAACCGCTCATGGGTGACGATCCGAATTTACTTTCCAATTTGGAAACATTTTTTAGTATGACGTATCCTAAGGTAAAATACATATACGCTAAACAACTGCCGATTTAAATTCAATAAAAACACGGACCGAGTATAATTAATGCTAATTGATTTACTCAAATTCTATAATACCGTGAAACCCAAAAATTCGTTAAAAACTCATTATACTAGGTCCGTTTTGACGCTTCACAACTATAACACAAGCCATTTTTTAGTTCTCCCAACCAACGAGCAATTCTTTAATTTATATCGATATTTTTTAAATAGTGAAACTTAAAAGTAATTTTAAATGTGGTTTTGTTTCGAAAGTAGTTTAAATTTTATGTACGTCACTGTATTGGTTATTTGTTTGATCCTGTAGTTCGAATTGTTATTTTGCATCGAAGACGAATCAGACCCGTGCATCACCCTCGTGCGTTCTTTGATGGAGAAGTATCCCGCGGTGGACGCGAAACTCTACCTCGGCGGTTCTTTGGTTGGCGTCAATCCGAAGATCAACAATATGAACGCCGCCTACGAAGCGGCCAGTTACGAATTTATTCTTATTTCTGACAGCGGTATACGAAGTGAGTTACTTCCTCAAATGAACTATTATTTGCCATCGTCATTTAAACACACTAGATTGCCAGAATGTAAATAGAACATAAATTTGTTCTAAAAATTCGCAAATTAAAAATTTCTATTACGTAATTCGTAATTATTTTGAGCGATCCTTTCTTCATTTAGTTACTTGACTACCTGTTTTTCTATATATTCAAATTTGATGCGTTATAATTTTTTTTATTTTTTTGGGAAGTTGTGCAATAATTGCTACCAATTCGAGAACTAAATTAATGCATAATAAACCTGACAAATCTTTTTATAATTATAATATCGCGGCGAATGTTTTAAATCATTATATTCGCTCGGAATATGTATTATATGCGGCTGTCTCAAGGCTAACGTTAGAAACCAAGTACAATTTATATTGCTTCAACACTAACATTGCGTGAAATGCAATTTATTTCGTTATTACCTGTAAAAAATGGTTTTCCCAGAAACGGTAGTTTAAAATTTTTATTTTTGCTCGTTTCGTTCGCTGTGTTCATTCAATATCTACTTTTATCTGTAAAACACGTATCTTCCTAATATAAGGATATCGCTAAAAAACGTTAATTTCATTTTACCTTATTTGTATTTTACAATAATCTTATTCAAACATTTAATTTGTAATATTTTATATTCACACAATATATTCTTTTTTTTCTCGCGTTCATTTCCATTGCGCGGATAACATATACACACATTTATTTATATTTAATTCACGCCCGACTAATTTTTTATTATTTAGTATTTTTGTATTATTTAAAACAAAAGTGCATCATAAAAACTAGCTTTGTATTGACGAAAATGCTTTTTTTGCCTTTGCAAAATAAGTTACATATGTTATGTATGTTTATTTAAAACATCAGTCTAATCTATTAAAAAGGCTCCAAAACATAATCAATCATCATCTTGAAAAAAATAAATAAAAAACCCGTTGACGGGAAAAATGATTTCTGAAAGGTAATTTTGTCGTCTTTCGTTAATTTAGTGAAAGAAGATACGCTATTCGACATGATGAGCTACATGACTGAAAACACAGCGCTCGTGCACCAAATGCCTTTTACCAGTGATCGAAGTGGTTTCGCCGCCACATTAGAAAAGGTCAGATATTATACAAAAAAAAATAAAAATTAGAAATTGTATGCACATTCAATTGTTAAACAGATATTATAATTAATTATCTGGTAACTCAAACAAGTAATAATATAATTTAAAATCGTAATTTATACAACTTGGATGGCATTCCCATCAAGGTATTAGAGATGTGAAAAGTTGGTTCGCACCAATATCTAATATGTACACGATTGAACGAGGAAGCGATATTTTTCCTACGTGCGATTTTGCTTAGTTTTATTGTGGGTGGGCGTAATTGAAAACATGGCCAAAAAGGACGAAACGGGATAATTTAAAGCGAATATATGTTATATTTCAATTGATTGCTTTGTCCAATCTCTAATATAGCGGCTATCGATCGTATATTCTCAATGGACCAGGCCCTGTTTTTACATTTGAATGTTTTACCCTAATTTTCCACTGGGTGCTCGAAAAATTACAATCTATTGCCAAATAAATAGATATTAACATTAAACACTACATATACATAAACTATTACGGAGGACAAAACAAACATTAATATTGTAGATTTTTGAAATATCTATATTATTTCAAAAAATGAATTCCTTCAAATGGATTGGAATTTTATTGATTTTATCCACCGTTATAAATTGAGGAGTGAGACATTTATTGAAACTATCGATTTTTTAATGAACTGAGTAAATTAACAACCTAAAATAATCTTCTTAAATTAATTCTATGTGAACTTGTATTTTTTTTGTGAGTAACCACTTTTTAAACATTAAAATATATAAGCCTTATTAAAATCAAAATCAGGCATATAAGTTTTATTTTTTATTTGTAGCGATGTTTACAACATAAAGAATGTGGATAATTGACATCATTAAAATTTTCTGAACTGACTTGGACAAGATTCTTATTCGGCCCGCATAATATTAAAAATTAGATGAACGGATCATATATTTATTAAAGTTACAAAACAAACATCCGTCTTATCGCTTTACCTAACAGAAAACATAATTAAAATGATATAATGAAATATTTTTTGAATAACCGAGTTTAAATAAGAGGACACATTCTGTGGCGTACCTAAATTCCATGTCGTACGTCTATTCTTTGCTGCTTTATGCTTTATACGTAGACTTTTACTAAATTCTAATTCCAATTGAAGGTCTGCACATTTAGTAACGCTTCAATCCCTCTCAAATGAGTAGGCACGGCACTGGTCGTGTGCAATATTTCCCTTCGAATTTCTTAAAGCAAAATATAAACCGAGCTTATTTTCGGACAGATATACTTCGGTACCGCGCAATCGCGCATCTACCTCACAGCGGATTTTATCCGGGCGAACTGTCACACGGGCATGTCGGGCCTTATGCGCAAGGCCGTCCTGGACGAGGCGGGCGGCTTGAAGACGTTCGGCAGCTACCTGGCGGAGGACTATTTCATCGCGAAGCGGTTCCGCGACCGCGGCTGGAAGATGCGCGTATGCAGCCAGCCCGCGATGCAAAACAGCGGCATCTGCGACATCATCAACTTCCAGACGCGCCTCACGCGCTGGGCGAAACTGCGCGTTGCCATGTTGCCGCTCACCATCGTCGGCGAACCGTTGTCGGAGTGTATGGTCATCGGCGCCTGCACCGCCTGGGCGGTTAATTTCTTATTTAAGTGGGATTCGATCAGCTTCTACCTTATTCACATCCTCTTATGGTTTATGTGCGATTGGATTCTTCTATCGATTGTACAGGTAAATATTAAGGACATCCCAAACCATTAGTAAATCTTAATATATATTTGTGATGGCATATTGTGCTTCTGCAGAAAAAAATGTATTTCAAGTACCCGCAAACTCAAGGGTCTCTGGTAAGTTTCACTGTGTGTTTGCGTTCTTTTAGCTAGTTTATAGATAATGCCCAGTTTCTTAAAAAAAATATCAATCTGGAACAAATTTTAACCAAACCATGGATGAATATAAAATATATAGAATTTAATTGTTACTAAGAATGCCAATAGTCAATTAAGCGGAATGTTTGAATGTCGTCCACTCAAGTAACAATTAAATTCTGCATACGATAACTTCATCCACGAACCGCACCATAGTATACTTTCGTCTATAATCGAATACTCCAGAATAGCATTGTTGCACAGAACGGATCGTTGCCGTTCAGCAAGTTCGATTTCGTGGTGGGTTGGCTGTTCCGGGAGTGCAACGGGCCGTATCTGTTCCTGCACGCAGTCATCTCGCCCGACATTCGGTGGCGATCGCGGGTGTTCCGGCTCGCGTGGGGCGGCATCGCGCAAGAGATCAAATCGTCGCCGTGCATCAGTAGCGACGAAGAGAGCGGCGCGGGTGCCGCCACAAAAGTCGGCGGCGGTAAGTTCTGACATACGAGGGAGGCCGTTACCGCTAGCGCGGCCAACGGTCACGATGATACCACCCACGTCTTGGATCAGCTGGTTACAGATACCGCTGTTTCGTGCTCCAGTGGTAGAATGTTCGGCCACTTGCATCACCATAGCAGGAGCTCATCCGGCTAGCTTCTAGTCGAAACTTTTTAGGCTGTGTTTCTTCCGCAACGACGCAATTAACTATGCTGCACTAGTGAGATTCGTAAGATACACTTCCGCGAAAGCGCAATTGAAACAAACTCGACTCGATTTTTAATTTCTCGGAAATCGTATCGTCTCTTAAATAAATGTATCAAGTTTAGCATAGCGCGGTTGTACTTTGCGGCATATGAAACGCACCCTAATTCGAAACTATTCGATCTGATCTTCAGAATTCTCTATAATTTTTTATTTTTTTTACACCGTTTAGTTTAAATCTTGTTCAAAATTTCCAATGGGCAACTATATCCTTCAAATTAATTATAATATTTTTTTGGGGGATTTGTTAAATTTAACGAATGTTGATTTTGGCCTCTGGCAGTAAGTGTACTTGTGAATGGGCATCTTTATATGCAGAATATCGTTTCTGATCATCTGCTTTGATACTGAAGACTAGCTCTTTAAATCGTCCCACTCCGCACTTACCCTACCAAGCAATAATGTCTCAATTATAGCTGAGACCTACATGCTTTTTGCTTAGTACCAGCGGAAACGGTTTTCGCCTTTTTTTTTAATTTACAATCTCAAATCTTTATAACTCATCATAACAGACAGTTTAGATATGATCTCTGCCATCTTTATTTTCCATTACTATTCAGAATGGCCCCATATATTATTTCTCCGATTTGTTAATATCAAATCCGCTGGAATTTAAATTGATCAGATTGAAGAATCGTATTTGATATTGTCTTAAGCGTAGCTTGTTTATTTGTACGGATATTATTTTTATAGAATACGTAAGACTAATTTAATATACACGAATAATTCTCGAAATTATAATATTTGTTTTCGGTCGTAATTCTTCAGGAGGATGTGTGTCTGTATTTTACGTTGCAAATCATTTGATTTTTTTTACGGGTTTCCCAGCAATTGGTGCTAGTCATTAACTGACAACATTCTTCCCAACATGTTTCTTCTTCAAAGCAGGAACATCTCCCTCCGATTCTTATTACACAAGCACAACGTTTATCTAATTTCTTACCAACAAATTACAATTAAAGAATATCTTAATTTTATTAAATTCGCTTAATCGGTACGTAACTGTTGACTTAAGGAGATGCCGAGAACGAACAGATGAGAAGAGAAAATGTTGTCTTTACCCCGAATACGATTCGAAATTAAATACTTTTATCGTCCGGCGTAAAATGCAGAAAACGTATACGATGAGACCACAATCTGCTTTTTTAGCCGCCGAAACATGAAAATTTTGTATCACATCGTAGGTGATAATGCGCTTGTGAATGGTGAATAAATTTTCGCTGCATCTTTGTACAAGACATTCGATACAAACTCAAAATATTCGACTGATTCATCTCGAGCATCAATTGTACATAAAATGAAAGAACAAATAATGGGTAAAATTTATATTGTTAGGATCTATGGTAATTAAGGTATAGTTCGTGCGCACTAGTCGGAACTAGTCTACGAAAATTGCATTTTTTTTTGCAATATATTTTTCATAAGTGCAGCTAAATTTGATAGTAGATAATTTTCCTTTGATGAAACGAACGTCAATGATTAGCTATGCTAATTAGTATCGCGTGTTTCCTATAACATGTATAATGCGTAATTTTCATTTTTTTTTTATTAACGTGTTGCTGTGGCCGATACCGCGTGTCATTTGTATATTCGAAATATCATTAGCGCTATTGTAAATAGTTTATATCAATCCACGTAACAAGACATTTAGCGGCATGATTCAGTATATTTAAATTAAAACAATCGAAATCTATCGAAACAGTCAAAAAATCATGGCACAAAATATTTAGCAATAAAAATCTAGATAGGTTGTAAATTACAATTAATTAGAATGTTCAAATTTACAAAAATTGTCGGTATTAAATATTTAAATGCTATTTAGTCTATTAGCAAAAAATGCCGCTATGAAATTGTCAAATTTCTAATCCCATCGAATTTGTTAGAATAGAAAAAATCGCGATAAATCAGTCGTAATATCTTAATTCTTTTTAAATAATATTATAAGACATCAATTTCTGTATTATTAATTGTAAAGAAATAAGCCTTAATTCAACTCCGTTAACATTATTGTGAATTTTTATTGCAATTATAAAACGACTATCATGCGGTGATTAATCAAGGGATGATGGAGGAAATTAAATATGGAATAATTAGTATATTGATATAAAAACGACTATCTTAGATTTTAATTGTAGCTATTAACTTATTATTCAAAAAATGTCTACGTTTCATAAACTACTCAGTAACTTTTAAAATTTGAGTTTTTGTCAAAAGTACAAACTTTTGTTTTGTAGTCAGATGCAGCTTGAAAAGAAGTCATGTTTATAGTATATCTCTATTTAATTCTCTGGACCTTTTAAATAAAATTTATCATTTTATTCCCGGTTAAAATAACAAAATACGTACAAAATACGTATATTTTCTTTAGTACACTCCAAAATACATTATGCAATAAAAACATTTCTGTGGAATACAGTTGTATGTCGTTTGCCGATTTTATACAAATCAGCAATTACAGGACATGTTTAAAAACTTGCCCATCAATTTCTTTCATCGTTTCCAACACACAGACATATAACGTAAAACATATCAAAGATAGCGAACCCCATCACCATAAACAATTCCATTGTTTTTTTCGTTAAACTAGCGACATTTTGTTTTTTCCACAGTGGTTTTTAGTTTTTCTGTTGTGTAGTTTTCTCGTTTATGTATGTACTGTAATAAACTAGTTCATTAGAAAATGTTTATTTTTAGCATTGTAATAACAGAAGTCAGTTTTAACATTGATAGCAAATATCTTAATGTTTATTGTATTTTTAGTTATTATGTCCGTAGCGAGCAGATCTGTAATATATTATTTGCGTGGAGCACTTTTATCTAATTCGGTGTTAAGACTGATTATCTTAAAAAAAAATCGAAGCGTTTCTTTTTTTCTTATATACGTGTATATAAGTTTTATTGTGCAAAAGTTATTAAGACTTACGTAAAACTTCAGAGATTTAAATTTGTTGTTGCCTTTACATATTATATTAGGAAATTATTTTTGAAACGTTTTTTTTTTTGTATAATATTCGTATTGTACCTAACATTCCCATTTTTCGCTAATAATATGGATTATATTATCTTCGCGCTGTTTTTTGCTCAATCGCACGAATATATAATATATTCGAAATTATTATAAAATTACCAAAAGAAGTCGTCTGTATACTTTTAATAACAAAAAAAAAAAACTTCAAGCCAAAAGAATCAAATTTTACGGAAATATTGGCGCTTTTATAAGTTATTTTAAAAAATCGTTGGAGGAAGAAAAAAAAGTTCTTTAAAGTGAGTTTTACTTATTACCAACTGTGCATATTCAAAATAACTAATGTGTATAATATGTTCGTGCTATTTACTTATAGACAGCTACTTAAAAAAAAAACTTTCTTACTCTGATCAAAAAGACATGTAGACACAATTAAAAAATTATTTTTCACAATATTGTACATATAAATTTACGCCGAAGACAGGCGGAGATATTACAGTAAACACGCATGATACAGGAATACGTATTGTATTAAAAGAACAAAAATAATTAAGCGTAATGTGTAAATAAAACTGATATATAATCTAAAAAAGAAAAAAACCAAACGGGGCACAATTCATTTTACAGGTTTTTTTTTTAATACAAATGGAATTCCTGATATTGTTACGGCTACATATACAAAGGACCGTCTAAAAGCGGACCTACCGACGCTGCATAGAAGAAAAGTAATCTCATTCTTAATATTGTATAAGAATAAACATACATTGAGACTGATTGTCTAATAAATTATTGTATAGCCGATTCTTTATTTTGTTGTGTACGCCATATCTTTTTAATTCTAGATATAATACGCTAGTATACTTTATATTATCTAAAGCAATTTTCGCAAATACAAATATTTTACAAAACCACCTGGAAAATGTACATCTTAACTTTTTTTTTTTTTAATTGTACAATTCTAATTATTTTGATCAATTTAATACGTTTACTTTGCGTTTTAGAGTCGAGCTATTAAATTTCCTCTTCCGCATCAAATTCCTCATCTACGCCACTGCGTATTTTTCTTATACGCATACAAATTACAGGTAAAACGACTATAAAAGGAACATCGGACATCGCGGTACCACGACTTACTACCTACTGCGCATGCGTACGCGTACCTCGCGACTTGAGCGGATTGCGGATTAAAATCGGTATATACCTGCCAGGTACTTCAGCCACACATTGACGGGTACTATCTCCGTCGTACGATAACATATATTCGCGCATCGCAAAATTCTTTTGGCCATAAAACGTAAATATTGGCATATTAGTTCCTGGTTGTTCTTGCGTACGTCCGGATATAATAACGCGAAATAATATGCGATCGAAGGAGATTCATTCGCGCGACTTCTTCGAGGTATAATCCACAATACGTAGCATCAATTCGTAGAGGTAAGTGGATGTCAATGCTTAATGTATTGACCACGCAACCCTTAATAAAGAGAATGTAACGGCATTGTTAGTTCCTTAAGACATCTTCCGCTGGAAGAACTTTTATTGCATTTTGCGCATGCTATATGCACTAATGACGTTCTCTTATTATGGTCGCCACGGTGGCTTATAATTTTTTATTTATTTTTTAATACGCCGCAAGTCTTAAAATGTAATAATAACATAATTTTGTTCGATGATTTTTAATCGTTCGGCAATTTTTATTTCAACTATACCTTGCGACTGTTAAAGAAGCAATTTAAATTTTCAAATATCTTTCTTGAATACGTAAATAACGGAGCGGTTCATTTTTTTCGCTGCGCTTCCTGCCGCAGGTAGAGTTACGTAAATAAATCAGAAGAAATAATAAGTAATGAATACTAAATAGTTGGAAATGACCGACTGTGCGTAACCATTTTGGCACGAAAGGTATTCTTATTGCTGAAGGAGGTATGCCGTATGCTGAGTGCACACGCACAGGTAACATTACAGGTATGGCGAGGCTCACTAATGGGTATGGTTATGGTATGGGTATGTTGTTGACATTCTTCGCATTCTTTTATTAGCTGTAAAGGTGTGGCGTTTATGAAATGAAAAACAAATCAACTACGAATTGTTTATCGTGCGATTGCAAAATTTATCAGACGCGCCAACGCAAGAAGTTTTTTTTTAATGTGTAGAAGAATTTTCATGTATCTTTCTATCTTTAGAATTATAAGAAAAATATAATACTTAAGCTGGCTAAGATTATACAATACGGATAAATTTATTTATATAATAATGGTGTAATATTAAAATAGAATCAATTATATATGTTTTAAAAATTATCACTACGGTGTTAAATTATAATTATATATGTAATGGCTTTTCTATGTACCAAAATCTCCGATAGATCAAGATGACGCTTTTATCTTATCGATCCTAAATTTTCAGTAAAAAAATATTTGTTATCAAATACAATCGTACCTCATGAGCATAAAAGATTTATTATATACTTCGTGATCCAGTCATTTTTTCTCAATAAAATTGATTAGTTACAATATTTTATTTAATCGTCGATCCGTGCGATTTAAACATAAATTTCTCAAGTTTTCTAAAATTGGGTAAATGAAAAATGGCGACGTTAAAATTTACCACGAATTCAATTTACTCATCTAAGCACAATTACGTAATTCAAAATATATTATTTTTTACATAACGCAACGTGAGCTGGGAATAAAAAATGTTTATATGTATCAAAATGACAACTTTTCGACAATTTTGCGCAGTAATTTAAATTGGAGAGTTTGCAATAGACGAGGGTTGTTTAAGTTCTATCATTACTTCACAAAACACTGCACCTTACATGGAATGTTCTTTCGAAATAAATCCATGAATTTATTTTGTGATCGTTACAATATTACTGAACCCACTCGCATAATCTACATAACAATATGCAATTAATATTTCGCATTATTTGTACCTGCGCAATTATATGCACATTAAATTCAAAAGGCAATTATGATATTTGAGGACAATCGCACAGAACGGTATTGCAATCGGTATTTGTAATTGTTCGATGACGCTATGTCTTACATAAATTATTTATATCTGACCTGAAAGAAATGTCAAATCAAACATTCGAGCGAGTTATTTCAAACTCTTAAGCGAGGTAACGAATATCGCAATATTCATTTTTGAAATGGCCGTTTTTTTTTTAAATGATTGAAAAGTGCAATAAATGTTCAACGGTTAATTATTGTAAAGTTTGTTTCAATCACAATGCGTAATATTCGGAAATTAATTATGGTAATTTGATATTGTGCAAGTGATAATTAGCTTATCTAAAATGGCTTTTTTTTTTTAATTTGTTTATAGGAGAATCTGTTTATAATTTACACAATATATTTTTACGTGCCTGTGTATTAAACTCGAGATAATTCAATAATAAGGAAAGTCGCTCGTTAATTAATAATTACATCGAAACTACTAATTAGGTCGCTCCGGCGGGTATTTGCGAACTATAAAAAAAAAGACATTGTGGCGGCTAGCAATTTAAAATAAAAATATGAATCCTTATTATATAAATGATAAACCGTATCAATAAAAAATGCATTCAATCGTCATTATAATACTCTAGTTTTTATCACCTCCATCATGATAAAAGTTTCATTCATATCTCTATTAAAGCGGTATTTCCATTGTTTCAGTTGTTTAATCAAACCAAACAGTAGTGCTTTAAAAACAATTCACATTTTCGGCCGAAGCAAGTGAAACTTGTCGGTGGTCCGGTGCAGGTCATCATCATCACCATGGCCTATCACCATTCCAATGGTTACTCTACGGAGGAGCGCGACTACGAGCGTGGAGGTGGCGAGAATTACGAAGGTGACAAACCCACGTACCTCATGGAACACTTAGCGACATTCAGCGTGACGAAAAAAGCTGGTATCGCGTACCCAGCGGACGGTATGCGTCGACTCCTCCAACTGGAGAAAACGAATGGTATCTGGTCGCAGAGGATGCAGCTCTGCCTCGACCGAAATATGGTCCTCATCATGGACTACGAAAGCAAAGTTAGTGTTCAGGATGTCTTTGTTGACTCTTAGTTAGTTAAAGAGTCCGCAATCCTAAAGATTGGTTGGAAACAGCACGCCATGCCGATCTATCCTGAGCTAATCCCTTCATCTCCCTATAGCTATTCATCTCAACGTCTTCAACTATCTGACTCACATACTCCAATCTAGGCCTACCTACTCCTCTCTTTCCCTCCACTCTACCTTCTATGATCAATTGCATAATCCCCCCATGCCTAAGAATATGTCCTACTAATCTGTCTCTCCTACGCTGTAACACTCTCCAAATACTTCTCTTCTCCCCTACTAACTCTGTTGACTCTTAGCACAATGAAATGATTTCTTGACTGCGTGAGCAGATTCCGTTGATTTTATATAATCATCTTCCTCCGGAATAATACAAATTTATAAACGTCGATGCTGACGTTTAGCATCTTCGCACTATTGTTCTTCGGAATATTAACTCTGACGTGGCGTAATTTTTGAAATATAGGGCAACTGAAGGATTTGTCCCCTCCGCTGAACAGCCACTGAAATTATATTTCTATAAATAGTAACCGAATCGAAATATTCATATTGTTTTTATTGTCGCATCATTATTTGCATTTCATGCCCTCAAAATAAGAAAATGAAGCTTGAAATAATACACTGTATAAAACAATCGATGAGTATTATTATTGATCCGAATTTGTGGAATTTCGTATTCCCAATTTTATTGTTGATTGAAAAGTATAACACCTATGCAATATATGTAGTCTCCAATTATAAATTCACGCTAATGTGCCGATATTGGAATTCAATTTAAGAATCATTCGATTAATATTTCGCCAATTATATCTGGAATTTACGATAGTATATATTTTATTTAAAGATATCAATTATCGTTTATAATGCGTGTATATTGTATATTATCGAGATTTATCGTATATTGTCAATATTTTCTACTGTCACGCCACAATCCCAGGAAGATTAATATAACTCGAGATATAATATTTTTTTTTGAAAATGTCTCTTTGTTTTAAATAGACTGTTATGGAACGTTTTCCCGCCGAATGTATCAAAGAACCAACTGCGTTCACGAGTCACGATCCAATGGAAATGTACAACAATATTCTGGTCTTTACCGTAACAAATCTCAACCCTAATCAACCCCCAGAAATGCACATATTTCAGGTATTCATTTTTTTAACGTCAAAAGTTTTGTTTAAAAAACCAGCCAATTTCAATACATTTAGTAATTTATACATAGAAAAGAAAATAATAAAAGCATTTAGTTAAAATTTGATAAAATAATACAACCAAATCAATTTTATTATTTAATCAATGCCAATTATAAACCAAACAAATTATTAGTCATTTAAATTACTGAACAATAAAATTACGAACATCATCATTATGATGCCTTTGAGTAGTTTCATTCTTTCGTAATAGATATTGTTTCACATTAACGTATAATAATTTGTACAAAATTAGTACGTATTTATTATAAATATAGAAATTAATCATTCCAGACTATCATTATCAATATGTTTACAATGAATAGAATAAAAATTCATAGAAATATGAATCAAATTATTCTTGTGACATAATCTTTTAAAAGTTTTCTGATAAAGAATTCCAAGTTTCTTATCTATATATTAGCCATCTCCACCAACCTTGCTAATGGTTTTTCATCATATTTTCCAAGTTTATAACACTTAATTCAATTATTGAAAACATATCTTACCGATTATCTTATAAAAAACAATTTCAATTTTAGTTTGTTCAATCATCGCTATACAATCATAATATATACATGAGGATATATTATATTAGTTTATACAACACGTTCAGGTGTTAATCCTATATATCTTAAACGCGCCGTTCTTTGCTTGGCTGTAGTGCCAAACAATATCCGCCGAAGATTTGGTGGAAGACCTCAAGCAGCTGCAGCAAGGTAAACTATTGACACGCAGCCGCAAGTCCAGCATCCCACCGCCCAGTAGCAAGTCAATGACGACCCAGCACATAGTGAACCCGACCCGCAGTGGCGGTGGTGGTGGTGGTGGTGGTGGTGGAGTCGGTCCAGCAGGTGACCCTTATCGCGAGTCTGATTCAGAAGTGACGAACAACGACGATAATAGCTCTACGACCAGCGAGCAGTACGAGCGGGACGTAACAATTCTCAACCATTGCTTCGACGACATTGAGAAATTCATCGCTCGTCTTCAGCACGCGGCCGCTGCCACCAGAGAGTTGGAACGTCGTCGTCGCAGCCGGAAAAGCAAGAAGCGCGATAACGGTGATGGCATGCTTTCGCTACGCACGAAGCCGCCCCACGAGAAAGAATTTTACGATATCTTCCAAAAGTTCAAGTTGTCCTTTAACTTGTTAGCGAAACTGAAGGCCCATATTCACGACCCCAATGCACCTGAGTTGGTGCACTTCCTTTTCACGCCATTAGCTCTGATCGTGGAAGCAGCCAGCGATACCTACTTACACAAGCATTTGCCACAGAAAGTCGTGGCGCCATTGCTGACGCGCGAGGCCCACAATCTGCTCACGCATTGCGTCACTAGCAAGGAGACGGAATTGTGGCATTCGCTGGGTAATGCGTGGATTACGCCGCGGGACGAGTGGAAGGGCCCAGTCAACTCCTACCACCCGGTCTTCCTCAATAACTGGTCGCCCGAGTATCCCGTGGTAGATGAGCTGGAGTATAATCCCGGCGGGAGCAACAACAAGCAGCAACATTATGGTGGCGGTGTCCACGGACACGGCGGCGACATGTACAATAGCGAGTACAACAGCCATCAGCATCACCAACACCAGGGCCACCACATGGCGTACGACCCACCCGGCCAGGACTATCTGTACGAGCGCAACAACGAGGCGACCGGCGGCGCGGCCGCGGCCCACTACCACCACGGCCATGACGGTGACCTGGAGCCGCACATGCACAGCGGCCGCAGCGACATATCGGTCGACTCGATCGAGCGAAACAACGGCGCTGGACCGGGTGGTGTGCCAGGGCCGACTATAGGCGGCCCGGGGGACGAACGGGGCTTCAAGCGGATACAGGAGAACTACCGCGACCAACTCAACAAGAAGAACGCCATGGTGGTCCAAGTCACGTACCCGCGTACCGCTAATAACGACAAAGAACTCACCGTCGTTCGAGGAGAATATTTAGAGGTACAATCATTTTCAATATTAATACGTCTGTATAGAAATTCCGTGCAGATAATATTGCACGTTCGTATATTTCAGATTCTGGATGACAGTCGCAAATGGTGGAAGGCCCGCAATCACAAGGGTGAAGTGGCTCATGTACCCCACACGATCGTGAGCCGCGTCAATTATCATAACTCTCCCGATATCTATAACAACCCTCTGTACGGCGACCGCGATAACAATAGACAAGTAAGTTCTTTGATTTGACAACTATAGTAACTGTATTTTCATCTACCTGAAAGAATTAACATTTTCATGTACAGAACTCTACGTGATAATACTTATAGCAAAAATGCGCATTTCGAATAAACTCTGCCCTTAGAAATGCTTTGATAAGATAGCACAATTAAATCGAGATATATTTAGGACTCTAATCAGGACATGTACGGACACGGGCCGAGTCCCAGTGAGGACTATCACGTGGCTCCTCCGCCTCCGCCGCCGGCGGCGGTGACTTCAGCGCCGGCGGACCTCGTACGCAAAGAGCGTCTGGGTAAGAAGGGCGAGTTTCGTTACTTCTAATACATCGTAGTCTGTCTTGTACCGTACACTGTATGTAAAATGTATATCTACTCGTTTGTCTTGTCCGTTTCCGTCCATTATATGTATCTTACGTTTAGTATATGTATTTATAATATATGTCCGTTTAGATCTGCAGCGGTAGTCTCGCAAATGTCAATTGGCAATCGAGTTGCACAATCGAGATTCGCGAGAATGGAGCTTCAGATATCGTAGTTTGTAACTGTTGAATTAGAAGGCGCCTATATAGTCATATTTGCTTGCATTCTATAAAAGATGTTGCGAACTATTTATTGTTATGCGTGCAACTTGTATACATGATCTTACAAAACAATTAACGAATTTTTGAACAATTGAAGGATTTATAATGGTGTATCTATATCGATTTCTATGTCTGAAAGTGGAATATATATTTACTATCTATTGTTATTTTGTCATTTTATATGCATATACGTATGTACACGCGTGGATATTAGATAGGTACGCGTGTATGTAATTGTTAATTTTTATTACGTATTTTATTAACCTTTTTATATAGTATGTTTACTATTTACGTGTTAATAATCCATTATGAACACATATTGTATTCATGTTAGGCGGCGTTTAATCGTTTGCTCACTAACATTATATTAACTGGGATTTTAGGTGTATTTTTGTGTTTAATTTAAAACCAGAAATATACCTAGCATATACATCCATCTATAAATATAATCTATATAGAGACTCAAAATGAAAGAATAAATTCGCGTTTATCTTTTATACATACAAAGCTTTGTTTGTTTGTTTTTACTGGTTGCTTCCAACTGCGTCCATACCTTTCTTATTTCGAAACGTTTTGTGACATTTAATGTACATTTTATAGCGCATCATATCCAACCTTTATTATTAAGAAAATTCGCTTCGGCTTTCATTCATTTAAAATATGTTCCATAATGATTTCTTGAGTGCCATAAAAAATAATTTTGACGTTAACAGTAAGTAGTTTCTATATTTTTATCCTTAACACAACTTTGAACATGTTTCTGGTTGTAAAGCTTCAATGCATCACATCATTGCTTTACTATCATTGCAGACGCTGCTACGTGAAGTGATCGTTATTTTTAATGTTCATTTGCGAAGTCTTCATTCGTAAAGTTTCGAGCCCAGTTTACGATCATTCGCATAAGTCTGATTACTGCTCTAACAATTTTTATCAAAGGGTGATAGAAAAATGAACCAAATTTTCTAACTTCTTGCGACTAACAACTGTTTGAATGCGCTTCGGCTTTCTCTATCTAACTTAGTGGCTCCTCCGCCGCCTCCTCCACCACCCTTGCCGCCAACGGCTCCCCCAATGCCCGTGGCGCCCTTAACGCCCACTTTCACCTTAAAACGCAGCAACTCCCTCGTGAGCTCAACCACCGCAAGAATGCGCGGCGATCGCATGCAGGACGAACTGAACATGGTGCTGCAGATGTTCCGCGATAAGCGCCGGCACGACATTGACGTGCGCGTCACCCCGGAAGTCTTCATCAACCACAAGAGCAACCCGGACGAGGTACAAGAATGGCTCGAAGCGAAAGAGTTCAACAAAGAGATCCGCAACGCGTTCGGATCGTTCACTGGACACCAGCTGTTTCAGTTGTCCCGAGCCCAGCTGGAGAAGATCTGCGGACAGAGCGAGGGCTCGCGGCTTAGTTCGCAGCTGACTATTCAGAAGAGTGTTAGCCAGGTGCGTGCGAATGCGCGTACGCGCGTTCTGGTACTGCGTCTTCATCTATTCATGCTAATACCACATCTTTATTTTTTTTTAGTATCAAACCTTCGGTGCGTCTGAATTGAAGAAGATTCTAGCTAGGGTGCGCCAGAAGATCGATACCAAATTGGAAGACCGATATCAAAATGAATTTACGTAAGAAACAAACGTATTCTATATTTATTTTATGTAGTAAATTTCTTGTTAATTGTTACACCATTTTATATAGTTATATATATATATATACATATATATATATATATATCTTTATATTTTATTACAAATTGTTTATTATATTTTCGCAAAGCCTGTTGCAATATTTTAATATACTTATATGAGTAAGGCATATAGATACGTTACTATTATCGTATTGCATTTCTTAAATATTGGTTGATATAATTTAATAATAGTTTCAAGAATACTGAATCACGTTATAAAATTGAACGTAATAATATAACGTTTAATATAACTGCCGATGAAGTGATATAAAATGTTAGTGCGCTATTTTTACAGTGTATTTATAAAATTTTTAACCATTTTCTTTTACGGTGGTTAATTGATTTGTTTCGCACGTATATCTAATGAATATACAGCGTTAATTTACAATTGGCATTGACTCACACTTGGAGGCATTTTAATTGTTTTTCAATGCTTCTTTTTAATAACTACATCACATAATTTGGTTACTATATTTAAAATATTAAATACAGAGTGTCTTTATAGGAATTTTTAAGAACTAACAATTTAATTTGATTAGAGTATACTTTGCAGCGATATTAACGACGTGCATATGGGATCTATGCAAAATTCATAACTTAGCACACATAATAATTAATAATCATATATGCAAACGGTGCGTCACATCTCCAAAGAGATTTCAGGGCGACAGAATGTGTGTTAGCTATGACGTCATTGCTGACGTCATAGTGTGTTTATATAGATATTTGCCAAGGGTTTCTGGCATTGTACATCTCTCCAGATAATGCAGATTATACGTTTGTGTATTTATGTTTAGCGCAGCATTTCTTAAATTTAATTGTATTGAGTTTATGACCACGATGTGCAAAGCGACAGTAATGTAGTTGCCCGATAATCAATTAAATGTAAATTTTAAAAAATGAACCATTTGATTTTTCATAAAATTGTACAAATCGCTATTGACTGAATTTGGAAGAATTATTTGAGGAGCGATTGTAGTTTTACAAAAATTATCAGATTTAATAGTGAATATCTGCAATTAGTAACGAATACGGTACTGATAATTACAGATTAAAGTCCTACTTTAGAAGAATATCGAAGAATAAATATAATTATTGTTGTTTGTCCAGCGATTATGGCATTTCAAAATGATGCACGAGTGCCAAATATAAATTTACTGCTCATAATGTTCATCAAATTATCATCAAGGCGATTTATTTAGTAGCAATTGTTCATTAAGTGCACTTAGCAGTTCGCTTCTTCTTTTCCAAGTAAGTTTCTTTTCTATATTTTATGTAACTTTTTGAAGTCATGAAATGAAAGCATACAAATAATTAGAAGCAATGCAAATTTTTAATTGCTAGAATTATGTCTTTAAAAAATAGTTAAAGCTGCAGTTCAAGAGACTTCGATTTTCGGCAGGACCTTCTGAAATAAATGCAATATACTCATTCTAAGTGAGAAACTGATTAATTCTGTTGGAAATTATAGTGTAGTTGTACCTATTAGGTGTCGTGGAGAAAAATAAGTAATGAAATGAAACGTATCTGGAATTAGGTCAATCAAACGATCGATTCCATTTATTACGTAAACTTAGGGTCGGAATTGTTACGCACAGGTCCAAATAATCGACAGTCGATATTTATAACAAATCGCAATTTAATCCGTAACGCACGATTGCCTACTTGCCCTCGATCACATTCCAATTTACTTTAATTCTACGCTCGATGGTTTGACAAATGCCGTTAGATATACATCATTAATGGTATTGAAAAAAGTAATTTTATGTCTTTACGTATGTGCTCTACCTTTTCCAATTTTACAAACTCTTTAAGATGGATAGTTTTATATGAAACATTCCAATGAGCAGTTGTGTATTGCCGCAATAGTTGTTGAAGGAGTATAAAAATGTATTAAAACTATTCAACATAATAGACTTTAATTATATAATTGAAGTCTATAATTTAACAATCGATGGATTTATTATACCGAACGTGAACTATAAACCTTGTAAAAAAGCAATCGATTGTTTTAGTATCGTTAAGGAAAAGTGATGAGAGGATGCGAGATGCGAATGTCCAAAAATTTGCTTCAGGGCATATGATGTAAGTATGTATTGTAAATGGATCGCCAAAAATCAAATGCTTATGAAGACGTAAGCCGCGGGGTGGGGTACGAGAGGTCCTGGTATGTACACCATGCGACAATGTTCCATATCGTAAGCTGATCGTGGAACGTTCGGATTTGAACCTCTTCTGTGCAGTGACACAGCTTTCAGTTGAGCGTGTCCTAAAGCATGGTGCTGGAGAAAAGGAAGCACGGGAAGAGAGGGAAAGGACTAAAACCCCAAGAGCAAAGCTAAACGTCGAGAATCGGCGTGGTATAGGCGGCGGTGGCGGCGACGGCGCATTGGAACACTTCGCCACCCCGGAGCCACCCCGCGCAACTTTGTATTCTATAGTAGTCGTTGTAACCGTGGACGTGGACATTGCTAGAGGACAGCGGAGCGAGCGAACGATCCTCCTCGACGGTGCCGTTGTAACGTAGTGAGGAACGTAACGAGTGCCCGTGCCGTGCACAATTGGGGTTGATGGTTGATAGACATAGAAGGACCAGTGTGAAAACGTTCGTTCGTTCCGACTGCTCGTTATTAGTTGTTGGTTGTTGTTGTTGCTGTTGTTATTGTTGTTTCCCCATTATCGTTACAAAGGTGGTGCGGCTGTAATTATCGTCGTGCAATAGTGACGTCACGCGATTCGGACCTGGACTCGGCTCGGATCACGGTTCGTATTCGAAATAGACTGTAACGTAGACCATACGGCCAACGGCTTACATCAGTGAGTAGCAAGCGCGGATATTGGCACGGTACCCGGTACCAGTATAGTAAAAACCACAGGCACCTTCAACGCCTTGTTCTTTTCAAGACAAACTAGCCAACAAACCTGAACCTTACCATAAATCATCCACCCCCGCTTTGGTCCAGACTCATAAGCCGGTGTCCTCGATACCGCATGTCGAGTGACACGCTGTTGGATACCGACGAAGGACGGATAACGTTACATTACGTCTGATCGGGTGTTCGGTAGTACCACCACCTGAACTGACCTGACCTGAACTGTAGCGCGCGAGTACATTCTGTGCGTAGAATCCCGATTCGTTCCAGGGGACCGATAGTGCAGCGTAAGTGTCGTGCCGTCAATGTATATGTAAAAGCAGAAGGAAGGATTTGCATGATGGTATCGTCCAGGTTCACCTTCTATATTCTGAAACGTTGAGAGTGATAGGTAGGGTGGTGGTAGAGGCCAGTGGCAAGTGGCATTGCCGGTGTCGGTGCGAGAGCCGACAGTGGCAACGGAACGATGGTAATAGGAATTTCAGCGTAGCAGGAGGCATACAAACAGGCGCCTACGGCACGCAGCAGGCACAGCAGCGATCGACGGCCGTCCTTCGCTGTTACATCAGAGCCCTGCTCGCAGGATGGTAGAGGTGAGACCGTATAAGGACAATGTGCGCGTGTTCTACAGCTACAACAGCTGGAGATCTGATCAGCAACAGAGTCGCTGTAGCGCCATTCATTCGATGCGTTCCGCGATTGCGATACCGTCGTCGTTACCGCAGCCGCTGGAGTGTGCCGATTCCAATGTGTACGAGCCGATGCAGATGTGGTCTCTTTCTGGACCATTCCAGACAGCATAGACAAGCTACAATTATGGCGTCAGCACCGCTGCGTCTATGACTGCGAGCGTACGCCGTTCTCGTTCCCGGTATCCCGGTCTCGTTCTCGTTCACTCGCTCGACGCAGTGAGGAAGACAGCGACGAGCGCATAACAGACTCGCTACGTTACACCACTACAACGGCGTAAATCCATTCCTCGCAACGTTCCTGCAGAATTGGCCGTAACGACGACGACGACGACGACGACGACGGTGGGCATCGGGCGAAATAGCAAACGGCGCGAAAGGATCGAGCGAGGCACGAGCACGAGTCGGGAACACAGGCCACAAATTCAGATACCCCGACGACGGCAGTGTATATACCGAATATACCGGGTGTCCGTCGCTACAGGCTACACCACTGCGATACCTCGACACATATCCAGCCAGCTATTGTTCCAGATCACGCGGTATATGCCATATAGCGAACCAGCAGTGCTCTATAGTCTGCTGCACCTGTCGTCGTAATGTCGTGTACATTCTCTTACCGTATATATTCCTGCAGCGACCCTAGCGTCGCGGTGCCGTAATCGGCGCGAGTTTTAGGCTGTGAAAGGGCGCGCGGCCGCGAGGGGGCCGCCTTGGAATTATCACCGAGCGTTCAGCAGTCAACGCTACTACACGCCAGTATATATTCCAGCATACTATAACAGTGCTCTTCAGACTGAAAACCATACTCAACTTGTACGGGTACGGTACTGGCATCAGTAACATCAACAGCTAAATGCACGAAAAACATCGCTGGTGCAATTAGTACTTGGAGAGTATAAGAATACGAGCATCTGGTTTTGAGCGTCCAACTACTAATCATCTGCCTACTACTATTGTTACTTCTACTACCTACTACTTCAACTAGTACTACGATATTTACTCTACCGTTCGTTAGTAAATTAACCCGGTTAATTACCCGGGTACTTCAGGAAAGGGTACTACGAGGGAAAAGTGCTTGTATATAATAGATCTGTTCTGTATGCTGGCTGGCTGACTGACTAACAACTGACTACCGAATTCGAATCGGGCCGGACTCGTAGTCAAGCATATTTAATCTTAGCAGTCAGAACATTTACTTATTGTACAAGAAGCATACGAACAATCACGGTACAACTACAACTGTGTATTGTGTCCGTGCATATTATTAGATAGGAACGATAGTACACAATAGCTGATAGGAAATACAATTACGATATAGTACGATCATTCACTGTAAGTCAGTCAGTCTATCTACTACTCCACTAACTCTACCTCCTGTCTGTGTACGCGTGAATGTGTGTCTATGAGCGCGAAGTGGATTGTTTTGTATTAATGTCTACCACGACCAGTCTTCATCATCAGGGCACGGCGAGGCGTGTTCAACAACCGCAACATCAGAAACTGCACAAGCACAAGCGGCCGCAATTCTCCCGACGTCCGCATTTTCGGCAAGTTCGCCTGTTCGAGTTGTGTGCCTGTACTGCCTGTGCCCGTGCGTGCAGTGAGTGGGTGCGTTCGTCTTCGCAGCGTACGTTCCCATATCCATCGTCGTGGTGTTCGCGGAATTCGCGGAGGGCGACCAGGCCCACCACCTACTGCACTTGCAACTTCCTCTCGTAAGCCCGCTGAACTCTGTTCCTGGCTACTGGACCGGGCACCGGGGTCGTCACTGAACCCGATGTTTACTTGACCACCACTACGGAACATCTAGACAGACTGGGGGCGACCGCTACCATATTGGACTAGGGTGTACAGTAAGTGCTGCCACATCATGCACCGTTCACCACTTGCCAGCCACACTGAAGCTTCCACCTATCACCCTTACCCTCAAACGCACGTGTTCATTAGTACCTACTCATCACCCAACTGATCCTCTCTTAAACCAGTCGCTTAATGCACTCATCTCACGTTCTTTATATGCACATGCAGCTGCACGTACATTACATACACTACACCATCCATAATATCTTCAAAATTACGCTTTGAAGAAGTCTCTTTGCACTCACTCGTTATACACTCACCCTGGCATTGTATTTATTGCCTACAATAATCTTCGAAATACTAAAGAGATGTTGTACCGCACTGATTTCTCCGTTGTAATCTGAATATTCGACATGTGCAAAAAAATCCAAAAAGTCCGTAGATTCAGATATTTATGAACTTACGTGATGCATGCCGATGCTATTACGTTTGGCGGTAATCTCAGCTAGCGATAGATAAATGGGTCAGTGGAGAATCTAAGCACAATGCCAACTGCTCAGTAGGCCCACTCTACTCGTCTCTAATCAAACATCTAGCTATTGTACTGTGTGTGTAATAGCAATTTGATCAGTGTATCTTTTAAGTACATCCTATTAAAACTAAGTACAGTCAAGAACTTCTGTACTATCATGTCAAGGTAGCAAACTTAAACCGAAGATCCTATAGGATTATAGCGGGGGAGCACCGAACGGTGCTGGTATAGGACACCCTTGCGTTCGAATGTTTACAACCGGCTGAAGAAAAGGAACGCGCGATTCAATTTTGGGCGCATTGTTTTCCGTTATTAAACGTAAATTGAACGATGTGGCCTTTAGTAAATGTCAAATGGCATCTGCTTGTACGTAATGGTAATGTATGTATGAATGTGCTCGCTCGTTCGTCGGAGCCAATAATATATTTTCGTTGCTCCAAATAGTATTTACGAGACATAGCACTCGGTAAATCATCCTACTTTCCCTTCGTTCCTGGCGACGTGTTCGTCGGGATGTATTTATTCAATTCATCTCAGCGCCACTATTTTACTATAAAATGGTTGCATTTTAGATCTCACGATGGCTTAGCTTCACTTTCCCAATTTTTCATGCAGAAATTTCTATCTAGATTTTTTCCTTTTTATCGAAAAATATCACTTGCAATATAGTCTATTGATCAAATTAAAGTCAGATCTACGCGGTTCGATTAATATTTCCCTCAGCTTCATCTTACCACACCGCTTAAGTCCAAACGTTCTCCAGAAGAGTAAATAGTCACCGATTACAATAAACATCATCTTTATATCTCGAAATCTATTGCAACTACGAATACGAAAAGTTTCGCTAAAAGTTCAATTTATGCTTCGCACAGACATTCGAGTCCATGAAATCAATGATAAACGATGACGCTTAAATGTGCGTGCCATATATGACGTCATACCTTCAGTGCTTGACAAGTGTGCATTAAAAATAACTAAAAATAACTGAAACGCTTCGCGTATCGCGGAGATAGATCAGACCGGTGCGTCCAGTGTATTAAATTGGGCGGCCACTGGTCCGAAGCAGTTGGATTTGGATCAGGTCGGTATTTACTTACGAAAGCGAAGTAGCGATTTTTCCACCATGTAATTGGTTAAGACATTGTTTTAATGCGTTTTAATCAAATTTCTGAAGAATTTGGACAATTTCATCGTTATGATGACCTATTGCATAGACTTGTAACCATTGACCAAGATATGTGGTTGTGCAGTTAAATATAGAAAAACGCTTCGAGTTGGCAAATTTATTTCAAATTCCCAGTAGTAAACTATTTGGGTGACGATTTTTTTTAGCGTATTTTCCCTCGGATAAGTTTCGAACAAAATTATCTTTGAGGGATATTTAATCGCTGATTAAATCAAAAAAAGGGTTTTTTTTTTTGCGATTTGGAATGTTTTAAGGTATTGGTGTTTGAGTCACGAAAAACGGTTTCATGTAATTATATGGCGGAGTAACAGATACAAATTGTTGTTCAATAAGGTATAAATAAAAAAGAATCGAAAAATAATGGAGGTGTCAAGTGAGGTGAAATATGAAACTATTATCGTAATTACACCTAAAATAGGGTCCAGCAACAGGCACAGAGCCTAGTTATTTGCGAAAATATCACGCCGTTTTTCTTTCGCGTTTGGACGAAAAAGAAAATGGGAGCACGCGAGGCAGTATCCAGCAAAATAATTTATCTATTGAGCCAATGTCTTTCAGAAGCAGCCCCTTCCAACTTCCATTCCTTAGGGATACGGTGTGGCGGAATGGAAAAGCCGTTTATATATACAAGACTCAATGTCACGCGATGTCATTTTCTTCGCACGCGCGACATCAGACTGTTATTTTAATAACAACGGCCGCCTTTTAATTGCCACCGTTTGTTAAGAGCCAACAATTGAAGTGGCTAGTTGCAAAACTGTCGCTCGTTAAGAACCATTTTTGATTAAAGAAGATAATGTTTGTTCCGTAGTAACAGTATTAGTAGTAGTAATAAATAGATGGCAGCCGGATGTAATTAATAAATCCATTGCCCAGTTTATGAGGATATCGTTGAAAAAGAACAATTTAAATGGAACGAAACAAAAAAAAAATGGTTTTAATTTTTGTAAAATGTAAAAGCAGGCTCGTATTTAGAGGGGAGATAATATGGGTAATTACCCCCCCCCCCCCCCCCCGAAAGGACTGAATATATTTCTTAAAATTGTTTTTTTTACAAACCAACTTTATTTTAGAAAAATACTAATTTACGAATAATTTATTTATTACCCATCTAGATACGCCTCTGATTGAATAAGGTACAGTTCCTTTAAGTAACAGCTATTCTCCATCAGCAAAAACGACGTAGTTTTAATTTAATCAACGAATCTATTGTGATGTAGCCCGAGCTTAATTAAACACTTTTTCAATTAGTTCATTTTTTTTCGTGCATACGAAGAAGCGGCATAAAGATTGGTCAAAGCGGCAGCAATTAACATTCCTTTTGTAATCATAAAGAACTCGCGGTGAATATATTTTTTACATTAATCTTTACCCTAATCACTTCTATGACATTCATTTTTATATAACGCAAGTCGTCCGGATATGTATCATTAAAAATGTCACTGTTATCTAAAATATTATCGTGCCGTGGTATGAATTGATGAACATTTTTTACATTGGAAAGCGTTAAGATAGGCTTGATGAAGTTGCAACTAAATATCAACATATTTTTGAATAAATATTAAAAAATATTGGGTAAATAGGTGCATATATATCTAGAAAATGTATGTGGGTTCATAATTGGCGGTAGTGTCTACACGTATGTGGTATTTCTAGGCATTGTTGTCAAAAGTAAAAAATAATAAATGTGGGATGCGATAGTTTATATATCAACCATTTTTTTGTAATATTAAATAATAATGATCAAGCATAAATATGTGTATGAAAATGTAAGAACGCTAGTTTCTTTTAACATCAGCATGTAGATTCAGAATGGCAACGGTGGAAGGGACTTTTGCTATGACACATGCGCACTATTATATATCAGATATTTAATTTCGTTAGATTCTTTTTAAAATAATTTCTGTGAAGAAATACATGGCAAACATTTTTTTGATTTCATTGAAAAGGAAAGCAACAAAAACATATTAAATATGCGCTTTGTCTATGCAGAAAATAATTGAAAAAAAAAACAGATATTGTGGAGGTCCCATTTTGCACACTATCCTCAATGCAAGTGAAGTATTCACGAGATTATTTAATTTTTTTGCGTTGATTTTAGTTTAACTAGTTTTTTATTTTCTACTTATCGGACATTTTATATTTTTGCATTATTGTTTTTTTTCGAGTTTCATTAAGTTAATTAATATAATAGTATATTAAAGAACGAATTTCATAAGGCAGGTTTTATTGCACGAGTTCAAGTTTAGAAAACGAAGTGCGTAGCATCGAGTTTTCTAAAGAACGAGTGTTATAAATGCCTTATGAAATGAGTTTTTTATACTATTTTTTCTAATTTGCGTCTTTTAAGCCCTTTTTAAATAATAAATCGAAATTTAAAAATTTAGGGAATTTTTTGACTATTGGTAGTAACTATTGACACATTTGAAACATTCGAAATAAATTGTCAAATAAATTTAAATTAACCTATTTGTTGCTTTCTTTTGTAGATTGACGTACAATTGTACATTTCAGGGACAAAATTAAAATCAAACTATTTGTTGCTTTCTATTTTAGTTTGACGTTTGATAACTGGCAAGCAGTGCTACCAACTTTGACACATTAAATTGCCCTATACTATAAGCGAACTCAAATTCGCTATAAACGAACTCATTTGGGTTCGTTGATAGCTCTATTATAAACGCAAATTAGAAAATAATATATTAAAGAACGAGTTTCATAAGGCAGATTTTATTGCACGAGTTCATATGTTATAAATGCCTTATGATATGAGTTTTTTATACTATTTTTTCTAATTTGCGTCTTTTATGCCCTTTTTAAATAAAAAAATCGAAATTTAAAAACTTAGGGAATTTTTTGACTGTTGATAGTAACTATTAGCACATTTGGAACATTTGAAATAAATTGTCAAATAAATTTAAATTAACCTATTTGTTGCTTTCTTTTGTAGATTGACGTACAATTGTATATTTCAGGGACAAAATTAAAATCAAACTATTTGTTGCTTTCTATTGTAGTTTGACGTTTGATAACTAGCAAGCAGTGCTACCAACTTTGACACATTAAATTGCCCTATACTATAAGCGAACCCAAATTCGCTATAAACGAACTCATTTGGGTTCGTTAATAGCTCTATTATAAACGCAAATTAGAAAATAATATATTAAAGAACGAGTTTCATAAGGCAGATTTTATTGCACGAGTTCATATGTTATAAATGCCTTATGAAATGAGTTTTTTATACTATTTTTTCTAATTTGCGTCTTTTATGCCCTTTTTAAATAAAAAAATCGAAATTTAAAAACTTAGGGAATTTTTTGACTGTTGATAGTAACTATTAGCACATTTGGAACATTTGAAATAAATTGTCAAATAAATTTAAATTAACCTATTTGTTGCTTTCTTTTGTAGATTGACGTACAATTGTACATTTCAGGGACAAAATTAAAATCAAACTATTTGTTGCTTTCTATTTTAGTTTGACGTTTGATAACTGGCAAGCAGTGCTACCAACTTTGACACATTAAATTGCCCTATACTATAAGCGAACTCAAATTCGCTATAAACGAACTCATTTGGGTTCGTTAATAGCTCTATTATAAACGCAAATTAGAAAATAATATATTAAAGAACGAGTTTCATAAGGCAGATTTTATTGCACGAGTTCATATGTTATAAATGCCTTATGAAATGAGTTTTTTATACTTTTTTTTCTAATTTGCGTCTTTTATGCCCTTTTTAAATAAAAAAATCGAAATTTAATAACTTAGGGAATTTTTTGACTGTTGATAGTAACTATTAGCACATTTGGAACATTTGAAATAAATTGTCAAATAAATTTAAATTAACCTATTTGTTGCTTTCTTTTGTAGATTGACGTACAATTGTACATTTCAGGGACAAAATTAAAATCAAACTATTTGTTGCTTTCTATTTTAGTTTGACGTTTGATAACTGGCAAGCAGTGCTACCAACTTTGACACATTAAATTGCCCTATACTATAAGCGAACTCAAATTCGCTATAAACGAACTCATTTGGGTTCGTTGATAGCTCTATTATAAACGCAAATTAGAAAATAATATATTAAAGAACGAGTTTCATAAGGCAGATTTTATTGCACGAGTTCATATGTTATAAATGCCTTATGATATGAGTTTTTTATACTATTTTTTCTAATTTGCGTCTTTTATGCCCTTTTTAAATAAAAAAATCGAAATTTAAAAACTTAGGGAATTTTTTGACTGTTGATAGTAACTATTAGCACATTTGGAACATTTGAAATAAATTGTCAAATAAATTTAAATTAACCTATTTGTTGCTTTCTTTTGTAGATTGACGTACAATTGTATATTTCAGGGACAAAATTAAAATCAAACTATTTGTTGCTTTCTATTGTAGTTTGACGTTTGATAACTAGCAAGCAGTGCTACCAACTTTGAAACAGTAAATTGCCCTATACTATAAGCGAACTCAAATTCGCTATAAACGAACTCATTTGGGTTCGTTAATAGCTTTATTATAAACGCAAATTAGCAAAAATGTATTTTCTAGCGATGTGCTATAATAGGTTAAGTTACATTCTTGTTGTGACTTAGCTGTTGTACATCCAATTTAATAAAATAAAATAAAATAATATTACTCGGGGGTACATAATTCATTATAATACAGATTGGATGCACTACTAAGGCAACCCAATATCCATGCAATTTTTATTTAAACCATCTTTGATTTGGCTAAACGTCGCCTTCTGACATCTGATGTGCACTTTTTTTCTACAAACACGCGCTTCGATTTAACATACAGAAGTATATATATATGTAGATAACCTGTACATATTACCCAGTGTATTTTTGGACGATTTTTATAAAAGAGAACCCGTACGCGATTTTATTACTTTTTTACGTTATACCGCGCTAGTTACACCAGTTTATTCTGCATTTACCCAGGCAATCGCTTTTTAACTTTAGCTCGATCCGATTTATTTCTCGCGCTTTTTAAACTTAAAAAAATTACAATACAATTGTACGAATTATCAACTACTACCCCGCAATCTAAATACTCGTTTCGCGTTTGCATTGAATTGATTATCAATACGTTCGGTGGCGGGCGCTTTCTTTCCGTTTTGCATCGTGCGATTTGAATCAAATCTGGCAACCTCGCTTGTTGCGTATATATAAATAGTACGAACATTCACATACGGAGCGGAGGCTTTGTATGTATATAATGGGATAGTAGTATATTTCATATGTGACCCATAGGAGTTTCGGATAGTCATCATCGTATAGTTAGTGTAGACCATCGAAGCCGATGCTCGGGCACCGTATGTAGTTTGTGGGTGGCAGGCAAACAGTGCCAAAGCAGCCGCGTGACCGGTATGTTAGTGTAAGAGCGGATGAACGCCACATCTAACCTAACTATTTATAAATTAGTGTGTAGTCCTTTTATTCGATACATTTTTTTTGTACAAAACCAAATAGTCGCCAGCGAGAGGTGCGACAATATGTTATAGTGCGTGCGTGTCTGGATGGCAATTTTGACGTACCCACCCGAGGGAATTAATTAGCGGTGAGTCGATCGGCCGCGTGCACTTTCTTTTTCATCAATTCTTATATCGCGACGAACATTATATCCTTTATCCTCGATCCCGTCTGTATGTCCTTATGATAATAACGAATCGCTCGCGAAAGAGATACGTTAAATATTCGGTAATCGATAATTTCGGTACCACCAAACTTCGCATTTAAGACACTGATCTTCTGTTGGGTAACTAGTTATGTCCGATACCTAGTTACTACAGGGTGTAGTAGAATATGAAACTGGCGCGTGAATTGATTTTTGACGAAGCGACTCAATATCTTGTCGTATTATAAAATTCCAGGCAACTCCCGTTTTTCGCGACTGATTTTGTTTAACAGCAAATTGTCGCCGTCTATATACAATGTGACTCATATGTAGGTAAAATTAATCTACTGGGCGATGTTTCCACAAACATTTCCTTCAATACTCGATTAGTCTGTCCTATAATTTCGAACACGTTGTTATCAGCGGCTTATCATATAATAAATAATAGATCTGGCCATCGTATTTGTCATCAGTCTTCCGTCGAAATACGTTTCCATTTTCCCAGAGCCCTCTTCTCCATTAAGCCAACTAGGCACAGTGCCTAGTTCGTAGGCACAGTGCCTAGTTCGTAGGCACAGTGCCTAGTTCGTAGGCACAGTGCCTAGTTCGTAGGCACAGTGCCTAGTTCGTAGGCACAGTGCCTAGTTCGCAGACACAGTGCCCAGTTCGTAAGCCCTAGGCAGCCTAGGGCTTACGAAAATATCTCAACTGAAGCAAAAGACAACAAAATGAAACGGTCGAAATATAGAAATAAAAAAATTATTTATTAATAATCAATAGTATAGATTATCACCCAAATACCGTAACTGAAAGCATTAGGTAGCTAGATAGATGCACATTTCGAAGGCTATGCCCCCCATCTTCAGTAGCACAAGATGGCTATTCTTATAAAATTATAAATAACATATTAAGAAAATTTAAAAGAACAAGCAATATCACAGCAATAATTCAACTCAAATTTGTTAATTTGATGCTATAATTGCACGTGGTTTAATTTTAAAGTAACGTATAATACTTCTAATAGTCTTGCTAATTTTGTAGGAAATCCCAAAGATTCGATTGATTTCAATAAAAAATCTGGTATTTATAAAATATCTTGTTCTAGTTGTCCTAAAGTATATATAACACATAGACCAATTGAAACTAGATTTAAGGAGCATTTCAGATTAAATAGAAAAGATAAAAGTGCTGTAGCCGAGCATATTTCTGACTAACTCAGGTCATCCTATTCAAATTAGTTCACTTAAATTACCTAAAAGTGTTTTGAATTATTCCGAGTTAAATGCTTGTGAAAGTATATACATGCATAAATCTAAATCAAATTTCCTGAATTTAGATTCAGGTCCAATTTCATCTTGTCTATTTAATTTATGTAATTTAATTTTAATTTTAGTTGTTTTAGGTTTGACAAACAAATATTTATTATTGTTACTAGTTAGTTTCGTTAATTATTAATTTATATTGTTTTAAAAGATTTATAGGTCATATTATATGCCATTTTTGAAATATTTCTGTCATGTTGACTTATTTATTGAATAGTATATCAATCACGATTCGTGACAGAGGTATTTTCTTTGGTTTTTATCTTGTGCTACTGAAGATGGGGGCATAGCCTTCGAAATGCGCATCTAGCTAATTAATGCTTTGAGTTACGATATTTGGGTGATATTCTATACTATTATTTAACACCGTAGTGATAATTTTTATAAAACATTTCTATAAAAATATACTATTGCTAAATAGCATTTTATAAAAGTCCAAGTTCTTTTTATGGCATTTGCTATCGGCAAATTCTTTAATTATGTCTTCAAATGACAATTGTCGCATAATTTCAGTTTCAATGGAAAGCAGTGCAAGCGACGACATACGCATTTGTCCCATTGTTGATCGTAAGCAATTTTTAATTAATTTTAATTCGGAGAAACTCCTTCCCCCATTCGGTGTTCGATTCAAAAATGTAGAGATATATCTTAAAAGCTATATTTACATTTGGAAAACTGCTGAGAAGCATATCGTTAATTTGTGCACGAAGCAAGTCAATTACAGTCTTTTTATCTTCACACATTCCGGAGAAAACTAGAAATTCGTCAACAAACACATCTTCAAGATCTGTCCGATATGTGTCTATTAAATATTTTGCTTTGCGGGGACAACTTCATCTTGAGACATTATTTTAGTAAGCGCCTACGAAGGTGTTAAGACGGCCCTGCGACTTTCCCTGAATAATATTCTGTGTTAATAGTGCGATTTCCAAGGACCGTGTCCAATCGATAATTCCCTACCGTTCCGACCGCCGATATTTTTTCTTTTCCCTAAATCATTGTTTCGCCAGTGACTGAAATAGGTCAGCGGGAGCGTCGCGAAATAAAAAAATATATATCTCGCGATTTTAATCACGGCAAATTAAATAATCCACGCGCTTACGTTACTCGCAATGTATTTTTTCTTCGGACAAGATGCCGATCTTCAAAATTCTCGCCACCATCGATTGTCATTCATGAAACAGCCAGTCAAATGATATTTCGATATGTAACTTCAGTCTTTTCGATTATAGCTGGATTGTAAAGAATTCGTATTGTATTTTAAATCAAATTTAAATGTACTTTCGCTATTGAATATTTGTTAGTTGAGCGATATCTATTTTAAATATTTGTTGAGAAACGCAGTGATACGCGTTATTTAAATTAAGTCGGCTGTTGTTGCCGTCAACAACCATAATGTCAAGAAATGTTAATAAAATAAAAATGATTTGACTAGAAATCATTTTTAATGCTCCGTCCATATAAATTAGGATTCTTCTAGGCCGCAACTAAAGACAGACTGGACATTATTAGTCATCGTGCCTTTTTTTTTTCCGCGCTTAACATTTGCCGCGACTAGATAATATTTACTTGGATCTTGTCAAGGTCATCTACTTACGCTCAAGCCTAATAATTTATGAAGTTCTGTATTGTGACCCATATGCTAACATGCTTCTACATTCCGCGGCTATATTCTATTCTGTAAATAAATAAATGACGTAATTTCGAACGAGTATTAAATACGAGTTTTATAATTAATTTCGCTTCCAGTGCACCAGTGGTATTTCTTACATATTTTTTAAATCACTATAATTATATTGCTTCGACTTCGACTGAGGTTTGGTAACCAAACCATGGCACTGAGCGCTGCGACGTTCACCTGCTTTTTAAAGGCGTTTCGAAATTTTTTTAACAATTCTTTTTTTTTTTTTGTACACACAATTTATCGAACATTTTTCAATTTGCATCGCTTTATTAACAAATACATTTTGGAGTAGGGGTTCTCAATCTAATTAAAGTCGCGGGCGCTATCGAGACGGGAATAAATTAAACAATTCAATCAAAATGAACGATTATAATTGGTTCAAATAGCAAAATATACATTTTTTTAAAGATTTCTAAATTTATTTGAGAATTGCAAAAATTCGAAATCTTTTTAAATTGTTTTATTTTTCCGATATTTAAATTGTAAATAGCCGCGGGCGCATGTAAGTAGCACAAATGTGACCGCGGGCCTATGGTTGAGAATATCCTACCTTACACCTTACAGGAATATCAATGCGGCATTAGTGAGTTAAAGAGTCCGCAATCCTAAAGATTGGTTGGAAACAGCACGCCATGCCGATCTATCCTGAGCTAATCCCTTCATCTCCCTATAGCTATTCATCTCAACGTCTTCAACTATCTGACTCACATACTCCAATCTAGGCCTACCTACCCCTCACTTTCCCTCCACTCTACCTTCTATGATCAATTGCATAATCCCCCCATGCCTAAGAATATGCCCTACTAATCTGTCTCTCCTACGCTGTAACACTCTCCAAATACTTCTCTTCTCCCCTACTAACTCTAGTACAGCTTCATTTGTTACTTTATCTTCCCAACCAATCCTCATCATCCTCCTATAACACCACATTTCGAATGCTTGTAATCTACGCTTCTCT
The DNA here is from genome assembly GCA_947310635.1 of Leptodirus hochenwartii. Classification (NCBI taxonomy): domain Eukaryota; kingdom Metazoa; phylum Arthropoda; class Insecta; order Coleoptera; family Leiodidae; genus Leptodirus; species Leptodirus hochenwartii. The sequence goes on along the minus strand of OX371187.1, from coordinate 7,851,591 downwards.
TCCTTTCCTATAGTCCACGCCTCACACCCGTACAGTGCTACACTCCAAACATATACCTTCAGTAATCTTTTTCTAATACCCAAGTCAATATTTGATCTTAAAATCTGTTCCTTTTCTACGAATGCCTTCCTACCCTGTGCTATCCTACACTTTATATCTACCTTGCTTCGATTATCTTTTGTGATTCTACTGCCTAAATAACAAAAATCTGACACTTCTTCGATTCTATTATCTCTTATTGTGATCCTCATTTTTCTACTGCATTCCTTTTTGTTATAAAAATTATTATATATAATTCAATATTCGTCTGGAACTAGTTTGTGTTTAAGGTTCGAAACTTTCCAATTCAAGGGACTAATATCGGAGTGTCATGGTTGCCATTAATAATTACTATTATACCAAAACTTCCGTCAATAGTAACACAATTATGAGCAATTTAACGCCGTTGCGGAGGAACATATTTTCTTGCCAGTTGCAACTAATTTCAATGAACTCTCTCCAAATTAAATGCCGCTAGTTAAACAGTCCGCAATCCTAAATATTGGTTGGAAACAGCACGCCATGCCGATCTATCCTGAGCTAATCCCTTCATCTCTCTATAGCTATTCATCTCAACGTCTTCAGCTATCTGACTCACATACTCCAATCTAGGCCTACCTACCCCTCTCTTTCCCTCTACTCTACCTTCTATGATCAATTGCATAATCCCCCCATGCCTAAGAATATGCCCTACTAATCTGTCTCTCCTACGCTGTAACACTCTCCAGATACTTCTCTTCTCCCCTACTAACTCTAGTACAGCTTCATTTGTTACTTTATCTTCCCAACCAATCCTCATCATCCTCCTATAACACCACATTTCTAATGCTTGTAATCTACGCTTCTCTTCCTTTCCTATAGTCCACGCCTCACACCCGTACAGTGCTACACTCCAAACATATACCTTCAGTAATCTTTTTCTAATACCCAAGTCAATATTTGATCTTAAAATCTGTTCTTTTTCTACGAATGCCTTCCTACCCTGTGCTATCCTACACTTTATATCTACTTTGCTTCGATTATCTTTTGTGATTCTACTGCCTAAATAACAAAAATCTGACACTTCTTCGATTCTATTATCTCCTATTGAGATCTTCATTTTTCTACTGCATTCCTTTTTGTCACACCTCATCACTTTAGTTTTACCTATATTTATTTTCATGTTAAAATCCCTAGTCAATACTGCCTGCATACCATTCAATACCCTTTCTAAATTCTTTTCGCTTTCTTCTAATATAGCTATATCGTCGGCGAATCTCAACATATATATTTTATTATAATGCCGCTATTACGCAAATATCGACTTCGATGGCAATCATAATATTTATCTTCATTCGTTCTTCATGTTCACAAGTGTCAATGCATTGGACAATGTCCACCAATATTTACCGTCATTTCTTTAATAAAAGTGTCGGTGCATTAGAATCACGATTGCAAAACAAATAATCGGAAATTGTGGAATATGGATTTAAATTCGAATTTTACGTTTGCTAATAGTTCAATTTTTATCTTCGAAGTTCATTACCGTAATTGATTCTTATTTGCATTATATACACGCCATAACATTGATATACAAGCAGAGTCCGTAAAATGCATTTAGCAATTTGTTATTCCGGCAAATATATCAATTTAATTCCCATCGAATTAATATAATACGTTAATTTCCGATCAAATCGTTCATTTAAAACGGCAATCACTTAAAATAACAATTATCGCGATTCCTCCAGTCATTTTCACACCCCGCACCTCAAAGAAAATGGAGGTTGTTTTCGTTATATCGCTGCGAAATTCCTATACTGGCAAACGCAAGAAGTTGCTGCCTGCAAACATTAACATCAAACGTAACGCGGATACATTCTTGGAAATACGGCCCAATTGTCTATATTAAATGGAATATATTATGTTTTGTACCTTCGCATAACCTTTTGCGTAACGGGGTTAAATGTATATGTATACCCCTTTGCAGGGCCGGCTCTAACTATGATTTGTTCAGGGATCCTTTCCACACTTACACATATTTTTTTTACCACAACACTTTTTGCTTACTTATTAAAATAAATAAATACAGATTTTTTTTCACTTATAATTGATAATGATATAGTTGCTTACTTTATCTAATTTATTTTTTATTAATATTATTGTTAACGAAGTAAGTCTTCTGTGTGTTTGGGGTTGTAAATGATTTTTAAAATATTTTAGCTTAGAAAAAAATGCCATTAGGACTAGTCAATAAATAATTAAACAGCTCAAGTTAGTGAGAACATTTTTTTTTTTAATGAATTTCGTCATAAAATTCGAGTTTTTTTCCAAAAATAACAGCAATGTTTAACAAAATCTTAATTCGTGAATTAATTCTGTTGGATATAAATTTTAGTTTTTGATTTTTTTAGGAGCTTAAGTTAGTGTAGGCATTTTTTTAAATGCCATTAGGACTAGTGAATAAATTTCTTAGTCAATAAATAATTAAATAGGTTAAGTTAGTGAGAGTAATTTTTTGAAAATGAATTTCGTCATAAAATTCGAGTTTTTTTTCCAAAAATAACAGCAATGTTTAACAAAATCTTAATTCGTGAATTAATTCTGTTGGATATAAATTTTAGTTTTTGATTTTTTTAGGAGCTTAAGTTAGTGTAGGCATTTTTTTAAATGCCATTAGGACTAGTGAATAAATTTCTTAGTCAATAAATAATTAAATAGGTTAAGTTAGTGAGAGTAATTTTTTGAAAATGAATTTCGTCATAAAATTCGAGTTTTTTTTCCAAAAATAACAGCAATGTTTAACAAAATCTTAATTCGTGAATTAATTCTGTTGGATATAAATTTTAGTTTTTGATTTTTTTAGGAGCTTAAGTTAGTGTAGGCATTTTTTTAAATGCCATTAGGACTAGTGAATAAATTTCTTAGTCAATAAATAATTAAATAGGTTAAGTTAGTGAGAGTAATTTTTTGAAAATGAATTTCGTCATAAAATTCGAGTTTTTTTTCCAAAAATAACAGCAATGTTTAACAAAATCTTAATTCATGAATTAATTCTGTTGGATATAAATGTTCGTTTTAGATTGTTGTAGCAGCTTAAGTTAGTGAAAGCAATTTTTAAAAATTTAATTAAACATTTAAAAAATATTTTTAATAAATTCGAAAGTAGAACGATTTTTAAATCCTCTTGAAATTATCTTGAACTAATTTTACTAATATGTATGTATTTTTTTTGTTTGAAATCAAATGAGAAACTACAAATATATATTTTTTGTTATATCATTGAAAATGTTTTTCAAATGGAAAAATGTATTAGTAATAAAAAAAATTTCATCTGGGTTCATATCAGATCTCCAATGGCTTCAGAATTTAAAAAAAAAAACTTTTTCTACGTAATCAATTATCCTCAAAAACATAATAATTACTAAAATTTTTGATTATTCCTTGTTTTGTTTTTCATATGCGATTTCCAATATTTTCCAAGACAAATAATTCATCAATATACTTCACAATCAATACGCGTGCAAACCTTTTTACGAAAGAATCATTAATTTTCTTTTATCAATGATAATAATTGTTTGTATAAAAAATACTATTTTGTTAATTATACGACACATAACATGTGGTGCTCAAAAAATCACTTCGATTCGGCTCTGCCTTTGAGCCACCGGCTAACTGTAATAAATCTCGTTTCTCAACTCACCTATATTTTCCCGCGCTGAATTAAATCCATTTCGTGCCTCTACAGCGGCGGTTCGCTTAATTATAAAACCACCTTACTTTGCACCCCACCAAAGAGAAATTTCAACCACCCGAATCGCCCGGGTACTTACGTAACTACTTTTACTAATAACCCCCGAAAACTCGGCAAATCAACCCCCCAAAAAAAACAAGAATTATAATAATTGCGAAATGCTATTACTACCACATTATGTTACCGCAAATATAAATACGTAAACGATATACGTTCGAAATAATATTATCGTTAAGTATTTAATGATGTCCGATTAATCACACGACAGCGATTACATTTTGTATTTAGGAATTGATTATATTATTAACGCTCTATTCCGATGGAAGTTCACCTGGAACGTTATATTGTTGAAAAATTATGTTAGTGCCAAATGTAACATATATGGAGAATTTTGTGAATTTAATAAAGTAGTATTTTATATAAACATCCGGGCGAAATGTTAAAATACAGTTGATATCGATCAGTTCGAAGAAAGTAGGAGCTAATTTGTGTGAGAACTATAGGACCATTCGTACCCATCGAAGGTATTGTTAAGATTTATAAAATTTATAGGAGGTTAGAAAATAAAGTAGAAAAATGACCAGTGGAAGATCAGTTTGGTTTAAGGAAGAACAGAGGGATGGGGGAGGCAGGAAGGAAAGGGTGGGTGAGGAATTTTTTTAAGAAAATAAATTGAAGAGTTAAAAAAATCTATGACGGTATACTAAAAAATAATACAATTACATAATAATCTCAGGGACTGACAGAAGTGAAACTTTTTGTTTAATTGTTGTGCCACCGGTGATGGAAGAAATTGCGCTAATTACGGTATAATAAAATTGGACGACAAAATAAATTTTGCATGTTTGCTTGTCTATGTGTAGAAGATGCAATGAATAACATTAAAAAATTTGCGTAGGTGTGAAAATTCGGGGAGAAGAAATGTCGATGTTCGACGCTATCTTGGAGCAGAATTTCGAACAGGTATTAAATGGTATGCAGGAAGTATTGACTAGGGATTGTAACGTGAAAAAATATATAAGCAAAATCCAAAGTGATGTGGTGTGACACGTGGGAATATAGGCGAAATATGAGGATTAGAGAAGGAAATGATAGAATAGTAAAAGAATATTTACAAAGGATAATCGAAGTAAGGTAGATATAAAATGCAGGATATAAAAGTGCACATATAAAAAGGAGCAAATATTGACTTAGGTATAAAAACATTCGAAATGTGGTGCTGCAGGAGGAGGATGAGGATTGGGTGGGCAGACAGATTGCCAAATGAATCCGTGTTAGAGTTAGCGTCGAGGAGAAGTGAGGTGTTGAGAGATAGAGTCAACCACCCTCACGCAAATAATGTCCCCCGATGGTAATCTGCATTCGATGTACGCAAATTACAAGCGATAAGTGCATTATTGTACGTGATGCAACCAAGCGTACTGTTTCTGTGCACTTCGGCGCACCTCATTGGGTACCCTCGCCCGGACCCTGGTAGATCAAAACTAGAATTAGAATCTGTACGTGCGTATTGTGGACATCCCTCGGGTAATTCAAATCGGATAAATTAGAGCCGCTCGCGTTCAATGTCATTGTACGATTTGCACCATAATATTGGTGCGCTGGTTGTGTATTATTAATTAAATTAAATCTACGAAATGACGAATGTTTAGTAGATAAACACACGATACAGCGCAAATCCCAATATAATCGTTATTTATTTTTATTAATTAGAATATTATCTGGCTAGACACCAGATTATCACCAAAAGACTAGCGATGGCAAACTGTAGGTCTCTTTGAGGACCTAGTTCGTAGTTTGTACTTCATTTCAATGTACCGTTCATGAACTATAGGTCGTGAACTACTACATCTTTTAAAAATGAACTAGTTCACGACCTATATCAAATACATGCACATACTGAAAATAATCTCATTTTTTCTCAATATAAAAATATTCAATGGTAAAAAATAAATAAATTGAAATATTACAATACTTATTTTGAATTAGGAATGAGGAACAAAAGACAACAATGTTTATAATTTATACAAAACGTATATAAGGAAATATAATCTGTAAGGCAAGGAGACGGTTTGTCACCTCTACTTTTCAATTGCGCATTAGAGAAGGTTGTTCGTGAATGGAGGAAAGCCATAGATACTAAAGGTGTTCAACTAGGAAGAAATCCAAATAAAATCACCATAGACTGTCTAGCTTTTGCGGATGACATGGCGTTAATTACTGACTCACTGGATAATGCCCAAGAACAAATCAGAGAATTGCAGAAACAAGCAGCCAAAGTAGGATTACAAATATCATTTAAAAAAACACAGTTCATAACAAACATCAGTGATGCCCCTCAAAAGCTTAAATTTCATGACAACACAATATCTCAAACAAATTGCTTTAAATATCTAGGAGAGTTGATAACGAGCAACACAAAAGAAAAGGCAGCAATAGAAACTAGAGTACACAAAATGGAAGGGGTGTTTCATATGACAAAAAACACATATAACAAGAAATCTTTATCCTGGAACACAAAACTAAGACACTATCAAACAGTGGTTAGACCTGAAACATTGTATGCAGCAGAAACACTTAAACTAACAAGAACTGGAGATCTTGAAAAACTAGAAAAGGTAGAAAGAAGAATTTTGAGAAAAATATTGGGACCTAAAAGTAATAGTAATGCAGAATACAAATTAAGATCAAACAGAGAGCTATATTTGAAAGTTGAAAAACTAACTGATGTAATGAGGAAAAAAAGACTGCAGTTTTACGGACACATATACCGAATGGATAATAACAGACTAACCAAGCAGATCTTCAACTTACTAAACAGTTACAAATCCAAACCCACATGGTTCATTGAAATTGATAAAGATATGAAAAGTACTGGAATTAAAAGAGACACAATAAATAACAGAAAACATTTTAGAGAAGTAACTCAAAAGGCAGGATTTCAGGAAAGAAAGAAATCAACGAATGGAAGAAAGTGGACCAAAGAAGAAAAGGAACGACATTCTCGAAGGATGAAGGAAGTCTGGGAGCACAGAAAATTGAATACAAAGAAGTATAGCCAAAGTTGATTTATCGTACCCTCCAAAAGGGTTATTCGAAAGAAGAAGAAGAAGAAATATAATCTTCTCTAGGTACTCACGATTATTTATATGAAGTTCTAAAATACTTATTGGTAGTTACTGATGAAAATGTTTACTACTTTACTAACACTTGAAAATTAAATGTACAAACTATAATAAAATGAACTGGATAGAATCGTTTTGTTTGACGTTATAATTTATATTTTCTATTCCGAATCTTCTCCGTTTAAACTTCAAAGCTTTGATTTGATATTAAGTGATTGCATTGCACTCAGTATGAAATAGAAGAACTATAAGATTTAGATGTTTATTTTTGCATTATTGCAAAAATTTGCTATGGCATGACATATTTAAGAACATATTTAATCTTGCGAATAAATAAATTATATTATTCCAAATGAAATCTGATACCAATATATAAATTGTGACTTAGCTCGGCAATGCTGCTGTTGCAATATTGCATCGAGTTTCCTATTTCGTTCCGTTCACCAACACACTTTATCACTAAATAAGTGTTAGTACTGTATATGTAATGTATACTATACTGCATCGTTTACGAGCCGTTGTGATTCATGAATGGTTTAGTATACGACGGGTTCAGGACCTAGTACAAGTACATCAATACGTACACCGTGGACCATGTAGTTCATAGTTCACGAACTAGGTCATAGTGACCTATAGGTCGTTGCAAAACATCGTCACAGTACGGCCGTCATTTGATTAAACCATTCAGAGTGAACAGTTCGCAAGTGAACTACATAAAGACACATACAAAAGACATTATCTTTTGGAGGCTGATTTTGTGAAGTCAAGTAATCATCTGATTTTATTTAGTTATGCGTGATAGCGGTTGATTTCAACTAGATTGCGCGAAATCTCGTGCGATTGCGCCGATTATGATTTTAAGGCGATTAAAATTAGTTTATTATTATTTTTTTAATAATTTCCTATAAATACCAGAAATTTGTCATCTGTACAAATCTTTAGCTTTAATATCGTCACATCAATTTCATTTAATTTAATTCTGAACGATTATTTCATCTTAATCTAATTGATTGCGAGAAATCTTGCGTGATTGTACGAAATCACACGTTGATTTCACTGATTGCGTATAATTTATATCTAATTTTAATTTGATTTTGCTCTCGTTATTTACAAGTGGTATTTCTGTAAACATCAAAATAATTACAACATTATTTAGCTAGATACCAAAAGATATCCAACTAGCGATGGCAAACTGTAGGTCACTTTGAGGACCTAGTTCGTAGTTCATTTCAATGTACCGTTCGCGAACTATAGGTCGTGAACTACTAACATCTTTTAAAAATGAACTAGTTCACGACCTATATGAAATACATGCACATACTGAAAATAATCTCTTTTTTCTCCATATAAAAATATTAAGTAATAAAAAATAAATAAATTGAAATATTATAATACTTATTTTGCATTAAAAATGAGGAAGAAAAAACAACAATGTTTATAATAATTTATACAAAACATATATAAAGAAATATAATTCATTCCGTTCACCAACACACTATCACATAAATGTTAGTACTGCTATTGGCACTGTATATGTAATGTATACTATACTACATCGTTTACGAGCCGTTGTGATTCATGAACGGTTTAGTACACGACAGATTCAGGACCTAGTACAAATACATCAATAGTTCACGAACTAGGTTGTAGTGACGTATAGGTCGTTGCAAAACATCGTCATTTGATTGAATCGTTCAGAGTGAACGGTTCGCGAGTGAACTACACATCGCTATTTCCAGCGGCTATTCGCTCTTACAGACATTTATCTATTTTCCCAAAAACGATTTCATACAAATTCACGGGACTTTTCACATAAACAAATTTCCACGCTTGATTTCTTGTAATCTATTTTATGCGATTTCATTTTATTATCAGCGATTGTATTTGCCACCAATCGATTGCGAAAAATCATGAGATTTTTACATTATGAGATTGTACTGATTGTGTGAAATCGCACACGGTCATTTCAAGTGATTCTGCAAAATTTGTACATGCAATTTTCAGCTAATTTGTCCTCCACGTTTTAATTTAAACCAAATTGTATTTATATACAATAATTAGAACATTATTAGGCAGGATACCTAAAGGTGCGGATTTTTTTTTGTAAACATAATTTCATATCTATTTATTTATCTATTTATGCTTTTGTAAACATGTACATTGTACACGTCAGAAAATTTCATAAGTTTATATGTTAGATAAAAAATATTAACAAACTGGAATTTATATATATATAAACTATAAGGAATACACAGATAAATGTTTACAAATTATACACATAACAAATGTACGAAATTATACACATTACTAATATTCGAAAGAAGATGAGAGAGATCAATTACGACATAATTTGATTGTCCAGATACAACAACAATAATACAGAGGTAATTTAAATAAACTGAGAATCAATTCGGGAGCCTTTTTATGTATACAAATATATTGTGGACTTAAATTTCGTGAAATCAATTCTTGTTGCTGACAATTGTTAGCGAGAAATTTTCGTGTGATTGAATTTTGTACATCTACCTTTTTTGGTTGTAATTTTTGGCTCTTTTTAATCCAAGTTCCATCTGTTCTGGAGCGGTTTATATTAAGAGTTGGAAATAAAAACTTTATATATCGAATTAATATGTGATTCGCGTGACAATTTGATGATGTGTAATTGCCGCTCAATTGAATAATTCAATTGAAATGATTCATTGATCTGTAATATCGTTATGGGTTCGTGTAACGCACTCGGGACACTTAATGGCCGTTAATTGTCTGTATTAAGTGCGACTGCAGATGGATTATTATGTCAAATAATTCTTTTTCAAATATATCAATCGACCGCTTCTTATTTTCGAAGAATATCTGCAGATATAGTCGTTTTTGTTTAGTTGTTACGCGTAATTTTTCCGAAAATTTCAAACAGTTTTGCTTCACCGCAGTAATAATTGTTTTTACTATAATCTTAATATAATTTTTACTATAATCTTTTTACTATAATTAAGCCGAATTAATAAAACACGCACGGGAAAAAATGCAGGAGCGATTATACAGGTTAGTTTGTAAAATATATGAGAAGGGAGAAGTACCACAGGATTTTCAGCGTAGTAGAATAGTAACAATGCCGAAGAAAATAGGAGCTAATTTGTGTGAGAACTATAGGACCATTAGTCTACTATCACATGCATCGAAGATATTGCTAAAGATTATTTATAGGAGATTAGAAAATAAAGTAGAGGAAAGGCTAGGAGAAGATCAGTTTGGTTTTAGGAAAAACAGAGGGACGAGGGAGGCGATTTTAGCACTAAGAACGGTAGTAGAAAAAAGAAAGAGGGTAGGAAAGGTAACTTGCATAGCTTTTGTAGATTTAGAAAAGGCATTTGATAATGTAGATTGGGATATAATGTTTAGAATTTTAAAAGAAACGGGTATAGATTATAAGGATAGGAGAATAATTTTTAATTTATATAAACACCAAACTGCCTTAGTTAGAATTGAGGGGGAAGAAGAGGTAGCAAAAATAGGGAAGGGAGTTCGGCAGGGATGTACACTTTCACCGTTATTATTTAATCTATATATAGAAGATGCAATAAACAAAGTAAAAGAAGAGTACAGTGTAGGTGTGAATGTACAGGGAGAGAAAATATACATGCTGAGATTCGCCGACGATATAGCTATATTGGAAGAAAGCGAAAAGAATTTAGAAAGGGTATTGAATGGTATGCAGGCAGTATTGACTAGGGATTTTAACATGAAAATAAATATAGGTAAAACTAAAGTGATGAGGTGTGACAAAAAGGAATGCAGTAGAAAAATGAGGATCACAATAGGAGATAATAGAATCGAAGAAGTGTCAGATTTTTGTTATTTAGGCAGTAGAATCACAAAAGATAATCGAAGCAAGGTAGATATAAAGTGTAGGATAGCACAGGGTAGGAAGGCATTCGTAGAAAACGAACAGATTTTAAGATCAAATATTGACTTGGGTATTAGAAAAAGATTACTGAAGGTATATGTTTGGAGTGTAGCACTGTACGGGTGTGAGGCGTGGACTATAGGAAAGGAAGAGAAGCGTAGATTACAAGCATTCGAAATGTGGTGTTATAGGAGGATGATGAGGATTGGTTGGTAGATATTGGAAGATAAAGTAACAAATGAAGCTGTACTAGAGTTAGTAGGGGAGAAGAGAAGTATTTGGAGAGTGTTACAGCGTAGGAGAGACAGATTAGTAGGGCATATTCTTAGGCATGGGGGGATTATGCAATTGATCATAGAAGGTAGAGTGGAGGGAAAGAGAGGGGTAGGTAGGCCTAGATTGGAGTATGTGAGTCAGATAGTTGAAGACGTTGAGATGAATAGCTATAGGGAGATGAAGGGATTAGCTCAGGATAGATCGGCATGGCGTGCTGTTTCCAACCAATCTTTAGGATTGCGGACTCTTTAACTAACTATAATCTTCTAAAAATGAATTGTTGATATTTTTATTTATACGTATCTCAATATAATGACGTTTTTTCTTTTGCAATCTTGAATTCCTTTGAATCGTTCAAGTGTCTTCTGTAAAAGCACACGCGAAAAGGTTGCATCCTTTGTTAAGACAACAGTCAATTTGTGCATATCTTAACGTCAATTGAATTTGTTGAAATCGGCTTTTATTTTCCACAACGTGTCTTTGGCACACATCAAAACAAACGCGCCACGTGTGCGATCCTTGAAAAAGTGCTTCTAGAACCGCGGATTGTTCGCACGTTTATAGTTTGATTTTACTACCTTTACCGAAATGAAAACACAATTCTCATTGCGACAACATCAACAAATTTATCCGCTACATTTTTCGCGTGAAATTTCAAAACTTCGGACTTCTAATAATAAACTTCTCACCGGTCGATAGTGGACCACGCTCTGGTCCGTATTTAATATATATTTTTCGCGCGTATCTACCAACAATTTCAAACATTGATTAATCACGATCGTTTTTTTTCTAGTTAAATTCTTGGATGACGTTCAATTCTCCATTGAACCTATAAAATGTTGCCCTATATAAAGCGATTTTTCAATTTGTGCTTAAAAAAATGTTCGGTTTAGGCGAAATTGCGGTTCTGATATTCGCAGCGCCTTGTTAAGCGCGTTCTGTATTTATCAATAAATTTCCAATCAAAACTTTTGTATATTTATACGGCGAATATATTGCTGCTCACAGCATGATTTATCATCTATCCAAATATTGATGGAGCACCACCATTTTTCCAGAATAAGAACAGTTATTTGCATATACAATTAGCACATAATCGTCACTCATTAAATTGAAAAATATACTGCTCAACTCCCCGCGTCTAATTATATTAAGAAAACACAAAATTTATTACTTACCTTTGTCTAAAAACAAAACGAAGCAATTTTCAATCCTTAAAACTGATTTGAGTCGGGTAAAAGTCCTGTTTAAGTTCACAATCCAAACGTTTCTCTTTCACATTAACAAAACTAAGCCTTAAAATCCTCGTCATGGAAGTCTTTTGATGTTTCATTAAAAGAAAAGTAATATTTTTTTTTGTGGTAGTTCTCGTTTTTACGTGTCCTTAAATATTTTTGATATATAAATATTGACTGTATGTCATTTTATGTCGTTTTCGAAAAGTCCTTGTCTAAAAAATAATGTGGGTTTATTTTTACACCACGTAGAAAATGGGCGCGTGAAAAACAATTTTCCTAGAAAACGGATGCTTGAAATAGTCTATAATATAGTGGCTGCTTTGTAGAAAATCAATTTCGCGGATATTTCGGGGATGTTTTATACAACACTATCTTGTACTATGCACATCGGTATTGATCACGCGTTCCCTTTTTTTTTTCGGGAAGAAGTATGTTACATTTTCTTATATTCTAAACCGTTTACTGGAGAAAATGATATAATTACGACTGTTTAAATTTATTGAAACATTGAGCGTATGTGATGATAAAAACGGCGATTTTGTGTGTTTATTTCAATATTTTTCGAAAAATGGGTAAATTGGCTACCTTCGGTGTATAATACTACAATTATTAGCCGATTTTAATGTATGTGACATTGCTTCGAAATGTCGTTATTTTAATAATTCAATATAATGGATATTACGTAATCCGATAGAATAATTCTGTATTATTTATTGTACAGTGTAACCGATATTATCCGAATCAAACGTCCATATTTGCTTTTAATTTCTATTGACATGGAAAGCCTTTCTATTGAATAATAGAAAGTGTATATTATCCAAACTGAAAATTTATCACTTCGCCTTGAATTAAACTTCATTTCCATTCCTATTCCTCCTATATAATTATTCGTTAATTTAATAATGCCGAGTCGTTAAACAGAAGTTTTAGGTTAATAGTTTACTAAACTTTAGTTTTACGATGAGCGATTTATGGAAGTTTAAACTGAATTAACTAATTAAACGGCTGCAATATAATGCCGTTAAATAATCGTCAAATTCGGATTAGAAATATTGCGCTGTATTATTGCATTTCCCATTATTCTTTTACGCAAAATGAACACGTTGAATGCGATTTTAATAACATTTTTCCGTTCTGTAATGCAGTGTTTTTCCAAATACACACGCAAGTTTTATTTACATCCTTACAAAGGCAAATATTGACCGTCTTTATTTCACATTAGACGGGATTCGAAATTTTTATTTGTCCTCTTGCCCATTTTACTATCTTGTCTTGTAGCACAATCTACGCACATATTAAATATGGCCGATACTTTTATCTACATTATTCTAAATCGCTCTACTTATAGAATATGGCCTTTGGCGAGAAATGTCATTTTATAAAAAAAAAGGATTCTACTAAAATCGTTTAACGTGACATTTTTTATTTTTTTTGGAAACCACCTCAACAGGATATAATCCCAATGACAGAGTAGTTATAGAGGATATTAGGAACATATGGGAAGGGTGGGAAGCCTGTTAGTAGAGCGCTATTCCACTAAAACTTAGTTACCAAATTGTATCCCAACTATGAATGGTACCGAGTATAGAGGATAGGTGGCGCTGAGCCACTGTCATCCATCCAAGCACTGACACCTAGCGAGATGTTGCTTAACCCTTGTTATCGACGCTCAATGCATTACCCGCAGAGGCCAGTCGATGTTGTTCTTATGTGTAATTTGTTCATGCCACTGCTATTTTCAGTAAAAAACGTTCCTAACTAAATCTTATTTGTAGTATACGAGACCATGCCGAAGACAGTAGGAGCTAATTCATGTGAGAATTGTAGAATAGGAGGTTAAAATACAAAGTGGAAAAAAGGTAGCCGAAGATTATTTCGGATTTTGGAAGAACAGAGGAATAAACTCTAAGAAGAGTCTAACAGACTCATTTAATACCATGATAAAGATAACTACTCATTTTCAATCATCTGATGATTTTTTGTCGCCTTACTTCTAATCGCATAAGCTAATGTTGACTAGTAATGAAAATGTCTTATTTATATCGTGTCGTTCTTTATTTATTTAAATATTTTCCACATTAAACATGTTTTTATATTGAATTGTAAGTTCATCTGAAGAAGACAATAATTGTCGAAACGTGTAAGGGGAAGCGAATGATAAATGATAAAAGTAAATTGTAAATAGATTTTTTTAAATAACTATAAGGCAAATAACAAATTAATTGAATGAATCGTTTATGGCGGGTATAATATGAATCGTTTATGGCATATATAGAGAAGTCACTTCACGAAAATTTACTGTAAATTCGATTTGTAATGAATTTATTACAAAATCTATCAAATGAATTTACCTGTAGAAGGAAATGAAGGGCTAGAAAGATCAAGATCAGAGTACTTGTGGCAAACAATGTTTTTTTTTTTGGAGATTAGGTCGAATTAAGTATGGCTTAAGTTGGCTCAGGGAGATCGGTGCTACGTTCTGTTTCTATCCAATCTATGACATCGATAACTACCTGATGATGAATAATTTGTAAATTGTAAATGTAAATCCGGTTAGATATATATATATACGTACGTTATCGAGTACTTACTTAATCAAGCCACGCATCTAAACATCTTATCGTCAATGATTACGTCAAAACGCTTTTGTGCGCGCATCAAAGCTCTGATATAAGTATTATTAAGAAGAATTAATTAACGCACCTACCTGTATTGACGTCGGAGACGCTACTCTGGTAACATATAAGTATTTATCAATATTTTTGCATTCGTCATCCACTTAAGATTTTTAATGAAGAAAATTTTCAAGCAATAAGAACTGTATCGAAGTCGCCTCGATAATTTTTCTATATCGAGATATAAACCGCTTAGAAGGGAGACGCGCATTTCGGAAGTAAAGCCTGCATCTTCAGCAACTTCGAAAATATTACACGTAATTAACACTATTGTACAAATAAAACATAGAAGAAAGTATAGCGAATATAGGCCGATTTATTAATATTGAGACAGCATTAATAAATTTTTATAATAGAAACATGAAAGTTTGTTTAAACTGTAGAATGTACGCGTTATTTTATACCAAAGACTTGTTATTTAGCAGCGACTAAAATCTTTCAAATCGGTGTAAAACGGTTTATTTGTTTGCGTACCTTGGTACGTAAATTATATATTCTTCTACCTGCGGCTCCGACGTAATGTTGCTATTTTTATAAAACGCTAGATACCCGCATTATTTCGTTTCGTAATAATCCGCGCGAAAAAAAAGGCCCCACTCATTATATTCATACCCCATTGAATTCAAGAAATTACGATGTTGTTACGTCAAATGCTATCGAAAAAAATACTTGGCAAATATGATCGCTAACACTAAAGTGTTGGTGAAGTCATATTTGCGTAAACTAGCATGTATTGTTCTCGATAAATCTGCGGATTTTCAATACGTGTTGTTCGTTAGATTTCGCGCTCTGTTTTCTTGATGGGTAAATACCGATCTGCAGTAATGGTAAATTGCAGTAATGTCTATAAATATATTATTTTAAAAACAATTATTTTGCGAATGCATCTGTTTGCAAATATTCGCCGTGTCTATTTGAATTAGCGTTAAGAACATACATCGTAATAATCTTATGCTAAGACTAATTTACGTGCTACAACTAAAATAAAAAAATAATTTTTTTTGCGATGAAGATATTTTATTTCGATCTGCGCTAATGATATTGCACTGGATTTCTAAATTTGATCGATAGACATAATCATTGATAATCATAATCGAATTGACCCTAATATTTCAATATTTAAGAATTTATTTTGAACATTTGAACCTATTTTGAAATTTAGGAAATCGCAGTTAGAAATATTTTTGTATAGGGACTCCTAATTTAAATTTTTTCGCTATTATATGCACGTGATGAGTGAAGATATTGTCAAAAAACTGAAAATTGAAAAATGTGAAGAGTACCTTCTGAATTGTTTTTTTTTTTTTTTAGTAAAATGTACACATTTTCGAATGTAAGTTTGTGATAGTAATTGGCCCAGATTATTTACTAGCTGATTTTGATGGAAAATGTTGTTCGTTTTCAAACTGAACGACTAGAAAGAATTTTTTTTAAATGGACTTCCTATATAAGATTTGTCAATTTTTATTTCTTGTTAAAATTTGATTAAATTAAATAGGACATTTCCAAATATGAAACGATCTCAATAGTTTAAATCTGCAATTAGTTTATACTATAAAACTAACAGCTTAAAAGTTATCGCAAAAAAACTTCCTCAAAAATATATGCAGCATTTTTAATGCATTTTAACGTTTTCCTTGTTTTATATTATTTCATTTAGTTTGTAACGCTTTATTGAGCATTTCAATTAATTAAATCAGAAATGCTTCCGAACATTTATTCTTCCAAATAAATGAACAAACCGATGAAGTGCTGAAAGTTCGAACTGGTCGATTATATTTATTGCCGATCGTAATTTCTAAATAAATGCCCCTAACTTGAGTTTACCAAAGATACGAATACACTTAATTCAATTTGAAATAGGAAATTATACAATAGATTTTTAATGGCCGCGAGCATCGGCCAATTGTGTGATTTACGATGCCTTCAAAATCCGATTATTATACGTTCGCTCGGAAGGTTTCCCGTTATATTTTGTTTTCTTAATTTTGCAACGGGTAATAAAGCTGGATACACGGGCGATTTTTGGGAAACTACCGCCGTAGCTGATAAAAATAACTCCGTCGAAACATTATTATTGGCCCGACTCTGTCTATATGATGACGTCATTTTTATATATTGCAATTTTCACCCGGGATTGCATGATTTTTTTTTGTTAAATATCTTAACTAAACATTACTATCTTTTTTTTTTTTTAGTTAAAACAGTTTTCTAAATTTGATCGATTTAGTATTCAGCTAGAAATTGAAATAAGCTTTTGTTGATGTTGTAAAAGAATTGAATAAATTTTTTTTTAGACTTGAATCTATTCGAAAAAAATGGTAGAAGTAAATTGAAAATTGAACAAGCTTCTTGGGGATTTCAGTTTCGATTTGATTGAAATTAAGATTGGAAATTGATCGCTAAACAAGCTATATTTGTAGCATTTGCATTCTCTTCGGGATTGCAATTTTCATAAAATTCAGCCTTCCGTCAAATTAAAGATAAGCTATAAAAGCGGTGACTCAAACATGACTAACCAAACTCTTTCATATTTTGTTAATCATCACCTTGTTTTTACAATTACTTTTATTATTTTTAGAACTATATTATAAGCATACTAAAATCGTTTAAAAAAATCCTAAATTTGATTAATCGTTTTTGCAATCGCCGGTTTTTTTTTTGAATATATTCGCGGGTGCACAATAAAAAAATATACATTTTCAGTACAAATATAGGAAACAATAAAAGTGAGTAGGCATTAAACTTATTATAGCATGTATAATTGTTTCCACAAAAATTCGTTTAAAAAAAAAAACTACTGGAAAATGTTGTAGGAACAATTGCGTGAAATTCGTAACCGAATAACAGTGTCTCGAATTTTTTTTTGATCGCGTAGCAATCAAATTGGAGAAAATCTAGTAACAAAATATTCTTCAAAATTGACATTAGCTCTAATCTACAAAAAAAAAAACACATATCCAGGAGCACAAATGTTGCAATGTACTTCCAGGAATGAAATGTCTTCTAATCCGACGCGTATGAACGAAAACGAAAAATAATAGGCAATACCTTGATGAAATGTCATTTGATAAAACGACAAGAAATCAGCGTGCTGGCGAGATATTAATGTTTGTGTATTTCCTGCTCAATGTCAACGAGCAGAAATTGCATATTCCGCTGACGGATCCGGACATTTCACTTAACTTTCTTAGATTTGCGTTGTTAAATGAATATAGATTTTTTCTGTCTGCTGAACATTTTCTTTTATATACTTATTCTTATTTTAAAGTCGCATTGAAGCACATATTTTCATAACGATATTTTATATACTAACCAACTCGCATACAAATTAATTATTCTCCAATTTAGCGTATACACTTCTGCAATTGTGACAAATATTATTTATATACTTTATAATATACAATTTTGAAGATTACAAACGATGATTTGTACAAGAATAGTTGTTCATTATTGTTGTTAATTCTGGGGTTAATTATCATCCAATAGCCCCAGATATAATATCCACCACTGAAGAGGACATTCGATACAGATAGCTGTATAATTTGAAACCAAATACCTAATCTATCAAACCTGCTACACTGAAATTCCGATTAACATATGACGTACACAGTTATATATTTCTTCGCCAGTTGTTCGCTTATAAAGGATCTTAAATCGTGAATAAATATTGCACGATGTAACACTCCCTCAAGCTAGGATTCAATACATACTAAATTTGTATATAAATAGATACAGATCGAAGTGCCCGACCTTGTTTGAATACTGTCGCTGAAGTGTCCCTACAATCGTCGAAATTAGGGTACACTTTTTGTGTTTGCAAAAACTCTAGAGAAACGAAAATATTTGCGTTGAATCTTCGGCGATGTCGATTTCTCATATGGAAAACAAATAATTTCGCATTATCCGGTTATATATTTACAATATTTTATCAGAAGTTGGCATATACTTCTCGAGCAAGTCCTCAAGCAGAAGTACAAGTGGAGGACGTTGTGGTAGATTCGCTCGCTTCTAACGATCAATATAAACGTCGAGACTAAACGCGACTCTCTCAGGGCGTTTTTGGACGATTCCTTTCGAGCTCGTAATATTAAGATCTTCTTTTTGTTACATTTTCACTTTTGAAAAATCGTACGCGGATTCAAGTTTTACCCAACATTTACATAATAAATTAAAAAAATTAATTGTACTGTAAAAATATTATAAGTTTTGTGGCAAAACTGGTTTTTACGCATCACTTCGGCTATGAAACAGACAAACGTGAATGCGAGTGAAGATTGGTATATATCAAGACCCAGGACTGTGCATCCGAAATTGTAGTCCTTATTCCTTAAAGTACCACTCTGCTTAGCAATTATTTGATCCTTATATATCACATATATATCTCCCTCATCTTCAGAAAGATTTCTTTTACATTGCTGTAATATAATTCTTACCAAATTGCTCTATTCTGCAGTAAACCTTTTGCATAAAATTTCTACTAATACTATACGTACGAAAAAGATACATTTTTACGTATATCATATAAGGAATATTATAAACGAATTTTATATTGAGTAGCGCTTCTAGATTTCCATTTTATAAATTATTTTGTATTCGTGGTTTCTTTCGTACGAACGTTGTAAGGCGCGTAAATAATTATTCAATTCCTTAAGCTGCAGAAGATGCTGTTACCATTTGTTATCCAAATCCATTTACTTAATTTTTACTCCGATGACTCTCAAAACAAAATCATCCTTGATGTATATTTAATGTTCCTAGTAAACCAGCCAATGCGGTTTTATCGAAAAAAATTCTTATCCGCCCAATATTTCTTCAAGAAATTTCGGCGTTGTTTGTGTCCTTGTGATTGAGCGAATTCAGCGCCTAACCCATAAACTATACTTTCTCTCGCTCTTCATTTGCGCGCTGCGAATTGTTAAGCCGCTATTATTTACTCGATTGTTGTCGGCGGCATAGTGCGATTCCTCTGCCCCACGGCACTTGCCACTCCTTCAGCCTTTAGGTCGCCCTCGCCCTTCTGCCGATCGTCGTCCATCCCTCGATCCGACACGTTTATATAGCCGCTCAACATCGACCGTCAAGGCGCATCAATAATCGAACTTCTGTATCCAAATATATATTTCGGAATAATTTCATACTTCCATAGTTGTTTTACAACAATATTCCATAGGTATTTTTTGTACCCGGTTGGAAGGATCTTGTTGCGCACTTCTCATATACATTAGTTAGTTAAAGAGTCCGCAATCCTAAAGATTGGTTGGAAACAGCACGCCATGCCGATCTATCCTGAGCTAATCCCTTCATCTCCCTATAGCTATTCATCTCAACGTCTTCAACTATCTGACTCACATACTCCAATTTAGGCCTACCTACCCCTCTCTTTCCCTCCACTCTACCTTCTATGATCAATTGCATAATCCCCCCATGCCTAAGGATATGCCCTACTAATCTGTCTCTCCTACGCTGTAACACTCTCCAAATACTTCTCTTCTCCCCTACTAACTCTAGTACAGCTTCATTTGTTACTTTATCTTCCCAACCAATCCTCATCCTCCTCCTATAACACCACATTTCGAATGCTTGTAATCTACGCTTCTCTTCCTTTCCTATAGTCCACGCCTCACACCCGTACAGTGCTACACTCCAAACATATACCTTCAGTAATCTTTTTCTAATACCCAAGTCAATATTTGATCTTAAAATCTGTTCCTTTTCTACGAATGCCTTCCTACCCTGTGCTATCCTACACTTTATATCTACCTTGCTTCGATTATCTTTTGTGATTCTACTGCCTAAATAACAAAAATCTGACACTTCTTCGATTCTATTATCTCCTATTGTGATCCTCATTTTTCTACTGCATTCCTTTTTGTCACACCTCATCACTTTAGTTTTACCTATATTTATTTTCATGTTAAAATCCCTAGTCAATACTGCCTGCATACCATTCAATACCCTTTCTAAATTCTTTTCGCTTTCTTCCAATATAGCTATATCGTCGGCGAATCTCAACATATATATTTTCTCTCCCTGTACATTCACACCTACACTATACTCTTCTTTTACTTTGTTTATTGCATCTTCTATATATAGATTAAATAATAACGGTGAAAGTGTACATCCCTGCCGAACTCCCTTCCCTATTTTTGCTACCTCTTCTTCCCCCTCAATTCTAACTAAGGCAGTTTGGTGTTTATATAAATTAAAAATTATTCTCCTATCCTTATAATCTATACCCGTTTCTTTTAAAATTCTAAACATTATGTCCCAATCTACATTATCAAATGCCTTTTCTAAATCTACAATATACATATACATATACATATCGGGTACATATTTATGAAATTGAACAGGTGAACAACAATTGCATTGTGGCTAGTGACGAAATATTTGTGCTCGACGCTAAGAATATTTCCAAATCTGCTTGAACGAACAATGGACGTTCTATCTGCATTCGCACTTCTGCATAAACTAAGGATGTGTTAGTATTTAGCGGATATACTTAGTCATTTACTCATGCATCATATCTCATCCATAACGTTCTTTTGTCCGAATACTAAACGAATTCGACCTACGTATAATTTTACATTTTACGATCGTTTTACAACGAAACTTACTCAATTCTATATTTGTCGATGTACATGCTCAATCCACGAGTAATGTCGCTTTATTCCATTCCACCATATAATTTTAATTAATATTTTTACGGTCGCTTATAATTTGGCACATAGTTTTCAATTTGATTTACGTAGCTAATACATAGGATCGTTACAATCTATATAAGATTATTAGTTGGTATTTGTTCGTTGCGTCGATCAGTCATTGTTTCAAGAAAATTTCACTACATTTGGCTGCTGCATCGGCTCTCGTTTTGTGTATGTTGTGCATGTAGTAATAGAATCGTTTATCGTAACGCCGAAGATAATGTAAATGTATTTTATTTTTGCAGATATAGTTAAGTGAAATGGCTACGATAGATGGGCGGCCCGCGCAATATGGCATCACCCTCAAGCAGCTGCGCGACCTCATGGAACATCGAGGTCGCGAAGGTGTTGCGAAGGTGATGGACCTGGGAGGTGTACAGGAAGTCTGTAAAAAGCTGTACACCTCACCCAGTGAAGGTATGTCCGTCACCCTTACATAAACAAATAGTTTTTAAATTTATTTACTGGACAAATAAGGATATGTTGTAGACACGTAAGTTGAGGTCGCACAAAAAAATGAGCGTATGCCGGAATGGACGTGGTTAATTACATTAATTTTTAGTAGCAATCGTAAATGCATTGTGCTTTCCTAGGACAGCCACAGTGACTCATGCGAAGCGTAACATATTTTTTTACGACACAAGTCGGTGCTGCAAACCGTAAAGAATAAATTAGAACATTCGCAATTACAACAACACACGGCGAAACTCAATCGATTTTAACAAAATATATAACTAATAATTTGCCGTTATATAAATGCAATTTCGTTAAAACTGGTATGTTTTAAATCATTTTATTGTGATAAATAAATATTTTTACGGATAATGTACTGGTGGATCCATTAATTAAATGTAGGTATTTTTAATTTTTAATTTCGTCGATTAATTGATTAAACGTTTTATTGATTCGTGTCGCCGTTGCGCGTCTGGTTGAAACTGTAAAATTCCGAGGTTCACCTATTTTTAATATGTACCACTAACTAGCCACAAAGCCACTGCCTCCGTTACGCATTTAGCTTTTAACGGAATTAGCGAATAATACAGCACATAAAATAATATATCCGACATACGCGACATTCGGTTTTATCAATATAATTGCAGTCCGATATTTGGCTATTATATATTCTAATCAGCACCGTCGCTAGGACCCCGTTTCCACATTTAAAATTACATTTTTTTTATGGGGTCTTTAATTTGACTTGCCTTTTCTCGTAGGACTGAGCGGATCACAAGTGGACACGGACCACAGGCGAGACACGTTCGGCTCAAATTCGATACCACCGAAGCCGCCCAAGACATTTCTACAGTTAGTATGGGAGGCCCTGCAAGACATCACGCTCATTATCCTCGAGGTGGCGGCCATCGTATCACTCGGCCTCTCTTTCTACCAGCCGGCCAGTGAAGAGGAGGCGGGTATGTTCAAAGTCACCTCAGGCGAATCACAACCAAATAATGCTTCGTTTTTTTTTTCTTGTGACCGTTCGTTTCTTCAACGATGAATCATCTAGTTTTTTTTCGAGTGGACTCTTTACCTAACGTAATTGTCCACCAATTTGTTGCTTCATTTTTTTTTTTTGTATTTTAAAAACAATTCATATTGACGTGTAATTAGTTCTTGTATAATAGATGATTCTTCGTTGATTTTTTATGTTATAACTTATAAGTCTTTTTTAAATTTATATTATTTCAAGTTTATTATTATTTGCGATCCATTTTGATTTAAGAACCCACTAACATTCTTAATTAACACACTAACTCTCATCAAATATTATATTATTTTTATTATATCTTATTTTATGATGTTGATTTCTTACAATTTGCATCATTTCATTAAACGATTGAAGTGCGAAAAAGCCTCGGTCCAATTTTCTTAGCATATCAAAAAGATGTTAATTCGAAGAAACATTTTACACTACCCGAGTCATTTTCGCGTAAGAATTTCTTTTTCTTCTTATACGATTAATTATCTCTTAGCAACCTTGAGTAGGACGTATACAACCATTTTATTGAAAGAAACTTTATTTTTGTGGAAAACGCATTTCAATGAAATCGATTTCGATTTGATCGCGGTTAGAATACGAACTTGGCTTTTGTATAATCTACTTTAACTGTATCCGTTTGATAATCCTTGACCAAAACTATTAAAACCTCGCTATTATTTGGCGTGACGATAGTTATAGCCTATAGCGAGCTTTTATATAGTCCATTATACAACCGTGAAAAGATACTAACATTAGGACGAGTAAATAGACAATGGACTAACGTAACTTACTTATTACACAAATAGTTTTAGAAAACGGGGAAAAAACAATATAGCTCTTATGCGAAAATCACTGGATGGTGAATTATGATTCAAAGATGTGTGCTTTGTTTGCGATTAATAAGATGAGAATAGAAGACAATTCTGCCGGCATCTTCAATGAAAAGTGCTTTACGATTCCAAATTGTTTCACAACAAGAATCTTAAGACAAGTTTCATTGAATCTGTCATTAGTATCGTTCGCTCGGATATCAGAAGACGATCGGCATCGATTTGACGTTTTCTCGTCGCATTCTTTTCGTTTCAGTGTTCGACGACGATGAGACGAGCCACGGCTGGATAGAAGGCTTAGCTATATTAATATCCGTTATCGTAGTTGTATTAGTGACCGCGTTCAATGATTACACGAAGGAGCGCCAGTTCCGCGGCCTGCAGAATCGCATCGAAGGCGAACACAAATTCTCAGTTATACGGCAGGGTGAAGTGAAACAAATTTCCGTTAGTGATATAGTTGTGGGTGACATTTGTCAAATTAAATACGGCGATCTGCTACCGGCCGACGGCGTACTCATCCAATCGAATGACCTAAAGGTAAGTTCCTCTAACCGTCGCCCGTACATTTGTTTTATTTTCTTTTCGTCATCGAAACAAAACGCGCGCACGCACCAGCTTTTGCTGGACTCC
Source organism: Leptodirus hochenwartii (assembly GCA_947310635.1). Lineage (NCBI taxonomy): Eukaryota > Metazoa > Arthropoda > Insecta > Coleoptera > Leiodidae > Leptodirus > Leptodirus hochenwartii. The sequence goes on along the minus strand of OX371187.1, from coordinate 7,826,954 downwards.
TTAATCTAACAACATCATTATATAAAACATTGTTCACTTTGCTCAGGATTTTCCGGACGTGCTGACGTAATATCAGCCCAGGGCTAAAGTGTTTTACGTCCTGACTGTACGTGATAACTCATTATTAGTCCGTATGGTGCGTGCGTAAATCACTATCCCGATTTTACAGTGTATACATTTTCGGGACGGTGTCCCGAAAAATATAATATTTAATCGAGGTTCGATTAGCCTTGAAACGGCCGTATTTTTAGCCGCCACTATCCGAGATAATATATAATTGTGCTCATTGCACGTATATACAAACAGACATATGTAATGTTTGAGATTACGCCATCATTTTGTAAGCTTTTTGTTTTATAGATTCAAATAGTGACGCCGAATTGGGGTACTGCATTTATTTCCATCGATGAAACATTTTATATATATATAAATATCTGTACCTTGGAACAATGTCCAAAATATTGAGCCAATGTGCATGAAGAAAATTCAAAAAAATCAAATATTTTACAACGTTAATTTACAAAATAACACGAATAATTAAAACAAAAAAAAATGAGAAACAATTTTATGAAAACCATTACGCAAATGTTTAAAAATTTTAAAAAAAATGTATATTCCGGCAAATTATAGTATTGGACATTGGCCATTTTTGTACCAAAGTTTTGATTTGTTAACTGTATCTAAATCACATAATTAATTTCGGGCAATCCGGTAGATTTTCTAAAAATAGCAATTATTATAATTTAATAAAGTGCAATTTTATTATCTTATGGAATTTGTGATACCAAAAGAAGCAGTCGACGCAGATTAACGTAGAAAATTATATGAATGAAACTATCGGGTGCGGCAAAGCATTTTCTTTAAAGCGGATATAAACTAACTACGATCGTGGTGCCCGTGCTCCCAGCAGCTTATTCAGGAACACTTTGTCTTCATTGTATTAGCGCGTTTATAATCGTATATTCTATCGGTGCGCCTTGTGTGCCCGTTTCCCTGTTGCGCTTTGAATTGTTCCCACTTCTCCAGGCCGCTGTATGAAATGCGATATCTGGGTATAACGTACTGGGGGAATAGGGACTATTCACGCCGCACAGTGCGCATCCAGGGACGTACTAATCTCTCGCCGATATTCGTCTCGGAATGCTTCGTATCCATTGTCAATTCAATCACTTCAATTCGAATCTAATTTTAATATTTTCTAATTCTTATCGAAATCGGCCTGGAACACAACGCGCTTCATATATTAACCAAGAAATTGCACATTATTTATTGCGAGGAAAGTTATTTCACGCACGAAAAGTCGTGAGCATGGAAAAGGTTTTTTTTTTATTATTATGATCTGGAAGAAAAATTCCGCTCACGAATCGACGAGGATTTTAAAATTTTATTTGTATAAAATATTTCGCGGCGTTTATTTGGATATATTAAAAATTTAAAAAATCGTCGCTTATAAAGCGATATCGTAAGTTAGCTGCTGCTACTGCAGCGTAGGTAATCAATTTTGAGGGGCTTCCTAGGATTGCGGAATTTATATTAACGGCGCTCTTCCATTATTAATATGTTTTAGAAAAGCGTGTAGTCGTGGGACGACCTTGCACTTCTTAGTCTTTCAAACTGCGGCTGGGTATGTGCAAAGGCGTTTTCATATCAGCTTATTACAAGGGCGTAATGTCCCAATCGTATTGATGTTACGTATTTGATTGATCCTCTATGAATTAACTGTGTCACAATTCGCACAATGTCGAGAGAAAATTATATTTCAAAACGATGTGCGCTAAAATTTAGAGATCTAAATTTTTTTGTTGCAATTACATTTAATTCGCCAACGGAAAAATCTTTGTATGTGGTATTTTGAACACTGTTCCCTATATCGTTTTCGTAAGTTGAAAAATAAGTATTTGGTGGAGCTGTTTATAAAAAAAAAACCTTTTTTAAAAAAACATCAAGAATATTCATTAACGTGAATATTAGGTAACTATCAGCTATAAACATGTGTGTAAATAATTTATAAACGTAAAAATGTTTCTTTTAACACCGTTAGATTCGATGTGGCAACGGTGGATGCGACTTTTGCTATGACACATGCGCACCAGACATACTGTCCTTTTAAATACTACCTACGTTATCATCGAATCAAATATTAGTCAAATTGCCCATCTTAAGAATATTTAATTTCTTTACTTAAAAAAAATAACCCATATCAAATACATGGCAATTATTTTTATTTCAACTCATTGCAACTGTAGAAAAAGCGTAATATTTTTGCACCTACTCATATTTCGCAAAAATTTCGGAATGACTAGTTTTGAATTTTCAATTGTGTCGATATAATTGATTTTCATGCTTCTATGAAGTTTATGACCAGTTCGCGTAAATTCCAACAAAACTGGGACATGCTCAAAATATTCGTTAAATTGTTTTGCTATACATTAAAAATAAGGACGCCTGAAAGTGAATCTAGGTTAATTAAATTCTTCAACAATAACTATTGTCTGAAACTTTCATAAGATTAGGAGTTTTATTAGAAAAACTGTATAAAAATCTCGTGTAACATATTGGCGTTCCTCATGTTTTGATAAATTTCCAATGCGCATGAAACATAACTTTGTTTATTTTGCAATAAAAGCTCGCTATTAATTGAACAGGTGTTTGATTGTGCGCTAGATCTGGACTTCAAAGTCACTAGTGGAAAATCGTTATGACAATTAAAAGAACCGCACTGAGTCGCGTCTGTATTATGTAAAAGAACTATTCGACCAATCCTCTTACAAAAAGCCTATTGAAATTAAACTATTTTATTTCCTGTGGCTAGTTTTCACATTAAATTAATTTACTTTGGACGAAGCTACGTTCTGCCTAGGTAGGGGTGTCTATTTATTTGATATACATCGAATTTGGGTATCGGAGAAAATATGACCGATCGTTTGTGGTTGCGAATCACTGGTATAGGCCATTTCAACGAAGCCAAAGCCAGGTCACCCGTGACTCACGTCTGACGTCACGAATAAATCAATACACATTATAGTTCGTGGCCATTTTATTAAATATTCATCTGACTTGGTCTTGGACTCCACAAAATATCACACTTTCCGCATGGCGCTTAATTGCAATTTTCCACTATTCATATATGCAAGACCTATATAACATTATTATCGCTTATAGTGAAGCTACTTTTATAGTTTCCGCATTATTGTTCAAGCGAGCTTTTACGACCCCGTTAATGTTATATATTGCCGTCAAATGCCAAGGGTAGTTCGATTTCATTTTCCATAAATGACCGCTTATTGTCCTTGAAAACGCTCGACCAAGGAGAAAATATTTAAATATTCCCAGCTGAAAAGCAACGCGTTAAAAAAAATCTAACTTCCCATTGACAATAATACGTAATTGTCGATTTTTATTAAAAGACCATCTAGTATTTTTACATCAATGTTGACCTAATAATTTAAAATCTCGACCAAACTGCATCTGCCACAATTCTCTCAAAACTAGACCAGAAGTTCAGCAGAACTACATAAATAGTATTTAATAATCATTTTAATAACGAGTATCGCGTTTTAGAAAATTACAGCTGGAAACTCGTTCAAACTAGGCAACGATAGTGAAAACAAGATTCGATCAGTGATGTGGCATTCAGAAGCTGAGAATTGCATTCCCAATGTCAGACGTAATATTTACCTGATCAAATTGCAACATCGAACTCATCTTCTACTCTTTAAATCAAATCTCCATTCACAAAGCGCGTGATTCTCATTAACATGCCGAAATTGGTTCATATGTTGATAGGATTGCGTCCTCCTGAAAATTGCCTCTCCCATTTATTTTATTTGTGTTTTTTTTTTTTTTTTTAATCGAAAGATTCAACGGCCACACCAACATTTGATTACTTCGTTAATTAATGTTGAAATATGTTTTTTTTTCGGAGCTTTTATGAACGCGTTTATATATTTTTCTTTTTTGTTTATTTTAAGACTGATGTTAATTCAACAAACGCGACTCTTTTATACATAAATAAAATGGGAAATTTTCAGTGCAGAATATATTACGTATTACTATTTCTTTTCTGATAGATTTTTTCTGTATTTTAGCGAACCACTAGCAAAAGTAACATTTAAATTCATTTTGATGTCGTCTATTATCTATCAATATGTGTCAAACAATTGCAAATTGTACGGATTATTTATTGTTTAATAATATACTTGACACATATTACTCTAACAATATTTAGAAATTGTAACTGATAATTATAAAAAAAATTTTTTATCTAATGCCCAGTCAATTTATTACGTAAACGAATTTGATTGCGTTTGGAAATATGATGGGCCATTTTTTATTTAATGCAGCGTGTAGTTCAACTTAATTTTTACGTTACGTTCAATATTCACTTAGTTGTCTTGTAATTTTTTTCGTACGCTAGTAATAATCTTTTCAACGTATGACGAATCGCGTTTTCTTAGATATCGTTCATTATTCATTTTTTAAGTATAAATCAATGAAACATCAATTTGTTTTTTTTCGATTCTTCTCGTACTGTAATTAGGACATCAAAGTGTCATTTGTTAGAAAATGTTTGTATATTAAAGGCAAATTGAACCTTTAAATGCACACGTACGTTTTTATATTACACTAATTTTTCCTAACCTTGTAATATTAAAAAAATTCCTTTAATAAAACAATTATTATAACCTGTTTTATTGCTCCAGTTTAAAATGCTGTGCAATAAAATCATTGTCTATATAAAAAGTATACATGTCTGCGTAAAAACTTTTGTTGACTTATTCTTCGCGTATTTTAGAAGTTGCATACGCGATAAATAATATTCGCTGTATAAAATAGGCGTTTAATTGTTTGAAAAGACCCTTTTGAACAATGGCGGCAGGTCGATGTGACTTTATACGAGACAGATTGTCCCTGCAGATTTATGTCTATATAATTTCCAACCGTATTATTGTCAAAAATAAAAAGGTGAAGCCAACATTTCATTTCGAACAATTGAATGATAAGAAGGCTTCCAGAACAATTACTTACTTCAAAGTTAAAGTCTTCAAAATTTTCTTTACAAGGCATATTTTTTTTTATGTTATCTTTCACAAAAAAAACAAAACTTTTTTACAGCTAGAAAGAATGAACTACAGCGTATGTATATTTATTTTTTTATTTATGAAAAAGTTATTATGGCAACTGTGTCTAGAAATACTACATACGTTACACAAATATTTTAATATTTAATATTATTTTAATATTTTAATATATGCATAATAAAAATTAATATGGAAGGTGCTATTCCGCTCATAATGCGATATATGAACTTAAATTTGTTCTGAAGAGTTCGCCAGTTGCTCCTTTGTAAAGATTAGTCGTTTGCCCACAAATTCTGAATTGAAAATGAAACCGCACAATGTCCGTATTTTATATAATATTTATTAAGGTCCTTAATATCCTGTAGATAGAAACATAGTCCTTCGCCCAATCTTTAAAATAATTCGTACACTCTGTATATTACTGTTAATATCAAACATTTGTTTAGATATTTTAAATTCGGGGCATTTTTAGAAATATATTTGCAATAGTTCGGTTGCTTTCATTGTGTCTCTTTTTATTGGATTTGCATTGTTTAAGAAATTGATGCTATATATAAAAAAAAAAAACCGCCATCTTTTTTAGTAACTAATTTGGATAAAACTGACGACTTTAATATCAACCCCAACTTCATTTGTATATAGCCGATCAATATTGAATATTTAATGCCAGTCACATATTAAACAACATTTCGAATGTACTTTGTCATAATCACATTTAAAAAAACAACAACAAAAAAAAACATATTTACAATTTGGGAAAAGTACTTAGTATTTTTTTCCATTTGCCATAAATATTTATGCGAGAGTTGTATTTAATTACCGCTTCTATTGATTTTATAATATCTACCTACTTAAATGTCGTCTAAGGACGAGGCATTTTTTTTTTTAAAACGCGTTTAGAAAATTGCCGAATGACTTTAATCGATGGCACTTATTGTTAAATGCCGCGAAAATTGTCGCCTTGTAGTCTTTAATTACACTTAATCGTCTCGTTTTTTTTCCGAAACAGGTATGACAACTCTACTCCGTACAATTTACGCACGAACGAAATTGACGTGTCGACCAAACAATAAATGCATTTTATTTTCACATAACAAATTCGTGCGCGTTCCTTTGGTGAATGTTTGCAGTACAACCATCAATCAGCTAATATATATTATAATATTAAAAGTCTCGGATCGGAAACATAAAGATAATTAAATAACATGTTCGGCGAACCACTAAATTATGTATTGTTGTATCGATTTATTTCCGAAAATAGTTACAGCCGAGGTCGAATATGGGGCAATTATTAATAATCGTAGAAAATGTATGTACATAGAATATGCATTCGGGTTATTGCACCTGTTATTAGTTTAGGGGTGGCTATTTCGTGATGTGTAAAAGTCGCCTAACGATCTTATCGGTACCTTACAATCTTCAATCAAAAACAGAAAAAAAACTCGCTAAAAATGCTAGAAATTTGCGCCCACCATCATTTTTGGTAGCTACTTTTGTATTCTAAGCATTTATATCAATAATTTTGTTGTAACGAGGCCCTGTATAACATAAGCTAAAAGTCTACCCGCTTTGAAATACCTTCATTGTGTTGAATCGTAATAAATTTTATTGCAGACGGGCGATAACTGTCATAAAAAATATATCACCTCAGATTTTAATTTAAATCGTATTCTGAATTTAGAATGCTTCGTATCATTGAATTTCTATGCATTTATTGAACTCAATAAAATTCTTATTATATTTACTCTTTATCCTAATTTACATAATATTTTTTCTAGTACTTGATAACATTATAAAACACAGATTGAAGTACAAGAACTACTTTGATAAGACTTTGTTTATGGTAGAATATATCAATGAAACAATTTAAATTTAAATTAAGAAACAAACAAAACCGATTACATTTTATTTGATCTGAGTAAAAATGCATTGCAGTATCCCCCCATTAATGCCGCTTTAAATTTAGCCGCATCTTCGATTAAAAAATACGGTGTATATATAAATATTTATATTGTGTATATAACCGACGACAATAGCCCGGTTAATTTAAGCTCGATCAGTCGGCTTTATTTATAGTTGACACAAGATATTTTGTGAAAGGATTGATTGAGAATGTAAATCAATAGAGCGCACATCTCGTGCTATGTTCAAACCTACCAGGACCGCCAAACAAACAACAAAATTAAAATAACAACTTGCACATAAAATCTGATATATCGGATTCTTCAAAATTTATCTGTTTCTCTTATTTTAATGTATTTCCTTTTCGCTGATAATGACGTTTAAACGAGCAATTTTTTAATTTTTCTTTACTGAAACAGAAATGAAATTGCGTAGAATACGAATGAGATTTGCTTTAAAAATAATGCGTTTAGGTGGATGAGTCGTCGTTAACGGGCGAATCGGATCACGTGAAGAAAGGCGAAAAGTTCGATCCGATGGTACTGAGCGGTACGCACGTGATGGAAGGAAGTGGCAAGATGCTGGTGACGGCCGTCGGCGTCAATTCGCAGGCGGGCATTATCTTCACGCTACTGGGGGCGGCTGTCGACGAACAGGAAGCCGAAATGAAGAAGATGAAAAAAGGTACGGCCGTACACACACGATTGAAGCGACAACGCATACCCATTTCGATCATACGCGAACGAAACGAAATGACATAAACACTATCGGACAGGAAATGCTGGATCTCCAGCTGCACGTGCACACAAATGATATATTTGTGCAGCTCGAGAGTCGAGGCATTTAATACTTAGGAGAAGCTCGACAACAGCGATACTTTAATGCTTTGGCTGAGAGTTGCGTCATTCGAATGTTCGCGGAAATGCTAAGAATTCGCCCCATTATTGCGCACCGTTATTTCTGGAATCGCAAGAACTCAACAAAAATTTCTACGAGGAAATGTCCCAGATTTTATATACGCTATAATTGATTTCGCAATGACGTAACTCTTCGCACCATATACTGTTGACGAGCTGATATTCAATCGCACGATTCAATCACATGTTTACATCAAATCTGTTGACTAATTTTACAGAAACTCTGATTTCACGGGACACCTTTAGTGTTACAAATGATATGCCACACGTGCTATTTACACCCTTACGACCTCATTTCTTGGTGTACTCCAGCCCTTAACTGTCGTCTGTCTATTTCTATACTTCTATCTGTTCTATATGTTACTGATTACATTTCCCCGCCAGATTTGATCCACTGCGAATTTTGTGTTATCCTGATAGATGCGTGGCCATCGTAGCTTAAGATTTCATATAGCTGCACAAAATGTCACGGATGTCTTACCATTTACCCACTTACCATCATCGTATAAGTTAGTCGACACAGACAATCCCATCGAATTTATTATTCTGGGAAATATTGCTGCTGTCGTACGCAACTTGTATGATGATTTTTCTATTGTATTGTTGAATCTATAGAATCCTCATTACCGCAACTCTCGAGTCCTCCATTACGCCGGATTTCTTTTAAACATAAAGCCATATCTAATAATTACGTGTATGGAAAAACAAACAAACAATCGATTCCAACTTGTTTTATATTCAACACCGTCTGCATAAAAATTCTAACAGGCGCCGCGCAGCATTTCCGATTTTTAAGGACGCTTTTAAACTCGATGCAAAATCGGTATTATGTTTAAGTGAAATCGCATTACCCCCTCCGCTGCTCTATTCGTTTCTTTGAACTCTTAAGTGTTTAGTAGGAATATGTGCACACTCATCATCAAAGCATTTTCTTCGGCGGTGGCCGGTCAAGTCGACCATTCGATTAAACAATAAAGTATTCGATTCGAAGTATAACAAGTTCGAATCGAATTTAGCGTGACGTCGAGTGGTCTTTTTACCGCGCTCCGCTCATTTAGGTGTATCGATCTTTTTTATTAAAACCTTTGCCCTAAAACCGCGTTCTATACGTTTGACGTTAGCGAAGAGTGTGCATCGTACCCGCAGCGTCTAAATGTGGCGATACTCCCAAATTTATGATTTATTCTCTGAATTCATTGTGTATTTTCAGTTCACATTTATTTTCTATATATTCCGGGACACAAAAAGATATGGGTCCATTTACAAAACTTGCAATTAAAAAACCTGCTTTACTGTTGCTACAAAAAATAATTTTTCTGTGGCCGTAAACATTCGTTTTCTAGGATTGTTTTATATTTTATGTTTTAATACGTTTTAATTACTCCAATTACAAGATAATCTATCATAATTTTCGTTGTAACAGCGTCGTAAAATATGTCCATTACTAAAATCGATAAAAACAAACAAATAACTTGGATAATACCATATCCATTTGTGTTCCATTTTTTCATCCAAATACAGCAGATACAGGATGAAAAACTTATAATTACAAATATTTTTTCAACATTCTTAACTTAATCGAACTCGCTTTTATTAGTCGCAACAAGAATATCATTTTTTTTTTTTTTTAATATCGTTAAAATATGAAATTTTATCTTTATTTATGACAGAGATTAATCAGAGAGTATTCGGATACAATCATGTCCAGAAATATTTCGTCCTGAATCAGTCTGTAATATGTTTGGGCGATGGCCAATCACTGAGTCGGTAGTTTATTGTGACTTGTCTGGGAATATTATCAATTTTTAGTTTAATGCGAGTAAAGTTCATAAAACAAATGCCCACTCGAAACATTCGCACTGTCCATATGTACGATTTTTTCATTACCGCTTTTTTGGTATACCCATTTTTCAGTAAATGGTACTACCACCGTTCGATCTATGGGCATGCGTAACTATTAATAACGCGTATGTCTTCACCATAATTAGTAAATGTAGTTCATTAAATACCAATCAAAAGTTCAATGATTTAATTTCATTCGTTTAGTAGTACCTTATCATTGTAGATAGTTTTTATCTTTCAATAAATCATGTAACGTTTCCTCACATAACTTGTGATTAAATTTACCCTTTATATTACTTAATATGCAATTTTTATGGAATAATTGTTAATTTCGCTTTTATTACAGGATATAAAATCTTAATATTTTTGACATTAACTGGTAATCTAAAAGTTAGTTAAGGCATAAAATTCGTAATGAATGCGAACATATTCAATGCATTACCATAAATTATTGTATATATATATTTTTTCTTTTTTTCTGAAAAAAATATGTTATATTTGGCATAATAATAACGATTGCCATAGTCGTTTTTAAATAGCCTATTCGCGTTGCAATTACATTTAATCTATCGTTAATCATATTAATTTCTTATTTTTGTTATTTACACATTGAAATGTTTGATGAGAACAAATGAATTTAGCAAATGGTGAAGACGACGTTTAGAAATAATTACGCAATCGATAGTCGGGGGGTGAGTGGAGAGCCTGGGCGATTGTTTCACCATGAACCTTTTAACCAAGCCACATTAAGTTTTTTAATAAAAAAAAAGTATATTTATTTTACCCATGCTAGGGCATTGGGGGAGTGTTTTTGAGATTGCTAATGTTCTCCTTTTTGCATGTGGGTTTTGTACAGAAGCTAAAAAGCAGCGGAAGAAGAAAAGCCTACCAGGTGAATCATATATTTTTTATACATTATTTTATCTCTTCCGATATATGTTGCATACACAATTTACACTGATTGTTCCTCATATTTGCAGTCATATTTATTTAATATTGTATGATAAAAAATGAAATAATAATTTATATTAAATTTTTTAATAATATAATTTCTAAAGTAGTATTGCATGCTTCTATTAAATAATATCTAATAATTTTACGACTTTTTCTATAATGGACCAATAGAATAATATTTCGATATATCGCAATTTCTCATTTACTTATATTCTTTAGTGTCCATTGTAGTAATTCCAGTCGTACTTTAATTCAGCAACATTAAACGTTTCTTATGTACATGCGCGTTTCGATATTGTCTATTTTTAACTAATTGCGAGTATTGCTGCGCATGCTTGAACGCGCATACGCACAGGCGACGAGGAAGCGGGTACCGGAACTGGTGGCGTTACCGGAAACAGTCACGTCTCAGCGCCAGCCTCGAACGCGGCCAATCGCATCTCGAACTCGGCCCCTGCGGAGGACGGTGCTACCGCTACCGGCGGCGAGAATCACGTGGCCAATACTTCCACTAACACGGAAAGCCACAAGAAGGAGAAATCCGTGCTGCAAGCGAAACTGACCAAACTCGCCATCCAAATAGGGTACGTTCATGTTTGCTAATAGCAATTAATCGTCGCTTTGTTCCCATTTACTGTGGTGTTATTTTACAGGTACGCTGGTTCGACGATAGCCGTCCTCACCGTAGTGATCCTGGTGATCCAGTTCAGCGTGCACACGTTCGTGGTGCAGCAAAAGCCGTGGCGGAATTCGTACGCGAACAACTTCGTACGGCACCTGATTATCGGTGTGACCGTGCTTGTAGTGGCGGTGCCCGAAGGCCTGCCGCTCGCAGTCACGCTCTCCCTCGCTTATAGCGTGAAAAAGATGATGAAAGTACGTAACAGTGTGTATTACATTTAGTACCGAAGCCACTTTCGATTTGTTTGTTTCAGGATAATAACTTGGTGCGGCATTTGGATGCGTGCGAGACGATGGGTAACGCGACGGCTATTTGCTCGGACAAGACAGGCACGTTGACTACGAATCGGATGACCGTCGTCCAATCATATATATGCGAACAGCTGTGTAAAACGATGCCCAAGTTCAGCGATATACCCAGCACTGTGGGCAACCTCATAGTGCAAGGCATCTCTGTTAATTCCGCCTACACGTCTCGAATTATGGTATGACCTCTTTCAAAAAATACCATTCGTAGGAATAAAATATTCCTCTCGCGATTTTAATGCGGCAATAAATATAAAAAGCTAGATTCGTGACCGTGGCCGCGAAATGAAATAAAGGTCAGTAATGATTACTCCTGAGATTTTCTAGCCTGTTTAACATCTTTCTGATTTACCCAATATGAAATAATCTCTTGAAAATGAAATGAAATAATAAAAATTTTAATATTTTTTCACGAGCCATATGGGATTTATCTCGATCTAATATACTACTTTTATTTTTTTAATTAAACGTATTAAATACATTTTTTGATCGGCTAACACGAATTGTTCGTAATATTTCTAATCGATATTACAATTTATTAGATTTGATATATTTATTCAAAAACTAGATGCTTTTATTAAAATTTATAGACACATTGATTGCGTATATAATCTATGAATTAATTTTTATAGGGATATCTAAATAGATATAAAATGTATGCGTTAATAAATTAAATTAAATTCTTATAACTAATTTCCAATTTTCAATTTTATTGAAACTATTAACGCGTTTTGCCGGCAGAAAACAAAATAAAATTTATTTGTTATTTTAATCGATAATAAAAATATTTAAAGTTTGCCAACAAATATCTTCACTTTATTTGAGGGTAATTATAAATGCTGATAATAAATGGATTTTCCGAGTAATATAACAACGATCCGTAGGCGCCGGAAGAACCTGGCGAGCTGCCCAAGCAGGTAGGAAACAAAACGGAGTGCTCGTTGCTCGGTTTCGTCTTGGGTCTACAAAAGAACTATCAAACGGTGCGGGACGACCAGCCAGAGGAGACATTCACCCGCGTCTACACCTTCAATTCTGTGCGGAAGTCAATGAGCACGGTGATACCGCGGCAAGGCGGTGGCTTCCGCCTCTTCACCAAGGGTGCTTCAGAAATGATATTAAACAAGTACGTTGCACCAGTTGATAATACTGCATTCATCGTCTAATATATTCATACGTGCGGTACTAGGTGTGCCTTCATATACGGCCACGATGGCCGATTGGAAAAGTTCACGAGGGATATGCAGGAGCGCCTGTTGCGGCAGGTGATCGAACCGATGGCCTGCGATGGGCTGCGCACCATCTCCATCGCGTACCGCGACTTCGTCCCGGGCAAAGCGGAGATCAACCAAGTGCACATCGACAATGAGCCCAACTGGGAGGACGAGGCGAATATCGTCAATAATCTGACGTGCCTATGCGTGGTGGGCATCGAGGACCCGGTGCGGCCCGAGGTGCCCGACGCCATCCGCAAGTGCCAGAAGGCGGGCATCACGGTGCGCATGGTTACTGGCGACAATATCAACACGGCCCGCTCGATAGCCACCAAGTGCGGCATCCTGCGACCTAACGACGATTTCCTCATACTCGAGGGCAAGGAGTTCAATCGGCGCATCCGGGACTCGAGCGGCGAGGTGCAACAGCACCTGCTGGACAAAGTGTGGCCCAAGATGCGCGTTCTCGCCCGCTCCTCGCCAACGGACAAGTACACGTTGGTCAAGGGCATCATTGACAGCAAGGTGAGCGAGAATAGGGAGGTGGTCGCTGTCACCGGGGACGGCACCAACGACGGTCCTGCGCTCAAAAAGGCGGACGTCGGCTTCGCCATGGGCATCGCCGGTACTGACGTCGCCAAGGAGGCGTCTGATATCATCCTCACCGACGATAACTTCAGCAGCATCGTGAAGGCCGTCATGTGGGGCCGGAACGTATACGACAGCATCGCTAAATTCCTGCAGTTCCAACTCACGGTCAACGTGGTGGCTGTCATCGTGGCGTTTATCGGCGCGTGTGCGGTGCAAGACAGTCCTCTTAAGGTACCAACAGTCAAATTCGATAATAAGGCGCCAGTATAAGGAGATGATTCGCAGCAGCTCCAATTACTCGTTACTGTTGAAAAAAATATGTTTCGTTTCTGTAGGCTGTACAAATGTTGTGGGTGAACCTTATCATGGACACACTAGCCTCGCTGGCACTAGCCACGGAGTTGCCCACGCCCGACCTACTCCTCCGCAAACCGTACGGCCGCACCAAGCCGCTTATATCGCGGACGATGATGAAGAATATCCTCGGCCAAGCCGTCTACCAGCTCACCATTATATTCGCACTATTGTTTGTAGGTAAGCGTAGAGTAGATTCGGTCACTCCCAAACTGCCTTTGCCGCCCTATCAAACATCGTTGGTCGCTAATATGTCATTCTTTTCTGCCTATCGCAGGTGATAAATTATTAGATATCGAATCTGGGCAAGGCGACCAGGAGCAGAGTGCGTTGCCCACGCAGCATTTCACAGTCATCTTCAATTCATTCGTCATGATGACGATATTTAATGAATTTAACGCTAGAAAAATCCACGGACAGAGGAACGTGTTCGAGGGCATCTTCACCAATCCCATATTTTATTCGATATGGATCGGTACTTGTGCGGCGCAAGTAAGTGGCTGCGTGCATTTTCTATGTGACACGCGGTCTATGTGTGCTATTGATAAATTGTTAAACGACGTTCATGTGTCGAATAGGTGGTAATCGTCCAATATGGCAAGATGGCCTTCTCGACGAAGGCCCTGACGCTGGAGCAGTGGCTGTGGTGTTTGTTCTTCGGCGTGGGTACGCTGCTGTGGGGCCAACTGGTCACCACCATTCCCACGCGGAAAATACCCAAAATACTTTCGTACGTGTACACAACCATTCTTCATAATATCGTAGTAAAATGCACTCCATCAAAATTTAAATCGTTCTCGTCGATTCAAAAAGAAATTGTTCATAGTGTAAGCAATGTAAATTTGCAAAGTGCTAACCGTTTTTGTGGTGTTCCGTAACTGTCTCTCAGATTCATCTACCACATATTTGCATTTCCATTTTAGTACATATTTCTTACATGGTATATAATATTATTGGCGAGAACTTAGCTTGATATTTAATTCTCTTTTGGGAGTACTTACTGTAACATAGCTAAAAGGGGCCTTATTACGGGGGCGCGTTTTTTTTATTCTCTTGAGCAGATGGGGCCGCGGTCATCCCGAGGAATACACGGAGGCGATCAACATCGGCGACGAGAAATTCGACGTGGACTCGGACAAGAAGCCACGCGCCGGTCAGATCCTGTGGATTAGAGGTCTGACTAGGTTGCAGACTCAGGTAAGTGGCCATCGACTACGCGGTTCACATCGCATTATCCATTGTGTTTACCGTCGCAATATACCGTAATACCATTAGCGTACGATCAGATATGATAGCTACAGTGGCTCCCGACCTCTCCCCAAGAGGGGAGACTGAGCGCCTCTCCGAACCTATGACCCCGCGTCATACGACAAGATTGTACATAAATGTTTTATACATTACACGTGATACGAATATCGTGCAATAAATAATATGAGTAATGTGCCACTTGTGCGACTAACTATCCGGATTGATTGTCGAAGAACGGCCCGGGAACGAATACGAATATCTAAACACGCGTATAACGAATATATATAGACCCCGCATGGCGAATAACATCCGACCGTGACGCGCTTGCAATTGAATGATGAACAGAGTATAATAATTAGTAGGTAAACATTGAAACTACATGAGATGAGGCTTATTCCCGCAGTTATCCTACCCCAACCGCACCCACAACCCTAGTTATTCCAAGAAATCCCATTTCTTACCCTTTAGGATCCGAGTCTTTTACAATTATATATACAAAGTCACCATTGCCTTTGGTCCCGTCTCTGCCTTGTGTTGTTAGTCTTTAAAATACATAATTCATTAATTATGAATTACACAAAAGCATCCAATTAAGCATGGTGCATCGACAACATAGTAATGTGACTGTTTTGTTGATCCTGTGATTTTTTAAATTAATTTCGAGTTCAATAATGTATTTGCGTTCGCTGTGTGCCGCACAACCATATTCCGCTCTCTGTTCCAATTACCATGCCGCGATTAATTTCATTTGAAAATATTGCAAATGATCGTATCCGAAAGGACTTCCGGCAAATGATATAAGGAATTGTAACAGGGGGCTCGGGAATATCACGCGCACACCGCCAAACAGAACTTATTGGCTTCAACTGTTCATGTAATTGTTTCGTCGTTTGTTTGTTGTTTAGTTAAAAGAACCATCACCTATCTATCTTTTTTACTGATTAGTATTTTAGATTGTCGTATATATGTAATGACACGTTTACATTACCTTTCGGAGATGCGCATAATTAATCAAGATTCACGAATCACGACGGTAAAGTTTCTGCAGTTTGATGCAAGTGTGATATACTGATATATCCATCTTCGGACGATGTGTTTTAATTGAAATATGAGTTTGGTGATACTTTACATATTGTAATGCTCGCTTGTTATTCTAACCGAAACTAACAAACCCACTACTGCTTGTTGTCCAAATATTAACTGGTTTAGAACAACTAAATAGCGATTCAGACACGTCATAAATATTTGTGTACTGTGAACTTGAGAACGATTGTACAACACATCCGAATGGGCTGAATAGCGGACGACAATAATTGTTCCGTTTCGAAACAGAAAAACCTTTATCATCCAATTCTATCCAATGTTCACCTTTCAAAACCTACACTCACCTACATCTTCTTGCATGCCATTCACATTCTCAATCAACATCAACTTAATCTTCGTGTTCATTTATCCCCCTGTGCCGCCAGCAAAAGAGGTAAAGGCAAAACCAGCTGTACTATTAGTGCCAACAAGATGTACCATGAGATTTAAGATCAAACGAGTTACCAGCTATTTACACTGTAGTCGCTGTAGTAATTCGCTTAAGCAAATATAAAATGTAGTATAACGAATGTACCACTTAGCGCAGTTTTATCATTGAGGACACTAGTAGTATGCATGAATGTTCTTTTCGCCCGAAAGACAGTTATCCCCTTACTATTTGGTCGCCATAAGCCCGAGATCCCCCCCACCGTCCCAACAACAATTGGCTGTGTTGTCTCTCACAATCAATCAATTAATCTCATCAACCGCTCGCTCTTTTATTTATCATCTGTCTTAACATATCTTTGGCCTGTCTGTAGGGACCTCAATCAACATTCCACCTCCAATGTCTGTCTTTATTTCTCTGTACAAATGCTCCTTTACATTTGCGTTTGTTGTTGACTCGTTCCTGTACGTTTACCCTTTATTTTTACTGTCCGTATCCGGCGATAACACGTAACTTCTACCCTCTCACATTGTGTATGTCACCACTTTACCCTCCAAATCAGGACTTTTTCAAATTGTGTAGCATTTTATATCGCTTAAGGACGTATCTCTCGCTGTCGTTTTAATCAGTGGCAAAGAATATCGAGCGTACAACACGAAAGCCGGATAATCAACGCTGCCGAAATTCAACACGGACTAATTCTGCAGTAGTGCATCGCTGTTTTTTTTTTTTATTATAGCCGTACTACTATCGCATATTAATACTGCCATCGCTAAACTGTTTCTAATCTCTATCTCGACTCATTTATGTACTATTACAGCCGTACCATGTGCATTCTAATTCTGTCTCTTTGCTCCCATTTATTCCATTTAATTTGTTACTATAATTTTTCGTTTATTTATTATTAGCCGGCGGAACCCATGAAAGAAACTGAGGTGTAGGAAACGCTGTGGGTGTCTCTCGAGCAAATTATCCCGTCGCAGTAGGTACGAGTACAAGTACGTAGCTTTTGGTAGTAGGCGTATTATTTATTTTTTTAGTTCAGTACTATAATGACTGACTGCGATGCGATTGCTAATGTTGCACTGTGGTGTTAGATGTACACCCTACCTCCTTCGTTACGTACAGGCATATAATATATCCGGGATGCTGATACAGACGCAGATCATCCATTTATCCACGGACTAAACTATCGCCATTTCGCTTCCATTGTTTCTTCATAGCGTATCAGCTTTTGGAATCGGAACGATTGCATTCTGTGCATGCAGACGGTCTTCTGAGCCCAAAAGGTGTGTTCCTCCCTGCATGGAATGCGAAATACTGTAGACCGTATCGGCATCCCGCGTAATACTTAGTTGTACCCCTTTGACCGTAGGATATATTGTATACTGTGCCGTTTGCCAATATAGATGTTCCTATATATAGTATACATACACAATTGTGACTCCGAGAATGGCGTTCGTGCTGAGTGGTGTTCAGTGTCTTAATCCCGATTGTTACTATAAACCATCTATTAGTCGTATTTGATACTTAATATCGATGTTTTCCTAACTTGGCCCGAGTGGACAGTTCCGCTACGAACGTACAGCTTATTACTATCAACACTGACCCCCATCAACCCCCAAGAAAAACCCATAAGTCCCGATTCTAAATTACTGTCACCCTCAATCACTTCTACCCAGAGCACTTTCTTTACTCTAAATATATCGTTAACATATAACTGGAAATGTTTAATTTAATTAATGGTAGTGATTACAACACACAGTGTACAATCGAAGCCAATGAATAAATGTTCTTTGTTTTTGTATATAGAACAGCCCCAGTTAAAATTCAGCTTTTCGACAACACAGCCAAAGTATTAACAAACAAAAACGCTCAAATTTACACTAGCTGTAAGATGTGTCGTTTGTAAATGCCTAACGGATACGCCATTCTAACATTCTTTACAAATGCAAATTAACGTCCTGTGCTTATATGTTAATATTTTCACGAGAATTTAACTAACTAAATGTGGTTCTAAAAATTATAATCTAATGTGCTAGTTGTAAATTATCTTCGTGCAGATGATATTGGTATCGCTAAAGCGTGTGGGTAAAATCAACGAGCGTGATTCTAACTAACAATATTGTTACGCAATTTAATCGCCTTTTACGTTTTTCTGTAAACCTTTCCTAATGCAACTGACACGCTTCAAATCTCCACATACATTTATTACATTTTTGTCTACGTCAAACATTGGTGCTTGTTCGTGGGTCTTGGTATCTTTATTTCTATTTCGGGAGCAGCTCTTCCATCCACATACTCGCACAACCTGTTTTCATGACAAGATAAATGATCACCAAGCGTATATTCACCATTCGTATAATTTTGAAAATGAAGAAGATGGTTGCGCAGAGATTTTTTTTTGCAATATCCTATTATCGCGATGGATTGTAGGACTTGACCATGTTGCTCATCTTGCGTCTCGATATACCTTTCGTTTATTAGTAATTATTTGTTACCATCGTTTAGACTGGATATGAACAAAACGATATCTGGTAATAGCGTGCATGTACCATGCTCAAACAGCAGTTGCTCAGCTAACAATTTAGTGTGACACATCGAAATGAATAATTTTTCGGCGTACTATCAATGTGTATTCAGCACCCGTTTTGTTAACGTAAACTATTAAAACGATGATATTCTTAAGCCGAATAATTATTAAGCAATTTCAGTGGTTGTCATTCAGCCCTGCGCATAGTTCTGCTCACATAGTTAAAATAGGCAAAGAAAGAACAGCTCCCCTAGAACTGCCACGCGCACATAACACACAATGAATACACAATCATTTATGTTGTGTGAAAATAACTAACTCTTGATTAACGGAATTTGTTTCATTCATCAAACGAGCATGATAATCATTCGATTATATTTGAAATAATTAGGCATAAAGATATCGCTTCTCTTGTCGCTTCATGACGCTAAACATGAAATACCTAAATATTTTAAAAATATACATGCTCGCTTGTAAGTGATTTACGTTGGAAGTGTAGTCCAGTTCAAATTGTTGTATGCGAGTCTTCACCGGACACTGGTAAACACTGTGCGATGTGTGTCTGTGTCTATGTGTGCGTGTTGGGGTCTAGTTGCGTGAGTGCCAGTCCTCTGACCACTACCTCTCTGTTGTATCTGCATGCCTACCCCATGCCTTATGAATACCCCTGCTTCCCTGTGTTTTGCAGCTGCGAGTAATTCGAGCGTTCAAGTCGACTCTGGAGGACCTGGAGGAGCGACGCTCGATACATAGTTTACACAGCTTACACAGTTTGCGCAGCTCGCGAAGCCACACCGGCCCCTGGCCGCCCCGTCCTCTATCCGACATCACTTACATAGACGAAGACCCCACAGCGGCTGCCGCTCACAACAAACAGGGCCTGAGAGCGAACAGCAGCGAGCATGCGTCGTCGCCGCGAGACGCAGGCAACAGTCGGCTGCGCTCCCCGTATACACTCGCACTCCCGCGATACAATACACCGTACGCACCACCTGTGTCTGTTCCTACAACCAAGACACCACCGAGCACACGACAACCATCGTCACCCCATACCACCAACAACAACAACTCTAACGCTGACCTGCCTAAACCAGTGCATGAGACGCGCATCTAGTGACGCAGTCGCCGCTGCTCCATATAACCGCCACATCACCCCACCTACCCTACCCCCCCACATTGCTTTCTTGTACATATAAGCCCCATCGCAAATGTACCCGCCCGCTACAGCTCACTGCTACTCTACTCATGCTCCCCCAACCCGTCGATGATTCTCTTCAACGTAATCGTATTCGAACGAATGCCCGTCCACCCTGACGCTCGCCCGCCCTTTACAGAAGATACACTGTTTCAACATCCACAAGTGCTACTACCGCTGTCGCTGATGCTACTGCGAATGCCACGGCAAACTGCTTTCGGGTCATTCTTGCATGCGACTCGCCAGCGTTTGTCCGCCCCCATTGATTCTTGTACGACCGTATTTCGATATTCGCTCACACTTTCACACTCACCCACACAACTTATTACGCACTCGTGTTCGTGTCTTAGTATTAGTACCAGATGTTTCGTGTCTCTTGTCGTATCAGTCAACTGCGTAACACTATCATTAACTGATGGGACATTTGTGATGCTGTAGAGTGTAGATGATTAATGCTGTTGCTCGCAATACATATTAATAATTCGTTCTTTTTAATGACACATGTTTTTGTGACTACGATCTGTAGTAGCCGATATTTACCTAAATATCTCCGACCAACCCCCATATCTGTCCGCCTCTTAACTCTACTGATTAGCTTAGCACTGGTAGAATTTTATAACAATCTACTCTGAACATAATTGTATTTTGTTTCTTGTACATAAAGTTTCGTCGTCCACGTGTAGTTTTTTTTTTTTCATAGATGTATGTTAGCATTTTGTTAGTAGTTGCGTTTTTTCAGACTACAGACCGTTTCTTTTATATATATATATATATATATATTTATTTTTTCTCTTAACACTCGTACGTACACATATACATTTTTGACTTACAATTTACGATTTCTAAATATAAAATGAACACACGCAAAACGTCTGCTGCGAGTCAACTGTATTGTGTGTAGAACGCCAACGATACGGATTTTCTTCTGTAGGGTTTAACCAAAATCGCATATTGGCGTACTAGACGTAGTACCAAGCGGGACGATCTTAGCCGATTTTACTTTGGCATCGAGGATATTGCAAATCGCTTAAACTGGACCAGAAAACTTACGTATATTATAAAGATGAACGTTAGATTGAATGATTGCTAACGGTCCATACCAATCACGTGTGCGTACAAATATCTTGTATTTATATTGAACATGTACATAACTAGTGCTACTAGCATTGTATTATATATACATACATAACTATGTTTTACCGCTTCGCTACTCCCATAGGAAGACAAAACGAATAGCGTATGCTCTGTTCTACATATACAAATTTAAAAAGCGTTAATTCGGCTGTGGGCCACATTTAGATACACGTTTGGAGCAATCGTGTGTCTATCCAAATGTACTGTACACCGTTGTTTCGTTTCATATTATTCGGGAATGGGTGAGGTTTCTTGCATATTCCATAACCGCTATTCACTTTTATCACTACATATCAAATAAAAATTCGATAATATTATCGTATATTAAGACGAAAGTAGTGGTTATGAGAGCTACAAGGAGCATCACCGTCGA
Source organism: Leptodirus hochenwartii (assembly GCA_947310635.1). NCBI lineage: Eukaryota > Metazoa > Arthropoda > Insecta > Coleoptera > Leiodidae > Leptodirus > Leptodirus hochenwartii. The sequence goes on along the minus strand of OX371187.1, from coordinate 7,805,158 downwards.
TTTGATATGTAATGTGGAGGCATGCTCAGAAAAGTAGTACCATTTGTTCGAATAAGATAAGGGCCGATTGCGATGTGATTTAAATATGCGAAATAAGCGATAATTGATAATGCATCGCACAGGCAACGATAAATGTACGACCAAACCGCTATAATGGTTCGCGAAGCGCGATGTCAAGCACGCGATCTGGAATGCGCCGCTTGTCTGAGTATACCCTTCGTTTCCCATCGCTCTTCTAAGGGTTTTTACTTATTACTTGTAGTATTTATCTATGATCTAATCTATTATTTACTCTGTGCACACTATTTTCTATTGTGTATGTGTCTCTCACGTCTATTCGAATCACTCTTAACCGTTGCCCTTTACTCTTGAAGGTGATAGGTGGTGAATTGCAAGAACGTTTGATTCCAGTACCGTACAGCAAGAGCTCCACTGACCAAGCTGTAAGCCGCTTTCCTACAATTTCTCTGCCCGCTGTGTACTGTTATTTACTGTTGATTATTAAATGCTCGCCAGTTTGGTCTTGCGCGCGACTTTTCGTATTTTTGTTTTTATTTAACCGCTAATTCGAGACTATTATCAGATAATGTGGCACTGCTTCCAGAACACACACGCAGTAGATATTGCATTTACCGCAAATGTATCGTTACCGATAACTGATTAGGATGTACCCAGAAGATACGTATTCAATTCCACACTCCATTCGTCCCCAAAACAGTATTATCACCATCCTGGTCCATATAGCCTGTAGAGCCCTCGACTTCGGGTCTAATTGGTAACCGCAATTTCTTTCCGAGTAAAAAATTAAAAGTGTACCAAATTTTAGCGAATGCCTTCGAATTGTATTGAGACTGGAAGCAGTATACCATGTACAGTGGATCTTGCGTTTTCATTTTTTCGTTTAGGCTATTTGCATTCTACGATTTATTTCATTTATTTAACAAATTTATGCCCATTATCGGCTTTCTCGTTAATTTTATTTTTGCATGTGTACTTTGCATGTTCTCTCTTTTTCTCTACGTAGTTCACAGATGCATATGAATTTTGAGATCGCTGAAAACAACAAAACAATTGCTCTGCCATTTGTTTGATTTCGTTTTGGTTGACTTTTCCGTTTCTATTTTCGTTTTGTTTTTTAAATTCGAGTTTCAAATTATGTATGACTATATCCAAAACTTGCCAAATTTTTTGTCAACGATGTTCAGTATATTATCGATTGTGGCCCATAAAGATTCAGTACTTAATTATCTTGAAAAAATAATAGGATTAGTTGATAAGGCCACTTACTGCTGATTATCATTATCATTAGGGATTCCTATTAATACCATCGTCATTATTATATTAATCAATATCATTATTACTACAATTTATTAATCACGTAAAAAGTAAAGGATGTTGTAAGGCACATACTACATGTATTGTAAGAATATGGTTTGTACTCGAATATACGGTATGCACTTTATCTATATCTTATGCCTGAATGCTTAAGTTTGGACTTAAATTTGTTGCATAATTTCATTTTAAGATATTTGTAGAATTAATGTAGAGGCTTCCAGTTAATTTTTGAAATTGTTTAACTGAAGTTATATATTTGTTATTAAATTATAATAATCTTTGAAAATGAGAACAATATGTACTTAAAACTTTTTTATTTTAACATATACTAATTGATGCTGTTTGATTTTTTTATTTAATAAATAATAAACGAATGAAAGCTTTTATTTCGAAATATATATATAGAGATATATATATATATATATACACATATATTACTTGCAAGTTATGTTCAGTCGCCAACTCTCTTTTTTATGTGTTAGGTTTAATTAATAATAATCTAATAGTGTTTTGTGTTTACTAATACCCACATATATACATACATACAGGTGGGGCATAATCACGTAAGCAAAATAACCAAAATCTGGTAAAAACTGTATGTATTTGAACATTTTTATTCGTGTGTGTTTTTAAGTGGTGCTCAATCAATATAAAGTGTGTTGATCTGTATATCAAATGCAAGTTCAATGTTCAGTCCCATGATATTATATTTCTTTCTTTTATATATATATATATTCACTCGATATGAAATGGAGAACCGATTGCTTGCTATTCAATATTATAATATAACGAATACTTGGGGGGACGATGGGCACCGCACGCATATCCTCCACAACGCGTACGCAATAGTCTGTAGGCAATAGCTAATGGCCCATAGGCCATAATAGGCCAATATAAAACTAGCTCGAGCAGCCAGCATACAGCAAACAGGCTGATCCTGATCGATGCCGTGCCCAAACGACCCTTCAAATCCGTCATTATTATCGATGTTTCCTAACAAAATTACTATATATTATCGTATACCAGAACTGAAGTACTAGAAACTATAAATACTTAGACGATCGAGACTTCAGTTCCGCTTACAATCAGTGTCAACGCTTAGATCCTCTGGCTCTCAAACGTATATATTATACCATACACCAGTTACACTCGGCATGTAAAAGATGTAATCAATAAAAAGTTCCACACAAATACATTTCGCTCTGGCAGTATACTCGACAATACGCGACCCTAAGAGAAACGAAACATCGCGCCCCTGGGCGTGTTCGTTTTCTCGATTGTCATATCTGCCCCGGATAATTCTACACACAAAATGTACACACAATGTGTGTATGCTGCCACCGTTTTACGTGGCATGTACATTATTATGGATATTATATGTGTTTTGAGAATATATTTGTTTCTGCATGATTGTTCTTACTGCTACATATTTTATAATTCAGGCTCTGTGAACTGGGTTCTCATCTGTGATCTGTGCATTGCGTAACAATTACTACTAATATATATTTTCATTGTCGAACAATTCTGAAATGTCTTAAGAATTAGCTCTCTTGTGCCTTGATCTGAAGTCATTTCTTGTTTAGTTGTTTTAGATCCGGTAAGTTCATGCCATCATCATGTTCGACTTGCCTTTGATGAACTCTGTTAGCACAAACACACATTTCTATAATGCAATGACTGTCTATATCATAATATATGTTACACCCACCACCTACCCAACCCACGGTCATCTTCACTTACATTACACACTCACACAATTTCACTATACCTATGTATATTTTTTCATTGTCTATTATGTGGAGTTGCGGCAAGCCAAACCTAGTACTCAAATCAGTGTGTACTAAATGGCATGTAGTGATGACATGTACTTGAGCCTGGAGGAACTTGAAAGACACCGACGTGTAGAGTCCGACGTGTTCCGTATTCGTGGCCAAGGCGAAGTTCTGTTGAAAGAGCGAGTTACTCCTCTTACTAGTTGATAATGATAATAGCGCGATCTTTTCAATTTGTAAATAACAAAACTCTTGAGCTCAGCTCAAGATATTGTAGCTGCACGGATTTATATATATATATATATATGTTTTTACCGGTACCGCTACCGTGGCATCTATGTAGCTCTCCCGAACAACGGAGTGTAGATGTCTGTGCACATGGTAACGGTACCTGTATGTGTGTCGGATCGTGCTACGTGCCGAATATCGTCTTGAACTCGATATTATTGACTGCTGAGCACAGTTACCGCACAATGATCGTATATACTCACCGAGAACCCGTTTACATGGAACTGTTGTTCTTTTTCTGTTTTGTTTATATATTTGCTCTGTATTTGTTTCATTTGGCTGTGCGCTATAAATCTGCTCGCCACTCACCGTCCTACTTCTGGGAATGTGCTCATTTTAATTATCCCTGTTTTGTTGTTTCTTATCGATTACAGATTCGAGTAGTAAATGCTTTTCGACAGGGCCTTGACGCTCGGTACGGCGAACACAGCAATACTTCCCTTGCCGAGATTCTCCGCAAACAGACTTCTCTGCCAAAGAGATTGTCGCAAACTTCTTCCATTGAGTACGCAGATAACATCCCGGACGAATTAACGATTCCCGAAATCGACGTGGAACGATTATCGTCTCACAGCCATACTGAAACCGCTGTGTAGTCAGTCACAGATCATGGCCCCCTAATTGTCACAGAAATCAGTCACTAGATGCAGTGTCCAGCAGGAGTTCCTCCCGGTCCTAATTATTATCATCACCCCTTCTTAGCACCGACCATCCTAGCGACCATCACGCTCCTCATTATCTCTCACAGGCCAAACTATACTTTCCTGATATCATAACCGCTACTACTAACTACTCTTATTGTAACTGTATGCTTGTATTGTACTGTGTTCATCTACTGCGAGAAGAATTCCATCTGCAGGAGCAGAGTACATTAAGAGACGAGACGAGACAACGCGGATCATCTGAGTCCGTGGTCACGTGCCAGACATGTCTCCGCCACCGTTACTACCATCATCATCATCATCATCATCATCAAGCACACCACGCAACTATCCTTCTATCTACCACCTAACGTCTACTCATCTAGATACAGTGCTATGGCTCTAACTGTTGCAACGGTATCGTTCTTGTGTTTCGGGTCTCCCATTTTCTATTCTGCACGCTGAATCAGCCGAACAGTTGTCGCCAAATCTATTCTGATCGACAAATAAGTGCGGCACCGGTATCGCGACCAATCGATCAACCACCGTGAAGCTCTCGTGTGTTGGTGTGTTCCGCGCGTCCTGATCTTACGCCTATCTATTCAACCATTTGTAAGCCACTTCTTCCGACACTCGATTTCGGTGGTGCTACGTGTTGTACTCTTACACCCGCACACCGACACTACTACACTACACCGTATATAACACGGCCCAAGACAACCAATTCAGCCAGCTAACCAGAAACGTAGATATCGTTATAACGCGCGGTGCAGAAGAGGAAGACGCGACACCAATCTCAGCACTGTATTCCACATCCTCAGGACAATGCCGACCGCCACCCATTAATCACTGAGCCAATGCCGCAGCAACGTCGTCGATCTTCGATGTTCGTGCGTTTAATTATGTGATTTAACACAATCTTCATCTAGCCAGATGTTCATTTATTGATTTATTGTTATTTATTCTAGTGGATAATTTATTCTGTATTGTGTATCTCATACGAAGAAGCATAGACGTAGTAGGAGTCGTGCTAACGATGTCACAAAAAAAAAACCATAAAAATATGGACTAAACAACTTTAGCAATAAATGGACGATCGCGTCCATAGCGTTTAAAATTAGGTGCCTAGATGAGTGCGTTTATTGAGGAACGCTCTCACAGCTGCTGCGAGGGTGCACGTGCCACAAACGCGTGAAGTGCACTGTAACGCGCCGATGTACCAGTATCTTCAATTCTGTGCCTATACCGGATGATATCCCGTTGCGTCCCGTCCTTATAACCACTTCCTCCCACGGTACTGCTACCGATCGGAAAATGACTGTTTACCCATTCAATCGCACACCCTGTACAGTAACCAGTTACCATTTACCACTTACCTTCTTGCGTTTCAGCATTTCCGATTGGCACTAGGGCAGTCGTAGATATGTACTTAAACATTGCATGTAAGTACTTACAGTAGCCATTCCGTCAACCCGTCATCCTCTTCCGATCCCGTTATGTTCTGTTACCATCGACTTGTCTCGAATGCGATATGGTCATCGGTGCGTAACGTCCCGCGTCAGGTCACGTGCTCCTTCGCCCGCTGCAGCGAGTCTCCATTCGTGCACCGTGCCAATAGATAACGGATCACGTAACGGCTATAACGGTCAGTCGCCAATGGACATTCGCTCGTTTTACTCTATTATTTAGGGTGTAGTAATCAGTTATTATTGTCTGCCAAATAACCAGAATAATATTATACAATGTTCATAAATTGTGGTACCGGCGAATCGATGATAAGGTGAATTCGCCACTCCTAGTTTCCCATTATTCTGTTGTACTCTCTCTAGGTCTAACAAAGAAATTAATGGCGATTTAGTTTTAGATATTATTCTAGAGCAAAACTTAATTCTTTATGAGAAAATCGTTATTGCGTGGGGGATGTCGCCTAGTGAACCCATATCGTATATACATATTGTTTTTGACCGCCACGCGACAACCCTCATTTATATTACTAACTATTACTATCAATTGTACATCTTCGTCAAAATCGTTATTTTGTTCATTGTATTTTATCTATGTGTATTATAGCCATAAAACATACATTTTCGACCACCTGCATCCATCTCCTATCTCAGTAACGTAACAAGTACGTACGATCGTACGATCAGATCATGACGCCCTACCCCTAACCACTCGCTATCTAAACCACCTCACGCATTGCGCACCACCATTCGCCTTATCTGTTATCTAGCGAGTACCATTTTCATCCGTACCACCGAGTTCTTCTGTAATATGTAAATCGCGCGTATATATTTCTCGGCGCCAGGCGGCCAGTGCGATAAACTGCGCTCATCCAGTCAGCCATATCTCGCGGGCGTCATGCCGCCCACAAACGGAGGCAACTTCTAGTCATTTCGGCGCTGTAGTACTTAATCACGTAACAAATTGTGACGCGACAAATTATTAACTAGTGGGTAAAATTATGTTCACACGGGCAACTGTACTTGCGTTCTTTGTTGATAAGTAAATGTTACGAATATTATACGACATTGTGGTGCCTATAATCTCATTTCCAGAGCGTAGTTTATCTCGCTAGGACTCGCGCTACTCAATCATCCCTTCTATGCATTTACGTGCGCACGCGTAAATAATCACTAATAAATACTCCGTATCGGAATCTGCCATTCTGCGCGTGTTCATTTCTCCTGGTCGAATAGGAATAGTAGCGTAATTATAGGGCGATTAGTAGAAGGGCCGAGTGACTGTAGAATGCGGAATTGAATGGCAAAGGCCGGCGCGTTGGTTAGAGGACACACACTTCTCCAACTGGCTCACCCGATATCGTATTGTCGCGCATTTCCACATCTTACATGCTCTTTCCCACATGAACATATTCTCTATTTCGTGGCCTTTACCTAATGAAGTATTTTAATATAGGTTTGATATGAATATGACACTAACAGTTAGGCGTAAGCGTCGTTCGCGATTAGGCTACTATATCTCTTCGACCGCATCACATGGCATGGTCCATTCTCGAATCTGCTTGCGATCTCGCAGACCCTGCCCAATAACATTCGTTCGCATCGGGTAATAGCTGTTTTGTTGCGCTATCCCCCCCTGTGTATTTTTGGGATGATTTTGATCGTAACTGAGACTATAAACTGTATAGATGGATTTTTAGATACCTATCTGCCATCTTCTAATATTTCCGATAGTAGAATTTTATTGAAAACCGTGTCACCTGTATCACTACGATATCTCTATTATATTTATATAATTTAAACGAAACCAGCTTACGCTGAGAGCCGTCATGCTCTTCGGATAATTAATGGGACTCGTATCATACATCTGTTCGCGCATTAACGCTAATGTGATTTAAGTCGCTATTATAAGTAAATTAAACTACATACGCTCATGAACCACACTATAAATTGTATATTGATATAAAGCAAATTATATAGCATTCAGTGTCTCGTCATCATTTGTCGTGACTAATCTAATATTTTTTGTTATAATTGGTAATATAATGACATACATTTAATATTATAAAGTATATATTGACTATGCAGATGATGTTTGATCATATTGATATAAATAAAGCTAACAAGAGAGAGAGAAAAGGAAGTATATTTACATGAAGAATTAATTGTTAGGGAGTAATTGGGGATTTCTGTTGCGCACCAATATTTCTTGATTTGTTATGGCGATATGGTTGGTGATTATTGTTATATTGGCATGCGTAAAGTGATGGTTTATAGTGGTGCGCAATGAAAATTCGCAAGATGTTGGATTTTGGCATAAAAATAAACCAACGTATTGCTTTGATAGCGTTATAGTAGTACAAAGATGGAATTGATGGGTATTGCGCATTGATGGGCGATACCGGTGCCCGTGCTAGACCCATCTACACACGTGCACACTACACACACACACATACCGCTAGACACGCGCTAAATGGGCGCACCGCACGATTGCGCCCATTTACCGGTACTGGCACCGGTCACCCATACCACCAAGCCAATCCCATTCAACCGTTGTATAACACCATTATTATCGCTACTACTACCTATTACTAATACCTATTACTACTGTAATACCTTATAGTTGTTGTGCGCAATAATGCAGTCAACTAGGCCTCTGTACTCTCTCTTCTACAACGCATACGCAGGGAAAGAAGTACATATATAACCTTAATAAGATTGTGAATGCACCTTGTTACTGACACAAAATCCCCGCAAGATCCCCATTGAACTACTGTTGAGATAAGAATGAAAAGATGAAAGTACCACGATAATATAGTAACAAAGCCGCCGTTGGCTATATGATTGTTTGAAACCTCGTGAAATTTCTTGGAAATATTGATGAATATCTGAATTTATGCCAAAAAGGATGAAAACTAATTTATGAATTTTTTAAGTTTAATGTTGTTATTGTAATTTTTAATCGTACAATTAAATCGTTATCATGTTACGCTTGTTATTTTATACGAACTGAAGGATACGCTCCCACCGCCTTTTGTGTCTTCGATGACCACCTTTATAATCTGTTGCGTAATATATTCGAAAGTACGTGGCAGCGATGCGCGTACATAGTAGAATCGCCCAGCAAGCCTCAGCCCATACCATATCTGCTGCCGGGATCCCTGTTATTATCCCCCTCTGTTATCCCCGCGTTAATTCCCACAGCGTGTCGCCTCTCGCGCATGCTCGCCGTTTACCAACGCGGCTGCCATCGGGGCGCCAGTAGACGGTGCCGGATCGGCAGGGCGCGGCGCGGCCATCGGGAGACCATCGACACTATGTTGTATGTTTCGTGCGGATGAGAGTAGCGGCCGTGAGAACGTTGATACTTAATTACTGGTATAGTCTTAATATTTTAATTATATATCTACGCGTTTTTAATTTATATGTATGTACTAAACACCGAATGAAACGAATAAAAGGTATTTTGAACTTGAATATAAATGAATACGAGAGGTGAACAATAACTCCCATCACAACTAGCCCAAACTGTTCGAGCTTCTATCTTTGCCCATTCCTCCATGTGTCCATAACTCATCGCAAAAACATGTTCATTTATCGTCATCCATCTTTCACCGCCCAATTGTTTGCTTCGGAAGAAGTAACGCCATTCTATCTATATACACTTATTCACACAACATACTCACAAACACACACATACACTATTTTCACCTACACCTCTGTAAAAATTATTTTATACGTTTATTGTGAATACCTTTTATATTCTATACTGTGTTTCGTTGGAAGTTTTTTGTCAATTCTACTTTCAAATTACTTATAGATGTTTGCTCTTCAACTTTGTAATATAATTTCTAGATTAAAAAATGCTATAATATTTTTCATATTAAATATAAATTTAAAAAAATATAATCACGCATATACAAATACAACACGTATTTTATTTATATTTCCTAACATATATTATATAATAGAAATAGCTATAAATTTATTTGCCAAAGTTATGTTTCGATGTAAATTTACCAACGCTTGTGTAGATTTTATTATATTAAATGCTTGTCCTTTTTTATATATATTACTAAATTGTTTTTGCAATTTATATAGTTGATGTTATATAATCACGATCCAAGCTATTGCGGATCTGGCGCATCTTTAGCATATCCCAATCGTTGCAATTTTACCTTTATATCCACATATACCGTCGGATCTTCAATAGTTCCAGGAATCTGCAATTACAAAAAATAATAATTTAATCGATAGTTTGAATATTTACCATTATATTGTACCCTTATAGTTTTATTCTTAGCTAAATCTGCTATGGACTTGCGGCAAGTTTTGCCAGATCGTGTTCGGGGCAACGCTCGAATAGCTACGGCCAATCGAAACGATGCCACTGGGCCAATTAGTTCCCGCACCATACCCACCAAATCGGCAGCAATGGCCTCTTCAATTTTTCTAGCATCTGAAAGAGCGCACAGCATTCTTTAACCGATTCTTCGGATTTATTTATCACATACTTTTCTTCATAACAAAAAGGCACAGAGGTATTTCACCCTTCGTTGGTTCCGGTACTCCAACAACAGTTCCATCGGCTACATCGGGATGTGAAAAAATAACTTCCTCGAGAGCGGATGTGGAAATTCTGTGGCCAGCTACATTGATGATGTCGTCGTCTCGGGCAGTTACATAAATGTAACCGAACTCATCGACATATCCAGCGTCCATTGTGTCGTAGTAGCCCTATTCTCAAAATAATACATTTATCAATATTGAAATAGAACTAATTTATGACGATGTAATGTTTATTTTTACCGGGTACTTCTCGAAATAGACTTTGTAGAATTTCTCCGGAGATTGATAAAGAGTACTCATTGTTCCAGGCGGCAATGGTAACTTCACCACAATTCTCCCCAACTCATGCGCTTCCGCTTCGGTGCCATCTGCTTTTAAAATGCGAACTAAAAAAAAAACCAGAAATAGTCTGCAAGCAAAAACCGCCATCCATCGCCAATTTGATCAAAACCGACACATTTATCTGAGCGAGAAGTTTGTTTAACTTACCATCGTACCCTGGAAAGGGCATTCCAGCAGCATATTTGGGCGGGCAAAGGCTATTCCCTAGTCCAACGCACGTTGCTGTGATGGAATGTCCAGTTTCCGTTTGCCACCAATGGTTCAGAACTGGTACATTGAAAATCTTCTCCACCCAACTCTTTGTTTCGTAATCGCAATGTTCGCCCGCGACGAAAATTCTTTTAAGGCTGGCGATGGAATAACTGCGCCCGTAAGTTATTTCTGGGTCATCTCGCTTTATCACGCGAAATGATGTTGGAACGGTGAAGATTGCGTTTACTTTATGCTCGTCGATGATTCTATACAACAAACAAGATTTTATTTATTTGCAAAATGGATACACTGCCAAAACAAGAATTTTTGTGCATTTAGTTTCTATTTGAAGATTATGTGCCTTTCGGGTAAGGCTCACTTAATCTTGGATTTTGTTTCTCCTCACCGGAAGTACTGTCCAGGATCTGGCGTACGGTCCGGCTTGCCTTCATACATTACACTTGTGATGCCATGTAGCAAAGGGCCGTAACAGATGTACGAGTGACCAACGACCCATCCCAAATCGCTGGCCACCCACCAAACATCATCGGCGCCCATTCCATATGTTGTTCCCATCGACCACGCTAGGGCGACAATATGCCCACCGACTGGCCTCTGTATACCCTTTGGTTCATCTACACACAAATTAATTTCTAACATCTTTTATCCGCCGTACCCATGTTGATTTCTTTTATCCGTGCTAGTCAAGATTAATACGGATTTCAATCAACATGTTTTAATAATTTTGATTTCGCACCAGTTGTTCCAGAAGTGTATAAAATGTACAAGGGCTCGTTGGCTTCGACGGGTACGCAAGGGTGCGGTTTTCCTTTAGCCAAATGAAGAGCGTCTTGCCACAGAATGTCCATTTCGGCATCCAGCGGTGCCGGTTCCAATCCTGGCCGTTGGAAGATTATGCATTTATTAGGTTTGTGTGTTGACCACAAAATGGCCTCGTTCAAAATATTCTTGTATCTAAAAAAATGGAAATTAATTGATGTTTAAAAATGTTAGCATGGTCAAGGTTTCTTTTGGCGTACTTAATAATTTTGTTCGGCTCGACTCCACAGCTGGCTGTTATAATGATATTTGGTTCAGCGTGATTAATTCTTGTGCATAGTTCCCTCGCTGCAAATCCTGAAAAAGATCTTTTTTTTTATCCAACCTGCACATTTGAATTTAATCTTTGTATTAATTGTTGCAATTTTCAATATTTGGACGATTCATCAAAATTCATCAAATTCATCAAACATCAAAGGAGAGAATTTCCCTTTTCGAAAAATAATCCCCCCGAAATGGATTCGAACTCAAGACATCCGTGATGCTACTATTCGACCCACCCAATGTATTTAAGAATTTGTTTCCTTTTTATACTTACCGCCGAAGACGACAGAATGTACAGCCCCAAGTCGTGCTGTAGCCAGCATGGATATTATTGTTTCCGGTATGAGTGGCATATAAATAAGCACACGATCCCCCCTTTTTACACCAAGGGCGGCTAAACCACCAGCTAAATGCGACACCTGTTGATGTATATCAATTACATGAAACACTATAAAAAAAACGCCAACTAAATTCTAGAATATTTTAGATTGAATTTTTTTTTTTACATTTAATCGTATCCTTAATGCAAAATTTTTATATTTGGACATATATAACGATATTCCAAGCAAATATTATACAGGGTAGAGTGGAATTTTGTAATGCTAATATTAAAGATTATATATCGAAGATATTGCTAAAGATTATTTATAGGAGATTAGAAAATAAAGTAGAGGAAAGGCTAGGAGAAGATCAGTTTGGTTTTAGGAAAAACAGAGGGACGAGGGAGGCGATTTTAGCACTAAGAACAGTAGTAGAAAAAAGAATGAGGGTAGGAAAGGTAACTTGCATAGCTTTTGTAGATTTAGAAAAGGCATTTGATAATGTAGATTGGGACATAATGTTTAGAATTTTAAAAGAAACGGGTATAGATTATAAGGATAGGAGAATAATTTTTAATTTATATAAACACCAAACTGCCTTAGTTAGAATTGAGGGGGAAGAAGAGGTAGCAAAAATAGGGAAGGGAGTTCGGCAGGGATGTACACTTTCACCGTTATTATTTAATCTATATATAGAAGATGCAATAAACAAAGTAAAAGAAGAGTATAGTGTAGGTGTGAATGTACAGGGAGAGAAAATATATATGTTGAGATTCGCCGACGATATAGCTATATTGGAAGAAAGCGAAAAGAATTTAGAAAGGGTATTGAATGGTATGCAGGCAGTATTGACTAGGGATTTTAACATGAAAATAAATATAGGTAAAACTAAAGTGATGAGGTGTGACAAAAAGGAATGCAGTAGAAAAATGAGGATCACAATAGGAGATAATAGAATCGAAGAAGTGTCAGATTTTTGTTATTTAAGCAGTAGAATCACAAAAGATAATCGAAGCAAGGTAGATATAAAGTGTAGGATAGCACAGGGTAGGAAGGCATTCGTAGAAAACGAACAGATTTTAAGATCAAATATTGACTTGGGTATTAGAAAAAGATTACTGAAGGTATATGTTTGGAGTGTAGCACTGTACGGGTGTGAGGCGTGGACTATAGGAAAGGAAGAGAAGCGTAGATTACAAGCATTCGAAATGTGGTGTTATAGGAGGATGATGAGGATTGGTTGGGAAGATAAAGTAACAAATGAAGCTGTACTAGAGTTAGTAGGGGAGAAGAGAAGTATTTGGAGAGTGTTACAGCGTAGGAGAGACAGATTAGTAGGGCATATCCTTAGGCATGGGGGGATTATGCAATTGATCATAGAAGGTAGAGTGGAGGGAAAGAGAGGGGTAGGTAGGCCTAGATTGGAGTATGTGAGTCAGATAGTTGAAGACGTTGAGATGAATAGCTATAGGGAGATGAAGGGATTAGCTCAGGATAGATCGGCATGGCGTGCTGTTTCCAACCAATCTTTAGGATTGCGGACTCTTTAACTAACTAATATTGAAGAATTAATAAATCTGCATTGCTAAATAAAATGGACGTTGTGATTGCAGTAGCGTACTTTATCGAGTAATTCGTTGTAAGTAACTTTACGAATTGTCTTCGTGAGAGGACTGTCGTGGATCAAGGCTACCTTCGCTCCTTTGCCAGCTTCCACATGACGATCAATTGCGTTGTAGCAAGCATTTATTTCACCACCGACGTACCTGTGAAATTTTATATTACAGTGAAAACTTGAATCTGTTATTACAAAATATGCGCAGAGATTAGCCAAAATTAGATATTTGCAAACACAACGTTGAAAATTGCTCGATAGAGCATTAAAATTCTGGTACACTTTAACGCTTGTTTTACAAGGCTATAATAAGGTTTTCATTTACCATTTTGTGAATGGTGGATTGCTATTATCCAGAACACGATCCCACTTTTTGTTCCAAGTGACGCATTTGGCAATTTTTGCCCAAAATCCTTCCGGGTCATCTATAGACTGTTTAAATGTGTTCGCGTATAGCTGACTGAAGTACATGTTTTCTTTTATAATTATTTCTGGAATATAGCGTTGTTTAAATTAACGTATAAAATGGTTCGTGTACAAATTGAAATTCATAATTTCAATCACCGTAAAAATGTTTTACACTTTTTATTAATGTAATTTAGAATCTTCCGGGAAATTTATAAAATGGGTAAACAGTTAACGTGCATATGGGTGCCTATTTTTATATATTTTCGTAAATAACATCTATAATATTCGAGCTAGCGAATTTTTGCGTATAATTGAAATTCACGCAACGAAAAGTTAAGCCATACTTTTGAAAGTACAATAACCAGATAAAAATTGTCTGCGAATTGTGTTGTGTGAAAATTATTACGAATGATGTATTTCATTTCGATTTCCTTCATTTTGTAAAATGTTACTCTCTAGATTTTAGTTGACGACGGCTAATGTTCTTTGGCAAATTTAAATCGGCTATACCCGCGATATTAATGAATATGCAGACATAAGGGAAAATTCAAATATTGCGTCAATATGACTGAAGAGTGGATGAGATATTTAATGAGAGGATATACAAGAATGTAATTTAAAAAAATTAATATTAATATTTAATTAATAGAACTTTTCAGATATTCGTTTTCCAATGCGAAGAAAGTTAAATAGACTGTATATCAAACTCACCGTCGCTATCAACATATCCATTCCTACTGGACATCGTGCGTAAATTTTTAATGCGACCATTCCCGGTCGAAAGCAGCCTGTCTTCCCGATTTTCTGCCATAGACCAATTCTTTGCCGCGCGATAGTTCTGCATTTTCTATGTAGATTTTTTTCTATCACAAAATCTTTGAGTCGCTTTAAATATTAAAAAAAAAAAAATTGAGAGAAAATTATTACGACAATAGCACTGCTCGATAACAACGCCAGAAAATAAAAAGATCTAAGAATTGTTTCTTAAATATCAGAAACGCGTGAAATAAATCACCATCCGGCACGATTTTTTTTTACCATCATAACTGTTGTTAATACACTATTAAGTAACAAAATCTAGCAGCGACCGAATATTGTTTGTATTAACATTAACATCAACGTTATTTCATTTAGAATTCGATTGAATGGAAATGCGTCCACAGTTCCGATATTTTCAAATCCCCACCTATAAATGATATATTATTTGAATTCCCTTGAACTTATATTGACGAAACTTGAACCGAAATATTTTCTGTGCGGCCGAATTTCGCGTTCCTAGCGATAGAATATAATTGAAATGACAGGAATATAAATTCTTACTAGATCGGCGAATATCCTTAGAGCTAAATTAAAGTAATGCATTGAAACGAACGAAAACTGTTTTTTTTTTTTAATATTCATCGTCGATTGTATAATGCGCGGATTAATCTTTGCTTTAATCCTCATTGGCCGACGTTATATATAAATGTTATTTTATCAATTATATGAACCTCTGTAAATTATATTTAAATCAAGGTGGGTGTATAACAAAGAAGTAAGCAAAGTAATATCGGTAAAACGTTTCAGCGTTTTAATTTTATACCAGATGCTCCCCAAGTTCAACCGCCATACTTTTGCATATTCTTATCTAAATTCTTCGCCAAAACTGGTTTAAAAGCGTAAATAAACTCGTTTATTTACGCTTTTTTTTTATATAAACACGTTGCCTTAACGTGGGTTGTAATAATGTTTGAAATCTTCGGGGGAACGTGCTGACAATTGGATCTAAGACACGTGAAAAGATGCGTGCCAATGTTTGATAGAGCCTTTACAGGATATTGTGAACTTGACACGCCGAAAGTATATATTCATTTGAGGGTTCTTTAGATAGTGCGTTAGTGCGATTAGAAGAAAACGTTAAAATGCGCGTTGAAGATCAATACGTGGAAGAGAAACGCTAAATAAAATCGGCGAACGATAAAACGATACACGACATACGGGATTAGGAATTAATCATTGTTTATTGTGCACTATTTGCCATTTATGTATTCTAGTCAGAGCACCTTACATAGCTATTATTTAAACTTCCAGTCGCAATCCCAAACGTTCATTTTAATCTTAGTTAAAAAAATACCCACATGAAAAGTACTTTTTGGTCATATATAAGCTGAAACATTATTGGAAAAATTGCAAATCGTGCTTAATGTAATATTGAAAAACCCGAGCGAGAGTTTGATTATTAGTATGTTAACACGTGCGCAGGATTATTTCATTCTTTGGTAAATAATCGAATGCGGTGATATAAATTTATTTGTACCATAAATTTGTGAAATCTGTTTAGCGTACGTCATGAGCAAAATAATCGAATAACAACGCTTATTTTGAGCGAGGAATTACAAACGTTTTAAGGATACATAAAATTTCATACTAATATCTGATGTAGTTTTCCAATATCCTAAGTTGTCGCTTAATATCATTTTCATGACCATGTGAAATTTCGATTTTGCAACAACATTATTTTGATATCTCCCCATATGAATATTTCTATATTTTACCATGTACCTTGTCAACTATTTTCAAAAAAAAATTTTATGGTGTAATCTTCTCCTGAACGACGAAATGTTATTTTTGCCCCCATGATGCAATGAACACATGCAGCGATACAATGTATTTGTGTTTGTAATTTTCACATATTTCCTGTCTTTGTGATCGCATGCAAATGTTCGATCTACATAAACGGTTCGGGGCCATTGTTCACTTCGATCACCTCTGGCCTGCCACTATCGAGAATTGTACCAATGTCATGATACACAAAATCGCTACATTTTACAATCGGACTATCGCCATCATACTTGCCGCTTCTTTAAGATTGTTTTCTTTTAAGTATACAACTTACATGTGCAGCCTTACTTCTTACAACTAAGCTCAGCCATTAACGCGAAATGAATACCATTCTTATCCACTTTATTGTCAGTGTCCTGTATCACGATTTTTTAAATATTGAATATGCGAGGTGACCTGACTCATCTATTTATTCTGCGCAGCAAATCGTTCGAAAACCCAAATAGGTATTTTTATTTTATCTCTATAATTACAACAAAATTTGCTTTTATTAAAAGGGTTTGATCGCTCAAATGCCTCCCGGCATTTTATGAATTCTTCTTAAAACTATTTTAAAAATTGCGTTTCTTTGCCAGTTGAATTATTTATTTCTGAATTTCAGCATTTTTGAATTTTCTCATATTGCGGGATATTTCGTAATATTCTTCTTCTTCTATATTCTTACTTGGCTCGTTCTTACCAAGTACCTATATTTCATTTCGTAATCGTGTATGTCCTTTTGCAGGCATTGATTGTTCAATTAACATAAGCAATTGTAGAATAAACAATTAAACATACAAAGTCAGAATAATCAGACTAATAAATGTTTGCTTGCAATCATCATCTATAAGATAGGCTTACAAAAATCCTGACAGAACGCCTTTGAGGGCCAAAAATTCTGTTTTGCCCCATGGATAAAAAAACAATTTATTATAATTTATCAACTCGTACAAATATTGATTTAATTGTTTCAAATTTCAATTTTATTTTGAGGATCTTGTTATAAATTTTAATATATTTGAGAACAAACTATATGATATATTTACGACAGTCACAAAGAAATCTTTTATATCTAATGCTTCGAGTGACAAATTAATTTGATAACCTTGTGCCAGAGAAGACGTAGAAACAGACGTTCTAGCATACTCTGGGGGTTGAGTGCAATAATGCAAAAAAGTGTGCAAAAATATACGAGTGCAGAAAACGCGTTGGATGGACCAACTTCAAAGTGAAAATATATTTTGTTCTAATGTAATCGGCCCGCTTTTTGTTTGACGAAAACAACAGTAATTTACTATTAATTTTGTAAAAACGACTCTTCCCGAATCAAAAAATCTCCAAAATAACGGATCTCCTTTTTTCAATTGAATTTAAAAATTACGTTCTATTTTTTATTTATTTTTTCTAACCTTATTAATGCATACATTTTCAGATCGCTTTTCGTGCGAGTTGTTTTTTCTTAATTTTTGGTCCCATAGTCGCATGCGCATGCGAAAGAAATTTATTTCGTATTCGTTAATAAATAGTCACATTTATTCGACGTAATGGTCAATTTTGTACCACAATGACCTATTACTAATAATTCTTTCATTGAGCGTTGATAAAATAACGTGGTTAATAAATAAGTCCCATTTATTTCCTTTTGTTTAGCGAAAAATTGTTTTTTTGCTGTATTTAATGTATGTAACTTCTACGTAGACATATCTACCGTTATCGACTATAATCGCTACTTTTACTACGAGCATACTATGACTATAGTCCTGCGAACATAACATTATTTTTATGGGTCTACTTTTCCTTAATTTGACAGGATGTTGACTTCGCCATCTTCTTGACACGCGTTTATCATATTTATTGCAACGTTTGCATATGAATTCTCTGTTTTATCGTTATACATATATATTGAAGCATTAATAAAGTCGAATCTTTTATTAGTGGGTGTTAAGATGGGCCTTAAGATGTTTATAAAAAAAAAATTTTTTTTTGATTAAAGTTGTCAATGGATTTTATTTCAAATTACTTGTAAAAATACAATCAAATATTGGCTTAATGAGTTGAGAGTTAAGACTCTCAAAACCCATCAATGGGTTCGAATCCCAGCCATGACGAAAAATGTATCCATTGATTATTTTTGCATGTGTAATGGGAAATCGATTGAAGTTATAATTGTTTTTTTTCTCGAAATATTAATAGAAATAAAATAATAGCGTCCCAATTAAATTTTTATACTAGTAAAAATTTATCTTATCACAAGCTGCTGATCGTTTAGTAGTTAATCGTTTTTAATACACCGAACAAATAGACAAATTTTATCTAGCGTTAATGTTATTCATCATTAAGTGCATCACTTTATTACAAGCTAACAAGAAATCGTTATCAGACAGGTTTTAATTGACGTATAATGATCCTTACAAATTCATTTTTGACAGATTATTTGATATGGTTTTTTCGCTGAAGAATTAAACGAAAAACCCTTTTGATAATATTCACACGGATTTTTGATGATTTTCAGTCTTTAGCCAATCAATTAGTCGAGATTAGATGTTTCTAGAAGATCCGATGCACACATCATCAAATTTCGGCTGGTGACGACTGCGCTGCTACCGCAGACACCGCCTCCGCCACCGCCTTCAGAAGGAACCTCCACGTCACGGTAGTGCGCCACAGTTTCTCTGCGCCCTATATATAAAAGGTACAGGAAAAATGCCCTCACTTCAGTGACCGGAATCATCAGGTGATACATTGTAAAAGTTTGGCTCTTGTGCGCGACTCATTGCTGGTCTAAGAAGAGATTTGTTCTTAGCGCATTTGCCCGAAATCTCTCTGAACGATTTATATCAAAATCTGCAAAAATCTAAGTAACCCTTTTAGGTATGTTTCAACAATCATTTTATATTTTCGTTATTATTCGCTAAGAGTAAAGTTTCGTTTTTCTTTTGCGTTGTTTTTTTGCTAACGGAAATTATTTCTTTGTAAATACCCCCGCGACTTTAAATAATTGCGTAACATGTTATCCAAAAAACAAACGACATTGCGGTTATTTTTTTTGCCGTCCAATTTTATTATACCGTGTGTTACGCTTTTCTTGTTTGATATTTAAAATAAGCGTGCCTGTTAATTTTTTTTTAACAACCTTAAAATTTTACATTAATATTTTTGGTTGATACATATATATATATATATAATAAATGCAACTAAAAAATATTTTTTAATCCCACTAGAAAAATAAAAAATGCACACTCCGAAAGTTACGCTTCCATCACCAGTGGCACAGCAATTTTACAAATATTTCAACAAATCTTTGTTAATTGCATTTTTAAAAAACCTGTTTTTGTACTTTTTGCAACTGAACGGTATAATTGCTTTTAAAATGTTGCGATTTTTGTCTTTAGAATTATTTCGTAGCTTCATACATTTTGTAACATAATATCTATTATATTGAGTAGAAACTTATATATTGAGTGTCAAATATGATGGTTAATTCTAAAGTTTGTCAATATTGTAATTGAAAACTGCACACCTGCATTTTGACGCTTGATATATTAATTTTGTGATTTTATCCTTAATATTAAAAAATCACACGTGTTTTTATTAAAATAGAAAAAAAATTTGATCACAAATATGTTAATACACATATTTAAAATTACTCAATCATTTAGGGATATATTTTCAGACCTTTTAAAAATAATGCATTCATGTTTAAAAATATTCGCAAATAAATTTAGCAATGTACGTTCGAAAATTTCGAATTTGATCGAAAGAGTTTCTTGCCGATTACTTTGAAAGGATTTACTTGAAAACAAATCAATCTAAGATGTTGCAAATGCAATCAAAAAACTAGGCTGAAGTGAATTTTTTTCGATTTTCAAAAACAGATGTCTTTGCGAAAGCGTAATATGTGTTAATATTTCAATTTAGGTACTCGTATTGAATATTTATGTTGTCATTTTTTGTAATGTACATTTTGGATTTTTTTTTTAAATGTTTATTTCACTGGAATTGTAATAATTTGCTATAGAAAAAATGCATGTTGTCCTTCCAGCATTGATTTTATTACAAAAAAAAGAGTTCCATATATTTGATTTTTATAATTCTCAACCAAAAATTTGCTCGTGAATAATAAATAAATTATATTAAGTTATTTGTTCACAGAATGAATCAGTATGGCATAATCGTCTTCGGTTTATTAATAGTAGCTGCCCTATGTTTAACATACGCTTCCGGAGCAAGTGTTCCCGTAATCTTCTGTCAACCTGGAGCCCTAAGCGAAGCATCCCCTAAGGAACGACAATTCTGCATTGCCCTACTTGGCCCTATGGACGTTTTATCTAAAGAAGGAATGCTCAGTATATAAATCCGTCTGAAGAAAAAAACGCTTCAATATTCGTGATTCGCTTTTATTGTTTTCAGATGATCCGAGTTTTGTAACAAGAGGCACTAAACGACAAGACATAGACCACGTATTTTTGAGATTCGGCAGAAGATTGGACTTTTGAAAAACGACTACTCCGAGTACCCCGATTATTAATTAATTCGCAAATAATTTCGCGTCTTTGCAATGCACGAAACTATCGACGTTTTTGTTATGGAAGGAAATTGCGATATGTAAAATTGGCGACGCGGAATTATTTGCGAATAAAAAAAACAAAATTTAGTCACTATATTGTAAAAATCTAATAAATTTAATATTGTTCCTAGCACCGTATCAGTCCCAACTATCTAATGGATTTGCCGTATTTAAAATATAATATACGTCTGCAATTACATTTTCACATGTACACTTTGTGAATTATAAATATAATGAGAGGCAATGTGTATTTAGTATTAATTACAAATTTATATTGAAATTAGTCGCTACGTTATTTGCTACTCGTGTAGGTGCAATGGGTTTCCACGAAAAGAATGAACATTTTCTGCAGCTAGAATACATTAAAATACGAACATCTGCCTTAGAGAAATATGTACCGTTTATTTTTGAAGAAATCAAGAATTTCAATATTCTTAGGGTATGCAATTTGCATAACACTAGATCCATTGCAAATCATGAAGTAGGTAGTGTCATTGACAAATTACTATAGACAACTCTATATACAAATGCGTATCAACTTTAAGGGGTTGTTTTACGGCTAGCGACATCTGTCGTTATCTTTACTCACGTAGTTAGTCAATAGTCAGTTATCTTTACGTTTTGCGCTGCTGGTGTCCTCTGTCGTTATATTGACTAACTACGTGAGTAAAGATAACGACAGAGGACACCAGTAGCGCAAAAAGTAAAGATAGCTGAGGATGGTACTAGTATCGAATACAATTGACGATGTCAACCAAAAATTAATGTAATACCAATACCGATATCGATAACGATACCAACACCGATAACGATTCCGATGTTAGTATTGGTATTACAACTATCAAATGACATACGATCATCTTCTTTCAAAATGGTCAGTTTGTGGCCCTAAAAAGGGCCGTTTTGTCAGTGTGTTCGCAACTTATTATTATTTTATATATATATATAATATCGATATTTTTATTAGAATTGTGTTAGGCCCTAAGTAATCGATGGATTTTTAAACTATAATTTATACACGTATATTATTATATAAACCTTGTAAATATTGCTGGTATTATATAAAACAAATAAGATGTATCTATAAAAATATATCATTATTTTACCCTGAACACGTAACGAATTTTTACACTAAAATGCAGTTCTATTTAACATAATAATATTTGATAAGCAAAATCTTTGTGTTCATAAATACATATATAGCTTCCATTTGTTTTTGTTTTTGATTAATAATCAAAAATTCAAAAAAGAGAATGACTTTCAGTATAAAATGCGGCTTTCACAAGTATTTCACGTGCGATAGGTTTTTTTTTTCGTTCAATTTGACCCTT
The DNA here is from genome assembly GCA_947310635.1 of Leptodirus hochenwartii. Taxonomy (NCBI): domain Eukaryota; kingdom Metazoa; phylum Arthropoda; class Insecta; order Coleoptera; family Leiodidae; genus Leptodirus; species Leptodirus hochenwartii. Next base: position 7,782,631 of record OX371187.1, on the reverse strand, counting down.
GGGAGATATGACTTTGTAATTTCACCATTCATTTATTAATATTAATCGTTGTATTCTATAGGTATGACGATGAACTTAGCGAACTGCCCCTTGGATCACCCACTTGCTATAATTATTTATTAGGATTACTAGTAGATTCGTAAGTGTTAATGCGTGACACCTCTTGGGTGAGATGGAAACTCACGCTACAAAAAATAAGTATTTGCTAGTTATAAATGCTCTTTAGTTATAATTAATAATTTCAATTGGGTATCGTTAGGAAAATGTTCGAATTGTTCGCACAGCTGCAACTTTTTCCGGAACTTACTAGAAATGTTTCCATGGACCATTTATGGTCGTTTACGTTGTAAAATTTTAAATTGTTTTAAAAAAGCGATAATGTTTAATTCGAGAACAATACTCCTCTAGGTACGTCTAAAATTCATCTATTGACAACGCAGATTATCGATGTGTCATAAAGGGTGCCCATGTTTTCTTTATTATTAGTTTAGATTTTAACTGTTTTTTACAAAGGGGGTAACCTTTTACACTTTTTTCGACGATTTTTTCAACTTTTTCCGTTTGAACCGAAAATTAGTAAAATTGAGTTTTAGACGATTTAACGTTTTTTACTGAGTTCTAGCCTATTTTCGGAATTTTTTAATTCATCGCGAAAATCGACGATTTTTCCATAGTATAGCCTTCAACTTTTTTCGTTGATTTCCGCGACTTTTTCCGTTTGAACCGGAACTCAGTAAAAACGTTAGCTAGGACCATTTATAGTCGTTCTAGCCTAGTTTCGGAAGTTTTGAATTCATCGTGATTTTCGGTAATTTGTCCCGCTTAAAGATAAAAATCATTATTTCCATGCTTACTACAAAAGTTTACCATTTACCCGTATAAAAAAAATTCTGCGGAACGGCTCGACAGATTTCAATGATTTTGGTGTTATATTAAAGCGTTATGTCTATTTTTGCCCATTTTGTTCAAAATTTAAGTGTATTTGCTAAATTAGTCGGAAATTGAAAATTAAGAATTACTATTTTCGTCTACATTCATATAGACTTGTATATCATATCAAAGGCATAGCGGCCATGTACAATCGAGTCAAAAAAATAGTCAATAATTGTGGCTTATAGTGTCTGCCTTAAAATTATTCTAGGCGAGACCTAGCGATGCTATATATATATATAAATAATTATTTTTTACATACATTTCTTATATTTAAATTTTTTAAATATTTTATTTTGATTTTTGTCAAATATTTTATAGCAAATTATGATGGATTTATGAATTACAAAATAAATACACAATAGCGTCCTCAAACAATCGGTCAATAATTGTATTTTCTTTTTTCAGTTTTTAAACTATACATTTATGTCTGATTTGCCATATTCTTGGCAGTAGGTGTACTATTGCGTAGATAAAATTCTGCTAATAATCACACGTTCGCTGATAACGAATACTCCAATAGAGCGAGAACTTTCTCAGAAAACGACGAAAGTCTCGCTTCAACCAACGCAATCAACTTTTTCGAGTTTATATTTTTCACTTCAACTTACCGTTCAAGGTGCCCTTGAAACTGCCCATATAAAATAGCATGTGCAAAGATGGGATTGCATTCACATAACCATGTAGTTAGACTTGAATTCCTCGCCGCGTTCCTCGAGAATAAATAGTGTGTAATCTGTGTGTGTGTTTATCGTCGTTGTCGCACACATATCTAATATTAAAATATGTAGATGGCGATACCAACACGATCAGCAACTGTAAATTAATACGCGATGTTAATGCATGTTTAATTTCAATGTCAGCATATAGAAACATTTTTATATGGACTTTCGTCCATGCTAAGATTATGAATTTTTATTAAACGCGAAAAAATGATTGAATGGGATATTTTTTAATGGGAAATGATAATTTTATGAAAATCGTCAGGTATATATACACCACTTTTTCACTTTTTCTTAGATAATTTCAACTTTCTCCGTTTGAACCGGAAATCAGTAAAATAGAGTTTTAGACGAAGTAACGTTTTTACTGAGTTCTAGCCTATTTTCGGAATTTTTGAATTCATCGCGAAAATCGACGATTTTTCCATAGTATAGCCTTCAACGTTTTTTCGACGAATTCCGCGACTTTCTCCGATTGAACCGGAACTCAGTAAAAACGTTAGCTAGGACCATTTATAGTCGTTCTAGCCTATTTTCGGCATTTTTTAATCAATCGCGAAAATCGACGATTTTTCCATAGTATAGCCTTCAACGTTTTTTCGACGAATTCCGCGACTTTCTCCGATTGAACCGGAACTCAGTAAAAACGTTAGCTAGGACCATTTATAGTCGTTCTAGCCTATTTTCGGCATTTTTTAATCCATCGCGAAAATCGACGATTTTTCCATAGTATAGCCTTCAACTTGTTTTCGACGAATTCCGCGACTTTCTCCGATTAAACCGCTACTCAGTAAAAACGTTAGCTAGGACCATTTATAGTCGTTCTAGCCTATTTTCGGCATTTTTTAATCCATCGCGAAAATCGACGATTTTTCCATAGTGTAGCCTTCAACTTGTTTTCGACGAATTCCGCGACTTTCTCCGATTGAACCGCAACTCAGTAAAAACGTTAGCTAGGACCAATTATAGTCGTTCTAGCCTATTTTCGGCATTTTTTAATCCATCGCGAAAATCGACGATTTTTACATAGTATAGCCTTCAACTTGTTTTCGACGAATTCCGCGACTTTCTCCGATTGAACCGCAACTCAGTAAAAACGTTAGCTAGGACCATTTATAGTCGTTCTAGCCTATTTTCGGCATTTTTTAATCCATCGCGAAAATCGACGATTTTTCCATAGTATAGCCTTCAACTGGTTTTCGACGAATTCCGCGACTTTCTCCGATTGAACCGCAACTCAGTAAAAACGTTAGCTAGGACCAATTATAGTCGTTCTAGCCTATTTTCGGCATTTTTTAATCCATCGCGAAAATCGACGATTTTTACATAGTATAGCCTTCAACTTATTTTCGACGAATTCCGCGACTTTCTCCGATTGAACCGCAACTCAGTAAAAACGGTAGCTAGGACCATTTATAGTCGTTCTAGCCTATTTTCGGCATTTTTTAATCCATCGCGAAAATCGACGATTTTTCCATAGTATAGCCTTCAACTTGTTTTCGACGAATTCCGCGACTTTCTCCGATTGAACCGCAACTCAGTAAAAACGTTAGCTAGGACCATTTATAGTCGTTCTAGCCTATTTTCGGAAGTTTTGAATTCATCGTGATTTTCGGTAATTTGTCCCGCTTAAAGATAAAAATCATTATTTCCATGCTTACTACAAAAGTTTACCATTTACCCGTATAAAAAAAATTCTGCGGAACGGCTCGACAGATTTCAATGATTTTGGTGTTATATTAAAGCGTTATGTCTATTTTTGCCCATTTTGTTCAAAATTTAAGTGTATTTGCTAAATTAGTCGGAAATTGAAAATTAAGAATTACTATTTTCGTCTACATTCATATAGACTTGTATATCATATCAAAGGCATAGCGGCCATGTACAATCGAGTCAAAAAAATAGTCAATAATTGTGGCTTATAGTGTCTGCCTTAAAATTATTCTAGGCGAGACCTAGCGATGCTATATATATATATAAATAATTATTTTTTACATACATTTCTTATATTTAAATTTTTTAAATATTTTATTTTGATTTTTGTCAAATATTTTATAGCAAATTATGATGGATTTATGAATTACAAAATAAATACACAATAGCGTCCTCAAACAATCGGTCAATAATTGTATTTTCTTTTTTCAGTTTTTAAACTATACATTTATGTCTGATTTGCCATATTCTTGGCAGTAGGTGTACTATTGCGTAGATAAAATTCTGCTAATAATCACACGTTCGCTGATAACGAATACTCCAATAGAGCGAGAACTTTCTCAGAAAACGACGAAAGTCTCGCTTCAACCAACGCAATCAACTTTTTCGAGTTTATATTTTTCACTTCAACTTACCGTTCAAGGTGCCCTTGAAACTGCCCATATAAAATAGCATGTGCAAAGATGGGATTGCATTCACATAACCATGTAGTTAGACTTGAATTCCTCGCCGCGTTCCTCGAGAATAAATAATGTGTAATCTGTGTGTGTGTTTATCGTCGTTGTCGCACACATATCTAATATTAAAATATGTAGATGGCGATACCAACACGATCAGCAACTGTAAATTATACGCGATGTTAATGCATGTTTAATTTCAATGTCAGCATATAGAAACATTTTTATATGGACTTTCGTCCATGCTAAGATTATGAATTTTTATTAAACGCGAAAAAATGATTGAATGGGATATTTTTTAATCGGAAATGATAATTTTATGAAAATCGTCAGATATATATACACCACTTTTTCACTTTTTCTTAGATAATTTCAACTTTCTCCGTTTGAACCAGAAATCAGTAAAATAGAGTTTTAGACGATTTAACGTTTTTACTGAGTTCTAGCCTATTTTCGGAATTTTTGAATTCATCGCGAAAATCGACGATTTTTCCATAGTATAGCCTTCAACTTGTTTTCGACGAATTCCGCGACTTTCTCCGATTGAACCGCAACTCAGTAAAAACGTTAGCTAGGACCATTTATAGTCGTTCTAGCCTATTTTCGGCATTTTTTAATCCATCGCGAAAATCGACGATTTTTCCATAGTATAGCCTTCAACTTGTTTTCGACGAATTCCGCGACTTTCTCCGATTGAACCGCAACTCAGTAAAAACGTTAGCTAGGACCAATTATAGTCCTTCTAGCCTATTTTCGGCATTTTTTAATCCATCGCGAAAATCGACGATTTTTCCATAGTGTAGCCTTCAACTTGTTTTCGACGAATTCCGCGACTTTCTCCGATTGAACCGCAACTCAGTAAAAACGTTAGCTAGGACCATTTATAGTCGTTCTAGCCTATTTTCGGCCTTTTTTAATCCATCGCGAAAATCGACGATTTTTACATAGTATAGCCTTCAACTGGTTTTCGACGAATTCCGCGACTTTCTCCGATTGAACCGCAACTCAGTAAAAACGTTAGCTAGGACCATTTATAGTCGTTCTAGCCTATTTTCGGCATTTTTTAATCCATCGCGAAAATCGACGATTTTTACATAGTATAGCCTTCAACTTGTTTTCGACGAATTCCGCGAGTTTCTCCGATTGAACCGCAACTCAGTAAAAACGTTAGCTAGGACCAATTATAGTCGTTCTAGCCTATTTTCGGCATTTTTTAATCCATCGCGAAAATCGACGATTTTTACATAGTATAGCCTTCATAGATTGAAGAAGGAGGGAAATCAGAAATGGGTTAACTACAGCAGCAAATGAAGTATTAGGCACAAAGAAAAGGACAGGTAGGAGGGAATGGATCACGGAAGAAATAGTGGAAATGATAGAAGCAAGAAGGAAAATTAAAATAGGAAACACAGAAGCAGGACAGAAAAAATATAAGGAACTAAGGAACTTAATTAATAGGAAATGCAAGCTAGCGAAAGAAGAGTGGATAAAAGGAAACTGTGAGGATATTGAGGAGGATATGAGAAGAGGTAAAGTAGATTTGGGCTACAGGAAAATTAAGTCACATTTTTCTAAAGTAAAACCAAAGGGTAACATTATATGTGATAAGCAGGGTAAGGAACTCACAGAAAATAAGGAAAAAGCTAGAAGATGGAAGGAGTATCTTGAAGATTTATATAAAGGTAGGCAGGACATGGAGGAGCTAGAAAATGTGGAACAGATAGATGAGGATGACTTAGGTCCTAGCATACTTAGGTCAGAGTTTCATAGAGCATTAAATGATTTACGGAATAACAAAGCAGCGGGGATTGATATGATACCAGCCGAATTAATAAAACACGCAGGGGAAAAAATGCAGGAGCGATTATACAGGTTAGTTTGTAAAATATATGAGAAGGGAGAAGTACCACAGGATTTTCAGCGTAGTAGAATAGTAACAATGCCGAAGAAAATAGGAGCTAATTTGTGTGAGAACTATAGGACCATTAGCCTACTATCACATGCATCGAAGATATTGTTAAAGATTATTTATAGGAGATTAGAAAATAAAGTAGAGGAAAGGCTAGGAGAAGATCAGTTTGGTTTTAGGAAAAACAGAGGGACGAGAGAGGCGATTCTAGCACTAAGAACGGTAGTAGAAAAAAGAAAGAGGGTAGGAAAGGTAACTTGCATAGCTTTTGTAGACTTAGAAAAGGCATTTGACAATGTAGATTGGGACATAATGTTTAGAATTTTAAAAGAAACGGGTATAGATTATAAGGATAGGAGAATAATTTTTAATTTATATAAACACCAAACTGCCTTAGTTAGAATTGAGGGGGAAGAAGAGGTAGCAAAAATAAGGAAGGGAGTTCGGCAGGGATGTACACTCTCACCGTTATTATTTAATCTATATATAGAAGATGCAATAAACAAAGTAAAAGAAGAGTATAGTGTAGGTGTGAATGTACAGGGAGAGAAAATATATATGCTGAGATTCGCCGACGATATAGCTATATTGGAAGAAAGCGAAAAGAATTTAGAAAGGGTATTGAATGGTATGCAGGCAGTATTGACTAGGGATTTTAACATGAAAATAAATATAGGTAAAACTAAAGTGATGAGGTGTGACAAAAAGGAATGCAGTAGAAAAATGAGGATCTCAATAGGAGATAATAGAATCGAAGAAGTGTCAGATTTTTGTTATTTAGGCAGTAGAATCACAAAAGATAATCGAAGCAAGGTAGATATAAAGTGTAGGATAGCACAGGGTAGGAAGGCATTCGTAGAAAAAGAACAGATTTTAAGATCAAATATTGACTTGGGTATTAGAAAAAGATTACTGAAGGTATATGTTTGGAGTGTAGCACTGTACGGGTGTGAGGCGTGGACTATAGGAAAGGAAGAGAAGCGTAGATTAGAAGCACTTGAAATGTGGTGTTATAGGAGGATGATGAGGATTGGTTGGGAAGATAAAGTAACAAATGAAGCTGTACTAGAGTTAGTAGGGGAGAAGAGAAGTATTTGGAGAGTGTTACAGCGTAGGAGAGACAGATTAGTAGGGCATATCCTTAGGCATGGGGGGATTATGCAATTGATCATAGAAGGTGGAGTGGAGGGAAAGAGAGGGGTAGGTAGGCCTAGATTGGAGTATGTGAGTCAGATAATTGAAGACGTTGAGATGAATAGCTATAGGGAGATGAAGGGATTAGCTCAGGATAGATCGGCATGGCGTGCTGTTTCCAACCAATCTTTAGGATTGCGGACTCTTTAACTAATAGCCTTCAACTTGTTTTCGACGAATACCGCGACTTTCTCCGATTGAACCGCAACTCAGTAAAAACGTTAGCTAGGACCATTTATAGTCGTTCTAGCCTATTTTCGGCATTTTTTAATCCATCGCGAAAATCGACGATTTTTCCATAGTATAGCCTTCAACTTGTTTTCGACGAATTCCGCGACTTTCTCCGATTGAACCGCAACTCAGTAAAAACGTTAGCTAGGACCAATTATAGTCGTTCTAGCCTATTTTCGGCATTTTTTAATCCATCGCGAAAATCGACGATTTTTACATAGTATAGCCTTCAACTTGTTTTCGACGAATTCCGCGACTTTCTCCGATTGAACCGCAACTCAGTAAAAACGTTAGCTAGGACCATTTATAGTCGTTCTAGCCTATTTTCGGCATTTTTTAATCCATCGCGAAAATCGACGATTTTTCCATAGTATAGCCTTCAACTGGTTTTCGACGAATTCCGCGACTTTCTCCGATTGAACCGCAACTCAGTAAAAACGTTAGCTAGGACCAATTATAGTCGTTCTAGCCTATTTTCGGCATTTTTTAATCCATCGCGAAAATCGACGATTTTTACATAGTATAGCCTTCAACTTATTTTCGACGAATTCCGCGACTTTCTCCGATTGAACCGCAACTCAGTAAAAACGGTAGCTAGGACCATTTATAGTCGTTCTAGCCTATTTTCGGCATTTTTTAATCCATCGCGAAAATCGACGATTTTTCCATAGTATAGCCTTCAACTTGTTTTCGACGAATTCCGCGACTTTCTCCGATTGAACCGCAACTCAGTAAAAACGTTAGCTAGGACCAATTATAGTCGTTCTAGCCTATTTTCGGCATTTTTTAATCCATCGCGAAAATCGACGATTTTTCCATAGTATAGCCTTCAACTTGTTTTCGACGAATTCCGCGACTTTCTCCGATTGAACCGCAACTCAGTAAAAACGTTAGCTAGGACCATTTATAGTCGTTCTAGCCTATTTTCGGCCTTTTTTAATCCATCGCGAAAATCGACGATTTTTCCATAGTATAGCCTTCAACTTGTTTTCGACGAATTCCGCGACTTTCTCCGATTGAACCGCAACTCAGTAAAAACGTTAGCTAGGACCATTTATAGTCGTTCTAGCCTATTTTCGGCATTTTTTAATCCATCGCGAAAATCGACGATTTTTCCATAGTATAGCCTTCAACTTGTTTTCGACGAATTCCGCGACTTTCTCCGATTGAACCGCAACTCAGTAAAAACGTTAGCTAGGACCATTTATAGTCGTTCTAGCCTATTTTCGGCATTTTTTAATCCATCGCGAAAATCGACGATTTTTCCATAGTATAGCCTTCAACTTGTTTTCGACGAATTCCGCGACTTTCTCCGATTGAACCGCAACTCAGTAAAAACGTTAGCTAGGACCATTTATAGTCGTTCTAGCCTATTTTCTGCATTTTTTAATCCATCGCGAAAATCGACGATTTTTCCATAGTATAGCCTTCAACTTGTTTTCGACGAATTCCGCGACTTTCTCCGATTGAACCGCAACTCAGTAAAAACGTTAGCTAGGACCATTTATAGTCGTTCTAGCCTATTTTCGGCATTTTTTAATCCATCGCGAAAATCGACGATTTTTCCATAGTATAGCCTTCAACTTGTTTTCGACGAATTCCGCGACTTTCTCCGATTGAACCGCAACTCAGTAAAAACGTTAGCTAGGACCATTTATAGTCGTTCTAGCCTATTTTCGGCATTTTTTAATCCATCGCGAAAATCGACGATTTTTCCATAGTATAGCCTTCAACTTGTTTTCGACGAATTCCGCGAATTTCTCCGATTGAACCGCAACTCAGTAAAAACGTTAGCTAGGACCATTTATAGTCGTTCTAGCCTATTTTAGGCATTTTTTAATCCATCGCGAAAATCGACGATTTTTCCATAGTATAGCCTTCAACTTGTTTTCGACGAATTCCGCGACTTTCTCCGATTGAGCCGCAACTCAGTAAAAACGTTAGCTAGGACCATTTATAGTCGTTCTAGCCTATTTTCGGCATTTTTTAATCCATCGCGAAAATCGACGATTTTTCCATAGTATAGCCTTCAACTTGTTTTCGACGAATTCCGCGACTTTCTCCGATTGAACCGCAACTCAGTAAAAACGTTAGCTAGGACCATTTATAGTCGTTCTAGCCTATTTTCGGCATTTTTTAATCCATCGCGAAAATCGACGATTTTTCCATAGTATAGCCTTCAACTTGTTTTCGACGAATTCCGCGAATTTCTCCGATTGAACCGCAACTCAGTAAAAACGTTAGCTAGGACCATTTATAGTCGTTCTAGCCTATTTTCGGCATTTTTTAATCCATCGCGAAAATCGACGATTTTTCCATAGTATAGCGTTCAACTTGTTTTCGACGAATTCCGCGACTTTCTCCGATTGAACCGCAACTCAGTAAAAACGTTAGCTAGGACCATTTATAGTCGTTCTAGCCTATTTTAGGCATTTTTTAATCCATCGCGAAAATCGACGATTTTTCCATAGTATAGCCTTCAACTTGTTTTCGACGAATTCCGCGACTTTCTCCGATTGAACCGCAACTCAGTAAAAACGTTAGCTAGGACCATTTATAGTCGTTCTAGCCTATTTTAGGCATTTTTTAATCCATCGCGAAAATCGACGATTTTTCCATAGTATAGCCTTCAACTTGTTTTCGACGAATTCCGCGACTTTCTCCGATTGAACCGCAACTCAGTAAAAACGTTAGCTAGGACCATTTATAGTCGTTCTAGCCTATTTTCGGCATTTTTTAATCCATCGCGAAAATCGACGATTTTTCCATAGTATAGCCTTCAACTTGTTTTCGACGAATTCCGCGACTTTCTCCGATTGAGCCGCAACTCAGTAAAAACGTTAGCTAGAACCATTTATAGTCGTTCTAGCCTATTTTAGGCATTTTTTAATCCATCGCGAAAATCGACGATTTTTCCATAGTATAGCCTTCAACTTGTTTTCGACGAATTCCGCGACTTTCTCCGATTGAACCGCAACTCAGTAAAAACGTTAGCTAGGACCATTTATAGTCGTTCTAGCCTATTTTCGGCATTTTTTAATCCATCGCGAAAATCGACGATTTTTCCATAGTATAGCCTTCAACTTGTTTTCGACGAATTCCGCGACTTTCTCCGATTGAACCGCAACTCAGTAAAAACGTTAGCTAGGACCATTTATAGTCGTTCTAGCCTATTTTCGGCATTTTTTAATCCATCGCGAAAATCGACGATTTTTCCATAGTATAGCCTTCAACTTGTTTTCGACGAATTCCGCGACTTTCTCCGATTGAACCGCAACTCAGTAAAAACGTTAGCTAGGACCATTTATAGTCGTTCTAGCCTATTTTCGGCATTTTTTAATCCATCGCGAAAATCGACGATTTTTCCATAGTATAGCCTTCAACTTGTTTTCGACGAATTCCGCGACTTACTCCGATTGAACCGCAACTCAGTAAAAACGTTAGCTAGGACCAATTATAGTCGTTCTAGCCTATTTTCGGCATTTTTTAATCCATCGCGAAAATCGACGATTTTTCCATAGTATAGCCTTCAACTTGTTTTCGACGAATTCCGCGACTTTCTCCGATTGAACCGCAACTCAGTAAAAACGTTAGCTAGGACCATTTATAGTCGTTCTAGCCTATTTTCGGCATTTTTTAATCCATCGCGAAAATCGACGATTTTTCCATAGTATAGCCTTCAACTTGTTTTCGACGAATTCCGCGACTTTCTCCGATTGAACCGCAACTCAGTAAAAACGTTAGCTAGGACCAATTATAGTCGTTCTAGCCTATTTTCGGCATTTTTTAATCCATCGCGAAAATCGACTATTTTTCCATAGTATAGCCTTCAACTTGTTTTCGACGAATTCCGCGACTTTCTCCGATTGAACCGCAACTCAGTAAAAACGTTAGCTAGGACCATTTATAGTCGTTCTAGCCTATTTTCGGCATTTTTTAATCCATCGCGAAAATCGACGATTTTTCCATAGTATAGCCTTCAACTTGTTTTCGACGAATTCCGCGACTTTCTCCGATTGAACCGCAACTCAGTAAAAACGTTAGCTAGGACCAATTATAGTCGTTCTAGCCTATTTTCGGCATTTTTTAATCCATCGCGAAAATCGACGATTTTTCCATAGTATAGGCTTCAACTTGTTTTCGACGAATTCCGCGACTTGCTCCGATTGAACCGCAACTCAGTAAAAACGTTAGCTATGACCATTTATAGTCGTTCTAGCCTATTTTCGGCATTTTTTAATCCATCGCGAAAATCGACGATTTTTCCATAGTATAGCCTTCAACTTGTTTTCGACGAATTCCGCGACTTTCTCCGATTGAACCGCAACTCAGTAAAAACGTTAGCTAGGACCAATTATAGTCGTTCTAGCCTATTTTCGGCATTTTTTAATCCATCGCGAAAATCGACGATTTTTCCATAGTATAGCCTTCAACTTGTTTTCGACGAATTCCGCGACTTTCTCCGATTGAACCGCAACTCAGTAAAAACGTTAGCTAGGACCATTTATAGTCGTTCTAGCCTATTTTCGGCATTTTTTAATCCATCGCGAAAATCGACGATTTTTCCATAGTATAGCCTTCAACTTGTTTTCGACGAATTCCGCGACTTTCTCCGATTGAACCGCAACTCAGTAAAAACGTTAGCTAGGACCAATTATAGTCGTTCTAGCCTATTTTCGGCATTTTTTAATCCATCGCGAAAATCGACGATTTTTCCATAGTATAGCCTTCAACTTGTTTTCGACGAATTCCGCGACTTGCTCCGATTGAACCGCAACTCAGTAAAAACGTTAGCTATGACCATTTATAGTCGTTCTAGCCTATTTTCGGCATTTTTTAATCCATCGCGAAAATCGACGATTTTTCCATAGTATAGCCTTCAACTTGTTTTCGACGAATTCCGCGACTTGCTCCGATTGAACCGCAACTCAGTAAAAACGTTAGCTATGACCATTTATAGTCGTTCTAGCCTATTTTCGGCATTTTTTAATCCATCGCGAAAATCGACGATTTTTCCATAGTATAGCCTTCAACTTGTTTTCGACGAATTCCGCGACTTGCTCCGATTGAACCGCAACTCAGTAAAAACGTTAGCTATGACCAATTATAGTCGTTCTAGCCTATTTACGGCATTTTTTAATCCATCGCGAAAATCGACGATTTTTCCATAGTATAGCCTTCAACTTGTTTTCGACGAATTCCGCGACTTTCTCCGATTGAACCGCAACTCAGTAAAAACGTTAGCTAGGACCAATTATAGTCGTTCTAGCCTATTTTCGGCATTTTTTAATCCATCGCGAAAATCGACGATTTTTCCATAGTATAGCCTTCAACTTGTTTTCGACGAATTCCGCGACTTGCTCCGATTGAACCGCAACTCAGTAAAAACGTTAGCTATGACCATTTATAGTCGTTCTAGCCTATTTTCGGCATTTTTTAATCCATCGCGAAAATCGACGATTTTTCCATAGTATAGCCTTCAACTTGTTTTCGACGAATTCCGCGACTTTCTCCGATTGAACCGCAACTCAGTAAAAACGTTAGCTAGGACCATTTATAGTCGTTCTAGCCTATTTTCGGCATTTTTTAATCCATCGCGAAAATCGACGATTTTTCCATAGTATAGCCTTCAACTTGTTTTCGACGAATTCCGCGACTTTCTCCGATTGAACCGCAACTCAGTAAAAACGTTAGCTAGGACCAATTATAGTCGTTCTAGCCTATTTTCGGCATTTTTTAATCCATCGCGAAAATCGACGATTTTTCCATAGTATAGCCTTCAACTTGTTTTCGACGAATTCCGCGACTTTCTCCGATTGAACCGCAACTCAGTAAAAACGTTAGCTAGGACCATTTATAGTCGTTCTAGCCTATTCTCGGCATTTTTTAATCCATCGCGAAAATCGACGATTTTTCCATAGTATAGCCTTCAACTTGTTTTCGACGAATTCCGCGACTTACTCCGATTGAACCGCAACTCAGTAAAAACGTTAGCTAGGACCATTTATAGTCATTCTAGCCTATTTTCGGCATTTTTTAATCCATCGCGAAAATCGACGATTTTTCCATAGTATAGCCTTCAACTTGTTTTCGACGAATTCCGCGACTTTCTCCGATTGAACCGCAACTCAGTAAAAACGTTAGCTAGGACCAATTATAGTCGTTCTAGCCTATTTACGGCATTTTTTAATCCATCGCGAAAATCGACGATTTTTCCATAGTATAGCCTTCAACTTGTTTTCGACGAATTCCGCGACTTACTCCGATTGAACCGCAACTCAGTAAAAACGTTAGCTAGGACCAATTATAGTCGTTCTAGCCTATTTTCGGCATTTTTTAATCCATCGCGAAAATCGACGATTTTTCCATAGTATAGCCTTCAACTTATTTTCGACGAATTCCGCGACTTTCTCCGATTGAACCGCAACTCAGTAAAAACGTTAGCTAGGACCATTTATAGTCGTTCTAGCCTATTTTCGGCATTTTTTAATCCATCGCGAAAATCGACGATTTTTCCATAGTATAGCCTTCAACTTGTTTTCGACGAATTCCGCGACTTTCTCCGATTGAACCGCAACTCAGTAAAAACGTTAGCTAGGACCAATTATAGTCGTTCTAGCCTATTTTCGGCATTTTTTAATCCATCGCGAAAATCGACGATTTTTCCATAGTATAGCCTTCAACTTGTTTTCGACGAATTCCGCGACTTTCTCCGATTGAACCGCAACTCAGTAAAAACGTTAGCTAGGACCATTTATAGTCGTTCTAGCCTATTTTCGGCATTTTTTAATCCATCGCGAAAATCGACGATTTTTCCATAGTATAGCCTTCAACTTGTTTTCGACGAATTCCGCGACTTTCTCCGATTGAACCGCAACTCAGTAAAAACGTTAGCTAGGACCAATTATAGTCGTTCTAGCCTATTTTCGGCATTTTTTAATCCATCGCGAAAATCGACGATTTTTCCATAGTATAGCCTTCAACTTGTTTTCGACGAATTCCGCGACTTGCTCCGATTGAACCGCAACTCAGTAAAAACGTTAGCTATGACCATTTATAGTCGTTCTAGCCTATTTTCGGCATTTTTTAATCCATCGCGAAAATCGACGATTTTTCCATAGTATAGCCTTCAACTTGTTTTCGACGAATTCCGCGACTTTCTCCGATTGAACCGCAACTCAGTAAAAACGTTAGCTAGGACCAATTATAGTCGTTCTAGCCTATTTTCGGCATTTTTTAATCCATCGCGAAAATCGACGATTTTTCCATAGTATAGCCTTCAACTTGTTTTCGACGAATTCCGCGACTTGCTCCGATTGAACCGCAACTCAGTAAAAACGTTAGCTATGACCATTTATAGTCGTTCTAGCCTATTTTCGGCATTTTTTAATCCATCGCGAAAATCGACGATTTTTCCATAGTATAGCCTTCAACTTGTTTTCGACGAATTCCGCGACTTGCTCCGATTGAACCGCAACTCAGTAAAAACGTTAGCTATGACCATTTATAGTCGTTCTAGCCTATTTTCGGCATTTTTTAATCCATCGCGAAAATCGACGATTTTTCCATAGTATAGCCTTCAACTTGTTTTCGACGAATTCCGCGACTTGCTCCGATTGAACCGCAACTCAGTAAAAACGTTAGCTATGACCAATTATAGTCGTTCTAGCCTATTTACGGCATTTTTTAATCCATCGCGAAAATCGAAGATTTTTCCATAGTATAGCCTTCAACTTGTTTTCGACGAATTCCGCGACTTTCTCCGATTGAACCGCAACTCAGTAAAAACGTTAGCTAGGACCAATTATAGTCGTTCTAGCCTATTTTCGGCATTTTTTAATCCATCGCGAAAATCGACGATTTTTCCATAGTATAGCCTTCAACTTGTTTTCGACGAATTCCGCGACTTGCTCCGATTGAACCGCAACTCAGTAAAAACGTTAGCTATGACCATTTATAGTCGTTCTAGCCTATTTTCGGCATTTTTTAATCCATCGCGAAAATCGACGATTTTTCCATAGTATAGCCTTCAACTTGTTTTCGACGAATTCCGCGACTTTCTCCGATTGAACCGCAACTCAGTAAAAACGTTAGCTAGGACCATTTATAGTCGTTCTAGCCTATTTTCGGCATTTTTTAATCCATCGCGAAAATCGACGATTTTTCCATAGTATAGCCTTCAACTTGTTTTCGACGAATTCCGCGACTTTCTCCGATTGAACCGCAACTCAGTAAAAACGTTAGCTAGGACCAATTATAGTCGTTCTAGCCTATTTTCGGCATTTTTTAATCCATCGCGAAAATCGACGATTTTTCCATAGTATAGCCTTCAACTTGTTTTCGACGAATTCCGCGACTTTCTCCGATTGAACCGCAACTCAGTAAAAACGTTAGCTAGGACCATTTATAGTCGTTCTAGCCTATTTTCGGCATTTTTTAATCCATCGCGAAAATCGACGATTTTTCCATAGTATAGCCTTCAACTTGTTTTCGACGAATTCCGCGACTTACTCCGATTGAACCGCAACTCAGTAAAAACGTTAGCTAGGACCATTTATAGTCATTCTAGCCTATTTTCGGCATTTTTTAATCCATCGCGAAAATCGACGATTTTTCCATAGTATAGCCTTCAACTTGTTTTCAACGAATTCCACGACTTTCTCCGATTGAACCGCAACTCAGTAAAAACGTTAGCTAGGACCATTTATAGTCGTTCTAGCCTATTTTCGGCATTTTTTAATCCATCGCGAAAATCGACGATTTTTCCATAGTATAGCCGTCAGGAGAATACAGATTAATAACCACAGCATCAGATAATGGGCATACCGGTGTAGGTTTTATAATGAATAGAAAGTTGGGATGTAGAATAAAGAGTTATTGCCAAGTTAGTGATAGAATTATAACTATTAGATTAGACACGAAGCCAACGGACACAGTTATAGTGCAAGTATATATGCCAACTTCAAGTCACGATGATGAGGAGGTAGAATCCATTTATGAGGAGATTGAATCTAGGTTAGCAAACGTTAAAGGACAGGATAATCTAATTGTAATCGGAGATTGGAATGCCGTAGTAGGTAAGGGAAAGGAAGTTTCAATAGTAGGAGAATATGGAATAGGAACACGTAATGATAGAGGGGATAGATTGGTAGAGTTTTGTATTAGGAATAAGCTAGTGGTAGCAAACACGCTTTTTCAGAATCACAAGCGCAGGATATATACGTGGAAAATGCCAGGAGATATAGGGAGGTATCAGATAGATTACATACTGGTTAAAGAGAGGTTTAGGAACCAGATTAAGAATTGTAAGAGTTACCCTGGAGCAGATATTGATAGTGACCATAATTTAGTAGTCCTGGACTCAGAGGTCAAATTCAAGAAATTACAGAAGTCTAAACAGGTCAGAGTAGATGTCGATAGGTTAAAATTAGCTGATGTATGTGAAAAGTACAAGCAGAAAGTAGAAATCATGGCTAATGGAACATCTAGGAACGACATAGATTGCGAATGGAGGGAAATCAGAAATGGGTTAACTACAGCAGCAAATGAAGTATTAGGCACAAAGAAAAGGGCAGGTAGGAGGGAATGGATCACGGAAGAAATAGTTAAAATGATAGAAGCAAGAAGGAAAATTAAAATTGGAAACACAGAAGCAGGACAGAAAAAATATAAGGAACTAAGGAACTTAATTAATAGGAAATGCAAGCTAGCGAAAGAAGAGTGGATAAAAGGAAATTGTGAGGATATTGAGGAGGATATGAGAAGAGGTAAAGTAGATTTGGGCTACAGGAAAATTAAGTCACATTTTTCTAAAGTAAAACCAAAGGGTAACATTATATGTGATAAGCAGGGTAAGGAACTCACAGAAAATAAGGAAAAAGCTAGAAGATGGAAGGAGTATCTTGAAGATTTATATAAAGGTAGGCAGGACATGAAGGAGCTAGAAAATGTGGAACAGATAGATGAGGATGACTTAGGTCCTAGCATACTTAGGTCAGAGTTTCATAGAGCATTAAATGATTTACGGAATAACAAAGCAGCGGGGATTGATATGATACCAGCCGAATTAATAAAACACGCAGGGGAAAAAATGCAGGAGCGATTATACAGGTTAGTTTGTAAAATATATGAGAAGGGAGAAGTACCACAGGATTTTCAGCGTAGTAGAATAGTAACAATGCCGAAGAAAATAGGAGCTAATTTGTGTGAGAACTATAGGACCATTAGCCTACTATCACATGCATCGAAGATATTGTTAAAGATTATTTATAGGAGATTAGAAAATAAAGTAGAGGAAAGGTTAGGAGAAGATCAGTTTGGTTTTAGGAAAAACAGAGGGACGAGAGAGGCGATTCTAGCACTAAGAACGGTAGTAGAAAAAAGAAAGAGGGTAGGAAAGGTAACTTGCATAGCTTTTGTAGACTTAGAAAAGGCATTTGACAATGTAGATTGGGACATAATGTTTAGAATTTTAAAAGAAACGGGTATAGATTATAAGGATAGGAGAATAATTTTTAATTTATATAAACACCAAACTGCCTTAGTTAGAATTGAGGGGGAAGAAGAGGTAGCAAAAATAGGGAAGGGAGTTCGGCAGGGATGTACACTTTCACCGTTACTATTTAATCTATATATAGAAGATGCAATAAACAAAGTAAAAGAAGAGTATAGTGTAGGTGTGAATGTACAGGGAGAGAAAATATATATGCTGAGATTCGCCGACGATATAGCTATATTGGAAGAAAGCGAAAAGAATTTAGAAAGGGTATTGAATGGTATGCAGGCAGTATTGACTAGGGATTTTAACATGAAAATAAATATAGGTAAAACTAAAGTGATGAGGTGTGACAAAAAGGAATGCAGTAGAAAAATTAGGATCACAATAGGAGATAATAGAATCGAAGAAGTGTCAGATTTTTGTTATTTAGGCAGTAGAATCACAAAAGATAATCGAAGCAAGGTAGATATAAAGTGTAGGATAGCACAGGGTAGGAAGGCATTCGTAGAAAAAGAACAGATTTTAAGATCAAATATTGACTTGGGTATTAGAAAAAGATTACTGAAGGTATATGTTTGGAGTGTAGCACTGTACGGGTGTGAGGCGTGGACTATAGGAAAGGAAGAGAAGCGTAGATTAGAAGCACTTGAAATGTGGTGTTATAGGAGGATGATGAGGATTGGTTGGGAAGATAAAGTAACAAATGAAGCTGTACTAGAGTTAGTAGGGGAGAAGAGAAGTATTTGGAGAGTGTTACAGCGTAGGAGAGACAGATTAGTAGGGCATATTCTTAGGCATGGGGGGATTATGCAATTGATCATAGAAGGTAGAGTGGAGGGAAAGAGAGGGGTAGGTAGGCCTAGATTGGAGTATGTGAGTCAGATAGTTGAAGACGTTGAGATGAATAGCTATAGGGAGATGAAGGGATTAGCTCAGGATAGATCGGCATGGCGTGCTGTTTCCAACCAATCTTTAGGATTGCGGACTCTTTAACTAACTAACGTCAGAAAGCTAGAAACGTATAAAAACGATCACTTTCGACGAATACAACTGTGTTTAGACATTTTCCTACTTTGCGGACCAAACTGTATTTTTCACGACAAATAAATACTTTTTATCTCTGAAAATCAATTTATTAACGTCAGAAAGCTGGAAACGTATAAAAACGATGACTTTCGACGAATACAACTGTGTTTAGACATGTTCCTACTTCGCGGACTAAACTGTATTTTTCACGACAAATAAATACTTTTTATCTCTGAAAATCAATTTATTAACGTCAGAAAGCTGGAAACGTATAAAAGCGATCACTTTCGACGAATACAGTTGTATACCTTCTAAGAATTGAATATACCTTCATTGTAAATAATTTAAAAATTTCGACAGGTAAAAGCGTAATAGCATTGTATACAAGTAATTGAATAAGTACATTGGTAGGAAAAATATTAAAAAATTAATAGGAGAAAAGTATAAACACGCGTTAATAAATTTTACTCAATTCCCAATATAAAAGTGCGAATATAAAGAGATATAAGGCGAAATTCTTTTGTAAAAATATTGATATTGTAAATTGTGTTTAGTCATGTCCGCTATATGCAATCACTGATTTTATATATTTGTCCTCAACTATAAGGATTAGTTGGAAACTGCATGGACAATATAATGAAATGCATTTGAAGAACTTTGAAAACTATAGTACAGTTGAAATTATATTGCATCCATCATCCGCCGAAATTGTTATGAATTAATATATTGATTTACGTTAATTCTAAATTTATAAACAATTACGCGTTTCTAAAGAATTTTTTAAATTTTCGATATAAAATTGCGGAATTTTACACATTGTCCAGTGACTGGCGCAAGTTCAGTATATGCGCCAAGCTCATCATCTATCTTACACGTGCAGTGTTCTGCGCAGAAGCAACGCCACTGTATCAACGTGTTGGAAAATTGAATTCACACGCTACTTCAAAGCAGTGCGTTGATTCGAAGCAACGCGGTTTGGTAAGATTCAGTAGTTGGTGCGTACCAGTGCTAAACGAAAACCTGTTTTCACCGAAAATTGGTAAAAACGGTTAGTCGGTGAACCGGTGAAAAATCGCTCGCACCGGTTTCCGGTTTGATTGGCAAATATTCCCAGCACTACTTATAACCATGCCAATGAATACTAGCTCATTGACTTTTCACATAACACTATTCATTGACCATGCATTCTCGTAGCCAACACACTCATCGCCTACACCCAGGATCAAGTATGTACAGTAAAGGAGCCTAATAACAAATTACTGTATTACTCTATTTAAATGGGTGTGCAGAACGTGAATTTTGCCTCCATCGAACACTTGGAAATTTTAAATCGTTGGACAAACATCCAGATTAACAATAATAATAAAATATAATAAAAGACGAGGATATTTGACGAATAAGAGCAAAGAAGTTCAATGATATCACATATTATTTATAATATAATGAATCAGTTGTTCATGACGCATCGTGCAATTTTAATATTATTTATGTAGTAAAAAATTAGAAGTAACTTATACGAAAAAGACAATTGTAATGGAATACTTTGAAAACGTACACAGCATATTTTTCATAATATATGTTAAATATTCTAGGATATATATTTTTTATAATATATAAACTACCATATATTTACTATAGGTACTTATATTTTTACAAACAACATTTACAAATAATACATATGCATATTTATTTTATTTCTAATTTACGAACTATAGGTGAGATTTAATATTTGCCAGGATTTTCTAAAAGCGTTGAAAACAATAATTACAACTATGAGCGTCTAAATAATTCTTTATTGGTTTTGAGAGTACGCGGACAAACCTTGGCAAATTTCATTTAAAGGTAAGTAATAGTTAGAATATAATTGAGATATTTAATAATGTAAAAGAATATAATATATTTAAATTTGGTAATTCCTTCGATTCACTTTTGTAAATAGTGAACGCCTACATTATATTAAACCTAAGTTTATTTATATATATATATATATGTATATATATATATATTCTACGATCGCAATAGTCGAAATTATATTTTCATTTAGCGAGATAATTTTCATTATATCGCAAAAAAAATATTGAAAATAGAAAAAATAATTATATCAAGTCTGCAAGTCTCAAATCTATATACAGGAGTAGACGATTCAAGGACAATTTCTTAATGGAATAAGAGTATTTGGCGATATGGACACCACATTTCAATAAGATAGCTACATCAGCTAAGATATTAGCGCGACAAATAAAATATATCTTATACAATCGCATTCGCAAGTTGCCCCACTCTATCTATTGTCAAAGCACAATATAAAATACAAAAACAAAACCCTAAAGCAACCGTAATCTTAGCATTATTCTACAAATTAACGTTGCTATTTTTCAAATATACGCGTTAATACACTTTTCGAAAACAACAAAAAGAAAACCCACACATCTTTTGCGATATTGTCCACATCTATAAAACAATTGATATTCTAACACTAAAACACCGTGGACTCTGAATAATTTGTCTTGTTTTATATAAAACTGTATCGTACAAGTAAAAGAAGTTCGCGGCTCGCGTTCATCGTGAGCGATTATTCAAGTATCGATAAGCCCGTTTGTAATTTAGTAGTAAGTAGATTTTGCAGTGAATTTGTACAAAGATGCCATCGAGCTAATATACCGGAAAGTATTAACATGTATACAATTTCGCGTCGCGAATACATCAAAAAGCGGCCACAATTAACAATTATTGAAACTAAGCTGCGGCTTTTAATCTACGAAATTCCGACGATGCTTTAGTTTTAAAAAAACTTTTAAAAACTGATATGTTGTATGGTCCACATCAAACGAACATAAATCCTTCGTTAAAATTAAAACTAAGTCGCCGGAGTATACAAACACAATTTGACACACTTACGATATTTAATTTCCTTATCAAATTACGGGACAATTGAAACGTCGAAACATCCGCACATGTAATAATGTCGAACGATGTTGTATTTCACATACAATTTACGATCTTAACGTACAGCTAGAAAGTTGTTAGTTTAATGTGGACAAGCCTATATTGATCGAGCGGATTATTGAAACCTATAAATGTTGTTTGCATGCAGTTATATTACCATAAATGTGTATAGTAATTTAATAATGGGGGGAGGGGCTATACGATTTCTCTCAAGTCTTAGAATTGATCAGCTAACAACTCGCAAATTTCCACAGACACGGATTCTTTGCTGGAGCGAACGGTAAGCCGATACATTTGCGCACTCTTATTTGGTTCGAGGCGCAGCAAGCAGCCGACCTGTTGCGTGCGCATGTGCACGATACCTGCGCACACGAAATTGTCCGGATTCGGATCGATGCCGTCCAACAGCTGCATACCGAAACCTAACATTTTAGCGCGAGCCGCTTGCAGGTCCATCGGTCCGTTCGCCTTAAAGATCTTCTGCGACCGTTGCTGATTTGTACTGTAAATAAAATCACGATGCTAGCAAACTGACTCCGTCTGTACGTAAATACTAGTAGATTACTTCGAAAACTGCTACTGCGTATAATACCGAACTGGCTTTCTTTAAGATACGGATGGTTTATATCCAGGTTTATATACACATTACAGGTAACTCCCCGTATAACACGGCTCGAGAATTTTGGTTTTAAGCACAATAGTTAGGTATATAATAAAGGAATATTTCTATTCTTTTTTTAAGTTGATCGTAGACAACAAACAGATACATATTTCAATTCGAAAGTAATTTTTATTTTATTTTTAAAACTAGTAAATCCAAATGCGCGTGGGATAAAGCGAGAAAAAAATTGTTTCTTTTCGAAGTTTATCTTAAAATGTCGATTGGGTAATCCCCCTGTAAAAACGGCATTCCTACAACATGTGTTTAGGGACATCCCGGTATATAGCAACGGACGTAATGAGAGTTATTAAGAGCAAGCGTATCTCATTCGGTATTTTTCATTTGGGTTTTTTTTTTACTTTCGAAACCTAACCCAGTTTTTTGTACAGTTGTTCTGTTTCGTATAACGCGAATTCACATAACACGGCATGTTTTATCAACCTAACTACTGTGTTACAAGAGGGTTACCTGCACTGTTTACATGTGTAGTTCGGTAAACCTTCGGTACCTTCAGCCAGTTCTCTGTCCCCAGCTCTGGTCTAAATGCCGTTTAGTTTCAATCGCCCTTAAGCGCAACACGGATGACGTATACGATACGATACATACCTTCCCAAATTTTTCCAACGAGCGAAAAACGATTCCCCATTCATTTCCGTTGGCTCGAAAAACTTGTTCAGCGTGAGCGGCAGTTTTAATATGATCTTCTGCGGCATTCCGTTGTACGCGAAGGACAGAACAATACTCGGCGCATCTACGTTTCAAACGAATCAACATTAAAAAAATTAATATAGTTAATAGCTCCGATTCGTAATATTGATCGAATAGAGGACGAAATAAATATTGGTCAATTATTTAAAAAAGCGAGTGTACGGTACAGTGTTGCTTTAAAATGGCCAGAGCTTTCGGATGATAAATGCATTTGGTCATTACCGGTATAGTCGTCGATGCACTCCGCATTTAGCATTTGTTGGATTTGGGCGCCGCCATCCAGGACCGGCTCAACGGGCTTCATCTGGATACTGAGGCGAGCGACTTGATCTTCCGGCCACGAGACGCTCGGATAGAAATTCACCAGCTTCGCTTTGTTCTTGTTGCCGTAGAAAAGGCCCAAACGGCCCAAGTTCTGGCGGAACTCGCTCTTGACGCCGATCTGGATCAGTTCGTTCTCGAACAGGATGCCGTTGTTCTTGCAGATGAATTTCTTGGGATTGTACACATTATTGGTGGCGTTGCTGTTGTTCGTTGCCGTGCTATTATTCTGCTTATTGTAGATGTCGCCCAAGACGTCGAGGAGAACGCCGGTATTTCCCGGCTGGGAGGTAGGCGGTGTCGACAGTCCGAGCAGATCCGTGGAGGTGGTGTTATTTATATCGTGGCTGTTTGCGCCGACGGTGACTGCGCCAGTCGCGTGCGGCGTAGGACTCTTGCCGCCTTCTTTACCGCCGCCTATAGCGCCGCCGGCCACCGTTCCAGGTGCACCTGCTGCCGCGATCTCGCTATTCTCCGGCACGCGGCCCGGTTTCTTGCGCTTCAGCACCGCCAGGATGCTACTCTCCCGCTCTGTGAACGCGGGCATTTCCTCTAGCACCGTCGCCAGCACATCCGAACTCGCTATTATGCTTAGCTGTAGATATTCGCTAGCGCGTTGCTGCAACTCCGCGTCCGCGCTACGTAAGTTGCTGTGCTGTTTGAACACTTCTTGCACCTAAGATGCGAAGTTTTACATTAGCAAAGGCCGACACAAGTTGTTCTATAACACTCCTCGTTGTAGTTAAATCCAAGGAATTGCACGGTGATCTCTCCTGAGCTACTAACTCCCTCATTTCCCTATAGCTATTTATGTCCGCCACTATCTGACTTTCGCACCCTAGTCTGGATCTACCTACACCGTCATTTCCCTCCGCTCTGACTTCAATAGTTGATTGCAGAATACCACGTGTTTAAGAATTTATCATATTAGCCTGTTCCTCTTGCGCTATAATACTTTAAAAGGACTTCACTTTAAGCTATAGTATATCATCGTTTTTTTACTATATCCATACACCCAATCTTTACCATTTTAAATGTTTCTATCTGACGTTTTTCTCACTTTCCTACTATCTTCATATGTACCTTCGACGGACTTTATCTTATTCTTAAATTAATATTAGAACCTAAATTTCGTTCTCTATTTTCAAAGACAACAACATTGTCAAAACTTAACATATCAATTTTACCCTCGCAGAATTGTACGCTCGCGGTATAATATTACTTATCCTTATCTATTACGACTTCTGCAGATTTAAAAACAAAGGGAAAAGTGTACATCCCTGCCTTACCCCATTTTCTATTTTTCCACCTTAACAATAACACTAGTGGTTTCGTGTTTACATAAATTGTGAGTAACTCCCCCCACTTTATTCCCATTTTCTGTAAAATCGTCAACACAATATAATCGAACTCCGGTTTCGACAGCGAATCCGGCGAAAACTATTTTCACTCACCTGGGTGCGTATCTCAGGAAAAAGATTGATGAACTTAATGTAGGTGGACAATAGAAGTGCCCGCGTCATCGGCGAGCACAGATGATATTTCGAGTGCAGTAGCTGGAATTGAACTAACGGCGACGACCGATTATCGCCGGCTATCAAATTTCCGAACTCGCCCAAGATGTAACCGCCCACTTTCACCATGTTCTCGTGGCAAGCGGGCGCTTGCAACGCCTAAACACACACACACATAGAAGACAACACATTGCAACGGCCCTAAAGAGAGAGAGGACGTTAAAACATTTATTGTACCTCGAACACGGTTTTGGCCGCATAGCCCTGCACTTCGTCGCGATTGATGACGATCTGAATCACGCGATACCACACCTCTTCCGACACATAATCTCCGGCTATTCGAATTAGATTCAATATCACGTCGACGTACCTTAAATATGGACAACAAATATCAACTTATCAACCGGCCAATACGTCAAGTACAAATATTGATTGGAACGTTCTTTGGTTTACCATGTGTAATCGGTGGCGTATTTCTCGGCCAATATGGCGACTTTAAGAACCATTTCCTCCCGTATACTATAATCCGCCGTCTCCAAATAGTTCAACATCTCCTGGACGATCTCCTCCGCGTTACTCTTATCGCACATCGCGTACAGTAAATCGACCGCCTGCTGGCGCACCGACACATCCTTTTCCATCTTCATGGACAGTATGACGACCTCCTGGTGCTTCTTGACCGCCTCGTGCGAGAATTCGCTGGTAGCGAGGTGGCACATCGACTCTAGCGCCAGATAGCGTAGATTCGTTTCGCGATTCGACAGGAACTGGCCGAGTTGATTGCATGCGCGCACCAACAGATTCGCCTCGCTGTCGTTGTGAATGATCAAGCTGATCGCCTCGAATAAAACGGCGTTCTTCGCGTTCGAATGCTGCACCTTCTTCGATTTCGGCGGCTCCTGCGCTTTGTTCAGTATTGTCTCCAAGCATTCGTTCAAACGGCCACGCACTCCTGGGTCTTCGGCTGAACAAGAAACCAACATACACACGCACATTCGCTGCTATAAAATGCAAATAATATTCAAGCTACTTTGTATTTACCGGGTGGTGTATAATTCTGTAGAAGACGCAACAATTTCACCGACAGCCAGGGCGCCGGTACGAAATAATACGTGTAATCTTGCAGATCCGTGTAACTTGCAGTTACAATCTACGTTTAAAGATAGTAAAAAGAGCGGGTCAAAAAAAAGAGATTAGCGGAAGTTAAGCACGTACTCTACTCAGTCGCGAAACGGCAAGACTGACGCAGCCTTTGTACTCGTCCGGGTTCTTCTTGACGAGAGCGTCTATAAGGCTAGTGGCGGCCGTCACGACGCCCATATGTTGATCATTGAGCAAATGAATGATACGCGACGTCCACTCACCGCCCGGTATAATCTCTTGCGACGTGCGGAACAGCCGCAGCAGACACAATGCCGCGCTCTGCTTTACTACGTCCATCGTATCACTAAACAAAATATATATATCGCAAATAATGTAACCCGAAGCACTCAAAAAGAGAAGGTGTGCATTGCCGAAGGTTACGTTCCAATCTTCAGTACGACTATAACCAGATATAACCCAGTAACCCGGATTCAATTCATTTGTACGATTATTACGCTACTGAAGATGAGAGCTTAGCTTTCTAAATGCGAATCTAGTTTATCGATGCTTCGAATTACGGCATTTGGCAAGTTAATTTATCGCTTTGGCCAAAAACATAACTTCGAAGATATACTCAGACCATCTAAACTATTAAGAAGTAAAATTTTATGTAATATCAATGTTTTACGGATAGCAGACAAGTATCAGAATATTGGTCATTTAGTTTTATCCGCATGACCTATTAAATCTTTATTTCTATGTAAATGTTATGCTTAGCCCATAGACAATGGAATAGAGATCAAATTAAATGGTTAAATAAAAATAAGAATTACGTACCCGGAGACGAGTAGTTTGGGTATATCGGTACCAAAAGCCTCGGCCATTTCGCGGCTGCCGATATTGGCGATACATTGCAACGCTAGATTGACGTGGATTGGATTCCGTGAGGCTAGATCGTTCTTAATACTTTGAATAATCAGTTTGATGAGCTCGCTGTTCGTATTGACTAGCACCGATATAAACAAATATCCCTGCGCAAATAACGAAACAATAATATTGATAAGTCGGACGGGATATTCAATAGAGATTGCGACTATTTTGCCACCTAATCCATTATTATGTAACGAATAAATTGTTATTGCAGATTTCGAATACAGAAATGACAGGTTCACTAAACTCGGTATTGCGAACTTTAACGGTAAATATATCTGAATTACAACTAAAAACTATAATAAAGATGCAACCCCCCCCCTATGGCTACACGAGTTAGGGCAAGTTACGAGTGACGAGTTAGGGCAATCTAGGGTACAATAATATAGTTTTCTAAGTGTTGTCTCTCGTTTTGCCGGATTTAAAAATGCTAGTTTATAACAGTTATTCCGATTTCTTGTTTAGTTTTTTGCAGATGAAATTTATGCGCTATTTAACAGCCCTTCGTTAAACTATACCGTATTATAATTAGGATAGAACTTATTATTTAATCAGCTAATCCCGAAACAATACAACGAATGTAAGTACTTTCGCGGTAAGCAGCCTTTTTTCATAGACAACAATATTCGAGACAAATAAGAAAAGATAACATACTAATAAGATCATCGACTACGAAGAGAACACGTTTTTTTTCGTTCAACTTTATATATTGCGTGTATAAGCACTATTTGGATCATTATCTTGTTTTTTCAGTACACTTACAATTTGCTTTTCGGAGTATTTGTTCGACGAGAGCAAATTAACGGCCTCCATATGACCGAAATCGATATCGTGACCGAGCAGGAATATAAACAATAACTTGCAGACGTATTTCTTCTTCTGGTAACCGTCGAGCGTTTTGTCTCCCTTAAACTTACCGCGGATATTAGCGAGCTCTTTGTTAATCCGCTTAATTTCCGCTTCCTTACTTTTGCCTTAAATACGACATAAACTCGAATAGGAATACGTACGGTATAGATCACGTAGAAAGAATATAGCTATATAACAGTTAAATGTCGATACATACAATTTCGAATATCCGAAATAAATACTGCCAATCCTCGCATACCATCTCCACGGACTGCGGGCATTTTCGCTAGGACGCCCGGGGGACACGCACACGCTACAACGAAACCCTGGAACACAAGACCATTTTACAAATCTAGTAATATGGGACCGCGATAAGCAACTATATCGACACTTATTTTCACTGAAAATAAACGTACTAAGTTCTCGACTAAATTTGTTATTATAAAGAGACGGTGTAATATCTCGACGAATCTTATTGCGAAGGGAAAAATTGGCAAAAGGTCACGTATTATCGCAACACAAATAACGATCCGCCCGTTGAATGGAATTATTTATTGTATTATAGACGAATACTTACTTTGCCGATAACCTAACTGAATCGCTGTTACTCTCGCCGTTCAATAACTACTGTGTCCAGCGAGGAATTTGCATTTAATCGCCAATTCAGCCGTATTTTGGATAAGACGAAATATTTGAGGCGGCGACTTTCAGCACGGCACTGCCGGTGTCATGTCACCAAAACGAATTGTATTCGTCGTCGGTAATGTAGAATACTGTTTGATTATTAAGTTGCATATAGTTTCGTTCAAATATGGAATGATTAAAAGATTTTTATAAAATTCCTGTTGAGATTTTTTATATTTCTTGCATATTAATGTGTGAAATGTAAAAAGTAAATGTTAATTTAATTCCAATTTTTTATATTCTCAATTGTATCTACATTAAACATCATTAGAATGATTATTGAAAAATTAGTATATTAATACATTCGTATATTTACTACAGGTATTAATAATGCATATTATATTTCGTACGAAATTCTCCCAAATCTATTTTTCAAATCGAGGGAAAATACACCACCAGTTCAGTTTTATGGTTCATTTGACCTACGAATTAAAGCGTGAGTTCATCTCATGTTCCACGATTCAACTGACACTGGAACCAATTGCCAAACCGATTTTTGCGTAATGTGATTCCAAAATGCTGCTGGCCTACAGTTCTACGCTAATATCACAACATTAAAGCATCTAGTAAATTCGGAATCTCATGAACATCATAGTTAGTTAAAGAGTCCGCAATCCTAAAGATTGGTTGGAAACAGCACGCCATGCCGATCTATCCTGAGCTAATCCCTTCATCTCCCTATAGCTATTCATCTCAACGTCTTCAACTATCTGACTCACATACTCCAATCTAGGCCTACCTACCCCTCTCTTTCCCTCCACTCTACCTTCTATGATCAATTGCATAATCCCCCCATGCCTAAGAATATGCCCTACTAATCTGTCTCTCCTACGCTGTAACACTCTCCAAATACTTCTCTTCTCCCCTACTAACTCTAGTACAGCTTCATTTGTTACTTTATCTTCCCAACCAATCCTCATCATCCTCCTATAACACCACATTTCAAGTGCTTCTAATCTACGCTTCTCTTCCTTTCCTATAGTCCACGCCTCACACCCGTACAGTGCTACACTCCAAACATATACCTTCAGTAATCTTTTTCTAATACCCAAGTCAATATTTGATCTTAAAATCTGTTCTTTTTCTACGAATGCCTTCCTACCCTGTGCTATCCTACACTTTATATCTACCTTGCTTCGATTATCTTTTGTGATTCTACTGCCTAAATAACAAAAATCTGACACTTCTTCGATTCTATTATCTCCTATTGTGATCCTCATTTTTCTGCTGCATTCCTTTTTGTCACACCTCATCACTTTAGTTTTACCTATATTTATTTTCATGTTAAAATCCCTAGTCAATACTGCCTGCATACCATTCAATACCCTTTCTAAATTCTTTTCGCTTTCTTCCAATATAGCTATATCGTCGGCGAATCTCAGCATATATATTTTCTCTCCCTGTACGTTCACACCCACACTATACTCTTCTTTTACTTTGTTTATTGCATCTTCTATATATAGATTAAATAATAACGGTGAGAGTGTACATCCCTGCCGAACTCCCTTCCCTATTTTTGCTACCTCTTCTTCCCCCTCAATTCTAACTAAGGCAATTTGGTGTTTATATAAATTAAAAATTATTCTCCTATCCTTATAATCTATACCCGTTTCTTTTAAAATTCTAAACATTATGTCCCAATCTACATTGTCAAATGCCTTTTCTAAGTCTACAAAAGCTATGCAAGTTACCTTTCCTACCCTCTTTCTTTTTTCTACTACCGTTCTTAGTGCTAGAATCGCCTCTCTCGTCCCTCTGTTTTTCCTAAAACCAAACTGATCTTCTCCTAGCCTTTCCTCTACTTTATTTTCTAATCTCCTATAAATAATCTTTAACAATATCTTCGATGCATGTGATAGTAGGCTAATGGTCCTATAGTTCTCACACAAATTAGTTCCTATTTTCTTCGGCATTGTTACTATTCTACTACGCTGAAAATCCTGTGGTACTTCTCCCTTCTCATATATTTTACAAACTAGCCTGTATAATCGCTCCTGCATTTTTTCCCCTGCGTGTTTTATTAATTCGGCTGGTATCATATCAATCAATATAATTTTATGAACATCATATATACATTAAAATATTGTATGTATAGTAGTTCATAAACAGTGTATGAATTATGTACAGGATATATATATATATATATATGTGTGTGTATATATATATATACACAAGGATGTGTACTGTTTTTTTTTATAAATAACAGATCAGGTTTATATATATTTTTTAAATATTGAGTACGATCACTCTGCAGTGTACAAACCAACGGTAACCAATTATAATAACTCCTTGAATCGCAATTTGAACGTTTTCACAATTACATATTCTTGGGGGCATTCCAAAATCAATTTGACACGCCATATTAAATGTTTATATGCATGTCAATGAATCGTACTAAATGAGGAGGAAAGGGTGGTCGAGGGTAATCTATACATTAATATAACATCGGTCATCGAAGGACGGTTTACAGAACGAGGTGAGTATAGTGCATTATTAGATAAGTGCTCGCGAAGTTTCTCATCAATGAAACTATTGGAAATCATCCAAAAACTTAACCTACAAGTTATCGATTGATGAATAGAAATTTTGTACATTTAGCGAGCATAGCGAATACGAATGTTTCGATTAGGCGAAGACGAAACAGCGACAATTTGTACGTAGCTCAATTTCCACTTGTAAACGTTACGGTCGTGTACGTTGCGGCAGCGACATTATATATTACGGTGTATTAAGTAGCGACGATCCAGTGATACGTAGCGACAGAACGGGGCGCAGACGGTAGTCGCGGACGAATAGCGCGCCGATATGGCGGGCACCGGTCTGGCTACCAATGCTCCCACATCTGCCGACGCCTGCCTCAGCATCGTGCACAGTCTGATGTGCCACCGGCAAGGTGGTGAAACGGAATCGTTCGCGAAGCGCGCGATCGAATCGTTGGTGAAGAAGCTGAAGGAGAAACGGGACGAGTTGGATTCGCTCATTCAGGCGATCACGACGAACGGAGCGCACCCGACCAAATGTGTCACGATCCAACGTACGCTGGATGGTCGCCTTCAGGTGCGTATGTTCTGTGGTCTCTTTTGGCATCTTTCGTATCCCGTATTCTCTCGTGTATCCATGATAAATATGCACGCCGCATGATCTGCGGGTAATACATTGAGCATCGATTACCAAAGTTAAGCCACGTCCCCCTAGGTCAGGGCTTGGATGGTTGACTGTAGCTCAGCGCGCCACCTATCCTCGGATACTCGCTACCATTCTTAGTTGGGATACAATTAACTGAGCTTCAGCCGGAATAGCGAATCGCTCTATAGTAACAGGCTTCCCACCCACCCTTCCCACATGCTGCTAATATCCTCTATAACTACACCCTGTAATTGGGATATTACCCGGTTGAGGTAATTTCCACAAAATTAATAATACACACGATACCTTAAACAAAAGCGCAATGCCTATACACCGTATACTGTTTGCCAGATGGGTTACAGTGACTCATTGGACGCCGCCGATGACGTCATGTGTATAGATAGATAGGCGTCTATATTTTTCAGTTAAATATTTTACAAACAGTTTAATCTGTATAACGAATACTATATAGTATAGCCGTGTCGATGGTGTGCGCATGTCTTCTTAGGGGCAAGACGCAGCTAGCGACGCTTTGGCCTAGGGAGCGGTCCCTATAAAGGGATCCCGGTCTATAGGAAAGATTTCAGACAGTATTAGGGGGTATTAGGACAAAGTTAGAAGATGGAAGGATTATATCGAAGAGTATATATAACATCGCTATGTCCATCTCTCGTGACCTAGTTCCTTCATTTCCGTGCAGCTATTAATTGTAACGTCTACACTATCTGGCTTTAATATTCTACTCTAATTTGGGTATATAAATATTAAGTTAATATTGTTCAATTGGACTTTGGATACGGGTTATTAATAATAAAACTACAATTGTTACATTCGTATTTGCCGACGTTTCGGCACCTATCCGTTCCCAAAGCTGTCGACACTTTACGGTGTAATTACATTTGTCAATAATAAGTATGTATAATAGTAGTATAGAATATCATTCAAATACCGTAATTCAATGCATAAATAGCCAAATGCTTTTAGTTGCGGTATTTGGGTGATATTTTATACTATTATTAGTACTATTATTACCGTAGTAATAATTTTAAAATGTATAATAGTATTAACATACGACAAAGGCTGTATGAAATAATTCCAACTAGATTACTAAAGTTTCCGGTGCTTCTCTACAACCCATTATTAATAACCCCTGTCCAAAGTCCAATTGAACAATACTAAGTTCATTATAATGGATATCACAGATCAAGAAAGAAATATTAACATTGTAACTAAAATGTCGTCCACTAAGAAACTAAAGCAAGGAACGACTTTACGTTACAAATAGTTAATTTAACCGTCAGCATGTACAAATGGCACACATTTTAGGTCGCTGGTCGCAAAGGGTTCCCGCACGTAATTTACGCGCGCATCTGGCGATGGCCGGATTTACATAAGAACGAGCTGAAACACATCAAGTATTGCCAATTCGCGTTCGATTTGAAATGCGACTCGGTTTGCGTGAATCCGTATCACTACGAGCGTGTCGTATCGCCCGGCATCGATCTTTCGGGACTAACGTTGCAAGCGGGCGGTACGGGTCGTCTCGTTAAAGACGAGTACAGCGCTGGCACCGGGGGCCCCGGTTCGGTATCGAATGCGGGTGGCGTTCCGGTCGGAAGTGGCGGCATAACCGTCGTCGGTTTGGGCAATATGGACGTAGATAGCAGCGAACAGATGCAGACGATTCAGCATCATCCCGGTGGCGGCGGCGGCGGAGGAGGACCAAATCAACAACAACAGCAACAAACTGGACCTGGTCCCGGTCCTGGCGCTAATCCGAACGGGCAACCATACGGTGGAATGTCCAACATGCACTCACCACCGAACAACGGTAACCCCCACCGTGTGCATACCACAATTTTACGCAATCACACGTGCACTTTAATCCCTTCATACGATCAGTTAAGAGGTCTGTTATCAATTTAGCCGCGGAATCTACATTCCTACATATTATGTATTATAATAATTATGTACTTCTAATTATGAAGTAGGTAGTTGTATTGAAACAAAGTTCTCGCAAATGCAACAAGTGCCGCTAAATTACATTTCCATTTTTAATAAGTACCGGTATTTACTTATCGGTTTTTTTAAAACTAGAGCGAGGTTTGCATGTACCGTATTATTATAGCATGTTGTTTTCTGTATAGCATATTTTATTCGGGTTTTCGATTTAATGAGATTTTTTTTTGTTTTGCGCGTCGTTTTCACTTTTGTGAACTAGGGGACATGGGCGGAATATATGGGCACGGAAGTGTCGGGGCACCGATAATGCCCAAGGCCGAGCCCCACGGCCAGGATACTCAGGCTCATCAGCGCCTAAATTGGCCACCACGAATGCATATGCAACAACATGGTAAACGCTCAATAACTACGTTGTCGGTGCATAAGAACAGTTGCAATTTAAATAAAACGTCAATTACTGCAAAATCCGCGTCGCTTTTAAATTTGTTTCAAACGTTGACACGAAGCTATCGGTAAATGATATTAATATAAAATATATAAGTCGCCATTTATTATTATTATTATTGACGTTTGTTTCCAAGTAGGAAAAATGTAGAACAATGGAGATCCAAATCCGCTTCCTTCTGATCCCAAATAAGAGACTCTAACTTATAAATCCAATGTACCACTTGTTGTAGAACAGCTGTAAGAGTTATTAACAAACACAATGTCGATTAGATATCAGAAGGACGCGGGATGGAATCCCATCGATTCCATATTTTTGCTGGATGAATATAGTCGCTAGCAATATGCTGAAACATTTTTGAATAATTGTTTGAATCAAATGTTACCTTGTGGTACGTCATAGTAAATGGGTTTGAAGGAAAATAACTGAGTTATAATGCCACTTGAAATATTTTTATTTTTGTCGACCAGGTTTCGCCGGCAAGGACATCATTACAGTAATTCGAAAACTTACATTTGGTAGTATTTATACAAAATTGTGAATAGTTATAATAGACAATGCTACATAGAGTAGAACGGCATTATAATATAGGTGGGCACAAGTTAGGTAAAGCTTAATCTATATAGGTATAAACGGTAATTATGTATGTATTGGGAATTTCCGAACATCCGGCTTATTTAAATGTTAGTTTGAAAAGAGGAGAGTTACAAATATCGGTTTGTTCATTTAATAAATTGTCGACTGTTATTGTAATATTTGAAAATTTCCAGTGCTTCTAGCAGAATAAGATGGTGACTTTTATGAGTTATATGTAAAATTTTTAGATCTTGTACAGGAGGAAAGTTTTTACTACATATATTTACGTGTTCGGAGAATTTAGAGTCATCGATGCCCTTATCGGCGGAACCAGTCGACAGAAATAAAAATATTTTGAGTGATATGACTACGTTATTTTCTTCAAACCCTTTTGCTTATGTTAGTGTTAAAGCGTCCAAAAATTGGGTGCTCGAGAGAAACGCTCGCACCACGAATATTTTGCACTGCTACTTTTCTTATGTACCAAGATAAATAAAGTCCTAGAAGCGCGCAATAACGTAGCACTTTAGGAAATGGCGCTTCCGGTACCGGGAGTTTAAATACCTCAGTTGGTGGTGCGCAACAACAACAGCAGCAACAAGTGCAAATACGACAGCAGCCGACCGTATCCGCCCCCTTAACTGCTCAAGGTGCCGGCAATGGCGTCTTGGTGCAGCAATCGCAATTCTATATGCCGGGCACTGGCGCCGCTCCCGGATCTGTCCCAAGCTCCGCGTCCGTGCCCGGTCCTGGTTCAATCGTACAATCGCCAGGACCGAGTCCACTGGGCGACCCCTTAACCAAACTAGGTATTCCAAAGCGTAATAATTTCTGCCAACGTGTTTACGGTATTAGTAAATATGCAATTGTACAACTCGCCGAAAATCGACTTTTGAAAAATCAATAATTTCGCAATGAGGTGATATTTTTTTGACTCGGTTTTAATATTGGGAGTACGTAAAAGAGTAAAAGAATTCACTGTTAATTGTTTGAGATGCATTAAGATGTTTGAGATTAATTGATTGACATGTTAATTGTTACGCAGTTGCATATGAGTCCTATTAATTGTTACAGTTTTATAAAAAAAAATTTAAACTATACGTACAATACCACAAAAATTTCAATAAACTTAATATTTTGTCAAATGTAATAACACCCTTTGTTAGCTTTTATTTTGTACATAGGCGCAATAATATATATGCATTATAATTTTATACGGGTGAGTATCCAATTATGCATGCCGCATGTTCGCACGAAATACTTATTTTAAAGCATACCGTAATTAGAAGTACGAATATGAATACATAATAAATATTTATAATCAATTAGAAGAAAAAAAACTACTAAAATTCGGTTAGAATTAATACTGGTAAAAGGGGCATTTGTTAAATAACCAAAACGTTTACCCCGTATTAAACGCGATTGTGTTTTTGCATTTGAAATGATCGTATTAATATGCGATGTTTTAATAAAAAAAATTGTATGGGTGCGGTGATTTGTATTAATGTGTGATTGATAAAGAATATACATATGTGAAAATGAGAATTATAAATATAATTGAGTAACAGTTAATAAACATAACAAAATATAAATAATTATCGTCTGATATAATAAATAGGACCATAACTCTATTTCACACGAATTGAATTCATCGCTTAAATCTAAATATCAGTGTCTTTTCTGGTGTCCTTACATTAGATTATCATTAGACAATTTACTTTGTACATCTAGACAATATTTCAATCTTGTTTCTTACAGAATGTTTAATAAATTCGGGCAGTCACAAGGAACGCCAAAAAGACCCGTTATGAAATTTCGATATTTCAAATGCTTTAAAGAATTTACAAATTGCGTCCAAAATGCCTAAAAATATATTGATTTTTTAATTCGTTTCTGGCTCCTCAATAGATTCATCTACTCGTTTCATAATAAAACATTCTTTCCTGTGTTTTTTTCAGTGCATTATTTATTCCCTATTTTTTTATGAACGTGTTCGATTATACGCTCTGTAAATTGTGCCACAACGGACTTCACTTTGCAATACATATTACAATCATAACGCAGTTTATGGGTGTTACGTACGTCAAAAGAGAATGTAGAAAACGAAAGAATAAAACATTAATATAGTTTAAGGTGCCCGGTGATAGTCTTTGCATCTAATTTAATGTCTAGCTTTTGTGCCCCTTAATATATAAAAATAACGCGATAGGATGTGCCGTGTTTTTGGTTATTTAAATTGTTCTACTGCGGCTGTAACGGTTCCTAAAAGTTCTCATCCTGTGCTCGGATCCCGGGCATTAGGAAGTTATATTAACACGAACGGTCTGTTTTATAGATACGAGCTTTATAAGCGGTCCGCCGGTAGGCGCTGGACAGCCGGTGTCGCCGCACCTGCAACAGAACGGGTTTGGCGGGGGCGGCGGCGGGCCACAGCAGGTTATCGGCCAATCGGGGCCAGTGGTACCGCAGCAGCCTCAAACGCCACTGGTCGGTGTGGTCGCGCAATCGACGCACGGGCAACAACA
This sequence comes from Leptodirus hochenwartii, assembly GCA_947310635.1. Classification (NCBI taxonomy): domain Eukaryota; kingdom Metazoa; phylum Arthropoda; class Insecta; order Coleoptera; family Leiodidae; genus Leptodirus; species Leptodirus hochenwartii. Next base: position 7,745,401 of record OX371187.1, on the reverse strand, counting down.
ACAGATGCAACAGCAACAGCCGGTTGGTTCCGTGGGTGGCGGAAGTGGTGGAGCGGGCGCTTCTTCCTGGAACAGGAGCAGCACACTCACTTATACGCAAAGTATGCAGCCGCCAGAGAGTAGAAATGTTTCCCACCATTCAATGTACTGTAAGTGGCGATGTAAACAAATAAGTAATATTAATCCCCAATTTTTATTAGTGCGGGAAATGAATGTTGCTAAATTACTATGTTTCATTTATCACAATTATTTATTTATTGACGACCATAGTTTCGTTTTACTAGAGAACATTATGTCTGAAAACATAAAATAACGATTTCTTCTACAATATTTTTAATACTAGGGCTTAAGACGAAAAGCGGTGAAGAGCGTAAATCTACCTGGTGGTTCAGTAAGTTATATTGTTGATTTTTTTCGGTGCTTGTAGATTTCAGTTGACTTCTTTTTCTAACGTAAATTAAATCGTTTAAATGGTTTAAGAAAGTATGTAATTCTCTACTAGTACCATTAAAACAAGCAAGAATAGTCGATTATCGAACAATCGGTGACATAGCGGTACCAGAAAACAATGTGTTTTTTTACCAAGAGGAGAATTAATAATTTTTCATTCTAACTTTCGATTCTCTTTTACTAGTGCATTAATTGATAGCATTAAGTAAGAACGCGACAAGAGAAACAATTGTAACGCGGGAGCCTTTATTTCCATTGCAGGGAATAATTCGCAACAACCTATTGCGAACAACAATACAGCAAACAGTGGATCCAACACGAACACTGCTACGCCCCAGCAACAGCAGCTGTCAAATAGCGCGGGTTCCGTGCCAACTAATAGCATCGTCACGTCGCCCAATGCCGCCGGTGTCGGTGGTGGTGCGGGCGTTGTACAGGACACGGTGCCCGGTACAATCGTGACAATTGCGGGTCTGCTCAGTGCACAGCCGGCGCCCGAGTACTGGTGCAGTGTGGCCTACTTCGAGCTGGACACGCAGGTCGGCGAGACGTTCAAGGTACCATCCAGCTGTCCGAACGTCACCATCGACGGCTACGTCGATCCGAGCGGTGGCAATCGATTTTGCCTCGGTGCATTGAGCAACGTGCACCGAACGGAAGCCAGCGACAAGGCGCGGTATACAACGTCGAAATTAACGAATGCGCGCGCTTGTGTTCTAAGTTTGGCGAGAAAGTGTGATCGAAATAATTCGTTTTTTTTTGTTTGTGTTTAGATTGCATATTGGAAAAGGTGTGCAGCTGGATTTGCGCGGCGAAGGTGATGTGTGGATTCGTTGCATCAGCGACCATTCAGTATTCGTGCAGAGTTATTATCTGGATCGGGAAGCTGGCCGAGCACCGGGCGACGCTGTCCACAAGATCTATCCAACCGCTTACATCAAGGTAGTGTTGCTTTAATGAATTCGAGCGAACGACTGCATCGACCGTGTGTGTTTCAGGTATTCGATCTGCGACAGTGCCACAATCAGATGACGTCGCAGGCTGTTAGTGCGCAGCAACAGGCGGCCGCACAGGCGGCTGCAGTTGCTGGCCATATTCCGGGGCCGCATTCCGTCGGTGGCATAGCGCCCGCTATAAGTACGTACATAGAATAAATATACGATTTAATTGTTGCTGTGAAATTCCGAGATTTCAATTTTCGGTGTAGTCGCAATGTTCCACATGTGAGACCGTTAGATAAGATCTTGTACGACGATGTTGGCCGATAAGCGACTTTTTTTTAAGGAAGTAATAACTTCAGGAAATGCCGAAGCGCAGACAACTACTGTTAAATTTTCTACGCAATATTGCCATTTTAGAAATGTAGAAATTCTGGAAATATCAATATTTCCAGTATCACGTAACGTTTACGGATATATATATTTTTAATTTATAGACGTTTTTCATTTTTCAAAGTATTTTACAAAAAAAGTTTAATCTGTATAACAAATACATTTTTAATATTTAAGATCAAAATAACGTACATTTACTTACAATTTCTTTAATACAGTACGGCTCTATTTCTACTAACATTTTCGTTAACTTATTTCTAAATCTAAGAGGATTGGTAATTTCTTTCACATTCTTCGTTTATTATATAGATTTATACTACGGTCAATTGGGCTAACTTCCGCTTTTGTTAACTCTCTTTTTTTTTACCTTATATTATAATTCTCTTGGTCCCTATATATGTGTGTATATATATTAATATTTTGTTGAAAGTTGATTCTTTTTTATTAGGTACATAAGGCATTTACACAAATATAGCGTATATTGTCAGCAACCTATTATTTTTGAAATATCGATCTGCGTATGTGTCTAATGGGAACCCATTCGTGATTCTAATAATCCTCTTTTGTGTCGCATATATTCTTTTTATATTTTTAGTATTTCGCCCAATCCTGTTTAATTTTTTATCGATTGTGCATCCCGAGAATTTTAATTCCACAACGTTATCCTTTACTTTGACCCTTTCTTGTGTATTTACATCCGTTCTTCTCTCGAATAACATTATGTCAGTTTTTCTCTTGTTAAGTGCGAGTTTCAATTTATAAGCAATCTTGTAAACCAATTTTCTATTTCGGTCACGATCCTGTCAAACTTTATTTGCATATCCACCCGCGAATTAGCTGCAATAATAATGTTTGTATCATCACGTTATTTACAATCTTTCTACCATCTCTGATATTTCCAATAAAAATCGGTCTTTTTCGGTACTAACACGATTAGTTAAATAGTCCTCAATCCTAAGGATTGGTTGGAAACAGCACGCCACGTCAATCTATCCTGAGCTAACTCCTTTATCTCTCTACAGCTATTCCCACACGTCCTCCACTATCTGACCCACATACTCCAATCTAGGCCTACCTACCCCCTTCTTTCCCTCTACTAATTTTGTACCTTCCATAACAAATTTCATAATACCCCCATGTCTAAGAATATGACCTACTAGTCTATATAGTCTACGCTTATCTACGCTATATCGCCTCGTTGTCACACACTCGCATATAACATTGTACTCCATGTATTAGGTTTATCAGCCGCATCAGGCATCGGTGTGGACGATTTACGTCGATTGTGCATCCTGCGATTGTCGTTCGTGAAGGGATGGGGTCCAGATTATCCGCGGGGTTCCATCAAAGAGACTCCGTGCTGGATCGAGGTGCACCTGCATCGCGCTTTACAACTGTTAGACGAGGTGCTCCATAAGATGCCCATTGACGGACCGCGCGGTCTGGAATAAAGCGCGGCAGTGTTCGGATGCTCCGCGCAACCAAGAAACGAGCTTTTCAATAATATCTTTATCATTTCTCTTCGATTGCATTTCGAAGGTATAATTTAGGCGCATACGTATATAGGTCGTAGTATATTGTATTATTAACTAGATGTGTGTTCATTTTATGGATAGATGGTCATGAGGTAAGAATTTGTTGTTGCAGCATGAGGGTACAAAAGAAAAATGCGATGTGTGTGTGTGTGTGTATCACGATCTAGTGATATTGATAGTGAAAATCGACGTGGATTCGTGTAACAAACGAAAATGGATGCAACTAGTCAGGACAATATATTGTACTGAACGATACGACGTAACTTTACAAAATTTACAAAACCATAACGCGTAAAGCGCCAATTTAAGGGAAAACGACAGCACAATTTCCATACATACATACAGCCCGTGCATTGTTGAAATATAGTCATTTTAAAATAGTTATATACGCATATACGTAACGCAAGTACGGATACAAATAAGAATATATTTTTTCGAACTAGATTTGTTTATTACGAGATTGATTTATATTATATATATTTTGGTTGGTATTAATTTTGAAAGTCTATGCAAGAGAAAGCGCCCGTTTTATTAAAGTATATGGCAATGGATAGGACTTGATGAAAAACTCACTTAAATTTATTGAAATATCTAATTTTAAGTGCGGTTGTATTCATTTTACTTCGTTATATAGAAACGATGGTGTATAATTTTGATTCGTACGGTGAATGTATCGCTGCTTTTTTATTCGTTTGTACGTTATATGATAACCGATAGTTCACGCATCTTAAATAAATTGATAAACGAATGTCTCGAGAGGAGTTTTTCGGGTTCACGGCACTTTCTCGGTGCATAGAAAATCCTTTACAAGACCGTTATTCCTAAATTTTTAAATATAACGTATATTTTATACTATATTACTATGATAGAAATACAACAAATGCATATTTTGTAAGATATTGATTTCTTAAGTAAGATAGCTAAGGAGACTATTATTGTTAAATATAAGGTAATAGTCCTCGTTTAAAATATTGTTAATATTTTAATAGAGAACGGCCATAATTCGGGGCGTCCATTGTGTACGCTGTTGGAAATTTGTAGATTTATGTTTTCTTATGTATATTAGCCAATTATGTGTGTAATATATTTATATCTTAAATTTGAAATTATCTATATCTGTCGTATTCATATTTTCCAAATTATCTTGGCTTGTAGCTTTCGCTTCAAACTCTAGTGCTCTTATCGTTTTGAACGCCTCGCTATTATTTTTTGACCAATCCACTTTGATTTTCCTTCTCTGTTTTCGGAAAAAAACCACACGCATTCTTAAAACAGCTACGATTTTTCTATATAAAGTTTATACAACAAAATAGCAATAATATGGTACTCAACACAAAATTAAGAAAAAAATTATAGCATAACGATTGTACAAATATTTTTTTAAATATATTTATAGATTTAAAAATGGGTTTCACTGTTAGCCCGCATACAAAATTTGAAAGTTTATAAAAATACAAGGAAACATTTAATAGATAGCAAATAGTACTGGAATGGTTAACGTTATTTCGCTTTTCCTTGATTTAAAACAGCTTGCATCGCCTTTTTGACTTCTTCGGGATCACCCAAGAAATTTAAGCTTCCATTTTCAAGCGGTTCCATATCTTCATTTAAGGTATACACAAACGGTATTCCGGTGGGTAAATTCAAACCCATTATTTGGTCGTCCGTCATTTCTGAAAACGATCAAATATCGTCGGACGGTAATATGCGTTAGGCGAACTATAAACCTTTAGTTAAAATACAGTATGTACATTATTGCGACAACCGAACAACAGAAATGAAGCGCAGAATCAACCAAGCATGGGTAGCTTTTGGAAAGTTAAGCCTGACCATTAGAAGTTCAATTCCAGTTAGTCTAAAATCGAGGGTATTCGATCAATGTGTTTTACCTCTTTTTTTTTACATACGGTTAAATGAGGATAAGAATAGGAGATGATAGAATAGAAGTGTCGGACTTTCCTTATTTAGGAAGTAGGATTACAAAGGATAACCGAAGTAATGTGGATATAAAATGTAGGGTAGCACACAGAGTAGGAAGGCTTTCGTAGAAAAGGAGATTATAAAATCAAACATTGACTTGGGTATTAGAAAAAGATTACTGAAGGCATGTATGTGGAGTGTAGCATTGTACGGATGTGAGGCGTGAACCGTAGGAATGGAAGGGAAACGTAGAAAAGAAGCATTCGAAATGTGGTACTACAGAGGATGGTGAGGATTGGTTGGGAAGATAAAATAAATGAAACCGTACTACTAGAGTTAATAGGGGAGAAAAGAAGTATTTGGAGAGTATTACAGCGCAGGAGAGATATACTAGAAGGTCATATTCTTAGACATAGTGGTATTAATGCATTTAGTTGTAGAAGGTAAATTAGAGGTAAGGAAAGGGGCAAGTAGGCCTAAATTTGATTGTGTCGGTCAGATACTGGAGGACGTGTGGGATGGTTAGCTATAGAGATGAAGGAATTAGCTCAGGATAGATCGACAGATGGCGTGCTGTTTCCAACCAATCCTTAGGATGGAGAACTATTTAACTTTACATACGGTAGCGCAAAGAGTGAAACGCATAATGCTCGGAATAATAACGTTAAGAGATTTAAAATTATATATATATATTTAATCGGATACCAAGTAAAACCAAAATTTGCGACGTAGTTGAGAGAATCGCTTGAATGAAATGGAACTGAGCTGGACGACATATTGCATGAGCGTCAGATGGACAAAGCGAGTACTACAGTGTACCACACAAAGACGCCCACCAACGAGATGGGTGGGTGATATATGACGGTACGCTGGAATAAAATGGATAGCATTGACAGCTCAAGATCGGGAGAAAATGGGATAAAGACGGGGGAGGGTTTTTTTCCCGCAATGGATGAATATCGGCTAATATAATGATGATGTACATTTATAAGCCGAGTGGCTTATGCATTGAGCATCAATAACTAAAGTTAAGCAACGTCCCCTCTAGAGGTCAGTGGGTGACAGTGACCCTCAGGATGGGTGACAGTAGCTCAGCCCACCTATCCTCGGATACTCGTACCATTCTTAGTTGTGATACAATTAATTAAGCTTTAGCGGAATAGCGAACCGTTCTATAGTAACAGGCTGCCCAAGGGTTCCTAATATATCCCCAAGATTTCAGATATGCTCATTCACCGGCTTCGAGCTGCTTGTAATCTGATCCCATAACATGAACATTATCGCATTTGATTTACTCTGCCCCGTTGTACTTACTGTCCAAATGTTTAACGATGCCGCGCAAACTATTCCCGTGCGCCGCGATTAGTACACGCTTCCCCGCTTTTATATCCGGCACTATCACGTCATTCCAGAACGGTAAAGTGCGCTCAATCGTCAACTTCAGCGACTCGTACATGGGAAACTCATATCGCGGCGGCCCGTCTTCGTACCGCCGATCATTCACGATCGTATCGTAGTACCGGTGATCCACTTCCATCGCCGGTGGCGGTACGTCGAAACTGCGCCGCCAAATGGCCACTTGTTCGTTACCGTATTTGGCGGCCGTCTCCGCCTTGTTGAGGCCAGTCAGGCCGCCGTAATGTCTTTCGTTCAAGCGCCACGTACACTGCACGGGCACGTCGGGCTGGTGGATCGCCTTCAAGATGGTGCGGAGGGTATCCTGGGCGCGCGTTAGCACGGACGTATACGCTTTGTCGAACTGGTAACCGTTAGATTGGAGGTGTGCGCCGGCACTGGCCGCCTCCCGGCGTCCTATATTCGAATGTAGAATAAAGGACGTTCAATGTCGATAAGTACTTTACCTTTCTCGCTAAGGTTCGCATCGTACCAGCCGCAGAAAAGATTCTTTTCATTCCACTCGGATTCTCCGTGCCGTATCATGACCACATTATAGGAAACCATGTTTATCGAACAAGTTGGAGAGGAAGGTAAATACTTGACGAGACGAAATGTTGAGGAAGCCAAATACTTGCGTACACTAACTAACAACTAGTACTGTCGCAGTATCTCGGAAAACATTCGTAATACCGATGTTTAGGTACGATTCTGGCTGAGAATAGCCAGATAGGGAAAAGAGAATAATTATAATGAAACTACACAATAAGGTTGCCTTAAAAAAATGTTTAATTGATTCAAATATTCTAGCTAGGTAATTTATAAAATATTAAATTAAGTAAAATTTAAAGAATATGTCAAACTAAGGCTTAATAGTAGGCGCTAAAGACCTGACCTAGGACCATAGGTCAGCTTCTCGATGCATCGAAAATCTGGCAACTGTAATGCCCCCGTGAGAGTAGGCTGCTTTGTAAAGACATCTGTATCGCGAGGAACATGCACTAAATCATTATTCCTATTCAGCTATTCTCGGCGCAGAATCGTACCTATATTTATTTATAATATTTAATTTATAATACGTAATATAGTATAGTACATTCTGCATGAATCGTAAATGCTTGTGCTCATGTACATGTTGATCCGATCTAAGGCATTTCGCTGCCGAAAAACACGCGGCCACTTCGTGTACGTTTTTTTTTTTGATTTATTTATTCGTATTAGTTTCATTTTATTGGAATAATTATTTCTAATATTATTAATATAGAATTTGCATCCAGACTAAAACGTTAGGTATTAGGATGCAAGGAGCGATACATATCTAGCTTAGGAATTAATTATATTAAGTAACACAAACATAGAATTCTATATCAAGAGATGTACAAAAATAACTGCTTAGTAGTAACTTGCTTATCTAGTAACTATACATAGATATTTTCATTGTTCAAATTAACGTGATCCTTGAGCTTTTTAAGTTGCAGTCCAGACACAGACTGCAACTACAATTTCTAGTTTGATGGTCATGTATTGGTAAATTCATGAACGGTTTAGAACTAGATAGAATTGTTTTGTTTGGCGTTATAATTTATATTTTCTATTCCGAATCTTCTCTGTTCAAACTTCAAAGCTTTTATTTGATATTAAGTGATTGTATTGCACTCAGTATGAAATAGAAAAACTATAAGATTTAGATGTTTATTTTTGCATTATGGCAAAAATTTGCTATGGCATGACATATTTAAGAACATATTTAATCTTGCGAATATATTCATTATATTATTCCAAATGAAATCTGATACCAACATATGAATTGTGACTCAGCTCGGCAATGCTGCTGTTGCAATATCGCATCGAGTTTCCTATTTCGTTCCGTTCATCAACACACTTTATCACTAAATAAATGTTAGTAATGTATATGTAGTTAGTTAATGAGTCCGCAATCCTAAAGATTGGTTGGAAACAGCACGCCATGCCGATCTATCCTGAGCTAATCCCTTCATCTCTCTATAGCTATTCATCTCAACGTCTTCAGCTATCTGACTCACATACTCCAATCTAGGCCTACCTACCCCTCTCTTTCCCTCCACTCTACCTTCTATGATCAATTGCATAATCCCCCCATGCCTAAGAATATGCCCTACTAATCTGTCTCTCCTACGCTGTAACACTCTCCAGATACTTCTCTTCTCCCCTACTAACTCTAGTACAGCTTCATTTGTTACTTTATCTTCCCAACCAATCCTCATCATCCTCCTATAACACCACATTTCTAATGCTTGTAATCTACGCTTCTCTTCCTTTCCTATAGTCCACGCCTCACACCCGTACAGTGCTACACTCCAAACATATACCTTCAGTAATCTTTTTCTAATACCCAAGTCAATATTTGATCTTAAAATCTGTTCTTTTTCTACGAATGCCTTCCTACCCTGTGCTATCCTACACTTTATATCTACTTTGCTTCGATTATCTTTTGTGATTCTACTGCCTAAATAACAAAAATCTGACACTTCTTCGATTCTATTATCTCCTATTGAGATCTTCATTTTTCTACTGCATTCCTTTTTGTCACACCTCATCACTTTAGTTTTACCTATATTTATTTTCATGTTAAAATCCCCAGTCAATACTGCCTGCATACCATTCAATACCCTTTCTAAATTCTTTTCGCTTTCTTCTAATATAGCTATATCGTCGGCGAATCTCAACATATATATTTTCTCTCCCTGTACATTCACACCTACACTATACTCTTCTTTTACTTTGTTTATTGCATCTTCTATGTATAGATTAAATAATAACGGTGAGAGTGTACATCCCTGCCGAACTCCCTTCCCTATTTTTGCTACCTCTTCTTCCCCCTCAATTCTAACTAAGGCAGTTTGGTGTTTATATAAATTAAAAATTATTCTCCTATCCTTATAATCTATACCCGTTTCTTTTAAAATTCTAAATGTATATGTAATGTATACTATACTGCATCGTTTACGAGTCGTTGTGATTCATGAACGGTTTGGTACACGACGGGTTCAGGACCTAGTACAAGTACATCAATAAGTACACCATGTAGTTCATAGTTCATAGTTCGGTAGAGGTGGGTTGATGTAAACATAAATGAAGGGGTGTTGGAGTTAGTCAAAGAGAAAAGAAGTATTTAGAAGGTGACCGGGCTTTGTTACGCTGCCCTGATTGCAGGATAAAATACTATAGACTTTTAAAATAAGTAGGTGTCGATGAAGTTGAGGATAACTAAATGAAAATGACTGTATTCACTCTGAACAAATTGGTGGCGGCGAAATGTTCCATGCACTAAGCTGATGAATAGGCGAATTTATTGCTGGAAAACATTTGCAAGTATAGGCAAGTAGATGGCAGCAAATGTGGAGGATAAGATTATTTTAAAACTTGACAAGTATTTAAAAATATATTTATATTTTTTTAAATTAAAAAAAAAACTTTCAATTGAAATGGACAGCTTTTTCACTACACCGGCCGGGTGTACTGAACTTCTTTGTTTTCTTGTACAAAAAATATAATTATCCGAAGGCTGTTGTACAAATTTGCAATACGTTATTTGGAAGATGTCTCTTCGTATTCTGAACCTTAATTAAACTTGTGCTGAAAAGCAATTTTTTTATAATAAACTGTGTATATCTTTAGAGGAACATATGTACTTATTAGAAACATATGCTTCTGAATCATTTATACTCATCCTTCCACATAAATGTGAACACTTTCCTTTAAAAATGGAAGTACGACGACAGGTGCAATGCGTTAGCAATCTATCAATGGAAATGGAATGCTACGCAATACAATGAAGTTTAATATATGAAATGCTATTATTTGTGGCACTAAAAATTTGTAAAATATAGCAGAAGAGTTCGCGCGAGTTAGCGATTTGTATAGATTCAAACATAAACGTATATGTGAATAATAATGCGTAATTGAAGCACCGATGAAAATTTAGGGAATTTGATTATAGAAATGAATACGTTTCCGCTTTTGATTTCGCTACCATATATGTTTCCATAATTTCTTCGACTTTAAACCTTATTAAATACATATTAAAATGCCATGTATGAAATAGTCAAGGTCTATAAAAATGATTGTTGCGTTTCAATACATCAGATTAAAAAAAAATTTTAAGACCAAATTTTGTTTATCATTTTTTCTTTGGCGATTACATTCGATTTCTATTATATTTGGCGCTGACTTACACACTGGACAATTGGATACTAAAATAATATACCTTCGGCGATGAATGAATTACAACCGGCGTACCTTTTCTTTCTTTTAACACATCGGCTTCGAACAATACGGTTGTTTCTTGAAAATGTATTACGTGCCTCACGAGCCATAAACACGGTTCGAATTCAATGCACACAATCTGCTTTTGTTTCGAACATTTTCTTAATCGTAAAAAAATACGCGTTCCTTTTCCTTAATGCGTCTTAGAAAGAAATATTTCTATTGTTTTTAAAGAACCGGTAAATTTTAAAGAAAGGGTCATTTTTCTCGTAATTGTGGACCTATCGAGGAAATCACGAATGTCTTTGCGTGTCGAATTCGATATGATCAGTAATCATTTTCAGAAATTCTGCTTCCAATTGGAATATATAGTGGCTTTGTATGTAGTATGTTACATACCGACTTTCTTTGACAATCTAAGTGTAAGAATAAACGGAAATATCTCGGTTGTGGCATTAGACTATTCAGCAATTTATATAAAGCCTTCCTTTCAAGGGAACGTCCTTTCGTAGTGATCTAGCAGCGATGCTACGATGCTGATATGATAGTGGCGCACTCGACTAGTTCCGCGACTGGACTTGAAGAATATAATGTGACGTTACCGTCGACAAGGACACCCCTCCAAAGAAATAGTGGTTACGAGGCTGCGGCTACGAGGCTGCGGCTACGAGACATATACAAATTCATTTCAATAGTAAATCGACTAATTGTTGCATCTGGAACCCTAAAAAGAACAAAATTTCGCTGTGTTGTCTTTATAGTTGAGAACCATCAGTTACGGTCGTTCCATTCTCTATTGCCAAAGAGATTTTCGTAGTGGAGGTGAATACGTAGTACTCATATTATATATCATCTCCATCTCATTCTAATTTGCAGTGTATAGTGCATCAACGCCGAAGAGAAACAAAGCGGCGAGCCCACGGCAAGCTCCACGGCAAGCTCCACGGCTACCGAGCACGTATGAAGGTGCAGCCGTTGTTGGTCGCAAGCATCGTTGGTACCGCAATGGTATACCTATAGCCTCGAACTCGGAGCAGGTATGGGTATGACACTACCAGTATGAGCATACCACGAACGATATTCGTAACTGAAGTGAAGCAGTTGCGTCTCAATCGTTGCTGGTGAGGTTTATGTGTGGTGAAATGTACACGCAACGTACCTTTTACGCGTTTCGATAATATCCGTTCGTTGTTGTTGTGTGATGGTGTGATGGTGTTACGGTGTTCAGTGAAGCTGTGCTTTCTTCGTATTCTTTGCCCTTATTCTACTCGATGTGCGCCTGCTCGCTTGTTACCAAGAATAGGGAGAAGAGTACCGTACCTACAACACCTAGCCGCGAATTCATTCTTTAAATTACACACAACATTCAATACATGCAGCGAATATATCACTTCTGCATGTATCTGGGACATCGCGCACTTCTTCATTTATAAATTGATCGTAAAGTGCACGTTGTGCATTGCCCGAAAGATTTAAACAATGCGACCACCCATCAATGACTCATTTGTATATTCAAAGAAGTTTGATCTTTTGTTGAAGAATTCCGACGCGTTGGTCAATATTAGAATGCGTTTACATTAACAACCGTGGCAACGATTAGGATAATGCAATAACCACATTGTGCGCTAGCGCAGTTTCATACGGTATACCTAAGAGATCTGTTTGAGTACGTGGTAGAAATTCGGGCGAAATAGAATGTAGGAAGATCGTGTAAGTGCCTTAACGTGCCAAACGCATCGTACCGTTGGTACTGGTTGGTACCCTCCGTCGAGCGGTCGGCAACGCGCCGCGTAGTTTCGTCCGTCGTAGAATCTAGGGGGAGAGCCCAAGATCAATGGCATGCAGTTTCTACACGCACCGACATCGTCGGCCGTAAAGGTAAGAAGTCGATGGAGTAACTGCGGGATGGGGATTGTGGCGGGTGGTAGGTGCCAGACAAGAACGCGATTTTATAAACTGCGTCACAATTGATTTTATATGCACCTAGTAGGTATATTAGTTTATGAAAGCGTCCTTTATAAGAAATTAGTGGTAATGCTAAGTAAATGAGTTGAGACACTCTTATTGATTTATATCTTTCACAGCCTTATGAATGTGAATTACAGGGAATTTCTCTATAAATAGAGAAATGTAGATATAATTGTTTCTAATGAGGTTACTACTTATACTAAAATCTTTGCCGTAAGAATTTTGTATTGTGTTATAGACTTTATTAACAACTTGAAAAATCTTATTCTGGATTCAAACTCATTGAAAATTTACATTTGTTCCTTTTATTATATTACAATATAAAGAAAAAATTGCATAATATATGCGTTATAAAAATACAATGTATATAATACATTCATTTGTACAGTTTAGTTAACATTTCACGTGTCGTATAAAAATTCAGGGGTGTTGGACAATTCAAATTCCATAAATTGGTCAAGGCAAATAAATTAGCCAAGTGCGAAAAGTGATTGACCAGTGGTTTTCAAATAATAGTTGCCCATAGCTCTGAAAATTGATTATTATCAGTTTAAGCTCAAAGTATGATTCTAAAAAAGCACTTGTGCTATTGCATAAGCAAAGCATTGTTTGGAATAGTACGCTATTAAACTTACTCTTTATCCGAAACGATCATTCCCATCGATGATTTATGATTTTCGTCGCAGGATCCCGCCAAATAATCCTCCCAAGTATCGCACTTCGTCGCCACAAATCTATCGCTATGTAACGATTCGTAAAAATAATGAAGGGCGCGAATATGGGCACAGATTCCCAACAGATCAGCGTCGCAGTTGGGTTGGTTCATTCGGCCACTATTTGGAAAGTAATCGGCATGACCTAAACTTCCCTTATATCCCAACAATCCGCCGTTCGTGTGGATCACCTGCACGTGTTTGGCGTCCGTCGGGTCTAGCCGGACCGATGGATCCTTGCCCTCGAACAGAGGCCCAGCCGGATCCAGACTGATGATCTGGCTTACCTGTCCACCCAATCGCGCGCCCACGAATCCGCACATTTGACCGCCCAGACTATGTCCAGCGAGATTGATTTGCGAAAAATCCATTCCGTACCGCACCACGATACTCTCGATGCCATCCGCTACGATCTGGCTGACCTCCGGCAGGCTACCCACCGCGAACGTGTAAAAGAATTTCGCGACCCGTTGGTAGTCCACGAGGAAGACGTTGGCATCTATCCCGTTAGCCGTGTCCAGAATGAATTCCGGTACGCTCAGGTGGTAGAGGTGACTAATTGTCCAACCGTGGATGAAGAAGTACGTTGGTAGCGTTGGATCGAAGCCGGTACCATCGAGATCCCCTTGGAAGTCATGCATGTTAAAATCGGATCCATCGTCATCGTTGCGCGTGTACAGGTGGAAGGTTACATCCACCGGTTTCACGTCCTGGGGGACAGGTCGTGTTGTTTTGTCGATTATGTGCTTCGTTCCATCTAGGGCGGTCACGTACAAGAGACGGCCATGCTCCCAGTCGTCTTCTGCGCGAATGCCCAATACGCCAGCAGACGCTATTTATTCCGTACATTTTATTTTTATTTAACATGACGTTAATCAATAATATGTATTTACTTACCAGTGGTAAATAAATGTACGATGAAGAGGAGTACCACAGGCCAAATCATATTGATTATATCGGTTGGAGATCTATCAGGTCAACTGTTGCCAATAATCGGTCTTTGTTCTTATATATGTTTGTCCGGGGCGATATAATTATGCCTGATATTATTAATCTTTAAAGGGCTTAACGCTGGAATAAGCACCTTCATTGTTTGTATCCAAAGTAAAATATCTATAAATAAATGGTACTTAAATAATTAATTTTATTTTTATATCTAAACAAATATCGAAAATACTTGTCACGATAATCTTTGCATAATCTATAATTCAATATATTAAATTTGATTGAGCGATCGCTATTGAGCGGATTCCGCGATTAAAGTGGATTACTTTAATTTAACGTAAGAGCATTTTGAAATTTGTTTTTTTAAATTATTATATGTCATTGTGAGATTTATTACAATTACGTGGAGCTTATTAATTCCTCTACTATAAATAATCTTCGAGATAATCTTTTCAAAAATGTCGAATGACTCGCTTTATTCTACGCAAATAAAATGTATATTTGCACCGTGCTCGGCACGAAAAGCATATGTGTGTATTGTACGGGTGTGAGGCGTGGGCTACGGGAAAGGAAGAGAAGCATGGCGGAATCAAGAAGGGTGGGTATATATAGAGTGACAAATGAAACCGTGCTAGAGTTAGTAGGGTAGAAAAGAAGTGTGAATAGGTCACATTAGTAGACATGTGGGTATTATGCAATTAGTTATAGAAGGTAAAGGTAGCCAGAAAGGATGATAGTAGTTAGACCCAGATGTGTATGTCAGTTAAATTGTGGGGGATGTGTGAGATGAATAGCTGCTGTAGGGAAATGAAGGAGAGATCGGCGTGACGTGATGTTTCTCTCCTATGTGCCGTTCTAATCATGCCCTGGGATTAAACTATATTTTAGATTACTTCGATACATACCTTCGATATTTACGCATTTCTATAACGGGTTTGAACTGTAACCCACACTTATTTGCCCTACATTTGTTACAAAAACCTATACATACTCGACCGGAAGTAATTATAAAGCATTTCAACCGTCAACATACGAACACAGTCGTGTTCGTGTCACGAAATGTTCCCTCAACGAATATATAAAAATCCCAAGAGCAAGTGTAACTCAAATCTAAGTAAGGAATGGTTTACATGTTGTTTCGTAAGGCCAGTCCAATCGATGAAATTAAGTTCGGCATTTAAAAGCTATTTGCAATTTGCGGAACTCTTCTATGTAATCATATCGAAATCCTAGCATAAAAAGATATCCGAAGTAATCGATTTTCGAATTCAGAAGCACATATGGAAATTTTTTAGAGAATATTGAAACTGAATTAGAGAGTAGACTGATGAACGAACATAAATCTGTGTAAGTAATATAAAAAAAAAAATTGAAATATGGAACGAATGGTATAAACTTACAATTCGTTTCTGCAACAAAACGCAATGATTTTATAGCTAAAGTTAGTGGTAATAGTTTCGAATCAGCGTGCCGAAAGCACTAGTTCAAAATTAAACTGTTTTCAAGCCGTTACTTTTTCATTTTAAATGATTTGTTAGGTATGAAATGATCCTTTTCAAAGGTGTACCATCACATAACTGTTTATAACGATAAATTATTCGTGTCACAATACAATTTCATTCTGTTCCCAAACTTTATTACTGCCTGTAATGAACACCACACCAAAATGCTATACTGGAACATTCTCAAACGACACCACATCTTAGATATTGTTAATAACTGCAATTATACACAAATATATGTAACAATGCATTTTACGACATGGAGTTTAATGCACTTCCGAAGGATACTAAGTTCGATTGCTTTTGTTCAACCAAATTATTAGCCTATATTTTCTTGAGGAAAAATCCCTTCCGGACTATGGACGTTGTGAATGTTGCCATCCAGGAATTCCCTAGATGGCAACAAAAAATGGTTATGCCAACAAAAACATTAAAATTTTATAAGCTTAATCCGCGCATATCCAATTAAAAAAAAATTATTGCCCTTTTTACAATCCAGCACGGTACGCGTTAATAGTTAGCTAACAATTCAAACGCGAATTTGTTTATAGCAATTAGCTTGATCCGGAAGTTATAAAAGTCAAATGAGAGTAAACGTGAGGTGATAGATAATTGCTCACTATAGAAAATCGCATATAAAAAAACAAAACCATTTTATGTTGAACGTACTATAACTTAATGTCGAAATGAAATTTAAAAACATCTCATTGGACTAACCAACTCTTCCAGAGCTGAAATACAAATCTTAAATACATTGTGGAATATATAATATGTGTATACATTTCATTTCAATTTCAGAATATGTAAAACAATAGAATCATTCTTTACTACTACTAATTTTCTTAATAAACAGCATAAATCTGATTTAGGATTGAAATTACTTTAATCGCATTTTTGATTTGAACACCTCCAGTTGAGGCTGTTGCCGCAATTGTTTATTCTTACTCCATCCCATTTATTAAGGTAAATTGCAGTTTGGTTTGGATAAATGCGTCCGAGTAAGATTAGAAAATTTCGCAATTTTGACTTTTTAAATTAAATAAATAGCGCGTTTTATAACCGACTGAGCATTTTATTTCAATTGCTTTTATTACCGAAGAACATATATCGAGTACCTACTATTCTACTTCATCTATTTCAAAATGCTAGACAAAATTTCGCAGTGCGGTCAAATAACTGTATTAAAAGTCCGCAGCGTTTAAACCAGCAGGGCAGTTTAATTATGTGTTTGCAAATCACAACGTTCGTTATTTATGCGAGGGCACGTTCAGTTCTTGTCGCAATTTGCTCGTGGCATTGGTTTTGGGCGTTCCGCTCATTGTCCTCACCTGCTAATTGCAACAATTGTCACGTGGCGTGTGCCTCATGTTCGCGCCGACACGTCGTCGTTGTAGAACAAGAACAGGAAAATTGAACCATGCACTCTTCTAACTGTAGGTGAAGCATTTGCTAGTCAGTTCTTGTGTTGACGACGCTAACCGGGATTACGTGCCGCTACATATATAGTTGGAAATTACCATGAATGATTTATGTACGATACCGAAAAGGAAAAAACATCGCGTTATATCTATTTTATTGTACCATTTATTAGTTCGTAAACTCGATTCACAATGAAAAAAAAAAAAAAAAAAAAAACGAATTACAAACATGTTACGTTCTTGTAACGTGTAAGTACATCGTGCTCCGGTGTACTTCGAATTTTATATTCTTACCAAGTATATAAAATGTTAAAACGTATAACGAAAACATCTAGTATTTTAGCCAACGCATTTTATTACTCTTCATATTTAACCAGCAACTCGGCAGTTAGTTTCTATTAAGCAAGCGATAGGGATGTACCTGAATTCATTACCTTAACTCGCGTAAAGTAATTGGTAATATTAAAATGAAATACAATTCCCATTTCATTCGGACTCTTCCTATATTGTGCGATCTATCTAAATCCTACCTTGCGCGAGCTCGTATAAAGATTTCAATCTGCAAACACTTTCATACCATAATTTTAACACCCTGATAAAAATGCGGTCGAAATTTCGCGAATCTCTTTCACACATTTCACTTAATTGAGCAATTTTTTTTGTAATACGTAAATTTATTGTTAATATTCTGGTGGAAGAGGAACAATTCCGAAAGGGGAATACTGAACCGTTCACACGCAACCACGTCTTTTTATAATCGCCAAGAAAACCGATTTATAATAGGAAATAAAGCATTGTGAAAGTATCGCGTTTCACCAACAGTGAAATGATTTTAAACGTGAAAAACATTCGATCTAAATTTGATATGTCCAAAGGTGGCAATAAGGTTTCATATATAAATAAATAAATACATTATACACATTTTCTAGTGCCTAGGCTGTGAAATGTCCAATATCTAATCAACATTAACTATAAACGGCACTAATGGAACATTTGTGTAAAGATCTCCGACTTATTTGTAACGTTGTACTACGCATGCGTTTTGAACCTAGCCGCCGCGGCCACGCCGCCGCCGCCACCACCACAACCCCCGTAGCCATCAACACCCCTATGAGAAACCTCAGCCATCATCATCCGCCTGAAACGTAGTGGCCGAAACATATTCAACAGCGTAGTAGCTATTCACGCGCTCGCTACGTTACATCGAGTCACCCTGGCCAATGAATACTAACTGTATATACTGTTAGTATTCATTGTCCTGGCGTAAAAACGAACATTCGGTCAATTTCCTCATTCGTTTCTACTCCGTTGTTTCATCGGTGGAGCGTAGTAGTAATGCCGGCTGCGGTGAAATCGGAAGATATTGTCCGCGAGGCCCACTACCCCCATGCTATCGCAGACAGCACGTCAAAACAACCCACCCCCGCCGTGACCTACCAGTGTAGGTGGTGCGAGTACAACGAACTTCCCGAAACAACGTCCCTTATATACATAATGTAACAACAATCGGCGATGACGCGATGATGTGCTGGTAGAGACGACGGCGTTAATATCGCCACTTGTGAACTTGGCGCTATTAACATATTAACACACATTCGAATTAACCGATCTTGGCCGCCGTTGCGCGCAATTTCCTTCCACAGCATAGAGAAAGCGGAAACGATGTTCTCCTGTTTATGGCAACTGTGGGACTGGTGAGAACTATCCTCTTGAAATAATATCGCATTCTCCACACCAGCATTAATTACTATTACGAAACTCGGTATGTGTTTAACAAATCGTATCTGTCCTATGTTAACTTCGATAAAGGTGGACGGCATTTTGGACTTTTCGACACGCGCTAGCTTAAAATAGCATTTTTGTAACACTCTGTGTCTACCTGGAAATGTGCGGCGAGTCATATATATATAGGTCATCGGAATGCCGCAAATAGCAAGCAGGTTGCAATTTATTTTTATTTTCGGCGAGAGTAGGAAATAAATATTTTCGAGTCAATTTTAAGTCGCCCTTTCAATTTGTTTGAGTCGGACTGTTACTATTTATTGTTTAATTCCGATACCTGTTCGTCATATATCTGAGTATGTAAAAAAAAACACTAAATCATATTTTAAGTGCAAAATCTCGTTTGAATCATTGCTTCATTGTTTCGTTTTTTATGTGCTCGTATATCGAATGCGTATGTTCTTTATAGTAGGTGCACGTATCAATAGAAGAATTTAATAAAAGTACAGTGGGTATTTAGTCGCGAATATTAAGGCGCAAAATTCTATTTTTGTACCGTTATTAACATAAATTGATTTTCCGCGCCGGTTCCTAACATGCAAGTGCTCACTTGTTCGTCCGTGAAAATAGAATTAGCAATAACACGGTCTCTAAATAGGACAAATAATATACGCAGATAGCTTAGAAAGAATATATTTGAATATAAATATTAAAAAAAAAAACGACCCGAAGTTCTTCGTTGCTATAAATACTAGGGCACTCGTTAAAAAATAAATGAAATTTATATTTTCTTAACGAAGGTTTATTACGAATTGTTAAGTTGCAATATTAAGAGCCATTTATGGGGCTTTTAATGGAGACTTTTGCAATTTTAGTCGTTTATAGGGCCCATTACAAAATGGGTAAGAAATTTTAAGAAAACGGTAAAAGCAATTTGTTTTTTGTTTGTTTGCAGGTGGGACCCAACCAGCATGGAAAACAAGAAAGGTGTATATCAGAACACGTTGGCAACGGCTGCAACAGCCGGCAGTCTGGACATGTCCGCCGGTCTACCGCGGCAGGTAGACTTGCAGGTGAGTGGTGTGAAGGCGACACAGTCGCCCAATCATACCACCACGCCATCGACCGCATTCAGCAATACCAGCAACAGCATGGGCCGCGACAGCACCAAGCTGCAGCAGCAGCAGCAGCACATGCACCCGCCGCTGCACCAGCACAACAGCCTAAACACGAATCCGATCCATCCCGTTGCGCACTCTCTACTCCTACAACAGCAACAACAAATTCGTATGCTCCAATACGATATGCGTGTACCGCCGATCACGTCGCCCATGTCGTCACCCACCGCCACCGTTGCCGCCACACCTGTGGGCCATCACCATCACGTCCCACATTCGAGCGCGCACCCCCATCACCACGATGCATCCTCCTATCTACACCACCACCACCACCACCAAAGCACACTATCACCCTATCACTCGTCACCCTCTAGCACCACACACAACAATAACAACATCTACAATAATAATCCAACGACTACTATATATGGCAATATGCACTCCGAACCAAGTCCCACCAATGTAGCTAAGAATATCCACCCCAATCCAATGCACGATTTGCATATGCAGCAAGCTCACCGCAAATACGCGAAACAGCATAATAACACCATATACCACCAACTCAATCATCCTCAGCAGCAGCAACAGTCCAATCTGCTCATGTATCAGCAACCGCAAAGTCCCGTGTGGGTGCCGCAGCAATCACAGTCTCCGATATATCAACCGCACCAGGTCATCGTACCTGGGGCGTACAAAGCTCCGGAACCGCAACAAACTACAAATAGCCAACGGGGCCAGCCTGGCGACGGAGCAACTACTAGTGCTGGTACCGGTGCGGTACCTCAAACGGCCAACGATGGGCCAGTGGCCAGGACGAAAGAGAGCCTGGAAAGGAAGCGTAGCGGCGGCACTGCGGGCGGTAATCAGCAGTTGCGCTCCCCATCGGCGAAACGGCCCCCGAACGCCCCGGTTGCCATGCAGGGCTGGCTATACAAGCAAGGATCGGATGGACTAATGTTATGGAAGAAGAGGTGGTTCGTTTTGTCGGAATACTGCATGTTTTATTATAAAGGTATTTATCGGCTTTTACTATTACGATTGCCGAAATATTTGCAAATGAGGTAAAATTTGCTTCTTCTTTTATATTATAGGGCCGGAAGAAGAAAAATTACTCGGGTCAATACTATTGCCTTCGTACAAAGTGTCAATTTGTAATCTCGACGATAGAGTCAATAGAAAGTACGCTTTCAAGTGTGAACACACAAATATGCGAACGTATCTGCTCGCTGCTGATTCGCAGGAGCTCACGATGCATTGGATTCGATTAATTAATTTAGCTTGCTTATTACAATCGAACGCGTAAGTTAACGAAATCATAATAATTTAAAAAGGCATTTTGATATCGCGTCATTTTATGTAGCGTTGACGAACAGTCCACGCCCAGATCACAAGATCCGTCCATTCCGTCATCACCGCAGTCATTGAGCGATATTGGTTTCGCCAAGGCACCACTATCGCAATATAACAACTATCCCGTCCCGAAGCAAGGTGCACCGGCCATCAGGCACACCCCCATTCACGTGCACTCGTCTAGTAATACCACTGACCTAAGTAGCCCGAGCCAACAAGAATTGGCGCAATCTAATCAGCCTCTGTACGCGAATGCGCCACCGAAGCCGAAACGACTGAACGACTTCGGATATTCGTCGCCCAGTCCGGACACGTCTGAACGATACCCAGGCCACGACGCAACGTACGCCCAAACGCAATATTATAATAATAGGCAAATACGAAAATCGCCCGTGTGCTTCTACAACAATAGCGTCCCCGTCGAATATATTCAACGTTACCACAATCCGCCAGAGTACCTAGTCCAAAATGCGGAACGACGTACACCGGACACGTACGGTCCATCCTCCCAGGCCGACGCTACCATTAAAATGTGCCGTCACGCGACGGACTATGAAGACATATATACCGAGCAATATATGTACAAGCGACCCCTAAGCCCGCTCGCCTATACAATGAAGAAAGATACTAATACCGCCGCCACGATGCCACCTATGCAACGACCGTACATACCACCATCGGCGTCTATGCAAGAAGCTGCGTTCGATAGCAGCCAACTAGCGTACATACCAAAGAAACACGCGCCTAATGTACCGAGGCCGCATAGTGCGGACTTCCTCGAATACGAGGCGGTCAGTAATCGTCAGCAGCAGCAGCTCGTGCAACGGCAATCACGTCCCAAGTCTAGCCTGGACATCAACCGTTCCCCATCGTCCGATAATTATTTCTATTCTGAGGAGCGATATGCGGAAAAGATGCGCAAGTCCGCGCAGTATTTACCACACACGCGGAGTAACTATGTTCACGATATGAACGCTCTGCAACGGAGACAGCAGCTACAACAGCAGCAACAGCTGCACCATACCGCCCCCATGGCTCGTACAACTGCAAATCCGGTAATGATGTCTCCGAATCCCGTCGTTGTGAGAACCGGAACGCCGATACGCAGTCGTAGTGTTCTGAGTGAGGGTTCGCTATGTCGCGAATTGGATGTAGGTGACGTGTGCTATAGCCCTAGCGAAAGATTAAATCGCAGTGGAAGCGGCTTGGACATGAATGAAGCGTTCAGTCCGACCACCTTTGTTCCGCACGAACAGTACGCTTACGATGAAGCGGAAGTTCGCCGCCACGAGTACGAACAGTTTGCTCGATCGGCCAGCGCCCGTGTTGTGCTGAACAATAACGATCATCGTAGTACCGGAGATGGTAGTTCTGGCAATTTCTGCGATGGAGACAGAAAGGTTTTCCTAACTTGTAGCTATTTTTTTCTTTTTTAGAAGGATTATATAGATAGATATAAACGTTTTTATTTTTCAATTTAATATTTTACAAAAGGTTTAATCTGTACAGCAACTATAACACATATATTCCATATAATTTTTGAAAGTGTAATTTATGTTTCTCCCCTAATATTCGGAACAATTATATTATTATATTATTATATAATTATATAATTATATTAATTATCGTGCCTTTTTTTTCAGAGAGAAGAATCAATGAAGCGTCTCTTAGAATGGAAACAGCGTATGCTACAATCGCCGCTCAATAGAAAAATGAATCAAAATATCAGGAAAATATATCCATCGCCAGCGAAGCAGGAGATATATGCTAAAAACCAAACCGATCCGGGGATGCGCATTCGAATACAGCAAGATCCGTATTTCCAGAATTCCCGACCCAAGAATACCTCGATGCAATATAATAGCTACTCTTCGGACGACGAAGGTGAGCAATTTATAGAAAGAATATGCAGTACAAATTATTTAGATTAACGACATTTCGTTCTCAAATAGGGAATTTGTCTTTACAATACACGTAGCGCGATATTACAAATATACAGTTTTTTAAAATTATTATTGCTTCATTTGATGTGATTAATCAATATTTTCCCATTAAAAAAATGAAATAATCGCTCGCGTTGTTGCGACAACAGTAGAAAGTAATGATCATGATAACTGTGGGTTTGGTGGCATTTGGTGGTGGTGGTGGTTGTTGTTGAAAAATGTAGTAATAATGTACGATAACAAGTCTACGTTGGTCCTTCCTGCCTAAAGAATCTGACTTAATACTGTATCAACTAACACTTCAGTCGTAACAAATAACTTTCATAGAAACCAAGCTAACAATGCGGATAGAATAGAGCGGTGAATTTATGCTATAGTTGCCTTCAGCCGACGAATGAAATAATCGCAGTAAATACACGCAAAACAATTACTATTTCTCACTCGGTTCAGAAAATGTGGCAGATGATCATTGTAGCAGACGCGAGGCAGGATGGACCGCGACTTCGCACACTGCACACACTGCAGCAGTGGCTACCGATACCACCTTGCTACCAATGTTAGATACACGGCCGATTGGCTCTGAACACCACCTAAAACCTCTGGTTCCCCCGCACAAGGCCGACGCGCTCAACAAACCCCTGCAACTATCCAACAAACAGACCACGCATCTAGCCCACGTGTCCAGCTTACGGTCGGAGCAAACGCGCAAAGAGGACCACCGAAAAACCCAGTCATTTACGGCCAGTACAACCGAGATAAAGACGAACGGTGCCCTCGTCAAAAGTATTTTAGCCGAATTCGAGAAACAAAACACCCCCACGGTGAACACAACCGAAACGACTAGCGGCAGTGACTCAGTTACACCTACCAACGAAGTGGTCGCTATAGTTGAAGAGAACTATATGCCCATGACAGCGAAAAAGAATATCTTGGATCCGCAATGTATCATCGCGAATGTAGAGGAGAATCCGTATGTTGAAATGGCACAAGGTATAGATCTGTCGATGAGCCAGCAAACTAAATCGATGGTGGGAGAAACATACGAGCTTGTCGCTTTTACCAACGGTAAAATGGAACCACTATATATGGAGCTTCATCAGCCAGATTCCTTCGCCGGGCTGAAAACGCTCGCGAAGAATATAGCGGATGTTAAGTTGGCCTCCAACTCTCCAGCGACCACGACATCGGATAGTTCAGACGCTGATGACGAGGCATCGAAAGATTTGGAAGGATTGGAGGCCCCGTCCTCCTCTCGTCCGCGCTTCAGTTTATCTGATACATTTCGGCCGGCTTCCTATTATCTGGGCGTAACGCAATCGTCCGAACACCAAGATAGTTCAGACAGTGAACTAGTATCGCCGCCGCCAATTCCGCGATCGCCCCCGCCTTTAGAAGACCTACGCAAATCGGACGAACTGATCGATCGTAAAGACGCTACTAAACACACGTTCTTATCATTTAACAGTTTCGGAAAGGATGATCTATCAACGTGCAGCGATAATGAGAGGCCGTATGGAAGACGTCTGTCCCAAACTAGCAACTCTAGCGATATTGAAAGGCGGACGAACGTAAAGCAACGCTCCGATTACGAACGCATGCTGAAGAGGCGTCCCCTGTCCGAAAGGTATCGCGACGAATTATATTCATTCAGTGCGGAACAGTTAAATGAGACGATCGACAGCGACGAATTGGATAAATATCTCAAAGAATTGCAAATTAGCAATGTCAGTTTGCCATCGACGGCTGATTCGAATCGACAATCTGTTCGCAATTTTGTAAATTCCAGTTGCACGGAGAACGTATTCCACGATTACGAGAACTTGTGCGTCACGAACCAAAATAAATTAGATCTAAATATTTCGTTACTGAGTCCGATCGCCCATTTTTGTGATAATAATAAAGAATTGGACGAATCTAGGAAAACGTACGATTCGCCTCTGGATAGATCGACGTTATCCGTTGATATAATTCCACGTACTATGGGCGTGAGCGATATTTCCGAAAATTCGTTTCATTTAAATATTACCGGTCGCCAATCTTCGCCATCGAAATTGATGAGCGCACCTGAGATTGCGATGCCGATGACTTTTGGCGATTTAAAACCACGGGACGCGGACATTAGCGGCATGTCTTTATCGCAGCCCGCACCGTACTATTACTCCGATTTATCTATGAACGCATTACACACCGATTTGCTAACGTTAAATAACAAACGGGAATCGATGAACGGCAACAAACGGGATATCAGCCATATAATAAATCCGATTCGGTGCGGTGATCAGTTGCGTAATTCGATAACGAATGGGCAAGTTCCCCCCAACAAATTGGCCTCAGAGGCACGATCTGTATCTGTCGATTTCTTGAATCTCACCGATAAATCTGGCCATATAGATAAGAAGAATATATATGAATCAGATACGCTAAAAAGACTGAAGGCGGACGAATCTATTCGCCAACAGCAAAGTGGCGAGTCGCGCAATTTGCTCGTGTTTAACAACAACAAATTCGTAAATAATAACAACGACGGCATTTTACGTCGAACGCACTCGTTGGAAGGCTTACTGGAAAATGTGTTTACGAGCAATGAGTGTACGTGGGACGTACCGACATCGCCCGTACGCATACCACCTCGAATTCGAGAAAAAGGGCGTGAACCAGTGTGCCGCGACCAGCGCGAAATTAACGTCACCACGGAGGGTAGCTACTTATGGGAAGAGGACGTAATCTGGCGCGAACGATTGCGGAGCGCGAGCCAAAGACACACGAAATCGATGGACGATCTAGATTTCATCGGCAGTGTTAAAAATACGACTCGCGCCAATAACTCAGCATCGCCAACGAGGAAGATAGCGCGCGCGCTTACGCGAGATGTGACTTACGTTAACGATAACATATACAACATGCTCGTACGAGAAAAATCACCGGACCAGGTGACGAATACCAATAGCGTCCACTCTACATCTTCTACAACAGCCGTAACAGTCAACAGTGGCGGTAGCACATTGAAAACTACAGCGCCCAGTGGCTGCGGTGCGGACAGGAAGGACAAGGACAGCTTTTCTATAGATAGGGAGAAATTGAGGCAGTGGGACTTGATGTCTAGCGCTCCGTCGGAGTCGCAGTCGGGGGATCAGAGTGTGCGGGTGAGTCTAGCGGAGGTAGATCCCGGTGATCGGGTAACGGGGACACAGTCCATAGATTCGTGCGAACAACCAGAATCAGGTACACCACAAATTCTTCTTTCTAATTGTATTATATTTGAATGAAAAAAAAAAAACAAAAAAACGTTAGAGAACACGACATAATGAGGTGGACGCTTCTGTACAAACTGTATAAAAATCGTCTTTTTGCACAAGGTTTTTTGGGGGGAACTTAATTAAATATTAATGCAGTTCGAAGCAGTGAAATAATAAACCGTTCTATTTATTGACTAATCGGGCATCTACTAAAGGGTAATCATGATATTTCTAGCTTCTGGATCGGTTTCTGTGCACATCAGAGACACGTTCCCTAGAGCTATCTCCGCTAAGCAAATCTGGACGCCAAACCATCATAATATGTCGTCCAAATCGTACACTAATTTATCATTGGGAAACGAAGCCGACTACGTAAAGTGAGTTTATCATTAAGCAAATCATACAGGGGTGTCTGTGTCTAAAACTATCTTTCGTTGAAATTAGTTCGTTGAAACAAGGCTATTGTCCAAATAGTCTAGGTCCACGACCTCATCCTCGAACGCAGGCCGATATGAAAAATTATAATTCGAGAAAGGTACGTAATAATGATAATAATATTTTACTTATGGGCGCGAACGTTTTTTTTTTTATTTCCCCATCATCATTTCGTTTATTTCTCATTGTAATATGTAGGAACATCTGTTGAAAATGAAAGTATCTGCCGGTGAGCTGTTAGGTAGAACTCACGAAGAGCTCGTATTACTCCTCATTCAGTTGCGCAGGCAGAGCACGAGCACCTGTCACGCCATTGAGGCTTGTTATAATGAAATAGACTCTATACAGGTTTGAGAATTTTTCGATATACGTTGTCATCTCTTGGTCTCATATCGCCACAGCTTTACCGCCTTTGTACACTATTCGTTGATGCAAAATACCGATAACTCATCCGTTTTATTTCGCTAGCCAGCTAACAATCTTCGTGGCATTTTACTCATTCTACATCGTTATTTAATCAATATTACTCACAAATACTAACCACTGACCGTATCGATCGTTTTGTTATGTTCGTGCAGTCTGACCGAGTAAGTTAAGTTAATGCCGCTTCTATTCCATGTCCATTATAGGCGCAATTACATTTGATGGATGCCGCAAAACGAATTGAAAGTTTACAGAAATTAGAGCAGATTAAGCAACATCTACTGGAGCTAGAAAGACAGGTGCTTATCCATTTAATAATCGCGCAATTTTCTAATTTATTGATGAAATATAACTGAACTTTAGTATGAAAAAGGGAAACCCTTGGTCAATTTGGTCGACAATATGGTCAAACTCGGCTCTCTTTATCGATCTCCAAACGAACGAACGCAGCAACAAAACGCCGACGTCCGATATAAGTTGGAATTCAATCAGCAAGTCCAAGAGCGCCGACTTCTAGCTGAGGAACGCCGCGATTGGCACAGAATCATACCGAACCACAGTCAATTGCAAGAGAAAGTCCAGCAGCTTTATCAGCTGGATAGGCTTATTAGCGAAGAGTCGGGAACATTGCAAAATCTTCAGCAAGATAAAGAAGAAATAGAACGCGCTTTGGGTGGGCTGCGCGACCGTTTAGTGAAAGGTTTCGCTGATCCGATTATGATCGAACAGGCGCGTAAACAACAGTTGTTGTTGGAAAATGAATTGAGTCGCGTACATTTGATGCTCGCGCAAAATTCGAAGAAACTCGAGGAAACAGTCGTCGGCAATGCACGCTTAGAACAAGAACTGTTGGTGTTGAAGCAGAAGCTTCAGCTATCCCGCCAAAATCGTAGTTCTCCGCAAATATCGAACGCGGGTATTTAAATCGAAACTGTGGTCACGCAAGAAGAAATATCTCACCGCACCGTTCTTGTTTCAGGCGATAGTTTACCGTGTGTAGGATCTAGCGCAATTTTAGAGTCTGACCTGCAGAGAGCCCAACAAAATGTTGGCGACTTGCAACGGCAACGACAAGAACTTAGCATGCAGGTGCGACAACTCACCGACCGTTCCCATAATTTGTGCGCATCGAACAAACAAAGCGGAACTAATTCTACGTTTACGTTACAAGGTACGTGCAACTTGAAATTGTATCCAACAATATCGTTTTTCTCTGTAATTGTAATGTTTTAGCGTTGGGGAACAAGAAGAAATTGCAATCACTTTGGCGGGAAACTGATTTAGACACGATGAACATTATAGATCACAGTGAATCCACAGACTTCGTGGGATTGCAAGATTCTACGCCACCATCGGATTTAAAACTACAGATGCAACTGCAGCAACAGCAACCACCACCTCAACAGCAAATGCAGCTGCAACAACAACAACAACAACCACCATCGCCAGACAGAGATCTCTTCTATCAAACCGATGAGGATCAATCGAATCAAAATTTGGCGCAAGAAAAGCCCGAACCGAAGACCGTACGAATTGTGAAGAGGGAATCGGAACGTCGGCAGCGCGATCGCGAAAAGGGCTCCGGAACTGTGAAATGGGAGTCCCTACAAGAGGAGGAAGATGCGACTGTCGGAGTGCCGATAATAAACCAACGACCACAACAGCAGCATCAGCAACTTCGACCCACCACGTTGTTGCCAGGAGGAACACCTTACAAACTGATCGCTGGCAGCGCGCCGAATCTGGACGAACTGTCGCCTTTGGTGGCGAATATCGACACGAATAGCGGCGTATTGAGTCGCCAGAGTTCGCTCTCCAGCCCGAGCTTACCGCAGAATTTTCTTAATGTTAAAGTGAAACAAGAACTCCAACAACAAAGCAAACAAAATCAAGGACCTTTGGAACTGTCGCCCGTTTATAAATCAGGTACATAACACATGCGGTGTTATCACAGTCAACGCTTACCAATGTGCCACGCACACAATATTTTTCACTCTGTATATAGATAGCACCTTTACACCGTTATGCCATGGAAAATTAATACATTGTTTCCGCACCGCTGCTTTTCGCATTAATAATAATACAATAATTCGCTTGAAACGCGAGAATGGACACGATTCATTAATATCATTTCGAAACTTAACTTTAGGAGGTGCGGACAAGTTGGCCCAGTCGGAGAAACCATGTATTAAGAAATGACGTGTGTATAATCCAAACCTCTTCCAACAGGTATATTCCTACTTAATATGTACACTCAATTGCAGACGCGGCGAAGCAGATAATCACCGAAATGAGCAAAACCGGCTCTACAGCAAAACCATCTGCCTCGAATATTTCCACGGTAAAAACGAGGCACAAACGTGCCGTACCCATAGAGAAACGCCGCCATTACACCGCACCGCACAACAACATGACGATGATGGTGAAAAGCTTAAATCAGCTGCCCACGGACGAGTCCATGTTCGGTAAGGACGGTGGCCTGCCGGAGCGTCGGGCCAGAGATGACCTGGACATGGAGCGGGCGCTGCGGCAGCGTATAGACGCCCCGGACGTCGTCCGGTCGACATTGAGCGGCAAAGAGCTCAAGTACAACGAGAATACGATCGACAGTCTGCTCGGTGCGCCCAGTATGATAAACATACCGGAGCGCTATATTCCCGAACAATCGCCGCAGCTGAGTGCCGAAGAGCAAGAAATGCGCCTACGAAAGGTGGAGAGCATCAAGAAAATGCTCAGTGACACCGCCCTCATCAGTAGTGCGGCAGGAACGGCGTCCAATAATGCGTCAGGTAAGAAATCGTGCGGATATTCTGTGGAATTGTTCGATCATGAGGCCGTGGGTTATCTCCAAAATGATTGAAGATAAGCGCAGGATAGAAACGTTGTTAAATGACGTGTTAGACGTTATTATATAGAATAACGTTAAACACGGCAACTCCTTCGTATATAAGCTATACTTACGCATATCAAATAATAATCACCATCTTCAGTTATATATTTGTGTAAGTATTAGTTAGTTACAAATCTGTTTCGCGTATTTTTGATGTAATATGAAACTTGTAACGTTTTATTTTTATTTTTTATAGAAAATAGTACGGAGACAACATCTACATTAGCTAATAAAGCGACGTCGAAGATGATCGAAGAGAAAAAACAACGCGAACATTTGCTGCAGTTAAATCAGATATTAGCGAAACAAGTGATGGAAATGAGCAAAATCGTAGCAGGTACAAGACTATCCGATGAGTAGCATGAATAATGTCTTCATACGTGTACTAAACACATTTTAATCTTGATGTATGAGACTACCTACTGAGATGTTTTATTGCATGCCTTTCTGTGTGGTCACTACGAAGATAATGAACATGTATTAACTATTGACTGAATTTATGTGCGTATTTTGAAAAAATCCCGGTAATTTGCTATTGGTAATGTGAAACTAGAGCTGTGACGTGTTGCTATTCAATTTAGTATTGTTTTCGTCTTAGGTTCCAATAATTTTACCAACAAACATTAAGTTGTGGCTTGCCTGACGTTGCCCCAGTTTGTACTAAAGGTGTGTTTTTTTTTATTATTATTTTAGTATCCATCATTTCCTTAGTTTTGTATTTCGTTTGTTAGTTGTAACATATAGCCAATGTTTCAATAGCATGTATAAATCAATAATGTAAATCGTAGTTTATACAAAATGAATTAGAGCGGTAAAATCGTTACCGGCAATGTACTTTTGGAAACATTGTAGTGAAAGCACTATCGAAGTTACCGTATGAAGACGAAGAATATAGCGACGACGAGGAACCCGCCGATCCGCTACCAATTTACCAACAACGTGATAACTTTTATAGCTGAACAGACCTGGAACGCTGTGTACGAATTTTATTGATTTCACGCGGAAATTTTATATCGAGAATATTTAATTTTCGCATTTTGCTAGATCTATATCGGTAAAATGAATTCGGGCGGATCACGAAAAGATATTCGCTCCAGAATAATTTATAGTTCAGTATATAGAAGTATATATATGTCTTTTTAAATCGCACGGTATCGTTATAAACGTCCCAACAAATTATATTTTGCGTACAAGTTTGTACGCAAAATATAAATGATGTCGTTCAAGTTGATAAAGGTGGCTGGTTTTGATACTGAAGAAAAAGGCAAAGTAGGGTTCAAGTTTCGCCGGTTCTAAATCTTAGGCCTTTGCTTAAAACAACAATTGACTACAGTCATAATATCAAGCGAAATGTGTTCAAACGGGCTATACGAAATATAAACAAAGTCTACATGATGCTTCTCAAATACTAGAAGTTTAATTTACAAAGAGACATAATTTTGGGCTAAATATAGCCGTATGACGAACAAAAGATAAATAATTACTAATATATTATTGCGATTTGAAAATCGATTTAAATTTCGGCCTATTTTGAATTATGAAAATATATAGCCCCGTAGTCAATAATATCAATCTAATCATCGAAAATATCGCAAGTTTACGCGCTAAAAATAATTCATATATTTTACACAAAGAAAGTACAATAAGTTTTGACGGACGTATTTTCCAAACTATCGACCATGCGAAGTCAATTATTTTAATCGGATTTTCGTTCAGATCTTTGTATAGTTGATTTATTACCACAATATATATATATAACTTACTAGAAATAATTATATTGATATATACACACGAATGATAATTATATTAGATTTTAGACATATAAAAATTTGAAAAAGAACTGATTTATTGTAACAAATTTGTATAATTATTACAAACGTGTTATTTATATAAAATGTAGTACAAATTATTTATTACATAATTGAATGATTTAAAAAATTTGAACTTTTATATTCTCCACGATTTCAGAGTCCCAAAAAGCTATTATATAAACATGTCTTTAAAAATGACTTTTAGGACGAACATTATGTATTTTTAGTAAGATTTTTCAAATTTTAATACGTATTATAGTTTAGTTATTATTGTTGATTAAGTCTTGGATGTTAAATGCATGTATTATATATATACTATTAACAAATATAGTGAATTGTTAAAATGTTTGTATTTAATAATGTACATAAACGTAGCAATATATTGTACGAAGTTTAGGTATTGCTCAATTGATTAATTCTATTTTCATTTATAAATATACTGTTCGTATTTAGGTTGAGGGTCACTAACAAACCTTTAAAAAGTTCAAGAGGAACTTCTATTGTTATTATATGGACACTGTTCACTTTACTTAAGCTTTTGATTTACGCCGACAAAGTCAATTATCTAAACGCAACACGATCGAAAATCAGAACCTACAGTAAAGTGATAATAGCATACTCACCGCAATTATATCGATAACCTATTGTCAAAAATTAAAGAATCAAGACATACGCTGGGTGGTTTTATTAAGAAACGGATTTTTTTTCAGCACTACGAGGCTTGAAGATCTTCCCGTAAATGCGCGATTTCTTTCGCATAATTATTGTTTGTACAATAAAATTCATACAAATTGGTAAGTATAAGAGTTCTGCACATTGACCAAAGACAATATAGTCGGTGCGAGTTGTAATAGTAGAACACAAACTACCTACGGTCCACAAGGTTTCACGTTCTGCACAGATTTTCGATTCCAGCCTAAGATTAATTTCTCGAAACAGGAAATATTTATTTCAACGAAAACTGTCGATATCAAAAATACACAGAAATTGTCGATTTAATTAGTCCTACCGTAAAATCATTGCGTTGACCATATTGTAAATGGAAAGTAAAACACATAGTTGTATCATATAAATTTACTTGGTATCGGTAAGTTGTTTGATGTATAATACAATCTATTCAATTGATGGGGTCGAACAATTGATTCGATTTTACCTATAGTAAAAAGTTGATGAAAAACAATGATAGTGGAGATGCAATTTTCAAGTATCGTTAGTACTGTAAAATATAGTACATATTTACGTAATAAAATAAACGGAATATTCTAAAAAAAAAACCAAATCGTCGCACGCGAGGCAAATTATTTTTCAATTCTTTTTTTTTGGCAACTATATATTACCTACACACTAACTTAACACAATAACAAATAACGAAAATCCGCCATTGGTGTTTCTTATTTAGTAAATACCCGGTGAAAAAGACTATGCTTTTAAATTTAATCGATTTACTGGGATTTATTATTCTTTTTCATAATTATGTACAGTTAAATTCCACAACGGACCACTTTTTACACTACTTTAAACCTATTGTTCCGTTGATTACGATATTCAAATGCACTTGTTACAAAATTATTTCATTCTAACAATTATGTTCGATTGTAAGTGTATACAGAAAAATATAGTCCTACATTTCAGTTATTTCACGAACAAATAGCATTCTCATTTCCAGTATTATTAAGTCAAAAGTAAAAATTAATTGTGCGAGATATATAATTATTTCAAGAAGCTTCTTAATTTATAAAGTACATAAACTTGAGAATGCACTTGTACAACATATCGACATGATTTGTGATGCTAGTCCAGAACAAAGTTCGGAACAATCGGTCCATTTAGAAAATACACATGTCCATTGTGCGTGATTCTCGAAAAGCTATGAGAAGTTCTGCTCGGGCAGTATTAAAGTAACGCTAAATAAAATACAAATATTCAGGACAATATTAAACCTTTCCGCACATCACTCGCCTTCTCCACTCCCGCTTCAATATATTTTCACGAACAGAAAGAATCGGCGACATTTATATTAAAACTTTCGGCAAATTTTAATATTTCTCAATCATAGTATATTTTCAACATAGAGCAATTTAAAATTTGATTTAGAAATAATTTCATAATTAGTTTTGAACAAAATGGCATGTCGTTTCTATAAAATCGCCGAATAAAATTGCATGAATTGTAATAGAGGACGCTTACAATATCCCCGCAATAATTGTTACGAATAGTTTGTATTATTAATTACTTTACAATTAGTCGAAGAGATAATTACTCAAACGCAATAATCAACGACCAAACGATCTAAAACATATGGGGGGAAATTGTGGCCAGTCATTCGATTCTAAAAGGATATATACGATTATTAATTACAGTCAGTGCCCATATTTACAAAATGAATAACATTGCAAAAATATACAACTGTTATCTTCATCGAGCCACAACATATCGCTGAAAATTTTACAATTTAGAATGGATGTAATTCATACTTTGAACGTTTAAAGTATATAGTATTATATTATTATTACAGCAATTAACTCTAACCATGGCAGATCATTTTTAAATTTCTTTTGATAAAACGTTCATACGATAAGGAATAATTTAAAAAATTGTAAAAGTCATAAAGCGCTTCGATCTATCCGAAATGAAAATAGTTTACATCATTCATACCGAAGAGAGAAAACATAAGAGGGAAATTCTCCCAATTAAAAAGAAAACCATATTTACCAAAGAAGAAAAAACAGCAACTGTTTTTTTTTGTGATAACTAGGATTCTTTAGCACGATACAAATGCAGAGTACAATTTTCACTTTCTGGGCCCTTGTTAGAGTGCATTCTAAAGCTATGAAACGTGTAGTATTGCAGTCTGTAGGTAATCACAGATATAATGTAAACACAAGATGTGTATTTTCTACATTGTATAAAAACTTCAATATCCAATGTTCGGTTATTTCAATATATAGAAGCAAGGCAGTCTTCTTAATCAATCTTCTTAGCATAGTACATGAACAGATAATGTAGAAAAAGCCGAAGGTTTGCCATTTAAAAAAAAAATTGTACTCTAACCGCTGCTGACCAAATTACTCGCAAATATATCGATGAATTCATCGAAATCATATTGCGGTTAAGTTAAGCATCAAATCAAAATGAAAATGTTAAACAATGCGATAGGATTTGACTAGGCAATCGCGCAGAATTGTTTAAAATATAGGAAAATAACGCCATTCATAGATAACGAGTCTTGCTGCATTCGAATGGGTTGTGTTCAAATTATAACATAACTTGCAAATAAACCCTCAATATAAATTTACTTTCGAATATATTCGAATATATCTGTATCGCTAGTTAATATGTTCGCGAACAATTATCAACAATTTCTTGTTGCATTAATGTTCCATTGCGCATCGATCAATGTCGCGTACTATTTCATTTTATTAAATAGCTTTGGGACGAGTACAAAAGCAAATGGTAGGTAGCAATAAGCATGACACGTTACCTATTGTAAACGTCTCGTGTTCACGCTCGTTCCTTCCTTTTTTCTTTTTAAATTTTGTCAAAGAACAAATAGAATCAACAATTTAGATTAACTATTGAGTTTTTGTATCACTGGTTTTATGCACTATTTATTACTTAGTTTTTATTATATCGGGGAGGGGGAAATCCCCTCCACCCCCCCCCCCCCCAAGTAGTGCATGATTCTGATTCTCGTCTTTCTTCTTTTAACGTTTCATATAAATTGTTGCGAGCTAGCTAGCTATTATGTATCGAATGAGGATTCGATTAAAAAAAAATATCATGTTGCATTATATCGTCGTGTTGGATTATCGTAAATAAATTGAATTGGCAAAATATATATATAAATATTTTAGATTGAACGCAAGTAAAACGGGGCCGCTAAATTCGCGATCTAAATCCGACACATCCTTAACCCAACGAAGGGAAATCGCGCTCGTCGTCCACTTTCGGGGCATTACGTATATCCGTCTTCTCCTCACCCTGTAACGCAATTCAACAAACGACAAGTTAATTTCAATATTCGGAACGATTTTTTGTCACTCGCTACCTGATGATCGTCGATGGTATTCCTGTTGAATCGTCTCTCGTTGCGTCGTTCTCCTGTTGCGCCGCCGCCGCCGTCCCTGCTCGGCCCACCATCACCACCACCGCCGCCGCCATCACCACCGCCACGCCTTTCTCCCCTGTCCCGCCCCCCGCGTCCGCCACGGTCACCGCGCGGACGGTCGCTACGATCGCCTTTCTCACCAGTAGCTGCAGCATCGGAGCCGCCGCCGCCACCACCGCCGCCGCCACGGTCGCGACCGCGGTCACCACCACCACCGCGTTCACCGCCTCGGTCGCCGCGCGGACCTCGCCCCCCACCGCGCGATCCATCGCCACCGCCACGTCCTCCGCCACCACCACCACCAGGTCCTCCGCCACCGCGACGCGCGTCGTTGAATTGAATATCGATATCGAGCACGTGTTTTTGACGACCGACACGTTGCGGATATTCAGCCGCGTCGTATTCTTCCTCGTCGCTATCCTTAAAATGGGACGAGAAATAAAACGGTTTCACAAAAAAAAAGAAGATTTTGTACCTCTTCCTCGCCGTCCTTCTTCTTGTTCAGTTCGTACATTTTCTTCCATTGTGTTGGATCTTCACCTTCGCCGGCCTTGCGTAGATTGTACGTTGGCTTCAAGCGACCAGCGCGTTGGGCCTTCCATTCATCGAGCGTTAATTCCTTGGGTTCCTCCACGACGTCCGCAACTGGACCAGCATTCGTATCACTGGCCACAACGTCCCCGGAAGCCGACTCTGTCTTAGTAGCGTCGCCAGTAGAACCATTCCTATTATAGAATAAATGAAGCGTTAAGACGAAATGCGGTATTTATTTAAAGATAAGATAAACGCTGAAATCCGTCCAGGGCTGGCACACGATTAATAATTTGCAACTGTTATGTCTAAGAAAGCAGGTCAGAGAAAAGCAGGTTTTATTATATATAAATAAATAAAGGTTAATCTGGAAAACTTACTTGTCCGTGATCGTAGAAGTATCGGCTTTCGCATCTTCGTTCCATGACATGTCCGCTGCCTCAGCGGAGGCACTTGCGGACGTCGCGTTCTTGTCCGCCTCCCTGTACACATCACTGTCGTATAAATAATAATAATAAGCTTTACTCTTCCGAAATTATAAGAAAACACGATGATCCAACCAACAGAGATTATCAACGCAAATATAACATATAAAAAGCTTTAAAAATAATCGTACGATAATTATTTTTCAAATAATAATTACAGAAGCCAATTAGGTCACAACTGGCAAAGTTTAATATCTTCTTTCAATCAGTTCGTATGGCATTTTTGTAAAAACTTACTCGATAACGTCCTTATTGGATCCCCAGTTGTGGGCGCCACCTCCCTCGCGCTTGTCAATTGGCTTCACTCCTCTGTAACCACCATGCCTGCTCTCATTATTTATGTATTCCGAAATAAAATATACCCAGTTAATTAAACATCATCCCGGTGTCGAGAAAATCTCGCGCAATAAAATAAACGATCCAATAAATGACGCGATAAAATAGTGTGTTCGACCATTGAAAAATGGAAAAGCGTGCATGTGAAAGCTTCCCGTTCACTTTAACATGGAATGCCAGTGAATTTGTTAATGACCACTTTAAAGTGAACGAATTTTAACTACGTATTCTTTCGAAAATGTGACGAAACGCGACGATGTATTTTACTAATGCAATAAAGCTTTAATAAGCCGCGATTCATTACACACAACGTAACGTACAAATCTACAAAACAAAAATGTACAGTTCTTTAATGACCCTCTATATTTTTTGTTAGTCATTAGCCATCCATGCCAATCTGTTCTGCGCTAATTCATTCATTTTCATATAGCTACAACGTCCTGTATCACCTCACTTACATACTCAATTCTCGGTCCGAACCCCCCACCCCCCCAATATATTATCTACGCAAAATAAGCCTTTAATAGACAAATGCGCGCCTCGAAAGCTATGACCACCCCCCCCGTCAAGGATCTACCAAATAAAACATATCTCACCGTATTTGCCATCTATACGATTGCCTCACGTTGAGCATAGCCTTCGAAATGCGCACCGGACCTATTTGCCCTTTGCTATAATACTATTCTATCTAATACGCTGTAAATATTCTCATTTTCTTAAGACAATGTCTTCGTTTCACTCTATATACAATTCACTGTATCTACCAACCCCATCTTCACCATCATATTTTAGCGCTTCATTTCAATAGATTATATCCTCCTATCCTATTGTCCACGCCTCACAGCCGTATAGTGCTACACTCCACACATTCGCGTAGTTTTATTCTATTACCCAAGTCGATGTTAGACTTAAAAATTTACTAGTTTTTTACTTTAAATATGAATATTAATAGTATATTAATCAAGATTCGTGACAGAGGTATTTTATTTAGTTTTAGCTTATGCTACTGAAGATGGGCGCATAGCGCTTGAAATGTACATCTAGCTACTTAATGCTCGTTACGGTATTTGAGTGATATTCTAAAATTATAGTTTTCTACTGACAAAAATTGTATAGCATTCTCCTATCCCCCCTGTCTCCGAATTCGAATATGTTTATAGTGTCGAATGCTTCTACTGCACTTTCATTTTTTAAATGTAAAGCGATAAATAAAAAATAAGGCTATGCAAAACAAACGGTACAAGCAAGCTTAAAGTCAAATAGATTTAAAAATTATAAAAAAAGTTTGCTGAAAGCTCTTCATAATACTTATCTAACATTATCGAAACCTCGTACATTTAGATAAGCCAGCGAAATGTCGCCGATTAGTATACATCTATTTGAACTAGAACATACGTTTTATCTGAACCGCTTTGACGGTCAAACTCCCGTTTGCCGCGCCGCTCGCCGTCGAAATTGCGACGCGGCGGCCGCTCGCCCCGATCACCACCCCGGTCGCCGCCGCGTCCTCCGCGGCCCTCGCGCTCCCCCCCGGCGCCAAGCGACTTGCCAGCGCCACCGCCGCGACGTCTACTTTCAAACTCGCCTTCGCCGATACCGCCGCCGCCGCCACCACCCGTTGCTCTCCTCGGCCGATCCTCGCGATCGCGATCCCTAAAGTTGCGCATCGGACATAATACGCTTGTATAAAACATCACCCAAAAACCGTAACAAAAAGCATTTATTAGCTAGAAGCGCATTTCGGATGCTATACAATTGTATAGGAATCCCGGTGAATGAAAGACGGGTATCTTTATTTGTTCTATTATAATGCTCCGTGTTACGGCTTTTGGGTGAGTTTTATACAATTATTTAACGCCGTAGTAATTGCTTCTATATTTACTTCCACGAAAGGACAACTCGATATTTTGGCAATTAATGTCGTGCAAGAAATACACAACAGTGAATAGTAGATTGTATTCAATAGTAGATTGCGAACTAATTTTAGATAATCTAAACGATGCAAAATATACTTTCAAACTTTATATGGTGGAAATTCATTCGCTTCAATCGCTTTTCTTCTTTGTAACGATCCCTTTTATATTCACGATAACATTTATATAAATTGAAATGCGATATCAAAAACAAATGAAGCGTATCTCAGGTGTCGTTCTGCAGATATAACAATAAGTGATAATATATATGGATATGTCGTATTACGTTAAAATATTCGATAATAGAATTAATCAACAAAAGAAAATAAAACGGTTACGTATCATTTATTTCTACGTCTACGGTGACGTCTCTAAAAAAATCTAAAATATCGGTAACGATTCTCCTTCTATAACGTAAGCTTTATTTATTGGATAAATGTATGTTATTCATTTAAACATTATTTAATTGGACAATAATTAAACAATACGAGTGTATAAACTAAACAGAATTGTCCAAACTACAAATATTTGTCAACAATGCAAATAGCGGAAATATCAAACGAAACTTACTATATATAGAAACTACGATCGGTGAATAGCAATCTTACTACTATATATCCTATCATTCGTGCATTTTTTCAGAACTCCTTACATATTCGCAGGATTCTGTTCCTTCATATAACCTTGCGAATGCGTAGGTACAGATTTATATATAATAAAGTAAGTATGGTAAACAATGGACGGGTATATGGCGAGACAACGAACCTATTCTCATATGGTCCGTTGAAAGGCTTGTCTTCCCGATTTCGTCGGTTGTTCCGCTCCTCCCGGTTCTCATTGTTAAACTTGTTGTAAGAACGTTCCGGTTTATTATCGTTGGATCGTTGATTGTTCGGCTTCGCGTCTAAAGTGAACGAATACATCGGTTACAACGCAATATCGACGAACACGCAAATTTCTCGCAAGAAATATACAACGAATACCGCATTGTTTATTTGACTCTATACGAAGTGATTGGGTCGCAAAATGAACTATAAAAGACCATGTGCTCGCTTGTTATTCGGAATTTCAGTCGAGGTCATAAATATAGGTACTATTTTCCGCACATATAATTAATTACCGTCTCGTTTGCTGTCGGCTACTTTGTGGTTCGGAGTGTCTTTAATAACGGGCTTCTTAGGTACCGTTATCGCTTTCCCCTTAGGTGGCGCCTCCACCTTGCCCTTGTTTTCCTTTTCGGCAACTTTGGTCTTCTTCCGCAGCTCCTTCTCCTGCTCTTTTAATTTCAGCACCTCCAGGGGATCGCTCTCGTCGTCCAAAAAAAGCGCGTACCTATTGGTTACGCCGATTCCGTACGAATTTTCCATGATTAATAATCACGGTTTCTATCTTCGCAACGTTTCGATGTTGGAAGATACCGTTTGTGGCTACTTTGGCAGCCCCGTGTTTTCACTCTCATTAAACAATATGGCCGGCGCAACGACTACAGACCGCATAGACTGAGACTACACACTGTAGGTAGCGCAACATTCGATGCCAAACACACGAGGATACCGTGCCGAATATGCACGAGGACAGTGCGATCGAACCTCGTTCATTGCTTCGGCATCCCACCGTGCTGCCGAGACGCCAATGGTGAAGTATGCGCAAACGCGTATGCTCTGTGTAAACGGTATTTATGAAATTCGGAGGGAAATTTAAAAAATATATACACTAAGTTATTCAGTGGCAGTAGCAGCTTAACATTCAAACGGTCCGGAACAGAATAGAGTAATTTGAAATAATAGATGAAACGCAATTCAAAATGCGATATTATTAATTGTTGCGGAATTATTTTGATCCCAATTTAGCAATTTAGCAAGCGCAAGTATATACTTATACCTAGCTTATTATATTATAGCACTAATATTTTTATATATCCATTATTACGCAACCCCATTGCGATTGCGGTTGCGCTTAACGCTAAGATTATGTCAAAGTTTTGTCAACGGGTGCACTTTGTGCTACTACAAATTGACAAATTGTTCGAATTGGTATAGCGTATTGGTTTTTTTTTATTGCTGACTGATTACTCAATCGTTGCACTATTCATCGTGTATTAAATAACGGAGCTCCTGCTAGGAATCCGAAGCTTCAATAACAGGTATAGGGTAGGATATTCTATGTATCCGATTAACTTCACACAATCGTGGCAGTAAATAGAATCTATTTAGGTGCCTGGACTAACAAGTATTTGTTCGGGTATTTGAACGGTCGGGATAGACATGGCCATTCCGCATAGATTTGCGACTCGAATATTCGGTGAGTAGCTAGCTATAGATGTAGCTATGTGGGCAGCGAATCCTTATGTTGTTATATAATATAATTGGTTAAATAGTCCTCAATCCTACGGATTGGTTGGACACAGCAGCACGCCATCTGCAGATCTCTCCAGAGCTAATTCCATTATCTCTCTATAGCTATTCATCCCACACATCCTCCACTATCTGAGCCTCATACTCCAATTTAGGCCTACCTACCCCTTGCTTTCCCTCTACTTTACCTTCTATAACCAATTGCATAATACCCCCCATGTCTAGGAATGTGACCTACTAGTCTATCTCTCCTATACGCTGTAATACTCTCCAAATACTTCCCTTCCCCCCTATTAACTCTAGTACGGCTTCACTTGTTACTTTATCTTTCTAACCAATCCTCATTATCCTCCTGTAGCACAACAGTTCGAATGCTTCAATTCTACCTTTAATATAATATGCTTCGTTATATATTCAACGTATGTGTGGTGCAGATGTGGTCCAGCTGCAGTTACGCTTTAACAGTACGGCAACTGCCGCCGCCGCCGCCGCTTGTGCCACCGCTTACAACGCCACGAGGGCCAACTTGAAGTTGACTGGCAACACGCGCGTTATATGCCAGGGATTCACCGGTAAACAAGGTACGTTCCACAGCCGCCAGGCGCTCGAGTACGGCACGAACATGGTAGGCGGTGTGTCACCATCGAAGGCCGGCCAGAAGCACCTCGACTTACCGGTGTTCGCAACAGTGCGCGAGGCCCGCGCCGCCACCGATTGCGATGCGAGCGTCATCTACGTGCCACCGCCGGCGGCCGCCGCCGCCATTATCGAGGCGATCGATGCGGAGGTGCCCCTGATCGTGTGCATCACCGAGGGCATCCCGCAGCAGGACATGGTCCGCGTCAAGCACCGGCTCGTCCGCCAGAACAAGTCCCGCCTGCTCGGACCGAACTGTCCGGGCATCATAGCACCCGAACGGTGCAAGATCGGTATCATGCCCGGCCACATCCATCAGAAGGGCATGGTGGGCGTCGTCTCGCGTTCTGGCACGCTCACGTACGAGGCCGTACACCAGACCACGCAGGTCGGCTTGGGGCAAACGTTGTGCGTGGGCATCGGCGGTGACCCGTTCAACGGCACCGATTTCATCGATTGCCTGGAAGTGTTCCTGCAGGACGCGGACACCAAGGGTATCATCTTGATCGGGGAGATCGGGGGTGTAGCGGAGGAGAATGCGGCCGAGTACCTGATGCGTTATAATACGGGACCGAACGCGAAGCCGGTCGTGTCATTCATCGCCGGCATCTCGGCGCCACCGGGACGGCGTATGGGCCATGCGGGCGCCATCATCAGCGGTGGCAAAGGGGCGGCACAGGACAAGATCAACGCGCTAGAA
This sequence comes from Leptodirus hochenwartii, assembly GCA_947310635.1. NCBI lineage: Eukaryota > Metazoa > Arthropoda > Insecta > Coleoptera > Leiodidae > Leptodirus > Leptodirus hochenwartii. Next base: position 7,701,988 of record OX371187.1, on the reverse strand, counting down.
AAGGCCGGCGTAATCGTCACTAAGTCACCCGCTCAGATGGGCACTGAACTTGTTAAAGAGATGCGGCGGCTGAACGTCAACTAACGCTAAATTCACTATTGGGCAGTTCTGCCCAGACCCAGCCAACACTCATTACCGTTATTCCATAACACACACACACACACATATATATATATATATATATATATATATATGTGTGGTTGTTTTTGAACGGTATAGCGTTTAATTACTCGTATCGTAAATAATCTTTGTCTTGACCCCCTCGAAGGTTTTGCGTTTTATTTATTGTTAATATATTGTTGCGCATAAAACGTTAACGGAATTTACTCGTATGTGAACTGTATAACGAAACGACGTTTTTGTTGGTATGGATTGTCATTCGTTTTAAATAAATATAAATTGATGTTACTCGCCTAACTAAACCTGTCTTACGACCGGTCGAGCATCATTGCAGGAAGCATTTCTCGGTCTGCGATTGATGCACGTGCTCAATATTTTCTCGTTAATATATCCCCACAATCAACGGCTTTAATTCGAATTGGTGGGGATGAAGAAGCAGTAGGAATAGGAAACGGGACTCCGGCAAGGATGTACACTTATTATTTAATCTATTTATCTATATATATAGAAGATGAAATAAACAAGGTTAGAGAAGAGTGGGAAGTAACGACTAGGGATTATAACGTGCAAATAAATATTAGCGAGAACAAAGTGATGAAGTGTGGCCAGAAGAAGTGCGGGCGAAAGATATGATTAAAATAGAAAAAGTAGCAGACTGTTATTTAGGACGTAGAAGGATAATCGAAGTAAAGTCCATATAAAATGTGGGATGGAACATCGTAGGAAGGCATTCGTAGAAAAGTAGCAGATTTTAAGATCAAATATTGACTTGGGGTATTAGAAAAATATTACCAAAAGCATATTTGTGGAGTGTAGCTGCATGAGGCGTGGATAATAGGAAAGCAAGAGAGGCGTAGAATAAATGAATTTCAAATGTTTTGTTATAGGAGGATGATTAGGATTGAGGGGAGCAGATAGAGTGACAAATGAAGCTGTCGTAAAGTTAGTAGAGAAGACAAATATTTGGAAAGTATTATAGCGCAGGTCATATTCTTAGACGTGGAGGCATCATGGAAGGTACAGTAGGGGGAAAAGGAGGGGTGGGTAGGCCTAGATTGGAGTATGTGTGTCAGATAGTGGAGGACGTGTGCAATGAATAGCTAGAGGGGAGATGAAGGAGTTAGCTCAGGATAGATCGGCGTGCTCAAGCTCAAACCAAACCCTAGGACTCGTAAAACTTAATAACTGCCATAAATCGCTGTTTAGATTAAACATATCGGTGGCTTAATATTAAACGTTGTAACTCCATTTGACAAATTTTACAGGAAGAACAAAAAACATTTACTTTGTATGCAATAGTTATGAACATCGAATGTTTTTTGGCAATTTTCGATCATTGAATAATAATTTTTATTATAACCACCTCGTTATGGGGATCGACGGACGGACATTTCACGTTTTATTTCATTAAAAATTAATTTAAAGAACACGGATGCTGTATAAGTTGCCTATACCAAATAAATATAGGTTACCTATAGATATCAACTCGTCAATTCTAACAATATACGTACGTTTGATATACTCCGGTAAACAATAAGTGTAATTACCCACATATATATGCGATAATAAATGATAAGGTCGTATCGGTGGATAGTTCATAGCAATTACTGGAATGCCTGTCCTGTTCATTATTGCACAGGTATGTGATGACTAACGACGAGCAACTATCAGATACCGACGATTAGACGATTGTCTTACGACAATAGAATTTTTAGATCGTCTATTGCAGTAGCGTATCGATGGTCGACAATTTACTGCCGTCAGCGTCCATCGTGCCACCATCGCTATCTTATCTCATTTGCACTTGCACCGAGGAACAACAGCAAGTAAGTCGTGTGCGATAAATGGCGCAGTGGTCATTTTACTGCTAACATATACCATATGCTGTGTGTGCGTAGATATGGACGCCGATTCGCGCAAGATGAACGTGGACTGGTCGAAGTATGGTCTGGGAGCGGCGGAGGAAGCGAACGGCGGTCCTAGACGCGGGGCGCGGAGACATTCGGGCGGCTTCGTCGATCTGGGCAACGAGTATGAATACGGCGCTGGCGGCCACCAGGCCTCCGGTGCGAACGAACTGTTCGCCGAAGAGCAGGGCGACGTGCCCTGGTGGAAATCGAATTTCTTCGTATCGCAGCCGGTGTTGTTCGGCACGTGGGACGGCGTGTTCACGTCGTGTTTAATAAACATCTTCGGCGTTATCGTGTTTCTGCGTTCGGGTTGGATGGTGGCGGAGGCGGGCGTCGTGTGCGCTGTACTTATAGTGCTGTCAACGGTATTCGTGGCACTCGTGTCGGTATTATCGGCCGTAGGTATATGCGAACGGTGTCGTGTCGAGAGTGGCGGCGTCTACTTCCTGTTGGCGCACGTGCTTGGCTCACGGTTCGGCGGCGCCTTGGGCCTGATGTACTGTTTCGGTCAGGCAGTCGGCTGTGCCCTGAATGTGCTCGGTTTTGGTGAGTCGATGGCCGGTTTGGTCGGCTTCGACGGTGCCGCCAGTAACGCTAATCCGTGGTTAGTACGCGCTATAGCGGGCCTCGCCGTGATCCTGATTAGCGCTATCAATATGGCTGGCGTGAAATGGGTAGTAAAACTGCAATTCCTGTTGCTGCTCGTCCTACTACTAGCTGGCCTCGATCTGATCGTTGGCAGCTTCGTACACACAGATAGTGCCAATGGGTTCGACGGTTGGTTGCGTGGCCGACTGACTGAGAACTTGGCGCCCGCCTACACGGATGGCCATTCCTGGTTCACCGTCTTCGGCGTCTTCTTCCCTACCATCACTGGTATCCTGTCAGGCATCAATATGTCGGGGGACCTGCGCGCCCCATCTGTGAACATACCGACTGGGACGCTTTCGGCACTGGCGACCGGCACCGCTCTCTATCTCACATTCGTGTTGATACTCGGGGCGACATGCGCACGCACTGCCCTCCTCCAGGATTACTTATTGGCGGCCCGTGTCAGCGCTCTCAGTCTGCTATTACTAGCTGGCCTATACGTTTCATCCATGTCTTCGTGCCTAGGGGCCATGTACGGAACACCACGTGTCGTACAGTCGATAGCGCTCGAGAATGTTATCCCAGGCATGGGCCGTTTGGGCACTGGCCGTGGACCGAACAAAGTACCCCTATATGCGCTCGCTGTGGTCGCATTTGTTACGCTCGCTTTTATCATGGTGGGCGATATTAACACGTTAGCTCCGATTGTGACGATGCCATACCTGTTAACATACGCCTGCGTGGATTTCTCGTACTTTGCGCTCGCGCAAAGCTTCGATTTGGCACATGAACGGGAATTACGTTTCAAACGGCAACATCAGCAACAGCAGGAAACGATAGCGCAACAGCAGCAACATTTGCACCAGTCGCATCAGCAACATAGTGACTTGGATTCCTTATTCCCGGAGCGTACGCGACACCAAAAAGCGGCACAGGCGCACACGCGACACAGTTACGATACTGTAACCCCGAGCATGTCCAGCAGCACACCCAGCACACCGAGCGACAACACGTTGCACCGACAACATATACAACATATACATTCCAAACCCGATAATTGGTACTCTTGCCTGTGCAACCGGTGGCTGTCGTTGTTGGGAGCCGTACTCAAAATCGCAATCATGTTTCTAGTGCATTGGGGCTACGCGTTTGTCAGCCTGACGGCCGTTTTTCTCGTCTGGCTATATATTGGTACCGCAAATCCGGCCGTTAAACCCGGCGTCGCCGCCCATTTTCGTTTCACCCACTGGCTTAAATCGGTTATTCTGCGATGCTTCGGACGACGTGTTTACGAGTACGAACAAATTGTGGTGACGCCCGTCCATCCCGGTGTCAATGTGACGGCTTCGCAACTCAACGAGGACAACGAAGATTTTGCATCGCGACGCCGATACCACCAGTCCTCCACCGTATCCGGTCATATGGTTTATACAGATATAGAATATTGAGTACTTCGCGTGAGTCTGAACATCCCCACACACATCCCCACATCCCCATTCACCTCTCACGCAAGCAGAGGATCGTCTGAATATTCTCCCACGCTCGCCATTTATTGTATTATAAATAAATAAAGTAGAATGATACAGAAAAATCTCTATTTGTACATATACGCAATATAATATTGTATATTTATAGTCGTAATGTCGCACATATTGTAATTGACGAAATGATATACTGAATAATAAAAATGATAATAATATTGCCTAACTAAACTAAACATTTGTAACTATATTTACAAGACGCAACATAGATTTACATATCTAATATACTAACTTCGCTATTACAGTTGCATTACTTTTATCGTTTGCGGATGTGTAATAATATCGTACTGAGGCAAATTGGTAGGCGCTGATTTTAATTTGATATTTATTTTATGTCCATCATAACGAATAACTGGAACAAAATTGTATCGAGTTAATGTTGGAAAATATACATATATATACATATCTAACAATGTGTATTTTTATTTCATAGCGCCGCTTAGAATCTTCATTACCCTTTAATAAGGAATTGTAAAAGATTTTAATTCAAAAATATTTTGCGAGTTTAAACTATTCTTCAATTGCGAATAAGTTTAGGTACGATTGATGACATTGGATATTTCTTGGGCGTTTACTAACGTTTGTAGATATTTTCTATATTTCCCGTATTTCCACTGGGTAGTCTGCCTCTTTACGTTTCATCGGTTGCAGGTTCAAATCGGACTCGCGACGGAAAATGTATCGATTTTTGCAAATCGCACCAATGAAAACCCGCTGAAAACTGCTAGCAAAAAGGTCATTTTAACGCTAAAAAGAGCGATAAAATATAGAATGGCCGTAGGAAGAAACTTCATGCATCACATTCGTTGATTTAGAAAACACGTTCGATTATGTAGATTAGCGAATATTGTTTAGAGATTATTAAAGGAATCGGAAATATATACGAAGTATAGAAGAATTGTTTTCAATTTGTATAAACAACAAAGCGATATAGTTATCGAATTGAGGGGGGTGGAGGAGGAAAGAGAAGAGGTAGCAAGAATAATAGGAAAGGGAGTCAGCCAGAGACCTTCTTCTATTGAGTTCAGAAATATATATTTAATGGGAATATAAAATAAAGTTTTCCTTATATTGTTCTTTCGAAAGATCATCAGACGAAAGCTAAAGATGAATAACATCTTATTCGTTACACGCCCTTTCAATATAACGAAAAATCGTTCAATTGTCGATTCCGCATTTACAGGATACTCGCTAATTTATTCTACGACGGTGATTCCTTAATCCAAACTGAGCGCGAACTGTGAATAATTTCTACAATTCGGTATATAACGGTGTAATTTAAATCGGAATTGTTCGGGTTGGTCCGCTAGGTAAGGACGAGTTATCCTGGAAAACTCGATTGAAATATGTTTCGGAACGGCGTACGCTGCACAGAAACGTTGCCAGATGGCGTTTCGGATTCTTTCGCTTGCCAATAAGGTTTCAGTCAACGCGCCCGATGCCGATTGGCGGATGATTATGTTATTTACGGCGTGAGCAACGATTGGCTGACGTGGTAGGATCCCGTGCCGATCCTTGCCCATCCATTTAGTTCTCTCGCACATAAACTTCAGCGAGACGCTGTGCAATGAGGGGCTGGCACTCTACAAAAAAAAAATTGAAGCTATTCATTATTATAACATTCTTCGCGCAAAGGTGTCGCTCAAACTGGAATTGCAGTATTTTTTCCCGGATTGTTCGATAGATAGTAATAAACGGTCGTTGAGGATGAAATGTACAACAAGGCACGGTTCAATTCTGTACAGGGTTTAATGCGTTAATGCATTTTATGCATTTGAGATGACGACAAATCTCTGTCGGTGACTATGACGTGATCTAATAAAACCAGCTTTAGGTTGCACACAGGCACCCCTGAGGAAATTTTTAGGTGCTACTGTTGGCAAAAAAAAAATGGAAACAAGCACGCAGTCATGTTAGACAGTAGATAAAGTTTGCCGAAAGAGCACCCGGTAATTCTGCACATAATGCACACGTGGAGCGCAGTTTCGGAGCAGACGCGTCAAAACGCGAACATACATCGCGTCACGCAGCGTAAAGAGCATGACGATAAAGGCGTGTGCTTCTTCACTGCCAGCCCCTCTGGTGGCGTCGCAACAAGAGTTTAACTCTCATCGCCAGGGGTGTATATATATATATATATATATGATCGTACCGTACAGAATCCGGTACCCCCCCCCCCTCCCACCCGGAAATGTTGCGGGGTCCGGAGCGGAGCTGGCACAAATGGCCTACATCTGTCCATTGCCCGATGATGGGTTGTCGCCCAGCGCCTATTCGGTGCCAGAGTGTCGGTGGCGGTTTCATTGCGCTTTTTCCAATCGTAATCATCACAGCAATCGCTAATGATACGTATCGTCCATCCACGGCCGTCTTAAGTACAGTCCCTGGTGTCGATCATCCGCGTGCACGCGTGCATATTGAACTGGCTTAAGTGTATATCTAAATATTGCGAAAGAGACGGGATTAGTGGAACATCCGTGTAAATCGATATATGGCGGTGAAGTGTTAATGTAAGTTAATCTGTGAAGAACGTAAAAAAATAAACGGCTCTTGCAGTAATGGGCAAATATACTATACGTACATCTGTAATCGCTCGGATATTCAATGCTACGGGGTAAGTGCAATTTCGCAATTCTGAGCGCACATTGAAAATGAGAATGAAGTAAGGGTATATAAATATAGAATATCACCCAAAATACTGTGACTCGAAGTATTTTATAGCTAGATGCGCATTTCGAAGGTCATGCACGAGATAAAAACTAAATAAAACACCTGTCCGTCACTAACCGTCGTTGCTGTTCAAACGCACGAAAAGTCAACGTGACAGAAGTTTGTCATTCTGACATGTTTAAACGACATATTGAAAAACTGACATTGAAAATACGACCAACGACGTAAACAATAAATGACAATATATGAAGGATTGTTAAAGCAAAATAGCCAAAAAAATTAAATTAAAATGAATTTTACAATTATAAATTAATAGACAATATGAAACTATTAAATTAAATTTATATTTTATAATTTTCCATAGATTGAAAAATTCTGTCATGTTGACATTTTATTCAATTGTATAGCAATTGCTGTGCATTTGAACAAAAAGTCAACGTGACAGTAATTTTCAATCTATGACATATATAATATCACCTATAAATTTCTGAACTATACATTTCTGAAATAGTCAATTCGACTAACATTACTAAAACAATAATGCTATTGCTAAGAAATGTATATGTCATAGATTGAAAATCTTTTGTCGCGTTGACTTTTCGTTCAATTGCACAGCAATCGCGTATTTTATTTAGGTGTTATCTTGTGCTACTGAAGATGGGGGTATCGCCTTCGAAATGTGCATATGGTTTGAGTTACGGCATTTGGTTACATTTAGTTAGTTACGCAGTGACATTTTTTAAATAAACTAAGTTGATAATAGCTCTAATTTATGGCACGTTGTCTTTCTGCTTTAATCGACGTGATTTTGACATTTCGAGGTGATTTGAGAATAGATTTTATTTAAATCGGAAATAATTGAAAATCTTTAACAAAACCAAGTTGACCTATTCACGTCCGCACATATTGTCACCTAATTTCAGACCGACGGAACGAACGATTTCATTCGGTTCTTTTTTTGCATATCGAATTGTTCCAAAACCGTCGTATATTAAGTATCGTTTCCATAAAATTAATGGACTTGACGCATGTATGCACGATGCAGCCTTTGTGTTCCGCTTTAAATGCAAAGGCCGGCCACGACGGCCGATAGTATTCAGCAAATTGGCAGGTTAACTCAATTTAACGGCCACTTTGTTATCGAAAAATGGAATTGCTCACGGTATGGACCCTACATACACATTGCCATATCTGAATCGAACGTCCACGTTCCACGCTTTCCCTTGTCCCGTGTGTTCGGTATCCCATTTTCCGGCCTGTCAATATGTCCAACCATTCATCTAATTCAATTCCATAGATTCCATAGAATAGATCCATCACACCCGACAAGCGCGCAAGTTCGAAATTGACAAAACGCCGACACCTATTATTTGTATCTATGAATAAATTGCATTTGAGGGGGGTGGGGTGGTGGCACCATGGTGCCGTGGTAACGTCGTTATACTGGCGCCGCGGAGATTGTCGGTTCGAATTCCCAAATTTAGGTTCTTGTAAATACACTGCGACCAAACCTCTTACATCCTTCATGATCGTAATACAGAGAAAGACAATAAAAAGATTAAGGGTGGGTAATCTGTAAGAGGCGAGTGACGTGAAGGAATGTAAATAAATATGCCAACCAGTATGGCTGTAAACTTATATCCGACGGTGGTAGAAGTCACCTGAAGAGAATATAGGAATGTTGAATTGCGAAATATGGATTTTCATCGAATCACGACTTGAAGCCGCCCCTAAGAACTCTGCAATCATAACTGCAAATTTCATTTTGTACTATATTTGACGCTTGAGATGTTTTTTTTAGATATTTTAGACATTTTCACGTTTAAATATTTTAGATATTTGACGTTTTTACATATTTGACGTTTTTAGATATTTGACGTTTGACAATATTTTGTGCATTATTTGACTTTTTTTTTTTAGATATTTAACTTTTGAGACGTTTTTCAAAGACATTTTGTAATGACAGTTTCTGGAGATATTAACTACATCTGATATCTGAAAAATGAACTTATTTAATGGATTCGTAAAGCGCAATTGCTAAATTTTCACGAAATTTTAGAAATATTACACTAAAGAACAAAGTTTATGAAATATTAACCTGTTGTTAGTTAGAAAGTAGGATTACGAAAGATAACCGAAGCAAGGTCGATATAAAATGCAGGAGAAGATAGACTAGTTGGTCATATTCTTAGACGTGGGGGTATTATGCCATTGGTTATAGAAGGTAGTGTATAGGGAAAGGACGGGGGTAGGTAGACCCAGATTGGAGTATGTAGGTCAGCTAGTGTGGGATGGTTAGCTGTATCGTCAGTGATGCGACAATATCACCTATCTGCTTTGAAATATAAGGAAATGAAGTAGTTAGCTCAAGGGATAGAACAACAGATGCAGTGCTGCTTCCAATCAATCCTTACTATTGAGATTTCGAAATGGCCAATTTGCGAAATCGTTCGATATTAATATATTGGACGAATGATTTCATGCGGGCAACTGTAGCGATGATATCCGAATCCTCGTGGGTGTAGATCGTATAATATTTAGTGGTGTGTTTACGTGTAACGAGAATCAATTGTGAGTGCGTGCGAAGCCGGAACCGGCACTCACTCACCCACTGAGCAGCAGTGGCGAGTAGTTGAACCGACGAAGCCTATACGCGATAGCGAAGATTGCGTTTGCCTAATGGCACGCGATCCGAACCGAATATATAATCGCTTCGTACCCGATTCATCATTATCGTAGTGTCAGTAGGTGGTAGTAATTAGATGCGGCCATAAGCCGCCACAAGTCGAACGTCCTGCACTGCACCAGTCATCCAGTTTCTTCTTCTTCTTCTTCAGGAAGTACGCTTATCATTTGGAAAGATGTCTTACGATTCGATAGAAAAAAATGCGGAGTAACGTTTCATATGCGACGAAATTTGAGGACGAAAGCGGAAAAACTGTACTTTGGCTCGCTTTACGTCCGCCTGTCGGAAAATGTTGGTGAACGAAAGAACTGGTATTATTAGTCGAGTCCTCGCACCACGTACTTTTAATAACATATGCGTCCTGGAAAGTGGTAGGTTTATCTAGTATGTAAAACAGCGATGTGTATCTATGCAGATATTGACCGAAGTCCGGTGTAACTCCGAAGCTCGATAGCCAGCCGGGGTGCCACAGACAGTAGTTCACAAACGGACTAGATAATTCAAATATATCTCTGATTCACGCACGCAACGTGCTCTACGTTTTATTCTTCGCAGCTACCTACCCATATGAGCTGGTAGTAATCGATTGCGTAATTCACTCGCATATATACAATAAAATGGCACTATAAAAGGATAGTGTGCAGTTTTATTTTTTAATCTTTTCGAATATATACTGGTTTTGCAATCAAAATGCATTGTAGCTGAGCGACAAAGTAACGAACTTTAAGACTTAATTTAAATTTTAAATTGGTGCAATTTCTAATTCCTAATGATTTGTGGTGGGTCGATCAAGTGATAAAAATGAATAAACTACGTCAAATATGATAGATAGGCAGATATAGGGAAATGAAGGACCTTAGGTCAGATTAGCAATGTACATCGTTCGCCAACCAAACGCAATGACTAAGAACACGCATAGAATAATAATAATTTACAGATTTTAATTTTTTTTTATTTGGCAATTCTGAGAGTGTTCTCAGCATCCCTGCGTTTCTCACATTTCTAAATATAAAATATTAGAAAGGCGAACATCTTTTTTTAACTCAATTTATATTATAGTCTAGAATATCACCCAAATACCGTAACAAGCATTAAGTAGCTAGATGTACATTTAAAGGGCTATGCCCCCATCTTCAGTAGCACAAGTTTAAACTAAATAAATACCTCTGTCACGAATCGTGATTGGTTGATACTAGTGCTATCAAATTTCCTCTCATGAATCGGTAACCCGGTACAGACCATTGTCACCGGTGCGCTGGTGCACCGCTTACCGGTGCACTGGTCCGTACTATACGTACCGGTACGTAAAAATAAATCGGTGCACCGAATCCATTGGTGCTATGGTATGGTACGAACCGGTGCATTGGTACGTACGGTACGGACCGGTGCATCGGTATGCATGGTGCGGACCGGTACGGTATGTGCTCATTTATTAGCAGTTTATTATATTTTTGTGGATAATTGACATAAAAAAAGAAATGATGTTAATAATTGATATAATAAATATTCATAATTTACAATTGATAAATATCTCTTCTTGATGACCAATCTGTTTTTGTTTCATAGTATTCAATTTTAGATTTAGGCGCTGCTTCATTCTGGTACTTTCAAAACTTGTACTGATATTTCGAAACGGCTAATTTTTTGTAAACCGCTGTACCGGTGCGCAGTGCGCACCGCTGCATTATGGTATGGCGGTATACACCGGTACGGCAGTACAGAGCGGTGCGGTGGTACACAGCGGTGCGGCGGTACACAGTGGTGGGGCGGTACGTACCGGTACGTACCGGTGTACCACCAAAGGAAAAGTAACCGGTCCCCAACAAAAGTTGGACCGATGCACCGGTACACTGGATTACGTGACAGCACTAATTGATACTATTAAATAAATAAGTCAACATGACAGAAGTATTTAAAAAATGGCATATAATATGACCTATAAATCTTTTAAATCAATACAAATTAACAATTAACGAAACTAATAAGTAACCGCAAAAAATATTGGTTTGTGAAATCTAAAATAACCAAAAATAAATTAATTAAATTAATTCAAAAATAGTCCTTATTAAATAAATTAAATAGACGAGATGATGAAATTGGGCCCGAATCTAAATTCATTAAATTTGATTTATATTTATGCATGTATATACTTTTTTGTTATAATATATATAATGCCTGTAACGGTATTTGGGTGATTTTATATTATAATTTAACACCGTCGTGATAATTTTTAAAATCAATTTATATTGTATTTTCGACTTCAACGTCCTGCCAGCATTTTCGATATAGAAATTCGCTGATCCAGATTATGACAAATATAATGTCCGTTGTTCGAGAAGGTGCGGTTTTTTGAGATTGTTATTTAGTTAATCCTTAATCATAGGGATTGTTCAGAAAAGCACGTCAAATCGATCTCTCATTAGTGTCGATGATTTTTTTACAAAATAACTTATTATTCAATATTAGACTGTAAATATGTTGTTCTTTTCCCTACGCTGTGTACTATCCTACATTTCTATATCTACCTCACATCGGTAATCCTTTATAATCCTATTTCATAAATACCAAAACTCCGATACTTCATCTATTCTATTATCTATTTTTCTAACTTTTGTGTCATACTGTTTTTTTTTTCAGGTAAAATATGATATGTACTGGTTAAATTGCGATAAATATCCTGATAAATACAGATGTTTACGAAATTTTATATTTGGAGCCATAATAGCCATCACTAAGCTCTAACAATTTTGAATTGCGATAAATTGATCTTGATCAAAAATGGCCTAATGGTTAGGAAGCAATTTTGAAACTAATTAAAACCATTTTTAAAAAAAAAACGGCGAACTTACCGACAATTCCACATCAATAAGTTGTTACGACAGAATATTCGACCGAGAAAATTCGACCCAAAAATGAATGAGTGATTCGTTAAATAAATGACACTGTTTTTCTTATGGCATATATAAAGGTACTTCAACTAAAGTGACTATATTTCGCGTGAGACAAAGTGGGACGCTTTCACAAATTTCTTAACTTTACCTTCAACGAATCCGAAAATACATAGTACAAAATATTTCTGCGAGCCTTCTTTCGTAAAAATATGGTAAATTGTGAGTAGCGAATAAAAAGTTATTCGAGCTCAGTTTCCTATACGACGTAAATTGCATATTCGTTCGGGGGGATGGTTAGTTGATTTGAACTTACACCACTTAGTTAGCCGTGTAACAAGCTAGTTACACGGGAACATTATTACCAGAACGAGTTTACGAATCGCTCGTTGGGCAACGCAATTTAATTTCTGCGTGGGGGCAAATGAACTACTTATTTGAATACACGCATAGTGTTTTATTACCGTTTGGTAATGCGTATGTGCACGCGCCGGCAATCATATGCCCATCGCAAATATGCGATCAACAGGATGCTCGATCCTTTCGCCCAGCACCGCCCCCCTGAAGAAGAACCCTGTAAAACGTACGTGCACAATGTACATACAAGATTTCCTTTCAAATTGGTACCGAGTTATAATGACGATACATATAGACTACCCCGTATTAATAAGCGCTAATAAAAACGTTTCGATCGCTTTTTTGTGTTGATTTACGCGATGGATAATAAATTTGCAAAGAAAATATCGCGTGTAAGATGATGAGTGTAAAATACGGTAGAAGAAAGGCGAGAGGAAGATCCGTTTTTGGAATGTGTAGAATCTTTAGAGGAACGGGAATAGATTGGTAAGGAGAGGAGAATTATTTTCAATCTGTGTAACATCTGCTTTAGTTGGAATTATGGGGGAAGAAGAGGTAGCGAGAATAGGAAAGGGATGTACACTGTCGCCGTTGTTATTTAATAGAAGGTGCAATAAATAAGGTAGAAGAAGAAGAGTGAAATTTTAGGGAGAGGAAATGTATATTATTCAATCTATATATAGAGGATAAAATAAACAAGGTTAAAGAAGAAGTGCAAATTCAGGGAGAAGAAATAAATATATGTTGAGGTTCGCCGACGATATAGATATCTTGGGAGAAAATTTGGTAGAGGTATTGCATGGTAAGCAAGTAGTAATGGCTAGGGTTGATAACACGAAAATAAATATAGGCACGACCAAAGTGATGAGGTGTGACAAGACGGAATGCGGGCGAAAAATGAATATTAGAATAGGAGAATTGTCCGTGTTTCGTTAAAAAAATGATTGCATTAAAATCGACATTGAACAAACCATTTCCATGGAGCTGAAATTTATTTGAATCTAGCCTTTAACTTAATAGAAGTGTTAAATACGTATCTACTTTCTTTATTTATACATTTACAATTACTTAGTTCAAGTGATTGAAATTTATCTTGAATTTATTTTATTTTGTTCAAAATGGTCAGGGTTTAAAGTAGTGCTGTCATGTAATCCGGTGTACCGGTGCACCGGTCCAACTTTTGTTGGGGACCGGTTACTTTTCCTTTGGTGGTACACCGGTACGTACCGGTACGTACCACCGCACCGCTGTGTACCACCACACCGCTCTGTACTGCCGTACCGGTTTTTATCGCCATACCGGTGTGTACTGCAACGCGCTAATGCAGCGGTGCGCACTGCGCACCGGTACAGCGGTTTACCAAAAATGAGCTGTTTCGAAATATCAGTACAAATTTTGAAAGTACTAGAATAAAGCAGCGCCTAAATCTAAATTTGAATACTATGAAACAAAAACAGATTGGTCATCAAGAGACATGTAACAATTATAAATATCATTTATTCATTTATTATATCAATTATTAACATCATTTATTTTTTTATATCAATTATCCACAAAAATATAGTAAACTGCTAATAAATGAGCGCATACGTAAAGCACATACCGTACCGGTCCGCACCATGCGTACCGATGCACCGGTCCGTACCGTACGTATCAATGCACCGGTTCGTTCCATACCGGTGCATCAACGGATTCGGTGCACCGATTTATTTCTACGTACCGGTACGTATGGTACGGACCAGTGCACCGGTGACAATGGACTGTACCGGGTTACCGGTTCATGAGATGAAATTTGACAGCACTAGTTTAAAGTGGTATAGAATAGGACGCGGACAATGTCCGTCACCTAAACTTCGGCCTGTGGATTTGGCACCGGAAGGATAATGAAAACTAAACGAGAGCAAAAATACTAAATTATAATATTTTTTTTAGGAATCTTATTTGTTATTTTTATTATTGTTTCAATTGTAAATGTATTTGTTTATTACATTGTATTGGTGTTCAAATAAATCTTGCTATTATTATTATTATTTAGGAAGTAGAATTAGAAGGCATTCGTAGAAAAGGAGCAGATTTTAATATCAAAAATTTAATTGTGTATTAGAATAAGATTACTGAAGGCATATGTGTGTGTACGGGTGTGAGGCGTGGACTATTGGTAAAGAAGACAAACGTAGAATAGAAGCATTCGAAATGTGGTGCTACAGGCGGATGATGAGGATTGGTTGGGAAGATGCGAACACGCTACTTAACATAGCGAGAACACAGTCGCCGAATATGTAAAAAGAAAGCAGTTCCAGCAAGATATATATTCAGTATTCACGACTCACGAGGGCAGTATAAGACAAAAGCGTTTTTGTAGTTGTTAAAACCATTTTAGTCCTATAGTCGTTTTCTTTTCACGGAGCTATGATATATGGGCTATTTAAGCAATTCGTACAAACTTACGCGAATCTTTATAAAATATTATATAGCCATAAGAACGTCGTCGCTCAAGATAAATGTAAATAAATATAGTAATATAGTATTAAGCAGTGTTTAACTTTGATCGATGTTACTGCTATATTCGGTATATTGCAAGGATTAATAGCAGGCTTAATAGCTTAAGATATACTACGAAAAACCGCAGTGTATGATCCATATATATTTTATGAAATGTAGTTTCTAATATTACGATTATTGTGTTATAGAATTTCATTCAAAAAACCCAACTGAAAATATTATAAAATTGCAAGTAGTTTAATTTCCTTCAGGCGTTATCTAACCTCTATTATTATTATTATTGTATTTCGTCTAAATATTATCGAATTTCAATATTTGTCAAACCAAACAATTTATGAAGGTATTACATGCGTGGTAGGTAATATTCCTAGACATATTATGTAATTATTTATAGAAGGTTACAGAATGAATTTTTCGCAATTTCGCGATTGGCGTTTTAGATGGACGAGGAACGGGGCCCCCCTCTTCAATATTAATAAAACGGTTATAATCGCCGCACGAGTCGTGGCATATGGAAAGTGTTTAGGCGCTATTTGCATTCGCGTCGTGCCAATATACAGGATTAACGGAAAACTCTTCAGCCCCTTCGAAACCATTTATCCGCGTGCATTTACAAATGTGAATTCGTTATTTTATCAGGGGCGCATTTGCAGTGGGATATCATTTATTAATATCGCGAATATAATATCATTTTATTACCGTGTAAGTGTAATTTAGCGATGGCAAACTGTAGGTCACTTTGAGGACCTAGTTCGTTGTTCATAGTTCATTTCAATGTACCGTTCACAAACTATAAGTCGTGAACTACTAAAAATGTTTTAAATGAACTAGTTCACGACCTATATGAAATATATGCACATACTGAAAATAATCCCGTTTTTTCTCAATATAAAAATATTAAATAGTAAAAAATAAATAAATTGAAATATTACAATACTTATTTTAAATAAGAATGAGGAAGAAAAAACAACAATGTTTATAATTTATACAAAACATATATATAAGGAAATATAATTTCGTTCCGTTCACCAACACACTTTATCACATGAATGTTAGTACTGTTATTGGTACTGTATATGTAATGTATACTATACTGCATCGTTTACAAGCCGTTGTGATTCACGTTGCGGGCCTCACGCGGGCCTCCGTTGATTTGCCGGCCTCACCGTGCGTTCTTTTAACTTGAACAAGTCACATGAGAAAGTTTTTGCGAAAGGTTCACTGCCAACTTCGCGTCTGTATATATGTTGAAAAGATTGATAATTTGATATAAGGCTTCGAGGATCGTTTTTCTCTGATTTTCAAAACGTAATTATTTATATTTGCTCGAAAATGCACCCGAATCAGCACAGTACTTGTACTCATCGGCACGCGAAACGATGGAGAAATAAATCTGCGAAATAAATTAAACGAAGACAATTTATTAAACGTCTAGCATTGTGTTGATAAAACCAATTATAAATCGTTGCTAGAATGTGCGAATTCCTCTTTGGGTGAACATATTATCTGTGCTTAAACTTTTTCAGCCGTGAATATATTAACAAATCGAAAAATAGACTAATGAAAATTTAGATTCAATATTATCTAAAAAAAATCGAACCAAATATTCAAACAACAGTTAAATCAATGCGATCAAATTTATTATCCTTTTTATTATTTTTCTTTGAAATAATATTTCATAAATGAAATAAATAATAGAAGTTTCGTGTAAAAGTTGTTATTAATCTGGAAAGTTCAGATGAAATTACGAATTCCTTGTGAACTCTTTGCAGGAGCGGCTAGATTTTTTTTTTAAGTAATTTTCGTAAATTGTCATTTACGTGCGCGATTGGTATCAACTAATATCTAAGCATATAGTTAGTATAAATTCATACACCAATAACAATAAGAAAAAATCGTGTACCAAATTTATTAGTTAGTTAAAGAGTCCGCAATCCTAAAGATTGGTTGGAAACAGCACGCCATGCCGATCTATCCTGAGCTAATCCCTTCATCTCCCTATAGCTATTCATCTCAACGTCTTCAACTATTTGACTCACATACTCCAATCTAGGCCTACCTACCCCTCTCTTTCCCTCCACTCTACCTTCTATGATCAATTGCATAATCCCCCCATGCCTAAGAATATGCCCTACTAATCTGTCTCTCCTACGCTGTAACACTCTCCAGATACTTCTCTTCTCCCCTACTAACTCTAGTACAGCTTCATTTGTTACTTTATCTTCCCAACCAATCCTCATCATCCTCCTATAACACCACATTTCAAGTGCTTCTAATCTACGCTTCTCTTCCTTTCCTATAGTCCACGCCTCACACCCGTACAGTGCTACACTCCAAACATATACCTTCAGTAATCTTTTTCTAATACCCAAGTCAATATTTGATCTTAAAATCTGTTCTTTTTCTACGAATGCCTTCCTACCCTGTGCTATCCTACACTTTATATCTACCTTGCTTCGATTATCTTTTGTGATTCTACTGCCTAAATAACAAAAATCTGCCACTTCTTCGATTCTATTATCTCCTATTGTGATCCTCATTTTTCTACTGCATTCCTTTTTGTCACACCTCATCACTTTAGTTTTACCTATATTTATTTTCATGTTAAAATCCCTAGTCAATACTGCCTGCATACCATTCAATACCCTTTCTAAATTCTTTTCGCTTTCTTCCAATATAGCTATATCGTCGGCGAATCTCAGCATATATATTTTCTCTCCCTGTACATTCACACCTACACTATACTCTTCTTTTACTTTGTTTATTGCATCTTCTATATATAGATTAAATAATAACGGTGAAAGTGTACATCCCTGCCGAACTCCCTTCCCTATTTTTGCTACCTCTTCTTCCCCCTGAATTCTAACTAAGGCAGTTTGGTGTTTATATAAATTAAAAATTATTCTCCTATCCTTATAATCTATACCCGTTTCTTTTAAAATTCTAAACATTATGTCCCAATCTACATTGTCAAATGCCTTTTCTAAGTCTACAAAAGCTATGCAAGTTACCTTTCCTACCCTCTTTCTTTTTTCTACTACCGTTCTTAGTGCTAGAATCGCCTCTCTCGTTTTTTTATTTTTTATTTATATTTTATTTAAAAATATTTATTATTTTCTCCAAATAATAAATCAAATTTATTATTTGGAGAAAACCGATTTAAAAATTCTCCGTATTTACTGTTACATAACACGACGCAATGAACAAAAACTTTTAATTAAAAAAATTTGAAGATTAATTTGAAGATTACTATTAAGTCGAAATAGAGAAATATAATTTTTTTTTCATGATATGCTGCCGATAGAAAAAAAACGATACAAAAATGTTACGCGACATTTTTATCGAGGCAATTACTAGTTGACATTGACAGCTGCGCTGTCATAAAATCCAATTCGATATCGATTGAACATCCCATATGGTAGAAAGCAATCGAATTTTTCGTATTTTGAAATAATTTCGCGGGAGGTCTATATGAAATGATCTTATAGAAATTTTAGTGTGATATTTCTGAGCCGTATTCTTCGATAGTTAATTGTAGGTATAAGCAACGGTACAGGCAGAAATAGTTTTCGGGTAATATACTTAAACGAAGTAATTCGATGGGGGGGTGCTCGAGCCAAAACACTTAATAATGTGAAAAGCTAGAACTTCATTAGACGTCGTTATTTGTTTCGGTGTTTATAATGGGCTCATAATTCGTTCTAAGTACGCTATTTCATAGTGTATATTATATTCGGGCAACTTTATCATCATTTAGAAACTATAATTGCTCGATGCTCGTCGAAGTAATGAAATCTTGACGATATTTCGAAATAATCGCCGTTTATTTAATTCATCGAAACACGGACCTGATGGGGAATGTCATATACTCCGCACCTCGCAACCGTACAATGCTACACACATGTTTTTACGTGATTTGTTTCTAATACCCAAGTCAATATTTGATTTTTTTTTTAATTAGCTCCTTTTCTATGAATAGCTTCCCACCCTGTGCTGGCTATTTTACATTTTATATCAAATTCCATCGTGCTCATCTTATATTCTAACGTCTAACTGTCGACCCCTCGCCCCTTCTTGTCACAATTTATAACGAATGATCCTCCATCACCCATCAAACAGTATCATTACACACAGTATACTTATTTTCGCGAAAGTCACCGACAAATAGAGGATTCTATAATGATCACCCTTTATATATTACATATACCGTGTGTTTGTATGTATTACTGGCTATGTACATGTATATGTGTAGGAAAGTTACGAGCGAAAGCTGCGTAAATATTTGACAAGGATAATTAGAGGCGCGCCTCTCTGGTGGCGGCGGCGGTGGCGGCGGCGCTTGCGCTTCGCCACCCCATGGTGTACAGAAGCGTTACGGCGAACGCCCGCCTCTGTTGGCCGACGTTAAATCCTTGGTAGATAACTGCGAACGCTATAAACATTCTAATAAAATAATCACGGGTGCGCCTATAAAATTAAATCGCGCTTTTTTACTTTGGAATCAAGTTGAAGATTTGATACATGGAAATCCGAACGTAAATAATAATTTGTTGCGGGTGTGAAACTATTTCAGAGATTTTCGCGATACTGTTATAATTTTATAAAATGTTTTTAGGAGCCACGGTTCGTCAACGTCCAATTAGACCAATATAAATATACGGTTTAATCTCACGCATAAAAAATTAATCGTAGCTTTTTGTCGAGCACGTTTTTTAAATGGACATAAAACTGTATTTTCCTTTTTGCGAACTTCTTTTCGATATCCTGCAAATAAATAAATAAATTATATATATATATCTAATTTTATATATATATATATATATTTTTTTGAACTAAAATAAAATTCAATTGACTTTAGAAAACGGGCGAAAGAAAACTTGTTCTCAATTTGATTCCTTCTCCCAAAAATGGTGCGAACATAATATTATTGACAACTTTGAGCAATTCACGTTATATTAAATCCTATGAAAGGGTGATCGATTTGTAAAAATATATAAATTGTTAAAATATTTAGGGAACGGTACTGGGCATCAATTTTCATTGAAACTTTCCATATATTTGAAGGTAATCAAAAGACAAGCACGCGGTAAAAAAGTTTTAAAAATAATTCAATTTCGGTTCTTTTCAAATGGCATTTCGACATCGCTGCTCGCAAGACACGGCCTAATGTCGCAAAGAGTAAACGCGCTCGTACTTGTATATGCCACGGGTGCTGCGGCATGAAGCTAACCGCCTCCTGTATTGTACTATACGCTCTATAAATGGTAGTTACGTTCAAGAAATCGCGCAGACATATCGACTTGACGATACACAATACGTACATTATGAATCCGATCTGAAGAACAGCGTAAGCGTCTTGCGGCTGCGTCCGGCGGAAGTGTCAGCGCGCACCAGGACCGGATATCAGGGAACAATGCGCACGTGTCACAGTAGTTCGGGCACACCTTCACCGTGCGCGTCCCCGTATCATATTACGCCCGCATATCGGCAGGGGGGTGGAACGCTTACGGAGAGGGCTCGGCTGCCAATGTGGCTTAGTCTGTTCCTGCAAATATCCTTAACAATCCAGCATCCGGAGGAGTCCCATTGTCATCGCCTGTATTGTGCATAATAAACTGTACGGTACGGGCACGAGCCAGCTGTCACCAACCGCTAGCGCTTCTGTCGCCTGACTATTATAACTTTTATTATATATATTTTTTTTAATTGAGCTTTTTTCGACCTTACTCTTCGTCGTACGACTCAATTTATATTCTCCGGGATGCCCACAATACATTATACGCTCCATTCTCATAAGCGATCAAATAAACATGCGGACAAACAAGTTCTATTCTTGTTTCCGTACATTTTAATAATCCATTTTTCGAGTTCGAACTTTGCCTTTTCTTTTGCATTTATGTTTCATATACAACATTTACACGCCCTTCTATATATATTATATACAATTTTACATCCTCTATCGAATATCGCCCAAATATCGACATTGGAGTGGGATTCGAACCCACAACCTCCGCGGTGCCAATCTATAACGACTATAACACGGCACAAAATGTAATAATATGATCCTCATAGCATCTATCGCCAACAATGATTTTGTTGTTTTTTTTCAGGCTTCATCTAACTGATTGTTATTAATTATAAAATAGCATTAGACAATACTCGTGCGACCCTGTATTGAGGTGCTACTTTCACACGAATAGAACTGAAACTGTCACAAGCTCTTCCATCTTCTGTCAGTCATATAAATTGACAGTCGGTCAATTTTTTATAAAATCGCTCATCATACATATTTTCGATATCTGTAAAATGAAAATTCGGGATAATCACAACGCTCGGGGTATACGATCGCTTTAAATATAAGCGGATGGGTTGTTTGAATGGTGCTCGAGACAAAATATTACCGTCAATATTTAACCAATATTGAAGTAGCGTAAAATATTGTGCTGCCTTCCCGCATGTTTAAGGGTGGTTAAGGATATCGAGGGAATTGCCGGTTATACGCTTATGTACGGTGTATATATACATCTTGTTATTTGGTAGACGGTAGACCAGCAACTCTCACTCACACTCCCCTGTTCAATTTAAATTTATCAATTATATTGTATTGTTTACTTCTATATGTGAATGGTGGGCGTACATACCGAGTAAATGTTATACTGGCATATTAGAATAGTGTGCGAACTGTAGTTTTAAATTGTAGCAAACTTACGACGTATTTACAAACGCTTACCTGACGACGTTTTCACGTATCTCGAAATACTATTTTCGTTAGAGATCTTCACATTCCGTAGCATTCGTTCATAAATGGATCAGAATTTGTAAAATCGTCACTACGGCGTTAAATAATTGTATAAAACATCACCGAAATACCGTAATATAAAGTATTTATTCGCTGGATGCGCATTTCGGAGACTATGCCCCCATCTTCAGTAGCACAATAGTTAATAATAAAACTAGTATCTAACAAATAAATGCTTTGTGTTACGGTTTTTTATACAAGGATCAGAATTTATTCAAGATAGATCGACGTTAGAAGATCTTAAGTTCATATTCGAACTGTAATGGTGTGTGTGTGTATATATATATATATATATATATATTAGTCACTTAACAAATTTTAGGGTAATCGAAATGCACATGCGTTGCGGCGCATAATGAACTTTCCCTAATTTGTGCGAGGGTGCGTATATAGATAGTCTAAAGAGGAAGTGGCTACTAACAGGAAGTTGATTGCAGTCCGCGCGCTCGCCGCATTGATTAACTCGCTCCGGTTTTCTTTTCTTTTCGAAAAACAGATATAATATTGCCACTTCTCACGCAATGATTGCGTTCTGCATATACGCTATACAGAAATTATACGAAACTTCCCATGTATATATATATTTCATCAGTCAAGTGAACTCCCATCGAAGGCAAATCTCTTTATTCGTAGTTGCTCATTAATCGGAAAAAATTGACTCAATTCGAAATGTTGCTTTCGTTTTTGAAGAGCGCATCGCGAACATACGATCGTACAATTGATTTAACGTCTACGTTTTGTATAAAAGATCACCCAAAAACCGTAACACAAACATCGACGTTTGTAATATTTTTTTGAAAAGAAAACTGAAACCTACGCGGAATGAATTCGAAATCATGAGCGGATTTAATGTGTGTCGTGCATATATACACACACACCCTACGTGAAGTATAACGAACTTTCCAAATATAGTAATTTTCGGATGAAGTCTTCATCCGACATTCGAAATGAGTGGCTGGTGTCAACCGGGGCCTATATATATACATCGCTGTGCAGTTGATGTCTCCTTGATGTGCTTACAAACGGATTATGATAACTATTAACAACTGTCGACGACAGTGCCACTGGTTTCGGCGGGGACGGTTTGTCGTACAATTGTAGGCTGTATAGTGTTGGGGTTGCGGTTGTTTGAATAAATAGGATTTGATTAGTAATACGCGTATATAATAATAATGTGTGCGTAGGAGTAGCGGGTGTAATGGTAAAAACAAACCAGAGGAACATATATATCCATGCAGTCTATAAATAGTCTCGTAATTTGTGCACCTCGAGATTTGTATACACCTTCAGTTATATCCATTGTAAAATCGTCGCTACGACGTTAAATAATTGTATAAAACATGGTTTTTAGGTGCCGAGTGGCCTAGCAGGGTAATGCATTGAACGTCGATAACAAGAGTTAAGCAACATCTAGCTTGGATGGTGACCGTAGCTCAGCGCGCCACCTATCCTCTGATACTCGCTACCATTCTTAGTTGAGATACAATTAACTAAGCTTTAGCGGACTTGCGAACCGCTATATAGTAACAGGCTTCCCACCCTTCCCATATTATGTTCCTAATATCTCCCTAAGAACTCAGATATGCTTCACTGGCTTCGAGCTGTTTGCAATCTGATCCAAATCACAAACAAACAAATAAATAAATCTTCAGTTAGATTTAGCATTATACGTAGAATATATTAGATGTTCTTATACGACATAAATTTTGCTTAATGATGTCTTCTGAACTGAACAAATCGCACGTGTATTTCTGAAGCGACAACTCTAAAAAAATTTTTTTTTTTGAGGAAATTGTTTTTGTGATCTTGGAAAAATACTCGCTAAACAAGTGGTGTTTACCGAAAAAGTTGGACGCCGCGAAAATACGTTCAAATTGTCTATTTCGATTCTCAACCCACTCTTTTTGATGATAAATAGAGGGATTTTTACGAAACTCCCGCATTGTGATTAATACCGATTTTTGCGTTGTGTCTCTTTTTCGAAATACACACGCGATATATATGATAGCTGTGATGTGGCTATGAAATTGGATAGAAATGTAATATCGCTAGATTGGTGACGGCGGTGAGTGAGTAGGCGGCTTCAGCAAAGCGGGGGCGGCGTCGGTTCGTGTCAGACGTCAAGCGCCAAATGTTGTTGCTCGCGTTGATTCCGCATTGCTATTCAATATATATATATATATATATATATGTGTGTCTCTGCAGCGATTCATGGCTGCCGACTGTTTGGGCATTTTCGATTTCTGTTTGCAGCATCAGCCAATTGTCATGATAAGTCGTCAGAAACAGATTTATTGTCGGTGTCGCATTCATTCGGTACATTCGCTGCACGATCAATGCTCTTGAACTGTCAGTGTCAGCCGCAGCCGTCGATAATTGTCTCCGATTATCCGCATCATTCGCATTCATTTCTGTGCCTCGCGTCGAGGTGTTATAGCATATAAGAGGCGAACATATATAACATTGAACCGTCATCTAATGTCCGCAATTCGGAGGCCAAAAACAACTTTATAAATTGTAAATTGTCACGAGCTTCGCTCCACGTTCAATTGCGTACTTTTACGTAGGCTCGCAAATAATGTCGCCGCGACTATATGATTCCAAATACGTATGTTTTTCAGGCAAAATGTGTTTTGTTCAAAATAAAAAATGTCACTGTTCGTCTTCGTTTATCTACCCCCCCTCATTTTATTGCCATAACATATCAGACGATAAATCAGAGAGGTTTATACACAATTAGTGCTGTCAAATTTCCTCTCAGGAACCGGTAACCCGGTACAGTCCATTGTCACCGGTGCACTGGTCCGTACCGGTACGTAAATACAAATCGGTGCACCGGTATGGTACGAACCGGTGCATTGATACGTACGGTACGGACCGGTGCATCGGTACGCATGGTGCGGACCGGTACGGTATGTGCTTTACGTATGTGCTCATTTATTAGCAGTTTACTATATTTTTGTGGATAATTGATATAAAAAAATAAATGATGTTAATAATTGATATAATAAATGAATAAATGATATTTATAATTGTTACATGTCTCTTGATGACCAATCTGTTTTTGTTTCATAGTATTAAAATTTAGATTTAGACGCTGCTTCATTCTAGTACTTTCAAAATTTGTACTGATATTTCGAAACGGCTCATTTTTTGTAAACCGCTGTACCGGTGCGCGATGCGCACCGCTGCTCTAGCGCGCTACAGTACACACCGGTATGGCGGTACACACCGGTACGGTAGTATAGAGCGGTGCGGTGGTACAGAGCGGTGCGGTGGTACAGACCGGTGTGGCGGTACGTACCGGTACGTACCGGTGTACCACCAAAGGAAAAGTAACCGGTCCCCAACAAAAGTTGGACCGGTGCACCGGTACACCGGATTACGTAACAGCACAATACACAATTAAAAATACACATATCGCACTTATATTAGGTTTATTTTATACTCCGGGTCAGTGCAGTATATGTGTATATATATACACACACGATAATGCCCTCTTAGCCTGTCTATCATTTTCCCGGGCGCATTATTTCCGCCTTGTGAAACCGTAGAATAATTATCTCGTGTCCCCGATGACATACCGTTTACGTTATATTGGTGTACCCATACCGTATGTCGCGACTATCAATTCGGCTTTATTAGGCTTTTCTCATCTGCGTTATTCCCCCTAAAGTCAACACTTATATATATATATATATATGTGTGTGTGTGTGTGTGTGTGTGTGTGTGTGATTCAACGGTGTGAAAAAATCAGAAAAATTGATTTCATACTCAATCTTCCTCCATCATCTTCTTATATACCGTATTTAGGTAGCACGGCTTGACATGTTCTTGAGATTCATAAACATATTCAGTTACGACACTTCGTAAATGCGAGATAATATTGTTTTTTTTTTTTGTTTTCTTTTCTTTTCAGAAATACGCCTTGATGGACAATAGCGACGATGTCGGGGGAATATTGCGCAACAGATCGTTCACCAATCACTTTAACAAAAATGACCGTCGGCAAAAATAATTGCTTCGGCGGTAACAGTAAAGTTTGCGCGCCGTCCGCGAGAAGTTTGAACTTCTCAATAGCGAAACTAATAGAGCCGGATTATAAATCAATTATCGACGAGAGACAATTAAAGAGTGAAGAAGCGGTTAAAGCACACCAGCGGCAACACCAACGGTATTCGTCGCATTCCTCATCATCCGCTGCGGACGTCGCGCCGAACGAAAGCGTTCGGACAAATGCAATTAACTCGGCAACGGCCGTTGAATTGGAATCCGCGTTTAAGAAGTACGTGCCCAAGCATCAGCACCAGCACGCCCACCAACATCAACCGCAGCAATTGTATCCGCACCCGCTTACGTACTACCCTAATCAACTAATGTGCGTATCCACAACGTCCGTGTCACTGTACAGCGTCGCGGCGCAACAGCACCCTACATCCGGTGGCAGTGGAGAGCGACTCGTCCTGAGGCCGTCCACTCCATCGGCGACGGCCACCACCGCCACGTCCCTGCTGGGCCGCCAACAACAGCATCCAAGTTACCTGTTGCACGATCAAGAGCATGCGATCACGTCCATCAATGATCTCTACAACTCGGTGAAGCCATCTTATCTACGTCACGCTACGTCGGCTAGTACTACCACGATTAAGATACCGAACGACCGATACAATGATCCCGGTCTACCCGGAACGACACCCAGCGGTCCCAACACGTGCACCAGCTCGCATGCCGCCAAAACACAACCACACGCAAAGAGTTTCGAATGTAGCGAATGCGGCAAGGTGTTCAATGCCCACTACAATCTCACGCGGCACATGCCCGTCCACACGGGCGCCAGACCATTCGTCTGCAAGATCTGCGGCAAGGGTTTCCGGCAGGCGTCTACGCTGTGCCGCCATAAGATCATTCACACGTCGGAGAAGCCGCACAAGTGCCATACGTGTGGCAAAGCGTTTAACCGGTCCTCCACGCTCAACACGCACGCCCGCATCCATGCCGGTTATAAGCCGTTCGTTTGCGAGTACTGCGGCAAGGGCTTCCACCAGAAGGGCAACTACAAGAATCACAAGCTGACGCACAGCGGCGAAAAAGCGTACAAGTGCAACGTCTGCAGCAAGGCGTTCCATCAAGTAAGCTCAATTGTTCGTAACTAATAAATTCATGTGCCCATTTCACGATTTAACGAATACAGGTGTACAATTTAACGTTCCACATGCACACCCACAACGAAAAGAAACCGTTCACGTGCCACGTGTGCGGTAAAGGGTTCTGCCGCAACTTCGACCTGAAGAAGCACATGCGGAAGCTACATGAGGCGGGCGGCAGTGGCGGCGACACATCCGACACCCTGGACCGGAGCGCCGACGATTCCGGCGGTCCAATCGCATCGGCGGCCGCGGCAGCGGCAGCGGCAGCTGCCGCTGCCACAGCCGCATTATATAGCGCTGCCGCAGCCACAGCGGCCCGCTCTCACTTCATCAGCCCGTTCCTGTTGCCGGTCGTACCGTCCGGTTCTGGGGGTGCCGCCGGCATGCCAATATGCCAGCCAGCGCCCGGCCACACCACCACCACCTATCATCACTCATCGAAATTATTATGACCGCACCTGTATTAGGACCAAGGAGCCATCGGCAATTACGAGTAGCGTTTATAATGTTTCGCATAAAAGGCACTATCCTGTAAGCTAGATCGTACAGTATTGTACTGTGATATTTATACAACAAAGAATTAGTTTAGTGTTCCTCGAACATTTATTTTTTGGTCCATTTTTGCATTCCGTAATTACTCGAGCATGCGAGTGTAAGTACATCCGTGCGAACACTTCAAATTCAACATTTCTCGCAGAATTACATTGAAATACCGCGAAAACAGTCTCAATTTCAATTCTAGCATGAATCAACGAATAAATTAGTGTTAATGTTAGAATAGTGTAAATTTTACGATGCCGAGATGTGAAGAAAATCTTGTGTTTTTCGATTTTTTTTAAATCCAGCTTTGTGCAATATTAGACGATTCACTTCACGAGTTCACTTTTATATATTTTTAAGTACATCGTCACCTACGAAGAAATGCTATTCGAAGTGGTCTTCGAACAAAAGTCTAGTCCTTAAACGATATTAATTTCAAGATTGTAAATACTGTTTGTTACTATGATTGTGAATAATTGTAATTAATTCCAGTCGCGTGAGTCTATAATTTTTTTATTGTGAATAGCTTTCGATCTCGGCGCATTTATAATGTATATTATAATACAATGATCCTGTATTATAATATCCGTAAACGTGTGTATGGATCATTTATGTCCATGTTAGGCGCAAGTGTAATTGTATATAAATCACTTTTTTTTATTGAAATACGATTGTATCGATTATATATTTTGCAGCTCGTATAAATAGAATAAATATTCAGCTCTTCGTGCAAAGAAAAAAAAAACCGCCCTAATTTAAACATCTTCCTCACCAGTCAACTAACCAACTGTCCGAGTCACGTCCGAAAAATCTCAATACCTAGTATTCGTACCATCTTTATTCTTTGTTATAAATAAATCGCTATTAAACGAACCGTACATTCTTTTTTCGGTCGAATCGATTGTTTCTTTTGTATATCGCATTCTGGCTGCTTTATAGAATTATGAAATATATTCGAGCTTATTCGTTGTTAATAAGCGCATCTGTGTCCATATTGCCCGGGGGAGGTGCGATCCGCCGAGTGCATCATCTCGGCGCGATTCACAATATCTTAAATCGGGATCGACAGTAATCCGTGCACCTGACCCGTATTGTGCCCCGCATAACAGAATTGTATTACACAAGGAACGCAACGTGCCAAACGGAAATACGTCCCTCGTAGGTAAGTAGCGTGTAAACCTCTTACATAGCTCGGCTAAGCTATCCTATTATTTCGAGTAGTCCGCATTTCTCTTTCGCATGATCGCACCATTTTCGCATATTACGATGTCTCATTCGTCGTTACACTGGTACGAAGAATAAATAAATACGTCTCCGATATTACAATTGAATTGCACGTATTTATATACGACGAATCAGTCCATTTTTTATTATAACTTGTAAAAATTAATGCTTATAATTTTTGGTTTAACTTTTGGTTTATATCGGGAAGCCTGGTTCATACATCAGTATTAAATGAAGAGTGTATCGTAATTTTTACATTGCTCTTAGCACATTCATTCGAAACAAAAATAACAAATAGACAATACATACACGATCAAATTTTTAGCCAGGGATTGTAAATAGGTTTCGAACGAACCGTGCTCTCATCTCATATCGTGCCGACGGAAATTTTGGTTTGTTAATTCATGTCGTGGCGACAGAAAATATGGCAATTATATATCTGAGAATTTTTATATTAATCGATAATTGATTATTAATTGATATACACCAGCAGGCAAAAACTCCCGTTTACAGATAGTGTCCATTCGAATTTGATTTTTTTTTTTTTGATATGAGCGGATTAAGCTACTACCGTGTTACATAATCTTCGCAATTTTTCAATATTTTCGGAATAAATCGATGAAATTTCGATGAATGTCTCAATTCGGGGAACACCGACCGAATGGCAACGTCATTCACAACGTCCACGGGTCCCCAGAAGGGATTTTTTCCCCAAGAAAAAATCCCTGACCCCGGAGTGGCATTCGAACCCACAGCGACCGTGGTGCCAAGTGCTGCCTGAATGTAATTTAATAAAACATCAAAATTGACGACTAAGCGAGCGCATCTAATATCTTTATATGTTTATTGGATAGACATCGTTCATTGTAATTTAGTATAAAAAGAGAGTATAAATATAGTATACATCCTCTGCCAGATTTAAAATCTAATGAGCTAATGTAAAGCGGGGACTGTTTGTACATTACAGAATATAATTGTACCCAGTGGCGGTTCCTTATGCAGTCCGCAGGGCCGCGCGCCCCTCCTGAACATTGAGCGCATCACCGTAGATATATAATTGTATTGCGATATTTTATCTCGGCATTATTTTTCCTAAAAGATAAAGCTTGCGCCGCGATAGCACTCAACACAACACGGTGTCGCATTCGTTTCAAGTCACAGCACAGCGACCGATGCAGTATATCATCTGTATCTATCGTTCGCGTGGTATATATATATCGCTAATATGGTGCACTCATCGTATCTATTGGAAGCGCTATGTATATATACTATCTAGTGAGAGCGACCGTATGCAGTATATCATCTGTTTCATCTGTCCGCATACAAACTAGCGGGACTGGTTGCTATGGCAACGTGACGTCACGCTGCTTTTATAGCTAAGAACATATCGTTGTATTAAGCTATTCTGGACTACGATTCTTTAGCGGCGTCCCAACAGAGAAGCCTAGTATACAGTAAAATTGATATAGATATAGTTGCATTGTTCTATGTACGATTTTGCCACGTGTTTCTCCAAGAATATATTTAATAGAAATAATTTAATAAAAATGAATAGTGTTAGTTCTTTATTGAAAATAGAGTTTTGTAGACTTTCTCTTGAGGACAAAGTAAAAAATAAAGAATTAGGTAGGCCATTGCCTGATTTAAATTGATCACAAACTTGCGCAAGGAGTTTTCTATAACAATGAAAGAAAGAACAGCGGAATACCGCTGTTTTTCCTTCAATTCAATCATTTCGCATCCATTTTAGGAAAGATTTCTTACTATTATGTTATTTTTTAAGAAATGCGCCCCCCTCGATTGAAATGTCAAGAGCCGCCACTGATTGCACAAGAAGGATATTCTTGTAGACAGCAAGCTGTTGGCAGTGCACTCAACTGCAACTGTATTTGTATCTGCTTATAAGCTTCAATGAAAGCCGCAACGGCAGCCAAATAGATGAACATAGATGGAATTCACTTGAGCAATTTCGACATCCGGCTTGCCTTGCCTTACGGCAATTATTTTGTAGTACGTACTGTTTGTTCCCCTGCGGATTGTCGATATACAGGACTCCGATACATATCTTTAAGGTTCCGGGCGGCAATCGTAAATTGTATTTTATAAACGTTTTCTCTGGTAGACATAATTTTTATTTTTTTATCGTTATGAAGATGCAGTTTTACCGGTGCGTAGTCCTTTACATACCGATAAAATGTATGGAGGAGTGATTGTTTTTGAGAAATAAAAGTTACACTTTTCTAGCGTAAAAGTACCCAAATACCGAAACACGAAGCGTTTAAGGCTGCGCTAAAGTACAGAAAAAATTTCAGAGATAATTTCGAGAAAACGACTGGGAATATGCCAACAATATTTTGTGGCTATATTTCCAATTACTGTATCTAGGGAATAGGTGGCTCACTTTTCCAAAAAAAAAAATTTTTTTTAAACTGCTTTTTAATTTTGTTTGAAATTTTTAAAGTATTGCGTTCTCTTAAGATAGAAGCAATAAGATAGATCGTTTTTGTATCTTATTATTATCTTTAAAAATAAGGGAGATATTATCCCTTACATTTAACATGGTAATATTTCAGAGATAATTTTGAGAAAATGACTGGAAATATGCCAACAATATTTCGTGGCTATATTTCCAATTATGGTATCTAGGGAATAGGCGGCTCACTTTTTTGAAAATACATTTTTTTAATATTTAATAAAATTTTAAAAAATGGGGGAACTTGGCAATTATTCACAAAGTCGTTCATTTCTTATAACTCAGAAATATCGCTAGACGCTTTTCATGCCTTGTGTTACTGAAGATGGGCGCATAACCTTCGAAATGCGCTAATATCGCTAATTATGCTTGGTACGACGGTATTTCGGTGATACTTCCAAATATTCCATTATTCCTCAATAACCGCAATGTAAAATTAGAAAAACGACCTAATATATGTGTTGAATTTTTTTGTTGGATTTTTTTTTAATTGCGAAAAATCTTTTATATTATATTTGTTTAAATTACCTTGGGGGGGAAGACTATGATATTACAAACACGGCATTATTTGCTTAGGGAAGATGTGATCTTATAATATGTTGTATTGAACATAATATGTTTATTCAGGGCTCGTTGAAGTGGTTGCGCTCGCCGTGCATTCTTATTTAACATCGAAGAATGAGCGGCGGCGGCGCGGCGCGGGGGAAGAGTGCAGCTTTACGCCATTATTTATTGTCGAATAAATTTGGACGAAGAGCGAACAAAAGTGTAGTTCCTAGATATATCTATCGTGAGTTATATGCCAGGGGGTCTCAAACTCAGGATTTACTATTGTACGCGATCTCGTGTACCAACATTAAAAATCACACGAAGACGCGGTAAATGCGATGCTAAAAATATCGCGTTTCGTTCGTAATTGAACGGTTCCTTCTTCGTTATGTCGAATAATAAAAATAAGTCCGATCGGTGAAGTATCTCGAAGCGAGGTACTGACTTCGCATTTTTTGAACATTGGAACTATGTGTTATAAATTTTAGACACTATAAGTGGCAGGATACCGTTTAAACCTTCGGTACCTCGGAACCATTCGGCTCTCCGTTTATTCCTTCGTTAAATGGCGCGTAAGCGTGTTTGTATTCTTATACAAACGTATAAGCTTGTTTATTTGAGCTTGAACAGCATTCCGGTTGCTACAGTTCCAAATTACTTAAATTTATTCCAAAAAACTAAAATTAATCATCATTTTCAACCTGTTTTTTAAAATTATCTATATATAATGGAGGTGGTCGATAGTTTCCAGTGCAATCAATGCAATAATACAATTTTAAATGCTTATTTTAGTTTATTTAAGATTTAAAGTTTTTTGCTGCATATATTATGTGTCATATTTTGCTGCTAACTTTTATTGATGTTTTATATTTATAGTGTTTACATTTGAAATACATTTTATATTCAATGAATTGTTTTATTTGACACACATATTTGTTATAATATCTCTTGAAACAATTATAGTATATTCATCGTTAATGTTTTATAATCCGTTGTATTGTATTGTATTATATATATTTAAAAATTCTGCATTGAAACTAATTTATGCTGAAAAAGCATAAATGTAATATTTTGAATTTGCCGCGAAATAACTATATATATATATATAACACGAAGTGGTAACCCGACAGTCGAATGGTTCCGAGGTACGGAGGTTTAAACGGTATCCTATAAGTGGCTAAAGGTAAGTAAATATCAACTATTTATTTAAATAAATGGTCAGTATATATATGAATATTTTGTTCAGTACGAAGTAATTTGGTGTGTCGGTTATAAATCGCAGTGTGCCAATCAAACTTTAATACTTTAAAGATGTATACGTAATGAATTTACTACCGCTGATCTATATATGAAAGAAAAGAAAAAATATTTACATCATCGCTCTCGAACGAAGACCATAAACTAAACATACATCTACGAGGGATTCGAAGGGAAAGTCTACTAATACTTTTAGCATTTGTTTGTTTTCTAGTTCAATTGGTTTCGATATTCCGACAATATTCAATATTTGTAGTATAAAAAAAAAACACTGAATTGCTATTATTATATCTTTGTAATTCTGAACTGCTTCAATACAACCCACCATTTCTATTACAATGAACGGGATTCCGTGGTGATTAATAACTTATAGTTGCGATTAATAACTTATAAAAACAAAAACAAATCCTATACGCTCATTCCATTTTGAATCGATTTAAATATACAGTTTTACGGTTTCCAGCGATATTTTGCTTTCGAGACACATTCATTTATGAAAGTACCGCTGGACGAGGCATTAACTGGAGATGGATAGCGGATGAATGATGATGTTGAACGGCTCTCGAGAGCAGTCAAAGGCAACGCGAAAGCCAGAAGGGATCAGGGGTGATCGGGATCAGGATGATTCGTCGTGGAGAGCGCACTCAATGTCTGCCAGGCGCGATGAGCATCATCTAAATCCTGCGAGCTCTCTTCTGGCAACGGCCGACGGTGTTGTGTTTGTTATTCATCTCCTACCGCCACGACAAACCACCACCTCCTCCTCCTCCTACAAGCCGACAGTGTAATGACAGATCCTCGAAACAGATAATCAAACGGATGCTGCGGCGGAGGCAGAGGCGGTGACGACGTCGGCGGCATTATCAACCACCACCCGCCGTTAGCGTCAACGCCGGTGTTGTTGTTGATCGCGATATACGATATACAACCCACGCTTTGTAGCTGGGTATGTGTCTGAGGGCAGAGTGCCTCTTTCAATGTTCCTATTTGACGCCTGCGACGATACGATCATGATCAATAGATACAGATATATCGCTATATAAATTTCGATTCAATTACTCCATTAATTAATCATCTTAATGGCGCGCAACGCTCGAGCGTTGTAAGAGTCCTTCATTTATCAGGGTTTTTTTTCAATAAATCCGCCGTGCGAGAGTTAATTCGATTTATTTGAACATTCATTTTGAAAAGTCAATGATGAATCGTCCTCGCGTTTGAATGCCAGAATGCAATTTGTCGCTAAGTTAATGTCGATCTTGCGATCCGGCGTGCGAGTTCTTTTCACAAAACCTTTCACTATTTCAAACCGGAGCGCACCATTTATCCTACCGACCATTCCTCCCACTCGTCATTCATCCTACCGCCATTGTCAAATATCCTATTCGTCATTTATTATAAAAGTGGAATCTCTACGATTATTGGCAATGTTGCACGGATTCGACATTCGTTAAAGAATTGACTGTATGTTTTCTAGTCAGCTGGTTGTAAAAGATTTTAAGATGGTTTAAAATAGTATCGCAACGAATTAGTATTTTATGCCAACGAAAATGCTCTATAATTTCATGTTGGAGTATCGCAAAATGTAAGATGAGGCTGGTTCTGTTATCGCTATAATTACTAAATTGTACCTGCATTACAGATTTTAAATAAGTAAGAGTTCTCAATTGTCAACTATTTTTAAATTTATTGTTATTTTATTTATTTTTTGTTATTTTAGGTTTGACAAACCAATATTTATTGTTGTTACTTGTCATTTTCGTTAATTATTAATTTATATTGTTTTAAAAGATTTATAGGTCATATTATATGCCAATTTTGAAATGCTTTTGTCATGTTGACTTATTTATGTAATAGTATAGCAATCGCGATTCGTGACAGAGGTATTTTATTTCGTTTTTATCTTGTGCTACTGAAGATGGGGGCATAGCCTTCGAAATGTACATCTAGCTACTTAATGCTTTCAGTTACGGTATTTGGGTGATATTCTATACTATTATTTAACACTGTTTCCGTTTTAAACACTGTACAAAATGGAAACATTAGAGTCAAGGTGTATTGAAACGTGCGATTTACCCCCCCCCCCCCCCCCGAGAAGCAGTAAGCGTCCAGGAGAAATTCGTTAAAGAAATTTTGCCAGTTTTATTAGGACATTTAAAGGTGTAAATTTCAAATTCGCTGCGATAGAAACATTTTAATTCGTGATTTCGACGAAAATATCTTCAGCGTTGGCGCCATTTTTTTTTGCGCACAAGACACTATTACGGTTCGTTACAAATTTATCAATTTGCAGTTGAATTTAACGAACTCAAATATCAATATTCAACACAAAATACAGATTGTTATTCGAAAATGAAAGGTGGATACCTCTTGGTGCCTTAAGGGGAATGTAATTAAAAAATAGGTACACATCCGAACATGTTTCAGTATTTTATTCGCAATAAAGTGCTTTATGTGGTACTTTTGGTGAGTCATCTACAACGTAACCTGAACCGAAAATCATAATTGCGCAATTCAAAAGCAATTTCCTCATATATACTATAAATTTAAAAATATATAGGTAGAAAGTTATCATTATATATTACGTCGTAAATCTTTCGAATACCCAAAAATACTATTCGGATTTCAATACGTATGTTATATTAATTTTTCATTTACTGTATTTACCAAACATGCACGACACATAATAAGTATACGTCACGTTCTTGTAAATGAGTATGCCATATAGGATTTAAGGGCCAGATTTCTTCCACACCATGCACCGTATATCACTTTGTATTCCTGATCTCTGATATAAATACACACCACGAGTAGAAAGGCGGAACGCAATACAGGGACTTCATTCAGACCTTATATGCATCGCTTTCCGATATACGATTATGGGGGCAACACCCCCATTAACGATCGAAATTACTTCGGACACTTCTTCTTCAAATAACACTAGTTCCGACAGCGGCGGTGACGAATCCGACAGAAAAGAACGCGTATTATTTAATTATGAATAATTAGAATGGTGATGAGCAATAGATGTACGTTTATTGATCAAATGAAAATGTATTTTATAAATAGGAGCTGTGCTGCGCAATAATCAATGAGCGAAGATACTATTTTATGAAGAATGCAGTTGGAATATAATTGAAACGGCGGCAAAATCACGTCGTAAATGGAGGTATTGCTCCATCTTGTAGGTAGGGATCAGAAATCGGGATGCGAAAGAAATAGAACTGAACTCTGAACCAACCGAATGGTGCATTTAACACATTATAACGCGGAATATCGTACTCCATATAGGATTAGAGAAACTATCGCAAGAACAAGCATCAGGTCGGACCGTCTGGGCTTCCGGTTTACTAATACGTTTTTTTTTTTAAATTCGCGAATAAAATGAATATGCCGTTATAAAAATATATATTAAATTGTTTACTAAAACGTTGCTTTTTAAAAACGAAACTTGTTTTCCCGCAATAAACGATTCTGGGAACTGATCCTTTTATGCAATACTATTTTAATTTAATAATTATTTAATAAATAATTTAATAATTTCTGTGAGCTTTGGTAATCTTGTGATATTTGACTGTTGTAAATTATGCTTTTTGTAATTTAAGTGTTTTTGTCATTTTTATTTGGTAATGTTAGGATATTTGACATTTTTAGTATATAAAGGTTTCTTAATAGTATATTAAAGAACGAATTTCATAAGGCAGGTTTTATTGCACGAGTTCAAATTTAGAAAACGTGGTGCATAGCACCGAGTTTTCTAAAGAACGAGTGTTATAAATGACTTATGAAATGAGCTTTGGTAATCTTGTGATATTTGACTGTTGTAAATTATGCTTTTTGTAATTTAAGTGTTTTTGTCATTTTTATTTGGTAATGTTAGGATATTTGACATTTTTAGTATATAAAGGTTTCTTAATAGTATATTAAAGAACGAATTTCATAAGGCAGGTTTTATTGCACGAGTTCAAATTTAGAAAACGTGGTGCATAGCACCGAGTTTTCTAAAGAACGAGTGTTATAAATGACTTATGAAATGAGCTTTGGTAATCTTGTGATATTTGACTGTTGTAAATTATGCTTTTTGTAATTTAAGTGTTTTTGTCATTTTTATTTGGTAATGTTAGGATATTTGACATTTTTAGTATATAAAGGTTTCTTAATAGTATATTAAAGAACGAATTTCATAAGGCAGGTTTTATTGCACGAGTTCAAATTTAGAAAACGTGGTGCATAGCACCGAGTTTTCTAAAGAACGAGTGTTATAAATTACTTATGAAATGAGTTTTTTATACTATTTTTTTCTAATTTGCGTCTTCTATGTCCTTTTTAAATAAAAAAACGAAATTTCAAAATTTAGGGAATTTTTGACTGTTGTTAGTATCTATAGCACATTTGAAATATTTGAAATAAATTGTCAAATCAATTTAAATTAACCTATTTGTTGCTTTCTTTTGTAGTTTGACGTACAATTGTACATTTCAGGAACAAAATTAGAATCAAACTATTTGTTGCTTTTTATTGTAGTTTGACGTTTGATAACTGGCAAGCAGTGCTACCAATTTTGAAACAGTAAATTGCCCTATAAGCGAACTCAAATTCGCTATAAACGATCTCATTTGGTTAATATAAAGTTCGTTAATAGCTCTATTAGAAACGCAAATTAGAAAAAAATGTATATTTAACTTCTGACTAATTAATTTTGCT
This sequence comes from Leptodirus hochenwartii, assembly GCA_947310635.1. Taxonomy (NCBI): domain Eukaryota; kingdom Metazoa; phylum Arthropoda; class Insecta; order Coleoptera; family Leiodidae; genus Leptodirus; species Leptodirus hochenwartii. The sequence goes on along the minus strand of OX371187.1, from coordinate 7,664,033 downwards.
TCGTTGAGTCAGTTAGTTACTCTACTGGTACTTAAATTTAGATTGTGATGTACGTTTTTTTAGCTTATTTACTTCATAGTTTTGCTGTGGATTACTTACGTTATTTTAGACTAAGTTATCGATATTTGTTCTATTTAATATTAAATGTAAATTATTTTATACTGAAGTTGGTAAGTTACGTACTTGCGTGGTCGTTTGTTGTGATGCATACTATATACTATTGATGGTGAAATTGATATATATTTTTATTTATTAATTTGTTTGTTGGTGGGGTAGTCACAAATCATACGCTGTAGAGCAGAGTAACCATGATGTCGATTAAGCTACTGAAAAGTATATTTATCATGTAATTGTTCTTGAAAACAATGGTTTTGTTCTCCGAGATGCGTCTCTATACAATAAGTTGTAGTTATCGGGTATTTTCGGACAATTCAAAATGAAACCACCTTCTTCTAAAGCGACGTTTCGAAATATATTGCAATTTCTTCTTCAGGCTATAAAATACGTTAAAATTTGGACCATTACATACATTGTATTACATACATCTTTTTAATGTTACTACTATGTGTTAAGCAGTTTATCTACAATTTACAAAGTTATTTGACTATATATTTTATTATGTATTAATTTTAAATTTTTTAATTTTTTAATTTATTTTTTTAATTATATTTATATATATATATGTATTTTTTAATTTAAAAAAATATATATATTATTTTTTTTAAACTTTATTTTTTATTTTTTTATTTAGGTATTTATAATTACTGTAATTTAATTTAATTTTGATTTTGATTGTAGCCTGATGAAGGTATTTTAATATTATACTGAAATGTCGCAATATCTAAATTGGTCCGATTTCCCACTATTCCTTCAATTTATTAAAACAAACGGACGTTATCTAAATTTATTACTATTTTAATTTTTTATTTCAATTACGAAACTATAGAATAGAAATCTTTTCTTTTCATTCCGAACGTTAAACAACAAAGTATAATATACAGCGCCGTGATAATAATTACGATCATCGTTACAAAAATTCTTGCGAAAAAAAAATTATTTCTAGCTGAAGATGGTGCAGAGAGTGGGCTAGCCCCGCGGTAGCAATAGCTCTACGTTATAGTAACGGAAGCGATGATATAAATGCATTTTCACATTACCCGTCGAAGAATGAGTTCTAACATGGCAAATGCACTGGTAGGATCTAAGCTGCACGGGTTATTAGAGGGATAGGGGAAGAGAAATCAGTGCTGAGCCAACACCTTCGCACAATACCGCCCCAAATTCTACACAGTCTTACAATGTGGACGATTTTCGCCATTCTGTTTACGTTAGATCATAACTGGGCTTGCGACGTTACATATTTAATTAATACAATAACGAATGATTTGCAGATGAACGGCCAATTCGCACATTGATCGATTTGCGCGCAGAAATGAAAAACCGATTGAACGAAACGTTCGATTATATTTTTAAAGGTTTTAAATCGTTAAAAAATTATTACAATTACACCATTGTGTAGCTTATGTGAAAAATGTCGTGCTTATGTCGTGCTCGAAATTCCAGCTTTCTACAATTTATATTTATCTAATTACACTTCATATGCATATTAAATTTGGCGATTTGTATTTATCGATCGCACTTTTCAATTTCAGGAGCGAATTACGTTTACGGTAAATTTGCATATTTTGAGGAATGAGGGTTTTTAGGCCTTTTTAGGGTGGAAACTTTAACACTGAATTGAAAAAACCAGGCGGAAACAATCACTTAAATAGCATTTTTTTGTTCAAAAAACTGTAAAAAAAGCTGCTAAGCAAAAAATTAAGCCAAACAAGTTACCTTTTTTCCACAGGGACCATGAATATTCGTCCCGTCCCCCGTTCATAGCCACCAAACACCCACTGACCTTCGACACGATGACCTCTGTGGTACTTTCGACGGGCAAATTTGTTCCTTTGCCGCCTCGATTTTTGTTTTGTTTTTATGGTTTTTGGACCTTCCTGGACACAGAAAAATTAACGCCGGATTTTTAGGAATTTTTACCGTAAACCACATTTTACCCCAATTTCATACTAATTACTACAACAAACAACTTTTCTTTTACTATCAAGTGGATTAATGTTTCATTAACTATAGTTTCGCACAATTTAACGGCGTCGATCACTCAATCATTTGATAAATTAATCCACAATAAACGTAAAACAATTCTTCATCATTCAATTAATACTCGGAAAGATCCCAAAAAAATTGCCAAAGAAAACCACATTCCACAAAATTTCCATAATACGATTTAACTGTTCCCTATCGGCACTTTCGAACCTTCTATGCGATAACAAAGATACAGACAGGACAAGTTTAATAGATCCGGAATTTATACGATTAGGTGCGTAGTGGTAATAGCATATACATCGGCCAAACGAGCCGGTACTTTCGACAACGATTTCAATAACACGAACGAGCCTACCGGATCGAAAATAACACACACTCGTCTTTTGCAGAACACTCTTAAGCTTGTAATCAATCGTACTTGTCCAGACCTCGTATCATTGGAAATTTTGCACAAAAAAGTAGACTATTAACTCTTCTATAATCCTTAGATAGTTATAGAGTCCGCAATCCTAAAGATTGGTTGGAAACAGCACGCCATGCCGATCTATCCTGAGCTAATCCCTTCATCTCCCTATAGCTATTCATCTCAACGTCTTCAACTATCTGACTCACATACTTCCAATCTAGGCCTACCTACCCCTCTCTTTCCCTCTACTCTACCTTCTATGATCAATTGCATAATCCCCCCATGCCTAAGAATATGCCCTACTAATCTGTCTCTCCTACGCTGTAACACTCTCCAGATACTTCTCTTCTCCCCTACTAACTCTAGTACAGCTTCATTTGTTACTTTATCTTCCCAACCAATCCTCATCATCCTCCTATAACACCACATTTCGAATGCTTGTAATCTACGCTTCTCTTCCTTTCCTATAGTCCACGCCTCACACCCGTACAGTGCTACACTCCAAACATATACCTTCAGTAATCTTTTTCTAATACCCAAGTCAATATTTGATCTTAAAATCTGTTCTTTTTCTACGAATGCCTTCCTACCCTGTGCTATCCTACACTTTATATCTACCTTGCTTCGATTATCTTTTGTGATTCTACTGCCTAAATAACAAAAATCTGACACTTCTTCGATTCTATTATCTCCTATTGAGATCCTCATTTTTCTACTGCATTCCTTTTTGTCACACCTCATCACTTTAGTTTTACCTATATTTATTTTCATGTTAAAATCCCTAGTCAATACTGCCTGCATACCATTCAATACCCTTTCTAAATTCTTTTCGCTTTCTTCCAATATAGCTATATCGTCGGCGAATCTCAACATATATATTTTCTCTCCCTGTACATTCACACCTACACTATACTCTTCTTTTACTTTGTTTATTGCATCTTCTATATATAGATTAAATAATAACGGTGAGAGTGTACATCCCTGCCGAACTCCCTTCCCTATTTTTGCTACCTCTTCTTCCCCCTCAATTCTAACTAAAGCAGTTTGGTGTTTATATAAATTAAAAATTATTCTCCTATCCTTATAATCTATACCCGTTTCTTTTAAAATTCTAAACATTATGTCCCAATCTACATTATCAAATGCCTTTTCTAAGTCTACAAAAGCTATGCAAGTTACCTTTCCTACCCTATTTCTTTTTTCTACTACCGTTCTTAGTGCTAGAATCGCCCCTCTCGTCCCTCTGTTTTTCCTAAAACCAAACTGATCTTCTCCCAGCCTTTCCTCTACTTTATTTTCCAATCTCCTATAAATAATCTTTAACAATATCTTCGATGCATGTGATAGTAGGCTAATGGTCCTATAGTTCTCACACAATTTAGCTCCTATTTTCTTCGGCATTGTTACTATTCTACTACGCTGAAAATCCTGTGGTACTTCTCCCTTCTCATATATTTTACAAACTAACCTGTATAATCGCTCCTGCATTTTTTCCCCTGCGTGTTTTATTAATTCGGCTGGTATCATATCAATCCCCGCTGCTTTGTTATTCCGTAAATCATTTAATGCTCTATGAAACTCTGACCTAAGTATGCTAGGACCTAAGTCATCCTCATCTATCTGTTCCACACTTTCTAGCTCCTCCATGTCCTGCCTACCTTTATATAAATCTTCAAGATACTCCTTCCATCTTCTAGCTTTTTCCTTATTTTCTGTGAGTTCCTTACCCTGCTTATCACATATAATGTTACCCTTTGGTTTTACTTTAGAAAAATGTGACTTAATGTTCCTGTAGCCCAAATCTACTTTACCTCTTCTCATATCCTCCTCAATATCCTCACAATTTCCTTTTATCCACTCTTCTTTCGCTAGCTTGCATTTCCTATTAATTAAGTTCCTTAGTTCCTTATATTTTTTCTGTCCTGCTTCTGTGTTTCCTATTTTAATTTTCCTTCTTGCTTCTATCATTTCCACTATTTCTTCCGTGATCCATTCCCTCCTACCTGTCCTTTTCTTTGTGCCTAATACTTCATTTGCTGCTGTAGTTAACCCATTTCTGATTTCCCTCCATTCGCAATCTATGTCGCTCCTTGATGTTCCATTAGCCATGATTTCTACTTTCTGCTTGTACTTTTCATATACATCAGCTAATTTTAACCTATCGACATCTACTCTAACCTGTTTGGACTTCTGTAATTTCTTGAATTTGACCTCTGAGTCCAGGACTACTAAATTATGGTCACTATCAATATCTGCTCCAGGGTAACTCTTACAATTCTTAATCTGGTTCCTAAACCTCTCTTTAACCAGTATGTAATCTATCTGATACCTCCCTATATCTCCTGGCATTTTCCACGTATATATCCTGCGCTTGTGATTCTGAAAAAGCGTGTTTGCTACCACTAGCTTATTCCTAATACAAAACTCTACCAATCTATCCCCTCTATCATTACGTGTTCCTATTCCATATTCTCCTACTATTGGAACTTCCTTTCCCTTACCTACTACGGCATTCCAATCTCCGATTACAATTAGATTATCCTGTCCTTTAACGTTTGCTAACCTAGATTCAATCTCCTCATAAATGGATTCTACCTCCTCATCATCGTGACTTGAAGTTGGCATATATACTTGCACTATAACTGTGTCCGTTGGCTTCGTGTCTAATCTAATAGTTATAATTCTATCACTAACCCGGCAATAACTCTTTACTCTACATCCCAACTTTCTATTCATTATAAAACCTACACCGGTATGCCCATTATCTGATGCTGTGGTTATTAATCTATATTCTCCTGACCACGTATCTACTTGATCTTTCCCCCTAACTTCACTAATCCTTAGATAACAAAGAAATATTAAGGAAGCCCATGCAGCTAGACTAAATGACCAAACCGATATTTCAAGTCCATTCTGTTCAATGTAATATATTTAACGTATTTACACGTATTTATGTGAGCCGCCGATATGTTAAATATACATTCATTCTGATGATGGCCAGATACCCAGCGAATATTACTATATCAAAAGATCGCGCTTTATGTGAGTTATCGAGAATAACTATCTGCGGGAATTACTTCAGAAGCAATAAAATACTTACCATCACAGGTGTTTATATTTTTGTCTGCGTAAATTATATAGAAGAATACAAATCAAACTACGAGACAAATGGTGAATACCACAAATATGAAACAAGAAACGAAAGCGAACTAAGTATACCATATCATGGGCAGAATAAAACACAGGGAAGAAGCAACTGTGTCGCAATAAAAGTATATAACCAGCTTCCTCAAGCATTGAACTCAACTAACAGAGTAACACGACCGAATAAAATCCTAGTCACCGAAACCTTCTATACTCTGGCAGAATATTTTGATTATAAATTTATATGAATATTAAAATTGTTAAAAAAATTTATACCACATTAAATATTATGAAATTAATATAAGCAAATTATGTAAATCAGCTATTGTAAAAAATATGTGGACACATTATAAAAAAAAATTATTACAATAAACACTACAAAAACTATGGCACCACAACCTAAATTATAGTTAATGAAACATTAATATACCGCCACTTGATAGTAAAAGCGAAGTTGTTTTTCATTCCCCCATTCTAATATGGACTATCAAAAAGTTACGACTCAATCAGCAAAAAACAAAACAGGTTTATTGGTAATATGTTAAATTCGTCCCTCGTATTTGTTTTAGTTATTTATTGAAATGGATACAAAAATAACGAACATTATAATCTCTAGCGTATTAAATAAATAGTTATTTCGAAACGTGGTTACGAAAAATATCTTCGTAACCATGATTCTTTGATCATTCTTATTTAGAATCGTACTAAATTGCACAAGAACGATGGAAATACGATACACTTCTCATAGGAAAATCCGCGATTTGAAAAACCGCAACAACGAACAACGGTCGCGTAGGATACAATTAATTCGAGCCACGTTGGCACGGCGAAACATCAATTATTAATAAGTATTAATTAAATTAAAGAGTCGAAGCAACCGCGAATCATAATATATAATTTAACGAAACGTCATCGCGGTCGTTTTTTAGTAAAAGGGTACATCATTCCTTGTTGCTACGCATGGGATTCTCGGGTGCATGCTGCCATTCCTTGAACGTCTTCAGCTTGAGCTGGCCGAGTCGCATCGAAGGGTATTCGATCTTGAGTTCGGGCAGGCGTCGCTCCTGGTACGCAGCGAAGGCGGCGCGCATGCGACGCTCGGGGTGAGCGTCGCCGTCGGCGTCCGAGGCGCCACCCAGCATAGCGATCGCTTCGTCCACGGAACGAGCCCCCTGTTCCATCGTCATGCGGTTCAAATTCTCCTCGAGCGGTACGTCGTCTTGGACGACAATCTTCGCTTTAGTACCGACGCCCACATCCGCGGCCGCGTTCTATATGAGCGCAATAATACACGTTGTAAATACAATTATACATGTTGTAAAAACTTGATCGAACACTCTTCTTGTATTTTTTAAGTCCGACTCCGATAGCTTGGTAATATTCCAGAAGACTCAAATTGCTTTTATTACGTTTATCCTCGTTACGTTATATTATATTTAATTTCTTCTATCGATTTGTTTTATATTTAATTTTGACGATGTAATTGGACGATTACGAAAAGTTGGCGTAACAACTAATGATTGAATAAAATATATAATTTGAGGAAAAAAATTGATTCTAAACACTTATATCGAATTTCAATGAAACAATCTCATTTAAAGTGATACAAATGTGAATTACGGAATAGTTACAAAACACGCAATCGAGAACGATTCCACGATTTACTCATGGATGAAATAGCGAAGTGGAAATTGTACGAAATTCTTTGATTAGAGTTGCCTCCTTTTTTGAACATAAACATGAACATAAACATGTTCCACATCTAAGAAGTGGAACAAACAATTTTTTTCTTCTACTGTATACTGTTGTACAAATTATAACAAATACTTCCTGTCAATCGAATAACGCTAAGTGGTAATGTGCACTATAATACGTTCATAAATATGTAGTTATGAATAGTTACCAAAAACTGGTTAGAAAATTGTTTATGTTTATAACAACTAAACTGAGAATTAGTATAAATCTTAATTAAGTAAACTCAAATTATATTTATAAAGAATTAACCTTGTATCTAAAGGATATTGTCCGTTAAAATAAAATAAAAAAAACTTACAGCTTCCTTCGCCTTTTCGATTTGAGCGCGCGTGATTTTGGTCGGTGCCGGAGCGGCCATCTTACTCGTGGAAGCGATATTACTCATTTCTTTATCCAGCAAACTTTTAGTCTCGGCCTTTTTCTGCAAGTGTTCTTGACGCTTCTGCTCCTCATCATCCTGAAACAAATATATATATATGGGGTAGTTGAACGTAGTTTAACTTTTCTGCCTGACCTTCTTCTGTTGTTTCTTCGAAGCTTTTTTATCGTCATCCTTCCAATACGCTTCTTCCGCCTCTTTCTGCTTGCGAGTCTGATCTTCCTCCTTCTTCCCTTCTTTGCGCGCTTTGGCAGCTGAGGCTTTCGTATTCTCCATTGCAAATTTCTTCGGCATATCGACGCTGGTAGTAAATCCTAAATACGTGAACGACATTCAAACGCAATTGTTAATAATATTGCGATGATATGTGAGAATATAAATATTTACCTTCGGATGAAATTATCTGCGAAGTAAAAGCGAGCGGTTCGAGAATGATGGGATGTGTACAAACAATTCGTTCTATAGTCAAGTAACTTTAAATATAATGGACGCCGCAATGACATAGATCAACAAATAAACCGGCTACCCCTCTCTGAAACATAACCTCACTTTAACCTTCTTTTAGAAGTAAGGCATTGACAATGAGAATGCATATATAGACATTGCAAGTACATAAAAAGGGAGAATCTGAGGGGAATCACATTTCCACAAATCATAGGCCAGGAAGTGCGCACTCTGTTGGTGATATATATATTGTTATTGTGTTGAAATATTTGATTAGTTAGAGAGTCGGCAATCCTAAAGATTGGTTGGAAACAGCACGCCATGCCGATCTATCCTGAGCTAATCCCTTCATCTCCCTATAGCTATTCATCTCAACGTCTTCAACTATCTGACTCACATACTCCAATCTAGGCCTACCTACCCCTCTCTTTCCCTCTACTCTACCTTCTATGATCAATTGCATAATCCCCCCATGTCTAAGGATATGCCCTACTAATCTGTCTCTCCTACGCTGTAACACTCTCCAGATACTTCTCTTCTCCCCTACTAACTCTAGTACAGCTTCATTTGTTACTTTATCTTCCCAACCAATCCTCATCATCCTCCTATAACACCACATTTCAAGTGCTTCTAATCTACGCTTCTCTTCCTTTCCTATAGTCCACGCCTCACACCCGTACAGTGCTACACTCCAAACATATACCTTCAGTAATCTTTTTCTAATACCCAAGTCAATATTTGATCTTAAAATCTGTTCTTTTTCTACGAATGCCTTCCTACCCTGTGCTATCCTACACTTTATATCTACCTTGCTTCGATTATCTTTTGTGATTCTACTGCCTAAATAACAAAAATCTGACACTTCTTCGATTCTATTATCTCCTATTGTGATCCTCATTTTTCTACTGCATTCCTTTTTGTCACACCTCATCACTTTAGTTTTACCTATATTTATTTTCATGTTAAAATCCCTAGTCAATACTGCCTGCATACCATTCAATACCCTTTCTAAATTCTTTTCGCTTTCTTCCAATATAGCTATATCGTCGGCGAATCTCAGCATATATATTTTCTCTCCCTGTACATTCACACCTACACTATACTCTTCTTTTACTTTGTTTATTGCATCTTCTATATATAGATTAAATAATAACGGTGAGAGTGTACATCCCTGCCGAACTCCCTTCCTTATTTTTGCTACCTCTTCTTCCCCCTCAATTCTAACTAAGGCAGTTTGGTGTTTATATAAATTAAAAATTATTCTCCTATCCTTATAATCTATACCCGTTTCTTTTAAAATTCTAAACATTATGTCCCAATCTACATTGTCAAATGCCTTTTCTAAGTCTACAAAAGCTATGCAAGTTACCTTTCCTACCCTCTTTCTTTTTTCTACTACCGTTCTTAGTGCTAGAATCGCCTCTCTCGTCCCTCTGTTTTTCCTAAAACCAAACTGATCTTCTCCTAGCCTTTCCTCTACTTTATTTTCTAATCTCCTATAAATAATCTTTAACAATATCTTCGATGCATGTGATAGTAGGCTAATGGTCCTATAGTTCTCACACAAATTAGCTCCTATTTTCTTCGGCATTGTTACTATTCTACTACGCTGAAAATATTTGATATCTAGGATAAATCCTGCTTGAATGTATCTATTATAATAATCTAGTTGATTCAAAAGCCACAGCGGTACAGGCGCTGTTGGCAATTTCTTTCGTTTTTTATCAGGTTAGTTCGCGGAAGAGTTCAATCAAGAAAAAATATATCTATATTTACAGATTATATTCATTTACCGCAACCAATGCATAGTTGTCAAATATTACATGATTTGTATAGATTTGAAGAATTATGATCAATTCATATATGCGACTATTATATATATATTGTCATTAAGATAGATTGATAAGATAAGATAAGATTTATTAGTGTTTTGCATACATGAAAAAATATATTAATTTAGTAATACTTATAATATAGTGATACATATAACAATACAGACACGTCAAGTTACATTTTACAATTAATCACTGCAGCTTTTCAATATTATTTTAAGTAATCATGAAATTCATTTATCGAGGAAAAGGAGTTTTTTACAAGAATATCGGATAAGGTTTTTTTTTAAAGAGTTTAATCAACTAGATTATTATAATAGATGCATTCAAGCAGGATTTATCCTAGATATCAAATTTCAACACAACAACAATCTATATATCACCAACAGAGTGCAGCACTTCCTGGCCTATGAAATTAGTGGAAATGTGATTCCCCTCTGATTCTCTCTTTTACATGCATTTCAATGTCTATATATATATTGTCATTGGTTATATCTTCATTGGCCCCATCTTAGCATATGCCGCACCAGCCTGGCTGACACCTCAAAACATAATATGGACATGCTCTTACCAATACAAAACAAATTCCTTAGACTAGCCACCAGACTACCCATGTATACAAAACACTTCACGAACAGACAGCAATAATATACGTACAAAAACAACTAAACGAAACAAACCTAAAGTTCTACAAAAACAAATACATCAACGACCCAACACTCGAAAGACTAACAATAGAAACCGCATCACACAAACGAAAAACCAGCAAACAAACGCTACAATCTCGTAACATAACAGACATGTAATTACAAATATTAAAAAGCCACTAACTAAAACGTCGAGAACACAGATTCACGCCAAGACCACACTATTAAAAACAGACAACACCGGAGAAAGAAACGGACGTTTGACACTCCACACACAGGCCAAACAAACCACCACATACAAGAAGTATATCTTCATTACAAATTACAATTGTCTATGTTTTAGGTTTTAGCGTAAAGCATAGTCAATGACAATGTATACATTGTCATTGGCATAATATTTATTTAAGCATTATTTATTGTATTTTATATATATAATACATGTACGGAAACATGCGAAATATAATTATTGCAGACTTAATATATGCTATCAAATATTCAGCGAAACTGTAACAACAAACTGCCTATTCAATCTTTATTGATATCGTAATACTATTGTCATTGCTATTGTTATTACATTTTCGACAACAAAAATTGTTGTCAAATTAGTATTAAAGCGCTTGTTACGGATAACAATGATTAGAATACGGAAAATTGAATCGGTTATTTGTTATGTCAACGGTAAAGCGTAGAAAATGCAGCAGAATAAAGGTAAAAATTGGGGGAACAAAAATTCGACGAATAAAGCTGAATTATTTATTAATGAGCAAGTTTATTTATCGCATAACCAAGATTTCATATTCCAATTTAATAATAGTATTACGAGTTTCCTGAACTAGAAACGAGACCTACACTAAGGAACATAAAAATACATCTTATCTACAAAAAAAATAGGCATAAATATGCCTTATGTACGAGGGCACAAATAGTTTACATATTATCATATAATCAACAAATACCGTCAATTCAGAAAAAGAAAAAAAAGTTATTGAACAATTGAGCTGATCTAAAGGAACGAACACAAACACTACTTTGTACCCGCAATGCAATTTACCATTGGTATTTCGTTTCAATGCGTTTCGGTATCGTAACGGTGAGCTGCAAAAAAATATTTAACGTTGTAGGGCAGGCCCTAACAGTATACATGAATCAGGGTACGTGGAATATGATATAACTAGCTGATATTGGTGTTGAACTTGGATGGTTGTATAATGGATGTCTTGCGGGCGGGTACTGTATCGGGGGTGGGAATGGCGTCGCCGGTACCCGCTAATGTGCGCAGGGCAGCCGTGGGGGGCTGTTTCCCTTGATTCGCAGTACCGGCGCCCCCCAACTGCTTCTGTTTGGCCATTTGATAGTCGCCCGAGTCGAAGAACTTTTGCTGTAAAAATCGAATATTAGTACATACCAGAAAAACACCGTCCGCATCATTAAAACGCGTCGACCATTATAATTGGTACGGACCCCTTTTGCTAAACGTTTTTGAAGGAATGCGGAATGGCCGCCCGGCCGGCCCCCCAGCCCGCCGGGATATTTCGCTTTCAATTTTGCCTCTTCGGCCTTTTCCAGTTCATAAGCGCTCGGCTAAAAAATATATATCGATGAATTGTATAGCGAAACCATTAATGCTCTCACCTCATGCTGTTGATCACATTCTTGATCGCTCATTTCCCTTAATTTGTTAACGGAATTTGATTTAGATATGAATTTAGCTTGCTTACTGCTCTGTTCGCAGAATGCGCAAAAAAAAATGTACCGCAAATAAACCGAACGGTAACCAAGAGTTAGACGATGAGAGCTGAAGGAGTATCTATCCGGAATAGATTTCCTATTAGCTGCGGCAACAATAACAACTTAGTAATGGCTTTGAGGTAGATTTGTTCACGTTCCCACACAATTGTACGGCCGCCAGCTGCACATGTATTTACATGAATAGTTAGATCGTAGTTCAAATGTAGACAATCTGCAAATATACACAGTAGACAATCTGCCTTATATTAACTTTATCGTAACAAAATTGTTATAGCAGATGTGACAATTAAAATCGTTATCCCATAAAATATGATTGATTAATCATTTGTCACAAGTGTCAAAAATAGCAATATCGATGACAATAATGACTAAAATACGACAAATTTCCTGATATCGCAATGAATTGATCGTTGGTACTTAGCTCGTTTTATTCCATCATTAATTGCTCCTTAATTATAAAATGGTTTTCCGTTAATACGGACACTCGTCTTACTATCCAAAGTAGTTCAACTTGTAATTTAAAATTACTGGAAAACATTAGTACCTTGTATAGCTTACTTGCTTGTTTAAATAATGAATACTAAATTCATAGAATATAGACAAATCAATATCTCCGTGGTAGTTCTATGCTCGTCATTGGTAATTGAAAATATGACCAATGACCAATATTGACAAACGACATTGTCAATGCAATTACTTAAAATTTATTATAGGGTTATAAAAAGTATAGGCAGTTTACATTTTAATCGTTATAATTTAAAAATGTTCTTTCACTATTTTATTTCTTAATAAACAGTCTTGAAAGAAGCAACTATTTTAACGTTGGGTATATTGTACTTATAAATACCTTTGATTTTAATGTACAAACATGTACAATTGTAAGAAAGAATAATACACAATGAAAAAAAACTTAATATTCGTTATAATATTAAGATTAGTATCCCTGCAAAATTGGCAACGACGGCCTTTGCCATTACGCCCTAGGTGTAGCATTATATTTAATTGTGTTACTTAATATCACACGCAAAATCCCACGAGCCTAATGTACATACACTGTCTAAGGAATATATGTTTATATACAAACTATAGTAAATGGTTATTAACAGTTTTATAATTTTAATTAAATAAATATATTGTACTACTTAAAATGTATTGACAAGTAGATTCCATCTGCCGCGCTTCAACAAATTTTCAAAAAATAACAATTATCAATATTGCACACCCGATTCTGTTATAACACGTCCGCAATTACATGTACAAATCTTAATTATAATATAGATAGACTCAATGGTCGATTTAAAAATATTATATCGTACCGCTGCAAAAACATATTGCGACAAAAAATATAACTCGTTATGTAAAACGCTGCATGAATTAGATAATCGTTTCAATAGAAACATTTTGGCATATCTAATAAAGTCGGTGATTCTTCCGTACGTAGCGCGATAATCTCTTGTACTTTAGTGGCAATAATTGCGAATATATTTTGGCGAACATGTCGCCAATGGAACGAACACACTTTTAAATGACGAAGCCGAAACGTGGATGCTATTTGAACAGATTAGCTAGTTGGATTATCGTGTGCTCCTGCGCAAGCGCCGCTAACTCCTTCACCCATTCCTCTAATAAAACCGCGCACAACGCCACATGTTGCGCTTCGTTAAACTTCGGATACAATGCGGAACTACTCAGCTTTGGCATCGTGGATTGACCGTAATCCATATTCTGGTTACCGGATGACTAAACAAATATGAATGCAATACGCTACAATCACATCGTAATCTATCGTGAAATATAGTCACTGCGTCGTTAGATAATTGTGGTATTGTCACATCGCTGACGATATATATGTTCGTGATATTTACCTGCGACGTTCCGGCCGTGACCATCGGCAACATGCTATCCGGTCCCGGACTTCCACCCCCTATCCCGCCCAATCGTTTCCCAAACATTGCCGACAGCGAACTAAGCGATTGCGTGATGCTCCGCCTTTTCGGACTATTCCGCTGGAATCCGGCGTACGCGTTCGTCGTATTTGTGGCCGTCGATACGTTAGTCTCGAGCGAATCACCGGCACCGCCCGAGCCCAGCTCCTGCGCAGACCGGCGTACGTTCACCAAGCGCGTCTCCCGGTCCACGAAGAATGTGCGCGCCTGATGCAGTAATAGATCGCGATCCGGGCGCATCGTGAGGAACGCGTCAATGCGCTGCTTCAAACCGCCGATTATCTGAAAATAATATCCGTTCGAATTACTGCACCGAGCGTGTACAACGTGCAACAAACAGTATTACTTGAAATAGCGACGGCACATTTGGCTGTAGTACCAAACTGTGGTCGAGCAGATAGCTGCGCAGTAGCGGGTGCGGATAAACGGCGAGCTTCGATATGATGCCAGTGACGTGGATGTTCACGTATATCGACGTGGATAACATGTCTTTGAGTTTGCCGAGTGTAATGGCCAATAGTGGACCTGATGAACCGCAGTCGAAATCGACGCAATTGTTGCCGGAATCGATGTTATACTTACCGCTGTTGCTCGAGTTTAATTCGTGACCATTGGAGAATGTACTCATGGAATCGCCGCCGCTGTCAATCGCGATACTACTCGAGACCAGTGCACGAGTCATTGTCGGAACAGACGTAATAGATCGAGATAACTTCCACTCTGGCAACGGTGCGATCTCCGCGCACACTTTCAAGCTCTCGTAGCCAATACTATCCCATTGCGAACGACCGGCCGCGTTATTCTCTGCAGACAAAATAACGTGCGGCAACGAAATGAAGGACAACTGCAGGCCTAATGACCCAGTCATTTTCGTCCGAGTAGTTATTATTTACCTTTCGCGATCTTTTCTATGCCCATATAGCCGTTCGTCCAATGCTCGCAGGCCGCTTGGCACGCGTTAATTTTATTCCTCGCGTCGCAGAGGTACGCGTGGTAGTTCCCATACAGGCTGCGCTGACTGCCATAGTGATTCCAATGGACGGCGCGTCCCTCCAGTAACGAACCACCGCCGGAACGAAGGGAAGACATGTTGTCGTCACGACCGAAACTGCAACAGTCTGGCGCCAGCACCAGAAACTGCTCGAAACTTTCCGAATGCGGATCTGAAATTGAAATAACTGTCACCGTTAGATTTGGATGGTCAACGTGGCCCGATTACTGAACGCAACCGAAAGGGAATCGAATCCTGGAATAGTATGACGGAGCACGGAACGGTCTGTAACAATTACCTAATGGCAAGAAGGAACGCCGCTGGGACAGCATCAAATGCAAGCACGGCTGCAGGTGGAGAAAGACTAGCTCGAGCATCACATCTTCGCAGTGCAGATCGATGAGGGTCTCGAAGAGCGCGATCGACACGAGGCTGAGCTGCTGCGAATCGAGATGTCGGATGCGGCACATGAGGACGGGCAGCAGCCGCTGCGAGTCATATTCTATTTGTAAGATGAATCGCAAGAGCGGTTGCAGCAGGCCAGGTGCGCTCACAGTGCGTAGCATCAGTTCCAGATACGCGGTCGCGGCGATCTGTTCGCCAACATCCGGTTGGAGCAGAGCGGGACCTAAGACCGGAATCAGGTAGCCTCTGTACACGTACTCGTGTAAGTGGCCCGCAATACGGCTGTGCGCGACCTATAGTAAATCAACCAGCATTAACACATCGAATATGGACTTTGCAAAACGACTCTGTGGCGGTATGCGATAATTACTTGTACAATTAAAGTACGGAATATTACCGAAAATATCAAACTGTAACAATAAGCAATGAGCATATTTTACGATGATATTTGGGTAATATTTTATTTAAATAGATACAATTGGAGTTGTGTTCGTTCTATCGAGCGAGCATACAACTACAGCATTTCCTTATAATGACGCGTTGCTATTAAATTTGATTCCATTATGGATATACATTCACCGGATTCTTCATCAATAAACTCACATTTAACAAGGGAAAAACTGATATATGTTATTTGAGAGAGAGAACGGATGTAAATACACAAGACAGGATCAAAGTAAAGGATAAAGTTATGGAATTATAAGAGAACGCAAAATTCTCGGGTTGAACGTTCGATACAAAATTAAAGTGGAATATACGAGCGGAAAAATGAGTAAAATGGTAGCAAAAGCTGGGGATATTTATTGCAAGAAGATATGCGAATATCAAAACACTTAGGATTTTTTCATTTTGCAAATGTATATTCGCATATTAAAGTTTGAGTGGGTGTTATATACTAAATACTAGGTCAAATACAAAAAATTTAAAAATAATATTTGTGACACAAAAGAAGATTATAGAATCACGAATGGGTTCCCAATTAGACACACTCGCAGATCGATATTTAAAAATAATAGCTTGCTGACAATATACGCATTTTGTACATAATAAAAAATAATGAGCTTTTAACAAAATATAAACATACACACAAATACGGAAGTAGAAAATTAGAATATAAGTTTTAAAAAACATGGGTTGACTAAAACGGTAGCCCAATTTACCGTAGTATAAGTCTATATAATAAGTTACCGAGGAATATGAACGAAATCACCAATCTTCATAGATTTGGAAATAAATTAAAGAAAAAGAAATAAACGTCCATCTATCTCAATCATCAACGAAGAGAGTTAAATCCTACACCCTTTACCCAACTTTGTATCGAATGTAATATATCATTCAATATATTAGCACATATCAAAGAATTGATATTCTATTGAATAGAAATTCAGAGGATACAGACAATCGAAAGTGTAATAAATCAGAAGCGTTTCAACGTACCTTAGCGACGAGATTTGCGAACTCCAGTGCCGTGGCAAAGGCCGCGAGGTCCCTTATATCGTCCACGTCATCCGGTGTGAGTCGATGCCAGTCTGGGGCGGCGGCGTCGTGTAAAGAGCACGGCAGGACGGAATACAGGCCACCGAGGCCAGTGGCCAGCAACAGACAGATATTAGAGTATTCTAGCAGATATGTTGCGATCGCGCCATGCCGTCGGGACAACGATAGGCACAGGAGCAACGCGTCGCGGGCCTGCATACCGATCGCATCGTCCCGGTGCATGTACTGCACTAGCAGCTCGAATATTACGAATCTAACAACATGCGGTAAGAGAATATTACTATATATATGTGACAATACCGCTTATCTTACAAAAATTCTAAAATTAAATTGGCGTAAGTTAAAATATTAGAAAAAGATTACTGAAGGTATATGTTTGGAGTGTAGCACTGTACGGGTGTGAGGCGTGGACTATAGGAAAGGAAGAGAAGCGTAGATTAGAAGCACTTGAAATGTGGTGTTATAGGAGGATGATGAGGATTGGTTGGGAAGATAAAGTAACAAATGAAGCTGTACTAGAGTTAGTAGGGGAGAAGAGAAGTATTTGGAGAGTGTTACAGCGTAGGAGAGACAGATTAGTAGGGCATATTCTTAGACATGGGGGGATTATGCAATTGATCATAGAAGGTAGAGTGGAGGGAAAGAGAGGGGTAGGTAGGCCTAGATTGGAGTATGTGAGTCAGATAGTTGAAGACGTTGAGATCAATAGCTATAGGGAGATGAAGGGATTAGCTCAGGATAGATCGGCATGGCGTGCTGTTTCCAACCAATCTTTAGGATTGCGGACTCTTTAACTAAGTTAAAATATTAATATTGCGATGCGAATCGTGGGTTGTAGAAAGGCACCGGAAACATTATTAATCCAGTTGGAATTTTTTCATAGAGCCTTTACTGCATGTTAATAGTAATAGAAATATGTACGTATTATTGACAAATGTAATTACACCGTAGAGCGTCGACAGGTGATTATTTCAATTTGTGAAAGTGATTCGAAGTGTAAACGTATTAAATGTACTATTACTGTGATTATAACTAATAAGTATATTGGGTTGAAGTTTTGAAAAAGGGAACTGATAGGTTCCGAAACAAAATATCCATTATTATCGTATCCAAATTCCAATTGAACAATATTAAGTTGATTATAATGGATATCGCAAATCAAGAAAAATGAGATATTATGTCTGATTCTTAGGTGTATTGCGCATGTTCAGAACATCTTCCGACTCATTAAAAGTTCAAAGCGGATAGGTGGTATTGTCACATCACTGACGATATATATACACTATAAATTAGATTGGAGTATATTGGGGTTTACTACCCTTATATCTTTACAATTGCCCGACAACCAATAAAATTAAGAAACGACGATTTATATATGTAAAATTTGTTATAAATGTCATCCTTTGACTCACTTTGTAGTATTCTGTTCGTTGGTGAGAAATAAATCTACCAAATCGATGTTTTGCATGAGCAGGGCGCATATGTGGAACAGAACGACGACCAGACCTTTTTCCGTATCTTTCTGTTTCGCGAAAACCTCACCCACGCAGGAATGCAGCAGCTTGAGCAGCGGCTTGAGGAACGGCTCCCGAACAATCAGCATGTACCTACTCTGGCATATAAGCATTTCGTAGAACTTCAACTGTTCGGTACGAATTACGTTGGCATATCTACAAAACGTCGCGTTATTTCAAAAAGCGAAATAGAAAAACCGATTCCGCGGGGAACGTACATGCCGGCGCGCAGTCCCCATTCATACAGTTGCAGCAGAATATTCTCCGCGATTAGGTGCGCCAGACATTGCGACATCGCCGTGACGGGTATTGAATGTTGTTCGAATTTCCGCATGTCGTAGCCCAGTAGCGATGCCATCTGTTCCAAGTGATTCACGACGCTGAGGACGTCATCTTGCCGCGGTAATTGCTGCGAAATAGCGACATTATAAGACGAATGTCGTCGCTGCGGATGGGTTATATTGCGGATACCTGATTCCTCGCGAATATCTTGTGGATTTGATTCCAATGTTGCTTGAAGCTGTCGTAGCAAGCAGTCGGGTCACAGTCAGCCTCCGCCTGTTGCTGTTGCGAGGCCCTCAGTTGCCGATTGTTTTTAATAATAGAATTGTTTCTTAACCACTCCATAATGGGGAGGGATTTTACGATATCATTTTTTTTCAGAGAGCGTAGTTTTATTTATTTATATCGTTCGACTATTGTATTTGTTCAATTGCGTGACGCCATAAATAAACTAACCAAACTACTAAGATTGAATAAAAAATGTTTATAGAGTACGATGCATAGGCAACCATATTGTCCGTGTTTACTCATCGCAATTGTTTTCAATTCAACTAGCGACGATTTACATTTAAATAGAAAATATACACGAAAGATCGATCGCTTCTATTTCGATCATTCTTTCCAACTTGGACCCTATAATTATGTCGCATTAATGATAGGAGTGTTCCTTTCTAAATGCGCATTTAGGCTTTTATGTTGTAACCGTTCTGTTTCCTTCTGTTCCGTTTTATATATTATAATATAATGCGAGTCATTTATTTATTAGTTATTAAACTATATTTAGTTTATTTAAAATACATTATTAATATTCAGAAAATTATATCGAATTTTATATTTTGCATTACAAAATGTCAGCCAACGTTAAGTCAGTTAACGTCAGACACGTTTATGCATTTGTTTCTCTTTCTGTGGCATCGCTCTGTCTCTGTCCCTCTCTTTCTAATAGTTCACACGCTTGTTAAATCCGATTAACGGTAGGTTTCGTAAGAGAAATCTTTGTTATTATTAATCATCTTGAAATTCGTTTGATTGTAGTCTTAAAATATCAAAATCATTTATCGCCACCGACCATATTCCATGCATCGTTTTATGCATAAAGCATTATAGACGCAATTTAACGTCAAATACACATACTAACCAAGAATCCATTAGTTGTTTACATTAGACGTTTTTGACGTGCTTTTTGTTTATAGTGCCCTGTGTATACAAACGAGTACTGCATTGTTTTAAATATCTCTTAATAGGCAGTCTTGCGTGTTCTATTTTTTTTAGTCGCTAAAGCACTATGGCACCGAAAGGTAATAACATGATCCCGAATGGGCACTTCCACAAAGATTGGCAACGATTCGTGAAGACGTGGTTTAAGCAGCCTGCGCGAAAAATTCGCCGCAAGCAGAACCGCGTACGTAAGGCACGCTCTATAGCTCCAAGACCTGCAGCGGGACCGCTCAGACCTATCGTACGTTGCCCTACAGTCCGGTATCATACCAAGGTAAGAATATCTTCGAATACAACTCTTGCCATTTCTCAATAACGCTATATTGTTTAACAATGGGACGCGTGAACATAAGTTTTATTGTTATCATTTTAGTACATTACTTATTTATTTATTTATTTATTATGTGATTGGGATCATATTGCAAACAGCTCGACGAGCCAGTGAAGCATATCTGAGTTCTTGGGGAGATATTAGGAACATAATATGGGAAGGGTGGGCCTGTTACTATAGCGATTCGCTAGTCCGCTAATGCTTAGTTAATTGTATCCCAACTAAGAATGGTACCGAGTATAAAGGATAGGTGGCACTGAGATACGGTCAGCCATCCAAGCAGTGACCTAGGGAGACGTTGCTTCATTTTTGTAATATTCGTTGCAAGTTTTGGTTTTGAAGCCTTGTGGATCGAAAAATATAAATTTAGATAACGCGCAGTCTTAACACTACGTAGCACGGAGCCATGTGATAATTTAAATATATTTGTCGTGGACAATTGCTCTTTTATATATATGGATGAAAATGCTATTAAAATTGGTCAGTCTAAATTTATTTATTTATCGAAACTGCATGGTGCGATTAGGTACGTGCGGGTCGCGGATTCACTCTGCAAGAGGTGAAGGCTGCGGGACTGAATGCCGCATTTGCTCGTTCGATTGGTATTGCCGTTGACCACAGGCGCCGTAACAAGTCGGTCGAATCGGTGCAAATCAATACGCAGCGGCTGAAAGAGTACCGCTCCAAATTGATCCTCTTCCCACACCGCACCAAGAAGCAACAGAAAAAGTCGAAGAGCTACGCTGGCGAGGCGTCCGCGGAGGAATGTAAGGTCGCTACCCAACTGAAGACGGAGATCCTACCGATACGGCAAACGTCCGTTAAGTCTAGAGCTCGTGTTCCCACCGATGCCGAGAAGAAGTTCAGCGCCTTCACTGCCTTGCGACAGGTAAATTGTTAATTCATTCATTATAAACGTACATTCGAAAATGTGGTAAACAATGATTGTAGAAGCTCGGGGATATATTAATTACCTAATGTTTTTGTTTGGTTTCATTGTCGAATAAGTCGCGAACGTTCGTTGTTTAAACGTGTTTGTTCAATTCGAATTTGTAGGCCTCCGCTTCGGTCGGTTTAAAGTGGAATGTGTGGTTGTTTCGCACAAATCACGGACAAAATTATGTTAGCGGCAAAGTGTATTGTGCAAAATATTCTATAGGATGCCTAGGCATTTCATACCGAATCGTACACGCTGTCGCTGACATGAATTTTAATTGTTACTTATAATTGTATATTTCCAATCAATCCATACGATTCAAGACTAATTAACAAATAACCCAAATATAGGTTAATTACCACTAGTTGACTGTATTTATTAGGACTTTAAAAAAATCGTATAATAGTCATATACGCTTAACTATCGTGTATACTACGGTAGTAATATTTCCCAACACAAACATTCCGCTTGACATTGACATTGTGTTTACATGCCTTCAGATTGTTCTCGTGCATTGTCGTTTTTCTATAAAACACGTTACGTAATAAATTATTTTTAAGTCGTAAATTTTATTGAGCACGTTGAATTCGCCGCAGTTTAAACATTTCGTTGAAGTTTAAGTAATGCGATCCTGGTTTCAGAAATTATGACACCAGTGAATTGAATTCAATACAAAATACACACTTGCCCAATTTAAAATTATGAATGTAAAATAATCATGTACCACTGCGTAATTTCGAATTCCTTCATACTACTACGTCGCTATATATACTATCGAGGATAAAGCTTTCCTCCAGTAAGATTTTCTAAATCCAAGAAGCATTCAAATCAGTTTACTACTAATATAAGCATAGCTAGCATTTCACTTTTTCATTAAATCTGTGGTAAGATGGCAAAACATAACATGTGTTATTTTTCTATTTTTACTCCAGTTAGTTAGTTAAAGAGTCCGCAATCCTAAAGATTGGTTGGAAACAGCACGCCATGCCGATCTATCCTGAGCTAATCCCTTCATCTCCCTATAGCTATTCATCTCAACGTCTTCAACTATCTGACTCACATACTCCAATCTAGGCCTACCTACCCCTCTCTTTCCCTCCACTCTACCTTCTATGATCAATTGCATAATCCCCCCATGCCTAAGAATATGCCCTACTAATCTGTCTCTCCTACGCTGTAACACTCTCCAAATACTTCTCTTCTCCCCTACTAACTCTAGTACAGCTTCATTTGTTACTTTATCTTCCCAACCAATCCTCATCATCCTCCTATAACACCACATTTCAAGTGCTTCTAATCTACGCTTCTCTTCCTTTCCTATAGTCCACGCCTCACACCTGTACAGTGCTACACTCCAAACATATACCTTCAGTAATCTTTTTCTAATACCCAAGTCAATATTTGATCTTAAAATCTGTTCTTTTTCTACGAATGCCTTCCTACCCTGTGCTATCCTACACTTTATATCTACCTTGCTTCGATTATCTTTTGTGATTCCACTGCCTAAATAACAAAAATCTGACACTTCTTCGATTCTATTATCTCCTATTGTGATCCTCATTTTTCTGCTGCATTCCTTTTTGTCACACTTCATCACTTTAGTTTTACCTATATTTATTTTCATGTTAAAATCCCTAGTCAATACTGCCTGCATACCATTCAATACCCTTTCTAAATTCTTTTCGCTTTCTTCCAATATAGCTATATCGTCGGCGAATCTCAGCATATATATTTTCTCTCCCTGTACATTCACACCTACACTATACTCTTCTTTTACTTTGTTTATTGCATCTTCTATATATAGATTAAATAATAACGGTGAAAGTGTACATCCCTGCCGAACTCCCTTCCCTATTTTTGCTACCTCTTCTTCCCCCTCAATTCTAACTAAGGCAGTTTGGTGTTTATATAAATTAAAAATTATTCTCCTATCCTTATAATCTATACCCGTTTCTTTTAAAATTCTAAACATTATGTCCCAATTATGTCAAATGCCTTTTCTAAGTCTACAAAAGCTATGCAAGTTACCTTTCCTACCCTCTTTCTTTTTTCTACTACCGTTCTTAGTGCTAGAATCGCCTCTCTCGTCCCTCTGTTTTTCCTAAAACCAAACTGATCTTCTCCTAGCCTTTCCTCTACTTTATTTTCTAATCTCCTATAAATAATCTTTAGCAATATCTTCGATGCATGTGATAGTAGACTAATGGTCCTATAGTTCTCACACAAATTAGCTCCTATTTTCTTCGGCATTGTTACTATTCTACTACGCTGAAAATCCTATGGTACTTCTCCCTTCTCATATATTTTACAAACTAACCTGTATAATCGCTCCTGCATTTTTTCCCCTGCGTGTTTTATTAATTCGGCTGGTATCATATCAATCCCCGCTGCTTTGTTATTCCGTAAATCATTTAATGCTCTATGAAACTCTGACCTAAGTATGCTAGGACCTAAGCCATCCTCATCTATCTGTTCCACACTTTCTAGCTCCTCCATGTCCTGCCTACCTTTATATAAATCTTCAAGATACTCCTTCCATCTTCTAGCTTTTTCCTTATTTTCTGTGAGTTCCTTACCCTGCTTATCACATATAATGTTACCCTTTGGTTTTACTTTAGAAAAAACTCCAGTAAACAATACAATTTGAGAAGATTTATATGCTGGCCAAAAGTCGCTACGTGAACGGCTATTAAATCTAGAAATTCACGCGTGACACTTACGATATGTACAATCAAATACGGTGCCTTCGGATACGTTATTTTTACTCTGCTGTGAAATATATTATGCACATATCACGTTTTGCCATCTTTACCACAGATATGTAAATTTTGGTGTGATTTTAGGCTCGGGCGGATGCGAGATTGGTTGGTATCCGCGCCAAGCGTGTTAAAGACGCGGCAGAAAATCCAGATGACGTTACAAAGGCGGCAATACCTAAAGAGAAGAAGTCCAAGAAGTAATTTATTATTTCTTGTTTTCTACAGATCGCGTTGCATATTGTTCACTAAATAAGTTTCAATAAAATTAAATAAAAGTACTCCTTTGCCTCATATTGTACCCGTAGATAGTTTGCCAATGCCCGTACGCTCCACATACATGCTTCATTCTTAGTACCGGAGAGACGATACTGTAAGGAGCACAATATGGTCATATAAAGTTGTACTATATATTCGACACTGAGCACAACAATATATATATATATATATATAATTGACCATGCTATATATATAACGATGGCTTAATAGTATAACCATGTCACTCCATTTGACAATATTTTACAAGGGGAACAAACAAATATTTATTTGATATAAAACGTCAACCAAAACCGTATCACAAAGCATTTATTAGCTAGATGCGCATTTCGGAGACTATGCTATGCCCCTATTCTACTGAAAATGGGGGCATAGCCCTCGAAATACGCATCTAGCTAGTAAATGCTTTGTGTTGCGGTTTTTGGGTGATGTTATATACAATTTGGGTACCGTGTACTTCGAACGTATCTCGAAACCATTGACTCTGGTTACTACTTCGTGTTTTTTCACATATATATAGATGTTGCACGGCAAATTCAAAATATTACTTTTATGCATTAGTTTCAATGCACAATTGTAAATGTACAACGGATTATAGTTAATAGTTTATTTCGTGCAATTGTTTTACATTGGGCAAAATTTACACATGTCAGTTTGATATCGGTACAAAGTACAAAGTTTAGTTATCCAAAATATTAGAATTTAAAAAAATAAAACATTAATGTTAAAAATATATAATCGTATCAGGAGACATTATAACAAATATGTGGGTCAAATAAAACAATTCCTTCTACAAAAACAATGTAAAATTTAGTATAAATATAGATAATATAAATAAAAGTTGGCAGCGAAATATGAGAAATAATCGAGCAAAAAACTTTAATTTTTCAATTAAATTTTGATTGATAAATAAATCAAAATGTGTTTCTTAAAATAATTCAAAATATGGATTTAAAATTGTAAAAACAGCAATACTTGTAAACTTTTTAACAATATTACAATACAATATTTGTCCAAATAAAATTCAAATGCTGTCAAAGCTCAAATACATTCGTATACGAACAACCATTTCCCAAAGTAGTGATCCGAGAGCCAAATGGTTCCTAGGTACGTACGTTGGAAGTGAACGGTATCTTATAATTTTTATTTCAAGTAGACCGCTGTCAGCAGTTTGAGGAGCACTGGATATGTGTGACCTTTGCCAATGACAATGTATACATTGTTTTCTAATACAATGTTCACTTGCTAGGTGTCGGTAATTCAAAACCCGTTTGTTATGACAGTTCGGTCCAAATGTGTTACATCTGTGATGTAGTCCAGGTTACGCTCGCGACACTAATTCCGATTTATAATTTATTTTTTAGGAATATTTTATGATGAACGGGCGTTTTTCTTAGTCTATTTGATAATGATACTAGTATTTGAAGGAAAAACCGTTCGCTGTCCTTCGCCAATATTGTCGGTACGAATGATGGGTATATCAAATAGCTTTCCTCGATGAAACTATTATCAGCAAATATTTATAGATTCGATAAATCGAATGTATAGGCTATCTTAGATGTAATGTTGTAAACAGATCGTCGAAACGGAGCAAAAGCAATTCTATATCGAACAGTCAAACTACTGATTGATAGCGTGTGATTATTATACGCAAACATCGTTTGTTTGTTTTGAACTATAATAGTTTATGAGATTATGCTAGCGCTTCCTACAATTTTAATAGTAATGGACGATGATCGAGATGACGGTTAGTATAATTTTAATTACTACATAATTACGTTATACGCTCATATTAATTTGATATGCATTTTTGAAGGTTCAATCGATGCAATTAAACCGTCGAAAATGCACCAGGCGACGACGGTTGTCTTGGAAGCGGCGAAAATATTCCTGTTGATGCCGAAGAATGTTCCCATCTCCCGTTCAGCCCGCTTTCAATGGCTCCTAGATAATTTAAACAACGTAGTCACCGTTTCCGATAACGTAGATACGGTAAGTGTACACATTGTGCAATCTGGGTACGATGCTGCACTGAGAATAGCTGAATAGGGATTAATGATTTAGCGCATGTTCCCTGCGATATCGTTGTGTTTACGAAGTTGCCTCCACTCGAGGGGTATTAAGGTTGCCAGATTTCCGATGCATCGAAGCAGCTGACCTATGCATCCTAGGTCAGGTCTTTGATTTTAGGCTAGTTTTAATTTGACATATGGATATATTTTAAAATTTTATATAATTTAATATTTCGTCAATTACGTAGCGCGAATATTGAAATCAAGTGAATTTGTTTTAGGGCAACTCTGGGTTTTTATCGGGTAGTTTTAGTTCTTAATTTCCCTATGCCAATGAAATAAAAAGTTCTTAATAAACAAAAGGAACAACAAATTTTCAGATAATATTTTTATATTCTTAAAATTACAGGAAATACATAAATTGCCATCTATTCAAGAATAATGTGCTATATTTTTCATAAATTGAACAACATTTCTTTGTTTTAATTAGTTTGACGTATTTAAAATTATTACATTCACCATTCACAGTTGTGAATTATTAATAATTACCGGTCTATGTGATTAATTCTTATTCGACCTTGTTATTTGGTTTGTATTCATAATAGCCGGTAGTTATTAATAAAAATCGGTTAATTTCTTCGGCCGTAACATATATACTACTCCGCTGTGAATTGGACACTGTTCGCACATAACGTAATAATCGGTTTTTAGAGCGGGAATAGTAGCGACACCTTGGAGGTGATATCGGTGGTAGCGGTGGGTGATCCATCTGCGCATCTGCACGCGCAATACCGCGTCACCACCGCCACCGAGCTGGTGTTCCTGTCCCGTACCTACCGTGTCGTCTACTGCTTGGACATGAGTCCGTCGCAATCGGCCGTGGACATCGGCCAGGGTGAGATCCTCTTCGACGAGATTATCAACTGCTTTCGGACTAGCCTGCTCGGACTCTGCAGACAGGTAATGCCGTTGTTTCGATCACATTAATAGCCTAGATAGAACGGGCAAGCTGAATGTGTGGGGGGAATTTCGTAGATGTGTAATTTACTGTTTTAATCGTCTTGGTGGGTATATTTTGTAATAACGACATCAATCCAAGGACAGTGGAAGCATTTTATGAACGTAGATTTTATTTGTGTATCAACGATTATCGTCTACATAGCAAAATTTCAAAAAATAACTTAATAAGCTACCTGGTTTTTAAGGATAAGAGCCCGTTTATCTATTCTGTTTATATGTGTTATATACCTATTTTTTGTCAATTTATTTATTTTTACCTCATATTCGCTTTTTTTTTCTTACTGCAATTTGTTTCCAGAAATTACTGCTTTTAAAATTCTATCCCTTTACATTATATTTTTTTATAGCTATATATTATATTATACCGGCTACCGCCGCTCTATTAAATTTAATAATAAATAAATAAATAAAATGATGCCATATCGAATCTAGTCAATCATCTTTTTCGTTTTGTTTTTATTAAAGAACTTATAATGTAATAAAAAGGAAGAAAAAAACGCGTCGAGCCAAAGCTGGCTCAATAATCTCTAAAAAATACATCCCTTTCAAAATCGGTCGTTCGATCAGTTCACAATAGGCGGTAATGATTGCGTATTCCAACCGTGCCTATATCTAACTGTGATCGTGAATACGCCATTCTTCATCTCGCCGGCGCAGCAAGTGCTCATCAAGGGCGTGCGGGTGTCCAGTCACAATGTGCAGGACATCGTTACTATTGTGCAGGGACAGTTTCATCACCTGGAGGGCCGCATCGCGGAGGTGAGCGCGATGGCCTACGAGCAAATGCACCAGCAACAGGTTTGTCTTAATGTCGATGTGAATGCCGATAGTAACTTGCCCCGCGTGCCGCGGTAAAGTTCCCATATTAAAGTTTATCGGAAAATTTGCAAACCACATTTTGAATATTGTCCCACTATCTTGTATTTATTAAGTAAGGGGAATATGGCCTCATTGCAAAAACTACATGACTGGAATATGCGCGTAATACTCAGTAGAAACCGTTATACATCAAAAACCTTGTTGCTGCGTAATTTTGAAAGGATACTAGAGCATACAAAAGATAGAATTGAAATATTATCAATGCTTAAAAAATAGAAAAAAATTATAAATGTATATTAGGTGCAACCTAATTAACAATAAACAATACAATATATATATATATATATTGAAATAGTATACGAGTGCCAATTTTTTTTTTTTAAGAAATCATTAATCTAAAATGTTAATATTAACAGATAATTAAACAGGACTATTATTTATATAAAATTCGGTCGTTTAAAATATATTCCTCACCTGTCGCATCATTTATCTGATTATTGCACGATATAAGATAGGCTTATAAATGTCTCGAGTTGCTGTATTTGTGCGATATTATATTTCGGTTGTATCTTTTGTTGTATTCGTTAAGTCCGGATCCTTTATGTTTTGAATAAATGCAGACACGATATGCAGCTGCGCAAAGTGGAGCTGCAGCTGGAACTGGAAATGTGTTCAGCAACGCAAATTCGAATGACAACGAGTGCAATTCGAATATACCGATGGTCTCACCGGATGCCAATTTCGTCAACATGCTTCGATATTCGATGCTGGCGATATCTCTGTTGCCAGGAAATAGCTTAAGTAGTAAGTTATTCGCTACATTTGTACATGAAAATATAAACGTATTGGTTATAAAGAACATCTAGAAGAAATACAATAAATTAACGCATGAGAAATAACGTCTGCGAAGCACGATTGCAATCTTTTACGCAGTTTATACCAGCTACAATATTATTTTCAAAGTAAATCTAATAGAAGGAAATATATAATTTAATATTTTAATAAAATCATGTAACATTGTACAGAATCAAAAATCGCGAACACATCTGCATATGTATCATATCTAATCCAGACGATAGGAAAAACCGGTTTACATTAATTTAGTTTCAAAATGGTTTCTAAATATGAGGAGTTTTAAATATCCGATAGTTGTACCTTCCCTTTACTCAAAGAAATCACTATTAAAGAATAAAATATTGTGAGATATGCATCAATTAGTAAGTTTCAAGTACTCATTAATGATAACTACATCGAAAGAACATATCTTCACTTTTTGTTCAATTGTATAGCAATCACGGTTAGTTAGAGATATTTTATAATCTTGTGCTACTGAAAATGCGAGCATAGACTTCGCAATGCGTATTTACCTATTGAAATGCTTTGTGTTACGGAATTTCTATACAATTTGTACACAACGAATTGGTATTTTGTCTGTTGTAGATATTCTAGTCATAACTGATGGCGTGGCCGCAATGCCCGATTCAAACATTATGGAATCAATTTTATATCAACTACATTACGATAGTATATCGTTATCTTTTCTAAAAGTCGGTTCTTGCTTCCACTGGAACAGCAGTGCCGGATATGTTTCCTATACGGATTTGTTATTGTTTTTGTCCCATTCAACATTGGGAACTTATTTGGACCGATTTCCCGTTGTGGTAACTATAGAAAAGCGACCGGTAAGAATAATCGATTCCAATCTATTTCAACGCGCTTTTTATTCATAGAAACCGGAACCCACTTTATCTATGAACTTGTATCAAGAATTGTACCTACTGTGGACGTATAACTGTAAAGATAAAATTATTAGTCCACATTTGTTGCAGGATATACAAATATGCAAATCGTGAGTACAGAATTAAGTACAATTTAAGAGCAGTATTACAGATGCAAATAAATCTGACCTAATCGGAAACAACTTTGATACAATTTGATCTGAATTATACTAGGATACTAGATTGCAATTGTAGGCAAGGGAAAGAATGAAACCACAATAGGAGAACATAGAATATGAACACATAATGATAGAGGGTATAGGCTAGGTGCAGTTCTGTACAAGAAATAAGCTAGTAGTACTAACACGCCCTTTAAGAATCAAAAAGCGCTGGATATATAGTTGGAAAATGCTAGGAGATATAGAAAGATATCAGATATATTATATGTTACATAAAACAGTTACAGGTTACACATGGTAGTTCCGAACTCCGATTAAAATCTTAAGAAAATCTTGTACAGAAGCCTAAACAGGGTAGAGTTGATGTTGATAGTTAAAAATTAGATGATGTAAGTGAAAGGCGTAAGGAGAAAGTAGAAATTGTAGCTGTCCCAGCTAATGAGGTCATAGATGGAAATTAGGGCTGGGTTGACTGTAGCAGCGAAATAAGTGGTAGCCACGAAGAAAGGGGCAAACAGAAAGGAATGGATCAGAGGAAATAGTTAACGCGATAGAGGATAGGAGGGAAGTTAAAAAAAAAACAGAAATGGGTCGGAGAAGATATAGGGAATTTAGAAACGTAATTTATAGGAAATTCGAAAGAAGAGTGGATAAAAAGAAAATGTGAGGATATTGAGGAAGATGTGAAAAGGGGTAAAAAAAAAAGAGGATAAAGCGAAAGACGGAAAGAGTATTTCGAAGATTTGTGTAGATCGTTTTATGGTAAGCCGCAAAACTTTACATTATAATGCTATTTCAGTGACGAATTTCAGCCAAGTAGGCTTCCAACTTTATTATCGAAACGACAAACCGAGGAGAATGTTAACGCTTCCATGTTATTATTGATCTCTAGACGGATGAGGGAAGGATACACCGTTAATGTAAACTGTTTCTTTGCAAATAGTGATGCTTTTATAAAATGCGTTATTTCTTAATTTAATAGGAAGTGTGCATATCTAATGGAATGATCGACATTAAGTTGAGTCTGCATTGGAAGTCATTTATATATATTCATTACTTTATTACAACTCAATGGCCTATTGCTACGAATATATCGCATCTACAAGTGTTTATTTCGGGTAAGTATTTATATTTAATTGATTCGATGTAAGAACTTCGCAATATATAGTGACAATTCTAGTAAAATACAAATTAATCAAGTAGCAATTATTTACTAGGATATAAGGATATAATAAAATGAAACGGACGCTAAGTATCGCGATGAAGAGGTGGTCGAGACGGTTTTTAATTAAAAATTCCACTTAGGCGACAAATTCGAATGGATATCCATAAAAATACAGTACTGAATATTATACATCTGCTTCAGCGCCGTACGACTTTCTGCACGACATCACCTGTTGCCTGACACGTCGCGAGACAATCAAGTCGGCGTACCGGCAAGCGGTGTTCGAGCGTTTCTGGGTGCGCATGACACAGCTCACCACCGCCGACAATCAGCTGAGCAGGCAACTATCCGCCATGCTGCAATCCGCGCAGTGGTATGCGCTGCCAGAGAGCGTGCGCAACGGCGTCCCGGTCCTCGTACTGGGCACTTCCAACGCGAATTCGGCCTCGAGTTCCGGCTGCTCCGATGACGTGACGTACAAGCAGCTACTGTTGAGCGCCACCGATGCACCAGCCTGCCGGGGCTTCGCGGATGTCTGGATGGCTATATGTCAGGTCAGTTAATCGCTAGATTTCAGTGTTTTGTGCGAAATATATGGTTATATTTATTGTACAATATTGGTGATACACTCGTTTATGTTATTTTCAATTTGTTATAAAATGTCAGTAACATGTGCATTTTATATATATAATATCAATCGATTTCGCATTTATGATTTGGCGGAAAATTTACGAATTTCTATGATGATGCATTTCTCGGACCCGCCGACTTTTTCGCAAATATCCGTTTTGTCTTTGTGATCCTCGTAGCATTTCTTCACTACCTTATCAATGTCCATACCAACTGGTATATCAAATACAGAATTTACCCTAGGTTTAAAAAGAAAAACAAAATATATATATAGATACAAATATGCGGCATATATAATCTAGAAGCGCTAGAAGGTAGTTATTATATATTTGAAGGCGAAATTTTAAGTTTTTATTCAATTATAATCAGTTTAGATATTTAATTATGTACTTGTCACTTTGTGGTTCCCCTTTATCATTCACAAGTCCCGTCTTGATCGAGAAGCATTTAATATAGCAATTTGCCAATGGATTTGGCGTTTCGAGCATTTGATTCTCCGCTGACTTGTTAAAGTCGTAGCCTGATTCGGCTTTACATTCTTCACTATATTTTGCTAAAATAGCTTCATCAATTTTTGCCGGCTAGAAAATTTAACTATTAATATCTCCTTCGTAAGTGCAGAATTTTGTGTAAAAAGTTAAAATTTCTCTTCGTTGCAACTCTACGGTATTGCGTGGATATTTAAAAAATGAGACATTTATTATAAACTTGCCGGCTATTTATATTACTTACTAAATTTGCCAATATTGTGGACACACATATAGCTAGGAACGTTCCGAAAAATATTTTCGCCATTTTTAAATGATTTTTATGTAGTGTAAAGATACAATTACAGCAAATACTTTAGAAGAATTAAATTAATGTTTGTACGCGCCACTATTTATATTATTTAAAATGAATTGAATGTTCCGGTTGGTCAACTTTTCTTTATCAGTAATATTAACACTTTTTTGTTATGCCACTTTTTTAAATAAACATGTTTAATATCTGCAAATGGCATTGGTTATTAGTTGCGAATTTCTGGTAGCAAATTATAATAAATAGTTTTTTCCGTTTTTAACTTACATCATTTCAAACAAAACCAGTATTGTTGAATGAATTTCATCGTTGCATATATTCTCCCTGCGATAATAATGATTTGCGCTGAATAATTTGCCAATAACAAAAAAAAAACATGACTACTATTTAATTTATCAAAAGGATTTTTCATATTTCGCGCAATATGTCACCTTTTTTTTTGAATTGAAGAACACCTACTCGAAATTTTTGGAAAAATAATCTTATACAAATCGGTAGCTTTATATTTAAAACACCAATTTTAATAGTTAATTTCAAATTTGACTCAGAATTTAATTAATAATATGCCGCCATTTATATAGGTACATACCAACAACTGGCGAAAATGGTTGCACACTCACAAATTATCTTTAATATTGCGACATGATCATCCTCTGCCTAAACATATGCATTTGGCCAACGCTTCCGGACGATTCCAAGTAAGTTCCTGAAAGATGATTTCTATGCGCGTTTGAAGAGTAATGGGGTTTATTCTCAACGCAGTTACAATATTTCGCACGAATTATGTTATTAAAAGTTTGGTTTTATATTATAACTAATATAACACTTTTTCAAATTATCTCTACGGTGTTAAATAGTAGTATAGAATATCACCCAAATACCGTAACACATATAATTAAATTATGCTATATGCGCATTTCGAAGGCTATGTCCCCTTCTTCAGATAAAAAAAGATAAAAACCAAATAAAATATAAATATAATATAATACCTCTAATAGTATTGCTAATTTTCTAGGAATTCCCAAAGGTTTTATTGATTAAAAAAAAAATCTCATATTTATGAAATATGTTGTTCTAGTTGTCCTAAGATATATATAGGACAAAGACGTCGACTTATTGAAACTAGAATTAATGAGCATTTAGCTAATTTCAGATTAAATAGGAAGCATAAAAGTGCTGTAGCCGAGCATATACATTTTGAATGAGGTCATCCTATTAAAATTAGTTCAATTATGTTGCTTAAATGCGTTTTGAATTATTCCGAGTTAAATGCTTATGAAAGTACCTATATACGTGCATAAATCAAAATCAAATTTAACGAATTTAGATTCAGTCCCAATTTCATCTTGTCTATTTTATTTATTACGGTATTTGGACGATATTCTATACTATAATATAACACTGTTTTACATAGGAATTTAAAGTTATATTAACATGTATAATTCAAATTTCATAATATACACTCGCATTTGAAGATTTATATAAAAACAGTACTATATTCAGTACGTTTGATATGTGTGATTGTGTAGATGTTCAAAATCCTCAAATTGTTTGCTCAGCGTTGACACGATCATAACTAAACCAATTGCATGTAGTGTATATGTTGATTTACGTTAGGTAATCCAATGTCGCCAAGCGGCCATGTCCCTCTACCGCCTCTTGAACGTTTGGTCTAGCTTCGTCCTTATCGACAATCATACTTACCTGAAACTCCTTTACGCCGATGAGCAACATCACCACCACCACCACCAGCCTGTGCGCCACCACCACCATCAATACGAGTACCACCATCAACCGATCGCGCCGCTACCGCCGCCCGTCTGGTTCTGTATCGTGCGCGTGTCCAGCAAGCTGCCCTGCGCGACGCTGCACCTCGGCTTCGTGTCCGGCACACCGGGCCACGTGCGCTACAGCGTCGTGGGCGCCCTGCGCCGCGAACTGGACCGACTCTGTCACGTGGCCAGTGGCGAGGAGATACGCTGCTGTACGATGATGCGCAAGCCGCTCGAGAAGATACTTATCAAGTAATTTATCGTTTTTATAACTTCGTTTTTTTTACTATTGCGTATTGAATAACTAACGTATCGTGCACTGTGTAAAGTTTAAAAGGAACATTATGCGGGTGTGTAAATTCTCATAAACGAAAACGAAATAGGTATGTCGAAATTCCGTACGGATATAGATAGCGATTTTAATAACTTGCAGAATTTGAACTATTATTGAATGATACGCGATTGTAATACGAAACTTAATTTGGATAAAGTAGAAGCGATAAGGTTTTAAATGAAAAGAAAAAAGTAGGTGATGGTCAGGTCAGATTTTTGTAATTTTCTAAGTAAAAATATAAAAAAGGAACAGTTAAAACGGATTATACAGCTAAAATGTATAATGGCGTAAAATAGCTAGAAAAGTATTCGTGGCAAAAGGCACATTTTAATGCCCAGGACAACATATGAAGTAACGTTAGAAGGAAGACAATCGTACGATAGAAGCTTATGAAATGATGTATTATATGAAGATTGTGAGGCTTTGGTGGGCAGAAAAGGTTAGAAGTGAATACATGCTACAGTTATCGGAGGAAAAGAGAAACATTTAGACGATGTTACGGCGTAGGCGAGATAGACTAGTAGAACATATTCTTCGAAACGCTAGTATTATAGGTATGGCTAGACCCAGATTAGAATACGAAAATCCAGGACGTTGAGACGAATAGCTAATAGGAATTGAAAAAGTTCATTCTAAATCGACATAATAATGATTGCATTAGCAAACCAATTATGACTTGAAACTATCAATATCTTATTATTCTAGCAGCGATTGCTTGATAAATTGATTTGTTTCGTTTTCAATACCGAAATACATTTTCGACTGATTAGCGACACACGACGTTCTTGTAGATATGAGCGCATGCCCAACGATTTTCATACGGTCATCTTTCCGGACGGTACCGAGCCGCCGTATTCTATGCAGAGTTTGCCGGCGTCACCGTTGGCCGGTACCTTGTTTACCACGCTGTCCAGATACCTGTTCCATCAGCGTTGGATCTGGAACGCAACGCACCCAACGAATCCCCGCCTCGGTGTCCTCGCTATATCTAGAATACTCAATACGATTACTCGGTACGTATATCCCGCTGTGTCGCAACAATACCCAGTTAAGTTCCAAGTTTCGATTTATTGTTAGATATATATATATCTTTTTCAGTTAAATATTTTACAAAATAGTTTAATCTATAAAACAAATACATTTTTAATATTTAAGATCAAAATAACTCACATTTACTTCTAAAATAACTTACATTTACTTACAAATTATTTAATACCGTACGGCTCTATTTCTACTAACATTTTCTTTAACTTATTTTCACATATATGAAGATTGGTAACTT
This sequence comes from Leptodirus hochenwartii, assembly GCA_947310635.1. Taxonomy (NCBI): domain Eukaryota; kingdom Metazoa; phylum Arthropoda; class Insecta; order Coleoptera; family Leiodidae; genus Leptodirus; species Leptodirus hochenwartii. The sequence continues at coordinate 7,627,689 of OX371187.1, read as the reverse complement.
CTTTTTCACATTCTTCGGTAACATATTATAGACTTATATTATGGTAAATTGGGCTATCTACCGTTTTAGTTAACCCATATTTTTTTACCTTATGTTCCGTATGTGTGTGTGTGTATATTTATATTTTGTTAAAAGATGATTATTTTTTATTAGGTACATAATGCATTAATATATATATATATCGTATATTGTCAGCAACCTATTATTTTTGAATATCGATCTGCGAGTGTGGTTAATTGGGAACCCATTCGTGATTCACATAATCTTTTTGAATTTTTAGTATTTCACCCAAGCACTCGCTCCAAATTTAATATGCGAATATACAATTGCAAAATGTGCAAATCCTAAGTGTATTTCTGTCATAATCCTATCAAGCTTTATTTGCATATCCTCCCGTAAATTAGCTGTTATAATAATAATTGTATCATCTGCATAATTTAGAATCTTTCTATCATCTCTAACCCCTTTAATTAAGTCATTCATATATACTATGAATATCACGGGTCACATTACACTCCCTTGTGGTATTCCAATGGTTTGGAAAACATTTTTCGATTGCACTTTTTACCCTTTAAAATCTACTGTTACCTTTTGTGTTCTATTACTTAAGTATGTTTGTATCTATTTATATGCATTACCCCTTATTCCATATCGTTCTAGTTTTTCTAACAATATATCATTATTTAAACAATTGTATGCTTTTGATAAATCCAAGAAAGCTCCTATTGATACGAGTTTCTTATCTATTGAGTTTTTTAGGTTTTCTGCCAATTGAACTATTGCTGTTTCTACTGATCTGATTTTTATAAAGCCACGTTACTCCGCTGAAATTATTTTATGTTTATTTTTAAAAAATAACTGTTTGTTTATCATCACTCTTTCAAAAATGTTGAAAAAGTTCATAGGATATTTATGGTCCTATTATTATTTAAATCAATTTATATCCTTTTTTATTGGCTACACAAGTGAAGAAAACGTACAATTTCAACGGCGATGTTAATATACCTTAATATAGCTTTTGTGGTAAAAAAAAATATATATAATGCATGTTATTTTGTTCCTATCCATTTATTATTATTACTATTCTTCTCTACATTTTTTTTTGCAGTATGCGTCTACGCGAAGGCTTCAAATTTGCACACTCTGCGGCTGGTATCGTGACAATGGTACTCGAGCTGGATATGGTACCGAGTGGCACGTGTGTGGTACAGTACGTGCTGTTCCCGCCGCACAGTGCCTGCTGGGGCGAAGAATCCAGCGCCCCGTCCGCGACTGCGTCATCCTGTGCAGATTCCACATCTGCGCAGCGACCGAAGAACGGCGTTGGTACCGGTGACGTTGGCGCAAGCGATAAGATACGCCCGGATGATGTGGCCGGTGATGAAGACATCCAAGATGACGAGTCCGATGACGAGGAGGGCGGCGATAGCGAACTACAAATGGTTACGGAGGTAACACCAATTTGTTCGATTGTTTACACATAAATCGTACGCGGGTCGTTTCTGATTTAGGTCTGGATTGAGCCGCAGTACGGATGCGTTAAAGCCAACGAATCGCGAAATGGATACATGAACAAGAAGTACTATTACGAATTGTCCGATCTGGTAATTATATGTGTAAATTGCATTATTCCATATATTATTTGCTGTTGACTGGTATACACGTTTTTTAATATGATTTGTAAAAAGATATTACATAGGCTAAAATGACATTGCTTATTGGACAGTACTAGGGTCTCACATAAGATTGCTTTTGTTTGTTATTTGTTTTTCGAAAATGTCTATTAGAGTAGTTTCATCTTAACAAATAGTACAACTTTCGAAATATACTTACGAAATCTTAGCGTATCAACGATTGTAAGACCTAGATTTTTTTTTTGTATGTTCCATAATATCTAGCCTAGTATTATTCACAAATAATTGAATATTTGAATATATAGTAATTTATATATAAATATTAAAATATTTATATATAAACTCACAGAAAATAAGGAAAAAGCTAGAAGATGGAAGGAGTATCTTGAAGATTTATATAAAGGTAGGCAGGACATGGAGGAGCTAGAAAATGTGGAACAGATAGATGAGGATGACTTAGGTCCTAGCATACTTAGGTCAGAGTTTCATAGAGCATTAAATGATTTACGGAATAACAAAGCAGCGGGGATTGATATGATACCAGCCGAATTAATAAAACACGCAGGGGAAAAAATGCAGGAGCGATTATACAGGTTAGTTTGTAAAATATATAAGAAGGGAGAAGTACCACAGGATTTTCAGCGTAGTAGAATAGTAACAATGCCGAAGAAAATAGGAGCTAATTTGTGTGAGAACTATAGGACCATTAGCCTACTATCACATGCATCGAAGATATTGTTAAAGATTATTTATAGGAGATTAGAAAATAAAGTAGAGGAAAGGTTAGGAGAAGATCAGTTTGGTTTTAGGAAAAACAGAGGGACGAGAGAGGCGATTCTAGCACTAAGAACGGTAGTAGAAAAAAGAAAGAGGGTAGGAAAGGTAACTTGCATAGCTTTTGTAGACTTAGAAAAGGCATTTGACAATGTAGATTGGGACATAATCTTTAGAATTTTAAAAGAAACGGGTATAGATTATAAGGATAGGAGAATAATTTTTAATTTATATAAACACCAAACTGCCTTAGTTAGAATTGAGGGGGAAGAAGAGGTAGCAAAAATAGGGAAGGGAGTTCGGCAGGGATGTACACTTTCACCGTTATTATTTAATCTATATATAGAAGATGCAATAAACAAAGTAAAAGAAGAGTATAGTGTAGGTGTGAATGTACAGGGAGAGAAAATATATATGCTGAGATTCGCCGACGATATAGCTATATTGGAAGAAAGCGAAAAGAATTTAGAAAGGGTATTGAATGGTATGCAGGCAGTATTGACTAGGGATTTTAACATGAAAATAAATATAGGTAAAACTAAAGTGATGAGGTGTGACAAAAAGGAATGCAGTAGAAAAATGAGGATCACAATAGGAGATAATAGAATCGAAGAAGTGTCAGATTTTTGTTATTTAGGCAGTAGAATCACAAAAGATAATCGAAGCAAGGTAGATATAAAGTGTAGGATAGCACAGGGTAGGAAGGCATTCGTAGAAAAAGAACAGATTTTAAGATCAAATATTGACTTGGGTATTAGAAAAAGATTACTGAAGGTATATGTTTGGAGTGTAGCACTGTACGGGTGTGAGGCGTGGACTATAGGAAAGGAAGAGAAGCGTAGATTAGAAGCACTTGAAATGTGGTATTATAGGAGGATGATGAGGATTGGTTGGGAAGATAAAGTAACAAATGAAGCTGTACTAGAGTTAGTAGGGGAGAAGAGAAGTATTTGGAGAGTGTTACAGCGTAGGAGAGACAGATTAGTAGGGCATATTCTTAGGCATGGGGGGATTATGCAATTGATCATAGAAGGTAGAGTGGAGGGAAAGAGAGGGGTAGGTAGGCCTAGATTGGAGTATGTGAGTCAGATAGTTGAAGACGTGGAGATGAATAGCTATAGGGAGATGAAGGGATTAGCTCAGGATAGATCGGCATGGCGTGCTGTTTCCAACCAATCTTTAGGATTGCGGACTCTTTAACTATATATAAATATGTGCTATAAAAAATTCAACATATCGTCAGATTCGATTTACCGATTTGCGTTGTATCAACGCGTTACTGACGCTGGAGCATTTAAGTCTGATGTGCCAGAAGAAGGGTAGGGATGCGGCACATAACGACACTACCGGCATCTCGGATGGCCACGGTATGCCGGACATCGAGATTCAAATTCCCAGCACGCGCAGACCGAGCAGAAAGCGGTACACATCCATGTCGCACGATCTCGGTCTGCATGATTTCGACAGATCTTATAGTCACACCGATAACAGGTATAAAAAACGATTGTTTAGACGTTTTTTTATTTATACTGCGAGAAAATTGATTTTATAGAAGCAATGTCTTTTATTACTTACTGTAAACTTGCATTGACATCGATTGTTAATCAAACTAATCGGAGAATAGTACATAAACTAATGCGAATATGGGAAGAAAGCGTACGAAACAAACTGATTTATACTTATTTGTTCTAGTACACCGTGGAATCCGTTTTTGGTTCAAAGAATACAACATATCGCATTTAAATTCGACGTAATCGGAGTCCTACCTCTCTGCCGGTTAACGGAACTGTTATTTTCCATGTTTACTGAACGTAAGTCCAACTCACTCGACTATTTAAACCGACACATGTAGAAACATTACTATTTTGCCAAGTTTTTTTAAATTTTGAATTTAATTTGAAAGTCATATTTATATTTCAAGGGCTTCTTACATTTGTAGTGTTCGTAAAAATATTAAGGCATTCACTTTAATTGTATAGAATATCATCCAATTGCCGTAACTCGAAGCATTAAATAGGTAGATGCGCATTTCGAAGACTATGCCCCCATCTTCAGCAGCACAAGATGGAAACGAAATAAAATATTATTTATATTTATCTATGCATAGTAATCACGATTAGTGACAGAGGTATATATATTTTTTAGTTTTTATCTTGTGCTACTGAAGATAGGGGCCTTCGAAATGCGCACTAGCTATTTAATGCTTCGAGTTACGGCAATTGGCTGATAGTATATACAATTATTTAACACCGTAGCGATCATTTTTAAATGCATTCACTTTAGTAACTATCTACAGTTCAGGATAATAACGTTCAATATTACAGCTCATTTACATATTGCATTCGCAGTTCCAGCTCAGACCACCGAACATTTTTACAACCACACTAAGCTAATCACACCGAATCACTTACTCTTGGAAAACATTCACCATCATCTGCGACAGCTAAACGATGCCGAACTCACGCTAACCGCTTCCGAATGCTTCCACCTGACCGAACAGTTACGCGTACGCTGCGATCGCAACTCCGAAAGTAGCCCCAATCGGAGCGTTCTAAACAGAACGTGGTTTCAAAATGACAACACCGACTGCAATAACGCGTGGAGGTAAATAAACGTCCGCATGTTGTTATATTTCGTTCTAAAATGCCGTTAGGCGTGTTTAAGATTTTAAAGTAACATTATCAGCGGAAGAGGTCAATAATATCAATCTCAAACGGTCGGCGTGAAATTTATTGTTCCATCTAAAGCGCAACGAGTCTTCAAAACGTGCCAAATTCCTCCTAAATTATTTTTCGTTATATCGCATACAAATACAAAATAATTGTGGCGTAAATTGTCTGAACCCGAAGGTGTTTCGTGCGGGGGGTAAGTGTGACGCATGTAATCTTGACCTTCGTGCCAGGAAATGTGTCCAGGCTGCTTGTGCAGAAGACGGAAGAAGAAGCGTCGACGATAACAGATTCAATTCCCACGTTGCCCATTTACGTGATCGATTGTCCATTGGCGATGTTGGTCGACTCCTTTATACGACCCGCGAATCAACCATCACCGCACGAAGGTAGTCCGAGTCTTGATGCAATCCGAATGTTGATTGGTTCGAATCCCGGTGACGTGTACGAAGATCGGCGATATAATATATCGGCTTGTAATGGTGTCGGCAACAACGGGTATACCTTTAAACTGGACGGAACGCGGTGAGTCCGAACTTATATAGTCTGTTTCTTTTTTGTATCTGTCGCTATTATAGAAACATGCTGTTGAGATTTGCATGTACTTATTATAAGTTCGTTTGCCGGGCTCATTTATTTTCACGCAGAAAGATATATATTTTTATCTGTTAAAAACATACAATTGCTTGTACAGACAGTCGTCAAATAGATAAATTACGTTAAGAGAATATATTTACTATGAAAACACTGATTCATTGTCGATAGTAACATTTATCTGCAGTACCATTCCACCCAACACATACTATTAATAACTTTCTGATTCTGACTGAAATAATGGTATCCGATCCTATACGGTAGGCCTTAAATATTCCGTTTCATATTCGATTGCATCCTCCTTCCTCTACAATCGTACGCGACTTCTTGATATATTCGTAAATTGAAAGATATTTCATTATTCTTCGGTCAGAGTGCGTTCTGCGCGGAATAGTAACTCCGACTCGACGACTGTTAAATCCGAGGCGACATGCGCTACATCAGAGGACATTGGAACTCCACTGGGAGCAGCCAACAGGGATCAACAACAGGAGCCACGTTCCCGGCTGCGCGAGCACATAGACCGTAGATACGGGACTGATAATACAGTGGCGCAGCAACAGCACAGCAGGGCGTTGGTGCTCACCCACAGTAAATGCTTCGCGCTGACCGTGTTCACTACCCTTCACTACGAGTACCATATGCACGCTATTGACGTGCAATCAGCGATGGAGCAATGTTGGGAAACGCTGTTCGAAATCGATATAAGTAAGTATTTGCCATTTGGTTCGCGTGTGCGAATTATTGTCGTCTTTCGCCGGTTAATTTGGGGCATTTATTGCGTCGCAGGCGAGTACATGCGCACAGTTTGCGGTCACATGAAGAAGCATACCGATACAATTGAATTGCAATCGCTGAACCAGCCGACACCTTGCACGGACTTGTCACCGCTACATCGTCTGATAAAGGACAATTTCTTGCGCGTCGTCGCCGATAGCTTTTCGTCAGTTCCTACCAACAAGCGCTTCTATTATTACAGCAAAATCGGTTAGCACCTACTTGATATATAAATATAAATATAATATAATATAACAATAAATATAAAGATATTTATTGTTTATACAAGTCTTAAAACCGATATCTGTTTCAATAGTCTGTGTAGTAAACAATACGGAATTGACTAATTTAAGTTTTGATCCATATTCGCTACATTCCGTTAGATAATAATAATAATAATCATATTTTATTCGTGACAAATTTTTTAATTTCGTAAATTTCACATGTCCGTAATAGAAATTGTTATATCTCAACTAATTTTTAAACAATACAGCCAAAATTTACAGCAATTTCACATGTAAATTAAAGTATTAATATATATATGAAATTATATTTTTAACACAGTGTATGGTATCACAGAATTCATGTTCTCAATTCTCAATGCTCTCCTTTGTATAGTAAAAACCTTGTTTGAGTGATGTGAACATCCCCAGTTGAGAAGTCCATACTCTTGTAAATTTCGCTTGTAAAAGCGCGTGAGAAGCTACTTTAGCAACATTTCCAGATACATTGTTAACAACGTTCCTTAAGACATAAATGTTTTTATTTATACAGCAGATTATTTACATGATGATTTACATTTTAGGTGTGAATCGATATGCACACCTAAAAAAATAATTAATGATTTCTTTTCCAGTTCCAGTTAATGTCGTATAATAAAGAAAATTGGCGCATTTTTAGGATTGGAAGGTGACGATAAGCCATCGGCCCAAGCAGCGACAGTTAGTGAAGACCACAACGACGACGAAAGACGATCGAATGCTACGAGCAATTCGACAAATACGTTGGCATCGGAGGAGATGCTGGCGGCGGCATCAGCATCGGCATCTCCCGCACCAGCATCCGCGAGTGCTGCACATATCGCCTCAACCATAGCAGCTACGGCAGCCGCTGCAGGTCTGCTATGATCTCAATTGACCGAATGAAACTGTATTTTATGTACCTTCTCCTGTCATTTAGCTAGATAGTCCTCAATCCTAAGGATTGGTTGGAAACTGCACGCCATCTGCCGATCTGTCATGCGCTAATTCCTCCATTTCCCTATAGCGATTGCATTTCATCATAAACTGCCTATAACGTCATCATTGTGGTTGGCATATATACCCGCACTATTACTGTGTCTGTTGGCTAACTCGTGTCTAACGCAATAGTTATAATTTTATCACTAACTTGGTAATAGTTCTTTCTTTACTCTACATCTTATTCTTCTGTTCATTATAAAACCTACGCTTGTATGCCCATTATCTGATACGGTGCTCATTTATTACGGCGTCACTACGGCCTTGCCCCGGCCAATTTTAGCCGTGGCCCCACCGATTTTGCCTAATCGCTCTAATACCGTGGGTTAGCGTCTACTAAATCTTTCCTATAAACCGGGATCCCTTTATAGGAGGCATATGCGGTGCATAGACACACCGACGACACTGTCATTTGTATTATATTTATTCCGAATATTTGGTACAACGGTTATCGCAATTATTTTCAACGAATATTATACAGATGCGCATGTTTGGAATAGAATCATTATTTGAATTAGTGAGGTAATTATTAAAAGAGTTTAAAAAAATTGTGTCATGCGCGCGCTAAAATCGCATAAATTTAAAATGTCACTAATCAAATAATCAATGTGTAATTGTAGGGATTGTAGCATCAGATTCTTCTGAAAATATGCTAGAAGCAGCCCTAGATCGTCCACCGAACGAGGTAGACGTTATAAACATTAGTACGGAAGTGCTTGGACTTACGCACGTGCCCCTTGTTGGAACGAATGACGAATCATGTACAACCCTTCATCGATTACTGAGCGCTCTGAGCGGCATCAATTGTAACGAAGGCTTCATCGCGAATATCAGTCCACTCTTTCTGCATTTCGCCTGCTCCGTACGTTACGACAACGTCCACTATACGAAATCTGTCAAAGTTATACCGACCTGTCTAGGTATAAATAAAAGAACAATCGCGAAGTTTCCGTTGGTTCCTATCGAATATGTATTTTTTTTAGGAGAGGTAGCCCAGACTCTAAGTGGTCTAATGTCACACATCGACAAGTCGAAGTTGCACGTTTCATTGGATATTGTGTGTTTGACGTTGCCGATTGACGTGCAGAATGTGATAAATGATTATTCCGCGAAAGGAATACGGTCCACCTCGTTTTGTTCCGATGGTTTTGTACCAAGCACGAGGAGTTCTGCATCTGAGACCAGCTTCACTTCCGAGTACGTTATTTGTTTGCCTAACAATTTTGGTTGGTCGGCTAGTCGTTAAACAAAACGATCGATAAGAGACGGCACGCCATATCTAACCCTTGCATTTCCTTGTAGGTACTCAATCTAAAGTCTTGCTCTATCCGACTAAATTGCCCTATCTGTTCCTATCTTTCCATTTACAACGTCTAATAACACAAATTACATAATACCTGCCTGCCTGCCTGCCTAAGAATATGTTAGTTTATTTCTCCTATGCTTGAGGATGTTCGCACAATTTTCATTTTTCTATAGTACCACTTTATATTCTGCTGCTTTTTAATGTTACTCTTGGGTAATTTATATATATTTTTATAGTTTCAAGGAACCGGAAGTACAGTTTCAAATACCAGATATTCAGAGATATGCGATTAATGTCCTACAATCAGAAGTGAGTATATATGCAGGGTTTTTCAGTTTAAGAGGGTACACCTAATTATTTAGCGGACTATTTCATATATAAATTTAAATGAACGCTTCCTGTAATATTACATTGGAATCCCTACTGTTTCCTATATACCCATGTCAGATCAGATCTTTTATGAAATTATGTAATTGTTACTACATATATGTATACTGGCTGTTGCGTTCTATTATCAAAGTCGTGGGTACTTTTATTATTTGCCGTAATCGTAGGTCCACGTTTCGTCATTTTTCTTGAAAACTACTGAAGTTAGAGGTATCGAAATAAAGTGTTCCAGATTCAGAATAAAATTCCCGTAAACTTTTATATTTACTATTTCCTGTAAAGTGACTAGGGAATCTTTTAAACGAATACTTCTAAATTAACGTGTAATTTCATATGTCCCGCCCGCCAACGCAACACCCATTTATATATATATTAGTGAAACTAGTATTTGTGTGAACTCTAGATCGAATGGCTTTTGCGTAATGAAACTATCACGGCGATGTTAGACTTATGCTACGAACCAATTGCCCAAGAGACACTAGTCACAGTTATGCAGCACGTGGACTATACCGTCAATAGTACGTTGCAACCAGTTCGATCGGGATGCTGTCTCGAGTTGGTGCATCTCCGCTTTGTCTGCGCACGCGCCGAAAGTCACGCCCGCTTCGTTGACGAATTTCCACAGATCACTGCCACCATGCCCGATTATAAGCTCTGTAAACAAACGGACATATACTACTTAGCTAAGGTAAATGACTAAAAACTCTTCTCTCGACTAATACTTTACATTTATGTGAAATTTTACGGTGTGTGGCATCGTTTATGGTATTTTTTAGAATCTGCTCACAGCGATGGAAACTAGTGCGATGATTATCCAGGACTCTGACAATAATGGTACGTTAAAATGCGACGTTGGTGTCCCTCAAAATAAACTCTACGGGGCATCTGCTCGTGGTGGCAACAATACACACGCGGCGCAGCGAGATATTGCGCATTCGCAAGAGGATGCGCAGAGCGACGTGTCCTCCTTGGGAGAAGTTAGCGTTCTGAGCACAAGCACCGGCTACGACGAAGACGTTAGCGAAGACGACGAGGGCTTCGACTGGCTGATCGAGTTGTCGAATAAGCGATTGCATTTGCCGAACTTCTGGCTGATAATGCGCGTCACCGCCGATGCTGTCTGGATTTATTTCCATTGCCGATTTATGGATTTGCCCACGGGCCATGTAGCCACGTACCGGACTATTCAACGAGATATCGTGACCGCGATACGCGATCTGTGCAAAAGTGTGAACCAGACCATGTTGCTGCGGCAACTGTACGACACGCGCATTTGCAGTAATCTATTGGAATCTGAAGAGAGCTTCAACGAATTTGGGAATCACAACGTATCGTACACCAGATTGAGATCCGCGCAAGGTGAAATTAGTTTTAGTTTAATCCTTGTCGTAGTAACCTTTTAGTATTAAATTTTTATATTTTTTTCCCATCAACTAGGAACGATCGAATATGAAACTGTACAGCAACTAAGATATAAAACTGTTTTACAGAAAGTATTCACGTTCTGCGACGATCGCCGAAAACAAAACAACAGTCGGGAAGAAGTAAATTCAAGTTGGACAAAGAAATGTTATCCGATGATAAAAAAGCGGATACGCGAAATTCCGCCGCCGCCGTCGCGAAGAGATCCGCAATTGCCGCGCGGCGCGAAATCTATTTCGACGACGAATTCTCGTCCAACGAGGAAATGAACTACGAGCCGGGACATTTTAAATGTCCCGTTATATGGGAGCATCCGTTCTCGTTACATCCCCGCCTTAAGACAGGTGTGGGAAAAAGTAGCTTAAATGTTGGTTTTAACGCTATGACTGTAAGTGAAACAAACTGTAATTGTGCGGGCTCGTATGTCGAAATCGAAATAATTTGCATTTGTGTCGGAAAGTACGTTTCAATCTCGTTTACATTCCCGTAACTGTCCTCCGGAATATGAAAAGAACTTCTAATTTAAAGAATTGTTATTTTTTTGCGCAGCTATATGATAGATACCAGTCATTTACAGTGGCGGCTCTTGCCGGAATAGTTTAAACCAACGATATATTCTTAGCTGTAGAAGCAGCGTGACGTAGCGTTGCCATAGCAACCCGGACCGCTATTTTGTTTGCGGCGCATACGATACGCGAACCAACGAAACAGATGATATACTGCATACGGTCGCTCTCACTCTACCGCTTGCAATAGATAGGGTGAGTGCATATGCATTTAACTCATCTTGCTCGCTGCCACACCGTGTTGTGTGCTATCGTGACGCAAGCTTTATCTTTTAGGAAAAATAATGCCTCAATGTTGATGCGCTCAATGTTCAGGAAGGGCGCGCGGCTGTGCGACCTCGAAAGAAACCGCCACTGGTCATTTATCAATGACACGTGTACTTTTTTAAAGGCTAAATTCAAATTTGATTAAATCGGACCTCTGTGTTTACGCGTAAAATTCCTGTGTTCTTATACCGTTAGCTGGATGCTGTAGTGTTGCTGTATCGCCGCAACGGTTTCTTTATGGTGTTTTATCACAATATAAAGGAGTTTTAAAATGCTATCTAAACTACGCGCAATAATAGCGTCTAATAATAAAAGGTAATTATTTGGCAGTAGGATTACTCCTAAAGTAATTTGGGAGTAGAATTACTCCCAAAGTAAATTGGGAGTAGAATTACTACGTTGCACTAAACTACTAATATTTCTAATATCTCTTGTTCGTTTAAAATTTCATAATGCGCATCCAGCTATTTAATGCTCCGAGTTACAGTATTTCGGTGATATTCTATACAATTATGGACTATATTTTTACGGTGCAAAAGAATTGGGCGGTTGCTAAACAACAGCACTACTTCAACTATTGCATTAACATATTTGCATCCGCATTACATATTTACGATTTTTGTTTTGTTTTTGACAGTCCGTGCTGGAGAAGTTCAATGTAATCGATCGTCGCAACATGTTTGTCATTCAAAGCAAATCCGGCTGTGTCTTTTATCTATATCTATACGAGCATATCCAGTCTCAGTCCAGACAGCTGAACGTCAATCCCTTAGATCCACCTGTGTCAAGAAGTCCCAGTGTCGCGTCGCTACCGACAGGCCATCAAAGAGAGCGCGTAGACAGTAGTGGTACCGCACCAACGAGTTACACGCCCGCGCAAGAGGTTCGGCCGCGCGTGCGGTCGGTTGGTGATCGGGAGTCCTGGCAACATACAATAAATGAGGACTGTATTGTATTGAAGGTGCGCGGCCTTCCGCCCATCTGCGACGAAATCAGTTGCGAGCTGGTCGGCGTGCTGCAGAATCGACTCGATGACACCGTACTGGAATTTCTGTCCATTACACTCGCACGTAACTGGCGCTGTCCACTCACGCCCGAAGATGTCACATTTCTGCAGAAGCCGTACCGCTCACCCGATAAATACATTACGGTATGTTCTTTTTTTTAAATGTTATTTTATTTATCTTTTTTTTAATTATAAGCATGTTGTTTACTGTTTGTATAAAATGTGTGTTTATAATAGCACCAAAAAAATCGAATTACAATCGTGGCACGTTTTAAACAATCGCCAGACAAACCATGAATTCTTTAATTAGTACTCATGTTCCCAATGGATACAACTTTAAAAAACTTACGGCAACTTAAAGACAATCGACTACTTTCTAAAAGAATGTATTTGTATTACAGATGAGTTTGAATCCGCACGTTGTGCACTTGGTAGATGCATTCTATTATTACTTGAAAGAGAATTTGCTGCAGTGGATGAATGTACCAAATTACACTGACTCAAAATATGGACAGTTCCATTTCAAGGTGTATTTCGTAACATTATCAAAATAACTGGGGGACATATCCAATACTTCTCTCTTTGTGATTAGGACACAGCAATTGCGAATCCGCACACTAGCAAATACCACGATGAAAGCATCTTTCTCTTCAATCAAAATCAGAATCCGAGCAGTGGTCAACCTTCCTCGGGCCATCACGCTATCGCCGTTGTGTCATTCTGTGTCATAGATAAACGGATAAATGCCGAGGATATGCCGCGCATTTATATCGACAGCGATGATTATATCGGTCTCGGTCCTGAACCCGTTCCATCGCTGAACGAATTGACGACGTTGTTGACGCAAGGGCCGATGTACGCGTTTGCTATCGCCCAGCTTATCGCCAATATGGAGATATATACGACCGATTTTAACGAATGCGCATCTCGTGAGTAATTAAATCAAATTCAAATTGAAACGGTGAGTTTCAAACAGTGAAATAACCAAAATATTTTCATTTTTCCACACTGGGCCAGAGTTTGCATTATAATTGATGTACGTTGGTTTTATGAATGACAATAATGTTGGTTTTCTTTTATTTTTTTTGGACGCTTGAGTATTTATTTATTCATTTATTATATCACTTACCTCAGAAAATTATTCAACTTCAACGATTGAATAGATAGATAGACAGAATTTTTTTTTATTTTTCAGGTAAATATTTTACAAACTAAGTTTAATATGTATAACAAATATTTAAGATCGAAGTAACTTACATTTACTTACTTACAAATTCTTTAATACTGTACGGCTCTATTTCTTTAACTGATTTCTAAATCTATGAGGATTGGTAATTTCTTTCACGTTCTTTGAATAAATATGTTTATCGAGATGTACGGTGCTTAATTTCTAGTTTGTTAATTTTAGAGAATGAATTCATCGCGCGAGAAACAACGTAACATAATTATTGACAAATCCTAACAGATCGAGTTGAAATATAGGTATGTACGTGCAGTTTCGAGTTTGGAAGAACGGTCGCCTGAATTGGGACCTTTTGAGCGACATTCTATTAAAAGCGGTTAACCAGACGCAATGGGACTTAATAACCGAGTTCTATTTGCTACGTATGCCATTTTGTTGCGACGATGGACAAATGGACGACATTGTGCACGTGAATTCGGACAAACTGACGAATTACGAAGCTAAACGAAAAAATGATATTATCCGCGGCGTTCCATCGGACTTGAAAATGGATTTGCAAATGCAAATGGTATGGGTGTGATCTTTTATATTGTCGGATTATTTTAAAATTTACATTTTGATAAATTATCCCTAACACGCAACATTTTCAAGTGAAAACACAAAGTTTAGTTAGAATTGATTTATAATTGTTTAAAAAATCGGAATATTTTACTTAAGTTTCGGTGCTTCCAAACCTTGTAAATCGATCAAAAGTTTGCTAGGCTATTAAAAAACAAAAGAAATTACGAATAAAATCATATTTGTCATTGAAGCTTTCGACTGTTGGCAAGGACGATGATCTCAGTGGTAATGAAACTGATGACACACTGGTCCCCGAAGAAGATATGAAAAACAAAGATGAGGATAAGAGCGTATTTGTTGCGATACGATCGCTAGAAACTGGTGCAGTAAATTCATCGCGTTTACCTCATCTTTTGCGACAAAATGGTAATGCTTACAAGACAAATCAAGGAAGGCCGCGACAATTTTATGCGAAGGTAGTTATTAAAACTAAATAGCGTTTTTGTGTTAGAAGAAATCGTAGAATAAGTTAAATACGAAGGATTTTACATAGTTTTATGGAAATTTTATATTTTGAAGGGAAAAATGCCTTATAACTGTTATAAGGATTTTATTTTTATTTTGTTCGGTTCTGAGTGGTTAATAGTTTAATGTTTGAATTAAGTGTTTTTATTATTGTAGCCACAATATATCGGAAGAGGTAAATCATGTTCAAAACCTGTTTATCAATGTGCAAAACCTCCCCTTGAGGTGGGACTTAAGACACCTATTCTTAGAGCCATACCGGTAAGTCTACCCTTCGACCAGCTATATATATATATATGTATATATAGGTAACTCCCGTATAACACGGTCGTTAGGTTCCTAAAAAATGCAGTGTTATGTGAATTCGTGTTATACGAAACATAGAACTGGTACAAAAAAACTACAATATTTTCAATTTATATCGAAGAGATATAAAATGAAAATAATAGTAAATAATAATAAATATAATAATAGATATAATAGTAAAAAGAAGAAAACATTGAAAGTCTATTCACGCAAAGAAATTATAATAAAATAATTTAAAAAATTAATAAATTCTATATATATGATATATATAGTGTTGTTTAAATTTGCTTTCTGTTCCATATGAACATGCTTTCCGAATATCCGAAATCTCAATCACTCTCTTTTTCTAAATGATCATTTGGGCCCACCTTCGTTAACAATGCATTTACCCTGCTATTGAGGTTGTACACTTATTTATAGGTGAGCGCAAGTGAGAATGGTTTGTCTGGCATGTTGAAATTCCAATACTGGCGGGCACTGGGCGAGTGGTTGACGACTGGCGAACAATTAGGCTCGCCCAATGTGCGCAAGTTCACGGTCCAATTAAAACCGCAAGATAGCTTGGGCATGATTGCCAGAGAAGTCTCCAACCAGATGTCCATCATCAGCCAAGATCCCGTTAGTAAATACACTTAGTTACGCACGCACGTGCGTGTTTACAAAAAAAACTCTCGCAATAGGTGCGCAGTTTCCATTTCGCTGCCAAGTTGGTCGGTTCGTCAATTGTACACTATTACGCGCCGTTTGATTATACGTTGCCCGCGGATCAGTCGCCGTTGAACGCCGGTTATCCAATCGATAAGGACATGCCAGTTATATTGTTCGCGCGTAACAATCAGTATTGGAAGTTGCAAATGGACACGCTCGGATCGTGTCATTATCCAGATGGAATCAATAGTAACTACCTGTTGCACTCGCAATATCAGCGCACGTTGCCTGCCTTGGTGCAGAATAGGACATTCGTACCCAGACAGAAGGTAACGAATTGACAACGTATTAAACGCTATTTTGATGTTATATTTGTTCAAAATCCCATCCAAAGCGCGAGAAATGATTGGGTCAAATAGAAGTTTAACAAATTTATAAGACTTATTAATTTGTTATACTTAGAAAATATATTAGAAATATCAGTAGTCATTGATATGTTTTGTTCTTTTAAATGTTCTCAATATGTTACGTACGATTAGAGAAGAGTGGCCATTCTGCACCGCTATATTCCGGATATTATTCGATTCGATGTTGTATCTCTCCTTAGACAATGGAAAACTCAATAAGCCGTTGATTAAAAAAAATTGAAAAAAAAAAATTGTTCATGTTGACGGCAATGCTTTGAATCGTTCCCAATATAGCAGTCCGTGTTCGTAGCTTTTCCGTAGATTTCGAATTCTAATTTATTATTATTTCTAATGACTGAAACAACCAAGAATGTGTTACGGTTTTTTTGGGTGATATTTTATACAATTATTTAACGCCGTAGTGACGAATTTACAATTTGTACTATTTTGTACACCACTTTTCGCCTCAAACCCTAGCATTAAAAATATTGTACAAGTTGTGCAAATATGCAAATAGACAAATTGTTATTCTGCTTTTCAGAATTGATAATGTTTTCTAGAAGAACGAAACTATGGTCGTCAAATAAATAATTGTTATAAATAAAGCATAGTAATTTTCATATTTCTCAAAAAATAAAATAAACGCTTTACAGAATAATTCTTAATAACACTACCAAAGTTGCACACCAAGATATTTCGTTTCGTATAATAATAAATATGCAAATTATTGTTATTCTGATTAAGATGGCGATGGCAATAATAACTCGCAAACAGATCGTGTTCTTAACGTACAATTGGAACAAGGACAACGCGGAACGTCTGTCCGATTTGCAACAAGCGCAGAGTTTATGGCTAAATGCCCGCAGTGTATCCCTCAGTTCGGGCATTCAAGCCAAATTGGGCCATTTTCACAATTTGTCGCATCAACGTCAAACGGTTCATACCGTACAGAATCCCTATATGCAATATATGCAAGAACTGGACGTTGTTGCAACGTTTCAACCGGATAGAATACGGAAATCGCAGGTAAATTGAAGCGAAAATGAACTTTTAGTCCCGATGGAGCGGTACAGTTAATTCAATGCACGTTTGATCTATCGACAGAGACATTATTCGCATCCGCTTAAATCAGATGATTTGTGTGCAAGATCTCTATAATCATATTATATAGATAGATAGACGTTTTTTATTTTTCAGTTAAATATCTTACAAAAAGTTTAATCTGTTTAACAAATATAACAAATACATTTTAAACATTTAAGATCAAAATAACTTACATTTACATACAAATTCTTTTATACTGTACGGCTCTATTTCTAGTAACATTTTCTTTAACTTATTTCTAAATCTATAAGGATTGGTCATTTCTTTCACGTTCTTTGGTAACTTATTATATAGACTTATACTACGGTAAATTGGGCTATCTTCCGTTTAGTTAACCTATGGTTTTTTTACCTCATATTCTAATTTTCTTGTTCCATATGTGTGCGTGTATATATTTATATTTTGTTAAAAGCTGATTCTTTTTTTATTAGGTACATAATGCATTTTTATATATAGCGTATATTGTCAGCAACTAATTATTTTTATATATCGATCTGCGAGTGTGTCTAATTGGGAACCCATTCGCGATTCAAATAATCCTCTTTTGCGTCACAAATATTCTTTTTTAATTTTTAGTATTTCGCCCAAACACTCGCTCCAACTGTAATATGCGAATATACATTTGCAAAATACATAATCCTAAGTGAATTATTTTCGCATCATATTTTCCATCTTCACGTAGCTACTAAATGCCGTAGCGGCTTCAGCGGCTTTCACTAACAGCACATATGGCAACAATATCACCGCAATTCCTTCACCGATAATGCAAGAACGCGAACGCTCCTCCAGCTTAGCGCATCAGCGACACAGCAGTATGACGAGTTCAAATTCGACTTTGAATCCGGCCACCGTGCCAGTGGCGGCGGCGGTTTCTTCGCACAACATTTCGCTCGAGATAGCGCGCGTCTTCCGCGATCAATGTGTGAATTTCCATCCGCCTGATGCAGCGGATACAGATACTACGCTGGCCATGTGCTATGAGATGCAAGCCCTCAATGCCTCGGATATTTCCCTGGAGGGTATGTGAAATTAATCGCAATCTGGCGATCTGTCTTATAAATGCGCCGCGTTACGATATTACGGTCGTATTATATAAAAAAAAATCAGACTAGAATAGGGCGAGGAGGCGGAGAAAGGAAGGATAGGAAAAGGCGCCGAGATATACATTTTCGCCGATATTATAAATTGTAATAAATAAAGTTAAATAAGTATAGTATAGAGTATAGACGAAGAACAGAGGGACGAGGGAGGCTATCTTATCGCTAAGAAGGGTAGTAGAAAAAGTGATGAATGTAGCAAAAACTACTTACATAGCTTTCGTGGATTTGGAAAAGGTATTTGATAATGTAGATTGGGATATAATGTTTAGAATCTCAAAAGAAACGGGCATAGATTATAAAGATACGAGAATTATTTTCACTCTATATAAACATCAAACGGCTTTAGTTAGAACTTAGGGGGACGATGAGATTGCAAGAATAGGAAAGGAATTCGCCGATCATACAACCATCTTGTAGAATGAGCAGGTGTTGAATACGAGTAAAATAAAATTGATTAGATGTAAATTGAAAGAAAGCGAGTGAAAGGGAACAAGAAATATTCGGAAGGTTTATAGCGTAGATGGGGTACATTTGTGCGTTATATGTTTCGATGCGGGGATAGTTAGAGAAGGTAAAATAGTAGGAACGAAGATGTAGGTACATACAGATTAGAGTATGTAAATCAGATAGGATATTAGGATGAATACTGAAATGAAAGAGTTAATTCAGGACGGGCAGATATGTTTCCAACGAATCCTTAGAATTGCTGATTAACTAACTACATTTTGTATGTCAAATTCGTTGAGGATTTTTAATATATGTTTATGTTACGTTATATTGTAATATGACTGTAGTAAATCGTTTCCGTTAGTGCTCCGAATTGTTTATTGATCAATTTATTTCAGTTACGCCACGTAGGTCTAGATTTATTATTACTTTTACAGAAATTCGAACGTTGCGCAGCTTATATATCAGTGGCGATAAAATTAGAAGCTTAGACTACATCGATTTGATTCACAAATTTGGCAGGATCATTCATTATTGCCATACACCAATGCTTTTCTTATCCAAGTAAGTAAAGAGAAACATACAGTTTATGATTAAAAAAATGCTCAAACTTTTTCAGTTTTCTTATTTACTGATATTGTTATCGGGATTAAATGATACAAGATAAAACTAACTTGTAAAATACTGCAAGTGTTCGCTTTCGTTTTATGTGTTAAATGGATCTCTTAATCGATTCATGATATATTTTTTAATACTTAAGATGGCGATTAGCGACGGCTGCAACGCGCGACCAATCCCTAATACCTCGGGAAATTTCTGATTTAAATTTCGACGATTTCGAAGAATGGCACAACGAGTTGTGCGTCGCTTTTATCACAGAATGTACACGCTACATAAAGAAGCTCGGCTTCCAAGAATGTTCTCTTAAACCGGACCGTTTGCTGATTTCCGAGTGGTAGGAAAATAGTAACAGAATGCTGCTTTTGTTTTTTCAATACGTCGAGTCCAATACACATCGCACACTTTAAATTGGAATATTTTTAAGGCGAGAAACTGGAACGATTAAAGTGTATCTTCATAAAAATATCATGGGCGGTTTGATGATCTATATAATTGCGATGGTTGAACCATTCGTAACAACGAAGCTCATGGTTGTGGAATGCGATCGATTTATAGACAAGCCTGTAAAAACAAAAGAAGTATGTACATAAATACTCCGTTTTTTTATTTTTTTCTATATTTATGCACGCATGTGAACATCTTCGATTGTCTGTGTGTTTTATTTTTTAGTTTTCTCTAACATTCTTGGACGAATGTGATCGAATACGGGACACGATGCATTTGCACTCGTTCACGTACGATTTCCATTTGCGGGCAGTTAGTAATTACTTGTCCGGAGTTGCTGGCATAAAACTATACTCCGGCTTTCACCTAACTCGCTTTTTAGACGATTTCATACGATACTACACAAAATCACCTAACTACGCTAGAAACCTCGTATACGCCGGTACTATAATCTTAGATTCTGTTTTACATGGGGTGTTCTACTGAACTATATTAATACTTATATGGCAACATGTAGGAAAGGTGCATTTGAAAATATTTCAAAATACACACAAAATGAGAATATTTTGAGGAGATAGATCGATCTATCTACGCCTATGATACAGATAAAATATCTAACAAACAGGACGAACTCCTCATCTTTTCATTCAGAAAATTCCAGGTACCCTCGATGGTGAATAAAAGCGGTCCGAATATAGATCACAGCATTACATGCGGGTGAAATTCAATATAACATGGTTGCTATATGAAATGTCTTGTATATAGTATCGTTGCGTTTTTCTTGTTGGACACGCTTTGTTCAAATTTAATTTGGGAATCGACGAAATCAACTTAAATCTATCTTCCATTTTTACAGGCGAAATGGACGTATCCGATCTCGTGATCGACGGTAGACATTTGTACAACTATCTCTTATCGCACAATCGCGACTACGGATTCGAGACGGTGACAATGCGCGAACGTCACGACCTGGACGCCGACTACGTTCTTGTGCAGACGACGCGCGTTCCACATATCGTGTACACCGACAGCGCTGACCGCCAGCACACCGATAACTTCGACCTCACATTGATCGCTAGTTACGTACAGCCGCCCCAGCAGATGCACGCGCATACGGAGATGGCCATCGGCGATGACGAAGAGCGCAGCGAACAAGCGTACATCTATCACCAACGGTTAATCACATCATTTTATTAGACGTATCGGTTCATGCTAATTATTTTAATTTTATATATAGCGAGAATCGTTTGTCGTGTCCGGGTCGTTGTTATCACACTGGCTGGGATCGTTCGGAAGGGCGGTTTATTAAGTTACGGTACTATATTGTTTTAACGACCCGCGGCGATATTTATCCGAAAGCGAATGCCGAAAGGAAACTGGGCAAGTTCCGTACTGTGTCGATAAACGCGAGGCAAAGTGCCAACGATTTCGGTGAGTATTGTTATTTATTTCAACGAATTGCAGAAACCACAAAGGACTATTATAAGGGTATCATCGTTATTCCTAGTTATTATCTTAATATTATAGATGTGGCTTGTGAATCTTTAGTAAGATTCTGAAAAATCAAAATTTGCCTTAAACAAGAAACCTTTTTTCGCTGATTGATCGATCGCATGTATCACACATCTTCAGCAACACTGCAAAATACCGAATCCTTTCACTAAACGAACGTTCAACATATCAATTAGGCGATATTGAATTGGACATTGAAACGCAAGCCTCTACGTCCGCCGAGAATACATTAAGCTCTACTCTTATGCCATCTGACGAGGACCTCACCGTCACTGAGACTTGCACTCCGGTCGATGGAGTCGAACATTTCACCACTAGTCCGTTTACGAACCAACCCGGTTCATTCGTACGATCCAGTGTTCATTTGCACCCATTGAACCTCTTCCACGCGGCAATGGAAGAGACGACGTCTCCGGATACCGATCCAGTTACTAGTGGAACGGTCCTAAGCGTGCGCCAGAATGCCGATATTACACTTACCAAGACGTACACGTGCGATGCTACATTGAGGACGCTTCTTCGAGAACCAAATCTAGAACTTGCTTCTAGCAGTGGTTTCACTAACTTGCGAAATCAAAAATCACCTTCAGCTACCATAGAGGATGAGTTGAACGGTAAAAGCGATACTTCAATATGCATCTTAAAAACAAAATCTTTTTTTGCGTGATTTTATAGAATTGGCCCGTGCAGCGATAGCTGACGAAGAAGCTTTGAACGAGATTTGGAAGGCTACGAAAACGTCCTCAACATCGTCCAACAAGAGCAATAACAGCGGTAGGTTCTTTATTGTTTCTTTTTTATATATATCGTCATTATCATTTACACGCTTCATAATGTTTCCCCGGCTAGTAATCAATCTAATTTGTATTTCGATATTTAGATGATCAAATGATGCAATTCGAGTTAGATATTACACCTCCTACTAAACCGGATAACGAAACTGAGGAAACGTTATTAACAGAACTAAAATGCCCGCATTCCTTATATCCACCTCACTTGTCCTATTCGAAAAATCCAGCCATAAATAACGGTACCGATGGAGATACGGATAAGATACCACCGACGTTGTCTAAGAACCCGAAAATACTATCAGCTTCCTTAACACCCGGCGCGCCCTCGAATTCCGGAAGTGGTTTAACAGCGTGTGATATACAAGTGCCAAAAATGGCACCGGGCGCATCGTTGTCAGTACCGACAGTATTTGGTTTTCACATCGAGGAGAACACTCCTGAATCGATTGCTGCGCTGCGACAGTACGATTATAAGTCATCGGGCGATCAGTTTGACGCTAGCTTAAAGCTAGATTGTTCTCCCCGATCACCAGCAGCATCCACACCTGGAGCCGTTGCGGGCGCCAGTGTTGCCGCGCAGAAACCGGAGATACGTCAAGAGAAGGTCAACTACTTGGGATACTTCTCCACGCACGAACAACTCATGCAAAACGTTATGCACGAGTGCGCGCGTAGCAGCGAACAGAAACTGCGAGATATGGTACAAAAGGGTATGTTTTTTTTTTAAACTAATGTTTTCCTAGTAATCCATTTTGATTTAGTTGTTCTCTAAATAAAAAATAAACACACTGTAAACATTTATATTTCTACTCTACGATTAAAATGTTCTTCACTAATGGTAATGACTGAACGTCGTTAACTAATAATTACTATTTTCATTTTTAGGCGTACAGGTTACTTTTATAAATTTATATCAGGACACTAAACATTAGTTAAATTAGTTCTTAGGCTCACATTCGCTAATATTGTCTTTCATTGTACTTGCAACAAATTCACTCCACTTTTGTGCATTTACCTGAATACTTATTCAGTGCAAATGTTCGAACCGCTTATTTCTAAGCTGAACATACAACGGGAGACAATATAAAAATACACGAAAAATTTGTTGTATTCTCTCATACTGTGCCATACTGGCACTAAAATATTTAAGGCTGTTATTTCGCCACGCTGCAGTTTAGACTGTAGTTTCGTCTGTAGATTTTTAAAACTGTTATGTGACTGATTATGTATGGGCAGTACCTAATCAATTTTAAAACTCTGGACGAAATTCCACAGTCTAGCCAAATAACAGTTTTAAAAGTCTACAAACTTTAATCCTACAGTTTCTATACTACCTCGCGGCGAAATAACGACCTTAGGCTATGCTAAATATGACTCATCGAAAATATTCTGCACACTAAACAAGTTATACGTTATTATACAGCGCAAGTAATGCGCATAAGAATATAACCCATATTACCACTGGAGCCACTGACAAGTACTCATAGTACTTCCTCCGAAATTTCTGTCGCTTTTCACGTCTAATGGCGCCTCGTTTTAGGTACGGTGGATTGCCGCACGCACTACCTCTGGGACAAGCTCATGACCGTGTGCTGCGAACTGTCGTTCGCAGAGTTCGCCGAGTTGAAATCGCAATCGCTTCTGGTGCAAATCTCGCAGGCCACCGAATCTGGTGGTGCGCCGCCGCAACACGGCCACCACCACGTCACCACAGTACTCGCGCAGTCGGCCACCTGGCACGAACGCTTCGCCAAATCGATATCGACCAAGTACTTGGCCGATCATAGCAGGCATTACGCGAGCGACGACGGTGCGGTGCAGTACTGGATCGCGCTCCACCCGCGCTACGATCGCGCCTGCATTCTCATGGTCGTTGATTTCCACGCGAATCATGGGGTGAGATAGATATAAAAATATTCTCTCTTGTTCTTCTATTGATGCGTATTAATTAAGCATTCAGCTATTCTAAAAATCCAAAATGCTCTTACGCTAGCCTATTGCTCTCTATTCTCCAATTTTCTCTAAATGTCGCGTATTAATTTTCTTATAGGCGAGTGTAGTACACTAATAGTGCTATAATTATCGGTCGTACTCTCTTCGACATTGGCATACTTATACTCTCATTTCCGTTGTTCATAAACACTACAGATTAGTGTTGTTGTTTTTTATTGCAGCTTGCCTTCCTATACTACTTTCTCTTTTTATTTTGCCGCTATTTTAATGTATTAATTGCTTTGTATAGAAGATGGTATGGTTAACTCCCGTAACGATATAGTTTAACTACAGATTGTTTATTTTTTAGGATGTTTATGTAATGGAACGTATTTTGTCTAATCCCGAATCAGAAATGGATAAACAAGATAAGCAGGAGTTTTTACAAGATTTCATGCAGAAATTTAGTTATCAGATATGGATTGAAATGGTCAACAACTGACACTATTTAATGCCACTAGTTACGTTATTATCCAATATAATAACTATTCTTTCATTTATATATTTATAAATTAAATGTCAGCCTTTTTCTTGTTCTAATTTAAGGGCATATACCGCTTGTCGGATTAATTAATGTCTGTTGTCTTTTTACTTACTACAATCTTCACTTCGTACCCTGATGGAATAATCCAAATTCGATATTTTGACACATTTTAATATATATATTTTTTGTATTAATGTAATTTTATCGATATGCCATTTAGATAACTGCCATCGCAGAAAATGGGACCAAATTCAATTTATTTTCTTGAACTATTTAGATGTGAGACCCTAACGCCCTTATTATGCTGCGCTGCGTGATATATACGTTAAACATATTATGTCATTTCCCTTGCTCAAATGTGTTTATGGTATGACAGGCATGAGCATGCGTGCCTGCCTTTGGCATATGCTAACTGCTATGCTACGTTTCTACGTAGTTAAAGGAATCGGTTAGAAAAATGTCCCAGCGCAGCGTAATAACGCCCTTAAAATTGTAATTTGACGAACACCACCCGCATAATATAAGATCAATTTGTAAAATAAAATTGCTCATAATAATAATAACACTGTGATATTCACATAGACTTATTTTAAATAAGAAAGATTATTCTATATACATATAATGCAGTGAACCTCAATAAATAAATGTTTGTATCAATAATGTTGCTGTTTAAAAAAATATATAAACGAGATCTTCAGTGAAATGAAGATATAAATTGAAATGTCAATCTACAGTCAACCCTTACTATTTCACTTTCTAAAAATCTGTTTTTAATATATGAAATTATTTATAATGAATCTGTTTCATATCAAATATATTTGTGCAATATTCAAAAAATAATATTTACCATAATGTAGATTAAAGGTATCAATAACTTCCATAGACTGCAACTAGCTGCTATTTCATATTCAGGGTTTAAGTCTCTTAAAATTAGTGGTCCATACCAAGAACATCCAACTCGCCTTCTGATCTGATCATAGTTTTTCCTTATTGTAAGAGATAATGCATTAACCAAAGGAGCAACGAAGTTGACAATGTGTTCTCAAAGAATTGTACTTTCCTTTCTTGGGAGTCGATCGAAAATACTCGATACAAGTTCCCCGAACTGAACGAGTATGCTACTCGGATTAATAAACACCGTCCTATTTTTATTGTTATTCTTTGCCGATATTTGACTGAAAACACTGTAAATAACTAATGTCTATTCATTTTATTTCGGAATTATCTCTTTAAGGGTTAGTTAAGGATTCGACAAAATAACGGCAAGTAATATTAAGGGTGAAATCATTATATAATCATATTTCTTCATTAGAAAATCACAAATCACTCGTATAAAACATAATAAAGTAACATAAATTGTCAACTTACATAAATTTAAAAAAAAATTCTGTGATAACGAAGGTAACTTTACAAGTTTGGCTTCCATTTATAAGATCCAGTGTACGTAAAATTATTTTTAAAGAGCATTTCGTCTGCCTTTTGCGGCCCTCGACTGCCATACCTAAAATAATTAATTTAAATCCAATTATTCGTAAAAAGGAATTCTATTTATTTAATTACGTATATGAAACTGGTGAGATCCTCTCAGTTTCAATTCGATGCAGTAATGGCGTAAAAATTCTCCACGCTTCGTGTAATTCATCCGATCGTACAAAATGCATTTGCGATCCACAAAATACATCCAATATTAAACGTTCGTATGCGTCTGGTAACTTAACATTCTATGTACAAATTAAAGCGTTGTTTTTAAGATAGTTCTTAAAATTTAATGATTTCTTACAGCGTATCGACTGCCGTATGTTAAATCTAATTCAGTTTCTTCCATATCGAAATCCATACCGGGAGTTTTTACCATTAACTTAACGTAGAGAGCTTCGCCTGGTTGCACTTTAATGACCAATTCGTTACGTTTCGGTTTTCCACCAAATATGTCACCAGGTACATCTTTCAGTTGAACTCTTACCTCCGCTTTACGCTCATTTAAAGCTGAAAATATTAATTTTAATTTAAAAAATTATAGTAAAAAATGGAGTCTAGCAGGGATGTATCCTGTCGCCGTTATTATTTAATCTATATAGAAGATGCGATTGTGGTGCTATAGGAGGATGGTGGGGATTGGGTAGGTAAATATAGAGACAAATGGAGCAGTGCTAGAGTTAGTAGAGAAGAGAAGGTATTTGGAAGACATTACAATGGAGAAATAGATTAGCAGACAATATTCTTAGACATGTAGGTCTTGTGCAATTAAGTTATAGAATGTACAGTAGAGGGAAAGGAAGTGGTAGGTAGGTCTAAATTGGAGTATGTAAGTCAGATGGTGCGAGATGTTAAGCTGTAGAGAAATGAAAGAGTTATCTCAGGACAGATCGAAATGGCTTGCTTTGTCGACTAATCGAACAAAGTAAAGTTTTTTTATTGGCAGCGTTGGCCACAAAATGCGACACCGAGTAGATTGGCACCGTTATTTATTGAATTGCGAAATAAAATAGTACCTTTCCCACATTTTAGAATAAATGGTACGCCATCCCATCGTTCATTGTCAATGCGCAAGATACCCAGGGCGTAGGTAGGTGTTACAGATCCCCTGGGCACCGTAGAGTCATCCAAATATCCCATTCTCTCATCTGGCCCACCGTTCGGATCGCCAACATACTGCCCAAGAACGACGTCGTCTAATTTTATCGCTTTAATGTTTTTCAATACTTTCACCTGAAACAAACACTTCTTCAGAACGTGTTTAACAATTTTCCTCAACTGTACCGCTCGCTCGTAGAAAGCAATCTTAAGTCGAAATAAAAGTCGAAAACGCACCTTTTCATTGCGAATATCATCTGGGTGACATGAAGCGGGTTTCTCCATCGCGACCAGCGTTAGTATTTGGAGCAAATGGTTTTGCATAATATCGCGAATAATGCCGAATTCGTCGAAGTATCCGCCGCGACCCTGCGTCCCGAATGGTTCCTTGAAACTGATTTGGATCGACGCGATATTATCCCGATTCCAAATCGGATTGAATATCCTATTTCCGAATCGAAGGGTCATTAAATTTTGTACCATTTCCTTGCCCAAATAGTGATCGATCCGGTAAATTTGCTGCTCCGTAAACAAACTAGCCAAGTGATCCGATAATTTCTGCGATGTAGCCGAATCTCTACCAAATGGCTTCTCTACTATAATTCTTGTCCATCCCCTGTGGCAAATTCATCTCATATAGGCAAGTAAAATTACCCGACCAGGAAAATGAAAATTTTGCAATAATACAATAGATGAGTATATATGTTCAATTAGTTTATGCACAATCAATATTTATTTGAAATGTAGTCGACTGAATATTAATACGGTAATATAGAATATCACCCAAATACTGCATGTACATTTCAAGCGCTTGAAATGTACATCTAGCTACTTAATGCTTGTTACGGTATTTGGGTGATATTCTATATTATAATTTAACACCGTAGTGATAATTTTTCAAATTTGCTCGTTTCCTATCAAACATGCAATATAAAATACGAAATCTACATTCTTACTTGTCTGCCATGCATTGATTCTTTATATGGACTGTAACGGATTCGAATACCGAAGGCGGTAAGGCCAGATAGAATATTCGGTTAGCTGATAATTGGTTTGCTGTAATTTGAGAATTTAGGTTTTGAAAACCATCTGGTTTATCGTATGGACCTGCCACGTAAGAATTTAGCAGCCAAAACTTGGCGTAACGATCCTCTTCTCCCAATTTCACCTTAAAAAAATATGTAAAATGTTACAAACATTGTAATAAATCGCTTAGAATTACAAGAGCAATCATATTTATTCTAGATTGATACATAAAACGGACGGCATTTCGCTAACTATTTAAAAATCCTCACCTTCATGTACTGTTCGCATTTTGTTTTAATATCATCTATGGTAGTACTGCTTCGAGCGTAACCATAAAAGGCAGTAGTATTAGGCAGCAAATTATCGCGGAAGAGCCACCAGAGTGTCGGGTAAATTTTCTTGCGCGCCAAATCGCCCTAGAAATGATTAATAAAATATTTCGAATTGCTCGAAAGCGCGGAGATTCTTCAATTATTTCTATGCAAACTACCGAAGCGCCTAAAATAACGACCACGTGCGGATCGTGCCCGTCGAAATGTGACCCGTCGTGATCGATATCTTTCCCCTTGAGAGAGTCCCGGCAGAGCGCCAATCCCACTTCAGAACTTCTGCCATCTGCAAAAAAATACGCACACACCCAATTAACGATAATATCGCAAACGGAATAAATAAAGTAGTACTACCGTTCAAATCGACAAAATCCGTTGTTCCCATGCCGCTATCGACGCTCAAAACGGAATGACTTCGCAACAAAACAATAAGTATTCGATTACGCTTTTTAAGGCGAACAATTTGCTATTGAAACACGCGTTCTTCGAATGTGAAAGTTAAATTACAGCGTATTATAGTACTAATACCAGTGCGATCGGTCAATTAAGATTGTAGAATTTTATTATTACGGTTACGAAATAGTAAATTGTTTGTAAGAACGGCCCAGAACACAGTTCGTCGCTGAGGATATGAACAGAAATCGATCGAAATTAATAGTGTACTAGTACATTTCAAGAAAAAAAAATAAAGGAAATTAATAGAACATCTAATAATTTGAAAAATTGAAAAGTTTCAAAAACTCACACTTATATTCAAATGTTTTATATATATTGAAAAAGGAGGATCGTTATATGGTTTTTTTTGTCCGGAAGTAAAACTAAAAACCAAACGAAACCGTTAATTCATCAGTTGAATCTTACATTCTCTTGTACAGAAGTCAGTACAGGGTCTTTGACATAATCCCTGGCATTAAATAAAAAATTGCGTATTTCCGATATAAAATAATGCAAACTTGTAATTTGTATATTTCTGTGTTGCGAAGAGCATGTTACATATTATCAATTAAAGACACTTTTTAACTTCGTAACTTACTTCGTAGACTTTTTTACTTTCACGTAAAGAAAATACGAGCTAATAATTCAACTACGTTTAGTTATACAAAAACAAGCTAAATAGAAATGGTTTTGAACAATATCCTTACCCTTTACCGTTGCCATATTGCCGGTGCGCAGAACAAGAAATGAAAATATTTATTTCACCACCGATATTACTATCATAAATAAACTACTAACATTTATAAATTGCAATAAACGATTTGTTCAACCGTCTCGAATCGCGCTAGTCGATGTGTTGTTTGCATTACCGCGAGTTTAAATTAAATTAATTCGAACACGCACGCCAGTTTCTCCGCTCAATCTTAAGAATTAACGAATCAAATATAATGCAATCAAATAAGATGTATGGATATGGAAATGCAGGTAACGAACGCCACCTGAGTGAGTGTGCACAGGACTTACAGGTATTACGACACATATATGTAATACTAAGTACTTAGTAATTACAACAGTAAGTACAAACTTCATTCGCACGAAAAATGGTCATGTCGGGTTTCATCGCGCGCTACAATATGCTTTCGTGTATCTTTGTCTGAGTAATAATTTCGCTAAGTATATTTAATTGAGATAAAGCGAAACGGAAATATATTCACACCTTCGCGGCGTGATTACCGAACTAGCCAAGTAGTTTTAAACTAGTATTAGTATTAGTATTAAACTAGTAAACTAGTATTAGTCGTTTAAGTTTTAGTACGGAAACGGCAGATAGTATTAAATATAATCTCCCTGAACAATGTAACAGTGAATTCGATCCACAGTCTATCCGGAATTATTACTTATTCAGTATTAAAAAACTGTTCACGCAACGTATAAGAAATCGCATATAGTCACTCGGATAGAATAAATGTTCATATTAATACTTATTGCGCGTTCAAATACTGACAAATGATAGTTTAAGAATTCCCAATATTTTATCCGTATCCATATCGTGAATTAGACTGATTAAACATCGTGACATCGTAGTTTGTTCGATTTAAAGATTGTGTTTGTATAGAATATCGCCCAAATACCGTCAACATTTATATTTTAATTCATTTTGAATTGAATAAAAAGTCTTGCGCTATTGCAGATGGGGCATAGCCTTCGAAATGCGCATCTAGCTACTAAATGATTTAATATTATTTAACACCGTAGCGACAATTTACAAAATATAAAGATTGTATGTTATAGATCGACCTAAAGAAATTTTATTTCTCTATAAAAAATATCATTACTCTTCTGTATTCGTATTTCGATAATAAACTTGTTTTGTAGAAAAATCTTAATTCGCTCATTATATTACGTACGGAGGTATCGGCTTATAGAATTTATTCGACTTTAGCAGATAAATCGGTACACATCATCTATAATCTGTTTAATAAATTTAGAATTATTGATATATGAAGTTTTCGAAATGTTACGTAATAAATAAACTTGAGTATTGAGTATTATAACTATTAACTTGAGTATTATATATTTGATAGATAAATAATACAATAAAAGGAAATTGTGAGGATATTGAGGAGGATATGAGAAGAGGTAAAGTAGATTTGGGCTACAGGAAAATTAAGTCACATTTTTCTAAAGTAAAACCAAAGGGTAACATTATATGTGATAAGCAGGGTAAGGAACTCACAGAAAATAAGGAAAAAGCTAGAAGATGGAAGGAGTATCTTGAAGATTTATATAAAGGTAGGCAGGACATGGAGGAGCTAGAAAATGTGGAACAGATAGATGAGGATGACTTAGGTCCTAGCATACTTAGGTCAGAGTTTCATAGAGCATTAAATGATTTACGGAATAACAAAGCAGCGGGGATTGATATGATACCAGCCGAATTAATAAAACACGCAGGGGAAAAAATGCAGGAGCGATTATACAGGCTAGTTTGTAAAATATATGAGAAGGGAGAAGTACCACAGGATTTTCAGCGTAGTAGAATAGTAACAATGCCGAAGAAAATAGGAGCTAATTTGTGTGAGAACTATAGGACCATTAGCCTACTATCACATGCATCGAAGATATTGTTAAAGATTATTTATAGGAGATTAGAAAATAAAGTAGAGGAAAGGCTAGGAGAAGATCAGTTTGGTTTTAGGAAAAACAGAGGGACGAGGGAGGCGATTCTAGCACTAAGAACGGTAGTAGAAAAAAGAAATAGGGTAGGAAAGGTAACTTGCATAGCTTTTGTAGACTTAGAAAAGGCATTTGACAATGTAGATTGGGACATAATGTTTAGAATTTTAAAAGAAACGGGTATAGATTATAAGGATAGGAGAATAATTTTTAATTTATATAAACACCAAACTGCCTTAGTTAGAATTGAGGGGGAAGAAGAGGTAGCAAAAATAGGGAAGGGAGTTCGGCAGGGATGTACACTCTCACCGTTATTATTTAATCTATATATAGAAGATGCAATAAACAAAGTAAAAGAAGAGTATAGTGTAGGTGTGAATGTACAGGGAGAGAAAATATATATGCTGAGATTCGCCGACGATATAGCTATATTGGAAGAAAGCGAAAAGAAATTAGAAAGGGTATTGAATGGTATGCAGGCAGTATTGACTAGGGATTTTAACATGAAAATAAATATAGGTAAAACTAAAGTGATGAGGTGTGACAAAAAGGAATGCAGTAGAAAAATGAGGATCACAATAGGAGATAATAGAATCGAAGAAGTGTCAGATCTTTGTTATTTAGGCAGTAGAATCACAAAAGATAATCGAAGCAAGGTAGATATAAAGTGTAGGATAGCACAGGGTAGGAAGGCATTCGTAGAAAAAGAACAGATTTTAAGATCAAATATTGACTTGGGTATTAGAAAAAGATTACTGAAGGTATATGTTTGGAGTGTAGCACTGTACGGGTGTGAGGCGTGGACTATAGGAAAGGAAGAGAAGCGTAGATTAGAAGCACTTGAAATGTGGTGTTATAGGAGGATGATGAGGATTGGTTGGGAAGATAAAGTAACAAATGAAGCTGTACTAGAGTTAGTAGGGGAGAAGAGAAGTATTTGGAGAGTGTTACAACGTAGGAGAGACAGATTAGTAGGGCATATTCTTAGGCATGGGGGGATTATGCAATTGATCATAGAAGGTAGAGTGGAGGGAAAGAGAGGGGTAGGTAGGCCTAGATTGGAGTATGTGAGTCAGATAGTT
Organism: Leptodirus hochenwartii; assembly: GCA_947310635.1. Classification (NCBI taxonomy): domain Eukaryota; kingdom Metazoa; phylum Arthropoda; class Insecta; order Coleoptera; family Leiodidae; genus Leptodirus; species Leptodirus hochenwartii. The sequence goes on along the minus strand of OX371187.1, from coordinate 7,594,802 downwards.
GAAGACGTTGAGATGAATAGCTATAGGGAGATGAAGGGATTAGCTCAGGATAGATCGGCATGGCGTGCTGTTTCCAACCAATCTTTAGGATTGCGGACTCTCTAACTAAAATAATACAAGGAGCATCAGCATACAAACATCAGCCAAATTAAAATCTCAATATGTACAGAATATTTGGCGCTTTAATATAATCAAATATAATACTATATGGGCAACCCGCAACATGTTTCTGTAATACGAATTGCATGTAACGTATATCATTTGTATCACGTTCACTGTTAAAGCGTTTTTCCATGTTCTTCCTGCAAGTAATCTGGTGTTTATATATGTAATACATAAATAAATACACCAATATTTAATTACCTAAATGATGTATGTAACGGTGACCTGCCTTACCACGCAGATGCATTTTCAGATGCCAAAAACAATTATTGTACAACTCTATGCGAATGCGCTCCGAATTGCCATTAATTGTTGACCTTTATAAAATTTGCATTGTTATAAGAGAATATCAATTAAAATTAGTAAATCAGTAAATTAAATTTTTCCTGGCATCGATTAAAAGAACCTAAAATACATGTGCAATTTAAGAGAACAGAGGAGGATAGGCCCACGATCGTGGTGCTTCCTGATATTTTCTATTTGAGTGTGTCCATATGGGAGACAATTATTGAAATATAAAGATATACGTACCAGTTACACGATGTAAACGCCATTGAGCATAATCTACATTGAGCGTAAAGTTGGTTGCGTATAATGTATGTATTACATAAGTAACTTTACTTTTTAGTTAGTTTAGTTTCGTAACCCGTACATTTGGTTATGCGCTTGCGCAGTTGATCTTTTCATATTTCATAATAAGTACGATAGATGTCGGATGCAGGCGAGAAACTGCTGTTACACGAATATTTCGTTCAATTGTATAGCAATTGTGGTGAGTGACACAGGTATCTTTATTTGGTCTATTATTGTGCTGCGGAAGATAGGGAGCATTTGTCTCCGAATGTAAATGCGCATCTAGCTAATAAATTTGTTACTTTGTGTTACGGTATTTGGGCGATACAATAATCAGCAGCGATTTCTTTCGAGGCCGCACGGCCGCGCGCCTCCCCCCTGAACATTGAGCGCATCACCGTAGATGTGTTATTTTAACTCAGCATTATTTTTGCTAAAAGATAAAGCTTGAGTTGCGACAGCACTCAACACAACACGGTGTGGCGTTCCGTTGTGGTATCCGTTGCAAGCGGTAGAGTGAGAGCGACCGTATCATCTGTTTATTTGGTTCGCGTATCGTATACGCCGCAAACAAAATAGCGGCCCGGGTTGCTATGGCAACATGCCTCACGCTGTTTCTACAGCTAAGAATATATCGTTGGTTTAAACTATTCCGGCAAGAGCCGGACTGGTATCTTTTAATCGTGATTTAATTGGGTGATATTCTATATTATAATTTAACACCGTAGTGATAATTAAAAAAAATATATATATATTGAAATTAATCATTTTTTAAGAAATGCGCCCCCGTCGGTTGAAATGTCAAGAGCCGCCACTGATAATAATGTATTCATCGCCACAGAATATACATAACCCTCCTCGGTATAACTGCGCAGATATACCCAATTATACAGAATGACGGTATGTGTAATGGCGATTATATCGAGCGATTTTATATGTTTGGATTCCGTTTGTATTCAATATATGCGCTCCCAATGGATTGTGCGGCGTACACAGGAGCGAAGAGAGTGAGAGTGAGAGTCGGCGCTTGACGGCGCTAGCGTGTGCATAGTTTTACAGTTTCCTTTTACATTTGCCTGCACAGGATTCGTAAAGTTACACTATCATCGTAAACTACCGACATTGTGCTCCCGAACCAATATAAACTTGCCGCTAGCAAAGTACATATAAATCTGCAACTAGATTCGAAAGAAAATACCTAAAAATGATATTGTGAACGTATTGTTTATACATAGTTTACGGGTGTAATAACGAATTGCGATAGCAACGGGGGCCGGTGTGTACGCGCGCGGTATTCTACAAATTGAGCGGACACAACACGGTCTGTTATGGATGAGAACGACCACGAGATCAAGTCGCCCATCAAACGTCTCGGATCTACGCGAAAACTGCTCGTGTTCAATAGTAAGTGATTTATTAGCATTATATCAATCGCGAATTATCGTTTGCGCGTAAATAAAAAGGAATTTGTTCGTAATTGTTTATGACGCTTAGCTTTTAGCGCGGATACATTTTGGTGGTACATTCGACTTTCGCGATTATATATTTTTTTCAGTTACCGCGATTAAAGTAAAGAAACGAGGGGGCCGATAAAGATTATTAATTGAAGCATAATGTTTTTTGTATTGCGGTAAATAATTACTTTTATTGAACAACGCTACCGTACATCTAAATTGTTCTATAACAAAAATCTGGCGGGAAGAAATTGGTGAATCTCCAATTGTATAATAAGACTACGAAACTGAAGAAAAATGTGTTTTGTGTTTTGATATTAAACAAAGAGCATGAAACAGCGCTAGTTTTGTGTCCGTTTCTCTTACTCGGTTAAGTTAGTTAGTTAAACAGTCCGCAATCCTAAAGATTGGTTGGAAACAGCACGCCATGCCGATCTATCCTGAGCTAATCCCTTCATCTCTCTATAGCTATTCATCTCAACGTCTTCAGCTATCTGACTCACATACTCCAATCTAGGCCTACCTACCCCTCTCTTTCCCTCCACTCTACCTTCTATGATCAATTGCATAATCCCCCCATGCCTAAGAATATGCCCTACTAATCTGTCTCTCCTACGCTGTAACACTCTCCAGATACTTCTCTTCTCCCCTACTAACTCTAGTACAGCTTCATTTGTTACTTTATCTTCCCAACCAATCCTCATCATCCTCCTATAACACCACATTTCGAATGCTTGTAATCTACGCTTCTCTTCCTTTCCTATAGTCCACGCCTCACACCCGTACAGTGCTACACTCCAAACATATACCTTCAGTAATCTTTTTCTAATACCCAAGTCAATATTTGATCTTAAAATCTGTTCTTTTTCTACGAATGCCTTCCTACCCTGTGCTATCCTACACTTTATATCTACTTTGCTTCGATTATCTTTTGTGATTCTACTGCCTAAATAACAAAAATCTGACACTTCTTCGATTCTATTATCTCCTATTGTTAAGTTAAGTAATGTAATTTTGAAATGCGGCAAGTATCTGGACGGTGGGAACGCGTTGCTTATTAATAACATTCAATCGCTAGAAAAACAAACACATGTTATATTTATCTGCGTATACGCCGCACGCGCTATCATTCAGAAAATTATTTAATTAGGTACTCGATTTTTTCCGTTTCGTTTCTGGAGTACTTCGCTTCATTTTTTTTTTAATTTACCCACCCTCTTTACTTATACAATATCTAAATCACGATCTGTACGGATTTATGTCCATGAGAAATTATACCAAGTTCCCCAAAGAGCAATTGTGTATATGAAGCTAATGGTCTCAGCATATAAAGCCAGTTTTTAAATATTAATTACATTCCGTGTGCTGGCTGGCCAGGAATACATATTTTAAACAAATTTTCTCACGCCGTACGCACTTCCTCTGTAATGTCTAAGTATGGGATATAAAATGTGTAGATTCTTGTATAAAGCCTCGAATCGAAAGAACGACTTCTATCTTTAGAAATTAACTATCTATATATTGAAATGACCGAGCTTCTTTGTGTTGTATTATACAGGATTTATTATTATCACGTTTTACTCATTTTCTTAGGTCCTACAAACGTTTATTTTAAATCAATATCAATCGATCTTTAATTAACAGTCCGTAATGCAGTTGGCGGCTTCAAGTTTTGTTTGTGTACCGAATTTTTTTCTTATTTACTCGTTTTTTGTCCGTACATTTGCTGGTTTATGGAATTGCGTTTTGAGAATGCAACTTTTCACTGCGCCCTCACTGTTTAAATTAACGTTCAAACCATCTAATTTTCCTACTACCGCAATAAAACGAACAGGAATTTATGCTACCACTATTTAAGCTTTACACTTACGTCCTTATGGTACTATTGCAATTGCATGAGCTGCAATGAAGACACGCTAAGGACTCGGATCATTTATTTACAAATTCCAAATTCTTCCGCATATGTATAGGCTATTTTTTTTTAAGTGGCGGGCCCGCCCCTTCTACTGCGCATTATAAATTAAGACTAGATTATGCATAAGACCAATGATATTACTATACAATTCAAAAAAATTGAAAATATACTGGGCGCTTCAACACCCCGAAACCTTATGCTCGTGAAGAGATGCTCGCCACTGCATTTTTGTCATTTGAGGGTGTGGTCAACATTACTGCAATGTTGTCATATCGACAGCCAACAAATACAGAGAGTGTCATATTAGCATAATTGATCAAAACAAATAATAAATAACTGGAAACTTTTTACTAAATAATGGACTTTAATCGAAGTCGTATATATTCATACATTAAATATTCTCATTCTGAAATTTGCTATGCAGTTTACAATTTGCGCACTTTGTACTGAAGTTTTTTATTCATATATGGCAACAATGGTACTGGAAACTCAACCTTTATGCGCAGTACAGGATGAATTAGGTCCGCCAAGATATAAAAAATGACTTATAACTTGTAAGCCTGAACTTTTTTAGGTTTTTTCAATGACTAGATTACTATGAGTATTTTACGCTTCCACTCCACTCCACTCTCTTGTAGAAAAGCATTTTGTTTGCGAGGACCACCGTCATCACATTAAATCTATATATCACCTGTAATATCAAATGACAATATCTATTTATTTTATATCACAATTGTGTGACAAAAAGGAATGCAGTAGAAAAATGAAGATCTCAATAGGAGATAATAGAATCGAAGAAGTGTCAGATTTTTGTTATTTAGGCAGTAGAATCACAAAAGATAATCGAAGCAAAGTAGATATAAAGTGTAGGATAGCACAGGGTAGGAAGGCATTCGTAGAAAAAGAACAGATTTTAAGATCAAATATTGACTTGGGTATTAGAAAAAGATTACTGAAGGTATATGTTTGGAGTGTGGCACTGTACGGGTGTGAGGCGTGGACTATAGGAAAGGAAGAGAAGCGTAGATTACAAGCATTAGAAATGTGGTGTTATAGGAGGATGATGAGGATTGGTTGGGAAGATAAAGTAACAAATGAAGCTGTACTAGAGTTAGTAGGGGAGAAGAGAAGTATCTGGAGAGTGTTACAGCGTAGGAGAGACAGATTAGTAGGGCATATTCTTAGGCATGGGGAGATTATGCAATTGATCATAGAAGGTAGAGTGGAGGGAAAGAGAGGGGTAGGTAGGCCTAGATTGGAGTATGTGAGTCAGATAGCTGAAGACGTTGAGATGAATAGCTATGGAGAGATGAAGGGATTGGCTCAGGATAGATCGGCATGGCGTGCTGTTTCCAACCAATCTTTAGGATTGCGGACTGTTTAACTAACTAACACAATTGTAGCTTTCCTACAGCATTTGAGCTGTGAAATGTTAATTCTTTTCCATTTACGAGCGGCTCTGTATAGTATTAGTATGTATAATATGACTCAGTGCGCACAATATGATAGCACACCCACTAAGTCTATAGCATTGACAAAATACACTGGCCGAACAAGTCGGTATAAAAATACATAGAGCAAAACATTTGTCGTTTTACTAGCGACACCTGTCGATAACATGTTCGCTCGTAGTGATTAAAGATAACTGAAGATGGCATTCGTAACGAAAAAGATTGACGTTATCAACAAAAATACTCTATAACATAAATTAATGCATAAACATTAAACAAAAGAATAAAACAACATAGTCATAATTAAAGAGAATTTCGATAGAACAATCGTATTGTCTACTCTATAGTAGCAATGAAATTATCGCAGGAAATGAATTAAACCTTTATACATTGCGCTAATAATACACAACGACGAACGTTTGGTATCTCAGTTCTGGTTTCATAAAATAATTACGATTCCGGTTTAGAGACTTAAAAAATAGACTGAATAATAACCGCATATGTGCTTACATATGGAATGTATGCTTTTAAAATGGGATATTTACGAATTACCGCAACGATGCTTGTAAAAAATGAGAATCGTTGTACAACAAAGTTTTGCAAGTTTTTAAAACGCCAGTTTTAATTCTACACCAGTTGATTTATAACTGTCGCAGCCGTGTCTGGGTAAAAGATAATGCAAATACTTCCTGCCTTTTTACAACAGTAAATCCCATTTATATATATTTTTCTCAATTCGTTCTCATTTTAATGCATGGAAGAGAAATTAAGGGTAAAAAATAGTAGTTTCAGATAATCAAAGTTGCGAAGATAATCGTTTTCTACGCACCAGCCTTTTGTCAACAACAATCCACATCGTGATAAAACTAATCAGTTGCATAATGCTCTCAAACTCTTTATTTTTACACAATACATGATACAAATTATCGTTGAATTTCTGATACTACGCTACAAAAATTCTGTATACGCGACTGCATAGGAAGTGAAATTTAAAAAATGGTTGAGTTTTATCTACTACTTACTTTACTAAGTAAATAAAAAATTAAAAAACCACTGGTCTAAAAACAAAATAATTTAAAGAAACGAAGCTTTCTTTTTCGCGGCATTATTTACTCGACAAACCTTCAATAAGTTTAATCTGGCATTGTATTTTGATTATGTTGAAGTTTAGGCAGACGGTTTGTTATATCACCTGTACGGATATGTGCGATTACAAGCATTTTTTTTCCGTTTACAATTGCAATTTTTGCATTACTTCGGGAGAAAAATTTCACCGCGAACTTAACAGGTTATTCCCTTGTTAAGTGCACCCGATATAGTTGCGATATAATCAATCAATCCGAGCACCGTTCAACAACACCTCATATCATAAAATAATGTACTAATGAGCACCTTCAATGTTGGAAGTCGTTACTCTGCACTTGTCCGAGCCGATCTGTTGATTTTACGTCGTACGTTTTATGTGTTGTAACGGCAATAGCGTTGTGCAACCACCCCAATTAAAATGTAATTCATATTTCATAATTTCATAATATTAAGAGCGATTATAAACGATTTAACATATTCGGTTAAAACGAAAAGTGGTCGCTACACTTATGTTATACTTGAATATTGGTTTATGCAACATTGAATGGTCATCACGATCGGAATTGTTTAATGTGCGAAGCAAATTCCCGTTATTCCTATACCGTCGATATACAGTCGATATGGAATCCGCTATGCGAGACATACTTCTGTTGAACTCTATAATAATGTTGATTCACATTCTCTTCGGATAGCGCGGATCCAAGAAAAATGTTTTACTTAATTAGTATGAAAATTGTATCGATTGATTAATGTAATCCAATAAAAGAAAGTACACTGTCGTATTGTGTCGCGTTAAATCCATATTTGCGTTAAATCGAGTGTAACAATGCGCACTATTTAAGATAGCGTAATGAATGTGATGGGGATTTGCAGAGCTACATTGTCCATTTCCATTGCGTTTTGTTGTTAATATTGCAGAAGAATACACATCGAAAGCAACGCAACATCAACGAACGACTCTCAGTAACAGCTCGAGCGGTATTCTGATTGGGACCGTGTCGTAAATTTTGCACGTCTCTTCCGCGGAGAGAGGTGGCTAATTAATTTTGTTCTCGTCTCTTTGATTATCGGTTTTTTATTAACATCGACGTGCTGCGCAAATAATTAGATACTAAGTGCGGTGAAATAAATTTTGCACCGCAACCGTTAAAAATTTTCTTTAGAGGATTTGGTTTTTTTCGCTCGCAAGTTATACATCGTTTTTTTTTAAGTGGCGGACCAGTATCGTCCACTACTGCGCATAAGGGCTGCACTTATATACATCATTTATACACAAGGTACTCAGCCACACCTAGTTTTTCTATTGACAATACACAAGCGTACCCACAGCACTATTCAATGTGCCGTACGACTGACGCCATACTGTTTTGAATAGCACTGCTCTGTACTGTATTGGTCAAGCCATTATGCAGCTCTTGATTTATGATGCGTGAACTTGCTGCCACTTTCCGCCACTTTCAATAAAACGGTATATAGTTCAGCTAAAGTTTTAACAATGGCTTGTTTTTGTTATTTGCTCTTTTGATAAAACTTGAAGCTATACTATACTCCCCACACAAATAAGTTTTAATGCGTTAGTTGAGGCAATAATTCTGAGGACACGGTGTTTGTTTGTGTGTGCGTTTAAATTCGTAGGTTGTTTGGTTGTGGTATATTTGGAAGCCACGTGCTCTCCTGCAGACGTACGCGACGCCGTTACAGATTTAATTTTGAAAACACATTACATTCGGTTTATAATATATAAACGTGTCTATGGCGGCTTCGTACCGGTTGCACCTTATCGTTGCTGTTTAGGATTTAACGCTCCGATTTCGACGTACCGCCATAATAATCTTCTATTTCGGAGAGTTCAGCAGACTGCGTTTTCGTCTTTGGACTGACGTTGCAGCAAAGCGCTTCCGGTCGGAATGGTGGCGTCGTCGCCACCCTTATTTTGTCTGGAAATGCTATAGACTTCTAAAGTCTGCGCTGTCCATATTCACATTTAATTTATATATATTTATATATATATATGTGTGTGGGTGGGTGGGTAATTTTTTAATTACAATTCTGATTGAGGAAAAGCAAATATCTATATCTATAAATGCTGAATTTAATCACAATCTGTTTGGTAGTGTGAGAGTAGTATCAAGATTGAAAATTGTTTTTTTTTTAGAAAACCTGTAGATATTTTCTCCGAAAACTATAGAATATTGTACGATTATAATTTCCGAATAGAATATCTAATTGGAGACCACATATATGATTAAATGAAAATGTTTATAAATATTCTCTTTAATGTAAATCTCAGGCCCTAGTCAAGGGGCGGCCAATTGCAAGAATTTGTACACTATAATCCCACTTTGGTGGTATTTCGCAATTTTCCCTCGAATATTTCTGGCATTTACCATTTTAATTTATCAATATCCCCGTATTCATGGATATTTCCCACATTTACTGGTATTTCCAGATATTTACACCATTTTACAAACAATATACCACCCGCTCCACGAAGTTAGTATTCAATTTCAATAATCTTGAAACGATTTCTTAAAAGTAAAAAATTATACCCCCTTCGCATAGAAAAAAAGTAGTTAAAAACATATACAATTTTTCATTTACAATGTTGTATAATGCTACATAAAAATTTCGCTAGATTATATTTCACCCTAAGAAGAAGATTACCAATTTTCAAAGGACTTTTGAATGATATAAAAGACAGGTGGCAACCATGACTGACGCATGTGCTCCTCGGGACCGTTCGGCATGATACGGACCGCTCCCAATCGCACACATATACACTGTCCTTCTTTTCCGCGGGCCCCAACCAACCGAGCGACTACTCAATGCACGCAACAACTGCGGCCGAAGCCGACCAACAAACACACATTCATTGCCCTTTCGGCAGCCGCTGCTTTGAGATTGAGTGCTTCGCGCGCGGTACAATCTCTTTCATATACCACCTACCCTAGACCCCCCCCCGTTACACGCACACACACATGCGTGTAACGTGGTGTACGCGTGCGGTTTGTGGTGCGCTGCCGCCGGTGGTGGTGCTGTAGCGACCTCAGTCTTCGCTTCGTAGCGACATTATTAAATACGTTCCTACTGTGGCAAGACTTGGTTCATATCAGTGTCCCCCCCACCCGCTCCCCCAGCACCAAACTATAGACTACATATCAGTATCCCCCCACCCGCTCCCCCAGCACCAAACTATAGACTACATATCAGTATCCCCCCACCCGCTCCCCCAGCATCAAACTATAGACTACCGTCAATGATAGGAACGTCTTGCATTTGTTGCGTTCGATACAACAAATGCCCAAACCATCACACACTGCGGCGTAGTGTCCTCAAAAGTGTGGGTGCCCGCCCGCCCGTTACCCCTAAACCACGGAGCTGCGAAATAGTGTTTTATTGTTATATTGTCAGCATGTTATTGTCATTTAGTGAACATCCAGCCGCCCCACCAAATCTCTGAACATGTTCCAATGTATCATTCAGCAGAAGACCGCTTGGATCCATCCCCATAACACCGAGACGAAAGATGTTTTCCCAGGTCTGTGTCCTCTATTCCGAACACAAAGCATTTATTATTTAAAACATGCCCTCGCGTGTGATCTGTATGTACAGATTTATAATTACTATAATTGATCCTGTAATATATACAGGCTCAATTATATTCACTTATTATTCACTCGCTATCGTTTTCCCGATGTTTCCTTTAATATCTACGATGTATGTTAACGGTATATGTTGAGCCTCCAATCTCGTTTATTTCTATACTCATTTATATAAGGCTATATTATTATATTAATGGTTTAGCTCTTGGCTGTTTTACCAATTTCTAATATACCAATCCGATATTAATCATGTGCAAAAGGAAGTCGCAATAAGGTATTAAAAAATAAAGAAATATATATAGTATTATATATATATATATATTGATTATCTATAACGTTTCTTGTTCAACATATACCAATTCGAATTAAAAATACAAACTAATAATTGAATTCTAACTTGGAATTGTGTAAGAAAATAGTTTGGTTTTGGAGCATGCTTGTGTATGATCGTTTCTAGTAAACATCAAGTTAAGTAATCTTTCGGGTACTTATAGGCTTTTTTTTAAGTGGCAGGCCCGCCCCTTATACTGCGCATTACAAATTAAGCCTAGTTTATGCATAAGACCAATGATAACAAAAAAAAATGAAAATATACTGGCCGCTTGAACACCCCGAAACCGTATGCTCGTGAAAAGATGTTCGCCACTGCATTTTTGTCATTTGAGGGTGTGGTCAAAATCACTGCAATGTTGTCATATCGACAGCCAACAAATACAGAGAGTATTATATTAGCATAATTGATCGAAACAAATAATAAATAACTGGAATTTTTTTACTAAATAGTGGACTTTAATCGAAGCCGTATATATTCATACATTAAATATTCTCAATCTGAATTTTGCTATGCAGTTTACAATTTGAGCACGTTGTACTGAAGTTTTTTATAAGTATATGGCAATAATGGTACTGGAAGCTCGAGCCCTTATGCGCACTAGAGGATGAATCAGGTCCGCCAAGATATAAAAAACGATTTATATTTGTCGTTATATTGGATATATGGATTCGGTGGGAAAGTAAGTGATTAAGACAAAGATGTTGTTTCCATTATTATTGGCCTATCTCTACTAGTCCCACGCGATACGTATTTTTTTGCAAAATATGTTGAAATGATTGAAAAGCGCAAGTTTTATTATCTTCCAAAAAAGAAATTTCTTGCAAATCACCGCATCTTCATTATTAAAAGAGTTTTTAAATCTACAGCAGCGAGCTAGTATACTAGCTCGTTGCTGAATGGCCAAGATTCCATGAGTAACATACTGAAGGTAGACAAGCTCTAAAAACGTGTACCCATTACAGGTTCAATCGAGAAAGTATAGGAAGATAGTTATTAGATAATTATTACATTCGATGCGATATGTTTTAATTTTAAACTAGCAACGGAATCTATTCGGTCATTGAATCGCACTTTAAAAAAATATAATTTGGGTTATATCTCGGGCGAATGTACCGCACTCCAGTCGAATTGGACACCACCATCTATCGAAAGATTATCAGTTTTTAATAAACGCTTTTTCGTTATATGTAACGGAGGAGAGAACAACACCAGTGAGCTTAGATCGAAATCGGATGCTATACTAAAACCGGTCTCAGCTCGCCCCAAGTTTTTAAAAAAGTACCAACTCTTCACGAGCTTTTAACAAAAGATTGTGTACGAGACATGCACCGCATTGTGGAGTGTGACTTAGTTGTATACATACATGGTGCTACGCCATCGTGCGGCTACATTTTGATTTCTCCGAATGTAACTTCTTGGTATTTAAATCTCGCAAATTCGAATTGCAACTTCTTCGCACATGTTGTAGAATTGGACCTTTTCTTGAACCCCCCGACACTTTGATAAGTATTTTTTACGATAAGTCGATGAATGCGGAATGTTAAACCGCAATTTATGTTTTATACTGAAAACCGCAATATAACGCTGCTTTGGTCTATAGGGCGGTCCCTATAAAAGGGCGACCGTAGGATTTCCAGTCTAGTATGTATAATATAGACAATGCCGAAGAAAGTAGAAGATAATTCATGTAGGAACTATATGACCATACAGCTACTATCGTACGCATCGAAGATATTACTGATTATTTTCAGCAGTTTGAAAATTAAGTCGAAGCAAACTTGGAGGAAGATCAAATCGTTACGGACGAGGGAGGTAATTTTAAGAACGGTAGTAGAAAAAGAATGAGAGTTCGAATAGGAAAAGATGTATGATGAATAGAAATGTTAATTTGCTAGAAACCTTCATTAATATGAAACGTGTCAAATATGTTGTATTAAAAAAAAAGATTTATGATAATACGAAGATATAGAATATAAATTATGATTAAATACGGCCTTGTATAATTTTTTTTATTTGACAAAATTAAATATGTAATTAGGAGCAGGTACTACAAACATTAGCACATGTTGACAAATCAAATCATCATCAAATACTGCGAAAGTTTGCTGGTAAAACTTCTTTGGTAGATTATGATAAAATAGTTTTTAGACATGGCTGTGTTAAAGCATCGTCACCGTCAAATACACGATTACTTACTTTGAAAGAATTCTTAAAAGATTCGCTATTCTCCACTATATCTAGCTCAATTCCTCTTTTCTATAGCGACAGGATTCCATGGAATTCACGTTATTATTGGTACATACTTCTATCTTATTAATTTTTGTTCAATCCGAACATTTTTCATATATCCATCATTTTGTCTCGTGAAACGCTTATGGTAGGCTGAGTCAAGGTCTAATAAATGAAGAGCAATTTTTAGACAAAGTGCGATCGTACTCTGTTCACTGCTTAGGTTGTAATATTTAAAAAAAAAAATGCGATCGCTATAATGATTAGTCACATCTAATTATCTCTTCAGTGTAAAATACATTTCATTGTGTAGTCCCTAGTATTTTGTAACGATTCTTTATGGTAATTAATGCAAGTAGTACGGAGCTCGTAAATAGCGCACGATGGAAATTGTCTGCTTTAATTTTTAAATCCTGTCGCGTTATTTAATAAATTTAACAATGCTAATTTTCGTTCGTATATTCTGCTAAATTCGAAACATTTTGTCATCCATAACAACCACTAGTATTGCTATTTTTATTATTGTTGATAGATAATTGGCCAATCAAATTTAATGCCACAACGATTTTTGTTCACAAAACTGTTGTTACAATAAAGATATGTACCACCTCCTTGAATTCCTTCGGTGTTCCTTTATTTTCCATTTATCTTATCGGTACCATTATCGTACCGTATGTACATTCATTAAGTTTTGGGTGGTATAATTTTTATTCTAAAGATTAAGTTATTGAATTGTTATTTTGTGATATATGTGATATATACTTATTTTGCGCATTTCCTATTTCAATGCAATAATTTTATTAATCTTTTTAATTTTTCCAATTTAAAAAACGAACCAGTTCATGAAAATCTTCGATTGCACGTGAACAATGAACATGTACGTGTATCCTTTCATTAGTACTATTAAGGTACACAAAAACTAGTTGTTTATGTTTATACGAATTGTTTTAGATATCCGCTTGCAGCTCAATGAGCAGTTGCGCTGCCTCGACCTGCGGATGGAGGCGCAGGTCGCGCTCGTCACAGAGTTGCAGGACTTCTTCAGAAGGAGGGGCGAACTCGAGCTCGACTATTCTAAGAACTTGGACAAACTCGCCAAAAGTCTACAATTACGACACAAGGAACAAAAACAAAAGTAACGTACCAATAACAGCTCTAATTATATATATTCGTCACTGTTACATATCAAGTGGCACCCTTATGCTCAATTTATTATACGATGATTGATTTAATTTCGATCGAATACATCGCCGAGAATAAGTACTTCTTCGGGACACGCTTGTCTTATTTTGAACTGAAGATTTTTTTATTGTATTTTCTTAATCTGATCCTGGATTGTTTTGCGTAAATCATAAAAAAAAAATTCGAAGGACCGAAGGGTATAATTAATGTTGATTCGATGAATTTACGTGGCACATAATCCAAGATCGGATATTAAAGCGAATGAACAACGGATAGATAGATAGTCACTGTTGTGTTTAATTAATAGACGGGAACAATGGCCTTTATTTTCGAGTTACGCATGCTGGCAGCAGCTAGTGACGCAGACACGAAACCTGAGCAGGGAGCACGTCGCACTGTCCGAGGTGTACTCCACGCATCTGGTGGCTCGACTGGGACAAGTCATGGAGGACGTACAGCGAATATATAAACGAGTATGTCGCGTCCTCGACGTGTTGCGAATAATCGGTTTTGTTGATTGGTCGATAATAATTATGTGCAGTGCCGGGAAATTGGCTATGAAATCCACGAGGAGATTCTGCGCGTACTTCATGAACTGCACACCACCATGAAGACGTACCATAGCTACCAGGGCGAGCTGCGCCAAGCCGAGGCGAAGCTGCGTACAGCCGAACTACAGCGCGCCAAATGCGAACAGTCGCTTAGTCAAGATAAACTCGAACGCTCTAAGAAATATAAGCTGATGGAAAAGGAAGTTATGAAAGTAATATTATAATATAGCTATTTTACATTTTTTCTTGAAAATATATTAACCTATCCTTTGAATGCGACGGTTTTATTTCACTACATAATTTTTACTAAAGAGTTAATCATAGCGCGCCTCATCGCCGATTGAAAATACCATAAATTGTTACCAACACTTTTTTTAAATAATAATTACTATTTTTGTTATATTTTCAAGATAATATATTTAATACATATATATTTCCTAGTTTTAAAGTGTTGGAAGAGCCTATTCGTTATACTACCAAGTGGTTTGCACATTTTATAGCAATAAATTTAATAAAAAACCAACGAGATATTCTGCAATTGCAATTGCAATTGCAGAACATTGCAATTCTAATTACCAACCATTCGAAATTAGATTACTACAGCTTTCGCTTTATTGACCTACAAAAAAAATGTTTTATGATTCATCCAGATTTTTATATAAAAGAAATTTTACTACCGCCCGGCCGCCCATTCTCGCCGAGAATAAATACTATTAGTTTAGCGGCAACCTGTTCATAAGAAATCTCTTTTTTTACAGCGCAAAAAGAAATATACAGACGCCAAATTGAAAGCGCTTAAATCTCGCAATGAATACATATTGTGCCTGGAAGCGTCCAATACCACCATCCATAAATACTTCGTTGACGATTTATCCGATTTAATAGATGTAAGTGTTTTTCTTTACCATGCATTATATATATATATGGAATTAAGCAAAAAAGAAAGGTAGATTACGATAATTGCTGCGATTCTACAATCTGTAATTGCCCACTGTTGGCAAGTGTCTCAGATTATATATGAATTAGCTGTTTCGTAAAAATGAACACAGGTCATAGACTTAATAAATAGATATATCCGTTATTTTATACACAAAGACTTATTCTAGTTAGTTTTCAACCAACCTTTATAATAGCGAGCGATTTTGCCCGAAATAAAATAATTCCTAATATAGTGTATGGATTTTGGATTCCACAATTGTATATCCCGCGCATTGTTAATGCATGTATCTGCTGAAGAAGGTCGACAGAAATCCGTACAGAACGGCATGGACACTTTGTCCAGTTGTATAAATTCCCTGGACTCGCGTCTGGACAAACAAAAGTTCTTGGAGTACAACCACCAAGCGTTCATGATACCGAAGAAACTAGAGTTCCAGGGACAAAAACCGGATGATGTACGATATTTCCTATATTGGAAGAGATTTGTTTTTGATCAATTTGTTCAGTCCGTAGAACCGGAGATTCAGAAGGTGCTCCATCAGGAGATGGAATCTCGCTTGGCGCAGCTGCAGCAGCGCGTCACAAACCTCCGCGCCGAAAGTGAGGAGGTATGGAAAACACTGGAGACCGCTGAGTCGACGTTGTTGGAGATGCTTAGTGCAAAAGACTACGATTGCACCGGGTTCTTTGGCGATGGCACCGCAGCCACATCCGCTTCCGCAATTTTCTCCACGGCGCTCAGTGCTGCACCCAGTGCTGTTACGTCGTCCATTGCCACTCAGCCCACTACTTACCTCGCTGCCAAACAACCGGAAACCGTATCAATCAAACTCCGAGCGGACCGACAGGAGACGGAGGAATTTTATCTGGCGGTACGTCTTTTTCTCCACCCAAATTGCACTAATGATCTCGGGTTTGAAGGAAAATAACATACCACTAAATATATTTTTATATTTGTCGACCAGGTTTCGCCGGTACGGGCATCATCAGCGTAATTCGAAAACTTACATTTCGTAGTATTTATACAAAATTGTGAACAGTTGTAAAAGACAATGATACATAGAGTAGAACGGCATTATAATATAGGTGGGCACAAGTTTAGGTAAAGCTTAATCTATACGAGGTAAAAGCAGTGATTATGTATGAATTGAAAACTTCAGAACATCCGTTATCGGTTTGTTCATTTACTAATATCGGTTATTACTAATGGTCTCATAAATCTTAACGGTTGTACTCGCTTTTTGATCCTGATTCTGATTTCATAGTCTTAATTATTTCATTTTTTTTTTTTGTCGAAACTACAGTATTATTCGCCAATGATCCTGACCGGATCGCACTTCTCATATATCCGAATTGTTTTATATTCCCTTTCGCCGAAACTGATGGATTTTTACCAATGGCATTTGTGTTTGTAGAAATTCCGCGAGTACCTAGTCGGTTCGACGAGAATAGCTCGACTCGATGCCAAGCAAGAGTACATTCGCCACGCGCTCATCACCGATGATAACACGAACGAATCGATTCTAGGAGCTCTGGGTACACCCGGCAGCAACGGTTCGTCCACGCTAAAATCTGTCGCAAAAGCGCCACGAAGAAAGCGAATCGGTCGTCTACAAATGAGCGGACAGCCGAAGCTTTTCGCTGGATCATTAGAAGAATACCTGGAGGCAACTAATCAAGAGATTCCGTTGATTGTCAAGTCTTGCATCAGGGTTATTAACTTATTTGGTAAGTTTTTCGATGAAACGCTTCAATAGTTGCTGAACGGTGGGGGCGGGGGTCTTATTTTGGTCGATTGGTGGCAGGGTTACATCATCAGGGAATATTTCGCGTGTCCGGTTCGCAAGTGGAGATAAACAACTTCCGCGAGTGGTTCGAGCGCGGAGAAGATCCATTGGCCGACATGACCGACGCCTCGGATATAAACAGCGTCGCCGGCGTACTGAAACTGTATCTGCGGGAATTGCGCGAACCGCTCTTTCCCATCATCTACTTCGAACAATTCATGGAAATCTCACGTAACAACAACATTAGCTCTACTGGGGCCGTTGCGTCAATTTACATATTTTATCGCTTTTCAGAATTGGAGTCTAAGTGGGAGTTCAAAAGCAGAATGCGGGAACTGGTTAAGAGTTTGCCCCGGCCTGTTATGATCGTACTTCGATATATCTTCGCCTTTTTAAACCAGTAAGCTAATCATATGCAACGTGTACATTTAAAATGGACACGAATCACGTGAAATTTGTTTACAATTAATAAAAATTAGTAAATCGCATCAATTATATGTATGTATGTGTAAATTATATGGGGCCCGCGTAAACTGTGTCATCTTTTTTGAGGATTTTTGTTTTATGTTGCTTTGTTAGCTATGATGTCGGTTGCTAACAAACCGAAAATCCAGTACCGTATTACGTTTACATTTTAGTTTGGCGGAATATTCGGATGAGAATATGATGGATCCGTATAATCTGGCGATTTGTTTCGGGCCAACGTTGGTGCCGGTTCCCGATGACAAAGATCAAGTTCAGTACCAAAATCAGGTCAATGAATTAATTAAGAATGTTATAATGTTCAACGACGAAATCTTTCCGAATGACGACGGTTGCGTATATGAAAAATATATTTCTCCGGAACCGGATGATCAGTAAGTCCCTTGCGATCGATAAACGTACGTTCGTGTACGTTTAATTTTAATTGTTTTTTTTTATAGCGATGTTGGAGATTCACCTAGTGAGCAAATACCTTGCGACATCGATTCGGAAGTCTGTCCTTCGGAAGACGGTAGTTTTATTTAACATAGTATTTAACTGATAAAATATCGACTTTTGTTATATCAAGATTCTGAGTGCATGGAAGCAACTGCCCAGTTTGATTTCATCGCGCGATCGGATCGGGAACTCTCGCTGAAGAAGGGCGATATGGTGACTTTGTATTCGCAGGTATCGAACGACTGGTGGCGAGGTGCCATCAACGGCACAGAAGGCCTAATTCCAGATAAATACATATCACTGAGAATGAAGTAAGTCCTCGGATTATTTGTGCTTAAAATTCGACTACTGTACTTTGCGCTGTTCTTTCTACTGCCTGTGTAAATACATATTTGTTTTAACTCAACAACTGTGCCAAACTTTTACAAGCGCTTGATTATAATATTTGATTGTTAAGGGACGACGATCGCGACAAGGTCATAATACAACCCCCCGATCCGCACAATAACCAGTTGTCGAATAACACGCTACACAATCACCATCACCATCATCACACGGCACAACACCAAGTGCAACAGGTACAGCTGCACCACCAACTGCACCACACGCACCCGCCACCGCACAGTCACCTGCACAAGCAGCTACAAGACCAGCACCGTTCTGGATCCGGCGGTCAAGCCGCCGGCAGCTCGTCCGAAGAGTCGATTAGACGCGCCTCCAGCAGCAACGACTCCGCCCTCAGCGAGAGCTCCATGTCCGCTAACACATCGCCGCTTGTGCACTGCGCCCACATTAACTGGCAACAAATCAGGTTGGAAACAGTCGCTACGATACGTGCTATTATTTATTTTCGATTTAATTATTATTTAATTATTTCAACAGATAGGGATACTACGGGACATTCCCACTACAGTATCCGCAACAATTACATATACATAATGTCATATACGGTTTTAAATGAAATAAATTTCCATGTGTGGATTTACTAAATACGGTTACAAATATTATTTCAAATTAATTAATTATGTGAACAAATGAAACTACACATACACACAGTATATACCATAAATATAATAAACAATGCGCCGTAGACAATACATTTGTAAAATAATTCATAATGAAAATTTATAATTTATTTCAAAAAAAGTCTTTATTTCTAAGAAACAGTGATTTATGGTAGACGTCAAAATCGCTACAATACATGTTGAACGTTTCTGATAACCGATTTACAGCAGAATTTGCGTAAATATACTCTAGTGTAACAACCTATGCGTATTCTTGTATTTTACACTATATATTTCATAGTCAGACTTGGTAATATAATATTTAAAAAATGGTAAATACGTTGCAAAAACTTTTAATTTGTTGTGATGTTACTTCATATTTATCCATATATTTGTTACGCAGTGGCGGGTCAATTGTAGCTGGCGGAACAACGGATGATGATATTCCATCATCCGCGGCTGCCTGTTCGTCGGGAGGCACGTCCCCGTTGTTCCAGACCCAGAGTACATCGGCGGCGGCGCCGGCAACTGGTCAGAGCGCAGACACAACCGTGCAACAACTTCGTGAGGTACTAGAAACAACCGTATAGCAATCCGAGTCCTATGTACATTAGAGGAAGTACTTCTCCATGGACATGGATTGTTTAAAGCTTTTTGGACGCCTGTCATTTCTATTGTATTAAGCAAAGACGCTTCACAGTTTTCGTAATGGCTTTTTGTTGCGATTATTACAGGAAAGAATTCGACGATTTCTTTAATACTACGTACATATTTTTTTTTTACATTAGCGAAAGATCTATGCTAAATTACTGGAATTTCATATTTCGCTTGATTTGTTTTAATAGCATGTCCCCGATTAAAAGTCAATAATAATAATCAATACTATTTACACCCAAAGTATTAATTTTAGATGCATGACCGCATGTTGTGATACAAAACGAAATGCTATTTGTTTTGAAATTTTATTTCAAGTTTATGTGTTTAGTTGTGTTTAATTAAATTGTGTATTTTAGTATAAATGTTTACCGATGAAGCTTTACGTACACTTATTTTCAATTCGCTTGAAATATCGCCGTAATTTTTAATATTGCCAGCTGTCTGCCAACTTTTGTGGGTTTATTATTTTGTAATTTGCAAATACTGTTAAAATAATTAGCCACGATTATAAGGTTCCGTTCCGTTTCAGCGTACGAACCGTCCTCGCAATATTTACCACCTTTTATAAAATAATAGTATTACTGTGCTCTAGGTACCATAAGTGAATGTGTGCATGATTTACGTTTATATTGTAGTGTGCGCGTGCGAGTGTTTAACATAAATTATATATTTTAATACTTTTTCGATTATTTGTTTCCCATGGTTTTTCTGCCAAGTGCTCTGTGATTGTAGTACTGATGTAAACACCAATTTGGCTCAATGCAACTCTCGTAATCTGATTAGAGTGCCTAATAATGAGTCCACGTCAGTTTACTGGTTTTAATCGGTGGTATAGTACGCCTGTGAATTTCTACATATTATTTGACTTTTGTTTTGTTGATTCCCTTAGTACATGTGCTAGACTCCGTCCAAGACTACATGTCCTTCAAGGTGAGCACTTACTATGTTGCATGCGCATGCGTATGCGTCAAACGCTAATCCATCCCGCTGCACGTCTCGCTCCATTGATCCCTATTACATTATTCCCTGTCGATTCGCTTGCATATCTCACATCTCATTATAGAGAGCGGGCCTCGGTTATTTTAATTCGATTTGAATCGTGACGTGTAACAAATTTGGATAAGCATCCAAATACGATTGTACTGTACAAATATCATTTTTCTATGAATTCTGCATTTCATTTCGATTTCAACAGATTATATGTCGAATTAAAATACTCCGTAGTTTGGTATATAATACTGGTATATAATACTAACCGTATAATAGCCACATAGCTCAGATTACTCACTGTTTATATGGTGATCTAGATCAATGGCCATAAGAAGACGAGGTCCATGCATTGTATAGAAACGCAAGACTCCGCGTGCAGCAGTTCTAACGACGAATATTTCCCTGTAGAACTTCGGTCCAAAGAGGTCGACTTCTCCAACGTAAATTTCAGCCGCAACCGCGAACAGTGGCAACGTCGCGCCAACTCACAATCGCACATTCGCGTCCTGGACAATATATCTGTGAATATCAAACAGCAGCAGCGCCACTCGGAGAACAATTGGCTCCAGATGCAGCAGCAGCAACGTCAGAACCACCGCACGCCCGACCTAGTAATGGACCTGCCACTGTCGAAACTTATTCCCGACTACGGTCGCGAGGATGCGGCCTCTCACAAATCGCCCGACAGTCCGGACATGCAGACCAGCGCGGAACGGTTCGCCAAACAGAACCAATGCACGCTGAAAAAGAACACGAAGGTCGTCGTTGCGACGGCGCAAGAAGCGGCCGTTGTAATCGCTCCAGTGGCGGCCCTTCAACAACCGAAACCTCAAATCAGGGCCAAGCCGGCTATGCTCAAGAAACCGTCATTTAGTGGTAGCGGTGCGCAGACGCAACACCAACCGCAACAGACCCAATCTATGGGAGGAGGAGGCGCAGATGCCGCTGCGCCGGTTGCAGATGCTAGTGGCAACGTCGCGCCATCGTAATTAGTTGTAGTAGCGGTTGCTCGTCACTTCGTACAATTGAATTTAGATAAATCGATCGACAATAAGCGATAGATCCAGTAGATCGATGCGCGCTGTCCAGTCGCATTTGATGTATTTCGATAAAAGAATAATTGGAGAGTTACTTATACAGCGGTCCTAAGTGATCTTCAGCTAATTATAGAATATTGACGTACTGTTCAATACACGACCAATTGCAACAATGATGACTCCCGTACTTCTCTACTATTTTTTTATGCAATTTTTAGATATACAAACGTGGATATCATTTTCATTATTCCCGAAATAGGCGCTTCGGTGGTATTACCAAGAATGAAAATAGTCCTACGCGTGTGTGCGGATGGTATTTTTGAAAAAAAAAAGTATCTATAAGGTTGAATGCTACTTTAATCACTGCAATGCGAATATGAATAATTATAGGAAGGACCTTTAGTTAGGACGAGTTCTCTTATTTACTAGGAGAAGTGTAACATACGTTGACTGTAAATTTTCCGCACAACCGCAACTAATAAAAGCGCAAATTGACGATAATACGAAACTATACGATATATATTTCGTACGTCGGCATAATTTTTTCTATCAAAAAATATACAAATAGTTTTTATAAGAAAAGTATTACCGATCGACGATGGTGGTCTACCTATGGTAAGGTCTTAACATTTCGCTCAATTCGATTTGATTAGGTGCGTTTCATTTCTTAAAATTACCAAAAATTTGACCAGCTGATTACCGATTAATATTGAAGCGGTGTAAGCCTATTTCTCTGTATTTAATTTGTGTTTAAACTTAAATGTAGTATACTAATACTGGTGCCTACAAAAATAAAAAGAATAAGCGTTGGTAATTACGATGTACATTAATAAGACGTCGTCGTATATATTTATTATGAGCACTAATTTGTTGTGCTGTTTACAATATCAAAAAATATTTGTATATATATTATATTGGAAGTACCTGTTCCATCATTCAGAATTTTTTTCTTAATTAGAATTTTTTTACGTATTGGAATACGTTTTTGAATCGAAATATTAGAATCGGAGGTTTGGTTATCTCGCATTTTCAAATCTCTGGCTTTTTGCCTATGTTGAGAGTGTTGCCAATAGTTTTGAACGAGTTATTTTAAACTGAATTTAAAGATTTCGAGTATCAATAATCGTTGGCCCATTCTAAACAACTCTGATCTCTTACAGTTGCTATTGAATGTTTAAATGTCTTCGAGTATTAAATATAGTACGCGTTCTAAAAAACAAATGCCGAGTGCGATTTTTTCTGAAAGATGGAACAGTTCGTGAAAACATTGTTGTTTTAACTATGAATAATGTATGTGATTTCATTAACCAAAGCTATGGGTCTAAAGCTACTACATCCAACTTAACGAGTTGTTTAGGATATGCTAACTTTAACGACATTTAATGTGGATATCCATAAGAAATTGAGAAACATGGTGCTTCGTTCAGTAGCTTTCATTGGGATATCATACGCATTCGTAATGTTTGTGTCTCCCGATTTTCTGCCAGTCCTTTATTCTAAACCAATAATGAATGCAATAGCAATATTTCGGCAGTTCGTTTATGTAAAGGCTACGAATTTAAACAATATTACCGAATACATTTTAATATGCCCTAAATCGCATCTCTTATTATCATAAGACTGAAAAAGACCTAATTTTATTAATTTGAATACAGGACGCAATTGTACTTGCGTAGGTTGACTTAAGATAGGACTATTAATAATTTATGAAGAACCCTTTTTAATTCGTTTATAAATAATTGTAGTAATTCGACCTCTACATGTCATAAATGTACCCTTAGTTTTACCTCCAGTTTTATAATTGTAAAACCTGAAAAAATATATATATATGTACGCAACGAAACTGAAGAAATTAATATATTAGTACATTTAAAGCTGATATTTTTGCCGCCTACTTAAAATATGCCAAGGGTGATATCTTTAGGACCCTAAAGAATATATATATATGTGTGTGAAATGGGTAATTAATTATGTGAAGGAAATAATATATTACGGTGGCCTTCGGCACCGTTGTACGCTCATGGCCCTTGTCAACTAGCCAACTGTGTTGAAGCTGAGGATTCCAGAAACTACGCTAACGATAAAACGACGTGCGTCGGTGCAATCGATACGCTATACAAAAAAAAACGACGCCTCCAACTTGAGGCTATTTTCTGTTTTGCGAAACGAACATTACACTAAACGAAATCATTCCGAGCTTTAATTCACCAATGAAAATAGCGTAGCGGCGAAAGTAACTACGATACTGCTTCGGCTGCAACGACATGTTGCGATAATTACGATATTCAAGAGTGCACAAGAGACAGTTTTTTCGGTGACGTGACTTCTTCGATTTGGAACGGTGCGCCGTCGCGTTTTAATACGCGTATAGCGTCGTATACAGGGGTGGATGGGGGCTCGCTGTCCCCCCACCGTTTTGTGGCTAGGAGCTCGCGATCCGTTACCCACACAATATAAAACGAAGAAACAAGGTAAAAGAGAAATTTTATTCAACATAGAATATACATTGCCCAGTATTTGAAAACATGAATCAAAAATTTTACAGGAATGTAGATTGATAATTTGAGCCCTTTGCACCATACAATATTTAATATTTTGCTTACTGCGCATTTCGGAAGCTATGCTGCCATCATCAGTAGCACAACGCAAGAAATTAAATCAATACAGTGCAGGTTTTGAACAAACTATCCCACAGACACTTTGGAAATGATTGTAAATATTTTCTAATTTTTATGTAAAAAAATTGCATCAATAATTTTTTTTTAATTTTTTTGTTTAATAAATATTGTTAAATGACAAAGAATAAATATTGGCATTTGAATACTAATATTAATTTCTGGTATTACCCACTTTCTCTCAAAGTATTCTTGAGAAATATGCACATTTTGATCGGCAATGGGAGCCCCCACCTCTTTTTCTAGCAATACACCCCTGGTCGTATATGATATATACAGAGTGATTCGGTTAATTTGCCATTCCGGTACACTTATTCCCCTAACCGTATCTATATATCGAGGAACGCCTAAGCCCATACACAGACAAGTTTTAAGGATTTTGAGAGCGCACATTTTTCAGAATGTATGAAAAGTTACAACCGATATATTATCGCTTCTTTGTAAGGTTGTAAAATTCCCTTTTAATAGAAATAACATTCCATTAACACCAAAAACTCTAAACACTCTTTATTTTGGCTGGAAATATATAAATTTCATTTATAATATTACGAGAAGAGATACTAATTTAATCATGACTTATTTTTAAATGATGCGTTTTTTTGTTTGTTAATAAGGCCTGGGAGTCGACAAGGATTCGTGTAGATAGTTGCTAAATCGACAAGGGCCGTTCCTGGAGTGTGGTGTGTACGGGGGCGGCTGGATTAATAGGATGTAGATATACTATAGCTTATAGGAGTGTAGGGTATAATATATAGGGACGCGCCGCAGTAACAGAAACGGACCGAGCGCTTCGACACTGCGCCGGCAGGACGGACAACACCGACAGGACGTAAGACGTGGGACAGTCGTGCGGGCGCCACTCGGCGGTTGCTCCGTGCCAGACCATTTCGTTCCCGACACCGAGTATATTGACGGTATCTGTACTCAGTCGTGCGAGAACTGTGGACCAGTGAAAGACATAAGCGCGCGCGACGTCGCCACAGTACGGCGCTGTGGAGGACGACGATGGCCACGACGTCCTCGCTCCATACACCAATCTATCGCGCCAACAACGTGCTGATGCCAATCCGGCGGCCACCTTTGTCCACACTATCGTTAGTATCGCGCCCCGTGATCCCGCACCCGATCCGCCGCCGCCACCGAATAGTGTTGTAACGTAATAGTCGCAACGGGTAACGGCCCGTTCGGGTCGCGACCCTAGTGGGCCTTAGTGCCCCCCCATACGCATACTGGCAGTGCCTAGTTAGTGACTATTTACGCAGGCAGCGTAACTACCTACCCATTTCAAGACGAGTGAATTGTGTGCCTACCGTATTTGACGATAAGCGTGAAAGTCACGGTAAGTGCCCCCCCCCTTCCCCCCCAATTTCATCTATAATCTCTTGTATTGGACAATAAGACTTATTAATAAGGATTGGACAATAAGACTATTACGCTATTATCCTATCATGTGGTTAACTATATTGCTATCATTAACGAGAATGCTGATGCAATTCATCTGATTATTTGGCGGTCGGCAAGCGATAACGCCGCTGGCGCAATTTCCGTTTCCTTATACGATCTTCCGCCAACACAAATTTTGGTCATTGAATATTAAAGGGGGTCAGGGGTGTCCTTGACGCCGAATTTCTCCATCCACCGTACACGTAAACGGCGATTTACTAACGTGCTATCAAATATGTGGGAGCACTTCACGATAGCTTATCAAAAAAAAAATCATAAACGTTATAAATTACGGTGGAAGTTCTATCGTATATATTTCATATGCTAATTTATATTTTCAAATGTTTCATGCGGGCAGTATTGAATTAATAGTTCCAAAAATGATAGAATAGCAAATATTGCGGTATATATATATTCCATTTATATATGCCTGCATGAACAAATGTTCATGAATGCGGACGTTTTTTTTTTTGCTAAAATATTAGGCGGTACATCGTCGCCGTGACATTAATTTCGTGACTGGTTCGCGCCCTGTTTAAATAATACTTTAGGAAAGCTGCGGGAAATTTTCTATTTTTTTGGTGACCTACATATATTGTACATGTCCTTCGCAGCTGATTTTCTCTTTCTCTATCCTGACTACAATCCCTTGCTTATCACACACACACACTTACAGGACATTCGCAAACATTCGCACTAAATGCATTAATGTTGTCAATATACCGAAATTATTCATCACTTACTTCGGTCGTTGTAGTTCATCCTTCCTTCTGAAAAATGTGTCCTGTATTTATACACCGCATCAATATAGACTTGAAGAATTTCATTGAAGATCACCGGATTGAAGCGAACTTAAAACATACCTTTTCGAATCATTGCCGGAATATTGTTTCTTTTTAGTTAGTTAAAGAGTCCGCAATCCTAAAGATTGGTTGGAAACAGCACGCCATGCCGATCTATCCTGAGCTAATCCCTTCATCTCCCTATAGCTATTCATCTCAACGTCTTCAACTATCTGACTCACATACTCCAATCTAGGCCTACCTACCCCTCTCTTTCCCTCCACTCTACCTTCTATGATCAATTGCATAATCCCCCCATGCCTAAGAATATGCCCTACTAATCTGTCTCTCCTACGCTGTAACACTCTCCAAATACTTCTCTTCTCCCCTACTAACTCTAGTACAGCTTCATTTGTTACTTTATCTTCCCAACCAATCCTCATCATCCTCCTATAACACCACATTTCAAGTGCTTCTAATCTACGCTTCTCTTCCTTTCCTATAGTCCACGCCTCACACCCGTACAGTGCTACACTCCAAACATATACCTTCAGTAATCTTTTTCTAATACCCAAGTCAATATTTGATCTTAAAATCTGTTCTTTTTCTACGAATGCCTTCCTACCCTGTGCTATCCTACACTTTATATCTACCTTGCTTCGATTATCTTTTGTGATTCTACTGCCTAAATAACAAAAATCTGACACTTCTTCGATTCTATTATCTCCTATTGTGATCCTCATTTTTCTACTGCATTCCTTTTTGTCACACCTCATCACTTTAGTTTTACCTATATTTATTTTCATGTTAAAATCCCTAGTCAATACTGCCTGCATACCATTCAATACCCTTTCTAAATTCTTTTCGCTTTCTTCCAATATAGCTATATCGTCGGCGAATCTCAGCATATATATTTTCTCTCCCTGTACATTCACACCTACACTATACTCTTCTTTTACTTTGTTTATTGCATCTTCTATATATAGATTAAATAATAACGGTGAGAGTGTACATCCCTGCCGAACTCCCTTCCCTATTTTTGCTACCTCTTCTTCCCCCTCAATTCTAACTAAGGCAGTTTGGTGTTTATATAGGTCTTTTTAGTAATTTATTTATTTATTTATATAGTAGCTAATTACACATGCATAGTGTTGTACTACTGCAAAGTAAGCGCATTATTGTAATAAAGTAAAAGCGCGTGTTATTCGCAGCACAGCAAAGCAATCGTTAAATGCAAATGTTCTTCATATTGGCCTCGCAGCTACGCATAGCACAAATTCCAAACATTTCCATAGAAAAAAATAGTCGTAAAAACGAGAAGACGAATAAACGACGCGCTCTTCGTTAACAGTGGTTATTTTATTTATTCAATTCTGTGCGCGTCCCACGATATATTGTATTCGAATTACACGCACGACAAAATCTTACACGAAGAGAAATCGGAACGTCGTTACTAACGTTAAAATGCGATTTCTTTACCATTTTATTAGTTTAACATTTATGATACTTCTACTTTACTATAAATAACGATATGCAGGATTAGTATTGTATTAATACAGGGAATCCAACAATAAAATGTTGAACTTAAGATTAAGTTTCAGTTAATTGGTCACCAATCCCAGGGATTGGTTTAGATCACACCAAGTCGATCTCTCCTCTGGTAACTCTTCTATTTCCCTATAGATATTCATCCCACATGTCCTCCACTATCGGACTTACATACTCTAATCGGGGGACGACCACCTGCTCATTCCTTTCACTCCACCTTTTATTTTTTTTAATTCTACTTAGTAACAGAAATCGAACGCTTCTTCTATTCTAAAGTCATGACACCATTTAGTACCAGTTCTAAATTCTGCTCACCATCTCCTAAGATAAGATAGTTATATTGACGGCGAACCTCAACCTCCTCCGAATATATTCCGAATAGCCGCCTCTGTCCCTCTATTCTTCCGGAAACGATAATTAATTTTCCGCTCGCCTTTCTTCGACTTTATAATATTTTCGCTGGAGATAATACTAAAAGATAGAATGATAGAAGTTGATAGAATTATATTTATTTTTACTACACTATATTTTTCATAGAAAGTTTGAGGCAATAATAAAAAATAAAAATTATAAAATACATATGAATGAATGAAAAAATTATAAAAAGCAAATCTTCATCAATTTTAGAACGCTGGGCAAAACAATCACAGTTTAGTGGAAGAACAGTTTTAAAGCCTACAAATTTTACAGTCTACACTGCAACTGAATGAGGGAGGCCCTTACAAGAATTAAAGATTACTATTTTATTAAGGAAACCGAATGTGAGGTAACCTACAATGCCCCTCGATACATTAAAAAAAAACTCGTAGATTTGGGGGTTTCGCAGAATGCAAAGGGGCATTGTGTGACATTGCTAATGGTATACATTTAATTCGCGTAGAACAGTTATTATAAAAATATTAATCTTAGTTCATCCGTGTCAATTTATTTCAAACCGTGTATATCATTTCGCGCAACAACAAAATAACGAATTCGATGTGGTCCTGTATACACTTATACGAATTAGATTTATTTATATCTCCGCATAAATATCGATCCAAATTCGAGTTTACCCTCGTAACGCAATCACGATGTGTTGACACCCTTTCGTCGTCTAACTACAACTCATTTAATTATGGGTGCATAAATGTATTCGTATTACATCATATGTATTCTTCCTCCATATTTAAACTTCATAATGCCAATTTTCAATTGCTGAATAGCTTCCTCAGAGTATATATTATAAAAACGTGTAACCCCCTCCCGCCGCCCCCCAACATTGTGGATTTAAAAAAGCTGTTAGGAAATGTTATTTATTCGAAAGATATTTGAAGAACGTTCGACAATTTATTTATAAAACTTGTCAGAGCCAGTGCAGTAAGCGATTTGAAATACAAACACCACTATAAAACTATTGTGCAAACTGTAAGTATTATATAAATACTTATACGAATGTAAATATAAATAGTAATAACGATTTTATGACCGTTGATTAAATTTGTCATTCTTTATTAATAATTTTCCATCTTTAAAAAAATTATTATCGCGACGTTGTATAATTATAGAGAATATCATCAAAAACCGTATCTACAGGCATTTATTTTATAAGCTGGATGTGCATTTCAAAGGGCAAACCCTATCATTTTTTTTTATGCTAACTTCCTAAGACGGTCGACGTTTTTACACATATTTTGATTGCGCTGCATTATTTGTTCAAAATTCCCGGAAATGGAGAAAGATTTAAAAATCCGACCGTTCAGCGTTAAGAATATGTATATTTCCAATGATCATTTTGAGATATATATGACGCTAGTATCAGTTTGTTAATGCCGCGGAAACTTTTTTACTATCCCTTTTGACTAGTACGACAGTGAACGTGTAACAGAACTATATATGTACAAGGAATTTTCTTATTTTCGCCACATTTTGAGATATTTGGTTTTTCTAATTCGCTTACGCATTGCCACTTTCGCAGTCGGTCGATTCGAATAGACGAAAGCGACGACGATGATCGATCCATCATCGTCCGAAGAGGATAGCGAAGAAGAACACGGACCACGTGGTGGAGGTGGTGGACGGGGTGGCGCGCCGCAGGGTCACCAGTCCGGAGGACACCATCACACATCTGCCCATCACCACCAGGTGCACTACTTTACTTTTATGTTTAACCGATTTACTTATTTATTTCGATGTTAATGTTAATGTTTCGTCTATATGAAACGTATAGTCGTGTTACAATTTCTGTCGCTGATAATGCGGGATGTAAACGGGAGCGTGTGCGGAACTTTCTAAGAAATTTCTTGACTAATCCCTCGCTTACTTAACTTACTATAGGATAGGATATCAGCTTACATTTGCTCTTAATATTGAACCTCTTAAAAATGCTAACCAAACCGAAAGCTTTTCGCTTCCTGAGTGGACGACGTTCATTCGCGTGTTATAAGATAGATTGAGTTAACGGGACTTTTTCTGATTGTATACTATAACAATTGCCGAGTCATGGATCAGTAGCGTGATTTTGCGTGATCAGAAGTCCGAACAAGATTAGGGACAATACCAGTCAGCGCGTATTTAGTATTGCGTGTGTATTTAGGCGGAAAGTTCTCCGTACCACCAGCAACACCATGGCCACAGCGGTTCCGGCGATGGGAGCGGAAGTGGCGGCGGTGGTGGTGGCGGCGGCGCCACCGCCGGTACTGGCAGTCTAGACGTACCCAACAACAGTGCCACCATATCCCTATCACCGTCCAGTGCCGTGTCCGCGGAAACGCTTAGTCACAGCTTGAGCTCGTCGCGGGCCAATTCGTTGCCGAGACCTACCAGTCCGTCGCCATCGGTCGCCTCTGAAAAGACTGAGGTCGATCTGCAGGAGAAGCAGGAGCGAGAGGAAGAAGAGCGAAAACGACGCATACAGCTCTACGTGTTTATATCCCGGTGTATCGCTTATCCATTCAACGCTAAACAGCCCACCGATATGACGCGACGCCAGACCAAAATTACCAAGCAGCAATTAGAGACGATTGGCGCTCGATTTCAAGTAAATACTTTGAATGTGGTAGCCATCGGTAGCTGAATAGGATCATTTTGTTGCAGAGCTTCCTGAAAGGTGAAACGCAAATAATGGCGGACGAAGCGTTCCAGAATGCTGTTCAAAGTTATTTCGATGTGTTTCTAAAGTCAGAACGTGTGGTGAAGATGGTACAGTCTGGGGCATGTTCCCAGTATGATTTTCGAGAGGTTTTCAGGAATAACATCGAGAAACGCGTTAGGTACGTACACCGAGTGGGATATAATCGTTTTACCGCTTATATTACCCCTTTTCTATCTAGTACAACTTTTTTATTTTCTGCAGTTTATGATGTATTAATATTCAATTTATTTCTATAGGTCGTTACCTGAGATGGAAGGGTTGAGTAAAGAGACGGTATTTACATCGTGGATGGCGAAATTTGATTGTATATTAAAAGGTGCATACTAGTACTGTTCTGTTGTTGATGTTGTACATGTAATATGTGATATGCCATACGAGTACCGTCCATTACCATTTAACAAGTTTACCTATTGCCGATATTACCGGATGTAATCATGTATATATACTACGCTTGCATTCGAGTATATATTTCAAGCATTAGATAAATGTGATAGAGTACGTGTGTAATATACATAAAATGCAATCAATTGAGAAAGCAATTATCAAATTGTGCGGGTCTGTAGGTTTGGGGGATGAAGACTCGAAGCGACCCTCGCGTATGCAGCAGCAGTCACTCAATGCAGAGCTGATCCTGTCCAAAGAACAACTCTACGATATGTTTCAGCAGATACTGGGAGTGAAGAAATTCGAACACCAATTATTATTTAATGCCTTGATGGTATGTGATCTAATTACGTGATGAAATTTGACACGTCGCCCTTGTAACGAAAGCACGGTGTTGCTAAATTCTTGTAATTACAGTTGGACTCGGCGGACGAACAAGCGGCAGCCATCCGAAGAGAACTGGACGGCCGGATGCAGCGCGTATCAGAGATGGAAAAGGTACCATACGGGCGTTGGCGCGTCTGAATCCGATCTTAAGATAATCCGCGTAACTTACGTTTTCAATTCCTGTTTTATAGAACCGGAAATTAATGCCGAAATTCGTCTTAAAAGAAATGGAATCATTATATATCGAAGAATTAAAATCGTCCATAAATCTTTTAATGGCCAATTTAGAATCGTTGCCTGTATCAAAGGGATCAATGGACTCTAAATACGGCCTGCAAAAGTTAAAGCGCTATAATCACAGGTTGCACAACCATAATAAACCATATACTGTGAAGCACCTTTTGACGAATTATATTACTTCTTTTAGATCCCAGGGATCTTTAGCAAAGTTAGAAGGAGATTCTGCTGATAGTGATACACAGTTAACTAAACTTGATGTAGTTCTAACTTTTCAATTAGAGGTAATATATTTTCCAATCATGTGCCTTACCGATCGTATTTTAAACGCGATAAAAATATACAGGTAGTTGTAATGGAGGTAAAGGGTTTAAAATCTTTGGCACCGAATCGTATTGTGTATTGTACAATGGAAGTGGAGAGTGGAGAAAAGCTACAAACGGACCAGGCGGAGGCTTCGAAGCCCATGTGGGACACCCAAGGTGACTTCGCGACTACGCACCCGCTACCGGCTGTTAAGGTGAAACTATACACCGAGAACCCGGGAATGCTCGCGCTCGAAGATAAGGAGCTGGGCAAAGTGGTGCTGAAACCGACGCCACTCTCTTCCAAGGTATACTTACATACAAATCCAGTATTCATCACAATCCATCCATACCACAATTATGCCGCTTCTGCACTGGTATATATATATATATATATAATATATATATAGGCTCCAGAATGGCACAAGATGGTTATACCGAAGAACTTACCCGACCAGGATCTTCGCATCAAGATCGCTTGCAGAATGGACAAGCCACTCAACATGAAACACTGCGGTTACCTGTATGCGTTGGGCAAATCCGTGTGGAAGAAATGGAAGAAGCGCTACTACGTCCTGGTGCAGGTATCGCAGTATACGTTCGCAATGTGCAGTTACAAGGAGAAGAAGTCCGAACCTTCCGAGATGATGCAACTGGATGGTTATACCGTTGACTACATCGAAGCGTCGAATGGTGAGAACAGATCTGCGGATTTAAGTTTCTCCCTCTCACTCTTTCTCTCTCTATCTTTATCTCAGTATTATTCTTCCGATATTGTTCATACTGTAGGGTCAGAATACAGTATTTTGCCTGATTTATGTAAAATGCGATATTTCGAAATGTTTGAAATGAGTTTGCTTTCCTGTTAACTAGCCAACTTGATGGTGGGAATGGGTAAGCGTAAGTTGTTTGCACTGGCGGCTAATTCCTCAATTAGTACGTCAATTGTTCATGATAAATCGCACATATGACTATCGTTGTATTTACAGATCTAGAAGGTGGAAGATACTTCTTCAACGCCGTTCGTGAGGGTGACAGCATCCTGTACGCCAGCGACGATGAAAACGAATGTCACCTGTGGGTGATGTCCATGTACAGAGCAACCGGTCAGTCTCATAAACCTACCCCTCCCGTTACCCTCCAAGACAAGAACTCCACTATATCCAAGATTCAAGGCGGTAATAATGATATCCGTAAACCACAATCCAGATAAGTGACCTTAAGATTATTACTGACGATACCATTTTCACAGATGCGGATAGAGCGAGAAAGCACGGTATGGAGGACTTTATATCGGCGGATCCTTGCACGTTCGACCATGCGTCGCTCTTCAAACTACTACAAAACTTTACACTAGAATATAGACTGAATGATCCCTACTGTTCCTTGGTAAGTACTAATGCTCACAACTGCACGCTTAGCGCCGTGTTTATATCCATATATCCATATATACAGGGATGGTTTAGTCCCGGGCAGGTGTTTGTTCTGGACGAGTACTGTGCCAGGTACGGGGTACGGGGATGCTATCGACATCTCTGCTATCTGTCCGACTTGTTAGACCGCGCAGAGAAAAATGTCATGATCGATCCCACGCTCATCCATTACAGTTTCGCTTTCTGCGCGAGCCACGTGCATGGCAATAGGTAAGGCAGAGTTAGCTGGTAGAATAGGTATTAAAGTGTTAGATTAGCGGTGTTAGAGACTAGACTAGGCTAGGCTAGGATGTTAGAGGATAGTGCGAGCGAGCGACTGGCTATTGGAAGCGAATGTTTTCCGACGCGGACGTGTAGGCTAGACATGCAGGGTACTAGGAACAGGTTTCGGGGTCCGGGGTCAGGGCAGACATCTTGCGTCGAATTAAGGACGGCGCAGAGATCTGCTATACCCCCGCAACCCGCGATGTGTGTATATTTGACGGACTAGGGAGTTGGTGTGTAAATAGACAAAGAATCGCTACCTAGACGCTTATTAGATCTGTGCTGATTGAAATGCGATAATAATGTAGCAACGACTTCAGACCAGACGGCGTCGGCAGTGTGACCCACGAAGAGAAGGAGAAATTCCAGGACGTGAAGGAACGGCTGCGGGTTCTACTCGAAAACCAAATCACGAACTTCAGGTGCGTTACACGTGGGATTATCACGAGATGCACGTAATGGGGTGCATCCAATTAACGTATTAATTTGTTCATGTTCCGCTGCGCAGGTTCTGTTTCCCTTTCGGACGACCCGAAGGAGCCTTAAAAGCCACGCTTTCGTTATTGGAACGGGTACTTATGAAAGATATTGTGACACCAGTGCCTCCAGAAGAAGTGCGCGGAATGATCAAGAAGAGTCTCGAGACCGCTGCGCTGGTTAACTATACCCGCCTCTCATCCGAAGCGAAAATCGAAGGTTTCTCACTCTTCTCAATAATACACATTTCAATTCTTTAAAGCGTCATATGAGATATAAGTCTGAACCGCTCTTACTCATCCAACTCGAACCAACCAAACGTTACTTGTAACTTTATTGCAGAGGATCTGCGAGGCGAAACGATCGTTCCGCCGAATAAAAAGTTAGACGATCTTATACATTTGGCAGAACTGTGCGTTGATCTGCTGCAACAGAATGAGGAGCATTACGCAGAGGTAAGTAACTACCTGCGGCCTCAAAGGCATCCCCAGCCACCTTGGATTCAGTCACACAGATGTCCTGAACCTTGAAGCGCATTTGCCTCCTTTACATGTGTTTCCACTTACCGCAAAATGTACCATTTAACTGCGCTATCTTAATTTCTATATTAAATCCGCGTGACTCCAATGGCATTGTATTAACAAGAAGTTATAATTCTATAAATAGATTCAGTTAACAAAATAATTCCAAAATAATAGTACATTGTCTATATCTCTACTATATACTACACTGTATTGAATGAACTCAATGTGACCATATATCCTCTAATATTATATGTTCGTCAAGATTGCATTGGAATGAATACCTCTCGGTGTATGATTGTGTAGTATAGGTGTGTATGCTGCACGCCAATACAATGTCCTGTTGCATCATATAACATAACAAAAGACGAAACCGTTCTTACTCACCACCCAATCGATTTTCTCCTTTTGAACGCGAATACATTATACGCGAAAAGGGAAAATCAATTATTTTTCAAAAATCTAAATAGCTTTAATTTATATCTTCGTAAATCAAATATCTTGCGGTTGGTTTTGTCTGTCTGAATTACCACAACATTTTCACAATATTTTACGTTTTTGCGAGTTTCTACACTACTACACTATTCTATTTACATACGAAATGTTTGTACAATATTTCTTAAATAACGTGTGAATAATATGTATTCCTGCTATCGTTTTCTATCCATTGCTATTGGGACATGTAATTGGGGCGAAAATAATGCGACCGTCGAATAATGACAAACAAAATGCTTTTTCTTCGCGCTTCAGCATTTCATAAGTTTTTTTGAATTCAAATCAAATCAATTCAATTCACAGAACATGACAATATGTTTTATTAATACCCAGGTACCACCAGATTCGCAGCGTAATATAATAGTACAATACTGAAGAGAATAGTAGCTAATTTGTGTGATAACTATAGGTGAGAAAATAAATTGAAAGAGACGATAGCTAACGGAATATCAATTCGATTTTAGAAGAACAGAGGGGGCGAGAGAAGCTATTTTAGCGCTAAGAATGGTAGTAGAAAATGTAATTAATGTAACTGAGAGTAGGAAAAGCAACTTACATAGCTTTCGTAGATTTAGAAAAGGCATCAAACCCCTCTGATTAAATTTGACGACGGATGAAGAGGAAGCAACAATAGGAAGCGGAGTCAAGCAAGGAAGTACACTTACGCCGTTATTGTTTGATTTATATTTAGAATATACAATAAACAAGGTTAAAGATTATAGGGAGCAGAATTAAAAACAGGTATTAACCCTTTAACTGGAAAATTAACTTATTATAGTTTGAGTACACAAAACCGTTGACGAACTGATCTCGTCATTGCCAGTTAAAGCGTTAAATCGTATGCATGAAGTAATGTCTAGGGATTAGAACTCGAACTCAATAAATATAAACAAAACCAAAGCGATGAGGTCTGACAACAAAAGACATCAGACGGAAGATGAAGGTTGGAATAGGAGATGTAAGAATAGTAGAAGTGTCATATTTTTGTTACTTCGGAAGTAGAATTACGAAGGACAATCGAAGTAAATCTAAAATTCTAACATTCTTATGTGCAAGTTTCTTAAATTCCATCTCTAAGTGCAAGTTGTGGTTACTATCTATATCTGTTGCAGGGTAACTCCTACACTTCTTGAACTAATATGCAATCTAGCTGACACCTTCCTACGCCTTCACCTGGCATTTTCCAAGTAATGTAATATTTACTTCGGTATTAGAAAAGGTACTAAAAATATATTTGCGGAGTGTAGCATTATTTGCAGCTACGAGGCATTGCCAATAGGAACGGAAGAGAGAAACGTTAGAGAATAGTAGCGCGTTTTAAATGTGTTTTAAATGCGCTGATGATGATAATGATGAGTATTGGGTTGGGTATATAGATAGAATGATGAATAAAGCCATGCTAGAATTAGTAGGGGCGAAGAGAAGTATTTGGAAGGTATTAGCGTTGGAGAGATAATCCAGTAGTTCATATTCTTAGACATGGAGGTATTATGCAGTTAGTTATAGAAAGTAAGTTTGCAGGAAATGGGTAGCCATATTGAAATGAAGAGGTTAGCTCAGGAGAGGTTGGCATGATGTGCTATTTCTAACCGATCCCTGGGATTCATGACCAACTAGCTAAAGTACTCTTAATTACCTGCTAAACCTCTAATGGTTGTTGCGTATTGCATATACAAAAGCTGATATTTGGCGAGGACGCTTTTAGATATGTTGACCAATTCAATCGATTTGCCACTTCGACGATTGCACTGATTTCATTTACTCCTACATATACACATAACCACTATATACGGTGTCTGCGTATTTCTCTGTCCTGTCCTTTATGTCTGGTATGGTATCATATGGTATGGTATGGTATGGTACTGGTATTGGTAATGGTAGACAAATAGTATATATTACCTACTTCTTTGACTAGATGCTACCCCGTAATCAATCCATGCCCGTCCATATCTTCATATCCTGTTCGTCTGTCTGTTCTGTCTGTCTGTATTGTGTCTCTGTAGCTGCGCAAAGGTAACGAGTCGGTGACAGCTGCCGCGGCTGCAGCCGGCCCTGATATAGCCGCCCCTGGGGCCGGCGGGCCTGCGGCTGGGCCCGGGGCCGGAGCCATGGGGGGCGGTGCTGGTGCACTGGGAGCGGGGACTGTGAGCGGAACGTCCGGTGGCTTGGGGATGGCCGCGGCGCCCGGCCAGGGCACCCCTACCCGCGACTCTGGCAAACAGCAGCAGCAAAGCTCTGTGTATCGCTATTGCATGCCAGCGCATGCCACTTACACTTCGCCAGATCCCACGGCACGTACTTTTACATCTTTTCTCCAATTATATATATATTACTATTTATCATTTACCCACAATAATACTCTTCTTCGTAAACTGCTTAGTCTAGTGTGGAGACATAGACACATTGGGATAAAGGGGCTCCGTGCATTTGCCATCTAAATTGTACATTTATCATGACGATATTAAATAATTGTACAGATTATCACCCAAATACCCCGTAACACAAAGCATTTAATAGCTAGATGCGCATTTTGAAAGATATACCCTCATCTTCAGTAAAAGAATACTCTTGTCTATTATTCAGCACGTTATATGTCGTCCACAAATCGTAGAAAGCGAGAAATTGCTGTTGAGATATTGTCTTTCTGTTTGATTGCACAGTGATGGAGATGTTTTATTTTGTTTAATATTGTGCTACAGAATATTGTGTGGGGGGTATTTTGGTGACATTGTTTACAACATTTTACAAAAACAGCATTCGCTTTAAGCGCTATTATAACACTAAAGCATTGTTGCTTTCATTGATTATGTTGCTTATTTTAATTGACAAGGTATGCTGTTAAGGGAAATCATGTTTAATTTGATCAATTATTTGTTCCGATTTCAAGAAGTGTCAGAATCAGCGATTGTTAAAAAAAAATTAATTCTAGTAAACTAACAACCGAATTTTCCGAATATGTCTGTGTTCTCTACAAATACATAATACTATTTATACTACAATTTCTACCTTAACTTCTACTTCAACTTTCTACATTCACTTTTAAAATAACATCGAAATAAATCTTTAATGCATAGCCAAATAGTTTCAAAAAGTTTTCAAACTTTTTAAGATATGTTTATAACTCTACACATTCCAATACAACATTGCGTGTGATTTCGTGCAATTTTTTGAAACTCGCGTTAGTTTCGAATTGAATGGTGCCGTCTTAACTTAAAATCACTTATTATTATTACTCCATTTTTTTTTACAGCGATATTTTAAATACGGATTCTCCATTCCTGTACCCATTTCCTATAATACGATACGATCTATGGATACATAGATTTCAGATTTCAAATACAGACCACGCTAAAGGTGATGAATGTGTAACATTTTTTTGTGTCACAGGCGCCGATTGACGCACACACAACTTCTTCAGTTCAAACTATAATGCAAACCACAGTTTCAAACAATATATTCCGAACGTGTTTATATATGCTCGCACCCATCCATAGCAACATGTATATACGAAAAAGAACGGGATATTTGGGGTACAATTTGACGACATATTTAGGAAATAATAGACGATAGAATATTGCTTTGGTGATGGGTATGGGTTTACGTAGATACGATAATAGTGTAGAGTAAATTTTCTTCTTTCGGTCAGTGTTTCTTTGCTTTCTCTGTGTGCGACGAAAATTGATCGTGTATAATTGTTTATTAATTGCTTTTTTGGACTAGGTTGCGTGTTTCCTCTGTATTTCTACTGTGTAATGTGTTGTCTCTGATTTAATCAATACTACCGCCAAAACTATCTAATCAGATCGCTTAACGATCGAATCAATTTCGCTATTTTTTTTATATTATTTGCCTAGCTGATGGAATTGGAACGGACATTTTTGGTGGATAATTGGCAAAATGAGGACTACTATATGCATTAATTTATGTTCGTAACACCCAATAGAACATATATAGATCCGAGCTGGGAAAGTTTGCTTGTAAAAGTAATTAGTTTTCGAATATATATAAATATATATATTCTAAGAAATGTTTAATGTTTATATATATATCGCAATAGGCTACTGCGTCTTTTGTTTTCTAAAAAAATCAGTTTAATCAAGGTAGAATATTTAGAATATTTTACTTAAAAAAGTTTTGGAGAAATATAGTCGTTGAAAACTTTTCATAAAGAGATGGACTGAAACATTTGATATTTAAAAAAAAGTAATAATAATAATACTTTTACTTGTAACACTTCCCACTTCCGATATGGATTATATTATTGATATCTTGTGTCGTTCTCAGTCAGCGCCTGAAACGTGTCACTATGCATGTATGTTTCAATGTCTTTCCCGCTCTGATCCTTGTAAACTGATCATTTCCCGCAAGTAATATGTCTAATGTCTTTCTGCCCCCCCCCCCCCCCCGAACCCAAAATTCCCGATTCAGTTAATTATCCGATACACTAAAATATTCGTACACGAAACACGATATATTCGTACACCAAAATTGTAATATATTCGATATTCGCAACCTTTGAAAAGCGTATAGGTAATCGCAATCATGTGCGTATTGAACACGACACACATCCGAAAAAAATCAATGTCGAGATTGACCTGTCCTACCGATTTAGCTAACTTAGATACGTGTGTGTATGCGTGCATTAGGCATTCGCTTGGTTTAGCGATCTACTGGTGGAGCACGCGGAGATCTTCTGGTCACTCTTCGCTGTGGATATGGACCGTATCTTGGCGGAGCAGCCCGCTGACACCTGGGACTCATTTCCACTATTCCAAATCCTCAATGATTATCTACGCGCAGATGGTACGGTGATTCACGAACGTAAACGCGATTATTATACATTCTTCTTTTTTTCTTAAATCAAGATAACTTGAAGAATGGTCGATTTCACCAGCACCTGCGAGATACGTTCGCACCGCTGGTGGTGCGATACGTAGACCTGATGGAATCGTCCATAGCGCAATCTATTCACAAAGGATTCGAAAAGGAGCGCTGGGAGATTAAAGGGCAAGTCTTATTTTATATTACGCACCGTTTTTAATCGTTAAATTATTATGATAATTTGATCATATTTAAGTATGAATTCTATAATTCACTGTGCTATATTATATATCGTGCACTTCTCACTTCATTTCAGTTTACTATTTAAAACGGTCGCTCTTCCAACTTGTATGATTTACTCGTAATCCTGGGAATGTTTATTTTTTATGAAAATATCGTTACGTGCAGGAACGGCTGCGCAACATCAGAAGATCTGTTTTGGAAATTGGATGCCTTGCAATCGTTTATACGGGATTTGCACTGGCCGGACGCGGAATTTCGCCAACACCTAGAACAACGGCTTAAGCTGATGGCGTGCGACATGATCGAGTCGTGCATTCAGCGGACAGAGGCCGCATTCCAGGGTAATATGAAGAAGACGGTCACCTTCATCTCCACCTGCGATTATATCATCCCGAGTGAAGTGTGCGCTATGGTTAATGTTATATTGGACGCGAAAAATCAGTCTTTTAAATTGTGCGCCGTTGACGGCGTCGATGTGGTTAGTAATAAATTATATATTTTATACAAATCGCATTTAATCACGTTTTCAAATAAATCTCCATCGTAATTAAAAGGATCTCTACTATACTATATAATCCCATCGCCAATCGCATCTGTAATTTGGATTCCTGTGTTTCGACAATAGAAATTAAATTAACAAAAAAAATACACATTCATTCGTAGCATCAATATCACTCGAAGATCGATGATCAAATAGACAAAACTATGGCAGCGATGAACTCCGGTATGATTGGGAAGTTGATGTCGGTACTGGAAGGAACATTGTCCAAACTCGGCAGATATGACGAAGGCAGCTTGATCGGTTCAATATTAAGTTTCACGGTATGTATACATCAGGAAAATTGATCGTGTCGTCGCTAATATGGCTATTTCCATCGACCCACCGTGTCAGAACGTATCGGGTTCGGGAAAGGACCTCGGCCAAGGCTACGTGAACTTCACGCGTAACTGCATGGATCAGATTCGCGGCAAAGTCACCGATGAGCTATGGATTCTTAATTTCTTCGAACAGTGGTACACCAACCAAATTAACATGCTGTGTAACTGGCTGTCAGAGCGCCTCGACCACGCTCTTCATCCCTACCAATGCACGTGCCTTGCCCAAATTGTCAAGGTAACGATTCGGCCAATACTACAATAGAAATATGGCATACCGTTTCTCACGTTACTCACAATGCGTCTTGTCTTGTTTAGAAAGTGTACTCCGATTTCGAGCTTCAGGGCGTCATGGAAGACAAACTGAACTCGAAAGCGTACCAGACGATTTCCGGCCGAATGCAGACTGAAGAGGCAACCTGCGCCTTAACCATGGGCCAGTCGGATGGGTAAGTAACGAGATGCCACGAACCGGCGACAATATATGTGATGCGGAGTGTGCGCGTTTAGGGCGGAGGGTCTCGACGACGACAGCGGCGAGAAGCGCAAATCCAAGGCGAACGTACTAGAGAGCTTGAGTAGCGGCGACGACGGTATCAGCGTGTCCAACATCAGTAACATGGTACAGAACCGTGTGGGCAACATCTTCGGTAAGGGCATCGGCGGCCTTAGCACGAAGTTCGGTGGTGGCACCAGCAGTTGGTTCTGAGTATTTGACGGGTAAGCGGCAAGTTGTGAGCACGAATGGTGATGGTGGTGGCGCCGCAGCAACGTAGGGGGGGGGGGGGGAGGTTTATATCTACCGTACTGTTTTTGCTAACACTATAGTATTTGCATGCAGTAACTTGTCGTATACAATGCGTGTATTTGATTCTGGTGGAGGCGAACACCAAACTGTGCTGTTGTTCTATACCCGATGTCAGCATACACTAGTTGTGGTACATGAGGGACGGCTCCAACGGCCGATTACTTACAATTTCGTTCCGGATCCACGAAACATCTAATGGGCGATAGCGACGCTAATTTCAGCTTTCAAACTTGTTTCGACACTTTTACAGCACATTCTCATTAAATTGTCCGTACATTTTCAAAATTTCACTAATACATTTCATATTTATAGCTATATATATATATATATATATATATATATACACGTAGTCCAATCGAAAATACGTTCAAATTTTGATTGTCTTAATTATTCGGTCTTTTACATATCATTTTATCATAGCATTCACTACGGTATCGTTTCCAATCAATTCATTATTATTAGTTATCAACTTTTGGGACGACGCCTAATCGAACATGAATAAGTCCTATCTCTTGGTCATACATCAACATAAATAATATAAATGCTAAATACACGGGGCACCTTGGTATGGGTAATATACAACTCTTCATATTCGGCAGTGTGTGTGTGTGTGTGTGCATATGTATATGCGTGTATATATATGTATATGTATATACATATATATATAATGCGTATATATTACAATTTTAGTTGTTACATCTGATACCTATTTGGGCACGAGGAGACAGTATTTCCCGACAAATTGTCAGCAGGCACACACACACACACACACACACACACAAGTACTTAAGACATTGTTACCGAATGAATTCGGACGGCAGTCATCGGTGTAAACTTAAACAGACTAAGCGTCATGTTGCGTCGTCATGTTGCTACTTTTGCGCTTGTAATTTAACAACTAATATTACTTGCATTTTATAATCGTGGCTTTACTTAAAAATGTAGGTACTAATATTGAGGCGAGATTCATAGTTGAGATATTCAATATATGATTCGATATTAAGAATATATTCGAGAGTTGTAAATAAAATATTATATGAATCGTTCAAATTGGACATATCTCGTTAAAAAGCATCTTAAAATTATGGTATGTTATATAAATAGATTAAATATTAGCGGCGAGAAAGCGAGTAATACACATGCGAAATTAGTCTAGTTACAATTTTTTTTTTTCTAGATAGATAATAAATATTATTAAAATGTTGTGTACATAAATTATATACGAAGAGGAGGTCGTCGATTTATATATGCCTATAGATTATATAAAATTCAGTCAGGTATCCGGTGTACTCACTAAAATCTTATCTAAATACGAATTTAGTATATTTAATTACTTAGTACGTTAATGTATTTAATAAGAAGCAACAATTTATTTTATATAACGCATATATACATAAATATCCGAATGCTGTTTGTACACCCAAACATGATGCAAATACATAGATTATGTAGACACAATATAAATATATAATAATTACCACACCTTCACACACGCGCGCGCACACACACAAACAGACATTATTTTTACACTCCCTTATTACATTATTTAAATATTT
This sequence comes from Leptodirus hochenwartii, assembly GCA_947310635.1. Classification (NCBI taxonomy): domain Eukaryota; kingdom Metazoa; phylum Arthropoda; class Insecta; order Coleoptera; family Leiodidae; genus Leptodirus; species Leptodirus hochenwartii. Next base: position 7,550,543 of record OX371187.1, on the reverse strand, counting down.
AAATGTATTGTTTTTTCGTAGACAATTATATAATTACGCTAATGTAATATACAGGAACGGCAAATGTATAGAAATCTACTACAACTTAACATGCGACGCCAGTATAATAATATTTAATATTTCAATCCAGATGAGCATAATAATAATAATTCATCATTACACTACATTTACTATCGGCGGATTGGATACATAGTGATATGACGAAAATGCAAGAAAACCGAAATGTGAACTGACAGACTACGATTAATCCTTTCGAGTGAATTCTAGAGATAGCAGTTAAATTGATTGATTCATGATTGAGTGTACTGAAATCACAACAACATGAAACAACTAAAACCCCACCCAATAACACCACTGCTGATTTGTTGAAAATCTATTAATTCAATATTGATACAACCCTGGCTTAAAGGACAATATCATTATTATATACGCATAATATTATGTAGGACCTGTACTTTTTACAATAACGACTCAGGTCCATAATTATATGACGGCTTAGTTCAAAAATATTGTCACTTGGGTTACGCCTGGATTAAACCTGGACTATTCCACTTGTATAAATTGGCAAAAACCACGACCACCCTTGCGCTATAAACCATTTATATATATATATATATATATATTATTTATAACATATTAATTATGTATAACTACCCTAACAGTTGCACTGAATTCCAGCTACATTATTTAGAATTAGCTATTATCGATTAGGTTGTAGCGGGCGGAATATAAAACAGCTACGCCCGTGAAGAGCCAACCGTATCATATTGCACTTGGCTTTAAAAATGGCCATACGATCAGAAAATCATCGATTGAATTGTCTATATCGATATAATTAAAAGTATCAAATATATATTATGTAATTCCAAATAAAGTCCGTTAAATCCTAGTTAAATGTGTTCGTTACTGCATGCCCGTATTTCAAGATGATTTCAAAACTGATTAGAAGTTTCTAGACAATCCAATTTGAGATCGCGTTCCAGCATTAGTGCGCAGAATTTATTTGTATAGGTGATAAAGCGAACTATTTCTGAATCAAGTACAAAGTTAACGAAAACAAAGTAATATTAATTAAAGTGGATACTTCTAATAATAAAAAATTAAACAAACCGTAGAGCTAGTCTTTCAAATAAAATTTTAATATTCTCTTAATTAAAAAGAATTGATTATAATTGTTACTATACTAATCCATAGTATATGCATATTATATTGCTACAAATTGCAGACAAAGCTGTTGAAACAAAAACACTATTATAAATGTAGTAATATATTTAAATATTTATCGAATTAAGCGATAGATAATAAATTTTAAATCATCTCTTCTCCATCGTGATGTTCTCGTTATACAATAATTTCTTTCATTACATTCTAGCAACAATGAAAAGGTGCATTATTGTTCACTCATTCGCCAATTTAATATTGAAACGATTACCTATTTAATAATCTTATCTAGAATATATAGCTATATTTACATAATATAAATAGTAGTTGGATTTCACTGTTAACTGAACAATTTCCCCCCCAAAAAAAAAACTGATTGTTGATGAGTATTTTTGAATATCCGCGCATATCTTCGACCTGAAGTAATTAATCTGCAAACTACACTTCTATTATTAAACCAATTGGCATCATCCTTGTATCTCCCTTCTTACCTATTAACTACTTAAACAACAGCAAAATCTATCGCTATTCGCAATTTATCGGCTACAGAAGCAAATTTTAAGCCACATTGACCAGCTGAACGTGATTATAGGCAAGAGGTCTCAGAAATCAAATTCAAACTGCAATTATTATTTTGATCGGCATCAATGTTACGTGGAGAATAATTCTCTCCAGACATGTATATAAATATTCCCTTATACAAGTATATTGTATACAATATGCACGATGTATCTCATAAAAGAAACAAAGGGAAACGCGAATAATATACCTACCATTATATTGATACGGCGAGAGTTTCCCTTACCAAAGCGGCAGAAAAACACGTAATTGATTTATACGAGATCTGTTTTGAATGCTTTGAAAGGCCTGTGGTGTCATTTCACTTTTAAACAGAATATTCAAAAATAAATCATAGTAAATGCGATGTTAGATAATTATTTACGTCTAATTGCAAGACTCGAATAAAAATATATTTAAAAAACAGAGATAATTGTTATGTTTAACTCTGACTTGTACTTACCAGTAATATATTGTTTTAAAAGAAGCGTCTATTTATTTATATCCTACAGTTTGATCTTTCATCTTCCCACAGCACTCATATTTACAAAATCAGCATGATCTCAATTAAGAAATGTTCCAAAAGAGACACATGTATATGAAATTAGGTATGCCTCGTGTATCGTCCTCACAATTTGTCCCTGGAGAACGTGTCCCTAACAAAGCATTTATTATCAATTGCCTTGAAAGAATTTATAAATGCAGAACTTGTTGGATTCACATTTCTCGTATCGTGAATACGAATACAACAAACCTTTTTTTTTAGCTACTTTTATTCATTGTTAAGCGAAATTAATGAAACACAATCATTTTTTGTAATATTTATTAGGTATATGAGTAAATAAAATTCAATATAAAGTTGGGTTTATGGAGTTTTGGCTATAAAATTAAGTCCAATTTTGTTTGAATATACACTCCTCGTTATTGTCTCCACCGTAGTTGTACTTGATAAATAAGTCAAATATCGCATCGTCTTTTGTATAATATTTCTATTCCGAACTCAAATAAATATAAAACCTTAATCAGTCTTATAATACTGTTATGAAACTAAACTAATTTAAGGGATAGCACGACAGAATCAATCAAATACAGTACACTCCACTTAGAAACTATATAATAAATTTTGTAAACAATATATAACAGATAAAAATGCGATAGAGATAATTAAGACTCATCCAGGTTGAAAGTTACAAACATAAAAACGTCCACTCCGCATATGGTTAAAACCTTCAGACATGCATATCTAAAGGGCTTCAGAGATCAATCTGTTAGACGAAAATTACGGTAACATTCTATATAAAACCATGTACACCCTTTGAAATATATATATATATATAATTGTTCTAATTATCGGAAAGATTATCACTTTGATTGTTCTCATCCGTCTGGGCGATTAGCCTTGAATATGATTTATAAAGGGCTATCTGATGCTTTCTAATTTCCAACGATTGCTTTTCATATGGCTGCAGGTTCGGACGAGTGAACGTCGCACCGTGCGCTTGTTTTGCCTTACCTATTTCGCTGTACAAGTCCAATACCTAAGAAATCGCATCCGACCTTAGTTGTCCGATATTAATGCTACATTATTTATTTTTTGCGATAATCTCACACATAAAATGAGGAAGCAACTAGACCTTCAGCATAGCACGTGAATATTCACACCTTCAGGCTTTCTGTGCGAACGCAATTACTATAAAACTTAGTAATAACATTCGCTTCTTAAAAATTAAACTTTAAACGAAAAAAATATATAAACCCTTTTTCTGCTATCAAACTTGTTGAAAATCTTTTCAGACGTTTTAATATGAGGTGCTGTTCAAGTACCATAATTACGAATTATACAGTGGAAGAAAACGCTATATTTTGCTAGGACTAAATCAAATTGCTCGGAGAGAATTAAGAACATATACGATTATTTTAGTTATTAATTAAGGACATAGCCTTGTGTCTAGACCTTCCGCCACTGTAGGCACTAATGTCACAAGATAGAAATTTGTTTGGGCAAAATACAAAATTATAAAAATCGAAGAAAATCTTTACCTCTTTATCGACTTTACTCATTGTAGCTTTGAGGGCTTGGCGCTTAAAATCATTCATGCATTTCTCCCGTAGTTTCGTCAGTTCAACGACATTATAGCGATTGATTGTATCCAATTCCCGATAGCAGCGTTGAATCTCCATCAATACTTCATTATCGGATGGGGTGGTTGGTCGAATGCCAGATTGGCTCGCTCCCTGATTCTCCGCATCGGAAATCAAGTCACGCCGCAGGCGATGCTCCATACAGACGCCGACACGTGTTCCGTTCTGCCCATTTTGCTCGTTCGTTGCAGTCGCTGAGGTAAATGTTTCGGGCTTGCCGTTCGCCTTCGAAATGGGGTCATGCGGTAGGGATTCCAGCAGGTGGTCATTTATCGGAGACTCGCGCGTCATTTCGACGTGAGTATTCAGAAAACTGGGTCCATTTTTCTGCAAATCGCTAATAATGGAATAGATCTTCCTCTTTTCGATTGCCCCTCCGCTGATATTTTTCTCCAATGAAAGGGACTGATTGGACCATTCCAGAGCGTAGTGGACACCAACCTGCAATAGTTTTTCTAATAGCGGTACGTACTACGCCAGTCATCTGTTAGTACTCGTCCACAATTCTAAATATAGATGACCTGAATTTACGCGCGAAGCGGGAATTTGCTTCCATCCTTCAAGACTTATTCATAGCCGTGACTATCATATAAATGAACTTCGAAGCACATATCTCACCATGAAAATTCACTATTGCAATCCTTTAGACATGTTTTGTCAGTTAATCATCCCAGCTATTGGTTAGAAACAGCGCACCATGCCGATCTCTATTCACCTGTATTTCCCTATAGTTTGTTATCTCAACATCCTCCGCTATCTGAGCAAATAATCTAATCTGGGTTTACTTCCTTTCCTATTCTCGCTTCCTCTTCTTCCCCCTAAATTTCAATTAGAGCGGTTTACTGTTTATATAGATTGAAAATAATTCTATCTTTTAATCTATTCCCATTTTTTTTAAGATTCTAAACACTATATCCCAATATGCATTATCGAACGTCATTTTTAAATCTACGAAAGTTGCTTTTCGCACTGTCATTCATTTTTTTCTAATAATTTACTTAGCGTTGAAATAGCTCCTTTAGTGATTCTGTTCTTCCTAAATGCAAATTGATCTTCTGCTGTCTTTCTTCCACTTTATTCTCCAATCTCATACACAGAATCTTTAACAATATATGAAACGCAATCAATCAGGCATGTATACAAAATAGATCTATAGATATAAGTTAGTTTCTTCTATCTTCGGAATTGTCACTTTTATACTACGTTGGATATTATGTGGTAACTCTGCCTCGTCATATATTCTAAAAATTAGCCTGTGGATAATGGCCATTGCCATGTTGCAAATTTGAGAAAAACACATTGCTATTATCTCCTTGCCTTGGCACACTCTTGCAAAGGAATGAGTATATTATAGACGTTGCCCCATCTAGTTAGCATATACCCCCTAATACTGCGGGTTAGCCTAAAATCCCTACAAAAGGGATCCCGGCCTGTAGGCCACGCATAATTGTATTGAACTGCGATTTTTCCAAGTTACAAATTCTCTATTTTGGATATTTCGCAATTCCTTTGACTACATACTTCCGGTATATGCACAGTGGTGGGTATAGAACACTCCTTAATCAGGTTTTCTAGGAAGTGAGCGTCGTCGCGATTGATGTCCACGCAGTATGGTTCGACGGATGCCCAGAACTTCTCCGATAAATCATTTCTCGGTATGAAGACGCGCGGCTGCCGTATAGCGGTGTCGTTGCCGCCGAAGCTACAATTGCCGACAAAGCCGGACAGTCCCTTTCCCTTGCCACGGTGCTTGCCCCTGATGAAACGCCGACCCGCCTTACTCAGGCGTAATTTGCGCGTCTGTTCCAGATGCATGCGTTTTATGGAGGCCTAGGGACATATATCTCTGTATAACGGTGGCGTGCGCGAGGCAGGATTTTTGGATTGAGAACACTTCCCAACAATAAAACGAATATAACATTAATATATAAAAGCTATCCCGCGTGAGTACCAAAACACGTAAATATTAAGGGAATAATCAATTTGGAAACGTAATTATTACATACGGGTGAAAGTGTTTCCAGGTGTTTTCGTTTGGCAGTTTTATCGGGATATTCTCTTTTCCCCGTAGACTGATCGAATTGCTCCCTTAATAAGCGATTCCTTATAGAAGCGAACGATAGTAACTTCTCTAAGTCATGCTGTAGTTGATCTAAATCTTCTACAAATAGCCCTACTCTAGCTGTTCTCCCAAGAACTGAAAAGAATGCATCAAATAATACTGTTGCGGGACGTTACGTTCTTTCCTGCTTACCGGTGGAATAATTGGGTAGTAGTCTATTACAGTTCTCAGCGCGAATATAAGGGTAACATACACTAGAAATATAAGCTTCGGGACTGCCGTCCTTCACCTCATCAATCGGAATTGGAGGATCTTTACTTTTTTCTAATTTCGGATAACGATTTATGGCGGCCTTATACGTGCTGCTATGCGACTTCTTTGCATTATCCATAGAAATAATACTTGAAACAAAAGGTCAATGTGTGGAAACAACGTGTATGATATCTATAAATATAAATAACGATAAATGGGTACATATACTCAAGCAATGAACATCTAAAAAATGGAAATCTCTGAGGGAAATTACTTGTATTACGGTTGCATAATTAGTACAATGATCGAACTACCAATGACAATGTTATTGGAACTACTAGTAGGATCATTGTGAGTGCCGTCTTGAACGGTACAGGCTATTGCAAAGAATGGCTATTAGCGGTCACGGCTGTGTCAATGCACTTAACACTTAAAACGGCGTTTTAAATATATTCAGGCAAAATATCGTACTATGATTACTATACGATTGTAATTACCAATCATGATTACTGACATAAGTAATATATTTAGTTTGATGTGCTACTATCGATATTAAATGCGCATGTCGATATTAAATGCGCATGTCGATATTAAATACTTTAAGTTACGGTATTCGGCTGATATTCTATACAAGGTGTTACACGTATAACACTTGTTTCAAACGGCGAATTACTATCAGAGCCGTGTACGGTTTATAGCTATGCGCTGCTTTAATAGCGGCCTGCACTCTCGTAACTATATCAGTCAAAACATGCACTCTCACAGCCGCCATGTACGCGCATAGCCTGCTCTAAAATCGCCTGCGTCAAAATGATGTAAACAATATTTTCCCATACTTAGGTTAGAAATAAACGCCTCGTCTAGCATAAATCAGCGATAAAAGGCTTTAATTTAACACTATTAAAATGTTAGTACTATAAACCGAAATATTCTTGGAATTGACCGTCGTGTATTTATTTCATATTATATATATTTGCTCCTTTCATTTAGGTCTGTGTCGAAACCCAAGTCGGAAATGACCGCGGACGAATTGCAGGCACGCGAGGAAGAAGAATTCAACACTGGTCCATTATCTGTGCTTACAATGTCCGTACGGAATAATAACCAGGTATATGTCCAGTTTAATGTGCCCGAAACGATTGCAATTTTAAATAAGTCGCTCGGATCTCTTTTTGGGATGACAACGACCATATAGAATAGAATAGAATAAGTGTTTATTGTCAATTAAATTTCACAAATTGTCATATACATTTGCATAGGATAATAGTATCATTTACATATTATAGGATAATTCTTTTTAGTTTGCTTTTAAAATAATCTGTGCTGTTTTTAATTTATTTGGTAGAAAGTTGTACATCCTTATACTCCAGTATCTATATGTTAATAATACGATAAATTGATTGTTTCGTTTAGGTATTAATTAGTTTACGTAATAATAAGAAGCTATTGGGTCGTGTGAAGGCTTTCGATCGCCATTGTAATATGGTGCTCGAAAACGTTAAGGAGATGTGGACGGAACAACCACGCGCTGGCAAAGGGAAAAAAAAGGGTAAACCGGTAAATAAGGACCGCTTCATATCCAAGATGTTCCTCAGAGGTGATTCTGTCATACTCGTGGTTCGCAATCCTTTAGATTCGCAAAAATAATATATAAAATTGTCCATAATACAAGTAGTAAAAAAGATTTATTGTTACAATAATAATACTAGAATAAGGGATTGGGTACTATTTACAACCAATTCGATATGAGACGGAATACGGTATGGAAAAAGTACACAATTCTTTATTTACAATATTTTTTACTATGCGAATCTTATAATTTCTAATCCGTAAATTAAATACTAATTCAATTGAATCATTTTGTAATAAGATTAACTACCGAAATAATAAAATTACAATTGTTTTAGTTATTATTATTTATTATATTACATGTGATTTATCTAATCCTCATTTAGAAAATATTGCAATTACAAAGCTTTTACATGAAAATTAGAGGAATAGTGAATTGCTAATGTGTTTAGATCATGATTTATAAATTGACAATTTATACATTTTATATATAATGGCCGTATATAAAATGTTCGTGCTATTTGTGCACTTGTCTGGCAATATCATGAAGCTTTATTGGTTTATTTCTAATTTATAGTAAAATATTTCGAAAAACATCCCTATCCTTAATACTTTAGAAAAAAAGAACCAACCAGGATAGTGCTTCTTAATGTTTTATGGAATATTTAATATAAAAAGATAAGATATGCTATATACCACACAAATCTTTCGAGGAGATTATGTACATTGATATCAAATTTATATTAATATATGAATATACAAAAACATTAATCAAGCCCGTATTAGACAACGCGTGTAGGTAGTCATACTCCTCACTTGGTCGCGGTTCTAGGTTAGATGCTACATTGTTATAACTTCTGTAACGCAGAAGCACGCATTCCTTTTAAATGAGGTTATGAGCTTCTATACGCTTTGATCTTCGTAAATATTTTTGTATAAAACTTTGTGAGTTTACAATGGTAAGTTTGCAATGTATATATTTAATACACTTGAAACTATAAATATGGTTCTTGTCGTAAATGATTGTTTTCAAAGTTTAGATCATGAAATATTTATCCAAAACACACTATACACACATGTGAAGTATATATATATATATATATAAACGGTGTACACATACATTAGGACGCGTATCACGTACTTGATTGTTTTTATTTTCAGGGGCATACAAAAATGTTCATATTGTTCGAACATGCGACGGGTTATGCTGTGTTTAAAGTGATACAATTTGAGGAGGCCGGAATGTTTTTATCCCAACTAGAAGCTGCGGTGAACAATGTCAGTCGGTTCCAAGGATTAGTACAGCTGGTCGGTTTCAGCCGCTTCAAATCATCCATAGCCGCACTCGATAATATAAATGCTGTATCAGAGGGCGTTGCTTCCGCCGATCTGATCTCATTCCTGCAAATAACTGTCGCCAAGAGCAGTAAGTTGGGTGTGCTGGACGCGAAACTAGGAGCAGCGATCTCTGAGGCAATGGGCCTATCATGCACTCATGTTGGCGCCGTGCCCGAGCTAGTACGCGGTATCCGTGTTCATTTCCCCCATCTTGTTCACGCCGAACACGCGACACTCACTCACCGTAGTGCAGCTGTTGCCCAGCTTGGTCTCGGCCATGCGTACTCTCGCGCTAAAGTCAAGTTCAACGTGCACCGCGTCGACAATATGATTATTCAAAGTATCGCGCTGCTCGATCAACTCGATAAGGATGTGAACACGTTCTCCATGCGCATCCGCGAATGGTACTCGTATCACTTTCCAGAGTTGATAAAGTTGGTACCGGAAAATGTCCGTTACGCTCGCGTCGCTAGAGCGATCGGTGATCGTAAAGCACTTAACGAAGAAAAGCTCGAATTGATCGAGGCCGCGGGTGTGGACTCTGCTGTAGCTGAAGCGATCCTCTCTGCCTCCAGATCTAGCATGGGCATGGATATCAGTCCCGTAGACCTAATTAACATCTGTCTATTCGCTGATCGGGTTGTTTCGCTAGCCCAGTACCGCACAGAGGTCGCCGAGTACCTGCACGGTAAAATGGCGGATGTCGCACCAAACCTGGCTGCCCTAATCGGCGACCAGGTGGGCGCCCGCCTCATATCCCACGCTGGCTCACTTACCAATCTGGCCAAGTACCCAGCCAGCACTGTGCAGATCCTAGGCGCCGAGAAGGCTCTCTTTCGGGCACTCAAGACGCGCGGCAATACGCCCAAATACGGACTGCTTTATAATGCATCGTTCATAGGACGGGCCGGTGCTAAGAACAAGGGGCGTATTAGTCGCTATCTGGCGAACAAGTGCTCCATCGCTTCCCGTATCGATTGCTTCTCTGAACAGGTGTGCACGGCGGGTGGCGCCGGTGCTGTGTACGGGGATAAACTTCGCCAGCAGGTAGAGGACCGATTGCGCTTCTACGAGACGGGCGATATTCCAAAGAAGAATCTAGATGTGATGCGGGAGGCGCATCAAGAGCTACAGCGGTTGAGTTGCATTAAAAAAAAGAAAAAGCGCAAGAATGCCCCTAATGATGATATTATGAACGCAGCAAGTAGTAATGGTGTTGATGATGTTAATGCCAATGGTGAAGACACAAATGAGTCAGTACCGAAGAAGAAGAAGAAGAAAAAGCTAAATTGACCATTCGTGTCGTTTTTTTAAAATTATGTTACTGTCGTGCTTATTCCCCATTAGTTTCATTAGTTATTCTATGTTTTTCGCCTTTGATTTTGCAATAAAGTAAACCTAAATGCTACAAGTATGTAACATTTCAATATTATGAATTAGTTGATTCCTCATATATAGATATAATGGACTAAGTATAATGTCACTATGTTTTTCAATAATTAAAAACGAATAAATATATCTTCAATGACTATTTATTTCATGAATTTTAGTGTGTGCAAACACTTGGGCTTAGTCGCAAATACGTAATTTAATAACAACATATGGAGCCCCCCGCCCCGATTAACTCGGAGCATTACTTTTATTGCCTTGCATTCTTAAGTAACGGTTTCTAATTCCAGCCAGCTACAGCCAAAAATAGATTATTTCTGTATAAACGACAGAACTTGATAGTAAAAGTAAATTTTTTTAATCTCTAGATTAAATAATTTTTCATAGCTTGGCAACGGCGCTTCTACTAGTTCCTGACTTGGCGTTATAATATGACGTTCTCATATAATTTATTATGACATTATAATAGGAACGTTAATTTGACATACGTCTATGCATTATGTATCATAGTGCAAATATTATTGTTTTAGTGCAAACCATTGAACATATTGTGGATTCGTGATCTTCGTAAAATGCAACCGAAATCCAGTTTAAAATGAATCTAATGACTGACTACGAAAGCACAACGGTATAAGTTTTCATTTCATAGCTGTTCTAAATGTATATATGCATTATTATTTAAAGCGTTTTAATAACGAAATGAATTTTACACATTCTAGGAGACAATGTTCTCGCCATTTACGGCCATAAGACATGATCGTCCCGCGAACGACACATGCCTTTCAGTGGTGCATATGAACAAGACTGTTATAGGAAATGTGTACGAGGGTATACCAGAGACGATTGTACTCAACCTCATTACCTGGTGTTGTCTACTCATTCTGTTTGCCATACTGCGGAACCGCGCCTGGGACTACGGTCGCTTGGCGCTGGTGCAGGCCAGGGATGGCGAGAAGTGGACGCAGCTCTTCTACAAAAATACCGATGACAGTGCGACCGTTGAGAATCAGGTGCCTGATTACGACGCCTCTCTCAACGACATAGGGTGCTCCTGGTTTCCGTCCATATTCAAGATCAATCGGTCGCGGATTTTCTCTCGATGTGGTCCGGATGCTGCTTATTATCTATCCTTCCAACGATATCTTCTCGTCGTTATGACGGTCATAACATTCTTCAGTATTGTCGTCATCCTGCCCATTAATTTTCAAGGAACGTTGGAAGGTACGTTTTATACGGTGTTATAGAATTATAGCTTCATAAATTTATATACACATAGGCGAAAACAATTTAGTTTGTCTGTCGGAGACGGGTTTATGATGAGGAATTTTTTTTTCTTAAATGTGGAGTGAAGGATAATAGTAACGTTTCAAAATGGAAGTCCGTGCAATGGGCAAACAGCTCCTGCGCTTCCCTGTATCGACGCATTACTATTGTCTTAGACTCATGTTTAGGCACATTTAGGTACATTTTTAGGCTTTGCTATGGATTTAGATGTTGCGTTTTTTTTCCGACGCGTCATTTTTAATAACGTTAAAATCACCAACCGTACTTCATTGACGATAAATTACGTACAAATTAATAATACCGCTGTAATTATTTCATATTTGAATCAACTGTTATCGGTAATGTGTATTATTGCATGATGATAGGTAATGTGACATCGTTCGGGCATACAACCATTAAGAATCTGGACCCGGACTCTTATATGTTATGGATTCATCTAGTGGTCGCGTTCGCTTACGTTCCATTCGTGGTCGTTATTATGCAACGGAGTGGCTTGGGCGAACGACAGGGCTCCGATCGCACCGACCAGTCCACGCTCGCTGCCCGCACGGTTATGGTCACGCACATTAGCACACCGCACCGCAACTCGGACGATATCCGCAATTACTTCGCCGTTCGATATCCAAATACCGAAATACACGATGTTCAAATCGCCTACCGTGTGAACGCGCTCATGCTCCTCGACGGGAAGCGCACCTGTGCCAGAGATGCACGCGCGCATTGCTTAGCGAATCGTGCCAAAGCGGCCGAGCTATACGTGCGCGAATCCAAATCGTGTTGTTGCCAGTTCTGCAATCTGCTAGGACCCGGTTCGAACAAGACACCGGCTCTGGATTACTACACGCGACAGGAGGAGTATCTTACTCACCGTGTGATTGCGGAACGCGATCGAGCCCTCCGACATCCCCTCGGCATCGCCTTTGTTACATTGCGGCGGGAGGAGGATGCGCGCCTCGTCATATCGACCTTTCAACCAGGAACATTGCGCAATTGGAACATGACGCACGCGAGCCCTCCGACAGACCTCAATTGGGAGAACCTGGAGATTTCTACGCGCCACTGGTATTCTAAAGCCGTTCTAATCAACGCAATACTCTTCATCCTGTTATTCTTCCTCACAACTCCCGCCATTATAGTCAATATGCTCAACACGTACACTCGCTTCACGTCCAAAGATAATATTCTGCGCACGTTCAGTCCTGTATTGGCCGAGTTCTTACCTACGCTACTCTTACTGTCCATGTCCGCTCTATTGCCAGTTATTGTAGCATATTCCGGCCAGTGGATGTCGCATTGGACGAAAACGCGTCAGAACCTAGAAGTCTTGCATAAGACGTTCTTCTTCCTGCTCTTTATGGTCTTGATTCTACCGTCCCTTGGTCTGACGAGCGCGCAGGCCTTCCTCGACTGGTCCCTGCAACCGGCCAACATTTCAATGCGTTGGGAGTGTGTCTTCTTGCCGGACAAGGGCGCCTTTTACGTCAACTACGTTACGACGTCCGCGCTTATCGGCACCGGGCTAGAGCTGCTTCGCTTTCCGGAGTTGGCAATGTACGTGTGGCGTCTGCTACTCATGCGTTCTACCGCCGAAAAGGCGTCCATTCGCAATCAGATCCTATCTGCCTTCCCATTCGGCATTCACTACGCGTGGACATTGCTCGTGTTCACCGTGTGCACCGTCTACAGTCCGATATGTCCATTGATCGCGCCCTTCGGCATATTGTACTTGGTACTCAAGCATCTTGTCGACAAGCACAATATCTACTACGTGTACCGTCCGATCACAATGGGCGATGATTGCGAGATCCATATGGCTGCTGTACGGTTGGTACGTGTGCCCCTCACATTATTGCAGTTGACGATGTTCGCATTCGCTTTCGTCCGCGGTGGGTTCTCACCACTGACGAAGGCGTCGCTATTCAGTATGGTTTGCACGATGCTTATGTTGTTCTGCTCGGGCGGATGGCATTGGCTGGGTCGCTGGTGGATTGTAACGTCAGGTACGGGTGATAATAATGCCGCTGCACCAACCGCCGCACCTAATGCCAGTAATGCGGGTGGCCGTAACGCTTACGTGGCTCCGGTTCTGTACGATACCAGAAATCTGGGTACCCTCGATAGGTCAGTTATTAGTGGCGGCAGTAATATCAGCAGTGGGGGTAGGACGATCGCCTGTCAACCACTAGCATATGGTTCGTCGGCTGCGACCGCATCCCCTGGCAAAGTTGTTATCGTCGACACGTCCGTGTCCAATGATAACGCCAGCTTTGTGTAATAACAACGATCGGTCGGATGGAACGGAAGCGAATCAAACAACGTGTTCAAACAGTGGTTGTGTGTTTGCACTGGTCTCTGTAAGATCTGAGCATGTGCATGTACCATTATCCCTAGTATGGTTTGAAATTGTTGTTCTGATCCCTCCAACGGTTCATACGCTCCTATTCTATGCTATTCTATCTTATTCTTCACGCCTAATTAGACGGCTGTGCCTAGTTACTCTTAGTCGTAAGATATTTCTATATCGATTAACGGTGTGTATTCAAGTGCTCTTAATCAAACATCGTATTCTTCAATTTTCAATCTATTTCTTCGGCACGGTCAAAAAAATAATGTGCAGTAAGCAACGGTACTAGCGGCAGAAAGTATATTTTCTTTGTCTTATAGAATCAAGATTGTGTCTGAGCATAAACCAATCTATTATTATGTGCTCTTGTGCTTTACGTAAACATTTAATTCCAAAAATATTATTTTAATGCAGTTGTAGAAAATTGAACACATAGGAAATGTACTTCTTCGTTGGTTTGTGATTATTTTTGTAAAACTTGATTTTGTTACACTAGTAATTTGAATTGCTAAGAAAACTGTTGATATTGATCAAATGTAATAATCTTCTGAGATAATTACAACATAATAATGTTATAAATTCTTACAATCTGACCTGTCTAAATCATAAGCAAATTGTATTAATGTTGTAGTATTATATATTTATATATTATTTTTGATAAATTTAAATTACGTTATTAATAGTTAATAAAATGCATAATCCAAAAAAACTAGATCCAAGAGTATAGTATTTTTCGTCTTTCAATGTACACGACTCTTAGATGACTGGAAACGTGTGCAGTTGTCGTTTGAATTATCCTTTTTTAAACGTTAACATTTATTAAAGATGATATAAAAAAAAACGAATCGCTTTATTTATATTAATTAGAAAATATCGCGAATATAAGCAAATCTAGCCAACGATGCAAATGTATTTAAATACATTTTTATTTCATATATATAATATATACAATACATTTTTTGAGTGATACAAATGTTAGTTAGGTGTTTTTAGAGTTCGATGGAATAGAAAAAATGCACACTATAGATTTACTGAAGAACGATCTGCTACTGCCAGCAAACTCGTACACTTAGTGTACTTTCTTGACAGTTTTAATCATATTCTCATATTTCGCCTTACTGTTATACCAGAGTACGAATGGGAAGAGAAGCGACGGTAGCGACATCACTGAAAACGCTATCCAGTCGAGAACGTGCGACGAGAACTTCTTATCGTAATCTCTGAAAGCGATAATAGCTCCTTCGCCCGGTTCGCTACTCATGGAGAACTGCACCTGAAACCAGTACGAAACAATTTCTCCGTATATTACGTACTGTACAGACTATTTAATAGATGGCACCGTGTCACGGGCTTTTATACCAACCATAATTAATACATTTAAAAATGGGGGAAAAAGACAACATTTGCCAGACTGATCCTTTTTTTTACGTCTTGCACACTAACCGTTTTCTGATCATTTGCTCCTTTATAATGCACTTCAGCTCCGGTGAAGTTGAAATATCCGTATTTGGTTGGCCGTATAACAGCAACGTGCGAAAGGTTCGTCATTGGGAGAATGCGATCGATTCGCGCGCTCAATTGGCCACCCACCGTCTCGAAATAATCCGAATGGAATCCGTGGTCCAGCAATTGAACGGCTACAGCCGCCGCATTACCTACATTGAAGATAGTGTACTTGACAACGATGTCCATGCTCTCCACCAGGTACTTGTTGAGGATCTGCTTGGAGACAAGAAGACGGGCACCGGTACCTTCTTCACCACCACTACTACTAGTAGTAGTCGTAGTACTACTGCCTGTTGCAGCACTTGTGCCCACACTGCTGTGAATTGTAGCAGCGAATAATATAAGAACGCCGCATAAGAAACCACATCCTTTCGTCATCTAAACGAGGAAATTGTAATGATGAATTGACTATTTAACTGTGTTTTTATAAAATAATACATACCTTAGTGATATTTTCACTATAATTAACGAATTACGGACGAACAAGGAATGTGTACGCGTTTGAGAGATATATCACTTTGAACTACACATGTGAATGCATACGAAGTCAATAGAGTAGCCAATAGTCGCCACGAATAGCCACGTTACTATTGTGGAAACGTCAATCGTTCATTTAACGATTGATTGAAATTGTTTTTGTTAATAATAAATATGCAATGCGTTATCTAATTGCGATCACATTTGTCAAATAAGTTTTAAAACAGAATTTAGCATATTTTAAACTTTTTATTTAATTAACAATTTTTTTTTTTTAACATCGTAAATAGTTCATATGTCGTTCTTGTCATAGTCGTGACAATTTCGTTGTACGAAATCGAGGTTATCAGTGTTATTATATTTTCTATTTATTTATTAATAAATGTAATATAATGTTGTAAAATAAAAGAATTATCTAAAGGTAAACAAATGGGTCAATATTATAATTCGAAACAGATTGAGTCTGGTATAGGAAAATTGTAGAAACATGTACATAGCCTGAGTGGTTAGTTAGTTCACAATGAGTAAATTAGCTTTAACTTGTTTAGATCTACTTTGTGCATGTCATGTGTTAACGTCAAGCCGAGTACTACACCGAGATAGAATGTTAACAATTCGCATGACACATGAGGCGATGTCAATATCTATAATATTTGTCAACGTTTAACGCAGTCTTGAATCTAGATGCGCAATAATTATTACTGTATTGTTATAAATTTATATATACATATATAAATAAATGAGAATGGAAATTGTTATAAATATTTCGAAATGTTTGGAACCATCGAATTGTCAATGCATGCATGTTCTTAACCCTGCTATGCAGTACCTATGAACACCTAATTAATTTCACCTGCGCATTTGCAGTAAGCACGATCATAGTGACTCGAGTAGTACTTAGTTCGAAACATTAACAGCGTAATAGCAAATTACATACTGCTGGCTGCCATAAGCCATTTGCAGTACCACGATTTATCACGTAGATCTACTATCGAGTATTGATTGTTTTTATCGTTCCAACTTTTGGTCGGCAACACCTGAAATATCGCTTAACTATTATCATCATTCTGTCACGTATTGGGCCTTTGCAGGCATCGTTTTTAAGCAATTGTAATTACAGTGCTACCAAACGTCCATAAAACGTAGTTAGATTTCAGTACTCTGCACGTACGCGTACCTACTTGTGATTCTGGAAATATTGCAGGTGAGTAATCAAAGTTATTTGTTGTGTCGTCGATACTTTAGCGTTACTTATTCCGAGTTTACGTAATATTTCATCGAATCGCGCTATTTCGTATGGATAAACAAAAAAAAAGCGTATTTACCGATGAAAAATACCCAGCTATTGAAGCTATTACTATTAATAGTAACAGTAATCACCAGAGGTATTGCGAATACGGTTCAAAGGTCATTAGGGATGTCATTTAATATTAACTGTGATATTCCCTTGTTTTATCGCTCTATTTATTAACATTCTGGATGTGGACAAATCAACCAAAGTTTTCTCGAAATTTGATAACTATTATATAAAGATGTAACGTTATTAAAACTGGGAATAACTATATAAAATGAAGAAGTAACAAAAAATTATTTAATTGGCAACATATATCGTTCATACTTAATTATTTTTAAGTATATAGTTTCTGTGAAACAACCATATTCCTCGCCTTGAATAAATTTTATTATAACGTATCTGTCGAATTTTATAATCACTTAAGAAGTGGCAAGAAAAATGTGTATATTAACAAATTTAATGTTGTAAATTTCAATAATTGCGAGCCATGCCTAATTGTCTAGTGCCCCAATTGAAATCATTATCATCTTATACTCCATACATTTTACAAACAACCGAATGAACAATAAAATACGTTAACGTTTTAATCTTATCACCTTATCACATAATTTATATAGTATGCATTTGCATACAAGCATATAGCATATACAAGTAAATACTATCTTATCATTTGTTTAAGTATATCGTGCCTGGACAGAAGAAAAATAAAGTATGTTTATCTTATAAAGACAATTTCTTATCAGGGTATTTTCACCTTCGCTCATGGGAAAGGCACAGTACTTTTATATATATATATAATCTTTTTTAATATTTTCCCAAGCCTTTATATTTATTTCTTACTTTATTTACTTAATATTTATTACTTCACATATCAGATAAGTAAACTAATTTGTTTTTCTATAGAAGATCTAGTAAAGGGGCAAGTAGTAAAGGAGTAATAAAGGTCATTGCATCGCAATGGTCTATTTCATTTCATTTAAGTGAAATGATGATGCTAGATCAAGTAAAAATGTTTTTTCGGTTAACAGATGGGGAAGTGCGACACAATGTTGGTGGCCACGGTGGCTGCCCTGTTATGTGTCATACATGTATCCGACTGTGACTATTTTGGGCGCCAAGGGGGACTGGCCAAGGCCACCACCGGATGTCCGTCACCATGCAACTGCACTTCATACACAGCCACATGCAGCTCCCTCCGCTTCGATCGCGACCAACTGCCGCCACATGTCAGCGGCCTCAAGTTAATTGCGCCACTCGAGCCGCTCGCTCTAAGCCACCGAGCCTTCGCCAATCTGGGCATGAAGTCGCTAGTCAGCTTGATGATCAGCGATGCCACGATCACACAATTGGATAAGGCAGCATTCGATGGCCTCCCATCTCTGAGCACTGTATCGATTCTGAACTCGATAATGCCACCGATTGATGCGCGTACATTCGCGTCATCGTCGAAGATGAAAACGCTCGACTTGTCCGGCAGTGTGATACTGGAGTTCCAGCCCATCGTTTCTGATACTATCGAGGAATTGATAATGGAAAGGTGCAAACTGAACCATGTTACGGACAAAATGTTCGAGCACCTGCCTAGTTTGACGTATATGAATCTTGCGAGAAACAACATTGAGGAGATCGATACGGACGCATTTGTCCAGCAGGAGGATTTGGAAGAGCTGATATTGCATCACAACAAGTTGGCGAACGTATCGTTCGAATTGTTTTCGAAGAATTTATTCCTTTCTAGTCTGGACCTATCTTATAATCCAATAACCAACGTGGAGTTTAGCGACGAAATAGATTTAGAGAAATTGACCCTGACCTCGTGCCAATTGACGGAATTCGTTGGTGGGCCGAGTAGTCTCAGTTATCTCGATATTCGCAACAATAATATAAAGTTCATTAACATTAGTAATATGATCGAATTGCAATATCTTTATGTCGCTCACAACAACATTAGCAACATTGGAGAAAATACATTCGAGTATAATGCTGAACTAATTACATTGATATTGGACGATAATCCAATTGGCAAGCTATCTCGGTTCAAAATTTTGAGGAACGAACACTTTATGATTAAAACATTGTCGTGTCGTAATTGCGGACTCGCAAATCTGGATCCATTCACATTTCAAACATTGTCCGCGTTGAACAGTCTAGATTTATCAAATAATAAGCTGGTGGATTTACAAGAGAATGTGTTCGCACCACTTACAAGTTTGACCATACTAAAATTGGCTAAAAATAGAATAAACGATCTACATATAGGTACATTATCCAATAACATACTATTGCGTAAATTGGACTTGTCGGAGAATGAAATACTAACACTGGATTGTGAAGCTTTCCGATATAATAGCAGATTGGAGCTACTAGATTTAAGCTATGGCCAATTGGAACAGTTATGGCGCACGCCAGTTGATACGAAATTGAAAATCACCGCTATTAACGCTGCTTCGAATCCATTAAAAAATCTTACACTTGAAGAGTTGCAGGTCACACCTGACCTGGAAGTGCTCGATATTGACAACGTTTTGGTTCCGTGTACACAATTAAAAGAATTGCTACCATATTTGAAAAACAACAAAATAGGACCGACAATAATAAAAACGCACGAAGATACTATCGATGCATCAATGGATGATTACGACGATAACCACTACAAGTCGTGGGACGAGTACTCGAAAAGTAAAGGTTGCGGCGAACTTGACTCGCAAGAGGACGAGAATGAAGTCGAAGATGGGGCCAATAAATACAATCCACTGGATGTGTTTGAGGACGATGACATAGATGGTGACGGTGATTTTGCTGCATATAACAACGGCGACAATGAGGTGACCGCGCAGGCAAATCCGTGGAGCGACGACAAGGATGCGGCCGGCTATTCCAATGACATTAGTATCGACGACGATGGGGAAATGGGCGCTTCCGGTGACGCCGATTCCATACCTTTGGACTACGATATGCACATCATCCGTGCCATCGAGCACGACCGTTTCGCGGCGTCCTCTTACAATCGGTTCACATTCTTTTGGCCGACGCTAGTGTTTCTTTTCACCAGTCTGCTGGTACTAACAGTAGCGGTGAATGTGATATTGTTGGTTCTGCGCAAGCGCGGCGCGCTATCGCGCAATGTTCCGCAGCTGAAGAACTCTTGGGGAAATAGTAACAGATTACTCACTAAGCGCCATTGTGGTTCGATCTATCGTCCACTCACTGAAGATTTGACTGGTCCAAAGACGCCGATTTTCGCTCGCAGTCTGCTCTTTATGCATCCTAGCGACGATAAAAACGCCACTTTAGCCGTCCATAATGTCTAAACGCTTTAAACTATCTTCATATCTGTATGGTTCTATAATTTATACGGATACTTCCAGACAACCTAATAAACGGCAGTAAATTTACAGAACAATTCTACTTATTCTACTAGATATTGTCTCAAGTACAGAAAAAGCATTGTTTTTGACCAACTCGCACCGATTGTACGATTTGTGCTTTATATTATATTGTTAAATATTTTTAACACTTCATTTACACATACTATTTTTGATTCAGTTGTCCTGTTCGTTTCTTAATAATATGACAACAGTAGGTATAACTTTTATAAACCCTATTGGGATACAGTTTTCTGGAGGACGAGCCAATTATTTATCCAATTATGACACAAATTGGTCCAAATCAATTTGCATTTCTTTTTAATCAGACATGATTTCATTTAAAATGCAATTTACTATCACTGACAGTGCATGTGCGGGTGATTTTTCTGAATTCCTTATTTTGCCATCAAATTAAGACCAGTTGGAATATTATATTACTATTTTGTTTGTAAATTAAAATATCTTATATGTATGTATTTACTGTAGAATTTAGTTCACGTAGTGTACCTTGCATTTTTAGTTAGACTTTGGATTAAGAATAACCACATTAATTAATATTCCATATAATTGTTTTCGTAATATTGATAGAAATTCTAGATCGAATGTGTTAAAATGTTAAAAGGTATATGCTGTGCATCTTTACCCTGTCGTAAAAAATAGATTAGTCATTAGACGTTAAAATATTTAATAGACTAATAATCTAATATTCTATGTAGTAACGAAATATATCGATTCATTTATTTTAATTTTAAATAACTTAAAAAATTAATTGTTGCATTAACAGTGAAGGTGCATTTCTCAAGATTTAAAGTATAGAACTCTGGTTCATTTGAAAAGAAACAAAAAAAGAAGTTGTTATTGAGAACAAAATTATTTATTAAAATTAAACAGCGCAGTACGGAAAGAATTGTCTTTTCGAGCTATACAAAATATATACATGTGTGCGCGAGTGAATAAATTTTATCCGACATATTTTTTAAATTCTGTGTAGTCCACATATCCGTCTTTGTTGATGTCGATGTTGTCGAAGAGTGGATCTACGATACCAACTAGTTGCTCGTCTGTCATACTGGTGACGGTTTCCGGGGCCAGCTCTTTGCTATCAGGACCTACAGCCGCACAATATATTAGAATTTACTTTTGTAACGCGCAAGGTGGCAATGCTGATCCATCGCCTCCTTGCGGAATCACAATGACAAGGTGAACCAACAGCCATACACAGGATATACCACGTGTGGGTTACGGATAAGCAATAATAGATATCAACAGTATGTGTTAGTACGAAGAGACACATAACACGTACGATCGAAGCAGCTACCGTAAAGGAGGCGATTGCTGGGATTGTTGTTGTTGTTGTTGCTGCTGCTGCTGCTGTACCTGCGCCTTCTTCTGCGCCCGAATAAATTCCGGGTAATCAATAAAGCCGTCGTTGTTGCCATCGTCGGCACCTAGGATCGGCTCGATCAGTTTGAGCAGTTCTTCATCGTGAAAGATCTTATGCTCGGGCGCCTGCTCGTTCCCTTGCTCCTTGCGTCCTTGTTCTATGCTCATAACATACAGACACACATACATACACACCCACATTACCACATACAGCGTATACGACATACTTTTCCACCATTATAGTATAATCAGATATGTGGATGGTAAATATTCAAGCGAATGATAAAAGAAAATCGGCAGAGATGCTACGATTAATTTTGCGATTACCGTGCCAATGAATCAACGACTTGATCAATTCGCATCCGTCAAGCTTGTTGTTGTTGTCGGCGTCGTGCATTTTGAAATAATGGAATTGCAATTCCTGGTCCGTCATCTTGCTAGTATCGATTGGGACGTCCATGTGCTCTTGAATGTGTCTAAAATGTCAATAATGAACCAGTTAGTAACAAATAATTTAAACTAATTCAAAGTACAATGAACCAAGAGGCATAATAATGGAGGACGACGAAACTGTCGAAGTGGTTAAGAATCTTTCAGACTATCATTAAAAAGAACCTCTACTGGATACATTTAGAAGTTGGACGAGCATTTTCGGCGATTTTTTAAAAATAAAATATGTTGTCAATTTTTACTGTTATATCTCTTACTGTTTCTCAGCGGCAATGTTTGCTGTATTTAAAATTTGATTCGGCTGGGGATGGTGATGGCCGTGCAGCTGTTGCTGGTGCACCTGTTGCGCAGGCACTTGTCCTTGGTGCACCTGTTGCGCGGGTACGTGTCCCTGGTGCACCTGTTGCGCGGGTACTTGTCCTTGGTGCACCTGTTGCACGGGTACTTGGTGGCCTCCTTGACGGTGCACCTGTTGATTTGAAATATGCTGCTGCTGCTGCTGCTGTGGGTCGTATTGAGGTGGTTGCTGCTGTTGCTAATGTCATTTAAAGTGAAATTTAGGTTGTCCTGTGCAGTATTTCAACTATACAATATCTACCTGATAATGTTGCGGGGGAACACCGGGAGCAACTCTTTGCTGCCCTAAGCACAAGCTAACTAACAATATGTTTGAGCAACACCCAGATATGATTGTCTTTCTCATTCTCACGGTAAAGTAAACAGAAAGCTACACGACAAATTTTAATATTTGTAAAGTTTGGTAGTTAATTTTAGTGTATTAACAGTTACGTGCGCTCACACGTAACTATTTGATCCAGATGTGTGAAATTGAATTACTTCTTTATATTTGCGGGACAGCATTCGAACACTTCATTCCCTTTCCCCACTTGCTGTCAAAGATTATCTTAAGTGTACTATAAATTCGAAAGTGCCAAATGTTTCGAGGACACGAAGAATGTTTCATTAATCGACACGTACTCTTAAACTTGTTTACATCGATTAAACTACATATGATATAACCTATAAATTTATTGAACTACTTCGCGTTGTTGGCATTGACAATGTATATGTCATTGTTGTTGATACTTTAACTGATGAAAATACATTTGAATACTGGCTTTTTAACGATTTTAATTAAAGCCAAACATTTTCTAATACAATACAGGCAATATGATATAATACAGTGCAGTCTTGTTCACAAAAAATATTATATTAGATCGTACCGTACGTATAAAAATGAATTACGTGCGAAAAGTTTATAATTTATTATTCAGAAACAAGAAGCAAGAAACTACAAGAATGATATAATTCTATATGGCTTTCTGAGCGAGTTATCTTTTATCGACTTAAAATACGTTAAATCGCAACGTGCGAGTTATATTTGCCTACAATTATACATCCAAAAAAGGCTGATGTAAATGTACCTCGCGCAAATTATTTCGGATATTCGTTCATTAATAGCAAACAAGATACGAACGCGATTGGATTTATATATAGCCATATAGGCAGCTGAACAGTTGCTATCGACAATGTAAGTCGGGGTAGAGTTGTATTGTATTGTATTGTGTTTAACGGATTTACCGGACGCTATGAATTGATATTCTTTTCTATAGCCTGGCGTCTGAAGTTTCGCTCAGTCTGCATGCATCGTTTCTATAGCGAACTATATCACCCTTCGCATTTTTATTAGTGATCTATCTCGGTTTGTCCGTTGGTAAATACATAAAGTCAAATATGTATCATCGCTGTTTATTCGTTTGCGTTTTATTATCGATGCAATACACTCGGAGCATTGCAGGTCAGTGTTAAATATTTCTTTTTTATTGTTATTGATTTCAATTCTTATACTATATGTGAAAGCGATTAATGTTGCGTTCGAATTGAATTAAAAAGTAAAAAAATATTTATAGGAAACCATCCGTCAGAATAATATCTATACAGTTGAAATAGAGTTCAGCTACTTATAAAAAATGATAGTAGGAATAATCGATTCTAACTTCGTAGTAATTAATTAACTTCTTTATATAATGGAGAATAAAACATAATAATTATTACATTTGCTGCAGTAACAATTTCTTTAAAAACAATCAGCGATTTCACGGGCGATTGGCTTGCTAATACAAATAAATACCTGTAATAATTAGCTAATGACATCACTTATTTTATTATTTATAGCGATATTTAGTACGAGCTCTTTCGGATTTAATATATGACACATATGATAATTCCCATTCGAAGAATAGATGGATATGTAAACTACTGCGGTATACGATGCTACTATGACCTCAATTTAAATGCGAACCTGAACCATTTTCGTTCTACATTATTTGTTATTTGCACCTCATTTGAGGGGGCCTCTCTCTGGCATAGTTTAAAATTCCTGCGCAAATGTTAAAACTTGAACGATGACCGTTTCATTATGATTAGCGCTTCTGTTGATTTTATTGATATGCTTTGATCCATTCGTCATATTGCTCATATCTAATATTCTTGAACCAAATCATGTTGAATGCGTCGAGCGCGGTGACTGCTATGGGAACACCGCGTGTCCTTTCTGTTGGTGTGTGGTTGGCATATTGTGCTTCTGTGAGGGGTGGGCAATAGGCAAGGAAACGAGAAAAATATAATATTTGCCACATACATTTGAAATGTATGTGGTTGATGAAAGACGGGGATGAATATGAAAGAGATAGATGGTGGGTGAATGGCTTTAAAGTGAATTATGAATGAAGGTGTGTTAGAAGTGGATGGGCGTTTGGAAGTTAGGAGAAATGGCGTAGATAGGTAGATAGATGAGATAGATTAGGTCATACACGTATCCTTAGACGTAGATTCAATTCGTAAATAAAATACGAAGATGTGGGATCGACGATGCCGTGCTGTTTCTGATCAATATTTGAGGACTGAATTGACTAAATGACAATTACAAAATTACTGAAAAATTATAGCTCGAGCTGCAGCAGGTCTCCTTCCGATTCTTCTTCTTTCTATCTCCTCAGAATACCCGCAGTCTGAGATAATCAATCCCGCCTATTTTCTAATTATTTTATAACGGAAAAGTTCCGTTTCACATAATGTTGGATTCACAATTTCAAATGATTCTTTCTCAATTATATTATATTGTTGCGAAATTATATAATGGTAAACGTCGAAGGGACATTAACGGTTCATTTTGCAGGTATCGCATTTGCAACACATAGGAACTGCTGCAATTTAGGCAGAAATACCGCAAATACCGCTTCAAATTGCAACACTTTACCATCGCCAGTTGGTGACGTTTCAAAAGAGGATCAACCGGAATGCCAGAGAATTGCGCAGTTTTGCTGCCAAAATGAATTCCGCACTGTTGAGTGTCATTCTGGTATAGAGGTGGCTAAATCAGACCGACCCTGCGAATCGGAAGCGGGTAGCATATTTCGTGGCTCGAAACAGGTATCATCGGAGCCGTTCTGCCATCAATCGTGGCATAATAATAATTTAATCATTCGTAGGAATATCACCCAAATACCGTAACAAGCGTTAAGTAGCTAGATGTACATTTCAAGCGCTATGCGCCCATCTTCAGTAGCACAAGATAAAACTAAATAAAATACCTCTGTCACGAATCGTGATTGATATACATTTAGTATTTTATTTAGTTTTAACTTGTGCTACTGAAGATGGGCGCATAGCGCTTGAAATGTACATCTAGCTACTTAATGCTTGTTACGGTACTTGGGTGATATTCTATATTATAATTTAACACCGTAGTGATAATTAAAAAAAAAAATCGTAGGAATGTTGCGAAGCCTGTAAATGGGGTCGGCAAGCCGCAACTTCCGGAGCATCGTGCAACATGTCCGGTTTGGGGCCGCCCTATGAGGCTACATTCCGTTCCTGCTGCGAGGAGCTGTATCAACAGAAGTCCTCCACCACCATACCATACAGCAGTCTGGCGACGTCATCAAAACGCAGTAGTACACGTTTCGTGGATAATAATTATTCACAGCCAAGTATGTTTAAAATATGCATAAACAGTAATCGAATTGCTAGCTATATGGAATATAAAAGTAAATTGAATGTTGTAATTTTCTATTGCATGGACAGAATTTGACGTTTGCGATATTGAAAATGTATGCGCGCAAATTTGTATACCCATGGGTAACAGCCACCAATGCGCTTGTGAGAAGGGCTACATTCTCATGAATGATACTGTGTCTTGTAAGCCAGATAATAATATCGACCCGCATCTACAGTCTTCTTCGCCGACCGCTACAGTGGCCAATTCCCCCGGCAGTGGCGATGCCCCAGCAACGGCAACTGACTCTAAAACTGATCGGTATTTTTATCACATTTATATATATATATATATTTGATCATATTTCATTACTGGGACAATATTTAATTCCAATAGTTGCGCTGTGAACAATCCGTGCGAGCAGATTTGCGTGGACACTGGTATTTCGGTCCAATGTTCTTGCAACAGTGGATATGAACTTGGGAGGAATCGTCGAACTTGTATCGGTACAATATGCAATGTCGTATCAATTTGTAACATATATGAACTTATTATCGGTATTACGTACAGATATCGATGAATGCGCTCAAAACCTACATAAATGCTCTGAGAGTATGGAATGCGTTAACGAGGAGGGCTCGTATTACTGCGAAGGCGATGATTTTAATCCCACAGATGAAGCCATCTATCCCGCGGATTGTTCACAGGGTTACAAGTTCAACAGTGAAACAAAACTATGCGACGGTATGCACTCTAACACGGTGTATTGTATGCACATGATATTCGTTTATTGATGACAAATAGTGCCATGTGTATCCTCATGGTTCTTCGCTTTTTTTTTAAAACACATCCTTACTAGCGATAATTTGAATGATTTAATTGGGGTTCTTTCCTATTATTGCTTTTAATTTTAGATATAGACGAATGTGAATTGAACGTGACTTGTCTACGTCCCAAAATCTGTACTAACACGCCTGGCTCGTATAAATGCGTAGACGATCATTCCGTTACTCCTAACCAGACATGCCCACCTGGGTTCTACTACAAAAGCGCAACAGAATCTTGCGACGGTACAAATGTAACGTAACAAATGTCGCGACAGCTTTTCAACTAACGATTCGTTGTAGATATCGACGAATGCGTAACGGGACAGGACGATTGTAACCGCGAATCTCAGCATTGTCTGAACACTAAAGGAAATTTCACGTGCGTGGACAAAGCTTCAAAGACTACTTGCCCTCCTGGTTTCAAAATGAATATTAACAAAGCGGTATGCGAAGGTAAGGCATATTTCAATAAATTAAAGACGGACGAATCATATGTGTCGCGACGTAATCTTATGTTTAGATATAGACGAATGTGCGGAAAATGTGCATTTATGTGCCGCTAATGAAGACTGCGTAAATGAAGACGGTGGACATACATGCACGCTGAAGACTACTCAACAAGTGCCTCATCCTCCTATATTGTCTAACAAGCCCACTACGACGAACACATATCCGCCCACGACAAAAACAATCGGCGCGGACGTACTTCCTCGGCCCACGGTCAACAGCGGCTGTAACAACGGTTTCTCATATTCGCTGGAGCATCAACGTTGCGTAGGTACGTAAACACACCCATCCAACTGACTGTATTGTCTATATCTGCTAATCCATTGTATCCGCACGTACAACGACATATCCACACGTACTCCGACAGATATTGATGAATGCAGAAGTGTGCGCAACATTTGCGACCAGTACCAAGTGTGCTACAATACCATCGGCAGCTACATGTGCGATTGTCGATCTGGATTCACGCGAGACTACCGCACTGGCGCCTGTGCCGATATCAACGAATGCCAAGTTGGTACGCACGATTGCGGCGATGGCCAACGCTGCGACAACTCGATCGGCTCGTACGTGTGCGCGCGCACGTCCGGCTGCGGCACCGGCTACACACTGAACTACGAGAGTGGCGATTGTGAGGATGATAACGAGTGCACGTTGGGTACGCACACGTGTGGCCTACTTGGCCCCGCATTTCACTGCCGCAATACGCTGGGCTCGTATCGGTGCGAGCGCGTACCGCCACACGGGTCGGTCCTCCTGCCCAGCTATCACCATGTCGCACCAACAATAACCACAACTACTACATATAGAACGCCATTCACGTTCACTACGTCATCGGCCACTGCGACAATTGCGACGACTACTGCTGCTACTGCAACTACTACAACTATACCGTCGTACCATCGATCTGCAACCGTTCTGATCGGACAGCGTAAACACTGCTTGCCCGGCTACGCGATGAATGTGCGTGGCATGTGCGAAGGTACTCGTTGCGAATCTACGATACGTGCCCAATATTCGTTCATTATACCATATTGTAAGTTTACAGATGTGAACGAGTGCGAGAGCAACCCGTGTCGCAGACAGCAGAAGTGCATCAATCTGAACGGCCGTTACGAATGTGTGGCTAGTATTCGCTGTCCGCGCAACTATGAACCCAACGAGGACGGCACAGATTGCGTCGGTTAGTTGTAATATGTGAGCGAGCAAACGTATCGTGAGCGGTTGCCGTTAGTTAGAACACTCTCGATTTTATTTACTATATTATATTGAGTGACGAGTGAACACTAGGTGGCACTTCTTTCATTCTGCCGTAGACATAAACGAGTGCACCAGGGGCACGCACACGTGTAACAGTAATCAGATCTGTCGCAACGGCCCTGGTTATCATCGCTGCGACTGCCCCCCCGGCTACACCCTCCATGGCAACGATTGCCGCGACGTGGACGAGTGCAAGTTCTCCCATAATTCACTCTGTCCCATTAACGCGGATTGCACCAACACCATCGGCTCATATCAGTGCAACTGTAGGTCGGGCTTCCGTGACCAACACCGCATCTGCGCTGATATTAACGAATGCGTCGAATGGCCGGGCGTATGTCAGCAGAACTGCATCAATCTGTGGGGCTCGTACCGTTGCTCCTGTCAGACGGGCTTCACGCTCGGCCCAGACAACAAGACGTGCGCCGACACGGACGAGTGTGTCGAGTTCAAAGACAAGCACCTGTGCGTCGGCACGTGCGTTAACGTGCCGGGCACGTACACGTGCAAATGCCCGCAGGGATACCGCATCGGCTTCGATGGAAGGACATGCCAAGGTATACTATACTAGATAAGTGCTAGTAGATTGATAAGTGCTTAGTACCTACTTGCCCACACTACGCTAGTAAATCGAGATTGCAATACACGTATTGTAATACAATATATCGGCGTCGAGATGGGTCGAGTCTTCATTCTTCGCAATTACGCACTCGTCGTTTATATCGTGTACTTTTGTTATAGACATCGACGAATGCTTGGCGGACGCTTGCTCAGAGATGGACGACGTATGTGTGAACACGCGCGGTAGCTATAAATGCCAGCGCATCACGTGTCCCGATTTGTATACGAAGGCGCCGAATCGTAAGAGTCGCTGTGTACGTGGCCAGCTGTGCGATGTGCGTGATTTCGCATGCCTAGAGAAACCAGAGGTGATTACGTACCATTTCATAGCGTTTGTGTCACGTTTGCCGCTTATTGGTGGCTCCAAGATTGAGTTCTTTCAGATGAAGGGGCCGAGCTGGCAGGACACGTACTCTAGATTCAATTTTAGCGTGGACGAGGTGCGATGTGCCGTCGGGACAATATCTTGCGCCGATTCATCTTACTTTCGAATGATACCTAGCGCCCAGCGAGCTATGCTACAGGTGGTCAAACCC
Organism: Leptodirus hochenwartii; assembly: GCA_947310635.1. Classification (NCBI taxonomy): domain Eukaryota; kingdom Metazoa; phylum Arthropoda; class Insecta; order Coleoptera; family Leiodidae; genus Leptodirus; species Leptodirus hochenwartii. Next base: position 7,520,218 of record OX371187.1, on the reverse strand, counting down.
ATCGATGGACCACAAGAAATTGATCTCAGTTTAGAAATGAGAATGTACAACGAAGGGCGTTTGCGTGGTACGGCTATTTCGAAAATTGTCATATTTGTATCCGAGTACGTGTTCTAAATAACTTGTCAACGGATTAATCTTTTTAATTTCCAAAAATTGTATAATTAAAAGGGAACTTAAATTTGCGATAGTCAATGCATATAATAAATTGGATTCGGGACGGGCGTACCCAGATAGAGTGCGCCCATTAATTGGTTTAGTACAATTTTGGGTGAGAATAATTGTATAGATAAGTAAACTTAATTGGCATATGCGTAGGGTTACCCTACTTTGAGACTGGGACGATTAACTAGCTATTTTACACAAGTGAATAGCCTTTTTTATACCCTTATATCTCCCAACCTAGTGCCTCTTAATTGTACCGTTTTTTTTAAATATTCGGTTAGTGTATAACGGGGTATAGATAGTGTATAGGATGGCGATATAATATCAGTTTTTTTGGTGATCTATATCATAACAAAAATAAATATTGAACGGTTCAAGTGTTCGAATCATTTACGTCCCTTCGTGTCGAGAATGTACCAAATAATTGTTGTACAATCAAAAACTGGGGGCGTTAGGAAAAAGCGTCGTTTCGGAGATTGTGCAGAGAAAATATTGAACAGGTTTTGTCCTAGGCAACTATATATGCACGTCGATCGTCCAGAAAATCGTACGTATCGTACCCACAACGAATAGATGTTTTGCTTTGGCTAGAATAGGGTTTCATTTTAACTTTAAGTTAAAGTAATTATTAAGTCAGTTTTTAAAACACTACCAGTTTTCACCAATTAGTCCTATGACATTAAAAACAACCAGTCCAATAATTGGAATATGAATAATACGGGGCAGTGAGCCATCTAAAAAAAATCAACCTTTGATCTGCAGTATGGACGTAAAGAACGTGAAACAACGAATTAGTAACGTAATTTTGTGAGTTCACAATCGTACCATTTAATTACATTGTGTCGGTATATTCTTCACAAATTGGCTCCTAGTAGTTAAGCGAAAGTGTTTTAGCTGATCATGGGGGACGCTAACGCTATAGAATACTTCTTATGCGGCGGTTTCGGTGGCATATGCACAGTTATCACGGGGCACCCGTTCGATACGATCAAAGTACGTTTGCAAACGATGGCCGTGCCGATTCCGGGCACGCGGCCTCTTTACGGCGGCACATTCGATTGTTTGCGTAAGACTGTCGCGAAGGAGGGCTTCTCTGGTCTGTACAAAGGAATGGGCGCTCCTCTCGTCGGAATAGCGCCCATATTTGCCATCAGCTTTATGGGTTATCGAGTAGGTAAGGAATTAGTGACGCCCGCGGATGGTTCTCGCCTGAGTTATGGGCGCTATTTCGCTGCGGGCGCTTTCTCTGGTATTTTCACGACATCGATCATGTCACCTGGAGAGCGGATTAAATGCTTACTGCAAATACAACACGGAGAAGCTGTTAAAGTGTACAGTGGACCCATTGATTGCGCAAAAAAGTTATACAATCAGGGAGGACTTAGAAGTATTTACAAGGGTGCAGCGGCAACACTTTTCAGAGGTATGTATGTTAAATATTTCTCTATTCTAAGGATTTGTCACGGTCTGAAGATCTATGAATATTACACAATCCGCGTAATATCCGCCCGGAGTGCTCGAGATCTGTTGTCGAAAACTGTAATTATGATCATTTTATGTTTCGTAAAAAATAGTCATTTATTTAAAACGAATATAAAAACACGAAATATATGTTTCCTAAATTATCATTTTATACAATTGACAAGTAAATTAAAATTCCCAATTAACAGATACGCATAAATGATATAGAAAAAATGAACGAATAATATTTTTTGCGACAACCCGATTATTTAGACAATGCGTCCGAATTTTTAGCAAATTGTTCGTACGCGTATTGTTTAAGACGCCATCATGTCATGTCTAACGGTATTTGAGCTATCGGGCATTGCACTCAGATCATTGTTCAAGTATACTTTCTGTCTAATCTGTTTTTTCATTTGTTTCTTGTGCCGCCTCTGCTGCGTTATTAGTATGTAGTTTTGACAGTGCATCTTGCGCATAGCGTTGAACACGGACAGGTTGATATAGCGACGGGGCTTCTCACACCGGGGTGCTACGCTCACGTCGTACACATACTTGTAACGATGTTGTTGCGCGATCACTTTACATTCTTCTTCGACCCTACAAAGGTTGAAAAGAAAATAATTGGCGCAGTCGTGTAGTTCAGTTAGACATGTATATTTGACATTTTCCTTGTGCGTACGTACATTATATCGCACGTGTTTTACTTACGTTTCATTAGCGTCATCATTAGCATCATCATTAGCACCCTTTATCGGTTTGCCAACTTGTTTCAGCGTTTGTTGCCTCGGTACTGCGCTTGTTCCGCCACATCTCGCAACATCCACCGCTGCCTTTACCCGATTCATTGTGGTTGGTCTCCAATCCGTCATCGCGCAAGAACAATACCAGGGATTGCCGTCTAATCGCACCAGTTTCACGGTTGTTCTTATATTGACGAACAGGTCTGCGGGCAGTTCTCGCAGCCGATTGTTTGATAGATAAATCTCCCGTATAGATTTCAACCCGTCAAATGTGGCGCCCGAAATCGTATCTAGATAGTTGTTCGATAAGTCCAGGTGTCGCAATTTCGACAAACCTAGGAACGCGTCCACTGAAACATTGTAGATGTGGCAACCGCTCAATACGAGTCGCTCCAAGTACTTGCAGTCGACGAACGTGTCGAACGCGATATGGTTGATATAACCCGAAGAGATTTGGAATTCGACTAATGACGCCGTGCCTATTACAAATTGTTAAACTTATAGATCAGCTTCTCGTTCTGAACAACGTGTTGCCTTACCCAGGAAAACATCTCGTTCAAGCGTATCCATTCTCAAATTCAGTACTGTCAACTTCTGCAATGCGATGAGCCCTATGAATGCGTTACTCATTAATTTTAAAGGTATATCGGTGCCGCCCACAATCAACGATTTTGTTGTGTTCAATACATCGAATGTATTCGGATAAATAATCCCGATGGGATTATCGGCAAAGTTAACCAATTTTAATTGTGGAAATGGTGGTAACGACACTTCGGACAATTCTGTAAAATTATTCCTCGCCAAATCTAAGTATTCCAAATGCATCAGTCCAGCCAAATCGGCTATTCTTATGGTGAGTAGGTTGTTACCCGCCAGGGATAGGGATTTTAGGTTCGGTGTGCCGTAGAATGCGAATTCTGGTATAATGCGTAGATCGTCATCTTCCAGTAGGAGATGCTGGAGCAACGTCAGGCCCACGAACATCTCGTAGTTGATAGTGTTTAGTTGCGCGTGCGTTATGCGCAACAATCGGAGACTATCGAATCCGACCAATGTAATGTGCGCGTGCGCTGCCTCGCTCTTGTACTTCGAGTATGGAAGAATTGGCAACTGGACGTCTACATTTCGCTGCACAAAAGTTAGCGCCTTCCCTGCTCAAAAGTAGTTATTGTTATTCTATAATATTACACATATATTTCTTTCCAAACCGTTTTCTAGTGGTTGAGTATATTGAAACACCTCATCATTTATGACATCCGTTGCGCTGTTAGCCCAATCTCGTACATGAATCAGTTTCGTATATTCGAAATTGGCATACTTTAAATGAGGCAATGGTTCATCGAACACGCAATTCAAATCTCGCATCTAAGTGCATAAACGAATATGGAACATTTTGATGTTAGATGCTAGCGATTGGATTGTCGCAATATGTTTTACCTGCGAGGTATTATTGGTCTGGCTACGGAGCTCCAACACCTGTAGGCGCTCAAAGCGACTCTTCAAGGCGCTGGTGCGTAGCGTCTTATTTCCTGCATCTGTTCCTTGGATCAGGGTGAGGGACTCCAATGTGGTGGGCAGTTGGTTCAATAGCGATACAATATCTGTCTCTGTTTGCAGCACACATATGGCTGTATGGATTAGATGTGGTGTATCGTCTGGGTAGGAGTATTCTTCAGTTCCATCTTTGATAATCTAATAAACAAATAATTCGATCATAGCATATTTTAATGGGCCCATTGCCAGGCATCAGATTTTTATTTTAGTTTCTGTACCGATTTATTAAAATATTATTAAAATATTGTTCCGTATAAGAGAAGGGTAAAAATTATAATATGCGCTACAGTGCGTTACCTCATTATTATTAGTTAATTCCACGCCATTTAGTTCCAAATTGGACGATTTGATAAATCTGTGTATGGGAATCTCTGTGAACAGTTCCACCCGGCATGTGCAAACAAGCGGGCACGAAATTTCTTCTTTGTGCCATAGGGTACGCGCCTATAAATATATTTATTTAATATCAGTTTAAATTCGCAATTTGAATGGGCACATACATTTTGTTGAATTACGAAGAGAATCAGGAACTGGATAATATACATGTTTGATCGTTTAATTTGAATTAATATAATATTAATAAAACGGTGGCACCGAATAATTGTTTATAGCACTACCAAAGGCTGACGGAAACACCCACTCCGCCTTTTTGTCGTCGGTATCAGTTGAATTAGTGATATGAAATGTGATTACTATATATCTGTATAACTTTCTAATATAGAAATATTGTAGCGCATTACTATTTTTATTTGTGTGCAGATGTGCCAGCGAGTGGTTTATATTTTTTAACATACGAAGCCTTGAAAGAGTATTACACCGAAAATGGTAAATACGAGCTCAGCCTTGGTTGCACTCTAGTTGCTGGAGGATGCGCCGGTATCTCAAACTGGCTTATCGGAATGCCCTTTGATGTTGTAAAAAGCCGTCTACAAACAGGTACTAAGCATGCAAATGTTCATCCAATGAAATTTTCGCAACTATTTCGTTTATCGAACATTTCGAGACAAATATAAAAAATGGATTGGTAATGTGAAAAATGAGCTCCCTGTGTATGTGTGTCTACACCTACAGGGGGTCTATCCATCCACCCGCCCGCCCGCCCACCTTTTATAACTTGTTCCAAATGTTTTCCTTTATCTCACCTAAATTGAAGTAGACATTTTCACTATATATATCCAGCAAATCCTCTTCATCTCTCAATAGCAACTTATTTTTATATCCCGCCGTCTATATTCTTTTATAAAAAAAAATATCCTATAAAAATTATATAAATTCTATAAAGTCTATAAAAATTATAGATTGTTTTTGCTGCTGCCATAGAGCCAAGTTAAGTAGTCACATATCTAATGGAGAATAACGTTCCTCTTGATATTTGAATATTAGAAATGGTAAAAACACTGCGTTTAAATACAGCACGTTACTTGCAGCACCTGAAGGTATGTACAAGAATGGTATTCGCGAAGTTGCGGCGGAGCTACTATTAAAGGAAGGTCCTACCGCTTTCTACAAGGGGATAGTACCTGTTCTGTTGCGTGCTTTCCCAGCAAACGCTGCATGCTTCCTAGGCTTCGAGTTCGCGCGGAAAACTATAAATCGCTTCAAGTCTACCTCTGATAATCCATTGGTTAAATGATTTATAAATAGTACCTACTTAGCAAATGAGATATATTAAGATGAAAACTGTTAAGACTATGAAATTTGTAATAGTTTATTATCGATTGTTAAATATTGTAACTCCTTTTTATACCGAGCGTAATTTATGAATAATATTCGATGATATATCTTTTAATTTCTTGCAATTTCTTGGAAAAATCTGTTTTTTTCTTTTGTTTTATCATCCAACATTTAAACCATACCAGACCATATTTTTATTTAAAAAATTATCACTACGGTGTCAAATTATAATATAGAATATCATCCAAATACTGTAACAAGCATTAAGTAGCTAGATGTACATTTCAAGCGCTATGCGCCCATCTAGGTATTTTATTTAGTTTTATCTTGTACTACTGAAGATGGGCGCATAGCGCTTGAAATGTACATCTATAATATAGTATATCACCCAAATACCGTAACAAGCATTAAGTAGCTAGATGTACATTTCAAGCGCTATGCGTCCATCTAGGTATTTTATTTAGTTTTATCTATATTATATTATTTTTAGTTAAATGTTTTATTGTCTGACGGTTACATCTTGCATACTCCATTGTCAAATAACGCAATCAATTCAGGGCGATTTAAGAGCTCGTTATTACGCCCCTCCCGCTCGCTGGGGTTATATTGTATAATAATAAACTTCACTCTGCTGTAAATCATCCTATATGTCGAGTATGCACGTATATAATATATGTTGTGTTTCCAGTTCACATTGTACAAAAGTATTGCTTTTGTGATCTAACGAAACAATGCATTATCCATTCGGATGTTATTCTATTGTTATGAAGTGTTAAGGTCGTCGGAACTTTGAAGAAGAAGCGATGTTCAATCGCCTGAAGACAGCTGTCGTTGGGGCAGTGGAGGGTTTCGAGATCGGCAAGACTCCGGGTTCCGGTCTTTCTGTAGGCGGCAGTAATAGTGGCCCTCCTTTGAATAGACACAATTTACCTCACAAACATAAATACTGTCGGCCGGGTTTGCTTAAGCTCAATGATGAGAAAACGGCTATAGCCGCCGATCGGAAGATTCGACCCATTATCAATACATCCGAAGAGCTGCTGAACAACGCCGGCTACGCGGAGTGTGTGAATGCGGGCAAGTCGCTATACAACGAGGACCAGGCCGTGATCTGTGAGGGTGTGATCCGAGGCTCGAGACCTGTAGATTTTCGCATTCCATACCATTACTACGCGGTGTTCGATGGACACGCAGGTTTCGGCGCCGCTTTAGATGCCTCCAGACAGCTCCATCACATTGTCAATGTAAAACATACATAATATATACGCGGCCGAATCTTATAAGTCAATCAGCATTTTCTGTTTCTTACTCGTTATTCGGAAGTAAGAAACAAATTCCCTTCTATATTAATAATTATCACTACGGTATTAAATTATAATATAGAAAATCACCCAAATACCGTAACTTAAAGCATTAAGTAGCTAGATGTACATTTCAATAGTATATCAATCACGATTCGTGACAGAGGCATTTTATTTAGTTTTATCTTGTGCTACTGAAGATGGGCGCATAGCGCTTGAAATGTACATCTAGCTACTTAATGCTTGTTACGGTATTTGGGTGATATTCTATATTATCACTACGGTGTTAAATTATAATATAGAATATCACCCAAATACCGTAACAAGCATAAACTAGCTAGATGTACATTTCAAGCGCTATGCGCCCATCTTGTGCTACTGAAGATGGGCGCATAGCGCTTGAAATGTACATCTAGCTACATAATGTTTGTTACGGTATTTGGGTGATATTCCCTTCTATATATTACCCATCGGATGATGTGTCAACGGAATTTAATGGATCAACGTGATGCGATTAATAATCTGTTTTCTTTTCACAGCAAAAGTTTTTAGATATGGCCGATGATATTTTTAGTACGTACCTAAATCCGCAGAAGAGCGTGCCGTTGACGAGGGACACGCTCATTATAGGAGCTCTAGAATCAGCATTCAGCGATATGGTATTTATCGGTCCGATTAAAAGAGGGCTGAAAGACGATAACGTTTGATTGTAGGATAACGTGATAGCGGAAAACCGAAATCGTTATTATCCGGCCGGTGGCTGTACCGTTCTGGTGGCTGTGTTTATGTTGGGCCGTCTTTATGTGGCAAATGCGGGTGACTCGCGGGCAGTCCTTTGTACGAACGGTGAGCCTATGAACATGTCTTATGACTTCACGCCAGTCACTGATCGACTGCGAATACGTATGAAGGCAGCGGAAAATCCGACTTTATTAGGTTCGGCTCGATTTATTGTAACGTTAACGTGTAACGACGATGGGTGGTTTTGTAAAAAAGTGCAGCTATTTGCGACGCTTCTGATTATAGGTAAGGAATTCTCGTGCCGAGAATATGTCAAGGCTCCGAAACCGGAAGACTTAGGTAAAACGGTTTTATACAGGGAACCTACGATGGCCGGTTGGACGTATCGAACAGTGGACGATACGGATTTGCGAAAACCGGTTATCACCGGCAAAGGACGGAGGGTAGGTTGTTCTATTCGATATATGGAATGAATATTGCACCGCCATAACACCGCTGTTAATTAAATGTAAATTATAGAGTCGCGTGATGAGTACGATCGGTGTGACGCGTGGATTCGGTGATCACGATCTCGTGTGTTACGCTAAGAAGATCCCTATAAAGCCGTTTTTAAGTAGCACACCGGAAGTGCTGGTTCACAACATCGCGGAGGACAGTATAGCGAATCAAGTGCTGGTTATGGCAACAGATGGCCTCTGGGACGTTGTGACACCCAAACAAGCTGCAAAAATCGTTAGCATTTCATTTGAGAACTACGAGTCAAAAGTACTTACCTTTAGCTACCTAGTGTGTGAGTGTATGTGTGTATAGAGTAAGAGTAATTTATTGATGCCAGAACAATTCAAACACTAACACAGGTCAAACATGTAAGAAAAAAATAAAAATTTAAGGATACAAAGCATGATTGTTAAAATACACAAAATAGTAAAAAGTTCGGTTTAACAATCACAGTATATAATGTCTATTTGGAAAAACCACTTTCAATGAAGTCAGTAAAACTGTAGAACGCTTTGGAAACCAGGTATGACTTAATACAAGTTTCATACGAAATTCTAGGTAAAACTCTTATGCTAATAGGTAATACATTTACAAAATTTAAGCAATAGTAGTTAGAACTACACATTAGTTTTAGTTAATCTTACAAAATTTGGATACATATTTTCCCTATTTCTAGTTACATGTTCATGAATATCCGTATATTTAACATAGTCAAGTTCATTATCTTTTATATAAAGAAGACATTGATAAATGTAAATACATTGAAGAATTAGGAACTTGTGATTGACAAAAGCCCGTCGGCAATCCTCCCGATACCCTAAATTTGACAGTATGCGCACTGCCCTTCTTTGCAAAGCAAATATTCTTTTGTAGCCGGGTGAGTGTCCCCACGACAGAATTGGCGTGTCCCCACGATTCTGGTGCATATTATTTGATATTTTATACTATTATGTGATAAAACGGAATACATATATGTCGGTAGAATCGGTGGACGGCAGCCGCGACTTGTTTGGTATCGTGTGCACGCGGCAGTGTAGCCGGTATTGGACCGGACGGGTCAATGTCTGGTGGCACGTGGCGAATGAAGAACGGTCGGCCAGCCTCTTGCGACGATATAAGCGCCCTCATAATACCGCTTGCGTACTATGGAGTGGACGAGTTAGCACTTCGCGAAGAGTATGCGTTACAGCTGCAAGCGGAAGCATACGGCAAGCACAACAATATAACGAATACGAATGGTGAGTTCAGATTTTAGAAAAAAAAATACATTGGACTATTAGCTGCGATTCATTTAGTTCACAACGGTCGTAAAGTATTACCTCAGCTGACGAATTCCGCCGACTCGGGTGAGTTTGTGAATATTGTTCATGCCGACAGCGCCGCTGTGGCGGACACAAAAAACTTCATGGCTCAAGAGGGAAGAAAAAATGCCACTAAGGTAACTTCTGTGCGAATGGGTTCTCACACGCCAATTAGCATAGGCTATACTAATTCATAGAAGCGACTTTCGATATAATTATTACGAAAAGATCTGTATGGTTCGGGCGAATTTATGAGCCCAATAAAAAAGAGCACCATCACATTACGCATTCAATTGTAGTTGTTACGTTTTTTAGAGTTCAGCAACAGCAAAAATTTGCGGCAACGTTTCATGGACGGACGGAGATTGTCCCATGGTACCGTTGTCCAACGAACAAATTCAACATTTCGAGGTGGAGACAGAAAAGATTGGCCCCAACGGAACAAATTATGATGGTAACGTCGAGATGGAGATGGACGATTCCGCGGAGTCAGATCGTTTATTCGGTGTGCTACGTTTAGAGGGCAGTACAATTAGCAATAACTCGAGCTCTCCTACTAAAAACATTTAAAGTCTATCTATTAATGACTACAAACGCTATTGCAAATCTTCGGTGGAATACACATTCCAATTTCGCCCAAATATGTCGTTTCGTTTAAATCTATGTTTAGCAATTGAATAGAATTTCGCCTGTAACTAAAAACATTTATAAGCTAGATGCATATTTCGAGAACTAAGCTTTCATCGCAAGTTGCACAACAATTTTGCAGAGTGACAAAACTGTTTTAATTAATTGTTGTAATTACAAGCTTTAACATTTGATCGATTGTTGCAGTTACATGCTTTAACAATGAAGTGTAGAATTCTAACAATTTCATGGGTTCATGGTTTAATGGTTAAAGGGTAGTAATAATTTTGCAATTATTTAACCCTCGTTGTCAAGTTAGATACTACGCAGAATTTTAAAATTAATATATAAACGAAGTATCTAAATTGTATTGTAGTTAAAAATTGAGACTTATTCTAATAACACATATAAGTCCTATCAAATATATAGTATATACAAATCGTTGACAACTCAATGTGTTCGTTGGTATACCATATTCATTGTATTTAAGAAAATTCCTTGCGGACCATCGATGTTGTTTATTGTCTTTAGAATTGAGATAGATAATAGTAATAAGTTCGATTTACAATAAGAAATTGGCAATACAGCCAAAAGCTCGACTATTAATAGAAAGAAAAAAGATATTTCCGCGTTAGACGTGTATTGAGCGCAAGTTTTTATTAAATTAAACAAAACATATATATATTCATATGTAAAAGTAAGTATTAATAGTAGGTATTAAAGAGCTAGGATCCATAGGCATTATTTTAGTAAACACGCCGCGTGACTTATGCTGGTTATGTATTATCGATATAATCATAGTTAAGCAACGTCCCGCTAGAGGTCAGTGCTTGGATGGTGACCGTAGCTCAGCGCGCCACCTATCTGATACTCTCTACCATTCTTAGTTGGGATACAAGTAACTAAGCTTTAGCGGACTAGCAAACCGCTATGTAGTAACGGGCTTCCCACCATTTCCATATGTTCCTAATATCGCCAAGATGTCAGATGTGCTCATACCTCGCATTGTAGTGATGCTTGCAACTGATCCCATAACACAAAAAAAATTATATTATATAATAGCGAATACACTATATTCGGCGCAGTTAGCGCTGAAGACATATAAACCCCTAATCAGCAATTATAGTTATTGCACCATATAAGTTATACAGATTTATAATAATATATGATTAACAAAGGATTATACATCTATATTGTATAAAACATCAACCAAATACCGTAACTGGAAGCAATAATTAGTTAGATGCGCATTTCGGAGGCTATGCCCCCATCTTCAGTAGCACAATTATAGAACAAATAAGGATACCTCTGTCACTCACCGGGTTTGCTATACAATTGTCTAGCGCGCCGAGGATTGCTATACAATTGTATAGCGTGCCGGGTATTGCTATACAATTGTATAGCGTGCCGGGGATTGCTATACAATTGTATAGCAATTCCGGTGAGTGACAGACAGGTATCTTTATTTGTTCTATTATTGTGCTACAGAAGAAAATGTAGGGCATAGCTTCCGAAATGCGCATCTAGCTAATAAATGTTTTGTGTTACGGTATTTGGGTGATATTTTATATGTAATTATTTAACGCCGTAGGGACGATTTTACAATACACCTGTATGTTTGCTTAATCAATGTAAACTTCTTGTTGCATCGAAAATCTAGCAACCTTAATCCCCTTGAGAGTAGGCAACTTAATAAGTGACACTGTATCGCGGGAAACATGCACTAAATCATTATCCTATTCAGCTATTCTCGGCGTAGCATCGTAACGTATTCGTACTCGGGGAACATGATTACATAGCACCCGATTATATACTTTGCTAACGAGCAGATGTGATGTGAATGTAACTAATGTAAGCGGCGGTGACCAAATAAAATAAGAGCAGGTGTCGAAATTAATTGCGTTCTTAGTGATTCGAATAGTACAAGTTCCTTAATTATCGATGTATTAAAGTACGTGCGCAAACATGGTATGAACGGCCAAGGCTCAAGGGAATACCCCCCCACTGACTAGAGAGATTATTTACGCGAGTATATGATCAGATGGTAAGTAGATGGTTAGTATCGCGAGATCGCTAGCCTCTGCCATCAATTTAACGAATTGAAGTACATATAACTGTTGGTTTTTTTTATATAAACTTTTCTGTCATGTCCGCAGCTGAAACATATTCTATGAATCCCGATTTAGAGCGGGAGCGACAGAAATGTTCGTTTCGCACCGAGGAATTAACATTATTCTTAGACGGGGGGGAAGAGAAAAATGCAGACAGGAAGGCCAGAGGTATTAAAATATTATTTTAAATATTTAAATATTATTTTCGCAATTTCATATAGACCTAAACGTTGTGTTTACATTCATATTATAACTAATTGTTATAAAGTACCCTTTATAACTAATTGCTTAATATCTCCATGTCTAAGAATACCTACAGGTCTATCTCTGCTATGCTGTAACACATTTCAAATACTTCTCTACTCCCCTACTAACTCTAGCACGGCTTCATTTGTTACTATATCTGCCTAACCAATCCCCATCCTCCTATAGAACAACATTTCGTATGCTTCTACTTCACACCAGTGGCGGTTCCTTATGCAGGCCGCAGAGCCGCGCGCCCCTCCTGAACATTGAGCGCATCACCGTAGATATATAATTGTATTGCGATATTTTATCTCGGCATTATTTTTCCTAACATGTACAGCTTGCGCCGCGAACATACCTAACACTCATGACTCACGCGATATGGCAGCTAGCAAGTACCAGTCAAATGCATATGCCCTATTTGTTGGAAGCGCTAGAGTTAGAGCGACGGTATGCAGTATAGCTATATAACTATACTGCATATACTTTGCAATATAGCTATATCGTTAATATGTAGTACAAATTCGAGCGCCACCCAGCCACATAGTACAGGTTAAATGCATATGCACTCATCTCACTCTATTGCAAGCAATAGGTGAGAGCGACCGTATGCAGTATGTCTTCTCTATTTCTTCGGTCCGCTTGTACTATATTACGACTAGTGTGCGATATTCCAGCGGCTTTCGATGAGTCATAGCAACGTGACGTCACGCTGTTTGTACAGCGAGAATATATATCGTTTATGCTATTCTGGGCTACGATTCTTTAGCGTTCTAACAGAGAAGCCTAGTAAACAGTAAAATGGATATAGATATAGTTGCATTGCAGTTTCTGTGAGTTACGTATGTACGATTTTGCCACGTGTTTCTCCAAGAATATATTTAATAGAAATAATTTAATAAAAATGAATAGTGTTAGTTCTTTATTGAAAATAGAATTTTGTAGATTTTCTCTTGTGGACAAAGTAAAAATTAGAGAACTAGGTAGGCCATTGCCTGATTTAAATTTATCGCAAACTTTTGCAAGGTGTGCTCAAAGCCGGACATTAATGCGGCGTTTTACAAGAGACATTTACAAAAAAAATTATAACAGATGAAGGACAGATTCTCATATCGTGGCCATCTACAAGCCGCTGAGTTATTTAACACGAAATCGATGCCAACATTTTCTAAACAATTTCCAGTGGACCTTTTGGAAACCGTATGTCATGCATATCCATTTTTGAATAAAACCAGATTAAAAACAGAATTAGAAGTTATTTACTCGCGTCCGGATTTTTATCAAATAATTGAAGCCACAAATTTTCTTTCATTATTGCTACAAAATAATCTCAGTGAAACTTTCCCGGAAACTATAAAAATACTTAAAATTATTTTAACAACCCCGATGACCACTGTTGAATCAGAGCGTTGTTTTTCAACACTTAAAAGAATGAAGACTTTTTTGCGAAATGCTATTGGTAAGGATCGTTTAAACGCGTTGGCGTTGATGTGTATTAATAAAAATGTGGTGCGAGATATTTACAATTTTAACGAAAAAGTTTTGGAAAAGTTTATATCAATGAAAGATAGAAGAGTGGAATTCACTTTTAAGAAATGATTGAATTTAATCATTTTGCATCCATTTTATGTAAGATTTCTCACTATTATGTTATTTTTGAAGAAATGCGCCCCCCAGATTGATATGGCACGAGCCGCCACTACTTCACACATATGCCGTCAGTAATCTTTTTCTAATACCCAACTCAATATTTCATATTAAAATTTGCTCCTTTTCTACGAAAGCCTTCCTACCCTGTGTGCTATCCATAATTTTATCGCTACTTACTTTACCTCGGTTATCCTTTAAAATCCTACTCCGTAAATAACAAAAATCGGATACATCTTCTATTCGATCATGTCTTATTTTAATCCGCATCTTTGGTCTTGTCTATATATATTTATTTATTTAACACATTTAATTTTGTTAATTATAGAGGCGTTCTTTTTGGACGATCCAGAACTTAAATATCAAACGCCACCAGATTATTTAAGTCACAAAGAAAAATACGAGGAAGCTATCAAGAAATCATGCATTATCTTCCGCAAAGTTAGGGAATTGCAGGCTGAAGGAAAAGGAAGCGTAGATAGTTACAGGTATGTTCCACGTAATAGTTAAATTGTTCGTTTCAGCTAAGCCGACAGCTATCTTTAAGGTGTTATTTCCTGCGACAATTATATATATATATATATATATATATATGAGAAATAAACAAAAAAATAGTGCGAGGTAGACATTATCTCTGAAAACGATGCATATTAAATCAACTTGTTGCTGTTGCAAGTAAACTGAGGGATCAATGTTCATAAGTTCGTATCTAAATTATTCCAATAATCAGTATTTAGATGATTTTGAATTTTTGCCACTCGTACTTGCATGACTTGCATGACTTGCAATATTCTATTATTTTAGTGCATGTTTTATCTCGAATTTTATAAAATAGTTTATCCAATATTGACTGCTGTTATACTAAAAGTCATATCATAACGGCGATTAAATGAAAATATTTCAATTTTTACTGTGGCGTTAGAGAATTCCAAAATTCCAAGTCATCTTAAATTGTTCTCATTCCTTACGAATGCCTTTTTATATTCAAATCTAAAATGTCCTTTGTAATTCTACTCTCGAAAGAACAAAAATATGAACTTGATCTACATAAATATATAAAATACATATCACTTTGAAGGAGTTATACTTTGATTGTATACATCCATACACATGTCCAAGAGTTAGAATAAAATAAAATTTCAGGATATTTATATAACAATCTCAGACCACAAACGCTATTATACGATAATTTATTAAACTAGTTGCATAGAATATCACCGAAATACTGTAACTTTAATATCTAGATGCGCATTTCGACAATCCTGTCGTGCCAAAAAATATTGTTGAATTAAATTGAATTTGTTAAGGTCTAAGGACAAGAATTTTCATTTACATTTATTTACAATCTTAAAACAATTTTTAAAAATTCACGTTTTCAAAACATAAAAAAAAATACTTCGTATTCTTTTGACAATTTGCCTTCATAAAACAAATTGTTTTCAGCAAATCATTCTCAACGACGTATTTCACTAACATATCTTAAAGTCCATTCATTACATCACCGTGTGAATTAAAAGTTTCGATGGAGTTGAAATAAGCAGTCAGAACCCTATTAACAAATGAAAATGGTTTCCTTTGGTTAACTATGAGTTTAAAGCTATCTTATTGGTATTAGAAATTAGCAACAAAATGGATATTAAATATTGGAGGAAATCTTATTCTCCGTTTGATTATGTTCTAGTGCGAAATTTGAAAAATTGTAAAGCAATCGCGGTGAGCGATAGCGTTATTTTATTTGCTTGAACCTTAGTGCAACTGAAGAGCGGATATAAAATCCGAAATGCGCATCTAGCTATTTAATGCTTTGTATTACGGTATTTGGGTGATATTCTATAAAGTCATATAACGTCGTAGTGACGTATTTACATAGGTCGTATCTAGTATTCGCACTATACAACGCCATTAATTTCAGACAAATTTTGGGCGGGCAGTTGGGTACGGCGGTATTTAAGGATGGCAATCCACTTGCACTCCATTATGTCATGTTTATTCCAACCCTCATGGGCCAGGGCACAATCGAACAACAAGCCTATTGGATTCAGCGAGCATGGAACTTGGAAATCATTGGCACATACGCTCAAACCGAACTGGGCCATGGTACATTTATTCGCGGTCTGGAAACTACAGCCACATACGATCCATCGAGGGAGGAATTTGTCCTTCATAGTCCCACGTTGACTTCGTACAAGTGGTGGCCGGGTGGCTTAGGCCATTCCGCCAACTACGCCATCGTATTGGCGCAATTGTATACCAGGGGACAATGCCACGGCATTCATCCGTTCATCGTGCAGTTGCGCGACGAAAACACACATCGCCCGCTAGATGGCATCCGTATCGGCGAGATCGGTCACAAGCTCGGCATGAACGCCACCAATAACGGTTTCCTCGGCTTCGAGCAAGTGCGCATTCCGCGCATGGGTATGCTTATGAAAAATAACCAGGTTCAATCGGTGAGTAAACTAAACAGCTAAACAGGCAGGCGAGCTGTAGTTTAAGTACGTTTGTTTCTGATGCCGCCTACCCGACACGTAACAGTTCAAAATGTTCTGTTTTCAATTAACAGGATGGTACATACGTGAAGGCTCCCAGCAGTAAATTAACATATGGTACGATGATCTTTGTCCGCGTTGTCATTGTCCAAGATGCCGCTAATTATCTGAAGAAAGCTTGCACTATCGCCACCAGATATAGCGCTGTGCGTCGTCAATCGCAACTTAAAGAAGGGTATATACGAGTATATTTACATGATATAATACGATGAGCAATTTGAAAGTGTATTTTGAAATGCATCGTGAAAATGTTTGTTCATAGTTCCCCAGCGTTAAGTTCAGTACGTCCAGATACCTTAAACTTCAATTCATTTGGACAATATATCAACGATTGTACACAAATTATTTCTACCCTTCGTGTACGAGTTATTATTAGAGTTATTACAAGACGACCGATTTTTTTAGCTTTAACTGTGCCCCTTTTTAATACCGTTCATATTCAGTAAATGCACTAATAATTATCTTTTAATTACGAGTTTTGCGTTTCATATAAATGCTAAGCGGTCGATTTCAAAAATGGTGGGCAATATTATAAACATCGAAAATATTAACTGAAAAACAAATATAATAGAATTGTATAGAATATCACCAAGCGTAGCAGAAAGCATTTAATAGTTAGATGCTTATTTCGTAGGCCCCCATCTGCAGTAGTACAAGATAAAACTAATTAAAATACGAAAATTTCATATTCCAGTAGTTTCTCCTCACCTTCTACAATCTTTGACGTCTGTATAATATCACCTATAAAATTCTAAATAATAGAAAACATGATCAACGACATGTGCAAGTAATAACAATAATTCAGGGATAGCCAAACTAAAGTGACTAAATATTAAGTTAATCCTTATTAAATAGACGAGGAACCGGGCCTAAATCTGAATCCATAAAATTTGATTTTGATTTATAAGTGTATATACTCACATAAGCATTCAACTCAGCAATTTAGGTGAATACAATTGAAATAGGATGACGAATCAAAAATATGATAAGCTACAGCACTTTTATGCTTTCTATTTAATCTGAAACGAGGTAAATGTTCCTTAAATTAAATTTTAATAGGTCTACGGTGTGTGTGTGTGTGTGTGTGTGTGTGTGTGTGGATATTTGCGTATGTGGGTATTAATATCCATTCTATGAATGTAATATAATCTAAACGATACATATATTTTAATGAGATACGAAATATTTTTTAACATATAGTGAGCCGGAGCCGCAGATTATCGATTATGTTACTCAACAGTATAAATTATTTCCAAATATTGCAACATATTTCGCCTATCAATTGACTTCTACGTGGCTTTGGGATCTGTATAACAATGTTTCTTCTGAACTGGAATCTGGACAACTAGATCGGCTGGGAGAGGTAATATCGTTGAGTATAAAAAGTATTATTCACTCATATACGATAATTAACTAGATATAATTCAGGCAAAGTGTTCGATAGTGCACATATGACATACTGACTTACTTGTGTATTTCATTGATGGCTTTGGTAGCTTCATGCGATCGCCTGCTGCCTGAAAGCGACCGCATCGGCAGATGCTTCGCATGGCGTTGAACAGCTGCGTCTGGCTTGTGGTGGTCACGGTTACATGACCTCTTCCAATTTACCCACCACTTACGGCCTGGTCACGGCTATGTGTACGTACGAGGGCGAGAATACGGTACTGTTGCTGCAGACCGCTCGTTACTTGGCGAAGGTGCGCCAATCGGTACGTGCCGGCACACCGGCCACGCCCACACTACGTTACCTAGAGCGCCATCATCGCTATGCCGATTACAGTCGACCGTTCGTGCGCTCCGTTTCCTGGCTTCTCGAGGTTCGACGCGTGAATATTTAACGTTTCTATACCTGTATCGTCATTTGGATATATATATATATAATATCTCACTCTGTGGTTCATAGGTCCTCGAAAACATCGGCGCCTCCAAGATCGAGCTCGCCTGCGACCATATGGATGAGCGTGTACGCCGAGGCGTCCTAGCCGAAGACGCGTGGAACGAGACGTCGCTAGAGATGTGTGCGGCCTCGGAGGCACATTGTCGTGTTGTCATCGTATCAACGTTCGTCGCCGCCATGCAGGAAGCGCACTTCAGTCCGGAGTTGGCAATTGTAATGGACCAGTTGGTGCAGCTGTATGCTGTCACAACTGTCCTCAAGTACACGGGTGATATGCTTAGAGTAAGTGACACGCATGGTGTGGCTTCTTCGCTCTAGTAGTCCACCGGCCTTGGGATAATGTCATCTGTGTGATTATAGTTCACCAAAGCTGTCGGTGCAGACGTAGACCGCGTGCAGATTTGGTGTGAGGAACTGTTAGCGCTAATTCGCCCGAACGCTATTGGTATCGTGGATAGCTTCGATCTACGGGACGAGGTGCTTTCCTCCACTTTGGGTTCGTACGACGGTCATGTTTACCAGCGTCTGTTCGACGAGGCTTTGAAGAGCCCCCTCAATAAACTAGACGTAAACACCTCCTTTGATACCCACCTTAAGCCTTTCCTTAAATCTAATTTATAGCCGCTTTCGATTGTCATTATTTTTTAAATTTCAGAGGTCCTTCATCGCGTAATTATAAATCGAAATTATTTTATGGAATTTAGAATTTTAGGTGATATAGAAATTAAAACAATTCATGAAGCATCTTTGCCTTTGAATAAAAAAATGTATATTTTATAATATGATTCGGAATAAATATAATGAATAATTATGAAGAGAGTTATCAATTCCTAGAATTTAGAAAATTTTACATTTTTAGATCATTGTAAAATTAGTAAAATTGTGTTCGAACGTTGTGTCCACACCTTGCGAATGTTGCTATACATTTAATCCTTCGTTCAGTAGCTATAAAGGTGGAATGTGAAATACGTGAAATGTACTTTTTATGTCTGCATTAATTATCGTCAGTTTGTTCCGGTTTTTCGAATCTTTTATGGACAGATCCTTTGAAATACGTCAATTTCATATTTATATAGCCGAAGCCGAAGCCCTGGTTACGATACGACCACCCATACCATCGCTCCGCAGTTTCCGTAACGAAAACTCCACGATAATTAATCTGTTAATGATATTTTATGCTATATAAATTCAGTGGTTAATACTTTTAATTTAATTCAAGATCATTATTATTTTGTGGTATGTGGTATATTATAGTTATTGTTATCCCGGCGGATGGCGTTTATACCAATGACAATGTATATATAGACATTGCAAGTCTATATAAAAGAGAGAATCAGATGGGAATCACATTTCCACAAATTTCATAGGCCAGGAAGTGCTGCACTCTTCTGGTGATGTATAAATTATGGTTTTGTTGAAATATTTGATAAATCCTAGGTATAAATATTTGAACCTTTGAAATATTTAGATTTTTCTTCGATTTTGGTCAAAGTTCAACAAATGCCCAAAACAATGCAAAATGACTATAAATCGTCTTAAAGTTGTATTTTACTGATTTCCGGTTCAAACGGAGAAAGTTGAAATTATCGTCGAAAAAGCGAAAAAGTGGTGTATATATACCTGACGATTTTCATCAAAATTATCATTTCCCATTAGAAACTGTCCCATTCAATCTTTTTTCACGTTTAATAAAAATGTATAATCTTAGCATGGACAGTCCATATAAAAATGTTTCTAAATGCTGACTTTGAAATTGAACATGCAATTAACACGCGTATTAATTTACAGTTGCTAATCGTGTTGGTATCGCCATCTACATATTTCAATATTAGATATGTGTGCGACAACGACGATAAACACACACACAGATTACACACTATTTATTCTCGACAAACGCGGCGAGGAATTCAAGTCTAACTGCACGGTTACGTGAATGCAATCCCATCTTTGCACATGCTATTTTATATGGGCAGTTTCAATGGCACCTTGAACGATAAGTTGAAGTGAAGAATATAAACTCGAAAAAGTTGATTGCGTTGGTTGAAGCGAGACTTTCGCCGTTTTCTGAGAAAGTTCTCGCTCTAGTCGAGTATTCGTTATCAAGAAACGCGTTTTTATTATCAGAATTTTATCTATACACTAGTACACCTACTGCCAAGAATATGGCAAATCAGACATAAATGCAGTTTAAAAACAAAAAAAAAACAAAAAAAAATTATTGACCGATTGCTTGAAGACGCTATTGTGTATTTATTTTGTAATTCATAAATCCAACATATAAAATGCTATAAAATGTTTGACAAAAATCAAAATAAAATATTAAAAAAATTTAAATATAAGAAATGTATGTAAAAAATAATTATTTATATATATATATAGCATCGCTAGGTCTCGCCTAGAATAATTTTAAGTCAGACAATTTAAGCCACAATTATTGACTATTTCTTTGACTCGATTGTACATGGCCACTATGCCTTTGATTATGATATACAAGTCTATATGAATGTAGACGAAAATAGTAATTCTTAATTTTCAATTTCCGACCAATTTAGCAAATACACTTAAATTTTGAACAAAATGGGCAAAAATAGACATAATCGCTTTAATATAACACCAAAATCATTGAAATCTGTCGAGCCGTTCCGCAGAATTTTTTTTATACGGGTAAATGGTAAACTTTTGTAGTAAGCATGGAAATAATAATTTTTATCTTTAAGCGGGACAAATTACCGAAAATCGCGATGAATTAATAAATTCCGAAAATAGGCTAGAACGACTTAAATGGTCCTAGCTAACGTTTTTACTGAGTTTCGGTTCAATCGGAAAAAGTCGCGGAAATCGTCGCAAAAAAGTTGAAGGCTATACTATGGAAAAATCGTCGATTTTCGCGATGAATTAAAAAATTCCGAAAATAGGCTAGAACGACTTAAATGGTCCTAGCTAACGTTTTTACTGAGTTTCGGTTCAATCGGAAAAAGTCGCGGAAATCGTCGAAAAAAAGTTGAAGGCTATACTATGGAAAAATCGTCGATTTTCGAGATGGATTAAAAAATGCCGAAAATAGGCTAGAACGACTATAAATGGTCCTAGCTAACGTTTTTACTGAGTTGCGGTTCAATCGGAGAAAGTCGCGGAATTCGTCGATAAAACGTTGAAGGCTATACTATGGAAAAATCGTCGATTTTCGCGATTGATTAAAAAATGCCGAAAATAGGCTAGAACGACTATAAATGGTCCTAGCTAACGTTTTTACTGAGTTGCGGTTCAATCGGAGAAAGTCGCGGAATTCGTCGAAAAAACGTTGAAGGCTATACTATGGAAAAATCGTCGATTTTCGCGATTGATTAAAAAATGCCGAAAATAGGCTAGAACGACTATAAATGGTCCTAGCTAATGTTTTTACTGAGTTGCGGTTTAATCGGAGAAAGTCGCGGAATTCGTCGAAAAAACGTTGAAGGCTATACTATGGAAAAATCGTCGATTTTCGCGATTGATTAAAAAATGCCGAAAATAGGCTAGAACGACTATAAATGGTCCTAGCTAACGTTTTTACTGAGTTGCGGTTCAATCGGAGAAAGTCGCGGAATTCGTCGAAAAAACATTGAAGGCTATACTATGGAAAAATCGTCGATTTTCGCGATTGATTAAAAAATGCCGAAAATAGGCTAGAACGACTATAAATGGTCCTAGCTAACGTTTTCACTGAGTTGCGGTTCAATCGGAGAAAGTCGCGGAATTCGTCGAAAAAACATTGAAGGCTATACTATGGAAAAATCGTCGATTTTCGCGATTGATTAAAAAATGCCGAAAATAGGCTAGAACGACTATAAATGGTCCTAGCTAACGTTTTTACTGAGTTGCGGATCAATCGGAGAAAGTCGCGGAATTCGTCGAAAAAACATTGAAGGCTATACTATGGAAAAATCGTCGATTTTCGCGATTGATTAAAAAATGCCGAAAATAGGCTAGAACGACTATAAATGGTCCTAGCTAATGTTTACTGAGTTGCGGTTCAATCGGAGAAAGTCGCGGAATTCGTCGAAAAAACGTTGAAGGCTATACTATGGAAAAATCGTCGATTTTCGCGATTGATTAAAAAATGCCGAAAATAGGCTAGAACGACTATAAATGGTCCTAGCTAACGTTTTTACTGAGTTGCGGTTCAATCGGAGAAAGTCGCGGAATTCGTCGAAAAAACATTGAAGGCTATACTATGGAAAAATCGTCGATTTTCGCGATTGATTAAAAAATGCCGAAAATA